>CM062600.1:56414164-57721664 GCA_031468815.1 Morus bassanus
TTACACCACCCAACCCCAAGCCCTCGGATGATATTTCCCACTAAATTTTCCTGTATTTATCAGGTATTTCCCACTAAATTTGCCTGTAGCATCACTGCCCACTGTTTGTTTCAGCACCTGAAATGGCATTTGCTAATCTGTTTAAACTTAGAATACAGCAGCGGGAAAATTCAATATCCAGTCATAAACTTCTTTAGCAAGAATTTGAAAACGAGACGAGGTGGAAAACTGCACAACAACGGTATTTCAGGCACAGCATCATGAAAGCATTTTCTGTAGTACACAGTGCTTACTGTCACAGGTACTTAGCTTCCACTCTCAACTGGAAGTCCTAGTTTTTCCCTGAGCAATATTGTATGTCAATCCCCTTAAGAACACAAGAGCTTATTTTGCCTCTCAACTAGGAAACAGAGGAGCGGGAGCAATAAAACCTATGAACCTACTACTAGAACGTGCTACACACAAAAGACAGCCAGCAGAAGCAATGGTTCATCTCTCCGTGGGCGTGATAGCAGCCACTGTTGCCCTGTCTTCCTACTGTATCTGACCTTAAACACTCAAGAACAAAATCCTTGATGAAATCAGTGTTCTTCTCCTCACCAGCACTGATGTCTCCTAATGAGGAAGTCCATTTTCTGCAGTCTTCCTAAGTAGACTAATATGCTTGTGTAGGTATGTCTACTTTGGTGGAGTTTACGCAGGAGTGACTTTGAGATTGAGAATTGACTCTGCAGCGTATGAGAAACATACAGGAATGGGTTCCTAAGTCGTCTTCTGTCCTCTGACTCTCAGCAGCCCTTTGGAATGTTGATTGCTACTTACCTAAGTACATGAAACACTTCTCTGATGATAAAAACTTTGTAATCCCAAAGAATCCCGTTATATTCAGCGTGGCTGTTCTGTCGGTCAGACTGTTCCCGTCGCAACCTTTAGATGGCGACAGAGGTGCAGCGAATGTCTGTTGGCATTTCTTTCGGCCCTGTCTTGCTAAAATAAGGTTTAATTAGATTGAGGCATCCAACTCTTGAGACGTCTGCAAGGGGCAGAGGACAGTGTCTGTTGCCCTGAACTGGTTCAGCTCTTTTGGAAACAAGTGAAATGTTTACTTTGGACTAGATACTTTTACCAGTTCTCTTGGAGACAAGCAATGAACGAACTTGAGCTGTTTTTGCTAGGGAGCTTCTAAGAATGAAACTGATGATGTCCTTGAAAGAAGGACATCTCTCTGAGGCGTTCCCTGTACAACAACTCAAAGGAGTAAAGTAGTTGTTGTCAGAGAGGTAAGCAGCCTGAGCCTTAGCCTTTTGTTATCCTGAATTTATTCCAGATCCAGAAAGCTTATAAGTGAGCTACAGTACCAGCAAGAGAAACTGTAGTGAAAACAGCCTAAGCAATCCTGTTTCCTCATTCTGGAACTGCAGGTGATTGTGACCGCCATCTCTTCGATGCTTTTAGCTATCCAGTCACTTAAGCTCAGACTCTAAACTCGGGGTTCTAAAAAGGACATATGAAAGTCACCGGTTTATCTCTCTAGCAGTTTTGTGTTTGTGCATGAAAACAGTTTTAGAAGTCTGCCAAAAACTGCTTTTCCATAAAATTCACAGGGTGGGCGTCTTCCTCATTTGTGCATCTTTGTCAGCGTGAAAGAGGGATTCTACATTGGGAATTTTGTTGACCCCTACTTTGGACACTGGAGCTTCTCATTGTCCCAAATTGTTTGATGTGTTGGTTCAGCACATGCCTGAAGGTAATGTGCAGTCACTCATTCACTCCTCAGGAAGATTTTAATGATGGGAAAACTCAAAATGATCAATCAGATTTTCTGCATTCTCACTTTTTCACAAGCTCCCAATTTGTTAATAGTTCCATTTGGGAGAGTTAACGTATTGCTTCCATATGTCTTGTGAAGCTGAGATCTTACATAAGCATCATTATAAAGAGAAGCCACATCGCTTAGATTTTTTTTTCTCCTTCCCAGAAAGCATTTTGATTTCTCTTCATAGAAACAAACTTTAAAGGCCACACACTTCCAATTCATCATTTTCTGTGTTTGGGAGCCAGAAAAACTAACTTGAAACTCCATTGCTCTTCAATTATTTGTGTCTTTGCATTGCAAAACTTATACTTTACATATTAGTGTAGAAATGAATAAGACTGTCATTTAGATTAAAAGTGAAAATCCAATCATAATATAGTTCTTGCCAAGGATGGGCACTGAAAAAGAAATCTGAACTCTGGTCTTTTCCTGCATGATCAAAATTTCTTCTCTGGCTGAGAGTGCTAGTTTGCTCTCAAAAGGTCTGGAGGAGTGAGTAGGGAGAAAAGATGGGCAGTTCTGAGAGCTGATGTATCTCTGCTTATGAACCTGCATGTGCTGGTTCAGGTATCGACCCATGCTGGCTGAAGTAGGCTCACACACTTCTTTGAGAATTCTAGAGCACTGTCTGCTATATGGGAAGAGATTTCTTGGTGTAGTGAGTGAATCCAGCACCTGTTATGCAAATAACAGTGAATGAAAATCTTATACACAGAAGGTTAAATACCCATCTTTGAATTGCACAGGTAGAAGATCTATGTAGTTTAATCTCGGAATTTCACTTTAATAGCTAGAAACCTTTTCACTAATTTCAGACTATATTTGGCTGACTGATTTTCATTTGTTTTACTCTCGAGATGGAGCATGACTATTTATCACCTCTTTCATTTTGGTAACATTACATTCTTTGAACTTTGCACCAATTTTAAGTAGTTTTTTTTTAACTTCCAGACCCTTGATTATCTCTGCCCAAGGAAGACTGAAGCTGTAGGGTCCTTTTTGCTATGTTAATTTGAGAGAATCTTGCCTGAAAAAGTCTGGAGCATTCCCTCCCATGCAGGCAAGGGTCCTGCATTCTAAAAGAGTGCAGGTAAGTTTCAATTGTCACAAAAGATGCACTGTCAAATAAAAAACATCGAATGCTTTCTCCAGCAATGTAAGAGAGAGTTAAACACTGGCTAATATAAAATAGCTAACATCTGCTTACCCATTGTGTTATCTTTTGATACTAAATATAGGTCTTGGCTGAATCTTCAGAGAAATACAATAACAACTCAGAGAGAATTTTATCGCCTTTGTGCTATGACACTCGTTGAATTTACTTTCAGCTTGTATAGTGTTAACAATCCTCTATTTGTCATTTGAGTCTGAAACTCTGTCTTTTGGTCCTCTTTGAACAGATCATTAACAGTATGGGAGCCTTATGTATGAAGGGCTTCTCTTTCTTGTTGTTACATCCTTGTTCCTTCAAATCTAACATGGCTACCAGAAAAGGGGAGTGCATCTTACTGTCAGTTGCTAAGGCTTGGATAATTAATTGCTAGTGTAGGACTTCATACAGGGAGGAGGCAGAGCTAATTTAAATGACAGAATCAGATTAAGCCTGTCTCTGGCCTTTTAGAATTTTTCAATCACCTTATAATATCCTAATATTTTCTTTTGTAAAAGTTATATCTGAGCAGCTGGAAGATTATTAAAGTAATTGTCTTTAAAAATCGCTATTTTAAATTACTGTCCATGCTCAACGCCTTGGGCAAAATGATTTATAGAAATGAAAAGTAGTGGCAGAGCTCTTTATTTCCACTTCAGTACTCCACAGTGTTGAGCCACTGTACTGTAGCATTCAGTTTATTTCAATCAACAGTGTTACTTAACCATGGAGGAAGCAAAATGCCGTATGTCCAGAGAGAAATGAACCAGCAATCAGCTGGAATAGAGGCATCAGTCTCAGCACGTTCTTCAGGTCAGAATCCAGCAGTCACTGAGCTGTTCCGCCTGCAGAAACAACTTTATTCACCAAGAACCAGAGTACCTACAAGAGCACTTTATCCAAAACACTTCTGAACAATGATCTCTGAGAAAACTTGGCTTAAGAATAAGCTCTGAGAAACAGACTTTTCATAAAAGGTTTCAGACTCAAGCATAGACCATTTTGATGTGCTTTTTTAGAGTTACTAGAGCCAGTGTCACACAGATAAAGGAACTGATCCTGTGTCCCTAGTAAAATGAAAATCCCACTGAATTTGATGTAAGACTTGCATAAGTGAAGAGTCCAGGATGTGGCCCACTGGTTCTTCATACGCTGTATTACTCTGTGTCAGCCATCTCAACCTGACTGTGCAGAAAGGGTCCTGAGGCTGAGGGGACAGTGCAAACTCTTCCTTTCCAAGAGAAGCCACATGAGGACTGGCCGCATGACAGACATGCTACCTACATGTATCACATGTGATTGTGTAAGGAAGTGCTCAAGGCTGCTTTCAGCTACATGCAGGCAAATCACCTAAAGGCAAGACCACTGCACAGGGGCAGAATTTGGTCATTTTTCACTCACAAAAGTTGAATAACAACAAGAAATAAGATTAAAATCAAGCATGGTTAAGGAAAAAACGATGCAAAACCCTTAGTATGAATCTGCTGGCAATTGGGAAAGATGCGTTTAGTCACTTTGTTTGGCCTTTAAAATCTTAATGAAGTGCACTAATGCAAAATCAGAATAGGCACACGGATTCTGCAGTTGCTAACTGAGCTTAATTTGCATACACTGCTTTATGGGAGTTTCACTGAGTTGAAGGATGAGAGCATCTGCCATTTGGTTTGATGGCTGCATGCAACTACAATGCCTCAGAACTGGGACTCAAGCAAAGCAAAAATGTGCAGAAATGTGACCCTGGAGAGAAAGGGGACACTGCAAATATGGCAACTCACTCTTCAGCAAGTCTTAATGACAGGTTTTTCAGTTGTATTGCCACCAAAATGGACAGCTGTGGTTTTTACTGTGTTTTGCCAGTTTTACTCGCTCCGTTGGTATGACAGAGCTGAAAAAGAGCTGAACTTCTCAGAAAGTCCAAGAGAGCTAGATGCTCCAATTTCATTACGACACACTGAAGCTTAATAGCTTAACACCTGTCCTCTTTGAAAATCTAATCAGAAATGCTACACAAAATTCCCAATGTAGAATCCTTCTTTCACGCTGACAAAGATGCACAAATGAAGGAGACACCCACCCTGTGAATTTTATGGAAAAGCAGTTTTTGGCAGACTTCTAAAACTGTTTTCATGCACAAACACAAAACTGCTAGAGAGATAAACCGGTGACTTTCATATGTCCTTTTTAGAACCCCGAGTTTAGAGTCTGAGCTTAAGTGACTGGATAGCTAAAAGCATCGAAGAGATGGCGGTCACAATCACCTGCAGTTCCAGAATGAGGAAACAGGATTGCTTAGGCTGTTTTCACTACAGTTTCTCTTGCTGGTACTGTAGCTCACTTATAAGCTTTCTGGATCTGGAATAAATTCAGGATAACAAAAGGCTAAGGCTCAGGCTGCTTACCTCTCTGACAACAACTACTTTACTCCTTTGAGTTGTTGTACAGGGAACGCCTCAGAGAGATGTCCTTCTTTCAAGGACATCATCAGTTTCATTCTTAGAAGCTCCCTAGCAAAAACAGCTCAAGTTCGTTCATTGCTTGTCTCCAAGAGAACTGGTAAAAGTATCTAGTCCAAAGTAAACATTTCACTTGTTTCCAAAAGAGCTGAACCAGTTCAGGGCAACAGACACTGTCCTCTGCCCCTTGCAGACGTCTCAAGAGTTGGATGCCTCAATCTAATTAAACCTTATTTTAGCAAGACAGGGCCGAAAGAAATGCCAACAGACATTCGCTGCACCTCTGTCGCCATCTAAAGGTTGCGACGGGAACAGTCTGACCGACAGAACAGCCACGCTGAATATAACGGGATTCTTTGGGATTACAAAGTTTTTATCATCAGAGAAGTGTTTCATGTACTTAGGTAAGTAGCAATCAACATTCCAAAGGGCTGCTGAGAGTCAGAGGACAGAAGACGACTTAGGAACCCATTCCTGTATGTTTCTCATACGCTGCAGAGTCAATTCTCAATCTCAAAGTCACTCCTGCGTAAACTCCACCAAAGTAGACATACCTACACAAGCATATTAGTCTACTTAGGAAGACTGCAGAAAATGGACTTCCTCATTAGGAGACATCAGTGCTGGTGAGGAGAAGAACACTGATTTCATCAAGGATTTTGTTCTTGAGTGTTTAAGGTCAGATACAGTAGGAAGACAGGGCAACAGTGGCTGCTATCACGCCCACGGAGAGATGAACCATTGCTTCTGCTGGCTGTCTTTTGTGTGTAGCACGTTCTAGTAGTAGGTTCATAGGTTTTATTGCTCCCGCTCCTCTGTTTCCTAGTTGAGAGGCAAAATAAGCTCTTGTGTTCTTAAGGGGATTGACATACAATATTGCTCAGGGAAAAACTAGGACTTCCAGTTGAGAGTGGAAGCTAAGTACCTGTGACAGTAAGCACTGTGTACTACAGAAAATGCTTTCATGATGCTGTGCCTGAAATACCGTTGTTGTGCAGTTTTCCACCTCGTCTCGTTTTCAAATTCTTGCTAAAGAAGTTTATGACTGGATATTGAATTTTCCCGCTGCTGTATTCTAAGTTTAAACAGATTAGCAAATGCCATTTCAGGTGCTGAAACAAACAGTGGGCAGTGATGCTACAGGCAAATTTAGTGGGAAATACCTGATAAATACAGGAAAATTTAGTGGGAAATATCATCCGAGGGCTTGGGGTTGGGTGGTGTAAGTTTCCCCGGTTGAAGCACCTGACCCTACCCCTGTAAACACTTTTAACTCATTAGGGAGCTGTGAGCCACATGCCTCTTTACAGCAACTGCTAGACGTGTTAAATAACCTAGTCTGTAGAAGTAGAAAGCGAAAGGAAATGTTAATTTGATTTCTGCGTCTTGCGCTGGGCTAGCAACACTGATTCATTCATCATCGTTCATATGTTCCCCTTCTTTCCTCCAGGGTGGTTCCTTCAGGCTAGTGCAGGGCTAACCAAGACTTGTGGTGGTTGTGTATGTCCAAACCACAATCAGATGCTGCCAAATAGCTAAATAATGGGAAATTACCTCAGTGAAATGAAGGGCCTTGCCTTGAAAGCCTGACTCATACAAGATCTCTTACCATCTAACTCCTATGAGGTTATTAATCATTCCAGTCTTCTTGTTTAGGCTGTTTTGCAACCCAAAAAGTTAGAGAGTAAGAGCATGAATTCTGTCACTACTGCCGTCTGAGGTGGGCAATTCCCACTCATAGCCTATATAGGGGAGGGAGGGAGGGAGCATCAGTGATTCGGATTTATAGCCCTTCCCTTGACGGCAAAATAAATACCTCAGGCTTGGATTTGTCATTGAAATAAGAATCAGTGAGACACTGAAATAGCCTTCTGTATGCCAGTGCGGAACAGCAGGGTTGCAGTAGCCGTTTTGGGAGATGGGGAAAAGAGACACGTGGACTGTACAGAAAGGCAATGTCCTGTTGGACCAACTATTATTCTGTAGCTGGAAAAAGAGAACAAATACCGTGATTCACCAGCTCTCTTGTCAATGGCAGTGGGCTCATATGGATGCCTCTGTTTAGTCCTTTGCTCTTGAGGTCCCAGGTGCTATTTAAATGTATATGTTTTCTCCTGATGCTACAGACACCACTGCTGTGCTCATTCACAAATGGAAATCCAAGACATCCCTTCTACCTTCTGTTTTGTGGCACTTGGTAGCAACAGAGCATTCCTGGACTTGGCCAGCCTTGTCAGGCAGATCACTGGCTACCAACAACTAAAGAGGCATATGTATGGACCAAGGGTAGAATGGTGTCCTGGTTTCAGCTGGGATAAAATTAGTTTTCCTCCTAGCAGCTGGTATAGTGCTGTGTTTTGGATTTAGTGTGAGAATAATGTTGATAACACACTGATGTATTAGTTGTTGCTAAGTAGTGCTTACACTAGCCAAGGACTTTTCAGCTTCCCATGCTCTGCCAGGTGCACAAGAAGCTGGGAGGGGAGGGTGTAGAGCCAAGGCAGCTGACCCCAACTGGCTGAGGGGAGTTGGCTGGGGGGCGGTGGCTGCTGTTTGGGGGCGGGCTGGGCATCGGTCAGCAAGTAGTGAACAATTGTATTGTGCATCACTTGCTTTGTAGATGATGATGATGATGATGATGATGATGATGATGATGATGATTACTACTACTACTACTACTACTGCTACTGCTACTATTTTACTTTATTTGATTTCAATTATTAAACTGTTCTTATCTCAACCTACAAGTTTTCTCACTTCTCCTCTTGTGATTCTCTCCCCCATCCCACTGGTGGGGAAGGCAGCGAGCGGCTGTGTGGTGCTTAGTTGCTGGCTGGGGCTAAAGCACGACAAATGGCAGCTAAATGGGCAGAAATCCTGACATGCCGGAAAGTGTAGATAACCAGGAGGCACTGTCAGGTCAGCACCGGTGGCCCTTGACCTGTGATGTTAACACTCATAGAAGCGAGCTGCTGCTTGGTCTGTGCTGAGCTGAGGAGATTCCGCACCCTCTCGTTGATTTCCTCCCAGCTGAGTTCCAAACTGGAATTTAACCTACCAAAAGAGATCCAACAGTCACATCTCAGTTCCCCTCCGGAGTGACATCATTTGATCCCTTTGGGTACGTTATTTCTAATGCCTCATTTGTCACATCCTTTCAAACCATCATACAAAATCATGATAATCCCTTCACCTCCTCATACCAAATCTCCAAACAGGGACGCACACAAGGAATTCCTCTTTTGTCCCTTTTCCCCTTCAGGCTACATATTTCTGCCTCCCACTTTCTTTAGGTTTCATCCGCTCAGTGGAGCTCCCACGCCCCCTCCTTTATGCCCAGCTTCTGTTCCATTACTGCCCTCCAGACTTGTTCTCTTTTCCACTGCCTTCAACGCTCTCTTCCCGGTATAGCCATGCTTCCCTACCTCACCCTTTCTTCCAGTCCTCTCTACTTCTCCATGTATTCCACAAAGTCTCTTCCCCCGCACCTCTGCCTGTGTTTCCTCTCTCCTTTGGCACTCTTCTCTCCTTCCCTCTTCCCTTCTCCTGCTAGCTGCCCCTGCCCAAAGGAAAGGTTCCATGCGGCAAACGCAGCGGTTCCACCCCACCAGCCCTGCCCTCCTGCGCAAACTGCAGGGTCTACACCTTTGAAAGTACACAAGACAGACAAGTCTGCCAGGCACCTCAAAGCAAAGTTAATGTTACTGCCATCATCTACATGCAGTCTGGGCATACGTGCCGTGTAAGACTTTCGCTGCCATGGGAACCAGCACCAACGTGAAAACAGGAAAGAAATGAAGACACGGGGAAAGACTGAGGTGCAGTACCTTCCTGCTGGGAGGTTAAGGTTCTGGGGCCTAAGTACAGGCAGTTTTTCTGGCATTTTAGACAGCAAGCACCCAAAGAGCACCCAAACTCCCATGCAGAGCAGGGAAATAGGAGGGAAGGCTAACAAGAGGCTCACATTCTTCTGAGGTGGCAGCAGCAGCCTACACAGGATAACCCAGGGCATCCCAAGCAGTATGAAGATCCTGTGCTTAGCACCTGAATCCCTCGATGGGTCTCCTGCCTGTTCTGCCATTTCCTTAATAGCCAGCTGGGGTGAAGGTAAAGCGTTTCCCTCTGGTTCAGCAATTTATTTTTAAGGTGGACATAATGCGTCTCTTAACCAGCTCACAGAAATACCGTGTGGTTTAACCAAAGCATCGGAAAGCCCAAGCAAAAAGCAAACATCAAGACCTAAGGAAAAAACAGGGGTTTTTTTGGATCGGGTGACCTCCAGAGGCCCCTTCCAACCTCAACCACTCTCATTCTGTGACTCAAAATCCAGTTGTGAAAGGGCTGAGTAATTCATTCACTCAAAGACACGAGAGAGCAGGTTCCCAGATAAAATCCACCCAGGTAAAATACTGACACGTGGCAGGAGTGCTCGTATTTTTGAATAAAAGGCATCACATTTACAAAAGATGGCCCCTTTCACTTAAACAAAACAAAACAACAAAACAAAACAGAACACCACAGTTCTTATTACTCCTCTGCATTTGCTCTTGCAAGTTACAGATTAATGGAAATCCATCCCTGAAGTCTGTAAAATTGGCATGGAAAGGCCATTCATGAGGCTGAACAGTGACACTGCATTCTTGGGGCTTCTCCGTGTGAGAGAGGAATGTCCCTAAGTCGCCAAAGGCAGCCCAGCCCAGCCCAATCTAGTCTAGTCATCATTTTCCCAAATTCCCAGTCAGCCCTCACGTCCAACAGACTCTACATAGGACGTGGAAATCAGGTCCCAGCCAGCGTACAGAATGGTCAGCAAGAAATCATTCCTGACCAAGGCACTCCTCCAGGAAAGCACTTCTTGTGCTTAGTCCCATGAGTTGTCTTGTAATTTCACCGTAGTGAAATTGAGGTTACCTGTGTTTCGGTGCTGGACTGAGGTCTCAAGGAGTAGTGATAAAAAAAAAACATTTGCCTGATAGAAAAAATACTCTGTCCCGGTATACCTATGTGAGAGTTTGTACGCAGGTGTGTGATGGGTGCGGAAGGAAATACGCGTCCCCAGTATGCTTAGTACATACAGGGAAACAAAATGGTCCCTTAAAGGCAGCATGTATGCGGGGCAAAACTTTGTTACTCAGAGCCTAGCACAGTCAGATCCCGCTTCAGAATAATGAAGGCACAGCAAAAGTCTCCCTTGTGCAAAGCAGCAGCAAGGCAAGGGATTTATACGGGTGCAGCTCCTGCGGCACTTTTTCAAGCTCTATCCTCCAGGGTCAGGCTACATTTGGGGCTCGTTCACGTGGCCTGCCTAGAAGCTGAACTGCCTGCGCAGTTGCTGTTTTCTTCCCTTGGGGAGTGAGTGATTTTAGATCAGACCCTCTTCACCTGAGTCATGATGAGGGTAGATGGCAGGTGCTGAAATGGACAGGATGGAACACGGTTGCAGAAAGTCAGCCACGTTATTCTGTCTGTCTATTGAGCAAGACCTGCCACGTGAAAAACTCACTCTCAATCAATAACATTGGTAGAGCATGGGCACCTAACCTGAACCTTTGCTCAGAGAAATTGGTTGTAAACTTGCATTCCACAGCATACCACTGCACATTGATCCCCAAAGGTCCTGCAAGGAAATAGCAAACCAGAGTTACCCTACTTACGGGAGAAGGAACCAACTCTGTGTAGAAGTGGGAGTCTACCTACTTCTCCTCCCCAAAGCTGAAGGCCAATCGTGTCTAGTATTTCACTGCTCAGAGGGACTCTGTGTGGCTTGAGAGCTGGGCCTGAAGGAGGGCACGGGATAGATGCTGCATGTTCCCCAACCCAAAGCTAGGAAATGCCCCTCAAGCACCGAGAATGGTTGCTCACGCTCCTCAGAAACTGATCTTAACCCTGTATGCTCATCCCACAAAAGATTCCTGACCTAAACAAGCATTCATGAACGGAGTGCGTGGGGCTCGTCCTACAGAAATTGAAGGGGAGGGTCGTCCAGTTCAAAGAGAAGGACACAGGTGGCTGTATGCTAGAGAAGAGGGCAACCGAGTCTCAGTTCCTCTCCAGATAAGGACCATGAGCACACAGTGTGAAATTCAGAAGCAATAAGCGTGAAACCAATGGAAGGGAATACGTCCGTTGATTTTGTCTACCTGAGGCATCATGCAACCGCGGAACTCTCCAGGGAACTGCAGAAAATTATTTCATGGTAATGAAAGCGCATCATAAAGAGAAATAAAGGATTTGCATGGAACATAAATCTCACATTTCATGTCATAAAGCCACCTATCAATTGACAGGCGTGACAAAAACTTTCTTTGGGCAATTTCTACATGCACTTGTATTCTCCGTGGGTTTTCACGCCCCCTTCTGAAGTGTCTAGTCCTAGCCGCTGAAGGAGACTTGCTAGGTGAACCACGGCTTTTCTATATACCCATACGAAGAAAGCATTTCCTGAAGAGTTGTCACAATTTTTCTACTGAAGCTTATCTGAGAATCGTAAGTTCCACTTGCCCAAGAAGTCAGAAAGTGAAGCTTTCTGGTCATTCAGCTTGTGTTCTCACAGCACAAAGTCACTCAGGTGACGGATTTGATTAAGAATTAATAACCTGTTTTGAAAAGCCAAGGGACTGCCAGTGGGACTTGGTGACTTGAGGTGTTGGGAGGTAGCATGTGAAGCTGCACGGTGAAAAGCTGAATCCCTCTGACTGGGAGGATGATGCAAGTAACTCGCAGGTCCATCTGTTCCAAGAGATGATGAATCATGTTCAGAAGTAGCCTGGTCAGATGGTTCCTCTTGATCATCTGGGGAATAAGGCAGCAAACTTCCACAACTAGAACTGACACATGACAGAGCAAAAAGAAGTGACCGGGGAAAGCCAGGAAGGGAGAGGTTGTCATCCACGTCATGGAAAGAAAGAATGAGGGGGATACTAGAGGTAAGCTGAAAATTCATAACGCCAAACATAAACCAGGTATGTGGACCCACTGTGAGGGCCATGAAATGGAAGCCCTTAAAACTGTGCCCCATAGTTAACAAAAAGACGCAAAATTCCTCATGCTGATGAGCGGCTGACAAAAGCTAATCAAACTCATGATTTTAGCCAGATACTATCTCATTCATAAAATGGTAAGACACCACAGGAAACACGAGCAAGCTGCTCCTGTCTTTATGTACAAAAGCTTACTTTGCTCCATTAGGCTAATGAGCATCCTCCTAACTCGTTGTGCTGGCCCTTGACACGTGAGGGAATCAGGAAAAACGTGCCACACGGAACCTCCCTGAGAGAGGCTTTTACAAAACCTGCATTTTCACCTTTGTTTGCAAAGTAGGAGTTCGAGTGGATTGTGACTAAACCATGAAAAAGAAACAGAGTAGCAGCCCACCCTGTGATGAAAGCGGTTTGGTCCAGTGAAGAGCAGGGAGATGCTGAAAGACCGTTTGATCTCATCTTTGATATCAGACAGAATTAGTAGCATGCCTGACATCTGAGAGAAAAACAATGGCATTAATTTATAGGGCCTAAAACTGTGTCTCCATACCTACTTTTCCAAACCCACCGCTCATCAGACACATCTCTTATGCCTTTTGAGGATCCTTTACTCAGAGGAAGATAAAGGAAATGGCTGAAGGCAAATTCTAGTGTCTAGAACAGGTGTTGAGATGTGGTATAGTTCCCTTCAAAATTATTCTGGCTCCTCTGATAATGTTGACTGCAGGTTGGTATGCGTGCCGTTCATCTCACTTAACATTGGCCACACGAAATCTTGGCATCCAGTATTGACTAGTGTCCATTTTAGATATAATCAATGAGGAGAGGTAAGAACTGATGGTGTATGGTACACCCCAGTTGCCTTAGATGGTCATTTTAGGAAAGAACGATGTTATGAAAGAGGTGTTTAGCTCAGACTAGATGTCAAGCCTTTTTCTGGCTGTAATTACCTTAGAGGATTGCTACTTCACTGCTGTCCGTTCACTGTTCTTTCTGATGTTACTGCAGACGCCAGTTCAATTTTTACTGAGCAGGCATTAAAAACAGATGAAATACCGCTATATTTGGCTCTACCAGTCCCTTGCTACAAAGGCTGGAGTTTGACTGAACCTAGAGGATGGTCAATGAATGACGGGCAGAGAATGACCAAGACTAGTACACATGAAGAGCAAACATTCTTTTCCGCTACAAGTTTGGTATTTTGGCTGAGCAGTATTTGACAGAGATGGTCAGAACACAAACCCTTTCAGCACATGGCTGTGCCTGCAGATGCACAGCAATGGCTCTAGAGCCTTTTCTTATCAATGCTAATTACTTTTTGCTACTGCTAATCTAATGTAGGTTTGACTTCGTGACTGAGAACGAAGCAACCCTCTATCGTATTGCTATAATGATGTGTCCCAGCTACAGCTCTTGTGTGAAAGGCTTTTTGCACATTTGACACAGCTACAACTCCTTGGGTACAACTGCCTGTAGTCCGACGTAGCAATGCAGCGCGTGACAAGATGCTGACCCGGTCTCAAGTCAGTTCAGGTGTTCTAGTGTGCTAGCAGTGACTTTCTTTAGCAACTGTCTGAGGAAGCCTAGACCAGAGGTTGTATTTGCACAAGAAACTCCCATTCAAGATCATATTACGTTGTTTTTGCTGCTGCTAGTAGTCAAGGAAGTTAAACTAGGGCTGACATGAGTATGTTTTCATTTGCTACGCACCCAATAGAAATGCGGGCATTGGCAAAGAGCCGTTTGGTCTCCTCTGTTTTGGCCTGCTTGTAGGCCACTTAGAAGGTAGACTTCTCTACAGTTTTTATTACAATGTGGTCCGTAAAGTCTCACACAGTTGCAAACAGTAAAGTTGGGCAGCGAGTCTTCAGTATTTGGAGTACTTTGCAAAATTAAGGATTTGGGCTGTTGTTGTTTGTTTTTTGGGGTTTTTTTTGGTTTTTTTGTTTTGTTTGGTTTTGGTTTTTTGTTTGGTTGGTTTTTCTTTTTTTCTTAAAAACCTTTGCTTACTTCTGTGGGGCTTTCATCTTTCCTATGCCAAAGTATCATGTCCCTCACATTTTCTCCATGACAGATAACTAGAATTACCCATTAGTGTCTTCCGAACATCAGCCCTCCTCATGGAACTGTTCCGTTAGAATACATAGTAACAGAAGAGACACAATTTTCCACTTGTTATTTTTAATTACCTTAACTGAGGTATTTGACACTTCACAGTGATCAAAATATGAGCCTAAAAAAAAGTATTCCGGTGACTATTATTGGCAATTAATCTTACATAGGCACTTCCAATACATTAGCACTAAAGTAAAAAAGACACCACACAAAATGTTTCGTACAGGAAATGCTCTTTGTAATCTCAATTACGTTACGTACTTGTCTTACAGTCTTTCCATCTGGAGAAACTACTACTGTGAAATTGCTTCCATTAGATAATGCCTCCTAAATTTCTGGGTACTCTAAAGAAATATGCATGAAGAAGAAGGACTGATTTGTACCAAGTTATTTCCCAGAACAGAAGCGCACGGATCTTCCTGGACTCTATGACTTCTTTGTCACTTCCCAATATGCTGATTGGATTATGAATAGCCTGCATACGACAAGGGGCAGAACAGATGACACATGAAAATTGGTACAATGTCGTACTGACGCAGGGATTCGGCTATCCCACCGTAAGCATTTCTATTCATGTGAATGGACTTTGGATGAGGACCTTTAGAGGTCCTCACTGAAACAACAAACAACTGGAGTAAGACATACAACCTTTGTCAGTGAAGAAGAAAGTTGTTGACATCTCCTTTTCCTGAAGTGACTTCAAGATGGGTTTTCTTCAGAGGCATATGCTGCTTAACAAGGGGGAAATCACTTGCTGCAACTCACAGAATACACAGAATCCTATAGGTTGGAAAAGACCTTTAAGATCATCGAGTCCAACCGTAAATCTAACGCTGCCAGTTCACCACTAAACCATGTCCCTAAGCACCACGTCCAAACGTCTTTGAAATACCTTCAGGGATGGTGACTCAACCACTTTCCTGGGCAGCCTGTTCCGATCCCTGACAACCTTTTCGGTGAAGTAATATTTCCTAATATCCAGTCTAAACCTCCCCTGGCGCAGCCTGAGGCCATTTCCTCTCTTCCTATCACTCATTACTTGGGAGAAGAGACCGACCCCCACCTCTCTACAACCTCCTTTCAGGCAGCTGGAGAGGGCAATATGGTCTCCCCTCAGCCTCCTTTTCTCCAGGCTAAACAACCCCTGTTCCCTCAGCTGTTCCTCATAAGACTTGTGCTCTAGACCTTTCACCGGCTTTGTTGCCCTTCTTTGGACACCCTCCAGCACCTCAATGTCTTTCTTGTACTGAGGGGCCCAAAAAAAACCACAGTGTTCGAGGTGCGGCCTCACCAGCGCCGAGTGCAGGGGCGTGATCGCTTCCCTGCTCCTGCTGGCCACACTGTTCCTGATACAAGCCAGGATGCCGTTGGCCTTCTTGGCCACCTGGGCACAATGCTGGCTCATGTTCAGCGGGCTGTCCACCAGCACCCCCAGGGCCTTTTCCGCCGGGCAGCTTTCCAGCTGCTCTTCCCCAAGCCTGTAGCGTTGCATGGGGTTGTGGTGACCCAAATGCAGGACGCTGCACTGAGCCTTGTTGAACCTCATACAATTGGCCTCAGCCCATCGATCCAGCCTGTCCAGATCTCTCTGCAGAGCCTTCCTACCCTCGAGCAGATCAACACTCCTGCCCAATTTGGTGTCGTCTGCAAACTCCCTGAGGGTGCACTTGATCCCCTCACCCAGATTGTTGATAAAGATATTAAACAGAACTGGCCCCAACACTGAGCCCTGGGGAACACCACTTGTGACCAGCCGCCAGCTGGATTTAGCTCCATTCACCACAACTCTTTGGGCCCGGCCATCCAGCCAGTTTTTTACCCAACAAAAACTACACCTTTCCAAGCCATGAGCAGCCAGTTTCTCCAGGAGAATGCTGTGGGAAACGGTGTCAAAGGCTTTACTACAGTCTAGGTAGACAACACCCACAGCCTTTCTCTCATCCACTAAGGGGGTGAGCTTGACATAGAAGGAGATCAGGTTAGTTAAGCAGGACCTGCCTTTCCTAAACCCACGCTGACCGCGTGATGGCACCCATGATGATCTGCTCCATAACCTTCCCCGGCACCGAGGTCAGGCTGACAGGCCTGTAGTTCCCTGGATCCTCCTTCTGTCCCTTCTTGTAGATGAGTGGCACATTTGCTAACCTTCAGTCAACCAGGACCTCCCCAGTTAGCCAGGACTGCTGATAAATGATGGGAAGTGGCTTGGTGAGCACTTCCGCCAGTTCCTTCAGTACTCTTGGGTAGGTCTCATCCGGCCCCATAGACCTGTGTGTGTCTAGGTGGGGTAGCATGTCACTAACCATTTCCCCTTGGATTATGGGGGCTCCATTCTGCTCCCCATCACTGCCTTCCAGCTCAGGGGGCTGGGTACCCAGAGAACAACTGGTCTTACTATTAAAGCCTGAGGCAAAGAAGGCATTAAGTACATCAGCCTTTTCCTCATCCTTTGTCACTATGTTTCCTCCCACATCTAATAAAAGCTGGAGATTCTCCTTAGCCCTCCTTCTGCCGCTAATGTATTTATGGAAGTATTTTTTATTGTCTTTTACGTCAGTAGCCAGATTAAGTTCCAGCTGGGCTTTGGCCCTTCTCATTTTCTCCCTGCATAATCCCGCTCCACCTTTGTAGCCCTCCTCACTTGCCTGCCCCTTCTTCCAAAGGTCATAAACTCTCCTTTTTCTTCTGAGTTCTAGCCAAAGTGCTCTGTTCAGCCAGGTCGGCCTTCTGCCCCGCCACCTGTCTTTCGGCACATGGGGACAGCCTGCTCTTGCACCTTTAAGGCTTTCTCCTTGAAGAATGTCCAGCCTTCCTGGACTCCTTTGCCCTTCGGGGCTGCCTCCCAGGGGACTCTGTCGATCAGTCTCCTAAACAGGCCAAAGCCTGCCCTCCGCTACTCCGAGGTGGCAGTTCTGCTGACCTCCCTCCTTACTTCTCCAAGAATCAAAAACTCCATCATTTCATGACCGCTATGCCCAAGACGGCCTCCAACCATCACATCACCCACAAGTCCTTCTCTGTTCATGAACAACAGGTCCAGCGGGTCGCCCTCCCTCGTTGGCTCACTCACCAGCTGTGTCAGGAAGTTATCTTCCACACACTCCAGAAACCTCCTAGACTGTTTCCTTTCCACTGTATTGTATTTCCAGCAGACATCGGGCAGATTGAAGTCCCCCACGAGGACAAGGGCTGGCAATCGTGAGGCTTCTCCCAGTCGCTTGTAGAATAATTCATCTGCCTCTTCATCCTGGTTGGGTGGTCTGTAACAGACTCCCACCATGATACCTGCCTTGTTGGCCTTCCCCCTGAGTCTCACCCATAAACACTCAACCCTATCGACACCATCATTAAGCTCTAGACAATCCAAACCCTGCCTAACATACAGAGCTACCCCACTGCCTCTCCTGCCTTGCCTATCCCTTCTGAAGAGTTCATAGCCAACCATTACAGCACACCAGCTGTGTGAGTCATCCCACCATGTTTCCATGAGGGCAACTATATCATAGTTTTCCTGCTGTACAATGGCTTCCAGCTCCTCCTGTTTGTTGCCCATGCTGCGTGCATTGGTGTGGAGGCAGTTCAGCTGGGCTGTCGTCCGTGTCACCTTCTTAGAGGAACACCCCTTAATTGCTTTGAGTGTTTCACCAGTGTTCCCCTCTTGGCTCCTATTACCTCAGCAGCCCCTAGCTCATCTCCATGCAACTTCAGCTGTGCTCCAGTGAACCCAGCGCATCTCAGAGACACAGGCTGACTGCCCTCACCAGCACCCTGTCCCTCTAACCTTGGCGTGTCCTTCAGCTTCTCTTGGGCAAGCCTGATATTAACCCCTTCCCCCTCTGTCATGGTTTTAGCTGGGATAGTTGATTTTCTTCACTGTAGCTAGTATAGTGCTGTGTTTTAGACTTGGTATGTAAATAATGTTGATAACACACTGGTGTTTTTGTTGTTGCTGGGTAGTGTTCACACTAGTCAAGGACTTTCTAGCTTCCCATGCTCTGCCAGGTGCACAAGAAGCCGGGAGGGGAGGGGATACACCCAGGAGAGCTGATTCGAATTGGCCAAAGGGTATTCCATATCACGCGATGTCATGCCCAGTATATTAACTGGGGGGAGTTGGCCGGGGGAGGCAGCGATCGCGGCTCGGGGACCGGCAGCGTCGGTCGGCGGGTGGTGAGCGGTTGCAGCACTTGTTGTTTAGTTTTGGTTTTTTTCCTTTTTTTTTTTCCTCTTCTTCCAGGGTTTCATCTCTCTCTCGCTCATTATTTTCCTTTCCATTATATTAGTATTATTGCTGTTTTATTCTAATTATTAAACTGTTCTTATCTCAACCCACGAGTTTTCTTACTTTGGCCTTTCCGATTCTCTCCCCCATCCCACAAGGGTGGGGGAGTGAGCGAGCGGCTGTGTGGTGCTTAGTTGCTGACCACAACACCCTCCAAAGTTTAAAGCTCTGTCAATGAGCCCTGCAAGCTCATGAGCAAAGACCCTCTTCCCCCTTTGAGAACGGTGAATCCCGTCAGATGCCAGCACGCCTGGGTCTGTGTAGGCCATCCCATTATAAAAAAAAACCAAAATTGTGGCGATGACACCAGCCACAGAGCTATGCGTTAATAGACTGGGTGCGTCTGTTCGTTCCAGTGTCGCTGCCCGCAACTGGAAGGAGAGAGGAGAAAATAACCTGTGCTCCAGGGTCCCTCACTAGCTGCCCCAAGGCCCTGAAGTCTCTTTTGATTGCCCTTGGACTACGTGTTGCAGTCTCATCACCTCCCACATGGAAGAGCAGTAATGGGTAATAGTCCAAGGGCCGTACCAGGCTGGGAAGTTTCCTAGCGATGTCCTTAACCCTGGCCCCAGGGAGGCAGCAGACTTCCCTAAGAGGAGGGTCTGTCCGGCATATTGGACCCTCTGTTCCCCTCAGAAGGGAGTTGTCTACAATTATAACCCATCTTCTCTTCCTCATGGAGGTGGTTTTGATACGGAGGGGTAGGCCTTTCTGACCCTCGCAACACCACTGGTATAGATGGACTGTTATCCACATCTTCTGCTGACTGGTCTTCCACCTGCAGAGCCTCATACCTGTTACACAGAGGCACCTGGGAAAGTGAGGTGGGCAACACCTACGTGTTCGTGTTCTGCCCCTCCTAGCCAGGTACTGCTACCTGTCCATCCCAAAGCGTGTTTTCTTTTGTGAACAGTTCATCTGAGCCGAAAAACAGCACAAGCCTGTGTGTAGTTTTAAAAAGATTTGTTTGAGATAGGTGGTGATATCAGCAGTGGTATGAGCCCTGTTCTATTATTCCTAGCAGCAAATTACAAGTACCTTGTTTCACATGGAATTTAAGAGAATCTCTTGCTGATCTCACACTTTCCTTCCCCTTATGGTAAGGTAACGGCGAGGTTACTTCACTGAGCGATTTAGAACTGTCCACCTAAAAAAGAAGAAATTACAGGAAGATGCACTTCTTAACGCACGAAAACTTGGTCTAATGTAAAGCATCTCCAGCCTTCACAGCCAATACAAACTCATTCTCCCTCCCTTTCTTATTCTTTTTTCTCCCTCCTCAAAAGCGCAAAAGTACGTTGTCCTGGTTTCAGCTGGGATAAAGTTAATGGCATAATGCAAACATTTTTTGTTAAATCACCTCCTCTAAAAGGGCAGTTTGCTCTGCTTTTTAGATTTAATTTCATAGCTAGAGACTTCCCACACAACACAAAGTTTCAGGACAAAATGTACGACAAGAAACATACACAAGTTTTAGGAATATAAAGTGACATATTATTTCTGGAAGCGAGAACAACTTTTCTTCTCTCAGTGTCCTGTGCTGGCCCTCAACTCTCTGCAGTGAAAGTCATTCTAAAGCAAGATGTCTTCTTGTAAAAGTTAAGAAATGCTGCTATGAAAGAAGCAGTCAGAGTTGTTACGGTGAGAGGCAGGTTCGTTCTTCCTCAGAGAAGCACGTCCTCGGCTCCCAATTCCTGTTGACTTGACCCCTGCTCCCGTGTAGGAAGAAGACTCCTTTTTCCCTCTTCCAAGCACTGATTACATCAACAGACAGCCCCTTAGTGCTAGACCACTAGGCCCGATGGTCAGTCACTACGCTTTCTCTGTTTTCCATACTAAAATACAAATCCCCTCAAAGGCCTGGTAGTGTTCCCCAGTGCCAGCTACGGGCTGGAGCTTTCGTGCGATCTCAGCAAGCCTCACTGCCCACTTCTTTAACATGCATGGCAGTAAGATGGCAAAGAGCGTGAAGACAAAACTCAGGTCAGCAAGATTCAGAGTCTCTTTCTGTTGCTAAGTATTGCGCGGATGTTTCAATCAGGCCCTGGGATGCTACATTGCTGGTTAATTCAGAATGGGAACCGTCAATACCGTACGTTAGGTAAGAAGCACTGTAGAAGGAACCTGCCCTGGCCAGCTTGGATGAATCGGGAACGTCTGACTGAGCTTAACCATGAAGACTAAGTACACATACAGTGTACTGTGACGTGTGCAAGCAGTGATGTGCCACCAGGCAGGAAAACAAAGATGTTGCCTGAGCCTGCAAGAATGACGTTGGAAAACCCAAAGCTCAGCTGAATTTAAAACTTGCAAGAGAAGAGAAGGGCAACTTGAAGGGATTCTGGTAAGTACATTACTAGGAAAACTAAGGCTCAGGCAAATATGACCCTGCGGCTTCATGGACAGAGAGCCATGACAAAGGACACAGAAAAGACTGAGGTACTTACTGAAATCTCTGTCTCAGTCTTCACTGGGAAATCCCCTCTCAGGCCTCTGACCCTTTTAGCAGGGTCTAGGGGAGTGAAGCTGTGCCCACAGTAGAGGAAGACACGGTTAGGGATCACTTAGGCACGCTTGATATCAAGAAGTACAGTGGGTCTGGGTGAAAGGCATCTGAAAATACTCAAGGAGCTGGCTGGTACCATTTGCATGGTGGTTCCCATTTTCTTTGAAAAGTCATGGCAACTCGGCCGAGAGTCCTGACAGGAGAAAGCAAACATCACACCTGTCTTCAAGAAAGGCAAAAAGGAGGATACAGAGAATTACAGACCAGTCACCTAACTTCAGTCCCTGGCACGTTTATGGACCAAATTGTCCTGGAAAACTTGTCCAGACATACAAAGAACTAGAAGACATTTAGGAAGCGTAAACATGGATCTACCAAGACCAAACTGTGCTCAGTTAAGCCTGTACCTTTCTATGATGGTATTTGTCAATGGATGATGGGAAAGCTGTCAGTGGATGTCATTTAGCAAGCCTTTGACACAGTGTGCAATATCCTCATGGCCAAATTGGTGAGATACGGGTAGTATAAGTGGACCGTAAGGTATGTGGAAAGTTGGTTAGATCACCAGGGTCAAAGAGTTGTTATCCACAGTTCAAAGTCTGATTATTGGCCGGTTTACCAAGAGGCATATCTCAGGGATCGATATATAGCAAATAATCTTCACCATCTTTGTAAATGACCTAGACAATAGTGCAAAATGCACCCCCCAGCAAGTTGACCAGCAGTACCAAGCTGGGAGGAGCATTTGATATGCCAGAGGGCAGCGCTTCTATTCAGAGAGACCTCAAAAGGCCACACAAAAGGGCTGTCAGGAATCTTATGGAGTTCAAGAAACGTAAAAGGAAAGTCATGCATCTGCGATGGCGTAACCCCATATAGAAGCTGAGTGTTAACTGGCAAGAAAGCAGCTTTGTATAGACCTGGGAGGTCTGGTGAACACGTTGAACCTGAGCCACCAGTATGACCTTTCAGCAAAGAAGCCCAGACACATCCTGGGCTGTTAAAGTGCAGCCAGCAGGTTGAGGAAAGTAGTCCTTTAACTCTGTTCAGCATCCGTAAGACCACATCCGGAGGGTTTGCTCCAATTTTAGGCTCCCCAGTATAAGGCAAATATTGGCATATGTGATAGGCCAGCAGAGGTGCACCAGGGCAGGTCAGGGGGCTGAAGCATGGGACATGAAAAGAAAGGCTAAGAGAACTGGAGAGGCTGAGAAAAGTAGACGAGGACTTCTTCAAACAACAGGAAGAAGGCAGGTATTCACAGGCCCTGGTCCTCACTGGGGACTTGAACCACCCTGATACTCGCCGTAAGGAAAATAGAGCAGGGCTCAAGCAACCTGTGAGATTTCTAAACTGCACTGCTCACAACTTCCTGGCACAGGTGATCAAGGAGCCAACAAGCAAAGGTGCTCTCCTAGACCTGATATTTACAAACTGGGAAGAACTGGTTGTGGCTGTGAAGGCTGGGGCAGCCTTGGCTGCAGTGGCCATGAGACATTGGAGTTCAGGATCCCGAGAGGCAGTATCAAGGCAAAAACCAGGACCACAAGCCTGGATTTCAGTATTGGCCTTCTCAGGAATCTGCTTCGAAAAATCCTGTGGAGTATGGTCCAGGAAAGAAGGGGGCTCCACAAGAGCTGGTTGAGATTCAAGGACCACCCCCTCCACGATCAAGAAAGCTCCATTCAGACAAGTGGGAAATCAAACAAAGGCAGCAGGAGACTGGCACGAGTGACTCAGGAGCTCCTAACTAAACTCAGACATAAAAAGGAAGTGTACAAGGAGAGGAAGCTGGGACAGGTGACCCAGGAGGAGTACAGAGTTACTGTCTGATCTTGCAATGATAACGCCAGGAAAGCCGAGGCGGACCTGGAGTTGAATCTGGCAAGATTTCTGGGAAACTAATCCTTGCAGTTTTAAAATCAGCTTTCCTCAAAATATGCAGAAAGTGGCATCACCATGTAATTATTTCTCATTTAATAATAAATTACCAATGTACCGTGACCATGGAAACCGATGGAGCAGTCAATTGGTTTTATAATTTTAGCTCCTATTGCTGCAACATGGTGACAGTTTTCTTGTTTGAATTGGGTTATCGACTTGTTTTCTTGATTTGTCTTTGATTGTTGTAGGTGATGACATGATTTCACAGTTTTTTGATCCCTAATGGTAATATCAGAGGAGAAATAGAAGGTATCAATTGCATGTCTGCCTTTATTACAGAAGATAGCTTGTACCAATGGTCTCGCAACATTCTGTTATACTGAAGTCCTTATTCCCCCATAAGACATACAGTCACTGCATTTTAAATTAAGGAATTTTTGGCAAATGAAGGTCAGTGGCCTTCCTGTTAATGAGCAGTGCAGTTCTTTTGAGCTTGCTGAACAGGAAAATAGCTGTATTTTTGCTAATACTGTAGATTTTCTGTGATATACTGCCTGCAGCTCCGGTACTTAAGAAAAAAATTACCTTGCTAGGCCCCTGATGCTTTGCTTTAATAAGCAGGAAAAGCATATTGATCAAAAAGAGGCTGTTTGTACATATGCCCATAAAACAACGTGAGCAGGACCTCTGAGAACAGGGAAAGAAAGTACATCATCCTGCAAGGAACGTCAGGCAGGAGAGTTAGCAGAGCTAACTCATGTCCTTGGCAAGAATGGGTTACTTACTGGGTGACTAAGAGAAAACATTGGAAGGTTATGAAAAAGGATTAATAACATATACCTTGCCACCTGAGAAAGAGAATGTGTGAAAACGTGGAAAGGTCAAGTCAAGGGGCCAATCTTTGTGCAGATATATCTTTCATTTAACTAGCGTAAGCTGGAAAAAGAGTGTGAGTACAGATGCTTCTGAGTCTGCAGAAGTCCCAGAAGACTTATGTATATGTAGAGTAGTAAGTCCCAGTAGTCAATCCTGAATTGGATGAAATGTGAGGTACACTGTTTTCTTCTCTCTTCTTTTTCTTTCCTGCGTGTTCTGCCAATGTGTCATGCAGTTAGCATACCAAACTTGAATCTAGCCATTGGGACCAAGGTCTGTAGGACTGATATTCCTGCCAACAGCAGGATGGGTAGCCCTCCAGAAATGGTCCATGTCAACTGGGTTGCTGTGCATATTCTCTTTGATTGTGCTTGCCGTCTGTGTTTGCTCCACTATTGTGGTTTTTTCACCAGTTTGGAGGCTACATGTTTTCTAGTCCTTCACTACATCTTTACAATGCACAGTACTGCTTTCCTCTTTCTAAATAGAACAATGTGTTCTCCCTTTATTGAGCTACTCTGTGAGCAAGGGCTCCTACTGATTTCAGAGCTCCTTCATTTGCCTTTAATTCAGACAAAGCTGCTCTTCAGCTACCATGACTGTTTGCTAATCACTGGTTGCGGCTCAGCAGACTCCACACCAGGATGCACCACTTTTTTTCTGTCTCAAAGATATTTATTTTTTGCTGTTACTGTTGCACTATCTCCATGTACCATGTTTAGCTCCATCCAAAATTTCTTCTATTCTTTTTGCAAATATCATAGGCTAGATTTTGTTACACTGACTTAGCCAATATAACACCTGTCTTAGGTACACTCTCACCTTCCTCTTAAAAAATGGCCTTGTTGCCATTATCTTGGTCATTGACAGCTTGATCAATGGGAGTTACTCAAAGTTTCAGCTTGATGTGCTCTGGGGAAGATAAAATGACAGTGACTAAAATAGTGGTTAACATACTGTTCTCCAGCTACTGGCCTTTGTGGCACTGTTTCAACAGGGACAATGATGGGAGATTTTTATGGTAGTTTCCTAAATCAGGCTCCGTAGTTGGATTTTGACTTTTTGTAGCCTCCAACTGGAGGCTACAAAAATTGATTAGTCCCCAGTTGGTATTGATCTGCCAGCTGTTCTAGTGTTAAGTCTGCCTTGGGACCCTCTGAAAAAACAAAATAACAGCAGAACAATTGGATTTCTCTGCTGACGTCCAGTGAATTCTGGTTTTGTGCCAAATGTCTAAATCCCTTCCCGCAAAAGATCTTGACCCTCTCAGGTGATTTACAGCTCTGTAGACCCTCAGAGATGTTCCTCCTAAAACTGGTTAATTGACTTTAAACTACATTTTAAAGACTTATTTTGAGGGTGGTCACCTCTAACTACAGAGGTGACTGGAATGCCACGGGCTGCGAGTCATTTCTTAGCCTCACTATTGTTCTTGACTGGGTAGGAGAGTTTCCCACTCTTCCCCAGACTGTATCAGCAAATTAAATACTAGTATTTCAAGGAATCTGTTTGATGCAAATCTGCTTTCTTTTAGTGTGTTGAACTAGAAACCTGTGCTGCTATATATGTCTCTCTATCCTTAGGGCCATGCTGCAGAGAAGAAGCAGAAGACCAGGCATGCATGTTAGACAATGATTACTGTAAAAGCAGCAGGACACAGGCTTTGGGACACACACTGCAGTCCTGTGCTCTTAGAGACCGCAGCTGCTGCAGAAAGAGCAGGCGTCTCGCTGGCAAGTGGTTATGGGGTTCTTATATGCAAACTACTTTTCTGAACCTACTGGGCTAGTAAACATGTCTCCCACTAGAGTAGAAGATGACCCACTGGAAGAGATTTCCCAGTTACTGCAGCACCGTGAGGAGCAAGAGGCTTTTGTGCACAAGGATGTTTCCCAGGGGTTCCACTGGCTGTGCTCCCAAACAATGAGGAGGCATTTGAATGCCCAGATTTACCCCATTCTCAAATGTAGCAGGAGTGGTGGAGGAAGTGGCAGATCACCCTATGGCTTCTGTGGTGCATATTCAGCAGTGGGAACAGCTGATCCTGAGGTTCAAGGCTAGACAATATGTAGAAGAATACAGCTTAGTTAATTTATATCAGGTGTCACTACATGAAGTTTATGAAATATTTGTTTGGGGTGTAGACC
The DNA here is from genome assembly GCA_031468815.1 of Morus bassanus. Lineage (NCBI taxonomy): Eukaryota > Metazoa > Chordata > Aves > Suliformes > Sulidae > Morus > Morus bassanus. The sequence continues at coordinate 56,440,374 of CM062600.1, forward strand.
AGATTTTTGATCATTTACTCCTCTGTTTGAACCTGATGATTATGCTCAGCTCTGTCGTGAAACTGCCACCATGCATAACTCTTCATAATCTTACACTATTAATTTATGCTATATGAAGGCTGCAAAATCCTTACACTGGGTCAATACTATTTTGCAAAGTAAGAGAGCTGAGTTTTGATCAGTTTTTCTGCCTAGATACCGTTATTGTACAGGCCGTTAGGAATGGCATATGCAGAATCCTACAGTCTATCTTCCATTCCAAAACTATGGGCAAAAAGTGTTTATCTAAATAACAGTCACAATAAATCTCTTCTTTTCTGGGAGTCTTACACAGAGCTTATAGCTGTGAGGGATCTAACAGATGCAGAATTGTTAAGCTGAGCAAAAGCGCTACATGGCAAACTAGGGTGGGCTGTGCGCAGGAAGGTCGCGTTGAGTAACATCTCTTATTTGAGAATCTGCAACGTATAAATACAGTCATCATCCTCCTGTCCAGGGGGAAAAAGGGTTGGGGGACTTTTAAGCCAAATGATGATCTTCGATATCGCAAGATCTGTTTCCTTCTTTTACACAATTAACATTATTATGATGTTAAGGATGTTAGGAAGGTATTTGATGTAAGAAATTTTTGTGAGCTTTGTCATACATTGTATAACCATGGCCATAACTGTAAATATAACTATTGGCTGTGCTTGTCTCAGACCCGCACAAGAGTCTCCAGCTGGGGCACATTATCTGTCCCCAAGTTAACTGCACAAATTCTTCTGAAAGCTGGTTTTACCATAAAACAATGTAAAGTCAAGGGACTTGCACAGGAATAAAATGGCAAGATGGACACCATCAGATCCCAATGGATGTGATCAACAACATAACAGCCATGTCTCCACCAACTAGCAAAAACAAAACACAAGCTTTTTTAGGCGTTGTGGGTTTTTGGAGAATGCATATTCCAAATTATAGTCTGATTGTAAGCCCTCTCTGTCAAGTGACCCGGAAGAAGAATGACTTCAAATAGGATCCTGAGCAACGACAGGCCTTTGAACAAATTAAACAGGAGATAGTTCATGCAGTAGCCCTTGGGCCAGTCTGGGCAGGACAAGACGTAAAAACATGTGCTGTACACTGCAGCCGGGGAGAATGGCCCTACCTGGAGCCTCTGGCAGAAAGCACCAGGGGAGACCCGAGGTTGGCCCCTAGGGTTTTGGAGTTGGGGATACAGAGGGTCTGAGGCTCACTACACTCCAATTGAAAAAGAGATATTGGCAGCATATGAAGGGGTTCGAGCTGCTTCAGGAGTGGTTGGTACTGAAGCACAGCTCCTCCTGGCATGCTGATTGCCAGTGCTGAGCTGGGTGTTTGAAGGGTCCCCTCCACACATCATGCAACTGATGCTACATGGAGTAAGTGGGTCGCACTGATCACCCAATGGGCTCAATAGGAAACCCCAGTTGCCCAGGAATCTTGGAAGTGATCATGGTCTGGCCAGAAGGCGAAGATTTCGGAATCCCGCCAGAGGAGGTAATGCGTGCTGAGAAGGTCCCACTGTGTAACAAACTGCCAGAAAATGAGAAGAAATATGCCCTGTTCACTGATGGGTCCTGTTGTATTGTGGGAAAGCATTGGAGGTGGAAGGCTGCTCTACGAAGTCATATACGACAAGTTGCAGAAACTGCTGAAGGAGAAGGTGAATCGAGTCAGTTTGCAGAAATAAAGGCCATCCAGCTGGCTTTAGACATTGCTGAACAAGAAAAGTGGCCAGTGCTCTGTCTCATGGATGGTGGCAAATTGTGGAGGAGTGGCTAGCTAACAGAGGCCACGACGTGTATATGAGCAACCCGAGCTGTCTCAAGGAGTATTGAGCGCCCGCCGTCCTTGAGGCAACCTTGAGAGCAGGGGGGAGGAGGCTCTGGGTTTTGGCGGGCTGGCGAGCAGGAACTTGAGGGGTGGGTCTGGGCGGTCCGAGGCGCGTGGTCGGCTATGTCGAACGAATCGGAATGTCCTAAGGGGCGCGTGAACCGAAGCTCACCACCAATCAGATTGTTTGTTTAAGCGCGTGATCGTTTGTAGCTCTATATATTCTGTAACGACGGTTAATAAAGTGAGGCTGATGCTTGTACTCATATTGAGATTGTCATCAGTAACTCCGGATCGCCGCCCCGACTCCGACATCTGGTCGCAGAGGATGGTTGATTTCCGAACCTCGAGACTGCGGTAAGAGCAGCGAGAGAGGGGGAGTCGGGAGAAAAGGCGGCTGGGAGAGTACTACCGATACAGGGTAGATACAGAGCGCCTGGCCAGCGCCTCCCAGAGGGAACGGCTGCTATCATGGAAGGGGAAGCAGCCGCTATGTTGCTCGCAAGCATACTCTCTAAGAGAGGGATCGAGACAACGGTGAAACAGCTGACCAAGCTAATAAAGTTGGGACAGCGGTTGGGACATTTTAAGGACACTCACACGTTGTTTTCCGTGCTTGAATGGCGAGAGTTGGGCAATACGATGTGGCGAAAGACTATTGAAGGCGATGAGAAGGTTGAAAAGGAAGTAAAATCGGTGCGTGAGCTCTGGAAAGATGTTCTAGAGACGCTAAAAGCTATGAAAGCGGAAAGAGAGGTTGCGTGCGCAGCTGCGCAGATGCTCGCGCCTACGCCGGAAAAAACAAAGAGTGCGGAACCGAAGCATGGGTTAGTTGCTCGGTTGTTTGGACCCCCCCCTCTCGCTTGTCGAGGGGTGGTGGTGACCCCCTGTAAAGACGCCATCGAACTGAGGGGAAGAGCAGAAGGAGAGACATTTTCAAGGGAAGCTGGCGGGGTCTCTCCCCCGAATGTTCCAGCTCCAGCTCCCTTGCAGGGAGGGGCAGAAGTGGTAAGGGCGGAAATGACTCGGGCGGGTGAAAAGGAGGAGGGCTGCCGGTCAGCGCCTCCCTGTTCTCCGCCGGTAAAACAAGAGGAAGAAAAGGCGGCGCCCTCCGCACCGCCTTTCTACCCTCCCCTACTGCCATCCGACACCTCCTCTGCGTCGTCAACACCCCCAGCTGGAGAGGCAGAGAAGAGATCTACCGGAGAGACGAAAAAACTCCTCAAGAAGGTGGTTCGAGAGCTAAAGAATTTGACGACGACGCTTCAGCAAGAGACTCCGGTTAAGAAGCGAGCTGGGACGGAGGACTGTACCCCCCCCTGTCTTTCTGGGCCTCCGGTGGTAACTCGACCTGGCCGTTGGAGTGGTATTGTTAGAGACGCCCTCTTAGATGGGCAGTGGGAAGTGGCCTCGGGTCTTGGTCCGTTGGCTTGCCCCGTTGTACCAACACAGGGAGGGCAAAAATGGGAACCCCATGATTGGAAAATTTTACAGCAGGCAAAAAATACTATTTCTCAGTATGGGGTAAAATCCGAAGCCGCACGGCAAATTGTAATTTGGCTTTTCAATGCAGACGTACTCTGTCCTTATGACTGCCAAGCGTTAATGCGATTATTGTTAACTCCTACCCAATTTTTGTTGTGGGGCTCCTCTTGGTCTCAACGAGCGGCTGCCGCCGTTGCCCAACACCAACAATTGGGAGACCCTCTCTATGGGATAACGGTTGAGATGTTGGTGGGAGGAGGTCAATTTGCTGATCACCATGTTCAAATGACCTTTCCAACCAATATATTGCAGCTCTCTGCAAAAATTGCTTTAGAAGCCTTTTTAAGCCTGCCAGGGTCGTCAGCCCCTTCCTTTAGCACTCTAACTCAAGGAGCAACAGAAAAATACAATCATTTTGTTGATAGGCTTTGGGATGCAGTAATGAATCACCCAGATCTGGGGGACGAGAGTAAACAGCAAATGTTTCGGATTTTGGCCTTTGATAATGCCAATAAGGCCACTAAAAGTATCTTGGCAAGCTTATCTAAGGGTGCGGGGGTGGATGAAATGCTATCCCGAGTAGAGAGGGCGGGAGCGCAGCGTCAAAATGAGGCTATGGCAGCCGCAGTACAGGGCGCGGTAAAGGAGGTAATACAGCCCTTGGCTGCTGCAGCACAACAAGTTAGATCCCCGGTAATAGATTGACCATTCAAAGGGAACTGCTATCGTTGCGGTGAGTCTGGGCACAGCCAACGCAATTGCCGAACACCTGTTTGGTGCGAACGATGTCAAAGGGATAGTCATTCTACAAAAGCCTGTTCGGGAAACTCCAGAAAGAGCGCGAGGAAAGGCCGCGCGCAGACAAAAATGGCCCCCCCGACTCACCCCAACGGTCAGTTTCAGGGTTCTTCGAACACGCTACTCGCGCAACAGCCGGGAGCCTGGGATTTGACCTGGAAACCACAATAGAAGTGACCTTACTCTGTTCACAAGTTCAAAAAATTCCAAGCACGGCTTTTGGGCCATTAGTAAAGGGATCAAAAAGAATTGGGGGATTACTCATGGGCCGATCCTCATCAGGGATTAAGGGACTAATTGTAATTCCGGGGGTAATCGATGCCGATTTTACCGGGCAGATATGTATAATGGCATATACCATTAGCCCCCCACTATATATTCCGAAAGGTAGCAGGATTGCCCAACTGCTGGCCTTTGATAACATTCTAGGGGACTCACCCAGCGTACCTTGTTTAAGAGGTGATCAAGGTTTTGGATCTACTGGTCCCGCTGTCTGTTTCACACTAAGCATGGATCAGAGACCTTTAGAACGGGTAAGAATTACCCAGGACGGGCATTCTGTCTCATTAACGGCTATGCTAGATTCAGGTGCCGATGTGACCATAATTAATAACAACAGGTGGCCCCATCAATGGCCTTGCGAAGCTATCAAAACCACAATTGACGGAGTTGGGGGCAGCTCTATTCCCCACATTAGCAAACAGCCAGTAATTTTTCAATTTCCGGAGGTCCAACAAGTAGCTCTCAGGCCTCACGTGATGGCGTTGCCTGGTGGGCTACAAGCTCTCATAGGTCACGACGTTCTGGGACAGTTAGGAGTGGTAATGACTACAACACCTTTTTGGGACAGGGCCCTGGAGAGCAGCCGCCCAACCCTCCATTGACCTGGATATCAAACGATCTGGTCTGGGTTGACCAGTGGCCCCTGACTGAGGAGTGGTTGCAAATTGCGCGCCAGCTCGTGGCGGAACAGTTAGAAGCGGGGCATATTCGACCCTCTGTTAGCCCCTGGAACACCCCTATTTTTGTTATTCCTAAGAAAAGTGGGAAATGGAGATTGTTGCATGACTTAAGAAAAATTAATGAAACTATGCGACCCATGGGAGCTCTGCAACCAGGTATCCCATCACCAAATATGATACCACAGGGGTGGCATATCCTTATAGTAGATTTAAAAGATTGTTTTTTCACCATCCCTTTACATGAGCAAGATTGCTGCCGATTTGCATTTTCAGTGCCCGCTATCAATAAGGCAGAGCCAGCAAAGAGATATGAATGGGTTGTCTTGCCGCAAGGCATGAAAAACTCTCCTACTTTGTGCCAGTTATTTGTTGCCTGGGCTCTACAGCCAATAAGATTGGCGTGGCCAAAAGCGATAATTTATCATTACATGGATGATATTCTCTGTGCACAGCAAGCCCCATGGTCCGAGGCCCATATCGAAGAATTGTCTAAGGCACTGGGCATTAAAGGTTTACAAATTGCCCCTGAAAAAATTCAAAGGGCCGCACCTTGGAAATATCTTGGGTGGATTATTGATCAAGCAAAAATTCGGCCCCAAAAAATACAACTAACTACTGAACTGGCGAATCTGAAAGATTTGCAGACCCTTCTTGGAGAGATTCAATGGATTAGAAATTGCGTTGGAATTACAAATACGGACCTTCAACCGTTAGTACGTAGTTTACGGGGTACCCACCCTGCAAACCGCGTCGATATAGGGCCAGAACAGCTCCAAGCCATCTCCAAAATATGTGACAAGCTAACAAGGGCTTGGACTAGTCGGCGTATTTTAGAAATGCCAGTGTCATTGCTAATTTGCAATGCCACTGATTCCCCTTTCGCTGTGATTTGTCAATGGCAAAAAGAAATGGGGGAAGATTCCCCTTCCTTATCTAGCAATGCCACTGACAAGCACAGCAAAGAGGAAAGCAGGGAACAGAAAAATAAAAAGGCAGCAAATAAGGCACCAGAGTTTATCATATTAGAATGGGTCTTTTCAAAAATACAGCCACGAAAAAGCGTACTAACACGACCAGAAGCAGTGGCTGAGTTAGTTCAAAAGGGGAGAACAAGAATAATGGAGATAACAGGACGTGAACCACATGATATAAGCATACCTGTCACTGCAGCGGACCTGGAATGGTGGTTGCGCCATGTCATAGCATTGCAAGAAGCATTGCTAGGTTATGAAGGGACGGTGCATTCCAGGAAACCAGCAGGCCGATTACTGCAGGTACTGAAAAACAACACCTGGATGGAACGGCCTAAGGTGGTAGAAAAGCCTATTGCGAACAGAATAACAGTCTTTACAGATGCGGGAAAGAAAATATGCGTGCGGTGTGCGTCTGGCAGGAGGGAACGTGCTGGAACAAGCATTTTGTACAATGCGAAACAGGAGACAGTTTACAGACACTCGAACTAAAAGCAGTAGCCTGGGCGCTGTCGAATTGGCTAACGGTGCCGTTAAATGTGGTCACAGACTCATTATATGTAGCAGGATTAGTGCCAAGACTACAAGACGCGCTGGTAAAAGAGATACAGAATCCACAATTAGGAAAGCTGTTCTTAGCGATTCGGGGCCTGTTGACGCAGCGAACCGAACTGTGTTGTATCATTCACATAAGGAGTCACAAGTTTGAAGTAGGGTTAGGAAAAGGAAATCAGTTAGCTGATTCCCTGGTGAGCGCTGCCTGTCCTTTGCCTCCGTTGGATAAATTTGCTCAGGCTCGGCAGGGACATGAGACATTCCATACGAATGCGAGGAGTTTAAGGTGCCAGTATGAAATCTCCGAAGCTGAAGCGCGTTCTATTGTACAGGCATGCCCGCGATGTGGAGGACAAGGGCCGGGGATTAGCATGGGGGTAAATCCCCGGGGCCTCAAGGCCCTAGAAGTCTGGCAAATGGATGTTACACATGTGCCCGAATTTGGGAAGCTTAAATATGTCCACGTGTCAATTGATACTTTCTCTAAATGTCTCTGGGCCACGGCACTGCCTGGGGAGAAAGCTCAACATGTGTGTAAGCATCTTTTGGCCTGTTTTGCTGTTATGGGTGTACCTGAACAAGTAAAGACGGATAATGGCCCTTCATATACTAGTGAGAAAGTTCGAAAATTTATGCAAATGTGGGGTATTAAACACGTAACTGGAATCCCATATTCTCCTACAGGACAAGGGGTTATAGAAAGAGCCCATCAGGTGATCAAAGATTATCTGGCAAAACAAAAGGATGTGCAAAAAGATCCCCAAATGAGATTGTTGAAGGTTTTGTTTACTTTAAATTATCTCAGTATTATGGGAGATAGGGGAGAGCCCGCAATAGTTATTCACAACCGTCAACTTGCACTGAGCGATCACACAACACTGCCAAGGCTAAGAGTAAATTATCGTGACCTGCGTACCGGGGAATGGAAGGGACCTGTGTCGGTCATATTTAATGGGAGAGGATATATGTGTGTCTCCACAGGTGAGGGACCAATATGGGTACCTAGTCGTGCAGTGAGACCAGCGCTGGGAAGGTGATGTCGGAATCAACCGGCGTGAACACAGAGTGTCCAGATTGTAAGCAATGTCATCCCTGGGTTCTTGTTGAATGTCAAGGTTGTGATCAACGTTCTTGGATAAATTCATCTATCTGTGTATGTAAGTGGTGTGAACTGTGCGTTAGACAACAGGGGCAGACGGTAAGACTTTTACGGGTCACTGGCCACGTAGCCCCTGACTCCGAGGCAGAAGTACTTTGGGGAATAGCGTGGCGACGACTTGTGTTAAGGGAACAATTCAACAACCCAACAGTACTAAAAATAGAGTGCCAAAGAGACTGTTTAGTCCCTATAAACTGGAAAGTAGCCCCTGAATGGTGGGAACAAACTAAGAGAAAATGTCAAAAGAGGTTTGCCTGGAAAACGAAACAAAGGAAGTGATGACGCTCACATTCTTGACTATTATGTTAATTACCATAAGCAAAGGAATACATAGAATTGACCCTAGAGAGAATATGTGGGTTGCATGGGCAAATTACTCAGGGCAAAGTGCGTTTTGCTTATCCATGAGTCGGCCAGAAAACCCTTTTCAGACGTGTCTGATTGGGATACCCGTTGTAATAGAGGATGTAATTAACGAGTATGCGAATTGGTGGAATGGAACCATAGAATACACAGGCCCCTACACTCAGTCCGGGGAATCAAATACACGACCTGTGTGTAACAATTCCGCCATTCAAAAGGGGTTTATAAAAGGTCTAAACCATACCTCCCCAATTCCCTTGCAAGAAATAGATCTAATGGCTAGTGTTCAACCATGGTTTGCTGAGGTTACTTGGAGTGACAATAGGACACTTCCTTTTAATGGATCTGGAGTTATTTCCTTTGGGGAGCCAGGGTATAATAACCCGCATAACGCGAAGTTAATTCTGTGGCAAAACGTCAGTGGATACGACCAAGTCTGGCAAAAAGACGATCTCACTTGTCGTGAATTGGTCAATACGAGTGGAGGCCACTTACTTCCCCCTGGTTTGTTTCTAATTTGTGGGGAACGTGCCTGGCCCGGCATTCCCCTGAATCCAGTGGGTGGACCTTGTTATATAGGAAAGCTCACTATGTTTACCCCAAGCGCCAGAGACCTTATCGGGCACCTAAACAGAACCTTTTCGAAACGACAAAAAAGGTCTGTATCGTGGTTTGGTGAAAACTGTCAGGATGAAGTTAAAATATGGGGCACAGGTACTCAGGCCCTAGTTTCGCTGTTATTTCCTCAACTAGCTTCTAAATGAAATGCACAAAATATAAAGAATCTAGCCTGTTGGGCAGAAAAACAATTTAATTTAACATCAGAAATGATATCTGGTCTCCTGACCGATTTAGACAGTGTCCGACACGCGGTTTTACAAGACCGCGCTGCCATTGACTTTCTGCTTCTGGCACACGGACATGGATGTGAGGACTTTGAGGGAATGTGTTGTTTTAACCTCTCTGATCACTCCAGTTCCATACATGAAAAACTAAAACAGTTACAAGACAACTTCAATAAGATCACCATAACTGAATCAGGGCTTGATGCATGGCTAAAAGGGTTAGGCGTAACGGGATGGTTAATGGATGTTGTAAAAGCTCTTTTCATGTTAATCTTAGTTGGAGTATTAATTTTGCTCGTGTTAAGCTGTGTTTTTGGATGTGTAAAAACACTTGTAAACCGCCTTTTGACCCACGCTTGGCTTGCTCAAGAAGAAGAGAAGGGAACTGTGGAGGAGTGGCTAGCTAACAGAGGCCACGACGTGTATATGAGCAACCCAAGCTGTCTCAAGGAGTATTGAGCGCCCGCCGTCCTTGAGGCAACCTTGAGAGCAGGGGGGAGGAGGCTCTGGGTTTTGGCGGGCTGGCGAGCAGGAACTTGAGGGGTGGGTCTGGGCGGTCCGAGGCGCGTGGTCGGCTATGTCGAACGAATCAGAATGTCCTAAGGGGCGCGTGAACCGAAGCTCACCACCAATCAGATTGTTTGTTTAAGCGCGTGATCATTTGTAGCTCTATATATTCTGTAACGACGGTTAATAAAGTGAGGCTGATGCTTGTACTCATATTGAGATTGTCATCAGTAACTCCGGACCGCCGCCCCGACTCCGACAGCAAATGACCCTTTGGGGGTCATTACAGCAATAGAAGCAGAACAACTGGCAGCGCAGAGGCAAACCCATCTGGGCTGCTGCACTCTGGCAAGATACTGCTGCCCGGGTGGAGAATGTGGTTGTAAAAGTACGTCATGTGGATGCTCACGTACCCAAGAGTCGGGCCACTGAAGAACATCAAAACAACCAACAGGTAGATCAGGCTGCTAAGATTGAAGTGGCTCAGGTGAATCTGCACTGGCAACATGAGGGAGAATTCTTTATAGCTTGGTGGGCCCATGACACCTCAGGCCATCAAGAAGGAGGTGCAACATACAGATAGATGGGCTTGTGATCGAGGGGTGGACTTGACCACGGACACTACTGCACAGGTCATCCATGGATGTGAAATGTGCACTGCAATCAAGCAAGCCAAGCGGGTAAAACCTCTGTGGTATGGAGGAGGATGGCTGAAGTATAAATATGGGGAGGCCTGGCAGATTGATTATATCACACTGCCACAAACCCACTAAGGCAAACACCACATACTTACAGTGGTGGAAGCAACCACCGGATGGCTGGAAACATATCCTGTGCCCCATGCCACTGCCTGGAACACTATCCTGGGCCTTGAAAAACAAGTCTTATGGCGACATGGCACCCCAGAAAGAATTGAGTCAGACAATGGGACTCATTTCCGAAACAACCTCATAGACACCTGGGCCAAAGAGCATGGCATTGAGTAGGAGCATCTCATCCCCTGTCATGCACCAGCCTCTGGGAAAATTGAATGACACAATGAACTGTTAAAGACTACACTGAGAGCAATGGCGGGTGGGACATTCAAACACTGGGATACACATTTAGCAAAAGACACCTGGCTAGTCAACACTAGGGGATCTGCCAGTCGAGCTGGCCCTGCCCAATCAAATGGAATTGCCAGTTCCACAACAAGTTGGTGCTCTCCAAGACGTGTGTAGCAGTGGAGTGAGTTAAACCCTCCAGTGATGTCCATCAGACAGGGCAATTTCTTAGCAGCAACCTCCAGAGAAGCCCCCAAAATACGTGCCAAATCTCTGTTTGTAGAACAAGTGTAAGGATTTTATCTGCTTTAAGCTTTTTTTCACTGTGATAGGATCACTGACTAGGTCCACTGCTGGAAGTTGGTGGCTGAAGTTCTCTTGTAAGGGTTAATATGATGGTTCACATGTTCCATCAAAATGGAGAGGGACAGATAATAGCCTTTCTGCAAAGTATATCATATCAAAGTATGCCATATCTTACCCTGCAGTGGTATTTCAAAGGTAGCATCTTTGCTGATGTTATCCCAGCTGTGCAGGTACTGCATTTCCACCAGCCCCATCTCCCATTTGCCTGAGGACTCAAGGCACCTGACTAGCTCTACAGTAAAGTTCATGCTAGTGTATTGTGGAAAAATGCCATTGCTGGGCAGCATGATGTTCTATGATCTGCCATCTGCCACCCTTCCTTTTCCCCCTGCTTTGCTGCCAATCACTAGGTGTTCTGGACATGGGAGGCTCCTGTCCAAGTGTTAAATTTCAGGGGGCAGCCCCACCAGCAGCTGTTTTCTTTCTTCATTTCCCTTCTTCAGCGATGTTCTTCCCAATTCTGTAGATTCTGTCCTCGTCAGGATTCATTTTTTTAAGTTCTTCAGGGTAAAATGTCCCCTCAATTGCTTTGTGATCATGATCTGTTAAGTAGCATGCAGGCAGCTGTCCCCTTCTCACAGTTTCAGCTACTATGAAAATTTAAGCTGCAAACATCTGCTCATAACCCTTCTCAAATCTCCCTTTTGTTCTAGACTCCCTGATGAGGTCTCCCTTTTTGAGCAGAAGTGCAGATTCTTTAATTTTAAACACAACCCAATATATGGTTTTCCAAACCCTTGCAGGGTTTAACGTGTTTGTGTCCACAGGGCTGGCTCTGGTAGCTGGCTGGAAGCTGTGGTTGTAGCTCTTTATAAACTTTCACAACACATCAATGCAGCAAGAAGTGTTACATGTTGTAAAATATCTCCACACCTTGGTTTTGAGCACCCAGTTAAAAAGCCCTTTGGCAGAGGCTTTTAATTCATTATTAGTAATAACATGGTGAATATTATCTGCTTGAACCTGGTCCATCTGTAATTTCTTAGGCTTGCACTGTCTTCTAAAATTGTTTTAAAAGCCCCAGCTACCTCAGCACATGTTTTGGCTTTTGGATCAATGGCTGAGGCAAGCTTGGATAGTACACTTATCACTGATAAGATGTACTGAACACCATCGTTATGACGGAAAACCGTTGCATATCCACTAAGTCTGCTTCCCATGGTACATCCACCTCTGCCACAACCACCTGTTTCCTTTAAAGTGGTTTCTTGCTGCCTTGTCTAAGCTATAAGCATCCTGGTTTGCAAGCCAGGTTGCCACTTGGCTTTTGATGAGACCAGCAATTCACCTTTTAGAAGCTTCAAAAAGGAGATTCACCCCGCCAAAGCTTCCCAGCTACCCAGGAGGATAGATCTCTACTAACAGAAGCTGTGGCATAGAGTTCTAGTCACATGCTGTTACACATGCTTATGAAAGGAAACACTGGACAATCAATTTAACTCAAGTACAGAGAAACTTTGCTAAGGAGTATGAGGGGAGTTAGTTGCCAGTCAGACCTCTCCAGGCTTTTTCCTTCTTTTCCTTGACCACCACTGACACTTCTGTGCCCACACTCCTTTCTTTGGCTGCTGCAGGCCCAGACAGGCAGGCAGACAAGTCATGGCACACTCCCAATTCCCCCTCGCTCAGTCAGGCAGAGCTTCCTGAAACCTTTTGTAAGGTCATTGACCTAAGGATAAGGCAACATATATAGCAGCAGCCTGCATCCCGTAGTGGTATTACAGGTATCTCAAAGATCCCTCACAACCATGGGCAAAGGGAGCTCCCCTTGCCACTCGCTCTCTCTGCGTGACACTTACCTCCAAATCCAGTTTGCAGTTCACAAGCCCATCAGCCAGTCCTTCTGGTTCACATGGCAATTTGGGGGATTCCCTTACGGTCTTTTCCTTCTTGGTCCAGCTCACAGGACTGATCTCTGCATGTGACAGGATTTGCACCACAGGCCCCTTGGTGGCCTCCTGGGAGGAGCCTGTAGCCCTCAGGCACTTTCCAAAAGGTCTGTGCCCCACCACCCTTTTGGTGTCCCTCTGCCTTTTTCAAGCCCCCCACTGCAGACATGTAGTGCTTGTTCTGCAGCCTGGTAAAGTGCAGGACCCTGACCTGGCCTATTCATTCCACTAGCTCTTAGTAAAGAATGTTTTACCCATTTTATACCATTGCTTTTAGGGCTATATATATATTTCTGTATCTTGACGTGTGTATATTATCTATTATATAGTATAGGATAGCAGTACCTATATCATGTAGTACAGTGTATAGTGTATCTATGTATAAATAAAATATATATTTATAAACATTTATATACGCCTTTCTATTTATAATTCCATATATGTATATATTGTATATATCACTGTGGTGGGCTAGCCTTGCCCAGCTGCCAGCTGCCCACCCAGCCACTCTCTTGTGCCTCCTCAACAGGATGGGGAGGAAAAATAAGATGGGAAAGCTCACAGGTTGAGATAAGGACAGGGAGATCACTGACCAATTATTGTCACAAGCAAAACAGACTCAACTTGCTGAAAATTAATTTATTGCAAACTAAAGATAGAGTTAGATGGTGAGAAACAAAATCTAAACTGCCTTAACCCAACCAACTCCCCTTCTTCCCTGGTTCAAATCCACTTCTTCATTGCTGACTCCTCTAATTCCATCCCACCCTGAGCAGTGCAGGGGGATTGAGAATGGGGATTAGGGTCAGTCCATAACAGCTCCTCTCTGCTTCTCCTTCCTCCTCACACAGTTTTCTGAATGGTGGTGATGGTGTAGGTTTTCTGGGGCCAGATGAGACTCTAAAGAACAGTGCTACACTTGATAAATCCTATAAGGAGTAGTGGGTCAGAAAAAAAATATCTTGCCTACTCAAGATTTTGCCTTTGCCAGTGGAGATACTGGCTTCCAGAAAGAGTATTTATAAACAGGTCACGGCCTTTCCCCATTACACTTTCCACACTCTCCATGTGCAATACTGGTCTGGTGGTCAAGGTGCTGCGACTTGGTTGCTGTTCCTTGCCTGGTCTGCCTCCTATACCCTGACAATCCTGCCTTCCTTGTGCTCTGCAGTCCACCAAGTACTGCCAGGTGTTAAGCAAAGAAAAACTGCAAGCAGAAAACATGGAAAAAGGAAAAACAGGAAAGCTCTACCTGGCTGTAGCTCTGCACAGCTGTGCATGCTCCATTGTTTGGCAACTCGCTGGGTGACAAGAGATGCTCTGAGGTACATTGGACATAGCCAAATGGGGCCTAAAACTGTAACTTAGGGGAGGGACCTAACCATGCATTTCGGGGAGTGGTTGGTTGTGTCTCTATAGATCTCAGACTGGGCAATTTCCCTTCTTTTCAGGGAATATTAAAGAACAAGTGAACTGCACACATCATGACTGTTTTTATACAGTTTAACTCTTGTGAAGCTGATATAGCTGACCTGTGCATGCTGACAGACCTGGGTATGTTTATGTCCAGGTGCTTTCTTTTCTCAGTGTAAAGAGTTGACTACAAGTCCCTGAGTATTTCAGCGGGAATGCATGAGTGGGTAGCCTTGTCTTCCATGACTTAAAGCCACACATGCTATTCAAAACGCAGGGTCCAATCCTGTGACAGCTTCTGCAGCCCCAAAGATCCTATAGGAACATAATAATATGGTGTAAAGGGCCAAAACCTGCAGAGGCTTTTCTGATCGGAGACTCTCCACCACTCTCCAAAGCTTCCAGACCAGGAGGCTATGGAGAAGAGGACACATTGCCCATGCAGGATGATTCCACATATATGGAAGCTACATACTCAGAATATTGTGTCAGGAAAAGCATCCTTGGACTTAACAGTATCTTCAGTATATGGTTTGGTCTCTTGGTGGTGAATAGATGGCCAAACAGCACCACCAACACATGCTTAGCTGAATCTGATCTATATAAATAAACAATAAATAAATAATCCCCTACTTAGCATGTGTTTAATAGTATACTCTCATCCCAGCTCATGTCATTAGAGGGCTTTCTTGCAATCTCAGCACTGTATTCTTAAGCATTTATTTTATTGGAAGAAAAGCGTAATTCTTGCCAAAGCTACAGCTGAGTCACTAGTGAAGGTAACATAAATCCTAAATTCAACCAGGTTTGTTTTTCTTGCTATAGCTAAAGGAACTCAATATTCCACAGTAAGGAGAGGATGATAGGCTAAAAAAAGAGTAAAGAGAGAAATTATTTATTTAGAACACGTTAGGAACACTGTTCACAGTACATCGGAACAGGGTGACTACATAACGGGGTGATCAGAAAAGGGTGACTTAAAAAAGCAAAGAAAAGACAAAGAGAAGATTATAGGCTAGTTGTGGAAACTGGTTGGTTTTTTCCTCCCATAAGCCAAGCTGTACAAAGACTGCTTCATACTATTTCTGCACAGGTAAAAGATTGATTTACTCAATCTGTACGTTTTCTTTATTTTCTATAAACATACCAATACTTAGATTAACTCTTCCATATAGTTTACAATGTTTAATTTAAATACAGTATTATGTCTCATTGACTTATTGATTTAAGGTGCAATTTATCAAAACCTACAGTAAATATTTTCTTCTTTTCTTAATCAGTTCTCTTTGGCATGCTTCTGGTTTATTGAAATACAAAAGTGTAGGATTGAATCAAGTAAATAACACCGCAGGAACTCGAAGGGTGTTTTTGTTAGCGTACGAGTGCAATTTCAGGTTTACCACAAGCTTATTTACAAACTAAGAACTGCATATGAATTTCATTTTACTTTACATATAAAACGACTAATGATGTCATGGTGGAAGGCAAAAAAAATTGTTACAGCAACTCCTCCCTTGAGAGAGTGATTTTTGCACCATAGAAATCTTGTATAAAATATTTTAAATTGAGATTTCTTATGAGGAAGTTCTTGGCACTTCTTTTTCTATAGCAAGCCACCTGAACACATGACTTCCTGGGTCCAGAAATGTTTCATAACATACAGTTTAGCTGGTATATTGGCACTGTAGTAGCGTTGCAGCTACACACTTACATGTTCAACTGGCAAACTAAACCAAGGAGGAAAAAACCAACCACTCTGTGTAAAAAGCTTAGTGGCAGTGGCTTCTTTCTAGAAAACGGTATGCCTCCTATATTCTTGCTATTATATCTGTTTTTATTCCAAGGAGGAAAGGTTTAGAATATGCATTATGCATTGCTGTGTAGTCTATTTTCATCTTCACAACCTCTGCCTACTTTTGGGCTGATTAATAGTTGGTTAGAGTGAAAGGTGAACAACAGTAAATGGGCTTATTTCTGCTTCTGATGGAAATGTACTAGGAGGCCATCAAAGTGGACCTAAGTTGGTGAAGTATCACTTTAGAAAAACACTTCAAATGCCAGAAGGGCACACCCACAGCAATTTATCTCATGTTTGAAGGCCAATCCCAGCAGTGGCATTCATATGAAAGGCATGGGGAAACCCAGCTACGTAAACACTGGAAATTCTTCCATGCCCAATTATTTCACAATTAAAGAAAAAATGAAACCCTGTTCACAGTAAAATACTTATTACAAGGCCTTTCTGGTCTGTTCCTTCCTGAATCACCCAAGTGGTATCCTCTCAGCTGCAGAAATTACTATTTTGGCACATGATCAAGTTACAGTAGGTGTCAAGTACAGTGCAATCTGTTTGGAAGGCAAGGATGTTAAAAGGGATTTCATACAGCTGCTTTGTAATGTGGGTAAGATGTGAAATGCTGTGCTACTCCTGAGTAAAACAAGTTTGGCTGTCCCAGCTAAGATACCCATTTATGAGCATGCTAATTCCAAAGAGGCATTTCATAGCCTCAGGAATAGTGTATATTCTTTTAAAAAAAAGAAAAAAAATTACAACTGTCTTTTTCTTCAACCTATCAGCAAGGACTAAGAGTGGAGAGTTCACATTGTTGGGAAAGGTGATGAGAAAGGGGCAGAACTGGTAAGGAGAATCAGAGCCTGTGTAGTAAATCAAATGCACGTGAGATGTAATTCATTCTCAATTATCCTTTAAGCTTTCTGAGATATTGCATATGGCCATGGCATTTAGTGCTCCTGTTCTACCTGAAACCTACTGGCTTTAGAACTGAGATGTCTGTGTGAAGGATATGGTGTCAGACTTATCTACAGCAAAGCCTCCATTGATGTACGATTTCTTGGTCTCTGTTTCATCATTATCAAGTATTGTTGGTTCCAAGGCAAAAGGATTGACTATATTGACTTCAGAGGTGACATCCATCTGCTCCAGCTCCTTTTTAGAGAGCTTCTCCACTATCCCTGTACCAAAGGCGTCTCCCAAGACATTCACCATTGTTCTGAATCGATCCCTATGGAATAAAAACACAGGCAGACAAACCATTCTGTATGTTAGTTAGAAAATCCTTTTTAGCAAAAGTAAGCAACTCTAGCAAATGCAGAGCTGTTTTTTTTCCAGTGCAGATTCGGGGTAATTCTGCCATCAAAAGAGAAAAACCTTGTAGCAACAAGAAACAGAATTTCCCCCACATGTATTTGAAGAAACCTGGAGTAATTTTCATGACATATTACTTTGTACAGGGTGTGCAAAACTGCAAGTCACATCACTAGTCTGTAAGAGCAGTAATCACACTGCTGTGCACAGCCTTATGAAATGTAGGGATCACTTCTCAGGTCCTGAAGTATGCTACACAGCTGGTTCTCTTTGTGATGAGACTGCTTTTGTTGGGAGGAGAGAATGTGGGGTGCAGCAGAAGAGTTTGCATTGTGCCTTTTGTCTTTCTAACAGTCATTTCCTCAGCCAGAGGATTGTCTAGCCCAGTATCTTCAGTATCTGGCCCAAACCCTGGAAATGGAAAGGCTATCTTCTGTTAGATTCTTGTTGCTAAAGGGTTGAAGTACACTTAAAGGAAGCTGATAGTTCTGTACTGTTGATTTTTCTCCCAACAGAACTGTGACCTGCAGGCCTTAAAAATCTGCCACTACTTGGCAGAGGAGCAACAAAACCACGCAACATAGCAAAGTTTGAAAATTGGCGTGGAAGTAAGGTAGGGAGAGTGGAAGGTCATGCCTTCTTGTTTTTCTTTTCAGCTACACAGCACTGCTAAGGCTTTGTGGCAGAACGAGTTGCTCTGTCTGTGCAGAGATTTGAAGTTGATATATTCACAAATAGAAGGGACTGCAAAAACAATAGCAAAGTGAATTGATGTGTCTCTTATACACATTCTTCTACTACAACTGCTGAACTCCAGTGCTAAAAAGTGCCCATGTGTTCTACACATGGAAAGGAAATACATGGTAGGGAAAGGAAGACAGAGGAGTAAAGTAAAATTCTGGTAGGATCAGTGTGACAAGTGAGGAAATCAGCAGCACTGGGAACTCATCTTTCATAATATTCTATTCTCAAAATTTTTCTATTCTTCATTAAAAACATGGAAGTATTCCTCAAGCCTATGCAGTAAAACCTTGGTAAGTTCAGAATTAACCAGAGGATTGTTAATGAGCCACTACTAGCAGGTTGCAAAATAATACATTTTAGGCAATAAGTACAAAAGGCGAAAGTGTTAATAATCTACGTGGCATAATGATGTGCATTCCATCTGCTGAGGTGCAAAATGCACTGCCAATGATCCCTGGTACATGAAATTAATCTTTAATTTGCTTTACACAGCAAGACACCTTAATATGAAAAATATCTCAGTTAGAATCAGAAACAGCTTGAATTCTTTGTCCGTTCCATGGTGAAACAGGTAGCTTCCATGTATTCCTATTGTGCCTAAGAATCACATAACTGGTGGACTTTCAAAGTGGAGATGAGATAAGATCCATAAAATTATTATTACTATGAGAAATAGGGAATTACTGTTCCCTTTCTCCCTCTCTGAATCCTGTAAAAAAATTACAGGGCATCAAATAAAATGATTAGGATGTAGATCAAACCAGACAAAATTAAATATGTCTCTGCGCAACACACTGTTAGGTTGTGGAATTCCCCTCCACAGGACTTGTGGAAATCTAGAAGTTTATATGGGTCCCCAAAGCATTCATGGAAGAAGAAGAAACCTATTGAGAACCGTTAAAACAAATACTACCTCTAGCTCAGGAACTCTGTGAGCTGCAATTTGCAGGAGGCTAGGAGAGTACTTTGGGAAAAGAACCAATATAGATTTGTTCTCTTTTTACACTCTTCTTTAGATACCTGGTCTGAGCCAGTGGTTTGTACTGATCTTCACCATCCTTAACAAAACTAAATGCCCAGTGGGAAAAGAAGAGAGCTGGAGAAAACGAAATGATTGTGGAGCACAGCAAACAAACCTATTAGACCCTGTTGCAGACAGCCGATGGGGAGAATGTACTTGTGGCTGGAGCTGTTTTGTTCGGAGCAATTATGCTTATACAGAAACTGAATTGATTCTTGGATCTATTCAACAGCTCTGGTTTTCTGGAGACTGGCATGTCTCTCTACAGCTTGCAAAATTCAGTTATATAATCAAATAAATTATATATATCTGTGAAATACATATGTTCCTGCCAGAAATCCTTCAAGAAAATGATTGGAAAGGGTGGGGGATGAACAGGAATGCATTTACCTTGAGTGTAAATATAAGCCTAAGAAGAAGACATGCAGAGACTATGAAATGATTAATTTTGATTGATACCAATGAAATACCCATGTTGAGTTACTGCAGGTGAACAAGACCTTGGTCTGAACACTAAAGCTCGCACAGTTTAGGTGTCAAAAAAGCTGTATTATAAACTAAAGTTATACTCCTTAAATTGTGAATCCTGTTACTCTTTCCCAGTGAATCATGGGACAAAACTGAACGCTGATGCCCTTCTGAACTCCAGAAAACACTCTGTGATTCTCTGGGCTTTTGCAAAAGTAGCAGAGAAACATCTCAGTGTAAGATGAACAGAAAAGGTTTCTGGTGAAAATGCTTCTCTCCAGAAAGAGCTGCTTAATGGGACTGAGGAGTTTTGATGTACTCTGAGGTGAGATGGTTGGGATCCGGCATAAGGAATGCCTTCTGAGTTTGCATGTGTGTGCTTGTTGATCAAGGGGCTGGGTCTTCAAAAAACTCTCAGTGAAGAACAGCCCTAGCAAACGAATGCTGGCAGCACACACCCATGTCCGTGTGCGTGCATGTGGAGTCCAGGACCAGCTTTGCTTTCTTCATGTTGTGCTCCACCACCTCTTCACCAGTGTATGGATTTTATGTACATTCTGGAAATCAGCTGAGATATTCTGCTTGTGGCTGCATTTGATTTTTATGAATGGTACATGAAGTTAGCATAATATGGTGGCAGCTGACACTCCAGAGACACTCCTTGGGACTGTCAAATATGTCTTTGCCGAGTATTATGCTCATGATTTATTAATGCTGTGGCCACTATTTTAAGGTTGATAGCACCTCTGGATGCAGTAGGACTTCTCTCAGACTTAAAGCTATTACTGCATTCAACTCTATATTGAACAAGCCCGGCCATAAGAATAATCTTTGTCCAGTTACTGCAACAGTCCTAAATGATTTTGTTGCTTTCTTTCTCAGACTCACACATTCCCAAACAACCTATATAAACATTAAAAAAAAGAAAAAATAATTAAATAGCAAGTGCCATAAACTTACAGAAGCCAGTCAACTGCAATGATCAGAGTAACATCTTCGGTGGGCAGGCCGACGGCGCTCAGTACAATCACCATGGTGACAAGTCCGGCTTGGGGGACGCCTGCAGCCCCGATGCTGGCTGCTGTAGCTGTGACACTAAATTCCAAATAAAGCCCAGAAAAGGCATTCAGAGAACATGTTGCTCAGGGAAACTCTATTTTCTGGCACAAATAAGCTTATTTCACTGCAAGAAAGAAGCCCTAATTTTCCAGTTTTCCTCTTGAATAGTATCTACTCAAAGTCTGGTGACAAGTTTATGGGACAAGTCCTGTACAGATACTGTTACAGTTACACTGCAGAGTAACAGGCAACGCATGATTAACAAGCAAACTGAGCAGATCAGATGTAGAGACTGAGTTGGCTTTGCAAGTGTTTGCAGTGGAAGAATAATGGCAATTTCCAGAACGATGCTGTATACCAGCTGCACGTCCTGGCCCATCCCACCCCCTGATCAGGTTGCACAGGGAAGGTGTCAGACCAAGAAGTGTGAATGTTTCTGTTACTTCCTGTGCTGTGAATGACAGGTTCAACTTTCCCATGGGGTATCCAAAGTTAATGTACCCTTCATTAAAAAAACACCTCCAACAAAATGTGTGTGATGGCTTTAGTCTTACCTAATGGTAACTATTTGGCCAATATCCAGTTCTAAGGCATTCAGCTGTGCAATAAATACAGCTGCTACTGCTTCGTAAAGAGCTGTCCCGTCCATGTTGATGGTAGCTCCAACTGGAAGAACGAACCTGGTAATTCTTTTGTCGACAAAGTTTTTTTCTTCTGCACAGCGGAAGGTGACAGGCAAGGTTGCTGAACTGGCACATAGATAAACACACAAAGTAAGCCCAGGCAACAGCATACCATTTCCCTTATCTTTCTTTTTCCTCAGAGCTGGATCTGCTCTAAGACTTAAATGGAGATCTAAGGCAGGCAGGAAGGCTGCACCATGAAAGTTAGAGTTGGCTTTTAAAGCAAAATAACTTCTGTTATCTCTTCTAATTACGGAAGAAAATAACAGTCTTAGTTATCCTCAAAATTACATGGTAAAATTGTCACGATGCATATAGTCATGGAAACAGCACAACAGCTTAAACTCTAGCAAGTCTGTGACTAATGAACTGAATGGCAAAGAACTGTCTCCTCCTGGGAGGGGCAGACTCTCATTTTGTGTAAGGCCAGCGCAATCTATAGTGCCCCTTTGGGTACTACAGAAATAATGACGAAAGTAGCATTTCAATCTCCAGGGGATTTAGAATTGTCCAGGTGAAATCAGGGTATGTAACGAAGTAACAATAAAATCAGAACACAAATTACTACTAAGAACATTACAGAAAATAAGTGTCTCTTTTGTTTACCTAGAAGAAATCATGAGGGCTGTAAGAAGTGCCTGAGCCATCCCCATGGCAAACCGAAGAGGATTCTTCCTTACTACTACTAAGTAGATCAGTGGCAGAATTATAGTGGAATGGATTGCAAGTCTGCAAAATAAAATGGAGTAGTTAAACAAATGGATCCATCTCATTGACAGTGATAGGAGGTATCTAGTTCTGTCCTCAAGTACACTTATGAAACACTAAAGGTGACTTTAGTGACACCTATGTTCAAAATCTAGAGTATACCACTTTAAAAAATGCAGACTAATGCTGTTCTACATTTTCTTTTGGAAGGGAGAGAGAGATTATTAATTGTCTCTTTCCAAAGTACAACAAGAAATAACTAATATATTGGAAATAATTTTAAACTGATGAAGATGACAAAATTAAAGTAATAAAAAATATTTAAACTGATACACAGAGGGTGATTTGAAGCAGCATAAAACACTCCACTCTCCTGCCAAATCCTTACAATGCAGACTAGAGACAAATCAGAAAAACAAACCAAATTATTTTTCTAAGTTTATCTGCCTTTATTATAGAAAATGATTTGGAATTAAAGGTAAATACGGTTCCCAATCAGGGAAAGATGAAGTCCACATCTTTCTGCAGAAACTTCAAACATGATCCTATAAAAAAATCCACACTTACTTTGTGGAAAACTGTGTAAGCTTAGGTCTACAACTCAAATGTGGTGACTGTACAAATGAGATATATGTAGTTTCACCATTTTTAATGTTGCAAGATGCTGAAATACTGTCTTTTTAAACTATTAATTTTTAAAATTAAGTGTGTTGACATGCAAAAGATCAAATTGTCCTCTTGACTTTAGCTGCTCAGGTGTATTTGCCTGGATATTTGGGTGGGTCTCAGGGACAAATTCATCCTTCAACTTGTGCATTAATTTTGAACATTGTGCATTAATTCTGAATGCATATGAATGCAGACCTTTGTGGGCATTAAGATTAGAGGTGAACAGCCTGCTGTGAGTGTATTTGACATGAAATACACGTGAAGGTCTGTGAAAGATTTCCTGTGTTCAGAGGTCACAAGCAATTAGAGCAGCATCAGCTTCTTGTAAAAAGAAATTATCATAGCCTGGAAACACAAAGCTCAGAACTTTTGTCATGTATGACCTTGGGATTTTTATTGTCCTCACAGGATGTTCTTGTGAACATTAGTGTGTTATAATAATGCTTTATGATTTTAGAGCAGCTGATAAAGATAGCAATAAAACATGGTACCATTTATTCTGCCAAACACAGGCAATTAGAGAGCAGTAGCCACAGTAGAGAAATCCACAACAGCACCAAAAATCACCCATAAAACCTAACTGTTTGTTTCCTTGGAAAAATTATCTTTTAAAAAGAACTGGAGTTTTCATTCTGTATGTGAACAAATTATCTATTTAATGGAATGTAAATAACAGCACGCAATGTGTACTGATAAAATTTTGTAAAGAACTCTAGAAAGAAACCTAACAATTTTTACAATGGTGCCTGAGGACTAACTGAATTCTGCAAAATGTATAGAAAAAAATAGAAGGTGGTATGGGTGTCGCTGGTGTCTTAACAAAATGTTGATGAGACTAAACACTTCAAGTATATCTGCATCTAGAAGCATACTGACTTTCAAATAGTTATTTTGAAAAATTTAGATCTGCACTTTAGTGGCAGCATGAACATGGCATTATCCAAAATGAAAGTATTTGTGCATGTCTTCTTTGCTACTACTGATTTTCATGAAACAAATTTGAACTAATATTTATTTCCATGCCTGAAATGCAACTCACAGCAAGCAGCAGAAATTTTTATACCAAAAATCATAATCAGCAACTGAAAAGAGAAATTCTAATAGTGTTCAATTTTAAGATAGGAAGAATCTCGTCCCTCAGAATCCCAAACTGGCATTCCTTATAGCGTCCAGAGATGCAGCTGCTTTCAGAACAGACAAAGGCACAGGCAAGAGAGAGTCTGCTTGCTGCCGCTTCCTTTTTTTTTTTTCCACCTCAGACTGTGAGTTCTCTGGCACTTGTATTATGCTTCCTCCTTTGATTTTCCTCCTCTGAGATTGCTAACATGTCCTCATCCTGACACTGCCACAAGTAAAAGTGAGAGGCTGAAGATATTTAGTGGCCAATTGGAGCAGAGGCGCTGGGGGAAGTCTGTTCCCTTAGGGTGACCTGAATGAGACATAAAAACTGAGATGCAGGCAATGGTGGGTGAGAGCTGGGAGGACTGAGAATGTGAAAGGTCATGAATAATAAAGCTGCGAAGAAGGTGAGATAGAAGATGAGCTGGAGAGGGAAGTTAAAGGAAAGGAAGAGGAGGATAAGACAGATCAGCCCTCATGTTCTTGTATATTTTTCTTGATAGGGAATACAAGAAATATGTTTAAGATAACCTGTGATTCTCAGGATCAAGCTTAAAGGGAGGATGATAGAGAGAGAGCTACAGAAGATGCTGATGAACAGGACACACTGCAAACAGACAAGGTCAAGCGACTAAGGACGAAAATCAAAAAGATGGTGGGAACAGCAGTGTTTAAGAAATGAAAACAAAGAAAGAGCACAACTACTCCTGTTTGCCAAGAGGTGGTTTAGCCCCTGTCAGCAACTAAGCACCACACAGTCGCTCGCTCACTCCCCCCAGCCTTGTGGGATGGGGGAGAGAATCGGAAGGGCCAAAGTAAGAAAACTCGTGGGTTGAGATAAGAACAGTTTAATAAATAAAATAAAACAGCAATAATACTAATATAATGAAAAGGAAAATAATGAGCGAGAGAGAGATGAAACACTGGAAGAAGAGGAAAAAAAAAGGAAAAAACCCAAAACTAAACAACAAGTGCTGCAACCGCTCACCACCCGCCGACTGACGCTGCCGGTCCCCGAGCCACGATCGCTGCCTCCCCCGGCCAACTCCCCCCAGTTAATATACTGGGCATGACGTCACATGATATGGAATACCCTTTGGCCAATTCGAATCAGCTCTCCGGGTTGTATCCCCTCCACTCCCGGCTCCTTGTGCACCTGGCAGAGCATGGGAAGCTAGAAAGTCCTTGACTAGTGTAAATGCTACCCAGCAACAACTAAAACACCAGTGTGTTATCAACATTATTTGCATACCAAGTCTAAAACACAGCAGTGTGCTAGCTACAGTGAAGAAAATCAACTATCCCAGCTAAAACTGTGACAGGTGGGAAAAAGGGTATTCTTGCAGGCTGGAAAATGTCGAACAAGCACCTTTTCCCTGCAGCCTATAGCCTTGTGTGCACATTGTCATCTTTGCTCCTGTGATCTGATTACAACATGCCCTCCCTGATGGTCAGTTTTGCAGAGAATGTGCTGCTGTTAGCCCTTCTCCACAACACCCTGAGCATCATCCGCTGTAGGCCATCCTGTAAGAAACAGAAATGCTGTGGAGATCTACCCTAGCACCCATCAGGGAAAACTGTGGCATGTGCAAGGGAGTTCGGTGGAACAGAGACTTTTTCTCTCCAAGGATGTAAAGGTGGGCACCCTCACTATATACAATCTTTTTGATGGCACCTGGGAACATACTTAAAATTGTTGTGGCTGTCAAGTCCATGGTTACCAGCTAAACAGGAGACTATATGTCATGGTAGTTTACTTTGCAATTGAAATACTCTGGAGAAGGCACTGTTTCTTCACACACACCTTAAGGAAGTTATGCCCTGTCACAGTACAAATAGAAACCAGTAATAGGTAAGCAGTCATAAAACTTGCTATCAGATCTAAAACTGAAGTCAAAGGGCAGTAATAATCGATCCAACATATTCCTCCTCTGAGTTATCTGGAATTGATAACATAGAAAACCTGCAGAAGCGATACAGGATCATTCTAAAAATGACTTCTACCTAACTTGCCGTTCATGGTCTCATTTATAATTTACATAGAAAATATTAGTCTTTTGATTTCAAGTCTCTTGGTAAACATCAACTTTTGCATCCTTTAAATATTTGATTTCTTTTCCAAGTCTAAATGGAAACTCAGAAAAAACTGCATTATGTATTAGACAAACGTAACTTGCCCTCCTCTCTGTAACATTTTGAAAAAGTCATGATTTGGTGCTATTTCTGGAGCTGTAATATTTACTTAGAAGATCATTATATCTCAAATGCTTTTTGAACAGCTAGCCCAAACATACTGGCTTATGCATAAAACAAAAAACAACTTTGAAATAAATACGATTATCTAGCAAAGATTAATGCAAAAAAAAAAAAGAAAAAAGAGATCCTTCTTGACTATTTATAAAGCAGTTTACATTTAAGACTAATATATTACCCTTCTCTCTGCTTGGTTGTCAGCAAGCGTGTTTATTGGGTTTGTGTGGCAAGAGGAACAGCCCTGCAGACACCAAGGTCAGTGCAGAAGGAGGGGGAGGATGTGCTCCAGGTGCTGGAGCAGAGATTCCCCTGCAGCCCGTGGTGAAGACCATGGTGAGGCAGACCATCCCCCTGCAGCCCATGGAGGTTAACGGTGGAGCAGGTATCCACCTGCAGCCCATGGAGGACCCCACGCTGGAGCGGGTGGAGGTGCCCAAAGGAGGCTGTGACCCCATAGGAAGCCCACGCTGGAGCAGCTCCTGGCAGGACCTGTGGACCCATGGAGAGAGTAGCCCACGCTGGAGCAGGTTTGCTGGCAGGACTTGTGACCTCGTGGGGGACCCATGCTGGAGCAGTTCGTGAAGAAATGTAGCCCGTGGGAAGGACCCATGCTGGAGAAGTTCATGGAGGACGAAGGAGCAGCAGAGACAATGTGTGATGAACTGACCACAGCCCCCATTCCCCATCGCCCTGTGCTGCTGCTGGCGGGGAGAGGGTAGAGAAAATCGGGAGTGAAGTTAAGCCTGGGAAGAAGGGAGGGGTGGGGGGAAGGTGTTTTAAGACTTGGTTTTATTTCTCATTACCCTGCTCTGATTTGACGGTTAATAAATTAAGCTAATTTCCCCAAGTCGAGTCTGTTTTGCCCATGACGGTAACTGCTGAGTGTTCTCTCCCTGTCCTTATCTCGACCCACGAGCTTTTTGTTACATTTTCTCTCCCCTGTCCAGCTGAGGAGAGGGAGTGATAGAGCAGCTTTGGTGGGCAGCTGGTGTCCAGCCAGGGTCAGCCCACCACAGAGTGTGAATGACGTTTGAGGAATAGCATGCATATGCATAAAGTGAGGGGAAAGAAGCTCTTGAACAACTTTGGATTTAGCCTCTAGACAAAACATGAATAAATCCTTATTATGGTGAAGGAATTATAGTAGTGGATGCTAAGGCAATGAACCAAGACAGCCTAGAAGTTATGCTTCACTGAATTGGAAATAGAAATTTAAATGCGTTTAACTTATTGGGACTGTAATATCCATCTATCTATCAAAAGGATTCTTTGTAGGATAGTCTTCAGAGATATATAATGATCTAGTATTATAACCTGTATCACTTGGAGCAGTTAAGTTACTCCTTCTAAGGCTCCACATCTGCAAGACTCCACATTGTGCACGTGTAACCTCCTCCACCCCAGACTGTTCTACACAGCCAAGGGTCTAGAAAATGAATAGAAAAAAATGTTTTGATGGTTGGCTAAGTTATTCAGATAGCAACTGCTGCTTTTGCAGCTTCACCAGCTAACTTTGCCTTGAAGGAGTAACTAATAAACAGTGCAATCCCCAGGGCTTCTCTCGATGTCAGCTGCCTGTTCTGCACTGAAGTGGGAAAGGATCAGTTTCCTCTTTGGCATCATTTATTGTGCACTGCACTTAATATGCATTTGTATTAGGCAGTGGAGCTGGGCATACGCTGGTACACCTTGGGCCCACAGGTCCTATGGAGATTCCCAGCTTAATCCAGATATTCATGTATTTTCAATAGGCTGGCAACCCCCAATAAGCCATAACTCACAACCTCACCCTTTTCCAACTTCTTCTAGTATCTAACAGAAGCTTTACTACTCTTAAAAATGTGATGATATTACCTGTTTCAGCACCAAGCTGAGAAGAAAAAACAATGAATACAAGAACAGCCTTTGCTTTTTTTTTGGGGGGAATGCAAGATAGTGACTTCTTAAAACAAAACATACATGCAGCAAAATGTGCATTCAAAACATCCTCACATAATTTTCACTTACAACAATTTTTGTCTCTCTGACCTAGAAGAGGCTGGGTGTTGTGGATAACTGATTTGTAATCAACTGTACTCTAAAAACTGCACACATTTAATTTCATCTTTAAGAAATGACATACCCACTTAGAACTGTAGCCATATAAAGACCCAGTTTATGAAAGATTTCCCAGTCCTCAACTTCTATTATCTTCCCAGCAATTAAAAACACAATACCAATTGGCATATACCTAGAAAGCAAAAATAAAGAAATTAAAAATGCATTCTCAGAAATACTGAATGCTTACCACATAATAATTTTTTGCACAGTGTAACTTTTTACAACAGATGGAAGATTTTTTTTTCATATTCTATTATACAACTGACTATTCACTTGCAGCAAGACTACAATAGAGGTGATGAAAAAATATTAGAAAATCAGAGTAAATGAAACCCTATGCATAGTCTAACAAGTACTGTATGACCTGGTGTCACAGAATACACAGAAGTTGGGAAGGGGTGTGAGCTTTGCCTTACTGCAGCGAATGTTTGGCACAGCCATAAGCTTACTTGGAGGTGGAAGTTTGCAGGGCTGAGATCAATATCTGTGCATTCTGCAATCACACACAGATGGGAACAGTCTCCTGTGCTTACATGCACAGTGGTTTCGATATATTGGGATAGTACAGTCATCAGTGTGTTGCTTGATGGAGGGGTCCCCATCCCCCAGTAAACTTACACAAGGCCATGCCTTACAGACATCAATAGCTGCATGTGCTACTGCCTACAGAAAATTCAAGGCAAAAATCGGACTTATGGTGGCACCAGCTCCACTGCATTCTTCTTGGTACCAGAAAGCAGGCTGTCTGAGAGACAAGTTGCCACTTGAGCTTTGAGTAGTATAAATTCATAAATTTGTGAATATATAAAAGGTATCAATTTTAAAATATAAATTATAAATTTTGTGTGTGCTATCTCACAAATAAAATAGTACCTTGTGCCTGTGCAAAGCAGGGACTCCTAGTACCTTCTGAGCCCTGAACTTGGTGAAAGTAGAACTAATTCCCCACACTGCCAGCATCAAATTTTACCTTATTCAAAGCAACAGCTCCCACATCTGTAGAAACACAAGAAGCCTGAAGCTGTGGCTACCTGCACATGCAAGACAACGGATAGTCAGCTTATGGGTAGGATCCTATATCTGTGGCACATGCTAACTCTCTGGTCTTGCTAGTGGTAATTTGCTGCAGAGTGAGGCAGCCTATTTCACAGGGCTGTAACTCAGATGAGGACTAAGCCAGCTGCCTAGCACAGGACGAGTTGCAGAAACTATTTTACCTTTCTTTAGAAGTGGGCAACTAAACCCTGGACAGGTTTACTGTTTTACAGCCATCTCAGTGTACTGGGATGGAAGAAAAACCCATGGAAGGGCCAGATCTGATAAGCTACTATTTGTGTTAAACATGTGGATATGAGCAGAGTATTGTAGTAAATGGCACAAGGCACTCCACATGTAGGATCAAACTCTAGAAAGGATTGTGTGTGCTTATAGTCCCGATCCTGTAATTGTGATCTGTATGGACAAAAACTCTGTGAATAGCTGTGAAGTTCAACCAAACACTATCAGACAAGTTGCTACATTTTTAAATTGTTTTTCATGTCCGAGAATATTGTGAGAATGTTGTCTCACAAAACCTATTAGCAGAAGGTAAATGATGCTAAGTTGTATTTTGCATAATATTTTGGATTTTTCTCTGTGCAGTGGTTTGTATATTAATTTATATTTCTAAAGGAACTTAGCTCCAAGGACAGCTATCCTGTGAACATAATGGCTATCTGGGAATGGTGCTCAAGACTGGAAAGGGCATGTGGGTAGTAATGCTTCTACAGTCTACAGTCCTCAATTCACTAGTGCAGTTGTACTGGTTTGATATAAACCTCTAGCAAGAATGTCTGAAAAACTCAGGTTTCTTTTGTACCAGTAGGACTGTTTCTTTAGTATATATTAAGTGGAAGCCTTGTCTCCAGCTTCCTCAAAAGGATCAAATTCTGTGGAAAGGAAACTTTTTACCAGACTTTCTTTTAAAATTTTTTTGCTGTAAAGCACTATGTAAAAGCAATGACAAAACCCACTTAAAGAAATTGTTAGAAAATGCCAGTATGTGCTTGGACTTACCACATAATTATCTGAACTATTCTCATTGTAGCTTCGTTCAGCGCATTGAAAAAATCCACCAGCACTTGTCCTTTCTCTCCCATTTTCCCAATAACCACTCCGAAAACAAGACAAAAGACGATCAACCCCAGCACATTGATGCCATCAGAATACATGCCCACGATTTTGTATTCTTGGGTTTTGTTCTACAGATTAGATTCCAGAGAAAAAAGTTAACATCTGAAAACACTGAATTTATTTTAAAGAGTTCTAAAGTGAAAACACATTTAGATCTTTCTTTGAAAAGACACAGAGCTCTTCCCCAGTTACTTTATTCCCTTTCTGGCAGTGCCAAGTCGGCAAGTTCAAGAATGAAGGTAGAACTAAATTGCCTTTGAAAGTTTTGTATTTTAAAGCTATGCAAGTATATGACCAAACCCTAGCAGTGGATAAAGCACCCCTTAATTTACGTTGCCCTTTCTATAGACGTCTGACGCAAAGTATGGCAAGGTCTAGGTATCCATAGTCATGCCTCCAATATACTCAAGACTTACTTCCTACTGTGGAGAACAAAACACAGCTGACATATAATCCTTCTAGTCATTTCTGAGCAACTCAAGGCCTTGTCTAGAGTTAAGATAAATAGTCCATTGCATAAGAACTCGGACAATGGTGTCCAATTTTGCCCCAAGTTTAAAATCTATTGTTCAGCTGAAATCAGTGAAATTGCATAATTTATAGCAGAATTGGATGCACATAACATAAAAATCCTACTAAACAGGTAGGTATTCACACATTCCTCTGTGTTTGTGCAATATGAACATATGAAAGAAAGGGTGCAATTCTTCACTGCATCCTGCTTCAGGATTTAATTAATGTCTTTTCATATAGCTCATGCTCCCATGCTCTCATTACTACAAGATGAAATTTGGAAGGAGTATAATAAAATGCTTATTGATTTGGTACTGTTCATAGTTCTGTGTTCATATTCTATGGCATTCCTTTCTCTCTCTCCTCCAGTGTAATTCTAGGCTTTATAAATCATCAACACCCAAAAGCTTTTCACACCTCTAATCAGAGGCTTGTTAAACCTCTTCTTCACTTTTGACTCTTTACATTTTTTTTGCAGAGTAACAAACGCCTTCCATTATTTTGCTTTCCATTAAAAAAATTATTGATTTTCTGTTCCTTTCTTTCTGCAGTGCTTACAGTTATCTCATTGCTGCTCAAACGTCTCATGCTGATACACATCTAGCCTTTCCACAGTGACTGGTTTTTTTTTATTTCTCACCAAATTGACAGTTCATTAGCATATACATTTAATGGAGTATATGAATGGATTATTTTCTCATATCATCTATTATCTTTGGACTGATTAATTACCAGTGGAGTCCTCTGGTGTTAGAAAACCTACTTGATCCTCATGATCACCTCTAGCATTTACTTACTAAGTTAGTGCCCTTGCTAAAATCTATGTACCATTTCCTTTCTTCTCAGTCACTAACCACACCAACCAAACGAAATTTAATTTATATTCTTTCCCCCCACTTAGTATATTATGAAGGAATACAACAGTAAATGTCACACCTCTGAAGCCTCTGCTGTTGTAGCAGTTGTAACCATTTCTTCTGTAAATGTGGAGCTATTTTTATCCACGCCAGTTGTAGCTTCAACTTTTTCACGTTTGGTTTTATACTGGAAAAGGTTTTAAAATAATAGGAGAGCTTATTTAGAACATGAGGAAACTGAAGAATGGGCAAAGGCTATGCCCAATAAAAATAAGGGAAAAATGAACCAATATGACTTGAAGGTAGCAAACATAGACAAACATATTATTTCCCAATTCATGTGAGCCATCATTGTTCTGTGCTTCAGATACTATAGATCAAACAAGTGATTCACAGATAATACGCTATGAATTCTGCTCCCCAGGCTCTCGAGCGCCCTGTGGACATGCTACAGTCTTGCGGGGGATGAGATACAGCTCCTGATAATGGCAAGGGGACTTTTTGCTGGGACCAACATTCTGGACAGAATTGCTGACAGCCACCCCAGAAGAGGTGTGCAGAGCAGATGCACCTGATACAACCAGACACCCGCTAATGTGGGTAGCATAACACCATTATATAAGGCAAACAGCCATTCTCTGTGACCAAGCTGGTCACTTATTAGTCCTCCTTCCCTGCATTATCAGGCCCTGAAGGTCCTGTGCACCAAGTAGATGAACCAAACAGATTTCTTCTTCCCCTCCCTACCAGCCTCAAGATTCCTAGGTGCCAGGCTGACTACTCCCTTCCTTACTGGCCTTGAAGTTCCCAGGCACCCGGCTAAGCAGGTGTGGTTGGTGACTCCGCCACAGAACAGGGAAGTGTAACAGCACCCAGAGTACTGTCCATAAAACCAAGCAGTTACAAGTCCTAAGGGGGTACCTGGGCCACAGCTGCTGCTGGGCAGCAAGACCCGTGACCCCTGGCAGCCAGGGACACCTCCACCCTCGTCTGCTTCCTCCAAGGACTGAGGGATTGACTCATATTCTTTTATATGTTTTTTGAGTCTAGATTATGATTGTTATGTTTATACAGCCAACGAAGTATTAAGATTTGACCCAATCTGCAGAAGGTCCAGCTGATTAGAAACTGTAAGCTAAGTGGTGCTATTATAAAATTGTACTGCACTGATTCTGCTTACAGAAATCCTGTGCTATTCCGATTATAAATTCTGTGCTATACTAATCATAATATCCTGTTAGGAAAATAAAGCTTTAATTGTAACTATGATTTAGTGCTGTTATCATTCTGCCAAGGATCCCTAAAAGAACCTGTCTGTCCCCTTAGTGTTGGGTGACAGTAATTAACATATGAGAAAGACTACATGAAGAAGTTTTATAAACTGAAAATATATTCAGTACTGTGCACAGCAGGACAGTTAACATCATTTCCTGGGAAAGGTTAACTACCTCACATACAAACCTCAGATAAACTGGTAGGCAGCTGCTGGGGAAGACAAAAAAGGGAAGCAGAGAGCATCACAAAAACCAGTTAATATATTTACAGATAAAGATGACTGAATCTTAAGCAAATCTGGTATATAGACAGCAGTTTCTTCTTTCATCTTGCAAATCCCACTTTTTCTGAAAGATGTGTCAAATAGACTCTACCAATTGACTGCCTTTTCCTTAAGATGGATCATCAGGTCTGGCAATGGACATTAGATGAGAGACACATCAGGGTGAGGGCTGTTATGCAGATTTCATCAGGCAGTGAGGCTTTTTAAGAACAAGGAAATAGATCCTCCTGACATGGTTATTCTAATTCTGCTTGTCCCAAAATGAAAAATCTTGTCTTATACACTGCTTGGTTTCTGTACCCAGCTCCTAAACAATGTCTTCTTGCAAGGGATTATCAAGGACTTATCAGCTGATAACAGAGTGTTTATCACAATGGAAATGAAAACAAGACGCTTTAGAAAGAAGTCTTTTTATGGGAGAATAAGATACTCTTGGGCCTCTCAGAAATAATTCTTACCTGACATAGTTTTTGGGGACATAAAAGAAGAGTACTTTGTAGTTAGCAATGAAAACTACAGTAGCAAAGAGGAATGTTCAAACTTACCTGTTGAAAACAGGCCTGGACAAGGTTTTCTGGGAACATATTCCTGTTAAAAAAGTAGATGCATTTCAACATTACAGCATACTAAGATCAAGTTTTTTATATAAATAAAATGATAAAATCTGCTGCTTGAAAAACAGATCAGGCTCTGTCCCTTTATCCAGAAAGCAGTGTATTTAGCCCTGTCACATATAAAGACATAAGAAATTAAGGGTTCAGGACTCCCAACGATCAGTTGACTATTTTCCTACGGTTGAAATCTGGCACTTATTTTTCAGTATTTGACATTTATGTTCGTAAGCTACTAAACCCAGTGTTTCTTTTCCCTGCTGCATCATCTCCACCATTCGCATGAGGAATACAGGAGACACCATTTTTATGGGATTTGTCAAATATAGGCAGAAAAAAAATAATAACTCCTATATAGGCTGTGCTGGAAGAATCAGATATTTGGTGTGCTTTATTGTACTTTCGAATTCAGAAATTAATCTTGGCTGATGAAAGATTCCCATGTGTTATTCCAGGGTCAAGAACCATTTTTACACACTGAAAAATTAGGAAATTAGATCAGAAGCAGTGCAATCCAGTTGTGTGCCCCCTTTCCAACTGCCAATTTCAGATTCAAACGACTGCAGAAAAAAGCATTAATTAGGTATTTATTAAATACCCAGTCCAGTGCAGAAAAAAGCAGTTTACATATTGAAGCAGAATTCTTTATCTCCCTTCCAGACCTTTCACAACGCTTGCCTTTGTTTTTCAAGTTTTTCAAGGAAAATTCCTTCAAAGGCAAGAGTAGTTTGTACAAGCCTGGGATTTTCCTTAATCTTTACAAGGCTGTCTGGATTTGGATCTTAAATCTGATGAATATAAATATGTAGGAAAAGTAACTACAATTCGTTTAAAAGAGAATTTCAGATCTCAAACTCCTAATTTAGAGTCTTACACTTATTTACAAGAAGTTGACCTATAAACTGTAGCAAAAACCCCAACTACTCTGAATTACAATTAACACTGCTTCTTATTATAGGAAGGCATTTTTGTGCATGGAGCTACATCAGCCCTGTGAATATGTATGGAGATGTTCATGTGGAAGTTACTGGTAACAGACTGCATTAGATTTGCAGCTGATTGCACAGTAGTCCTCATTGATTCCTGGGCAAGTGACCATGAGGAATGAGATGAGCTATCCAAGATGCTGCCATTCTGGTCATGCACAGGCAGGAGGGGACAGAGGCTGGGAAGAACTGTGGATAGTTAAACATGAGGCTGTGGGGTTGAGGACTGTTAACTATCTCATCTACAAACCTCAAAGAAATTGAGTTATTCTCAAAGAGGTCTACCTTGATCTGTGCTGGGGCAGAGATGACCCAGATGACAGCAGACATTTGCTATTAAATAGGGCGGTGACTTTTTCAAGGCAGATATATACATACACGTATATATGTGTATATATTTTACAAATGTCAAAGAACTGTGTATCTGGAATTGCATCTGCAAATGCCAGTCACATTTCCTGAAATAAAAAATGTTGATAAAGGCAATTTGAGATATGTGGCAGTTGATTCTTACACAATAGATTAAGTAAAAATTCTACAAAAAGAAAATAGTGGGCAGGAATAGTGATTGCAGAGACTAATTGCAGCTGGAGAAAAAAAATAATCCACAGAAACATTTTTGAGGGAACTATTTAGCCACTATTGGATATGCAGCCCTTTTTTGTGATTTTTTTCTAATTCCTTAAACTTGTTCAAGTCTTCTGCAGACTTTTCTAAGGGTTTACTTCTTCTACCACTTAATCTACCATTTTCCAGAATGTTGACGGGGAAAGACTCATTATAAGGTTGCCTTAGATACTGGTGATGCAGCAAACCTGTTGACTGTGCAACCCTAAGACACTTTTGCATACTGCACCTGTTACTCTGCATCCTGCCTTGAGGAGGGGAAACATAACACTGCAATTTCAGGTGGTTGTCTATGCTGGATGACACAGAAGCTGCCAGTGAGTAACCCACCAACCATTCAATCCTTTCTGGACATTTTCTTCATACTAAGTAAATCTTACACATCAATTTCTGTAAAGGGGAGATTTTTTGTTGTTGTTGGTTTATTAACCAAAGTCTATGGTGTAAAGACTTCAAATTTTTTTAACAAACTGTTTTGAATATGCTCTAAAATGTCTAACCTCTCAGAATACAAGTTATTCTCTCCTTATTCATCTAAACAACATTAGAAAGAATTTTTATTGTATTACATATCACAACTTTATTTGTATTTGTTTGGACTTCTGCAACAAGGGTATGGAAACTAAAAATGAAGATGTCACCTGATCAGATCCAGCATGGCATCAACAGTACTGACGTCCGGGGTACTGCCCACTCTGTCAATCTCATTTGCTGTTTGAGGCACTCCGGGTTTTATAGTCACAACTAAGACAATCCCTGCAGAAGGAGAACCAGAAAAGCTTACAGTGCGAGCAGAGGCATTGGTGCATCTTGCCTCAGTGTATCCCGTGTAGCTAAATTCTTCGTGAGCTAAATTCACCGAATGCTTTCCCTGGGTGCTCATGCAGTGCTGTTTGGAAAAAAGAAGTCTACAGGTGGTGTCCTTAAATATGCAGGTTACCCCAACACAGGAGCTACTTGCAGCTTTGCCACTGGACTTGGGCACTCGAGCTTTGGTTTTGCACATATGGTACTAAATCAGTACTGCTCACCAAGAGGGTAAATTACTTCAGCTGGGCTTCAGCTGAAGTGTGCTGCAACTTTTGCATGGTGATATTTTGAATTGCTATTTATCTTTTTTGTTATACAGCTCTTCTTGTTACTAGCTTTCAGATATGAATACAGGTGCATTCCCTGTGACCTCAAAGTACAACAGGATGTTTCGGTGAAGTTAGTTAGCAATAAAGTTACATAAGAGAAGGTCTTCAGAAACAGAGTGGAATAAACAAATTATGGACAGGAAATACTAGCTTTGATCTTGTGAATACTGAAATCAATGACAAATTTTCCATTTACTTTAGTGGCTTCATTTTAGGCATTTTTGCTATTATATGAAATACAATGAAATATAATGAAATATAATGGGCCTTTCCAAATGCACATTATTTTTTCTTTTTTTTTTTTTTTCCCCCTCCCCCAAATCCAAACAAACCTAAAGCAAATGAAACTACTAAAACTCAGTGTAGGGAGAAAAAGGCATTTGGACAACTCTTCAACCAGCCAGGAACAAGGCTTTCTAATGACAGCTGTGAATAAAAGCAGAACTGAATTTGTATATATCTGCACAATGGAACAAGTAGTATCATAGAATAGCAGGGACCTCTGGAGATTCCCTGGTTTAACCCCTCTCTCAGGGTAGGGACAATTTCAAAATTAGATAAATATTAATGTTAGTCTTTATTGATTTTCCTCACTATGTATTCACAGAAAATTCCCAGACAGATGAGATAGCCTGAACGGTGTAATCACAGTGATATATTATTCTCAATGACACAACCTCTAGAAATTAATCTGGCCTTGTATGTCTGTATGTGATTATTTTTCTATGTTAAATAGTCCTTGCTTTAAAAGTAGGCCACATAACAAAGTACATTCTGTCCTTCAAATAAATACATGTTTCTTTTTAGTGGGTGGTATCTAGGCACAGTACACACTCAGACTCAACAAAATACAAAGATAAGCCACACGAACTACATGACAGCTTACAGAGGAGGGTTTAATTTTATTTCTTATTCAGGAAGGCAGGCTGAAGATGTTTGTTTAAGCGAATATGGAAGACTTCAAAGCTGCTTCTAGGGAATGAACTTCCTGCAAGAGGAGATGTGGACTTCAGAGAGGTAGGAGTGGAGCCTGGCAGTGACAGAGGGGTTAAAAAACTTTTAGGAAGGAAATTACAAGGAAAGCAGTATTTTCTGTCATTCTTTCAGGTGAGACACATTATATATTCTCATACCTGAGAATCAGCAACAATCTATCATTTTGCTATTGAGGAAATTCACTTTGTAGTTAAGGCTGGCCTTTGATGTTCATTCACCTTTCCCACTGCTGGTCACTGTTTACCTAAGCAGACAGCTCCTAATCTTCCCTGAGCTGAAATGTATGGCGAAATTGCCTGTGGCTTCATACTGGATATGAATACAGTCCAAGTGCGAACAGCAGGACTAACTTCTCCCTGTATCTCACTACGAGTATGTCGAGGTGTTTGGTATCATTCCTGTCTCTTCTCGCCATCCTATCTTGGGAAATTAGTAATGTCACAGTGCTGTATACTCGTAATTAGGCGATGCTGAGGATTTTAAAAGTTACAGTATCACAGAGTACCTAGTATTACAGCAATGACTGTAGTGCAGAAATAATATATGACTGCTCGCAAACCAATCTTCCCAGAAACACTGGAATCCAAAGCAGCAACTCCTGCAAAAAGAACAACAAAAATAAAACACTAAAAAAACAGTCTTAGAAGAAACTTGTTATTTTTGTAGAGACAATTGTTTATTGTCTTTTCTATGCATGAAATCTTTCCGTATTCAAGATATCTCTAAATACCTAATTGCCAGTTGCACAACAGACCAACATATTTGCTTCTGCTTCTTTGCAAAAATCTGATTTCCCAGGATTTTTCTAAGAAAAAGGTAATTGAGCTTTTCTGATTCTTTGATGTTGGTGATGAATTACGACTTTTTTAGTTTATGAAAGTATGTTACAATTTATTTCCATAGTCACTTTAATAATAGCTTAACTTTCTTCAGATCTGTAACAGTTTGGCTTAGAACTAAAAGCTATGGGAAGGGAGCTGCACAGGGCTGTTACCCCAGGTTGTTCAAAG
This sequence comes from Morus bassanus, assembly GCA_031468815.1. Classification (NCBI taxonomy): domain Eukaryota; kingdom Metazoa; phylum Chordata; class Aves; order Suliformes; family Sulidae; genus Morus; species Morus bassanus. The sequence goes on from CM062600.1 coordinate 56,478,983, forward strand.
GTACATACAGACAAGTAAGGCTCATTCCTGGTACGCTCACCTTTATTAACACGTTTTTTTGGGGTTTTTTTGACTAAAGCTTTTCTGAAGTCTGGGCTGGTCCCACTCCTCTGTCTGTATCTGTCATTGCCAGAAATGGAGGTCAGTTTTCGTTAATGAAGGTGGGGAAAGTGCTGAGACAGGCATTATACTGAGGTCAACTTAATTTCTGGCAACAACTTTATATCAAACTGCTCATGAAGTATTTTTTAATTGTTTAAAAGCTTCACAGTTATATCTGTAGACATACAATTCGGTAACCAGGGTAAAATGAGCATTGTGATTGTAAAACTTGACTGCCTATAATCACACTAGTTAATAATTCACTGCCATGTCTTTATTATACATTTGTGATCCATTTATATTTTTATATTTATTGAGGCAGATTATCAAAGACTAGTCAGATTCCTTTGTATAGGAAAGCAAAAATACCATGAGGATATTTAACCTGAGAAGAATGATTTTGTAGAAAAAATAAAGTTTCAAAAACTATGGAAGAAAAACCAAAAGATCTTTCTGACACAAATGTAACATATTGATCTTTGAGCTCAAAAGGGATCTTAGCAAGCATACTTTAACCATGTGTTGATGTCTCTTTCAGAAGGTATATTAACAGCAGTAACAACTTGTGCCTAGAGCATTCACATAATGCCTTACTTGTTCTGTTAATTGTTATTTAAAATGCAAACAGTACTGCGAGGGGAGAATGAAGGTTATTTTATTTCATGATCTATTTGATTACTTTGGGGTCTTCCATGGGATAGCATATCATCAGACTGACTACCGACGAACTACATATACCTGCAGAAATCATTTTGTAAAGACTATCTCACTTGTACAGCAAATAAAAATAATAAAATGATTATTCATATGGCAAGGGAATACAGACAACTACACAATAAAAAGCAATGCCACAGCTGTTACAGGAGGCTGTCAGCACCAAGGAAATTGTTTGAGGCACAAACAACAGAATGGACACAGAGTCTGGGCCATCATTTTTATTTCTCATCTTGGGAACTGGCAAAAACAGGTAGAAAGGAGGACTTTCGTGTTGCTGTGGGCTCAGCTGTAGAAATTATGGCAGTAGGAGCGTTTGAGAATGGATAGTAATAAATAATGGGTTCTGTGGACAATAGAAGAGCCGGTTTCAAAGGCTGTCAATGCTGAAACTTTTGCACCTGATATATTAACTCAGAAGACTTTACATCATGTTTTTAAAAGAGAGCAAACTTGTATTGCCGAAGTTCCATAGTATTTAATTAAAAGTTCATAAAAATTAGAAATCATGGAATTTTATTCTAAAACTTGTAACGACTGTCAACAGTGGCTAGACAGACAGTGGAGGTAAGATAATAAACTTTCATGGGATGGAGTGCCTCACAAAGCTTGCCTTAAGATTTTTTTGCGTGACAGGCTTGCTGACTCAGCCAAGTAATAATCATGCAAAGATATTTCCCTGGAGTATTCAGTCGTAAAGATCATACAATTAGTATGACATGAAGTTCCTGTGACAGCCATTCTTCTGGCTCCAAATGAAATCCCTTCGCAAACTGTTATGCTCACTGGAGTTACAGAGGTATAATTAAGGGCAAACTTTGCCCCTGCATTTTTAAACTGCATAATGATCCTGTTAGTGAGTAAGCTGTGCTAGAATTGAGCTTGTGCTTCCACTGTCATGTCAGTGCTACTTTGCTAGTAGCTATAAAAACACACAAATCAGTCAGGCAGACATGACTGAATAAGTATGAGTATGCTCTGAGGATGACACATGTGGGTTTGTTTTGGTTTGGTTTTCTTTTTTTAAATGCTGTACTCTGAACCAAAACTGCTTTCAGGATTATGCTTCCATTTAGAGAATGAAGTTGCACTCACTACAAGTGCCACAGACACAGATTTGCACTGGGTCCTTTATGCTGCTAAGCTGCTTTTTTTCATGTTAGCTTGTTACACATAGGAAAACACAATATATAAAAAAAGATTTCCCTCCAGATATATCCTACTGTCATTAGTGAGCAATTGCTAATATATTATAATTGATAGCCAAATTTGGGAATCAATTGCCTAGTCTTCTGCAATTCAGCTTTCATGTTTCCTATGTTACAGTCTCCACCTCGAAGCTCTTTGTACTGTTTTTCCCTTTTGGCATGACTTTCTCTAATTTGCAACACATGCACTTGCAAAAGAATAAAAAAGGAAACAATCAGTGAAAGCAAGTCTCTCACATCTTCCCTTTCTTGTCCCAGAACCTCAAAACCCTACCAAAATGAAATTCTGCACTGTATACGCACCTTTTTTTTTTTTTTTTTTTAAGGAAAGGATGGGACTGATATTAATAATTTTGTTTGACAGAGTATTAGAAGGCATCAAAGCACAACAGGGATGAAATGGTAGAGGACCTTCAACAGAACAGAAGAAGCACATATGTTTGGGTAAGATACACAGACATCCCATTTTAAATGCTGGGGAAAAATGGAAGTCTAATCAAGCTGCTCCTCACATTGCAATAACTTTTTTTCAATTCTGTATGTGGTCTTTTTTTACTTGAATCTTTCAGTTGGTATTGCCAGGAAGCTTACTAATTTAATTTTCTTTTATTTTTATAGGTGTTATTTTTGCTCTATTACTAGAGGATTCCCAGGACTTTCGTCTTTGAAAAATAACCAGAAAGGAAGACAATATTGTGAAACTTGCAAAAAACGAGTGGAAAAATGGAGTGATTACAACTGACCGGTTTAATCCTGTGTTGTGTTCAACTACTGATTTTTTTGCACATGGAATATGTTGTGTTGCCAAAGTTAGAGAAAGACACATAGCTTCCTCTACTCCTGCTTTAGAACCCGTGTCTACCTGGTTAAGAGGAACAAACCAAGAAGTCCTGTTAATACTGGATGATAGCACCATCAGTCACCTGCAACTTTTGAAGTCCCTCTGAAATTTCTTTCATAATCTTGTTTTGTTGTACATATTTAGAGCTGCTTTGCTGAAATACTAGCATATAAAGCTACTTTACCTAAGGGAATAGTCTGATTTAAACAAAATTGAACCTAAATATGAAACATGGTATTCCAGAAATTTCTACCAGTAGCCACTGATGGAAGCATGAATCACTCTTTCAGTTTCCCACAGACTTAAAGAAGTGACACTTTAGTATAACACAAGGTTGCAACTTCATGAAAGACCAATATTTACTTGCCTATTTTCTCTCTGACAAGAGTGATTTTTTTTCCATTTTGGTGTCACAAGGGAACAGAGAATGTTCCTAAACAAGGCTATAATTTTGAAAGTGCTGAAAAAGTTCCAATGAAGTCTTGAAAAATCATTGAAATATATGTTTCAATGGTACTGACGCTGTTGAATCTTCATGAAAATCCATGAAATTGATTTTCTAATCTTTTTGTGATAAACACTTGTCTTTCTTTGCCTTGCTGCTTAGAAAAGCTGTTCTGGAACATTCTGAACACAAACCAGTCCTCAGATTTTCTTTCTTTGTCCTCTCTTCTGCTGCTAGCGACAACTCCACTCCTGTTAAATACAGGAATGTCTTTGCTAGACTGCCAACAGTCAACCTCTTTTCACTGCTTCCAGGTTGGTCTACAGATTTCTTATTGTTTCCTAGTAAATGTAATAAGATTCTCAATGATTTCTGCACTTCCCTTTTAGTTTTCAAAAACAGTTACTCTTATCTTTGGGAATACAAATAATGTATAATGTTTCAGGTAAAAAAAGCCAAGTAGCTAATCAAAACAACTCTGCAGGTACTGGGGTCAGGTAAACCATTCAGACAAATTCATAGTCAAAGCAGACCTGTCCACCACTCCCAAATGACCTCTGAAATTTGAAATACCCACAGATTTTTGATGAACAAAAATCCAGCTGAGGTCTTTCAAAATCTGCACTAGTGTGCCTGTGTAACTGCTGTGGAGCAGTGTAATTATGTATCTCTGCATCAGGTAAAGTACTGTGGGCTTTGTAACAAATCCTAGAGCAACCTGCTTCACATTCAGTATGCCTGAGGTACCTATTCAGAAAATAAAGAATTCCTACTGTCTTCCTCTCATGACACAGGAGCAGTGGAAACTGCCACCAACTAGCTACATTGCAATGTAGCAATTTCAAACTAGTTGTAAGGAAATACCTTTCATCACCTCTGTAACTAGATTACAGGCTGTGTTGTCTTTGAGTGTTGCAGAGGCCAAGGGCTAAGTAGGAGACAAAGGGACTGAACCTCTACAGAGGTTGTAGAAATACACAAACTCACAGCAGTTAATATAACGTGAAAGATAAAGAAACCAGTTGTTTCAGTTTATAGTAATGTCAAGCTACTAGACTCGACTGAAACCTCCATGATGTGAAATTATTCTGTATCTGGATATTATAAAGCTTTCTTATCCTTCTCTGAAGCTGGCCATTAACACAGACTTAAGAGCAGTTCCTAAGGAGTAACCTATAAAGTCAGGTAAAAAAATCTAGTACTTATTAATATAAATCTTTTCATTTTTTTTTAATGGAGTGCAGGAGAGGCAACCACTTAGAGTGCATTAATAAAACCTTCAAAGACGTTGAAAAGTTACTACCCTATTAGCTCCTCCTATTTTTATTCCTGCCTGTTGGAATAACCTACACTTCCCACACAAAACAGAAATTTTATGCTGGTATCAACATTCGGGAACCTCACAATAAAATCCGTTATAGAACTACAGTTTTATACAGCATGGAGCGGATAGCCAACTGACTGCAGTTGCTATCATCACAGAAAAATTACCAACACTTGCGAGATCTACCGTCCAGAGTAGAACACTTGCTCTGTACTTCAGGTACTAAGCCTGGTCAAACACTGAAACTGTGGGATCCCTGAATGATACTTTTTTTTTTCCCCCTCTGAGATGTGTGCAGTTGGGATAAAGATTTTAAACTGAAACAAACAGATCAATGATGGTTAACGTGATTAAAAGTCAAGTAAACAAAATGCTCTCTGTACAAGATGATATTGCACTGTGTTGTTGTGTGGTTTCTATCAGTGTTCACTTTGCACACATGTACAAATGCATGTGTCCAAATGGCTTTGGCACGAGGTATAACACTGTAATTCTAGAGTTGTTCACTCTGCTTCATTAATCCTGTGAGATTTGGGAGTGAAAAGGGTTGCATTAAGGACTGGAAACAATCACAGCGCTCTTCTGACTTCCCGTGAGTATCATCTTATCGGTTCCCTAGGGGATAACACCTACATCCTTAGAGTTTGTCATGCCTTTCTACAGAGGTGTCCCAACTGAGCACACGGATTTATGCTTCCACGTGTTCTTTTTCAATGCGTTATAAGAAGCTACATCTCTAATTTGGTGCTGTGATTGACTCCGTTCAGCAGCAACAATCATACATAGACACCTTGGCATTTTTTTTTGCTGCTCTACAAATTTCAGTGTCATCATCAAGTGCATCTCCTGCAGTACTTAGCTGTTCTCAAAGCTTCTGAAGAAAAGCAGAAGCTGACAGGATACGTTTCTTCCACCATCTCACTTCAAATGCACAACAAATTGATCATTAAGTATAATCAGCAAAAGGCTGGGCTGTTTACCTTCCTTTGCCAAGGTTGCTACATTTAACCACAACATGAGTCTTCTCTGTACAAAGATCAATGCAACTTAACCAGCTCCTAGCACTGGTGGCAGGCTCTTCTTAAGCGTGACTCAGTGCTAGAGGGAAGAGTCTGGCTCAAGGGCCTTCCATGTCCACACAACAGCCAGCCATATCACAGCTTTCTCGATTAGTTTTAGGAGCTAATCACATTTCTGAGGAGAAATAACTGAAGTATGACACACATCAACTGTACACAATTCTCTCAGAGTTCTGATATCTAATTCACTATTGTGAATATAGCAAAATATAGCTATATAGCAAAAATACATAACAAAAATATAGCAACAAAAGTTTCTGAAGAGTAGAACACTATGGTTTTTATATCTTCTCGTCTAAGACTAAGATGTTGATTCAAGGACAAAATGCAGTCCTACAACTGCTCCAAACTGCCATCAGCCTTATTGTTTTAATCAAGGAATTTCTGCAGATGCTAGAGTAATCACTAAAGAATTCTCAACTTCTCCCAAGCGCACATTTTAATTCTTTCCTTCCATCTTGGCTCTTCTGGCTGCAATGTGCAGTCGCTAGGTCATAGAAGTGATATGATGGACATCCAGGATAGTCAGGTCCATTTAAAATTTTTTTACATAAGGTTGCAACAGACATATGAAAATAGAAAAACATAGGGGAATCTTAAAATGCATATAGAGAATTTCAGTAAGCAATCCTTCTTAGGCAACCGCATGGTTTATATAAAAATAAGAGTGTTGTTTTATTGCCAGGGGTGCACTATGTTATGTGTTGTTGCAAAAACGTAAGATTTACTCTTCAAAAAATACTCGGGGGGGGGGTGGAGAATGAAGCAGTGCAGACACAGTGCCCTTGATAAATGGATAGCTGTCTGAAATGCATGAAGTTACTTGGCTTTAAAAGATGGAGCTGGGACTGTTTCTAATTTAAGACATGAGCAGTATCAAAATTTCAACTGCACCTGACTGTGGTGTGACCTCTCTGTTCTAATTTGTTTTTTGGAATGTCATTTACCTCATACTGACTATTCTCATTTAATCCTCTGATCATCACAGACCTGGCGGTCAAGTCATAACAGCGATATTTCTCAGAGGCAAGTGACCATTTTGAATTAGTTGCCATACTTTTCTTCTACTTGCAATGGGAAACACCGCTAATACTAAAACAGTATTTGGCCTATACCTTCGTAAATGACACATGATTTTTGCTTGAGGAACTGAACACCAAATTCTAGCTCCAGTACTGACTTACGTAGGAAGCTTATTGCTTGTTTTCTTATTCTGTCTGTGTCTAAGAGAGTCCAAATTTGCATTTTTGTTTCACGGGCTACTGCCAGCTCTCATCAGCTGCTGCCAGGAAAGGAAGGAATCTTACACATGTAAGATTAGATTTCATCCTATTTCCATATAAATTTTGTCATTGTTTGATAGTTGGGTGATGGATACAAGCGGGAAAGTTTCCTTTTCACAGCAGGGGAAAGTCATCTGTGCTGTCCTATGAATTCAGGACAGTTCATAAATACAAAGTCAGGTTTGGAGAGGTCTTTGTGCTCAAAGTACCTGGCATCACCTATGCAATCTTCCTTATGACTCATCAGTTCACAGCAATTCTTCCTAAAAAGGGGCACATGTTGAAGTCACACTCCCTGAGACTCAGAAGGGGTATGAATAGACTAAATATTAAATTCACCAACTAATCTGAACTTTTTTCACCCATCCAGTCTCTTGGTGATCTGGCTACACCCACTTTGGATGCCTGCCTTTGCAAGGCAATCCTACCACTACTTCTTCACTTCCTGTGTGAAGAATGCTCCTCTCAGGCCTTTTGAAAAAACAAGTTAGAGTACCAAAGCCAGCTGTCTTCTGTCCTTTTGTCCTTGGCCCTGTATTTCCTTTGGGCCTTGGCCTATGCTCACCTTTTGAAGGGAAAACCATGCTGTATACACTTCAGACAATAACAGCTGTAGGGGCAATTACTCTAACACTGGTGAATTCAGAGCCTATACTTTACTGAAGCTGTCTTTGACCTACCTGTGGTTTTTCCTCCAGACTCTGAGCCTTTTCTCTCCCATTCTGCCCCTTTAGTTGGAATGATCTTGTAGTACAAGTTTACCCTGACTGTGATTAATCTCCTTAAAGCTCATTTTCTTCATATTCTCCCTGAAATCTAAGTTTACAAATTAGGTTCAACAGGAATTGCTGTTGTTTCCTTCCAAGGGCTGAATGGTGAATCTTTTGCTCTTTTTCCCTTTGCTCTGTGGAATGCTCTAGGAAATGCAATACCACATCCCTTGCATATGAACAAGACTGACAGGACCAAAGAAGTAATTCACAGCTGTCTTCTGAAATACCACCCACATTCAGGACTTCAGACAGCACATTTCTATGCACGTCACCATTCAGCTGAGACACAGGACTCAGATGCTGCTATCTGTTATTACCTGTAGTGCTGCTATCTGTTATTACCTGTAGATCACTCTCAACCATCTTTCACTTGTTATGCATCTCATATAATTTTATTTTTTGCTCCTGTTTACTGTGTCATAGGGCTCTGAATTTTCTTTCATATCTAGTCTTCCACCAGCTAACTGAATGGCATATATAGCTAAGTCTCATTAGGAGACCAGTTCTGACTCAGATGTTGACTGAGTAGGTCAGGTAAGGAAGAAGCTAGGGGAAATGGAAGCCCCAAAGACACTGTGATATTCGGTCTCTCAAATGAGATTTTTGGTGACCCACCACCTCTGTCTTTAGTGTTTGTTACTAGAAGTCTTCCATTCCTATTCTGTCAGTCCCTCTATAACAGCAGTTATCCTGTCTATTCGAATTTCATTGTTACTTACTGCAAAGGAAAAGGATTTCTAGGACAGCTTGTAGCAATTACCTTTTCAACAGACTTAATAGAATTTAATTAAGTTCTCTTCTTTGGAGCAAACGATTGTTATTCCACTAGTACTGCTGTGTAAACATAACAGAAGAACGTCTTACAAATGAACTAAGAAAACCTAGCAAATTTGGTGGGGGAGGGGAGGAGGGAGGAAGAGAAAGAGAGATGCCTGCAGGTAATAAATAAGCATCTGTTAGTGCTATTTAAATACCACAAAAAAAAAAAAAAAAAAAAAAATCAGAAAATTCTGAATTCCTACTTACATGATCTAGTGAGACTACCACTGGATTAGCATGATAAATATTGGTCTTCTAACTTTGAAGAGGCATTGAAAAAATATTTTTTTTAATAAACAGACTAAATGCAATTAACAGTTATAAAGAATATTCTAAATACTGAAAGGGCATGTCCTGCATGATTTAGTATGGGGTTGAAAAAGTAGTTGTTATGAACCTGTCTAAATACCAGATAGAAAGGGAGGAATAAATGGGAAATGAATAGTTTATAGCAATGAAAGAGATGAAATCATTATAAAATGGAAGGAAGTTCAGGGAAGATGTAAAGAAAAATTTATGACCCTGGATATCAGTTTGCTAAGGGACTGTTGTGCTGCCCTGTAGGCAGTTGGCACAATCAGCATTGTATTATGATCTTTCCCTAGAGAGTTTATTGGACTACATGCGTAGAAAGAAGGTATTAGTACTGTCTTCCATTCCTCTTATTTGCAAACATTATCACTTGTAGGAAAATTTTAATTGTGCTTTAGAAAGCTCTTAGAGGTTATATAATCTCAAGGTAATGCCTTTTCAGGAGATATGATGTTCCTTGGGTGGAATATAATAGAAGTTTATAAGGAGGGAAGATGTCACATCAATCTGCCAAGATGGACAAGCTAGCAAGATTCATTAAGAGAAATCGTATTCAGTTCATGGATGTAGCAGAAATAGTCTCTGCACCATTGCAGTTGAAATACTTATGGAGTTAATACAGAAAAGCTGGAGTGCTGAAAGTACTTGAATTACCTCAAAATTACTGGTGGTAAAACATACAGATGGACAAGTTTTAGCTTCCAGACTCTTGAAAAGAAAACTTAAACATGACACTACATTTTTTAATTGATCATGATGTCCACACACAGGGAAATAGAGGAAAAAAAGGAATGCAATCTGGTTTTTTATATAGTGGAATTGTTGTTTACATCCTGAGCTCCAGAACAGAAAAGCAGAAACCATTAACTCACTTCAGACCTATCCACAGTGGTGCCACCAGCAGCTCCCCCGTGACATGGCTGGGACAGGAGGCAGTGACTGCCAGTGCTGCAGAACGGCTGTTGTATTGGGGCTCTTTGCCCTTGAGAGCTGGTGGTAATCATGCTCCATAAACCAGAAGTGCACTTCAAAGTTTTATTACTATAATTTAAAACCTTAAATAATGTAAGGGATGTCTCAGTTGCATAAGGTCAACTGATATTGATGGGAAAGGAGTAGATGACTGTGATAGAAGTAATCCAAAGAGGATGGGCACAAAGCCTTATCCATTAATAGCCCATGACTCTGCAGTCCTCCCTGCCTCAATGACTGCACATGGACAGTGGGGACAGGACCTCCAGCATTCCTCAGTACAACTGAAGGCAAAACTCATTAACAGTAGTGTAACATTTTCTGTCCTTTGCACAACTTACATGATACAAATTGACAAGGTGAGTTTCCTGCCTGAGCCCAGATAACTAGTTTACTAATGTTGTACAATGCACCTGCTTTCTTGAAGACTTTTTTGGCTTCAGAAACATAGAAAAGCAAGTGAAGAACATGCAGATATCTCAAGAGACAGTCTCTGAGTATGTTAAACTAGATCAGGGATTCCCCAAGGAGTGGAAACTAGTGTGCCTGCTGGTGATGCACAGTGCCTGTTAAGGGTGCCTCAGTGAAACAGAATCTCTCAATAGCTGCCCTTCTTGGACTTACAGAAATGGAAACTGCTGAGGCAGCTGCCACCCCAGGAATGGTGATACCAAAGGAAAATTGATTTGGAAGCCCTGCATTATAGGAAACAAAACAGATTTGTTCTCCCACTATTTCCTTGCCTGTGCTCTTTTACAGTACTTTAAATCTGTGGACGTTTTATATCTAATGGAACTGGCAGGTCTATTCCTGAGCATAGGCATAGCCTTAGTGTGTTTTAACTTCAATTACTAATATAGTGGACAAAAAAAAGCGGCTGTTTAAGTCTGAACTGTTCTGACTTTCAAAGATAAACATGAGAAATAAGAACAAGCTGATTAGTACTCTACTTTGATTTCTTCTCATTGCAATTCCAGCTCTTTTGTATCCCATTTTGTACATTTTGTCTCCATTCACCAAACTTGGTGGCATTGTGATAAAGCAAACTTGTGACTTCCAAAACATAGATCCAAGGTAGGAAACTGACACTTTAATTTTGAACAACAGAAAAGAACGAATAATCTATTCAAGATATCCATCCATCAGCCACAATTCAACATCCTTGTTCCACAGGGAAAGCAAAGCAACGGTCTCCACAAATGGGAAAAGTCACATAGCCCAGGTACTTCACTGGGACATTTTTCTCTCTCACGCAGTTTAATAGGTCATTGTCAGCTAGAATAAGCCAGATTTGTTGTGGAATCATTATCTTTGTACTATGAGCAAGAAGTGCAAACAAAGGAGTGTTAAGGTGGTACTGGGAAAGGTGGAACTAGCAGGATGCTTCAGACAGTACTGCAGCAGTAATCAAAGCAGGCCCTGGAGTAAAGGAAGAGTTTATTTCTATAGTCATGGAAACCTAGAGGTTGGAGCATCATCAGACACACAGCAAGGCAGTTATTGTATTTATAGCTCACATATAGCTGCCCTCAGAAAGGCAACTGATACTGTCTTTTTTTCACTGTTCCTGAGGTATGCTGTGTGTAACCTACAAATACCTCATCAATTGCTTTAAGGAATTTTGGTGTTCCCCCATAGCTGACCCTGCACAAATTCACGAGCCAGGAAACTCATATGCATCTATTCTAGCCTCTTTGGAGCTGCCTGTGAAGACTTGAAGTACAGGGAAGGTCAGAAACATAAGGAAGATCTTGATTAATGTTTCATCAGGGAGAAAAGATAACAACTGAGGGAGAGGTTATTGCAGAACTTAAAACAGATGTTGAATAGCTGGTAAAATCATGTCATCAGTATTGAGATCTGGGACATGAACCTGCTGTGTTATGTGTCAAATCTTTTAACCCAAAGCATGATGCAGAAAACTGAACAGATATGACTGCTACACAGCTAAGATTTCTGGCATGGGTAACCCTGGAAACATCATCTAAGAAAGCTCATTTATCAGACATGTGATGCCAGCTTTTAGAGGAAGTTTTTGACAGAAAACATTCTAGCCCTCAAGAAAGAGCTCAACATCATGGTCCACGGCTTGTAGTTTGAAAATCAGTGAGTCAAGCAGTCTGAAATAACCCCATCTTAGAAGGACTGACTGAAGAGAGATGGGAAGCAGAGCCATGGCACTTTGGTAGAATCTGGAGGGCTGCAGGTGTTGGGTAAGATCCAGACCTCCTGACACTAGCTACCAACACGGGACTTAGGTGCAGGAAAGAAGGCCAGGCACTTTGTGTTGATGACAGCTCCAGGCTGGGCATGTAAGTTTCCCCAGCTTGTATCCAAGTACAGGGGAACAACTCCCCAGGAAACTGAACAGTTCTCTCCAGCCTAAATCCTGTTGCGATCCAGACAGAAAACAGATCTGCAGACATTTACTGCCATTACATACCCTGTGAATCTCAGTCGTGAAAAAGGCAGCTAAAAGTGATTAAAGGGGACTAGTCTGCTCAGCATGCAGACATGTGATGAAATATACTGCACAATTTCAGAGAATTTTCATTCTCTGAATAAAACTAGAGTTGTCAGTTTCCAAAACTTTCAAAGACATTTAATAGGCTTTTAGGTACTCCCAGAATGCTTAGACTTAAGCCTCAAAACTCCCAGGAAGCACACGAGATTCCTCTCAATTCTCTCTCCCTACAAGGCACCTCAAAGTAATGTAATTTTGGTATTTGCCTAATCATTTCTTCTTTTGGAGCGTTACTTCAAAGGAATTGGATTTGGGGTGTGGAGTACTACACTCAGTACAGGTGTAGTTCTGGATGTCATAGCAATTGTCTTGAGTAACACTCTAGGTTTTTGATTTTCATTTTCAATTTTTTCCCATGCCACTACAGCAGGAAACAGAAAATACAAATAATTCCTTCACATGAACGATGCATTAGTGTACTGTTAGCTAATTTGAGAAATAAAAATTGCATGGAGATCCAAAAGAGCTAGATATTTTGAACTGAATATCTGGTGGGCTTATGTGTCAGAGTAAACTAAACCTACATCTGCCATCCATTAAAATAATTATGAGAAGAAGGGAACAATTAAATTTTGGCTCTAAGGTAGACTAAGAATAATTTAAAAGAGCATGGCACTAGTCAGACTCTTCTGTCCCCAAAGCACGGACCTATTAACCATCCTTTTCAAATTTTTCCAAACAAATAAATGATTAGTGCTTATGTTACTGTTTTTACTAGGTTACAGTTCAGCCTCTAGGCAGGTCAGCGGAAAAATTCCACAAATTACAACTTGTACACCACATAAAATATGTATGTAAACAATGCCTTCCATCTTTTACACTCTGAGGAACTGGGTTTGTGAAGTAAAACCACATTCTACAAAGCCCTCCATTTAACCAAAGAGTGAAAATTTTACCTTTTCAGTTTGAAAGTGGCCTAACTGTGTTCCTGCTCTAATTGAAGTACTCAATGAGAGTTCTTCCACTAAGACAGCATTTCCCCCAACAAGTTAAAATTACTGATAGTCTAAATTTTGCAGAAAGTCCTGGAATCTCAAGGAGTGATTACTCCCATCACTGTCTTTGCTGTGGGCAGATTTATATCATTATGTCCAAATGGACAGGGATATGGTCATGAGACATGCATTTGTACATAGCTGTCTCAAAAGCATATAAGTTGATGTTTTTCAGGATGTGAAATAACCTTTTAAGACATTCTAATCCTAAAAAAGAAAATTACAGATCATATCTTCAATAACATCTTGGTGATTCTTGTGCAAAAATGTTACTTCTCACCAAAATCCAGTATTTTGGCATGACATACATTCACAAAATAGCCTCCTGTAGGCATCAAAACTTCCTAGATGCCTTTGGACCAAGGCCATGGTCTGGTTACAATTATGCACCAAACGAGCCATTACAGTTGTCTCTGTGCACACTGTTAGCAGTAGCAAAGGCACAATAACATAACTGAATGTTTAACTTTCTGTCATGGTGAGCTAAGTAGCATCCCCTTAGCTTGTGAACTAAAAAGACATTCAGGCCCAGCTGATGTGTTGTCACAAGTTCTACTGCAGTAACTTCATATGCATCGGGACCCTAAATATCTGTCACTGAGCATGTGAACATGTAGAGAATGTCAGCATGTGAGCACATCAGAGAAGTCTGACAGCTGTGATCATCGGATATAAGCCCTATAGGGGTCTGCATAATACGCAAATCTTGAGGAGGTGTGCATACTCAGAACACAGCTGGTCCCACAAAGGACAGCCAGCATGCAGGTTGTGGTGCTATCCTTGTATGTCCTGCATTTAGTCAATAATAATGAGGTTACTTTCGAGGAAAACACTTTTGTGTCTAATTCCAGGGAAGGCTCACAGCCAAATGCAGAGAGATGTGCCCTTGCCACTAACAGTGAGGATCCTGTCCTGTTTGCAGATGTAGCTGAAGACACATCCTGGATCCTTCTTAATTTTTTCATTACTCTCCTCATTCTATTCTTTACAGTATTTTTTGAAAGTGTGAATTGTGCTTTGGTGCTAAAATTCATTATTGAAAATAGGACATGCTGTCTACCTCAACTTTAGTAAGGCTTTTTACACTGTCTCCTATAACATCCCCATAGAAAAACTGACAAAGTACAGGTTAGATAACTGCACTGTGAGGTGAACTGAAAACTGGATGAATGGCCAGGCCCAGAAGTTTGTGATCACCAGCACAAGTCTGGTTGGAGGCAAGTCACTGCTGGTATGTCCCAGAGGTCAATGCTGGGGCCAGCACTGTTTAACATCTTCATCAATGACCCAGACGTTGGGGCAGAGTGCTTCCTCAGCAAGTTCACAGATGATACAAAACTAGGAGGAGTGGCTGATACATGAGATGGTTATACTGCTATTCGGATATACCTGGATGGGCTGGAGAATTTGTCTGAGAGAAATCTCATGAAGATCAGCAAGGATGAATTCAAAGCTCTACATGAGGGGAGGAATAATGCAAGGCACCACATGCTGGAGGCTCTGCAGAGAAGGACCTGAGGGTCCTGGTGGACAAAAAGCTGACCATGAGACAGCAACATCTCATAGCAAAATTGGCCAACAGCCTCCTGGGCAGTATTATGAAGAGCACTGCCAGCACTGGAGGGAGGTGATCTTTCCCCTAAACACAACACACCAGTGATGCCACATCTGGAGTACTGTGTCCAGTTCTGTGTTCCCCAGTAAAAGAAAGAGATGAACTTACTGGAGTGAGTCCAGTGAAGGGCCACAAAGATGTTGAAGGAATTGGAGCACCTCTCACATAATGAGAAGCTGAGAGAGCTGGGACTGTTCAGCCTGGAGAAGAGAAGGCTCAGGGGGATCTTATTCATGTGTATAAATACCTGATGGTTGGGAATGAAGAGTACAGAGCCAGGGTCTTCTCAGTGGTGCCCAGACATAAGACATGAGACAACAGGCAAAAACTAAAAAACATGAAATTTAATCTGAACAAGAAAACAATGTTTTACTACGAGGCTGGTCAAACATGTTGCCCTGAGAGGTTGTGGAGTCTCTGTGCTTGAAGATATTAAAACCCTGACTGTACATGCTTCAGGGCAACCTGCTCTAGCTGACCCTGCTTGAGCGGGGTGGGGCTTGGACTAGATGGTCTCAAGAGGTCCCTTCCAAACTCAACCAGTCTGTATGGCTCTGTGTGAAAGAGAAAAAAATGAATAGTGTGCTTTATGATTATACACAGCCCTACTTATTAAAATCAAATGTGTATTTCTAACGCTTGGAAGGTTACCACATTTCTTTTACAAGAGGTAAAATATCTCATCAACATCCTGAAGAAGGATGCAGGTGAACAGTGAAAACCATCATGCAGGGACATGTCTGATCCATTTGCTTGCCACACGTTTCAGCATTACTTGCACACAGGCAGCTAGTGCTTTTGTCTTCAAGAGCAGCAAAGCTCTACACATTCTGTTGAAGTAACTTCTGTTCTTTATCAATCTTGTTTCCTTTTTCTGCCTAAAAACCTAACACAGAAATGTAGAGGAAATAAGCCCTTCTTTTCTATGTGAATTGGATATACCAAGGTCAGAATCAGAGCATCTCTTTCTCATCTCTGTGTATGAATTTAACTCCTGTAACCTTCAATCTTTAAAATCCAAGCTCATGTTAGTAGTTATAAAAGAAGTTTACTCACACTGGAGTGTTAAACATTAAATAGCACCACAATATTTTTAACAGCATGATTCTTGTTTTCCCTCCCAAGTGCTGGACAGGGATACATTTAATAAATAATTCATTGCATAGTTATCCTAATTATAGCATTTATTTCTGAAGACACAGGCCCAACTTCACTCACAAATAAAAGCTTGTTCAAAAAAAGAAATATATTAGTCTTATCTTGGCAGCTTTTCCTGTATCTCCTCTCACAGACTCAAGTTCAATAAGATAAAAGTAGAGTTCAGTTTTCCTTTGCTTTCTGTCTCATTTCCTCCTCTATATAAAAATGCTGCTGTCCTGTCTATTAATAAAAGCACCAATCCCTTTTTATTCCTCTTTCTGTTCTTCACTCCTTTACATATTAATATAAGAGAACAACACCCCCTTGGAAAGAACAGGTATTGTATATGTTTAATTAGCATGAATCTAGACTCCTTTCTTTTGATCAAGCACTGTTTCATGTTTTAATATTTAACCTAAGATTAGGGACGGGATATCTTGGCCATCAGCGATTATCCATTTAATCAAGGACAAGTGTTCCTTTTAGAAGAAAATTATGGAAAGTTGGCAAGAGAAAATAGCCTTAAATTGTCCTTGCATAACACGCAACCATATATATGGGTAAAAAGGGTTAGGGTACTTCATCTGTAAGGACCACCAAAGACCCCTGAAGAGAGGAAGGCATGCGCAGAAGAATCTGAAGCAGAGCTAAGAGGAGTGACTTAATGCCATTATGCAACCTATGTAGATTAGAATGAATGTGTATTAGATAGGCAGAATATGTATGGAGTTATTGCATAAATATGAGGTAGCCAGCTTCGGTGTCCTTGATTTGTGGAAAACCACCGGGCACCCAGGCTTGCACAACCCTGAAATATATTAGCAATGTCTCTCCTGAGTGTGTGATTATTGACTTATTGCACACTGGGTGACGAATCCACTTTTCGGACAACACTAACAAGTGTTTCATCTCCCTTCGTTCCTTTGGACATAGCCCTTGACTATTTTCTGCTGTGATTTCTCA
Organism: Morus bassanus; assembly: GCA_031468815.1. Classification (NCBI taxonomy): domain Eukaryota; kingdom Metazoa; phylum Chordata; class Aves; order Suliformes; family Sulidae; genus Morus; species Morus bassanus. The sequence continues at coordinate 56,496,092 of CM062600.1, forward strand.
CTCTGGCTCTTGCAGCTTTCCTTTCTGGATGTCTCCATCTTGCAGCTCTTGACATTCTCCATTTCAATCCCAACACTGGATTTCTGTCACCATGTATTACAGATATGCCCCAAAGGCCTTGGCAGCTTCCCTTTGGCTCTTCCTGTCATAGGCCCACTTTGGGGTGCACTGCTGAAATTAATGATATTTTTGGCCATGAACTTTGAGGAGCTTGGGAGTTTGTATTGAATATCCTATTCTTGAAAGCACTTTCATAGCACGATCAAAATTCCCCTTTAATTTTCTGATCACAACATGCTCTCCTTTTCTGCAGTCAAATGTATGATCTATTTCTATGACCATCCAACCAAACAACAAACACCTGGACATGAATATATTCCTAAAACAGAGGCTTTGTGGAGATGAAAGGGGACAGCATAGTGATAACTGTGTCCTGATTCATTGTAGGAAGCTAAAAGAAAATAATCACAACACTTGTTCCCTCAGTAAAGGCTTTAAGAATAAAGACAAGTTTGTTTGGCTTTCTTCCCCCCCAAATAGGCTATCTGACATCCAGTTCTGTCTCTTCATTTTGGGCTCTATCTGGCAAAGCTTTCCAAATCTTTCCTACTGGGTGAGCTGTTAGCAAATTCTAGCATGCCCTGGTGGGGTTCCAGCCAACGGCTTGCTTGCTTCTTCCAAAAGAGGAAAGCTTTGCTCTTCTTTCCATAACCCCTTCCTGGCCACACAGACTCCCTCCACACTCTTCTTGCACTTCCCCAAAACTCCTTTGAACCAAGCACACCAAAATGTTTTGGTATTTTTTTTTCCTAATTCATAGTTTTCTGTCAGGTCAGTGAATTGAATAGCCTCACAGAAGAATTCAGCAAAAGCCAGAGCTCATGCAAGGTACCTCATGGGAATTTGCTGAGACCAGGGAAGTGTAGGTGAGGAATCTCCTCTTTTTATGACAGTAAGCTATGAGATCAGCTCTCCCTTTCTTGTGAAATGGCAGCATGGGACTACTTACAATAGTTAACTCTGTACCTGAGAATATGCAGTTGCAGCTTTGGGCTTGCAATTTGCAACTGTTTAACCCACTCCTGAAAACAGGGAGAAGGAGATACAAGAACCTACAAACACATAAGTTATTATCTCACAGCTCTTTATAACTTAATTACCAGATAATGGTGCTAAACCTTCCAAATCTATTCTCATTATGTATAGAAAAGCTTAATCTAAATGTATGCAATCTATATTTCTCATCATAGAATTCCATAAAATTGTTTTTAAAGGGTGTTTCTTTTAGAAAGAAAGCTAAACCACAATGATAGTCTCATCAGCTAACAATATATTACCAGTCATACCTGTGATCATACTTGATATGATTAATGGCAGAATGATGAGTTTGAGCATTCTCATCAGCACTTCCCCGGGAAAGGAAAAGTAGAATTTATCCAGGTTAGAGAGTTTGCCATATTCCCGTACCAGCATGCCGACTCCAATACCTAAAAGGCACATAAAAAATGTTACACAAATTAGCAGTAATTTATAGTAGAGAGATTGGGAAAAAGGAGGAAAAATAGAAGACCAATAAAACAAAAAAATTGAGCAATAGACACATTTTTACAGCCATAGTGGAACTTCTAAAGCAAATTAGAGAATAGATGTTTCCTCTTCTGTTCTATATATTGATGACAGGCACAGTAATAGCACATATCATTCTGAACGTCGAGGATGTCTTTAGGTAGGTCTTTTGAAAAATCTTGATTATGCCCTCTGATTATCAGACCAGTCCAGTAGTGACTTTTTACCTGCTTTCACTAGCTCTAGCAGTTTTCCATAACTGAAAAAAAAAAAAAATCAGTGTAGTATATAAACACTACCAAACATTAAAGAAAGAAAGTGATATGATATAAATATTTTAGATAATTTGTATTGGCGAAATACTTTCAGTAATTGCTGGTCTACATAATTAGAAAAGAATGTGACTACAATCACTAAATTAATCTAATAATTTCCAGGAAACTGATCAACAAAAATACACTCAGCATATTTCACACTCAGTCCACTACATGACCAATCTACAAAATACCAGACTATAAGTATAATCAGTGACTGAGTCACGGCACAAGGCACTGTTGTACTTCCTCTTACCTTTGGATTAAATGAATTATCAGATAGTTCTAGCTTCTGAGACAAATTTGTAACAGTAACAAGAGAAGGTTAGAAAGTCAGCAGAATAAATTTGCTTAGGTACTGGAAATGGACATATAGAGAACTTTTTGATCCTCGTTTCAATAACCAAGTTCAACTGGAATTTTCTTCCTGGGAATTATAATTCACAGAAAAAAGTGTGGCTGAGCATAAAGATATCTCATATGGTCACCAGTGCTTTTAACATCACATTGATCACAGCAGCCCTAAGCAAGTATAGGTTAAAGTCTTATAAAATGTTAATTTCTCTACATGAATGCTGCTGATATCCGACCATTTCTGAAACTAATTCTCACATGTGCAATTATTTCTAACAAGAACAAAACACTCTATAGTAGCAAAGCCTCTACCATATAGTAGGATTTTTGCTTTCTTTTCATTTCTCTCTTTTTCATTTATGGAATAATTTACTCCTGCTTTTTTTTAAAGAGCAAAACATCACTTTTCCTGCTTGCCCTCTTCCTCTTTCCTCAGTTTCAACCACCCCACCTTTCTTCTTGTCCACACTAAATTGTTTTTCTTTCTTTTCCATCCCCCCTCCTTGCTTTTCCTTCTTGCCCACATGGCTAAGTTAGGTTATGATTTCTACCACAAGAGCAATCCTCTACTTACAGCTCAATGGCATGTACTGCTCGAGGTCCAGATTTCTGCAACACTGGGCAGAAGGGAAGAATGAAGATGGAAAAAACAATACAATCCAATGTCTTTAATTTAACTTTCTATGGCAGATATCTCCTTGCAACTGTGCATAGTACAGCACACACTGTATATAGCATGGCGTCTACATATTCTCTCCCAGCAGGCGCTGGCACAAAAAGTGAAAGGTGCAGTCTGGGTCCCTGGGATTTCAACACATGAAGAGGCCAGAGGACACTTCTTTCGTCTGAATCCATATGAAGGAACACATGCCTTGACTCCTTGGCACTACCCTCCCACATAGTACGTAGTCTTTTTACAAGCTTGGTAACAGACAGAAAATCCTTCAAAGAAAGGCTGTAAATGCAGACTATGAGAAGTGAGGGGTGAGGATGAGAAGAACAAGAGAAGAAAAACAGAGCAGAAGAAAATTGCTGAAAATGAGCATACCAAGAAAAATCTGTTGGCACCCATCATTCAGGTAGTCCCAGGAGTCCCAGCATAAAAAGCTAGAGGGAATACATGCTTCCTCTGTATGGGATGACCCATTTTTTAGTATGTTACCCAGGGAAAGGGGAGCAGGAAGCACCGCGAGGGGATAGCACTTGCAACTGGCTGCACTGCATGCAGCACTCCATCCATCACATCTGCCAAGCTTGAGACTTTCCAGGCCCTAGGAGATGATGGCTGTGTGTAATAAGGTGGCAGAACCAGTCTGGCCTGTGTACATGCGTGCAGTGAGTGAACCACAGAAATTAGGTAAAATGTGTCTCGGGAGACCATTATGTTGTAGTTTCTGCACATCTGCAAAGTTAACTCTGTGACATTTGAGTATCTGGTGAACACTCATTTATCACAATCTGCCCTACATCTAGAGTATGTCTTTTTGCATATCGCTGTTGTTTCTGAAATCTTGTCTAAGGAAAAATGCAAAATATTTGCCCAGGAACAACTATAGGACTACTACATTTTTCTTCAAGTACTGTGCTGCAGTTCATGACACGTATTTGGAAATGAGTATGAAAAGAAGCACATACCCTGTTCAAACAAATTCTGTAATCTCTGGGCTCATCTATACTAGCACACATGGGGAGTGTCACAGATTGTCCTACAGCTATTGTAAACTTGTAAAAATGTGCTGTCCTCTCAGCAGCCACCTGAGCAACCAAATGTGGAGACTACAATTTTTCAGGGAGTGATGGTTAAATCCTGAAGACTGTTTTATATAATTATTTGGGGTCAACATGATTCAGATCTTGAATTTGAAAACTCAGAATCCCTGAGTGCTGAATCTGTTCAGGACATGCAATATGAAGTGACTGCAGTTACTTGCTTTACGTCATTACCATTGTGGGTTAGATGCTCTTCAGATCTCGATTCTCTCTCTGATAACAAGACAGCATATACTACATACCTTTACTTTCTTTACCTTCAGTCACAGCTAAAAAAACTCACAATTCAGAAACAAATAACTGAAGTCCACACATAGACATGCCTGGTCCTATTTCTCACTGAAAGAGAATATAAACCAGATAAAATTGGTATCTAACATGTTATTTGCACTCATGGATGACAACACCGATATGGGGTGCATGGTGTTAACTGGCAGGGAGTTCTCCCTCCACCAGTGTGCATGACACCACAGAAACACCACATCGCCTTCAACTCCCACTTACAGGAATGAACCTTAGGAATGAACCATAAAGACAATGAGAAAAGAAATCCAGTGTATATTTCTGGAGAACAGTCTGTTTTGTAAAATGATCTGTTCTGAATTATACTGTGTCCCTCTCCAAAAAAAATGTTGTGGTACTTATTTTTCCTGTTTTCATATAATTCCAGCATGTAGACACTCCCTTTCACTGGATCAGAGTTAGTGATTCTGGCTGATACTGATAGACACTGGGGGAACATTTAATAGGAATGTATTGGAGAAAGGTGTGCTCATCCCTCTGCTGTGGTGAGACCCTCTGTGTCCTCTCTCTTGATTAATCTGTTGAGGGTGCAGCGGTTGTAAATTCCTTTACATAAATGACACAATATCATCTGACTGCAGCATGAGGAGAGTTTAGGTGGACAGTAACTCCCTGTGATGGACCTTCAGCAATGAAGGCAAGGTGGAGCACTGGCCAGAGGGGTAAAAACCAGCTTCTCCAGTCTGGGGTACTCCTCTTACTCACAGCAGGTGTGAAGGCTGCTGCAACTGGCAAAGCCACACAACTCCTACTCTCTGTGCTGTGGGAGCCTGTAGCAGGGCTGATAACACAGAGCAGCCTGTAGCAGTCACTGATAACACAGAGCAGCCTCTCTGCAATGCAGCCCTGCATGGGACCCACCCCACCCTTGGTCAAACCAAGGGCAGTTATTTTATTCAGCCAAGAAAAGGGAAGTAGTGCCCATTCTCCTGTGACTATGAGTGACCACAGTTCTGCTGAATGCTGAACCAGTGTTGCCCCAGAACAGCAATGTGCAGATGGTATAAGTAGTTTGATAATTTAACAGTGTCTCCTACTGGACTCTTAGTTTCTTCTCATTTATCATTTTCTCTCAAATATACTGTAGATGAATTTCATGTGTACATATCTTCCAGATATTTTCAGTATGCAGATGTAACTTCCATCTGAGAAAGCCAAGATAAAAGAATACAATTGAAGAAAAGAAAAAAACTTTATGATTGCGCTTCATCTGTATATGTATCTCTGTACACTAGTGAGAACTGCCATACAGAACCTACCTATAGGAACAGTCCATTAACATACAGAAAGGTGTTGTGAAGAATTCATTCCCTGGTTAGACCTTAAGTCTGTTAAGATAAATTAAGTTGTATCAGAGATACTATTTGCCTTTTTCACAGCCTTTCAACAGTGTGAGTCATTAGATTTGTGAAGTACAGTACTTACAACTTTAACATAAAAAATGGTATTATAAAGATTATGTAATAAATTAAGTAATTTGGGGGAAATGACAGCTCTTTTCCCGCAGCTATACAACCTATATTTCCTCATGAATTTGGATGTGTCCTGGTGAAAGTACCTGTTCTGTTGGGGAAGACTGTGTGAAACTCATCAAGGCTTCATGAAGAGTGAAGGCTAACTGGAACACACACAAAGAAGGACTGTAGAGTGATGAAAAGAATGAGGAGCCTACCTTCTGAGCTACCTGAAAGGAGGTTGCAGCGAGCTGGGGGTTGGTCTCTTCTCCCAAGTTACTAGTGACAGGATGCGAGGAAATGGCCTCAAGCTGCGTCAGAGGAGGTTTAGATTGGATATTAGGAAACATTTCTTTACTGAAAGAGTGGTCAGGCACTGGAACAGGCTGCCCAGAGAGGTGGTGGAGTCACCATCCCTGGAGGTGTTCAAAAAACGTGTAGACATGGCACTTCAGGGCATGGTTTACGAGGCATGGTGGTGTTGCGTTGACAGTTGGACTTGATGATCCTAGTCGTCTTTTCCAACCTTAACAATTCTATGATTCTATGATTCTGAAAGGATATTAAAGAGCTTAGTTTGTCCAACAGGGATGAATGAGCTAGAAATATAGAAAATGATTGAATAGTAGAGAAAAAGCAATGTTTTAAAAAGTGGATGCATATTGAACCTGAATACATTTAGACTGGAGATTGTAAGGCTTTCAACAATCAGACTGATCCATATAGCTTCCAAGGAGGATGTGCAGCACCAAGAAACCTATCCAGCTTTAAGGTGGAGCATGATATGTTACAGAAGTTTATATAAAATGGTGTAACCTGAAGCAGCAGTTGACTAGATGTGATACCCAAGAGGTATCTTTCTATCTCATATTCCTGTGTATTACAGTAAAATTGAAATGTAATACGACAACGGTAACTTGCCATTCATCTTCTGCAGACCTTCCTCATGACCCCTTCCAGCTGTCAGTTCTAAAGCCACTACTATTCTCCTTCACCCCACCCATCTGTAACTTGGGTGCCTTCTTTAACTATGACCTCTGCAATCATCCAGACATGTACAGGTCTTGTTCCTTCCTCCATGTCTCCAAATCCACTCAATTTTATAAAATAGTACTTTCATTTGGACCTCTTTTGACACTCATTTCAGATACTGTTATGTCCCCAGTTCTGGTGTTCCTTGCCTCTAACATTCTGCTTACACGGCCTAACATGTTACAAAACCAATGGCACAATTCCAATGCCACACAAAAAAATTAGGGCTTCTCACCCTTTCTTGTAAAAGCCCATGGATCTTCTGTTCTCTTTCCACAACATTTGCTTGCTATCCCAAAGCTGTATGAGTACCTTTGTACATCCTGTATAGCCCAAGAGATATTAGCTCAATAGAGCACATCAAATACATCTTCATTTAAGACCCCTGAAACGCACAAGAAACTAAAGGGTTGGCAATGGTATAAGAAAGGTGAAAGGCTATTAATTTGGAATATCTGCCAGATTCTGACCCTTGTTACAGCTTCTGTTTTAAACTGTGATGAGAGGAATGAACAGTAAACAGGACTGCCATTCTAGCTATCCCCTTGCTAGAAGGGCAGTGGAACAATTCTGACTGTAATCAATTGAGATAAGCAGCTGGAAAGGCAATTTAGTGGAAACTAAAGAGAGACAGATAGTGACATGCAAAAACATCATTATTCTGAAACGAATGAAAACATCAGTGCATTGAGAAATCAGAGAGATGACCTAGAAAATTAGTTCAGATTAAGCAAGGCCAGGTGGTTTGTGGTTACAAAATCATTAAAGGACCAAGAAATCACTGTTTAGCAATATATTGTGAAAATACTTAGATTATATATAATCCACAGAACTTATCACATGTCACATTTAGTCTTCTGGCATGCTACTGGGTTCTCATGGAATGTGCAATACATGGGACAGTGTTCCAAATTTATTTTTCTGTCTACCATTAAGTCCAATATAGCCCTGATCTTCAGCACAATATATGATACAGATGTGATCTCACACCTTGAGATACTGTTGTGGGGCCATAAGTGAGAATGCCTTTCACAAATCCTATGAGGCTTTTGTAAAAAAAGAAAAAAAAAAAAAGGGTAGATTTGCAAACAGTGCAAGTGTTGTTTGTGAGTAGTCTCAACCTGAACATTATCTATTTGCTGGGGTATACAAGAAGAAAGTGTCTTTATGCTTTGCTAAGAGGTAAACAGAAAACAAAAAATATTTCTGTGATTATATTGTAGTATTTTCCCTTAAATAATATTGGGAAATTACAAACAGTAAATATTTTGCTGGTATCAGTATTGGTGTTATTGTTTCAAATGGAAGAAAATATTTCACTGATTTGGTAGATTTAGGGCTTTGTAGAGTGTAAATCGACCTTAGGTTCACTCCTTCCAAAGCTCCCTTTATTTAAAAGTTCAGCTCTAGTGACAGTTTCACTTCATTCACATAAAGTGAAACCCAGGCTTTATGTTAAAAAAAGACACAAAATACATGGACAAAGGAAAACATTTTACATGCCAGAAGAACATATAAAAGTTAGGTTTTCTTTGCTTCAAAACAGCTCAAGGGTAAAAGAGGCACCATGTTTAACTCCAGTTATCTTTGATTTCTTTTGTTGGCTGAATTTCTGGCTCAGAGCATTTTTGATCCTCAGCATCATCCTCTCAGATGAAACTGTTGGCCATTCTGCATTTTACTTTCTGTCTTTAAAATTAAATTCAGACATTCTTTCAGAATTGTTGGGTTTCACGCACTTCTGAACAGATCCCATCCTGTATCAAGTTGTATGCAGTGTGATAGAGAAGAACAGACAGATAAGCATCACAGCTCTCTAAAGAGGCATAAAAAGTCACAAGTATCATCTATCCTGCACTAAACCACACTAGGAAGAAACCAGAGTCTCCTGTTAAATTTCCGTGCTACCACAGTTCATTCAAGATGTCTGGTCTTTGCTTGTTGTATATTCAAGATTAATAAAATATTATGCTTCAGAATTCAAGAAAGGAATCAGAAGTTTGCTTTACAACTATGCTTGTCAGAAACTGACAGGGTAACAATTCCTTTGCTTTAGTATATTACCTTTAATTTTTTCCCTGCTGTGAAGAAAAGAGCTGGTTTTGCTAGTGTATTTCAAGAGGAATTAACCTGCTTCATTGTTTGTAACCTCCACACTGTATTGTGCAAGCAAAGAGAGAGGCTACACAGAAGACAGCATAAACAAAGCTAATAGGCCACTTTTTGGTAAAGGTACGTGGAGGTGGAAATGACTAACAGTGAAGCCTTATTCCATATGCAGAATGGGCTTTTTAATTTCAAACAACACTTATCAGAGACAGAAACAACTTACTGGGAGAAACTGAAAGACCTGATAGATTTATGGGGTTTAGAGGCTGCAGGCTACCTTTGCAAAAGAAACTTCCCAGTCTCAGGAGTATGGTGAGCTCCCTGGACTCAGGGTGGCCTTCCGCATGGTGAGAAGCCGTCAACAGAGTGAAATGTTACTAACTGTTCTGTTGTTGTCTTTGACCTGCAAGACATTCATTCCTGTAAGGACGTGCTGTTGGGCTTCCAGTAATGTCAGCATGTGCTGACACTGCTCTGACATGGATGAACTTTAAAGGAACTAGCGCTTTTAAAAGCAGCTGTTAAATCCCCTCATATCTGATTACAGAGGAAGCCTAGCCTTTCTAGCTACGGTCAGCGGGTGTGAATGCACCTGGCAATTTTTTTTTTTTAAACACAGACCTTTGAACAAAAAAATATTCTTATAGGGATATATTACCACTTAATACTGTAATATAAAATAATCATTTTCATTAAAATGAAAGAGAATAATTTTTTGGCATATGGACTGCTGAGGTGATATCATAAAGCACAAAACAAAAGCTCCAGCAGCTGCTGCACTCATCAAATCCTGGCAAATAGCTATAGCTGCACCGCTCAAAGTTTCTGCAATGCTGGTGTTACAGATAGGAACTATGTATAGTTTAATCTTACTCTCAAAGGCAGGGAGAAAAGGAGGTCTGATGCTAGCCTCAATCTTTTATCAAGGGAACCGCACAAGGAAGGTGTCTGATCCTGCAGAGGCTGAACACTCTTCCCTTCACTTCAGAGGTGCCAAGGCCAGGTGTTCAGGCGTGCTGGAGGCGTTCGCCCACCCCCTCCCTCTCCCAGTCCACCTCACCGCCGCCTCCCGACTCTCGTGTCCCGCAGATCCGCGTGTCGCCTCTTCCCGGGCCGCCCGGTCCCCGGGCGGCCACCTCGGACAGCTCCCGCCCGCAAGCCCCGCCCCGCCCCGCCCCGCCCCGCCCGCAAGCCCCGCCCCGCCCGCAAGCCCCGCCCCTCTAGCGATCCCAGGAGTGCGGTACGAGCCGGGAGAGGAGAACGAAGGGTGAGGTTCGTGGCAGAGAACAAAAACGTTCCTCGCTGCCTCGCAGAGAAACAGCATTTCCACACCTTTCATAAACATCGTTCTACGGCTGGCTGGAGAGAGGACACCTGCCATTCACGGCCTCTCGTGATCAGTGGCTATACTGTCGTGAATATTGCACTTCTCACACCTTCCTCATGAATATCTGAACAATTTCAGTGTCCCACACATGTGCTGTTCAAAAAAAAACAAACCCAACTTCAGAGTCACAGGCAGGCTCACAGGTATCTGAAGTTCTGAATTTGTTTAGGAAGTGACCAACAGATCCCATTAAGCAACAAATAAAAGTACTTGTAACCTGCAAATCCATGCCAACTGAATCCCTCAGAATCGTGTTTCCCCAAGCACAGAATGATTACAAAAATATATTGGTCTAATAGATTTGAAAAATACAAGTATTCAAAAAAATTGCAACCTATTTGTGTATAGTCTCTGAGTATGCAAAAAGATCTCTGCTTTAGTATAGTGTGCCACTGCAACTCAATGCCTGAGACCATATGTACTCAAATCACTCACACTTTTATTTCCACTGTAAGAAAAAAGCTGTTCTGCTGAAGAATCATCCAGGACTACAAGCTATCAGGCTAGGACCCGCAGACTAATGAATGAGTAAGTATTTACACATCATCAGCCTTGACAAAGTGATGATAAGAAAATAGATGCCCTGTGAGAATCCCATGAAGTGTGACTTAACCCTCCCTTTGCAATTGTCCTTTGGAACCTGTTTCAGGGTGAGTAAATTTCAGGGATGTTTCTGGTTTATTTTGACTTGATTGTAAAAAACGGAAGCAATATAAGTTTCTTTATTAAAAGCTGAAGAAGCACCTCAAGTAAGTTGACTTTTGAACTGCTTTTGTTAGCTCAGATGCTTTGGGCTCAGTAAGGCTAGCGGAGCAAAAAGATGCAAGGTATCTACCTGACCTATCTATCAGAATCTATCACTGAAATTATACAAACCACAAGCCTCAGAATTAGCCCTGAATTTCAGATTCAGTCAATTTCAGAGTCCAAATCCGAGTTCACAGGTCTCCTCACATCAGTTTGGTGGTCTGAAACAGAATCTCTACTAAGGTAAGAAAAATAACTTCTTGAGTCTCGAGTTTTATTTTCTTTGAATAATATATACAGGTGGTTTTGCCAAAAAGATGAACATTCCCAGGTATTTTGTGTAGGGTTTTTAAATAATTCCCCTCCCCCTGCAACGGTTACAAAAGGAATTCCAGTGGTTTTGTAAATGTAAATGACAGGCAAATGATTGAATGCTTCAAATATAACACACAAAATGATTACTCTTGAAGGAATGTGTTTTGAATTCTGAGGGGTTTCTGTCCTTTTCTCTCCTCTTGTCAGAGATGGACACAAGGCGGGACAAAGAAAACTTTTCAGCTTAGTAAGGGTACTAGCAAAGATAAGCACATCTCACTAGGATGCTGACCACGGCTCTGATAATGATGAGCAAAAATCATGATTCCATACGATAGTGCTGGACTATCGGGCACTTTGCAGCACAGCTGGACAGCTTTCACAGTACACTTCCACAGTGTGCTGCATTTGATATTCCCACTCCTCACCCATGCATACTTCTGAAAAGTCTAAACATATTTTCTGCTTTCAAAATTGTGATACTCTTCTGTTCATGAATGCTCAACTGTTCCTCCAACCTAAGCAGATTAATAAACCTCAGAGCAATTTCCCAGTGTAGATCAAAAAAGGATAAATATGTAAATTAATTATGAAGGGTTTGTGGACTCCAGGTATACTACAAACATTCCTCAAGCTGTACTAAAAAGATAACATACAATTCAACTGAGCCATCCTTACAAGAGCTTTACTGTTGTCCTTGTGTAACTTATTTCACCTCCAATAAATACTGAAAATGCAGCAGATACATAGCTACTGGCAAAACGTAATTTGGTCCAAAGCTCAAGGAATTTTTATGAACAGTCTCTCTGCCACATTATAGAGCTCCCCTGAGTTCTGGACTGTTAATTACAGTGTAGCAGGTAGAGAAATCCAAAGACACAGGAGGTTATTTGGGTGCCTGTCACTCTCTCGCTGTGAATTCCCATTGGGTATTAGGGGGATTAGGGTCAAATTGTCCCCACAGTTTCCACATTGCCAGGCTCTGTGGCTATCAGGGAAATCGCACTTCATAATGATCAGCTTGTAGGATGACATCACACGCTTCAGTTTTACCTACATTCATTGAAGATAATGAGAGGGGAATATTTCTTAACCACTTCTGTAATTGGGAAGTAAGTATGTCAACTCATAGAAGTGTACCTGACAGGAGTACATGAAAAAGCAATTGTACACAGACAAACACGGACGCATACACACACTCCTCCAGCTGTTACAGCCAGATTTTTCAAAACAAGCCCTTAGCACTTGGTACACGGAACTCACAAAAATCTTTCCACTTACTGAAGAGGTGAAAAAGAACTGAGATCTTTCAAATACTGAATGCATGGAGGAAAATACACGTGTCTACATAAGGGCACCTCTGCTCACAGCTCATACATAGCTGGGTGGCATTCCAAAAGAATAATTCTCTCCTGAAAAAACACGCACAGAAATAGATATGTTCCAGCCAAAATTCAAATCAGCAGAAAAGTCATCTGAAAGAGACCCATCAAACAGCAAGCCTTGTTAATGAAGTACTTAAAGCAGCACTTCTCTACAGGAGCGAGAATTCAAAGGAAGCTCTCTGCTTGCTTTGCATCAAAATAATCACCAGGAGGAAACTAAAAGGGTGTGTGACTAGCACCAAAATTACGTCCTATGGAAAAAGTTTCTTCGGCCAACTCTTTTGACAGCTTCTCTTGGCCCTTTTGCCCACCTATTCTTAAAAAGATGGTGTTCAACTCATCCCTCCTTCAGAAACTTATTGGCAAGCAGAGGAGAAATCCTCCTATCTTTACAATGACAACCCTGAAAACCCCACTGAAGGCTGGGTGGTATTGCCAAACTTTTCCAGTTGCATTGCTTGCTCAGGCCACCAGAAGCACCCCAAAGCTGCTCCAACGCTCTCCTGCCCAGCAGCCTCCATCTCAGCCGGGCTCCATCCCGCAGACTAACCGAAGGCAGGGGCCGGCAGTCCGGCTTGTGCCCCCCGGTCAGTCCCGACCCAGGACGCTGAAGTCCGCCCCAGGTGTGCAAACGCGGCCCTGGAGGACCTGCAGCACCCACGCACGAAGGGATCACAGTCATCCGGCGCACTCGCAGGTTTTTCGTAACACAGTTTTACCCTCCTAATTACCAGACCTTTGTCACACAGGCTGGAGGGACGCAGGCGGCGGCGGGGGGCGGCGGGGGCGGAGCTGCGGCCCAGAGGGCGCCGGGCACCCCGCGTCTGGGTACCCCGCGTCTGGGCACCCCGCGTCTGGGCACCCCGCTGCGATCCGATGGCTGGGGTGCGCGGCCGTTACCCACGCGAGACCCCGTTCTAGGCACCGTGCCACCGCGGACCTGCTCCCCGCGGCCACGGCTAGGCGACGCCCCGGCCCCGGAGCGCCCCCGCCGGCCCCGCGGGCCGTCGGCGGAGGGCAGCCTGAGACCCCTCAGGGCACCGGCGGCAGCGGGGCCGCGCGGGCGGGCGGCGGGGGGCCCTGCACGGCCGTGCCCGCTCCCGCGGCGGCGGAGCGCCCCTCGCTGGCGATGCCCGCCGCTCCGCCGCCGGCCCCGCTCCGCCGCCGCGCCGGCCTCGCGACGGGCTGGGCCGTAACGTGCCGGGCAAGGCCGAGCGGGGAGCGGCGGCGCCGCGCTCCCTCCCTGCCGCCCGCCTCCCCTCCCCACTCACCCATCAGCACGGCGGCCACCGTGCTCAGCAGGAGCCAGTTCTTCCTCAGGAAGACCAGGCAGCTGCATCTCTTCCTGCCCGCCTTCGCCATGGTGGGGTGCGGCGGTGGGCCTGGGGTGCTCCGGGCCGAGCCGAGCGGAGCCGAGCGGAGCCGCCTGCGTGCGCCCCGCGCCGCTGCGCGCTTCCAGGCGGGAGGCGGAGCCGTTGCACCTCACCTGGCAACGGAGAAGCCCGGCCCTCCGCCCGCCCCCCGGCGTGCCCGCCCGCCCCTCGCGCCCGCCCGGCTCCCCGTCCCCTCGCGTCCCCTCGCGTCCCCTCGCGTCCCCTCGCGTCCCCGCACATCGCCGGCGCGGCCGCGCGCGGCCCGGCGCCGGGGCGCGGGCCGGGGAGGGAGCGGGCCGGGGGGCCCTCCGCGCGCGCCCCCCCCGCCCCCCGCCCGCCCGCCGGGGCCGCTGCCCCGAGCGCTTCGCCTGTGCGGCCCCGCCAGCCCCGGGCCGCGGGGCAGGGCGAGGGGAGGAGGGAGCAAAGGTGGGCCCCGCCAGAGGCTGACCGCCGCCGGCCCCGGCTGGTTGGGCCGCCGTGCCCAAACCACGCCGCCCCAGCGCGCTGCGCTGCGGCTGTGCCCTTTCTGCTGGGCTGGGCTGCTGGGCTTTGTGCCGGAGCGGCGTGCGAGCCAGCCCCCGCGGTGGCTGGCAGCCCCCATGCCCGAGGGGACGTTGTCCCGCGGCGAGGCCTGCCGTGGCTGTGGCTGTCGGCCACTCGCCTCCAGGCGGGAGAGTTGGTCCTGGGTGCTGGTGGCTGCTGGAAAGCCACCCGCGGTTGCGCTGGGGATAATCACCGGTTAAAAGAACAGGAGAAACAACAGAAATAGGGGAAATATTCTGCCCTGTACTCCCGGTGGGAAAATTGGGGGTGGAGAGTACAGAAATGGCTTGTAAGATTTTCCACTGGGGTTTTATCCTGGTACGTTTAAATACCAAAATTGTAAAGAAGTATTTATTTGCTCCATGCAACTCCCTGATGACAGTCTCCTTCCCCCTCCCCACCCATAGGCACGATTAAGGTGTGTATAATATTGGGACCCAATTCCCTGTGGGATTATGGTAGGGTTTTCAATATCTGTTAATAAACATGTCAATTATGGTTTTCAAACTTGGAGATCAATTGGTAAATGTAAGCAAAAAAAACCCAAAAAACCACTGCTGACTGCTGCTGCTGTCTTGCTGAATGACATGAAGGAGAGTGCAGAAAGAAAGTTTAATTTATCTTATTTAATTACACATCGTATTTAATTACACTTGGCACTATCCATTCCAAAACATACGCTAGTGAAGTTTGCATGATTTCTGTCAGTGATGACCAGGTAACTAAGGCCTGGGGTAGATCAGCAAAAACAGCAAATGAAACCTTGTCACATTTCATCCCCACATGGATCTGGCTATTCTGGGTGACAGCTTGGGGAAAGAGACAAACATGTACTTTGCTGAGACAGGGCGGGCACTGAAATCCACCTGTATGAGAAGCAAGAGCAAGAGCATCTATCCCAAGTGTTAAAACATGGAGCCAGCTGCAGAAATTTATACAGAGACTCCTAAAAAAGCAGCCTTATTTTTCAAATGTGTTGAGCAACTGCAGTAATTTGTCTGCATCTGTCACAATCAGGAAAATTTAATTAAAAAAATAAAAGGAAGCCCAGTGGTAGAAAGGAAGCAGATGACAAAGTATCGTATTAGTTTAATTAAATCATAAAAGGTTCTAGGCCACTTAAAAGGAAAGCTGGCATACTACCATGTTACAAAGCCACAGAAAAAGCAAAACAAAAATAACTAATGCAAAGAAACAGTGAGACTCACCATGACTATGTCCAGACTTCGGTACAGAAATGTGGCAAAGTATAAGGGGCATTGAACAGGTATAGGAAAAAAAAAAGGCACATTAGGTTTCAGGGTGGGCAGGATCAGGCTTACCCTGTGCAGAAAAGCTCTGGCCTTGGTTCTCACTGCCAGAGAGTGTAATTTTTTTTTAATTTTTTATTTCCTCCCACATTACTGGGCATCTCAGATGTTGCTTTCAGTAAGTAAAAGGTCTGATTTGTCCCCGGAGGCGGGGAGGTGGTGCCTCTCTGAACTGTAGCAACAAAATCAGTTGCAAGACATCTTCAGAGTTTAGGCCTTCCTCTAACTTCCTGCCTATTCACATTCTCATGTATCCCTTCTTAAAACTTACGCTGCTTTTCTTTTGGGCAGTTTTGGTGAGCTAGACAAAATAACTGCAATACAATCATTCCTGAAAACTCACTAAAATTAAGTTAGAGTTTACATCTTCCTCCATGGAATTTCCACGGTTTGCATGTTTCTCTTTATGCTCCAAGTGTCCTTTTTTCACATTAAGGATTTCATGGTACCTTTTTGGAAGAGCTAGAATTGTCTGTGCACTCAGCACAAAAAAATGCCATCCTACTAGTATAAAGCAGTGTGATTGTAGCTGATAATATGCCTTCCCGGAACTTGCAATATCTTAGAGGAGTTGTGCAACTTTGGAAAAGACGTAATACAATTACGCTATATAACTTGTGAAGGCTAGAGACATATCTTATTTCCATGTTCTGCAACAGTAGAACAGCATATACTGAATTGTATTGAAGGCCCCTACATACTTCTAGTTTCCTGTCAAAGTATAATGTTTCTGTTCTTTTCTGCTAGTGTTTTTTCCCTAAAAATGTTTAAGAAAAAAAGCATGCCAACATTCTAGGATTTTTTCTTAATAA
The DNA here is from genome assembly GCA_031468815.1 of Morus bassanus. Taxonomy (NCBI): domain Eukaryota; kingdom Metazoa; phylum Chordata; class Aves; order Suliformes; family Sulidae; genus Morus; species Morus bassanus. The sequence continues at coordinate 56,512,866 of CM062600.1, forward strand.
TTTAGCTTGCTTTTTTTTTTTTTTAAATTCATCAAATGTAATTCCATGGACATGACCTTGAAAAAAAGAAGTTGATAACTTACGGCATCCATAGAAACTTAAAGAAGCATTTTAAAAAAGACTTAGGCAGGTGAAATAGAGATGTTTTAAACATCCTGATGAGCAAGCTGTTTTTAATTTGATCTTCCTATTATAGAATGAGAGACATTGGCTTTAATCCTGGATGTAGAGAGTCAAGCTGGCAGTTTCTGTATGGGGAGCTATAAAAGAAAAAACTGTAATAAAAGTGTCCCAATAAAATGGAAAAGAATTAAAGGTAGCCCAAGCCCATGGATCATTCTTGAAATGTTGAATTTATTTTAAAAATTAACTCAGCTATGGAAAAAGACCAGAAGAACTAATACTTTGGGAGACTAGCTGCCTATACAGCCACGAAGCACTGCTGCTGAGCATACAAAAATCTGAATTCTATTTAAACCATTTTTAGCTTTGTGTGATTTCGAGACATCCTGGCATAACTATGAAATTAATAGGATGCATGTGCGAAAAAAACCGCATGTGTACAGAAGATAGGAATACATTCTTTAGCTATATTGCTCACTGTTACAAAGTTCTCAGAGTAGGTCATGGGTATGATTGCATGCGTGACAATATGGTTTTTATATTTTGTGTTCACATAATTGTTAATGTTAATGAAATATACAAAGGAATCGGTCTTGAAAATCTGAACATTTGCCTGGGAAAAAGTGATACGCATTTACATGTATGAATTTTTTCTTGAAGGCTATGCTAATCCAGGTTACTTTGTTGTAGGCCTAGGATACATAAGTAACTATTATATTGACAAGTTGTTACCGCATGGTGACCTGATATGTATGTAGCCCTGTGCCTCAGCACTCATTTCCAATCTGCAGAACTGTCTTAACAACATTTTAAAGTGAATTACTTAGAAGCATAGCAAGTAATTTCACAGGCTAGGAATATTTTCAACTTCTTGAAGTGTTCGAGTATTTCAGTTCTGGGCAAGGCAGAAAGGTCCTACAGGAACCTATACAGCATGGTGTAGTGCACAGTGTAGCAATTGGAAGCTTGCCTCTTCATACTCCTTAAAAAATATCTTCAGAAATTGTAGTTGAGAGAGGAAAAAGCAGTTGAGTTTTACTTATTTAGTCCTTCAGCTTTTTCTGCCTAGGTCAGCCTATTATTATCATTTGTGTAAGTTTTGGTGACAGTTGATTTGATCCACAGAAAACTAATGAAGTGCCTTTTCCTCATAGTTTATGGTGACCATAGATGAGAAACCACGTAGCAGGGAAACGCTGAAATTGCGAGTATTGTATTTTTGTAGATGCTTTGATAGAACAACAGTATTTAGCAAAGATTTCAAAAAACAGGTGCTAATAACCTACCTAGAATATAGGTGGAAAAATTGAGTTTGCTTTTTTTATTTGAGGCCAGTCCACCAGATGGGAAGGCTGCAACTGTTTCTTAATGCCACAAACCCAGGGAGCACATACAAAATTTCAAAACACAGAGTAATCAATTCATGTCTAATACATCTCATCTTAATGAGAAAATAATCCAATGAAAAGGATAGTATTTCAAAGTACTGTGAACATTTCCGGTTGTCATTTTGGCATTGGACCATGTTGCTGCACTGGCTTCTTTTATCATTGAAGTAACTGAAATTCTTTTGTGTTTGGAATACAGTAAGTTGAAGAGTACATTCTTTATGGAGTTAACTAAGCATGAGCCGTCAAGCACTATGCTTTTATCTCTGAATTCCAGAATTAGGCTATTAGCAAAGTCGCCTTGCTTTGGTTCCACTCTTTAGCTTTCTAGCCAAATATGAAGGCTGAAATTAGAGATGGAAATGAAAAGTATGATTCTGGACACAGTTCAGTGAAGAGCCAAATGAGGCTCAAGGAAAGAAACAAAGCTGTTTCTTATGTGTGAAAGAATACTTCGGTGTAACTAAGCACCCAGAATTGTGGGATTTTTCCTTAGAGCCTGGAACCTGTGCCTCCTGACATTTGACCTCAAAGTTCAACTGCTGTATACACTATGTAATAGAGCTGGATAAGCAAAAAGAAAAAATATTTTGGTGCTGAGCTGACCTGTAAAATAAATAAACAAGTCCTCTTTGACAGATGCTCTGACTGTTCCCAGGGGCAGAGCTGATGGGGTTCTGGTTTTTATTTTTGGGGGGATACTGGTTTCGTGGCAGTAATGTCTTTGCACACAGAGGTCCTGTTTAATCCAATGTAGGTTAGATTTAAGCTACTGGATCCCATATTGGTGTATTTAACTAATCCAACCCACTCTTTTAATTTTAAAGGCATATCTATTTCTATTCCAGTAGCTGGTTCTGAATACACAGAGGGATCCTTGTTATCTACTTATAACTTCCAGTAAGATTGCCAGTACCTGCTTTATCTTGTGTTTGCATTGTTTTTTCTACTGTCTTAGCAAAGACACTTTAAACCTTCTCAAATTAGTCATTCTTCTCTATATTTTCCTCAACTAAGTTTTTTTCAGAATTGTTGAGCTATTGGTCAAAATACATTCCTTGTAGGTAAAACGGTCTGGATTTGGCCTAAAATCAACAAGGAGAGGAGGTTTTTATTTTTTCTTTCTTTTTTTTTCTTTTAGTTAAATGAGATCCTGTGCCAGATCAATGGATTTTTTAACTTTGTTGGAGCCAATGGGATCACAGCTGGGAGGAAGATGACATCCGAAGATGGGATTTTTATTTGCTAGTTTATAGCCCTCTAATGCTGAATATCTTTTTTCTACCAAAATCCAGTTTTGTTCTGTCTCAGCTAAACATTAGTGTTTTATCAGCCCTTTTTCACTGTAAGGTCAGAACTCGCCTGTGTCCAACTAACATAAAAGAGTAATGATGAAAACATATTAAAATTTCTTGATAATGGTGCACTTGTTATACTTTTAAAACCTTGGATCTAGAACACTGTGTTCTAGATAGCTTCTATGTTTTTCTAAGTTGTGTTCCTGTTCCCACTAAGAGTACTGTGAATGTTGTCACAGATTTTAATGAAAGTTGGAAGAGACTGTGCCCATGTGATAATTAAAGAAATTCCTATCAGTGAGAAATGCTTTGAATTTTTTGTTTCTTGCCTTAAGTAGTGTAAACATTTCATACAATGCTTGTACCTTTGCCTGGCTGCAGACCTTTTCTGTTGTAAGCAGGTAGGCAAGAGGGAGTGGGAAGGTGGCATAAAAATGTGTTTCACAAATCAAGATTTAAGTGATAGCTATGTACTATTTACAGAGGGTTGAAGGAAAGCCGTGCTCTGAAAGTCATGAAGGGCAGGTATGTTTTACAAAGTCCAGCAGTTCTCTTTTGCTTAGAAAGTGTGATGACATAGCTGTGAAGTGGTCATGAGTCAGCAGCTGTGTAAATGCAGATGCATACTGTGGTAAAGGTTTTAAAAATGGTTCTTCCTTTTTCTTAATTATTCAGCCAATTAGACAAACATGACTGCAGTTTTCCTTCCTAGTTACACAAAATGTCAAGGATGAGTACAAACAACACGTATTTCTCACAGCATCCTTCTTTAGCCTCATGTGAGGAGTTCTGGTAGTAATAACAAATTAATTCATTTTGCATGATGATTATAAAATTCTGCGTTTCTGCAAAGCATTTCAAAATGCCTGGCAGATAATATCAGCATGGCAGGGATGAGGTTTGTGTGGAAGGATGATCTCTTCATGGACAAACTTGTATTCAGTAACCAATTTTTAAATGTTCATAGAAATTCATAAAGTTGTTGTCCTCAACTGATGGATAGGTCCAGATGTGAGTAAGATAGGATGAGATAAAGAAGACAAATACATCTGCAGTCTGGAGTGGAGGCTGACCGTTTGATTTCTGCAATAGCTTGCCACCTCCTGTCTCAGAAATGTACACTGCTTAAGGCAAATGACTAACAGGAATTTGGACTGAACGTGATACATGTTTCCAAGAATTTTGGGCCGTGGGTCAGGCATTATTGTTTGCAGATGTGACTTGCTATTGGCTGTTGCAAAAGGAAAAATATATTTAATACTGCTCTTTGGCATACCAGTACTGACAAGGCACTTCCACCTCAGAGTAAGAGTTACTTCACAGTAGCACTTACATCTGACCTCCAGGACCATGTGAGAAGGCTGGATCCTCACTGTACTGGAAATCAACTCTTATCATCCTGAAAAACTGAGAGGTAAAAGTATGTTAAACAAATACCCTTTCATTATTAGATTAATAAATTTTTCCCCAAATGAAGATGATGATATTGCCTTGCCATGTTGGAGTAACATTGTTTTATGTCCACAGTGTGCAAAGTGCATATGCATTAATATATGGTGACCGTGAACAAAGGGCAAAGTATAGGATAATATTCTACTGCCACTCTAGCAGTTCTGCAGAACAACTCATTATGTGATATATCATACATGGAGCTACTCTAATACATATGTAATTATAAAATTATTGATTCTTGCAGGCAGTTGCTCTTTACCACTCTTCACAAATGGCATAAATGGAATTGGAGGGCTCTGTTCACCCACACGCCATTTGGAGGCTTATTTTAATGAAGACATAATGAAGCAGAACACTTTCTTGATAGAAGATAATGATAGCAAATGACAAAATTATGTTAAAGCTCAAGCCTCTTGGTAACACATTGAAATGGATGAGTGGGTGAACACTGATTTGGAGAACGTTGAGCAAGTTCAAGGAAATTGGTTAACTTACCTTAACATCTGGAGGGTGAAGTGGAGAAAGGCATTAAGAATTATTGGCTATGCAACACTCAAAAATGAGTTACAGGCACATGATCTGACCTTTTGGCTTATTTCAAGAACTTGAAAATGCTCAGTGGCCTTGACATCCTTTCTAGCCAGAGCTAAACAGTCATTGCATTACCAATTCATCACCAGGAGCTTTATCACAAGACTTGCAATATTAGCGGACTGTGTCTAAGCCCCAGCTTTTTTAGTAGCTTGACCACATTAGAATATTAATATCCAGTAGTAAATTAAGATTCTAGCCCATAAGAGTGTGAATAAAAAGTTGAAATATATAATGGTAATGCACTGTAAATGTTCTGAAGGCAAGCAGAACTCATCTTTGATAATTTTTTAAAATCTCATATTTAAGCCAGCCTCACCATTTTCCAGGGAACGACTCAAGATTTTTTACTACTTTTGGTTGGCAGTCCTGTTCTGTACACAGCTGGGGAACTGTAGTTGTTCTAGATAGTCTTATTTTGTTGACTGTAAAGTCTCTGTGATAGGGATGTCACTGCAGTCTGTATTCAAGTATTGATTTTTCTAATAGAGTCCTGCTCCACAACTGGGTCTTGGTGCAATTTCAGAAATAGTAGTAGTAGCAGTAGTAGTAGTAGTAGTAATTTATAATAATAATAATAATAATAATAATAATAATAATAATAATAATAGCAGTCTCTAATTAGTAATCAAGGGAAGGCCATTTGCAATGGCCTCTATGCCCCAAATACCTTCCCTGTTCAGTATTATCGCCATAAGAAATTGGAGGGGACGATAGGAAACCCTAATTCCTGAAATGATTTTGCAAATATTATTTGTCTTTGAAAGGGATGATAACAGTATTTTCTGGCAGGGAGTTTGGGCTGCAGTATGGAGGAAAACATGCAACTTGCATTACTGTTGGGATAGACATGTACTGACTAATGGCAGAGGTCAGGAAATTGGAACATGAAGGTGGTTTTGGAGAAAAAAATGGAGAGCAGCAGAAGAAAAATGATGCTGAATTCACCCAGGAGTACCAGGATTCTAGCTTGTACTAGCAAAATCATTTTTCAATTCAATGCACATATTTGTTTTTGTTGTCTAAGATAATATATACCCGTAATGGCCCAATTGTAACTGAAAAAATATTAGGACATTTGGGGAAAATTGTGTAATTAGGTTCTGACAATTAACTTCTGCACCATAATCAGTACTATGCTTGGTGCTGAGTTTACTATGGATCTTCGAAATTTAGGATAAGCATAGGTGGAATATAAGATGTTCATGGGAACTATCCCATTAAGTCATACTTGTTTACATTTCTCAGAAAGACTGGGAAACAAAGTATGTCTAGAAGGATTAGTAAAACAGTGCAAAAGTTTAAAGTGTTACCTGGCAGTGAGGGTCACACAGGAACTGAAAACAGCCTCCCTGTCTAATAGGGCTACATGGGTAGAAAACAAAGAGGCTGTTTTCTTTTCTTTTATTACTGCGGCAAAAATATAGCGGGGGGATCTGAAGCAGATATTTCCTTTAACATTTCTTCATTAAAATATTATTGTGACCCTATGTTATCTGATGACTGATATTCACAGGTATTATGCTTTCACTCCATACCATGGGGGTCCAGGGTATGACTGTGACTCTGGAAATGGTGGGGAACCACCCATGGCAGAAAGAAGGGAGGTGGACAAGAAGCAGCAGCAGATCAGCTTTTCTGTCTTAAGAAAAGACCCCTGCCTTCCTTTGAAGACTTCTGAAACATAAGAGGGGTCCTTTCCATCCACCTTCACGTAACTATGGAGGATTGCTGATGGAGGATAAACCGGACCCTTACAGCTTTCATTCTGTGAATTGTTTCGCCATGCTTCAAAAATTCTTCTGAGAAAGATAGAATTTCTGCAAGAGCTGGGGGATGAAAGCTGTTGAAGGATGTATCGCCCCAGGATGAACAGGGTGACCAGCATGTGTTAGCAAATCTCCACAAACTTAGATGAAGAGATGGCTCACAAATTACAGCCCTCCCTGAACTGCAATGAAAAGAACACCAGCAGCTGTAGCTGTAAGAAAATAGCTGATATTTGAAAATTTCCCATGGTTTGGGGGCAATGTTATTTTGAGACTTGAAGTTTAGCCATTCGTCTTTGGTTCAGCCACACTGGAAGTCATAGGCCAAATTTTCGTGGTTGTAAGAAAGCCTTAAATGGCCAAGCATCTGTCTCAGTGCATTAGCTGCAGAAAAAGCCTTCTAGGAACAAGGAGCAGAAATGAATGTAGTATAGCGCAGAGAAGCCAGGTGAACGCTCTGTCAGTGTGGTAAGTAAATCTTATACACAGCTGTTAGTATAGAAGAGACTATATTTTGCTGTAAATTATGCAAGCAGTTCGTACAGTGGTATGGTCATTGTTTCAGTATATCATGTGAGGGATATTGTTGATAATAGTTCACAGGACAGGTGGGACTTACTGTCATTCTTAGTTTCTTCTTTTCTACCTTGTAACTATTTCAGTCCTGTTTATGCCTTCTAGTGCTTCAGTTCTTAGGCCTGTGAAACGAGGATGATGATGCCTGCTTCTCACCAGAGGTCCATCTAACACTGGTAAGGGAACAATGCTGTACAGGAGGTAAGGATTTGTAATTTATTAGTTACAGTAGCCAAAGGAGAAATCTTGAGGCTTTGCCTTAGGGCTTTAGTCTATCTGGTAATTAGCTTCTAAGAAATCCTTTAGCTAGAGATCAGTAAACTACAAAGTAGGAAATAGAAAGAAAAACAAAGAAATTACGTTTTTATTTTTTGAAGTGTTAAAATATGAGTTATTTAACACCATGTTGTCATGGAAATGCTGCTGGGCCTGAAGCAGCTAACTTTTCCAGCCAGACAGAAACTTGTAGTTACCAGCAGCAAGTAGGACTTCAGCCTGTGCTTTTAGCAAGCTTTATAATTAAGTTTATCCATTGCAGGTTAAGCATGTTTTCACAGTTCTGACAGAAATGTCCAGTGAGAACAAACAAATCTTTCTGAAAATAGCCTAAAGGCAAAATGCTTCTGAGAAGTAGCAGGGGAAACTCTTTGTCATCCGAAAGGACATAAAGTCCCTCCATGCATCAGGACTTAACTGCAGTACAGCAAATTTGCATGGTAAGGTTTTCAACTGACTGAAATACAGAAGTATTTTAACAAGTGAGCAGCTTATTTTGTCCTGTGCTAGCAAAAAAACTGCGTGAAAGTGACCCTGCACTGCTGCTCAGTGTCAGTGCAGCTAGTTCAGAAGTTCACAGAAGTCAGCCCCTTCCCATGGCAGCAGCAGAAAGTATTCAAGAAGCTGTTTGAAGAGTTTTCTTTATGTGCATATAAATTTATATATATACATATGTGTGTGTGTATGCTGCAGTGAACATTGAACTCTGCCCCCCTCTCCCTGCCCCAGCCCAATTTGTGAGGAGACCTCTGTGCCAGCATGTCCCCCTACTTTTGTTCTCTTTTCACCTGCTAAAGAACAGAAGAGGAACTGGGACCAAGTGCGTAGCAGAATATTATCTTTTGAGCTAATAGGTTCAATTGTAGGTTTGCTTCAGAATTTTCACAGGTGTCTCCAGCTCTCCAGGTTCTCTGGATCTGGTGACCACATGTCATAGTTTTAGCTGGGATAGTTAATTTTCTTCACTGTAGCTGGTATAGTGCTGTGTTTTAGACTTAGTATGAAAATAATGTTGAAAACACACTGATATTTTAGTTGTTGCTAGGTAGTGCTTACACTAGTCAAGGACTTTTCCAGCTTCCCGTGCTCTGCCAGGTGCACAAGAAGCCGGGAGGGGAGGGGATACAACCAGGAAAGCTGATCTGAATTGGCCAAAGGGTATTCCATATCAGGTGACCTCATGCCCAGTATATTAACTGGGGGGAGTTGGCTGGGGGAGGCAGTGATCGCGGCTCGGGGACCGGCAGCATCGGTTGGTGGGTGGTGAGCGGTTGCAGCACTTGTTGTTTAGTTTTGGTTTGTTTGGTTGTTTTTTTTTTTCTTTTCTTCTTCCAAGGTTTCATCTCTCTCTTGCTCATTATTTTCCTTTTCATTATATTAGTATTATTGCTGTTTTATTTTAATTATTAAACTGTTCTTATCTCAACCCATGAGTTTTCTTACTTTGGCCCTTCCGATTCTCTCCCCCATCCCACAAGGGTGGGGGAGTGAGCGAGCGGCTGTGTGGTGCTTAGTTGCTCACCGGGGCCAAACCACAACACCACATAAAGATATGACCATGGCAGTAGTTTCTCATATTCTCATGGAATCAACCAGTAGGATGGAACCAGATCCAGCTTGATCATTTATATTGAACCCTTTTTTTCCCCATCTCTGCTACAAGACAGACTATGTTATTCCTTCAATACATGTAGAAAGTGAGATAAACATTTTGGGTGGGAGTAAGTCAACAAAGAAAGACAGGCAATGGGATTTTCTCTGGTGGGACATGATAAACTCTGTTTGGAGCCAGAGGAAAATTACAAGTTCCTACAAATGCTCGCCATAACTTAGAGCTGTAAATAGGGGAGATAATCTAGGGATGACATCATTACAAGTCAAGTTGGAATAAATGGCCCTAATTTTCTTGGGGAAATCACACCTGGATCATGAAGGCAGTCATCATGGCATAGACTAAGCAGTGCTAGAAGGCTTGTTGTGAAGAGATGTTTTCTAGACTTGCTCATTACAACCCTGCAGAAATTCCCCTATAAATTAATCAGAAAAACCACAGCCGCCTTCAACTTTGCCAGGTCATCACTTACATATAAAAAGGCCTTGACAAATGACATGACATTTACATGTAAAGCATGACTTTTCTTTTCTTTGAAGTTAAATATTTTCTGCTAGTGCAATGAGGAAATGCTTTGGATGGCCCAGTGTCACAAATTTGAAATCTAAAAATATGTCAGGGTCACTATTTTTCTAGTGAAGTTTTTGTGTGTAATTAAATGCAAAATTTTTGTTTGAAGATGCCTTCTGGGTAATAGCAATAGCACTGGCATTATGAAAAGTCCTTAGCTGGGTTGTCTGCATACTACCTTATCAGTAAATGTTTTATGAGTTTTGCAGGTCTGCTGCAGACTGACAAGTTAAGTTGCAGCCGTGTACAGCTATCAGTATGGTGCCTGTAAGTTGGCAGTCCTTCTCTTTCTCTAGTCTGTGGGTTCAGCTGGCCCTGTACCATTGCATATGTCAAGATCTCAATGTCTTTTTTACGTTTGTCTCTTTCATGCATCTATTAGGCTGCAGCAAAGCAATGTGGTCCCTAACGAGGTAGCACTAAAAGCTGATAGCGAATTTGCCGAGGAAGAGAAAACTAAGGAAATACAAAGGTTAAACAAGATGATTAGAAGACAGAAAAATATTTTCACTCAGGTCCCTCACTGCAGGAAAATAGGTATTACTTTTTCCTTTGTTGTTTTCTTGGTGAGACGACAGACTTACTGAATATATGCACATTTAATAAAATCCATTCCTTGGCATTGTAATAATTTATTATTACAAGATGTATATTAATATATATTAATATCTATTTTGTTCTGTTTTATTTTCTTAGATTTTAGCTGTGTGTGCTTAGGGACCAATTGTATTTGTCTGATTTCCTGTCTTATCACAGAACTAATCTCGTTGTGGTCGGTGGGATTACTGGAATTTTACTAGAGAAACTTCTGTGTATGTATATTAGGACCAATATTTTTTTTTATAGTTCAAATTTAAGCCTTAAACAAAGAACTACAATAAAAACAAGAAAAACTCTTAGTTGTTTTTTTCCTGTGCTAATTAATTTCTTATTCTTTACATAGCATTGTTTTGTTTGTACAATTTATTTTGCTGAAATTGTAGTATAATAAACATAATCATAATCATAATAATAACTAGTAAAATAATTCCGATGCTTTTATGTGAGAATAGGATTTTTATTATCATTTTTCTTAGGAGCTGCCATGTTAAAATAAGGTGACTTCTTCCAATTGCATATGTTACTCTATATAATTGAATAGGTTCCTGTCCTGGTTTCCGCTGGGATAAAGTTAATTTTCCCCCTAGTAGCTGGTATAGTGCTGTGTTTTGGATTTAGTATGAGAATAATATTGATAACACACTGATATTTTAGTTGTTGCTAAGTAGTGCTTACACTAGTCAAGGACTTTTCCAGCTTCCCATGCTCTGCCAGGTGCACAGGAAGCTGGGAGGGGAGGGGGCACAGCCAGGACAGCTAATCCAAAGTGGCTAAAGGTACAGTCCCTACCATATGACATCATGCTCTGTATATAAGCTGGGGGGAGTTGGCTGAGGGGGCAGCGATCACTGTTCGGGGACCAGCTGGGCGTCGGTTGGCGAGTGGTAAGCAATCCTATCGTGCATGACTTGCCTTGTAGTATTACTACTACTACTACTACTACTACTACTATTTTACTTTATTTTATTTCAATTATTAAACTGTTCTTATCTCAACCATGAGTTTGCTCACTTTTACTCTTCTGATTCTCTCCCCCATCCCACTGCGGGGAGGAGCGAGTGAGTGGCTGTGTGGTGCTTAGTTGCTGGCTGGGGTTAAACCATGACAGTCCCTTATTGCTGAGTGGGACTCTAAAAATTCAGTTTCTTGGAATTTTAAGTAGTCGGAGAATAGGGACTAAACTGGAAATAGTTCAAAATTGCTTAGGTTTTATGTTCTCAGCAGTAGATAGATTGGCTTGTTTTTTGCCATGCTATGCATGCCTTTGACTTGATCATCTTCAGCTCTTTGAAACCTAGGCTTTAATATCTCCAACTGGATGCTCCACATCACTTCTTGCTTTGAAAATGCTAGTCTGATCATTGTGTCCTGACTTTTTCCTGAAAGCAGTAAGGATGATTTTTAATGCTGTATTTTCCCCATTTTATCCCACCATGCATATCCATTCCGCTTTCATTTGTTGCTTTTATTTGCATGTGTGGTAGGTTTTCAGCAAGCTTTGCTTTGTGCACTTGGATCTGCAGGCTAAGCATGATGGATTTGTCTGTCTTACTCTCTCTTCATGCTCAGTGAAAGTGTCCTTGTACCATCAAGCACTTGTTTCACCTCACTGCATTGCAACAGAGCTTACACAAGCAATCACAATACTAATACTAATGCTGTTCTAAGAAATAATTGCAGAGGCACTCTACTTTAAAAAAAAGTAAGAAAGAGATATTTTCTTCTGAATGACTTTGAGACAAGGCAGTCCTACTCCTAATTTTGCCATGGACTCTTTGAAGTCTCTGACTTCAGCAAGCTGGATTGTGCTCTACTGTTACTATTATTCTGATCTCTTCATGTGTCTGATTGAGAAATTTATGTTTCAAAGGCCTAGAAAGCCTTCAGTGCCTATAGTGTAAAATTCTTTATTCAGGGAGACTCAAGAAGGATCTCTGCTGTTCCTCTGTACTGTAAACCATGTCTAAATTTATTTAGGGTGATATTGGGCAGCTTGCATTTGGCAAGGTAGGAACCCTACAGAGAAATTGAATTACATAAGAGTTTATTTTCACAGAATGATTCTTTCTTGCCTCTTTTTATTAATTTTTGATCCATGTTGTTTTGGAAGGAGAGAGAGAATCTGATTGTGAATTATCTGTGGGTTTGGTTACAAAGTACTTGAAAATGGCATCTGATTTTGGTAGAAGACCTGGTATCCTCCCTACATGCTCCAGACTTGAAAGAGGAGGATGTATGAGAGGGAATACTGTTGTGACTAACGAGTCAGTCATGCTACTGTTTTCAGATATATGAAGAGTCAATCTTCTTACAAGACCTTGGCAATCAGGCTGACATTAGCTGCAAAGTCATTACTGTATCAGTAATCTGTGTATATTTCAATTGTGCTCATTGCACAATCTTCTATATACCATCCGTAAGAAACCTATATCCATATTTTCCATATATAGGAATGTTGCCAGATTTCAGAAATAGATCTCTCTGTAGAAATACACAGTGCACAATTAGGAAAAAAATATGCTCTTTGTCTCATCCAGGTTTTCCTTCCTACATTCCTCCACTCAGTGAGAAAACACCAGGTTCAGGGCAAGCTGGTTATTTTCCGGGTAAGTGCGAGTTATCCTATGCTGCCTTAAACTGCATTTTTCCCTGATGCTCTGTTCAGAGAGAGTGATGCTGAATTTGTGCTCAGAGAGCGTGATCCATGTACTCAGAGTAAGGTGGAGGTTGTAAGCAGGTAGGCAGTCATTGCTCTTCAAATTTCTATGGAATTCTAGGCAATTTCCCTGAAAAGAAGGCTGATTTTTTGTGTGTATGCAAGCAGCATAAGCAAGCACAGCCTTGCAAAAGCAGTGAAAAAGCTTTTTTTTTTTGTCAGCCTACTCACCAACTCCCTCCCATGGCTTAGCCAAAACACTCCACATCTATATTTTTATATTGATATGTCTCTTTGTTGAGGTCTAAGTAAACAAGAGAAAAGGTATTACAAGTTCCTGAGTACATTTTCAATAAGTGGTTATACTTCTTTGCAAAAAAAATCAAAGACTTGCTCTTCATTGCTTAGAGAAATCAATGGATGCTCTCAAAACAAGTGTGAAAGAGCTATAATGAAAGGTAGGTTTTGATTAACAGAGTTGTCTTAATTCAACGTGTATTCTGTTTTCCCTTGGGCATTGAATACAGAACCACATTGACAGGTGTTAAAGAAACTGGACTATGTTATTTGGTAGAGATGGTGGGAAGGGAAAGAGAAGGAAGCAGTCATTAAAGAAGCTTTTGACAGATTTCTTCATGCTTTCTAATAATATAAATGAACTGTAATCTATGTCATTTTCTGACTACATCAAATGCTTGTAGAGAAAAGGAACTGTTTGCTTGACAATGATATTAGCGGTGCTCTAAATTGATTTGGTTATAGTAGAAACAAGTAGTAATTATTCTTTTTTTTTGCCCATCATCCTAGCAAAGCATAACTTCATAAAGGAAAAGAATGAGGGATTTTAAAATAGACACATGAAGAGCTCAGTAAATTGGTTATTAAATTTTACCAAAACAAATTGCTAAGCAGATGCAACAGAAAGCACCAAAACATATAAACTCTTGATTGACTGTGAGTAAATTACAATTTAACCTTTTTATGAATGCTGTGATCTAGTAAGTAATTGACTTCACAGAAGTGTGTCCTTTTTTGTACTATGGAAACAAAGCCATAATTGTAGGCAGTGTTTAGCTGGAATTAGAATGCAGGTAGAAGTCCATGAATCTAAATCCTCTTGTAGGACACTATTAAACAGTTGGTTATTGAGGAGTGGATTCCTCACAAACAAGATACAGTGCAACAAGCTTATCCATGAATGGCTCAGGCTCTGACTAGGTAAGGTGAGGGAATGGCAATTGATTGAGAGACCATTTTGTTGCAAAGCATATGGATTTCAAGGGTGGACCTGGGATAAAGGAACTGGTTTTATTGCTATTGAAGTGTTTAAGTGGGCTAATGAAGGAAGTGTATGTGTGTATATACGCTTATCATTAACAAGAAAAATCATAGTTTTTACAGATTCAATTACTACATTAGAGCAGTTTATATATATGTATTTTCAAATGTAGTAAATATCGTACTTCCAAAATTGTCAATTATAGGTATGTAATCAAACCTGACAAGAGTTTTAGTAGAGTTGCATAATCAATCTTCAAAAGCCAGTAGCTTCCAGGATTAGTTTCCACTGGACTTTGATTCCTTTCTTTTCTACGTATACATCCATTAGCCACCTTTTGCTTTTTCTGAATTTGCATTTATGATTCATAAAAAGCAGGAAAAGTATCATGGAAGCATTGGTAAGTGTCAAGAAAGGCTTTGATTTTACCAGCTCTATTTATTTCCTGTTCTTTTTGTTGGCCGTCTTCTACCTGCTGCGAAAGAGAGCATTACTTGTCTCTCAAGGTGGAAAAGGAACCTGTTGAGACTGGCTGCAGTGGGGAAGGTTGCTTTCCTTACTGGAGTACCAGACTAGTCGCTGTGCCTGCAGTTTGGTTAGACTTTTCAGCAGCAGATGTGAGAAGCTCTTGCCTCACCACTGTGTGCCATCAGGACTGGGAAACAGACTGACAGTTGTTTTGTGATCTGCCCTCTCTTCTGATGCCCTTCTACCCACAACGTATTAAGTTTCTACTCAGTTTAAGGGGGACTTTAAAGTTCCTTATGGATGTGTTGCCAGCATTTTTTAACTTTAGCAAAGCAACATATTCTGTAGTCCTGTTCTTAGAAAGAATGCTTCTGATAAAATTTTGTCATTAAAATTAAGAGAAATTTTCAGTCTGTGACAGACAGCTGGTATATACAGTTTCAGCTTGGGTGATTAAATTTAAATAAAACTAGAAAAGCTGAAAGTCAGGTCATCAGAATGGGAAAAGGCATGCTAATTTAGCAAGTGTAACAGTCCCCAGCATACAGTTTTTGCTGCTATTATTTCTCTTAATGTCTTTACAGCACTTTAAAAATATATTTTCTGGAACAAGCTTGTGGCAAGAATGAACTTATGAGCTTAGTTGTAAAGAGCTGTAAGTGCAAGGAGTAGCAGGTGAGAGCTGTGCTGTTTAAAAGAGCTGATGATTTGACAGAAAATAATACTGGGCCAAAGCTGGTTAAAGAAAGCTGGAGACAAGATGTGTTGGACTTTACTAAGACATTTTCTGAAGGTTAGAGGATGCACATCCGTTTTCTCCCCTGGCACTGCAGTGGCATGTGCTCGGTTCTCTACACCAATTACTCTTAATCTAGTAAGAAAACACGGGACCAGAGAGTGGTGTGCATGGCTGACTTTGGCTTAGGCTGACATAAATTAATATTGCTTTTGCAACTATAGGGGGGTTTATTTGAGGTAAACTGTTTTCATACTTACAGACACCAATCAAAATTCCATGGATGGGAAAGCAGGAGAAAAGGTCAGTACTTGGTAAACTTCAGTCTATTTGTTTCTAAGCCACAGGTAGGTGTGTCATGTGGAAGTGAAGGAGAGTCTACACCATCCTTTCTGCGTCCTCCAGCTGCCTTTGTGTGGATCCCATAAGGTCAGGGCAGAACCGTGATTCTTTTACTTATAGGAGAATAGTTGATACTGTCTCAAGGATGTTTGGCTGTTACCTGCCATCTATAATGGCTTACAGTGGGCAGGCAGGCTTGTTCTGCACTGGAACATTTAGAAGAAGGTATTACCTTACAACATGCTGCTTTGTCTGAAGGCTGTCATTTAATTTATGTGATAAGGAAGGTATTAGTGCCCTAGGTGGATTTCCTGATCCCCTTAACTTAGCTGAATGATAACTTATGGAGTGGGAAGGGGTTTCAATCTTTTATTTGTAAATACGGTCACTTCAGGAAGATGATGAAGAAGAAAAAGCAGGAAGGGAAAATTGTGCACAGCCAAGTCAGCTTACCTTTACTGTTGAAAAACAGACCTGGGTATGTATTCTTTGTCTGCCACCTCCTGCACTGCATCTTGTGCCTTCTGTTACCAACCCAGCTGAATGAGGACTACTGGGTGAGGCTCTGCATTTTAAATGTCTCTGTGCTTCAGAAGGAAAAAAGAAGCAAAGAGTAGCAGTGCTCAATTCAGTAGTAACAAATATATTCTCCTGCCTGTTGCTCGCTTGGGTGTTCTGAGAACAAACTGAATGCATAGACTGAAAGCCAGTATTTTCAGCATGGAAACCACAAGTCTTGGAAAGGAAGTTTTCCGCTTACGGCTCCTCTCTTCCAAGGATATATTTATCTTCATCTTTACTGCTTCTTTAATGTATCATGCAGAAAGTATTTTTAGCTGACTTGCCAGGGAAACCAATTCAGAAATCCTGTGCAGCTTCTTCTGATGTTTCTGTTAAATAAAATTCCATCATGGTGAATATAAGACCAGCAAGACCTCTTTAAAGTCTAAGTCATTATTTTAAGATGACTATCTACATGGGAAGAAACTATTTTGCAAATATTTAGTTCTTCATTTAAATGTAAATTATTCCACAAGTTATAAATGCCAGATCAAAATAATGAAAAATTTTCTAGATAATAATAAACTTACCCTTCCTCAATTCAGAAAAGCATGCAAAAGTGCCTAATAAGTTTAAACTCCTGAGATGTGTATGCTCAGCAGCAGCAAATATATCCTGTGCTTAGATCATGTTATAAGCATCAGCATGCGCTTGTTTATGGTGGGAGACTTAGACGTCTTCAGTTATACCCAGTTTGAGGGGAGAAAATCTTTGCTGTTAACATAGTAGACAAAATAATCTGGTGCTTAAGATCTTTTAGTGCTGCTTGAACGTAGGGAGGAGGAAGCAAGGAGGAAAGGCATTTATTTTTTTTCTCCTTGTTCCAGGTCCACAATGCTGGCTCCTTGTTTTGAATGTATGAAGGCTTGATAAAATGTGCCATAGCCAGCCTGTAAATTTCTCCAAAGATATAAAGGTCCCAGATCCAAAATTTTTGGATCTGGAAAAATATTGTCAGTGATCTGGTAGTTAACAGACAAGATAGAACTGTGAATTATTCTTTTGACTGCAGGTAGTTGTAAAGCATGGTATTGACTTTTACATTCAGATTTAGCTCTGTCCCATTAAGGTCTATTT
Organism: Morus bassanus; assembly: GCA_031468815.1. Lineage (NCBI taxonomy): Eukaryota > Metazoa > Chordata > Aves > Suliformes > Sulidae > Morus > Morus bassanus. The sequence continues at coordinate 56,530,240 of CM062600.1, forward strand.
TTGTTTCAGTTTGTGATATTGATGTCAAAAGATTTTTTTAATAGGAATGTGTTGCTCATTCTTAAGAAAAACAGAAGTATCCCACATTCTAGCTCTGCTTTTCTGAACAGTATCATACAGCTCAGAACCATTTAGCTCCAGCGCAGTCAGACATGCAAACAAAATACAATGGGAGGTGCTATTTTGATAGTTCAATTCCATCAAAACTAGCAGATCCTTGAAAATGTGGGGTTTTTAAAATTTGCAGCTTTTTAAGCCAGAGAACAACTTTAAACAGGCATGAAAATGTTCAAGTCCCTGTTTCTTTCCTTGCAAGATTGTTCTGTTAATTTTGTCTGAAGTCAATGGCTAACATGACTCTGTAAGTGAAAGGACACACAGCTCTGGAAATAGAGTTTTCAAGGTGTCTTTCTTCAAAATGCTTTTATTATCATTACAGTTTCTACAAAGTGAGAGAAAGTGTTTGCAAGTGTTAATTTCACCCCCCAAAAATACTGATCCAGGAATTCTAAATTTAAAAAAGTAGGAAAACATTTTGTCTCTAGTCAATCCAACCTTAACCTGAACATCCCTATTTTGATGCATTGTTTGAAGGGAACTGGAGTTCAGAGTCCTGACACCTCTCATCCCTCATATGTGCCAGGCTCTCTGGCTGGCCTGTGTCTCCTGCAGCACAGCTTGGTCTGCCGCTTGTTCACAGGCTGAAGCAATGCCTTCCTGGCTTAGTGGCTGCTGTGTGCTGCAGGACAGAAGCTGGAGACCAAGCAGACATCCCTGTCTATGGAGATGAGCTTAAGTACCTGGGATGCAGGGCTGATCTGACACAAATACCTCTCTGTACAGATCTGCTGTAAAACATAAATGACCTGTAGTTTCTGAATCACACTTGTAATGTTTTGATATGCAAAGAACTAGCTACTTCAAATTTTCATTTTGATTCTTGACAGAAGGTAATTTCAATATTTTTAAAGAGGCAGAATTTTAACTTAATGATCAGCTATGTCCAGAACAAACATTTGTTTCATGGCATCATCCCTGTTATCACATACAGAAATAGAGTAAAAGTTCAAAGGGACATATTCCCCAGCAGTCACATTCTACTCTTTGCTATAATCCCAGTGTCTTGAGGGTTGTAAGCATACATCTGAAACCAGAATCTCTGGCTCCTACTCACTGAATAATAGTAAATATTGAGGTAACAAAGTGTGTTGATCAATTTGTTTATGTGGCACATTCCAAATTCCCTGCACACTCAAAGCCTAGAAGTACATTCATTTACTAAAGGATTCTGAAAACAGAATGCAACTTAGAACAAATTGGCCTAATGAAGTTAATATTAGAATGTATTTGTTATTGTCAGGGCACTAGAACATGAAAAATAAAACTCCAGTGGGAACAGAGTTGAGTGGTTTCAAGAAGTTCACAGAATAAGATAAATCAGGGATAGAAGGGACCTTAAGAAATCATTGAGTCCATTTCCCTTTTCTAGTTACGGTTGTTATCCTTATTGGCATGTCTATCTAAGCTGTTGGTAAAAAATCTCTACTGATGCTAAGTGCACAGTCATACGCAAACATCGTAAATATGATATGTAGCTGCCAGTATTTAATGAAAGCTGTAACAGCATCAGAAGAGACGGCTTCTGGTGTGGCCAATTATCCTGCCTTCAAAGCACAGTCTGACCTTGAACTCAGCCAAGAGAGGACCTCGTAAGGGACAGAGATCATCTGTTGTGAGCGAGATTTAGCAGATTGCATGCTAATCTCCATGCTGCTTTTTGCGGGGCATGGGAGGGAGAGTTACTGCTTTCTGTTGAAATTTTGTACTCACTTGCTTCTGTCAAAATTTGCATACACCTCTGCCTCAGTTCAGAGTGGTCTGCTCTTAGCTAAACACAGAAATTACTTATACTCTTAGGAGCTGTACTGTGGGTTTTCTGATGTAGCTGATAATCTGGGCTACTGTGCTTCTGATTTCTTTCACATGGAGAATGAATAAATTAAATGAACATTTTTTTTCCAGCCATTAAATGCAATAAAATTAAAATTTTTTATTATATAGCAAAATTCCCCTTGACCTCCCTGAAGCAAGAATGCACATCTAATGTATATAAGTAATGATTCCACAGTTAGATTTTCCTGCTGAACTTTTAAGGTACTGGTTAGCTATGGCTGTGTCTCAAAAGGTACAAATTATTTTTATCTCTTACCCTGCATAAAAACTGGATGCTTGCACGTGTTGGTTTCTTCTTTACTCAGAAGCTGTCCTCTCATCAAGATTTTGTAAGGATCTCGTATTTGGAAAAATAGATGTTCTGTTCCCAGGTAGTGTGGCAGCCAATCCATAATCATTAGGGGTCATGTTGTTTTCCTTCTTATTCTTGTAAAATCACCATTATAGTGATCACCTCCCTGGTCTTGGTTTAGTGATTAGTCTTGCTGTGTGTCCTTTCATTCCTTAGGTAGAAATGAATCCTTCCCTGTATCCACCTGTCAGTGATTGTGCTAAGACACAGGAATTACCATTTTGGCTCAAGAGCTGAGGTCCATTTAGGCTTGTATACTGTCTCTAGTAATGAACTGTACCAGAAGCATCATGGAAGTGAACAAGTGTTATTTGCCTCCCATTTCTGTGAACTCTCTCCTGCCCTGAAGCACGCAATTGCTTTACCTTCCAGTCTCTTGTTTCTACCCTTGTTTTTAACTTGTCATCTTTTTTTTTTTTTAATGCTAATTTGGTTTTGCCCACAATACTACATTCTGATAATGAGCTTGTTTCTCAGTAGCAAAATCTGAGAGTAGGGGAGTTTTGCTATGATACATGTTGGCCTTTGAAAATAAATACGGTAATGGCAGTTCTGCTAGCAATGGTCAGCTGATGGTGTTGGTGGTAAGAAAGTGAGAAGACAGGTGGAAGCAGAGATGCTGAGGCAATCTAAATAAGAATGTAATTTTCTGTGTAGAAGAGCTGGTTTTTTTTTAAAGGGCAACTTAAAAAGCATAGATATGCAATGTCTGTGGTCACAGGGACTTTCTAGAGGCACTAGAGCAGGGCAAGGACAAGGCTTTATTCTGCCATACTATGTGGTGCTAATGCAAAGGGTGGAAGCGGTGAAAAGAATGGAAGTAGGAACATCTTTTCTCCCTTTGCTTCTCATATGTTGCTGTTCATTCTTTCTACCTACTGCTCAGCAGATGCCATCAAGATGGTGAGTTAATTTTGCTCAACAACAAATCCAAGCTTTTCTTTCTTTATCCTGTGTCAATTCTCATGAAAGATACGAGGCAAACAGGTTTGGAAGCTGAAGCTCTCTACCTACAACAAAGTCCATGACACACATCAACCAATGTAAGCAACCCTGTGCTACCTGACATCTTGGGGCAAAAGGGAGCTGAGTTTTCACTGCATTAATTTTCTGTTTTCTCCGCCATAACTGTTAAGAGGATACCTTTTGTGACTTGAAGCTCAGCACCCACCGTTGAGTAGGAATGGGCTGCAGACTACTAAACAGGTATCAGATGACCACTAGACTAGTTTTTGACCAAAATCAGGGTGGAAGAGCTCATCTGTTTATTTAAAAGAGCTCCTGTAGACCTTATCACCAGAACATTTTTTGTTATTCTGTTTCCTAGAGGATGAGGCTTATCTGATCCTGCATTCTTGTCTGTGAATGTGTTTGTGTATGTCTGTTTGTTTCCCTCTTTTCTTGGAATGACTTTTGCACCTTGAGGATGCCAGCTACATGCCAAGACAGTCTGTCCTGGTTTCAGCTGGGATAGAGTTAATTTTTTTTTCATAGTAGCTAGTGTGGGGCTATGTTTTGGATTTATGCTGAAAACAGTGCTGATAATGTGGAGATGTTTTAGTTGTTGCTAAGTAGTGCTTACAGTAGTCAAGGCCTTTTTCTGCTTCCCATGCTCTGCTGGGTGCACAAGAAGCTGGGAGGGGACACAGCTGGACAGCTGACCCCAGCTGACCAAAGGGATATTCCATACCATCTGACATCACGCTCAGTATATAAAGCTGGGGGAAGAAGGAGGAAGGGGGGACATTTGGAGTGATGGCGTTTGTCTTCCCAAGTAACCGTTATGCGTGATGGAGCCCTGCTTTCCTGGGGATGGCTGAACACCTGCCTGCCCATGGGAAGTAGTGAATGAATTCCTTCTTTTGCTTTGCTTGTGAGCGTGGCTTTTCCTTTCCCTATTAAACTGTCTTTATCTCAACCCAGGAGTTTCCTCACTTTTACTCTTCTGATTCTCCCCCTTCCCACTGGGGTGGGGGGAGTGAGCGAGCGGCTGTGTGGTGCTTAGTTGCTGACCGGGGCTAAACCACAACACAGTCTCAAGACACAAAATTCCTGCAAGAGTAATGACGATGTGTGTCTCTGTGAGACAGACATCATCGGAGCCCTGCTGAGGAAACAATGTAAGACACAGATGCATAAGAAATGGGGCTTCATTAGTTACTTACATCATTGAACTTTTTGGTTTTGGATAGGTCAGTTGCATCCTCTTCTCTCCTTTGATTTACTCCATTAAGAGAGTGTCCTTGGTATGTGGCATCACCTTAGTGGTTTACTTTCACCCTTGAAGAGGGTGAGGTTCTTCACTCTTGAAGAAATTTGTATGACCCTAGAGTGGGGTTCATTTTTTTTCCTCCATGCACTGTTTCCAGTACGACAGTCTTGCCTTAAGCATTTTCCTTGTCTTCAGCACTATTTTTTTTTGTGAAGTAACAATTACTTTGGCTGAAATGATCACCTCAAACTCTTCAGACATTCAAATCCCTTTTTTCAGTATAAACATATAGAACTTGTGGTAAATTACATCTTTGAAAATTATTTCAGTGAAGCAAACAGAATTCTTTGGGTAGCTTGCAAAAGTGTTGGTCTGCAGAGTTTGCTTCCTGCTGTGTTGACTCTGCCCTACCTTGCAAAACATTTTGTTTCATAAATTTTGTTTTCGTCTAAGGAACATTCATTATAATTCATATCTTATTATCATTTAAATAAGTTTAAGTAATCAACATTTCTAAACTATATTGCAGTCACGGAAAAAAATGCATTTGCAGGTAAGGTCACTTAGAAATCCTTTTTTCTAATAAGCTTATGGATAGGATTTTTCCCATTGTGTTTATATGAGTGGGAACGTCAGTGCTTTTTTTAGAGTGTTGTCAATCAAATGTCATCACCTATAATTTTTTTTTTCCCAAAAGTTGAGTCTACCCTCTGTGCTTGGAATGATTGGCTGCTGCTCAGAGGGGATGCTACCATCCATCACTGGCCCATACACTTACCATTGCTAGAAGAGAAAGATGACAACCACTTTCTACTAATGATACAGAATAGTACGGCAAAATTGGTCCCTGAATTTATGCCTTGGAGCTAGGCTACACCTTGTGAGTGAGTATTCTGGTGGGGTTTGTATGAGTGCAGATCCTCATATGTATCATGCCCTCACTCATGGCCCAGAGCCACAGCCAGCCTTTTTGGGTTTTGTCCTTTTTGTCCAGGCAGCGTTGGCACACCATGCTGGTCAGTGGCATTGACTCTCAAAGTCCTGTTTCAGAAAGATGGCTGCACAACACCCTAGTGCAAAAGTGTGAAATGCAGGGCAGAGAGCCAGAAGTCAATATTACAAGTTTCACACATGCTATTTAGGTGGGGATTTTCCTAAGCAGAGACAGGATAACTAGGCCCTTACATATGCAGAATATAACTCTTTTGATGCAACATCAGAACTGTGAAGAGAAAGGAGGAAAACCTGTTTTATTCTTAATTGGAGAGACGATGACAACATAACATCCTCACACAATGACAGCAGAAGAATGATTTGCTAGTAAGAGTTTGCACTGAGTATGTGCAAACTGGGCTGTATGGCTCTGGATGCTGAAGTTACAAGGCAAGGTGATAAGACTGTATAAGGGAACAAAATATAAATAATGTGCCATGTAGGAGATGAATAGTGTAAGTGTGAATATATCAGGAAAAAACATAATGCCAGAGGGTGGGATTCAAGTTAGCAGCCATTTTCTAGATTTAGTATCCAGCAAGGTGAGTTAGCACTGGATTTCAGATTTGTTGTCAGTAGTCTGAACATTATTTTAATTCATTTACATTTGTTCTAACAGTGATTACATACATGCTATGAATTAAAACAAGAATATTAAGAACATGTAAACATCGGCTGTATATGATGAGCTTGTGGTTTTTTCATAATGGACAGTTCATAACAGAGCAGTGTTAAGATGCAAGAAAGTCACGAGCTGTAATTTTTAAGTTGGTGATTAGATTTTTACTGAATATTTGGTGTAGGAACTGAAAGCATTTTTCACTGATCAGAGCAATTATGCTGCTTAATAGGGGTCTGCTGTCACAGTGACTAGTATGCTCCCATGTCACTCCTGGTAGCTGGTCAACTAATCTGGACTCTCAGCCTCATATTCAAACAGGCTGTTTTTGTATTGGATTTGCACTAAGAGTGGAGTATGTTATATGTGCCTTTGGGGAAGGAAGATTGTCGCCAACACACTGTCCTTTAACAAGACAGAGTTTGGTTTCACAATACAGGGCTGGCAAAGATCTTTTATATGTTGTCTTAATGTGTCCATCCCCTCTGCTTTACCAGGATGTCCTGCATGCAGCTGACAGTCTTGCAGGGGAACTTCTCAAAGAATAGGTGTTGAGAATCCCTTTCTGAGGGACCTGTCGGGGCAAAAGCGTTTTGAAGTTTCAGAAGTTAAGACTTCTCAGCAACCAGGAAGGCAAATTTACCACCTCAATTTATTAATATGGGACGTATTCCCATATTAACCTTATTTGTGTATGTATGCCTGACCATCACATTCACAGTGACTGAATTACATGCCAGTGACAGAAGTAAGTGCTCTCTGACCACGAACAAACCATCCATGCACAGTCATGTAAAATGTCTGGAAAAATAAGAGAGAGGTGACACCGTCAAGGTTTGCTTATTTGTTTAAGTTGTTCATTGTGGATCATTGCACAGAATGCACAGAAAACTGCACGTGGCATGCTGAGCCACTTCCACACCCACATTCTTCGAGGAGTGTGTGGGGTTTGATAGGAGGCCAGGGAAGAAAGGCTAGGTATTTTTGTACTTTCAATCACAGTGTAGATGTGGTGCTTTTTGTTAGTGTGGACACCCACGGGGAAAGTAGTCTGGCCATACAGGTAACCATAATCGGGGCACTTCCTGACTTCTGAATACTTGAGATTTACATCTCAAATCCCTTTTGATGTAGGGTTTTGTTTTGTTTTCTGTATTGTGGCATTCTGTTCAGTGGCTAAACTGGTCCATAATGTGGCATTGGTGCTACAAAAAGACATGCTGGAACCATCTTTACAAAGGAAACAACAGAATAGCAACCCACTGCACTGCATCACTACTAACACTGCTTTTAGATATTCATATCAATACCTTTGAAGTTCCATCTTTATCACCGATTGTAGTACAAAACTGTCTGAAACATGAGAGTTTACTCTAATTCTTTATCTTTGCGCTGATTAGCACAAAACCAGGACAATAGCAAAGCCCAAGTCATGCATTCTGTACCCCAGAACTGTTTATCCACAATATTCATACTCATGTTGCAACATATAACCTTCCAAATTACAATACTGCCATATTTTCTCATGTATTATTAAAAAAAAATCCGTAAGATTTTACTCTGCATGTGACCAGTGTATAACAGGAAGGACAGTCACAGTGAGTGAGAAGTCTGTTTGGCTCAATGCAGAGTAACCTGTCACTGTAGGATGCTGCATACAAGCAGCCTGGCATCAGCTAAGCACCTGGTCTCAAACTTTTCATCACTGTTTTCCAGAAATGGCTGCCAATGCAACCAGCATGAATTTAGTTATTTCCTGGATTTGAAGGCTTGACTCAATGACCTAACATACTCTTTTCTTGTAGCTCTGTGTGTAATGTCATGCCAGTACAAAACAGGGTGCCTGGAAGTTGGGAAAAGCCATTCCTTGTTTAGAAAGTGTTGTTTCTCTGAAAAGGTTTGTTATATAATTGGTCTTTATTTAAGCAGAATTTCATTAAAAGCTTGATGCATATAAGAAAAATGCTTTCTCTCATGCTTATAATAAAATGCTGTACTGTCATTTAATAGTGTACAACTTCAGAGACTAGTATGCTGTCTCCATTTCATTTCCTTGGGGAACCCCTGTATTATAGTCTTCACCCAATCTGAAATAAATGGGGTGTAATTTCTGAAATGAAAGGATTGGGATGAAAGATCACAGATGACCTAGGAACTCACTTGTGGACTGTAAGGGGTATATGAAATGCCTGTTTCTGGTGTGTCTGCCTGCACTGCAGAGCTTATTATGTCCCAGCAGCATGGTCCTGCCTTTCCTGCCCAGCTGATGGAATGCAGAAGGAAAAGCTTTGGTATAAGACACCAAGATGTACTGCTACCGCTTGGGACCTTCAGAGTCTGTGGAGATTATTTGTGGCTTGCCTAGGGCTCACTCCTATTATTTTGTCCTTTAAGTGTGACTGCAAAGCCACTTGCCTAGTCCCACAGTTCGTGACAAAGCTGCAACTCAACCTGCACTAAACCTGTGTTGTGATGCCTCTGAAGGCAATGTAGCCCTTCTTACTCACTACAATGAAGTTTAGGGTCATCTTTACAAACATGAACACCTTCCATGGTGCACACAATAAATAAAAGGATAAAAAGAAGTGAAGTGTGATCTTCATAAAGAAATGAACATTTTAAGCTCTCTCCACAGGCAGAAGGTTTTGAAACTAGTATTACTATGTGCATAGTAAATTGCAGTGGCTGACTGGGTGTTGCCCAGAGGGTAGTGCTGTTCCCTGCCTCAATACACAGCTAAAGCTGGAACGTGAACACAGCTTCACTAAGAAAAAGTGGTCACTGACTAGGAAATGTTTGCTGCAGGTATAACTAAGATATTTTGCAAGCACTTGCACACTTAACCCAGAATAAGAGCATGAAAATATTGATCCAGTCTCGGTATTGGATCACCAGGCCAGTGGTCTCAGGTCATGGCCCTAGAAGGGCCTATGTTTCCAGTCCAGCCTATGTTTCTTTTCAGACAGATGTATACAGTACTGCATTGCTGTACAGGAAAGGTGAAAATGTTATTCAGTATTTTTGTTTGTTCATTTTCCTTTCATCTGCTTTTGACAATATGGGTCTCTCTTCCTGTTTCTCCTGTACTGAATAACCTGAGGTACTCTGAAAGTGGATCACAGCAGGAACACCTCTTTGTACTCATGTTTGTAATGTAAATGTATAAAAGGGATTTTTGGCCTTTTTGTATCATGTTGTTTCACATCCTTTATTGTTGAGAAATCTAATATTACAATTGGGAAGACAGGAAATATTTCAGACTGAACCATTTCAGTTTGCTGCAAATCTCTGGGTGCGGTACAATCTGGTTTAGCTGTGTGAGGCAGGGGCTCACCTCTGCAAATGACTAGTTTTAAAATGCTGTTGCCACAGACATCAGCAGGCAGTATGATTAGATGAGCATCTTAATTCTTTTTCTTAGCATGCAATTGATGAAGAAACATTGTGGGTTTTTTCAAGGATTATGGATAGAAGCAGCTTTGGAAGAGAATGGGATATCCTATTATTTAGAGAATTTGTCCTCCCTGTCACAAGTATTTATTATAGAGCACAGCTTTGAAGCAGAATTGGATATTGATGTCAGGTGACTGTGAGGGAGAATTGCTGCAGGTGACTTTTACCCTCTCACATAAGGACACGTGCATTATCAGTTAAAATAGCCCTATGCAGAAGTCACCCAGACTCAAAAACCCTGATTCCTCCCAACTTGGGAAATTGACTGGGAGAGGGGGAGAGGAAGGGGCCTTTACACTTGTGCTGCCATGGTGTCACAACAGGAGTTGAAGGAAGAAAGTATTTTGCACTCAGGTACTTTTCACTCACTCCATTCATGGTAGCCCTGGTGTCATGGCTACCCCCATTTCATTTGTGAAGCCTCCAGCAGACAGTCAGTGCAATGTACAAGACTGCTTCCTGTAGCCAGCCACTGGCCCTGGTTTTATGGCTGCCGCAAGTCGGGGGAGAGCTGCTGGCATCTTGTCTCTCCTGCTGTCACACATCTTTTCTCCAGGAAGCAAAGGAAGGTGCCACAGCAACAGGGGTATCATGGCTGTTGGATGTCCTTTGGTACTGCTGCAAAGAGCAGTTTGGCACCACTAGCCTGCTTCCCTACTTGTGCTTCTTTCACACACTGAAACACAGGATGTTCCCTCTGAACATGAGGAAAGACTTTTTTTACCATGAGGATGACTGAGCCCTCAGTGGCTGTATGATTCTAAGCTTACAGCCGTCCTCTTGCAGACAGTTGAGCAGATGCTTTTCTTCCAAGCATTTCTGACAGAGACATCCATGGAAAATGAAGCATGCACCAATGCCATCCTATTTCCCTGCCAACAGAGGAGAGTGGAAGTGGAGGTGCGGGGCAGCAGCCCACTAACCTCCTCCACCCTGACCTCTGAATCAGCTTGAGGGCAATGTAGTTGTGCACCTGAACCTGCCTATTCCCACATTACATTCAAAGGCAAATGAGGAAAGCTACTTGGAAGGACAGCAGAGGTGCCCAAGCTTTCCCCGCAAACCTGCACCCACTGTCTGCTCTGGGGCTGTGTGGGATCTGCATGTACCAAGCATCTCAGGAGCTGCCTGAGCTCAGAAGTGGGAGGTTGAATTGCCACACAGGTGCTCCAGCGCCTCTCCCTCACGCTGAAGCTTGCAACCAGTGCCTCTGTGCCTCCACTGACAGTGGGTGAATACTCAACAAAAGCAGTGAGGATCTTCAAAAAGAGGATTGTGAAGAGCCTCTCCTTTTTCAGGGTGATGACCTCTTTCATGAAAGAAGCTGGTGTTAGCAGTGCCCAAGGGCAGAGCCCTGCAAGTGGGGGATTTTCTCTTACAAGCTGAGGAGCAGCAATTTATAGGGGAACCAGGGGGTCTCCTGGTGGGGAGAAGCACCAGCCTTCCCCTGCTCGCCCTGACCCACCAGCACCCCCCATCTCCGTGTTAACGCCAGCTGTGTTGTACTCACAGGCTGGAGATGCCTGGGCTGAGGCATCTCTGGAGGGAGAGTACGGCCATTGCCAGGCTGTCAGCAATACTGAAGTCCAAACCTGGGCAAAGAAACCAGAGAAAAGACTGAGGACCTTTCTTGAGGATGCCCATCAGGGCATGTGCCAGACCTCTGCAGGGACATGGGCGCTGGTCCTATGAACTCCCTCCTCATGGGGCAGGGGCAGGGCCAGGGTTATGCCCTGGAGAGGGGGGCAGCTGGGTGCACGCTGGGAGTCGGGGGCAGAGGGCCAGGCAGGATCCCCTTGCAGGCAGGGCGCTCCAGCAGTGCCCTCACTGAAGACATGGCATAAAGGTGTATGGGATGAAAGACTCAGAAGACTCAAAATCCTCAATAGCCAAGAGCCCTGATTCCTGGCTCTTGGCTTATGCAAGGCTTTACCCCATATCTTACCATGAAAACAGGCATCTGTATTACCTCTTCTTGCCAGTCACGTACTACAGGATTTTCAGTTAGATAAGAAGATTGCTGGTACTGTAGGCTTCTTACTTCTTTCAGATACTAAATTTCCACTTCCTGCTTCAGTGAAGCTTCTCTGGCTTTTGGCCTTTTCATCATCTTCTCTGAGTGGTTCACGTAGCTCTAAAATTTGGACAAATATCTCAAGTCTTAACCATTATATTTGAGGATCAACATAATCATACGGTGACAATTGATTATAACCCAGCATGTCATCCAAATGGCGGGGTAGGGATATCCCCTCTTGGTGGCAGAAATGTGTACGGCTGACCCTCCATTTGAGCTGCAATGTTCAAGTGCCTTTCGAGAACAGTCTTCATAGAAAGAGGTGCACAGCCCCATCAGAAGTTGCTTTCCAGAGTGCTTTCCAAGGAGGATGATATGAATCAAAACTCTCCAGAGGGAGAAGTTTGAAAAGACTGAGGCTTATTGAGATGAATGTGACTGGATATGGTTAAAGTATGGAAGAAGAAGAGAGTTTGGAGTAGCTGTAGAACAGCAATATTTGCATTCCTGGCACTCTAACTTTGTTGAATTTGCCTACTGAAGGTGCTGGGGAGTAAGAACCCCCCCCTTCAAACCATTTGATGGGTCAGTGCTGGGGACAGGGTCCTGTTTATATCTATATGGGACCAATTCACCTTATTTTCCCTATTTTTTGTATGACAGCAAAGATAAATGGAGATGTCTGCCACTAAAATTACTGTGGTGATGACTCTTCATATCCAACAACTCTGTAGTTGAAGTAAATGGGTACAGTTTTGAGCTAAGGGCTGTTATTTAAACTTAATGCATTTATTTCAAGGAATTGCTCCCACTGGAGAGCAATATAAGAGGAAGAAGGGAATTGTAAAGAGATTGACTACTGCTCCACAACCTTACATCTTCATTATGTCTTCTTCATTTTACTAACACAATGCAGGTGTAAAACACTGGCAGATTAGAGGGATAATGTGTTAAACTCTGCTGGTGTAAACTATTTAAAATGCTAGATGTCAAGCAGTGTCTCTAAACATAGTATAGATCATTTAAAAAGAAAAAGAACTACAATAAAAGGAAGTCTTTCCAACTATGAAATGACTTTGGAAATCCTCCTAATTGATCTTAGAATCTTGCACATAGCCAATGTTAAGAAACAAATTCACTGACAAAGCGCACAATGTTCAGGAAGAATATTGGCTACTCAAAGAACTGTTACATCAATATTTCATCTTGAAGCCATATTTTTAAAAGTGATAAAAGGTTAAAAACAAAATGAAGAAACTGGTTTAGATGCAAGTAACAACCATAAACTAAATCCTTGTTTAAACCAAGCAAAGAAAATGTCATGTGTGGAAAACAGAAATATCAAGTGTTATAAATTATGACACTGGCTCACATGAATCTTACGTAACAATGAACTAGTTTGGAGGGTTGCTTAGAATGCATTGCATAATGTTTCTCCACTCTTCAGCCTGCTTGCTGTAAGCAAATCTGTGTAATTCCTAAACTGTTTCTCTCAGAAAAGACTTTAAAAAAAAAAAACCAAACAACTCCCACACCTAGGAAAGTGAACATAATGGACATAATTGACTAACTCAAGGTTGAAAAAACAACTCAAGATTGAAAAACTTCAACTCAAATTTGAAGAACCTACTTGGAAAGAAGCTGGTACTGCATCTTATCTTACAGCAGAGAAGGAAGTCATAAACTTCATAGCAATCATGTTATGTCACTTTGTCCACGAATTTAGGGGCATGTAACTATGTCACATGTCAGTCCAATAACATTACATCTTTTGTCTTGACATAACACCAGCAGGCTGGCAGTAGAGTTGTTGGGACAGTAACTATGCACATCCCAAACCCCTTTGACTTTCAACTAGTAAATTAATGGTGCTCAGCAAATGAGCTCACAAAGACCTCTTTGTTGGCATTCTCCCATCAAAGTAGGAGTGCTGAGCAAGTATCCTCACAGCTTTGCTAGTTGAGATCAGACCAGTCATCTAGAAATGCTAAGTCAATGAATTTACAAGGCCCCCATGACTTCACTTTGTTCTAGCTATCTGCAGTGCTGAGAAATTAACTGCTATGGATATCTAGATATAGAAAACCAGAACTGCTTTGATGAGACCATGCATACTTCCCTTCCATGACACAGATGAGGCAAGTTAGATAAATCCATCAACTTTAAAATCCTGCAAATCGGCTATGGTGACTGGTCAGCTCTTAGAACTTTTAAAACCAATATCCAGTGATCCTTGGCACTGACCCGGAAAATATGAATGGCTTCTTCCTCTGCAGGAAGGAGCAAAATTTCTCATTCTGTCCTTTATACAAGCCCTACTTTTGAGTAGCTGGGTTTCACAGTCCTCTGCCATCTTTCTCCTTCCTTCAGGAAGACCAGAGATATCACTGCAGAACCTACTCTTTCAACAAATAATGGCTGGGGGCTTTCTTTTAGTCAAAGCTGGTAAGAAATGGCACAGTATCTGCAAGTTCTACTTTCTTCTTTCAGATTTGTTGTAGTGTGTGGATGGGATTTTCTTTTTTTTTTTTTTTTCCACACATATATGTTAATGTTACATCCAATTACTGAATTTCTTGGCACCTAGGCCTCATATTTCAGTTATTTCCTTCCAGTATTCTTTCCTCTGTACTCTGTCTCACTGAAGATGATCACGCATTAACATTTTACCTTCTGAGGTCAGAAGCTAGGAGAAAGACTGGGCACAGAATGAGACTGATATACCTCCTTTCTAATGAGTATATGCTATTAAGAAGATGTTTACCTTATCAAATCTCCATTTGGCAGCTCCAGCATATTAATGAGAATGTTGGAACAAATCTCTGAATTCTCACATTTAGCTTCATCCTAAACAAGCAACACAGAATTTTGAAGACTGCTATTTAATACATTAGTAAATCCTGTTGACAGAATAAATTCAGAAACCAGTATAATGCAAATAACAAGGAAAAGACCTTTCTTGTGTCAATACTATATGTTTATTTAACAGTTTTATCTGCAGAAAAGGGAGAATATTTCTGCCTATGTGTATTCATGCAAGCAGCATGCAGTTTGTTTTAAGAAGTTGAGTTTGTAAAAAGACTCCCTCTTAGGTAAGAAAAAAAGACATAGAGAGAGATTGGTGACTGCTTAAGCCAATGCCAAGAATTTCTTTAGGTAATAGATTGTGGAGATCGGATCTAAGAGTTCTGCAAGTTTTGCATTCTTTTCTGTGTCTGCCACTGATGTCAGCAAAAGCTCTCTTTACACTGTTGCTTTATATTCTCCAAAGTGACATCATTACTACTTCATAATGAAACTGCCAGCACTGGTGAGATGCTTGTACTTTGTGGTATCATATGTACAACAAGAAGATGAAGCAGATGGAAAAGTAAGGCTAAGACAGTTTGGCTATGATAGAACACATACTGCTCCATTGTACATCCACTTTAAACTACCCAAGTATTTTGTCATTACTGCATAGTTAAATAGTGCAGAACTGAATACTTACACTTAGAAGTTACAAGGGGGCTTTCATGTTGCTCATGCTTTCATTCCACTATTCATCCAAATGCAATTAGTTCCAGTATTGCTAATATTCATGGTATATTATGGCCCTCTGTTACAACTGCAGTCAGTAAAACTGATGTCTGAATAGCTTTTTAGTAGATGACATGGGAGGGAACAGATTTAATGCAAGATCCTATGGAAAGAATGATGTTGCAGTAGTTAAGACATAAGGGAAGGGCAAGAGAATTAGACTTTCATCAAGCGGTTATAGGGAAGCCTCAAACAGCCTGACTGCACTCTGTGCAATTCAGCTGTAACTGGGGCATCTGGAAAAGAGATTTTAAAGAAGACTCCAAACCAGGTCACGGGACAGAAAAGACAAATGTCAAAGAAAACAGGTACCTCTGCAACTCTCCCTGTTCATGACACTTGTATGTCCTGCCTTGCTGGTTTGCAAAAAGACCGAGACTGACAATTTGAGAGGCAGTATTTTGTTGCTGGTGCCTCCCTATAAAGATGTGGGGCTTGAGACATTGTGACCATGCTGAGCACCTCACGACTAGGACAGATTTTCCACTGCCTTGCAACACTGTGCTTTCCAAATAAATTTGAGTGATACTGAATGCAGTATTTACCAGCAAACACCTCAGGAGAACAGCATTTAGTTTGTTTTGGATGAGTACTCTAAATAGTCAATGGTTACCTTAATGGGATGTGCCAAAACCCAGCACTGAAAAATCTTTCACACCTCATCCCTAAAAATTGCTCTAGGAATATGCTTTGCCCTTTCAAAATTAATTCTAGAAAAAAACCTCATTTCACTTTACAGCATTGTCAAGGTAAATTTTCAAAAACACAAAATGCAGTTAAGAGAATATTTCTACTTAAAGTTGGAGGCAGATGGGAATCTGTTTCCCCTCTTAGCTTACAGAGACCTCTCATGTGCCTGAATGTCTTGAACTTCCATTTCTAGTGTTTCTCTAGTTATTCTAGTTTCATTCACAGCAACAGTATTATTGACACAATGTTCATGTAGCCAGCAGGAGGCATAAATAACAAACACCACATTTATAATCATCTTGGCCTAGTAAATGGTGAAGATTTTAGAAAAATTATACATTGGTGTACCACCAGTCATTTGTATGTATTATAAAAATTCTTGCTTTAACAGGCTCAATTTTTACAACAGTGGTGATTTTGACGGGATGCATATTTTGTAAATTAGCTTTGCAAATACAGTTCCTGAATAATAAGCCTATGAAGATTTTTTTATACTTTCTTTTATTTGACACTGGTGACACCTTGTGGTAAGTTAACTCACAGTAAATAGCACCTGTTCCTTTTGCTGTCCTTGCTCTGCAGAGACATGCTTATTGGTGTGTGATGGAGTTCTGCAATTGATACAAGTATAGTGTGTAATTTCACACTGATGAGATATTTTAACAACATTAAACCAGACTAAAATTGGTTTAGGTCACTGGCAAGAAAAAGACCAAGCTAAGTGTCTCAGTATGCTTTTTTTGTAACATGTCAAGTTTCAGCTCTTTTTATTGTCTGTGAATCCTCATAGCCCATTTCTGACATCTGTATTAGCAAGCACCCTACAGTCTTCGCCATACTTTTTTTTTTAATTCCAGAATAAACAACAGGGAAGTGCCTGTGTTTAGTGGAAAGTAATCAAAACCGGAACCTCAGATTTTTCTCTTCCATAGTTCGAGGTTTATTCTGCCTCCGGGCTGGATTGTCTAGATATAGTATAAAAGCTGTGTCAGAGAAGAAGTACTAGTAATGTGAAAACTGTTAAGATCTTATACTTGTTTGGTCCTGGACAAAAAACTTGTCAGCATTTTAGCATAAACATATTAACATGGGCCACATCGTTGCTGGTAGACTTGTGTAGATCTCTGTTTTGCTTAGAAGATAACCAAAAGATGATCTTCTTTTTGTTACCAGCTGAATACCAATGGCATCACCTCAGCATCAGCTTCATTCAGCTCCCATCTAATTCAATAGGAACTGCATTTGGTTTGGAAGACAGCTGAGTCAGTCAGCAGTCTGGCAGTTTGTGGCATTTCAAATGCTTGTAGACACCTGAAGTTGCTACTGCTGTTCTGCTAGAATTCCCATTTTTCAGAGTGCTAGGAAATGCTACCAAAATAACTTCAAGGGACAGATCACTTGATGCAGGGGATGACTAAATGAGTTTGGTATCTTTACGTCCTCAGACTAGGCAAAACTTTTCATCCTTTTGGCTGTCAGTTAATTACTAAGTAGACAGCAGTTACTGGGAAAAAATATATTTTCTTTCCCTGTTATGCTGCTAAATTTCTTTTGGCTTGTTATAGCTCTTTGTAAGTTAAGTGTCAAAAGAAATCTCATACTTTAGTCACAGAAAGAAAGGAGGGGAAAAAAAAAAAAATCAAACCAGTAATAGTTGTAGGTAATGTGTACCAGAAAGTTCATGATTCACATCTGGAAAGCTAAATACTTCTTGCTGAAGAGGACTGGTTAATAAAGCTATGAGATGGATGGAGAAGAATTTATGTAACTGCCAGACCAACGGAACTGCAGATGTCACAGTCCTAAGCCTCCTCTTGTGTGTGATCTGGCTATAATAAAATGACTTGGATATTTTGTCCTCCCCAAAGTTACAGTACGAGTCCAATGTCCAATAAACCAGAACTATCAGCATTAGTACAGTACAAAGAAGTGAGCTGATGAAGCCTGGAAAAATCTGACAGTTTTGTTTGCCCTTTTAAACCAAAATACATTATCCTGACCACTAACAAGGAAGGAGGTGTCACTATAAGATAAGCGAGTGCATGGGTCAAATTGTCAAGGGAAGTAACTTTGTGGCTGCCTAGCATGGTCATAGTGACATGGATAGCTTTATCTCGCCCTTGCAGGAAATGTGGTTGACATTTTTTTGTTGTTGTTTTAGCCAATTTTCCCTGGCATTCTATATGTTTTGTTTAAAAAGAGAGGTATGTGGCAGAGCCAGAAATGGAAACAGGTAGTAAGGTCCAGCTCCCAGGAACGCTGGCCAAGGAAATCTGATGCTGTGAGTTGCTTAATACAAGGGCAAACAATGTGTTTGAAAAGAGTTTTTAAGGGCCCCACAGATGCATTATGCTTAGCAATATGTGAACTGTAATGCCTGCAGCATCAGTGTAGTCTTGGATTCCAGTTAGGTGCTGAAATCTTAATGAGAAGGACTCTGGAGATTCCCCTACCAAGTCACAGCCCAAGCACCCAGGGCAGAATCAATGCAAGTGATCAGTGTTGGTGGGAATAGCAGTCTGCATTGGTACCAGTAGCATTATAACATTAAAGAAAGCATCAGTGCACCTGGGGCTCAAATACTCTAGCCTTACTAGTAAGAGAACATGTTATATACAGAAACAATATGATGAGCAAGCACTTCACCCTACTCTGGGAATGCCAGAAGGATTAACATACACATTTGCACAAAATCTTTTGCATAACCACAAGGAAAAAATGTAGAAAAGTAAGCAATTCCATACCTTGGAGTTTGTGCACAGAATACTAAATGTCTGAACTACCCATGTTTTGAACATTCTGATCTAGGTCTGAGAGCAGAAGTAAATTAAAAAACAAGCTCTCAGAGATGCTTTTCTAAAATACTAGCCCTGTTGAAAGCAATGGCAAAATCACCTGATACGGATTGCTCACTGGCCTAATTCTGCTCCCTCATATAGCACTTTAAATTGGTTAAAAAGCTTTACTCTGGTTACTACTGGTACTTCACCACTCTAGAGACATTTTCAGCAGGAACATTAGGCAATTTATCACCATGTGAGGCCGAAGTCTGAAAAAGAAATGGAAGTTATTTGTCATTTCTGTTATCAAGATATATAACTGATTGGTCCTATGAATCACAGAATGACTGAGGTTAGATGGGACTTCTGGAGGCCATCTGGTTCAACCCCTCTGCTTTTGCAGGGCCACCTACAGCTGGTTGGCCAGGACTGTGTCCAGATGGCTTTTGCATATCTCCAGTATGGGAGACCTCACAACCTCTCTGGGCAACCTGTGCCCAGGGCTCAGCCACCCTCATGGTAAAAAAGTGTTTCCTGATGTTCAGAGGGCACCTCCTGTGTTTCAGTCTGTGCCCATTGCCTCTGGTCCTGTCACTGGGCACCACTGAAAAGAGCCTGGCTCTGTCTTTGTTGCACCTGCACCCTCCATTCAATTATTTATATATATGGATGAGGTCCCCCCTGTTCCTTCTCTTTGCTAGGCTGAAGAGTCCCAGTGCTCTCAGCCTTTCCTCATAGGAGAGATGCTCCAAACCCTTCAACATCTTACTGGCCCTTTCCCAGACTCTCTTCAAATATGTCTCTTGTACTGGGGAGTCCAGAGCTGGACACTGCGCTCCAGGTGGGGCCTCACCAGTGCTGAGGAGAGGGCAAGGCTCACCTCCCTCAACCTGCTGGCAGCACTCCTCCTATCGCAGTGCAGAATACCATCTGCTGCCTTTGTCACAAGGGCACATTGCTGGCTTATGTTCAGCTTGGTGTGGAACATGAACATGAACACCAGCATGGACTGGTGCATGGGGTTGTTCCCACCTCAGGTGCACAAGTTTGCCTTTCACTACTTGATGAACTTCATGAGGCTTCTGTCAGCCCATTTATGCCACTTGTTGAGGTCCCTCTGGAGGGCAGCATGGTCTCTGATGCATCAGCCACTTCTCCCAGTTCTGTGTCATCAGCAAACTTGCTGAGGGCACAGTCTACCTCATCACCAGATCATTAATGAAGATGTTAAACAGGACTGGTCCCACTACTGACCCCTGGGGTACACCACTAGTTATTAGCCTCCAATTAGATTTTGGTCCACTAATAACCACCCTCTGACACCAGCCATTCAACCAGTTTTCAATCCAGCCATCCACAGTATACATCAACAGATTCTCTATGAGGATCTTATGGCAGACAGTGCTAAATGCCCTTTCTGAAGTCCAGGTAGACAATATCCACTGCTCTCCCCTCACCTCCCAGGCCAGTCATTACACTGCAGAAGTTTATCAAGTTGGTCAAGCATGACTTCCCTTTGGTGAAGCCATGCTGACTACTCCTGATGATTTTCTTGTCTTTCATGTGCCTGGAAACGGTTTCCAGGATTAACTGCTCCATCACCTTCACACAGATCAAGGTTAGGCTGGCCAGCCTTTAGTTCCCTGGGTAGTTCTTTTTGCCCCTCTTGAAGACAGGAGTAGCATTTGCTTTCCTCCAGTCTTTGGGTATTTCTCCCAATCCCTATGATCTATCAAAGATTATTGAGAATGGCCTTACAAAGACATCTGCCAGCTACCTCAGCACTCATGAGTGCATCCTGTCAGGACTCATGGAATTCTAGATGTCCAGGTTGCTTAAGTATTCCCTGACCTGGTTGTCTTCCACCAAGGGTACATCTGCCTTGCTCCACATTTTTCCCCCTGGTCTCTGGGATTCCTGAAGGATGGTCTTGCTAGTAAAGACTGAAGGAAAGAAGGCATTCTGTACCTCAACCTTTTCCATGTCCTATGAAACTATGTCCCCTATCTCATTCAGCAATGAGCCCACATTTTCCCTAGTCTTCCTTTTGTTACCTATACACTTATAGAAGCTCTTCTTGTTCTCTTTCATATCCCCAGCCATATTCAATTTCATTGGGCTTTAGATTTCCTAACTTCATCCCTGCATGCTCAGAGAACATCTCTACATTCCTCCCAGGTTACCCATCCTTGCTTCTACCCTCGGTATGCCTCCTTTTTGTGCTTGAGTTTGGTCAGGAGCTCCTTGCTCATCACAGAGGCCTCCTGGTATTTTTGCCTGACTCCCTATTCATTGGTATGGACCACTCTTGAGCTTGGAGGAGGTGATACTCAACTATTAACCAGCTTTCTTGGACACCTTCTCTCTCCAGGACCTTATCCCATAGGACACTTCCAAGAAGATTTTTGAAGAGGTCAATGTCTGCTCTCCTGAAGCCCAGGGTTGTGAGCTTGCTTTTTATCCTCCTCTCTCCCCTCAGGATCCTGAAAACCACCCCCTCATGGTCACGGCAGCCAAAGCTGCCTTTGATCTTCACATTCCCAACAAGCTGTTGGTGGGTATGAGGTTCGGCAGAGCACCTCTCCTTGTTGGCTCCTCTGTCACTTGGAGCAAGAAGGTCTAATCAATGCACTCCAGGAACTTTCAGGATTGCTTATATAGTGCTGTGTTGTCCCTCCAGCAGATATTGGGGTGGTGGAAGTCTCCCATGAGGACCAGGACCTGCAAATGTGAGGCTGCTCCCATCTGTCTATAGAGAGCCTCATCCACTTGTTCCTCCTAGTCAAGCAGTGTGTAGCAAACACCCACTATAACATCACCTTTACCTTTATTCTCTTTAATCCTTACCGATAAGCTCTCAGTTGGCTCCTCATCTATCCCCATGCAGAGCTCCAGGCACTCCAGCTGCTCTCTCATGCAAAAGGCAACTCCCCCTCCTCATCTCTCCTTCCCACCCTTCCTAAAGAGCCCACATCCCTTCATTGCAACACTCCAGTCACAGGAACAATCCCACCACGTCTCTGTGATCCCAACAAGATCATAGCCCTGCAACTGCCTACAGATCTCTAACTCATTGTATCTATTCCCCATACTGCATGCATTAGTATGTACTTTAGAGAGGCACCCCAGCACATTCACTTCCTAGAAAAGGTTTTGGGAATTTCTTCCTAATTGTGCCTTGTAGGTACTTCCTTACTTATATGCAAATCCTGGAAGTCACCCCACTTAAGCTTCATTTTGTTGAATTTAAAGCCCTCCTTATGAGGTCAGCCATCCTATTAGCAAAAATAGCTTTGCCCTGCTAAGTGAT
This sequence comes from Morus bassanus, assembly GCA_031468815.1. Taxonomy (NCBI): domain Eukaryota; kingdom Metazoa; phylum Chordata; class Aves; order Suliformes; family Sulidae; genus Morus; species Morus bassanus. The sequence continues at coordinate 56,552,198 of CM062600.1, forward strand.
GTGGATCCCATCTATCCCAAGCAGTGACTGATCTGCAAACAGGGTCCCATAGTCATAGAACCCCAAACCCTGTCACCAACACCAGCTCCTTAGCCAATTATTGACATGTACCATTAGTGCCTTCCTCCTCACATCTTTTCCTTTCACCAGCAGGACTGAGAACACCATCTGGGCCCCCAGGCCCTTGACTACCACCCCCAGAGCTCTGTAGTCACTTTTGATACTGTCCAAGTTTCCCCTAGCAGTCTCTTTTGTGCTCCCATTGAAGATCAGCAGGGGGTAGTAATCAGAGTCAGACAAGTTTCAGCTGTCCCTACTCAATATCCTGGATCCAGGCCCCCGGCATGCAGCAAACCTCTCTAGTTGATAGGTCAGGTCAACAGATGGGTGCTTCAGTCCCCTGCAGCAAGGAGTCACCCACTACAACTAATCACTGTTTCTTCCTGGTGGTATTGCATGGTTTAGGGTCAGGTGGACCAGAGTCTTTGCTTGAAGGCACATAAGGCTTCTCTTCCACTTTGAGGGTGATGAACTTACTTTGTAGTTGCAAGCCCTTAGGTGAGGTTCCTTAGAGGAGCCTTCCTCTTTGTGCCAGAAGTCACCAGCTTCCATTCTTTCCATTCTCCAGAGGCAGCACTTACCTTGATATTAGCAATGAACACTGCCAGCTTCTCTACTGCAGGTGGGGGTTGTCAGTTTTCAAGCTGTTGTCTCAGAGAAGATCCTGTCTATCTCTCTCTCTTTCCTCTTCCCTGATGCTGTGCATCTTGCTCACTTCCTCCCATAACTCCTCCCCTTGGCAGCACAGATCCTCCAAGACAACATACGTCCTTCAGGAAGGTGACCCTCTCACCTGGCATCTGAGAGAAATCCTAGGCACTCCCTACTGCCTTGGAGGGCTGCATCCACCATCCAGAGCTCAGTCTGTGTCAAAGCCTCTACCCTAGCAGGGACAACTACTCCAACACCTGCTGGGAAAAGTGCTCTGTGGCAAGTCAGTACCATGTCTGAGGCTGTTACAGTGGTACAAATTCAACTGAGGCCCCCTTCTTTACAAACTGCTGTACCTCTTGGTTGTACTCTGGGACCTGTGGTCTAGGCCTGGCTCTTATACGGGCCTCTCCTGAGCACCAGCTAAAAGGGTGCTTAGCCCTGCCTAATTAAACAGGCAGTTGCAACAAAGGCTTCAGGCACAATGGGTTAAGAGGAGTTGATGTGCTCATTAGAAGCTGCTAGAGCTTCCTTGAAACCACACCCTTATGGCTCCCTTTACCTCCTCCTTGCCTGACAGCAGCTCTCCAAAGCTATAGAGCTGAAGCTCTACAAAGATGTAACACTGAGAACAATAAATAGTGTATGTTACTCCACATACAGATTTAAGCACTTCTCTTATGCTGATGCTTACACCAATAGATACCACAGCAGTGTCTCACTCTGTGCCATTCAAAAGGAAAGAAATGCCAGTAACTCAATCATCTGCACCATGTATGAAGGATTTTTGGATTTAACCCAAGATGTTTCCAGTGTCAGAGCAGCTGAAAACTAACAGATTCACTTCCAAACCTGTTTAGTCAGTGAGGCCTGCTAACAAGTTTACCGCTGCAAAAGCAATTGCTGCAGTGGTTAGCCACTCTTTGTCCCTCTGAAGAAGCAGGGCAGGGAAAACTGCCTAGTAGGTGACTGAACAAAGCCAGGTACTCGGTGTTTCCTTCTGGACTAATTAAGAGATCTAGGAGCTAGCCATGAGTCAGGAATACCTGGGTTCCTGCTAGTTTTTACATAAGTAAATGAGTGCCTCTGAGGGTTTTAGTGAGAAATCTCTAGCTAAATGGCAGATTCTGGTGTCCTCTTGTGTCACTCTCCCCTCCTTTAGACTAAAAAGGAAATTCTTACCTCCCTCCCCAACTGTTCAACACTTGATTTATATCAAGTTTTGTCTTCCTTTTTTTTTTTTTTTTGTTAATCTATGAAGGGATCAGGGGAACAGCAACAAATTAAAATGAAACAACAGAATTTTGACTGAAGCATACTGAATGTCAGGGTAGCTGCTGCAGTACAAATGTGTCTCCAGGCTGGACATCTCCCCCATCCTACTTTATCAAAGGGACTTTTTCACCATCCAGAAGTGTCTTACCCATCTCAGGTATCTCAAACTTCTGCCACTGCATGCTATCACTATTTGTCCATGGAGGGATCCTCAGTCATGCCACATCTAAGATGTAACTCAGTTTCTGTGTAAAGAAAATTTAGTATCACTTCTAACCTGTTCACACAAAGACAGCCTAGCCTTGAAGTCATTAAGTCAGTGCAGAGCTTCCATACAAAATTAAAAAAGAAAAGCCTAAAACAAATCATAGAAAATTTTTATATTAAATGTTTGACAAGTTACAAAGATTTTTATACAGCTCTGCTGTGAAAATAAGCATTAGGTGTAAGATTGTCTCTGGGAACAACCACAGAATCATAGAACTATTAAGGTTGGAAAAGACCTCTACAATCATCAAGTCCAACCATCAACCCAACACTACCATGTCCCTAAACCATGCCCTAAAGTGCCACGTCTACGCGTTTTTTGAACTCCTCCAGGGATGGTGGACTCCACCACCTCTCTGGGCAGCCTGTTCCAGTGCCTGACCACTCTTTCAGTAAAAAAATTTTTCCTAATATCCAACCTAAACCTCCCCTGGTGCAGCTTGGGGCCATTTCCCTGCATTCTATTGCTAGTAAGTTGGGAGAAGAGACCGACCCCCACCTCTCTACAACCTCCTTTCAGGTAGTTGGAGAGAGCAATATGGTCTCCCCTCAGCCTCCTTTTCTCCAGGCTAAACAACCCCAGTTCCTTCAACCTCATAAGACGTGCTCTCCAGACCCTTCAGCAGCTTCGTTGCTCTTCTCTGGACACACTCCACCACCTCAATGTCCTTCTTGTACTGAGGGGCCCAAAACTGAACACAGTATTCGAGGTGCAGCCTCACCAGTGCCGAGTACAGGGGCACGATCACTTCCCAAGTCCTGCTGGCAACACTATTCCCGATACAAGCCAGGATACCTTTGGCCTTCTTGGCCACCTGGGCACACTGCTGGCTCGTGTTCAGCCGACTGTCCACCAGCACCCCCAGGTCCTTCTCCGCTGGGCAGCTTTCCAGCCACTCTTCCCCACGCCTGGAGAATGGCATGGGGTTGTTGTGAATGAAGTGCAAGACCTGGCACTTGGCCTTGTTGAACCTCATACAATTGGCCTCAGCCCATCGATCCAGCCTGTCCAGATCCCTCTGCAGAGCCTTCCTACCCTCGAGCAGATCAACACTCCCGCCCAGTTTGGTGTCACCTGCAAACTTACTGAGGGTGCACTCAATCCTCTCATCCAGGTCATTGATAAAGATATTGAACAAGACTGGCCCCAACACTGTGCCCTGGGGAACACTGCTCATGACCAGCCACCAACTGGATTTAGCTCCATTCACCACAACTCTCTGGGCTCAGCCATCCAGCCAGTTTTTTACCCAGAAAAGAGTACACCTGTCTAAGCCACGAGCCGCCAGCTTCTCTAGGAGGGTGCTGTGGGAGACAGTGTCAAAGGCCTTGCTAAAGTCCAGGTAGACAACATCCACAGCCTTTCCCTCATCCACTAGGCAGGTCACCTGGTCAGAGAAGGAGATCAGGTTGGTCAGACAGGACCTGCCTTTCATGAAGCCATGCTGGCTGGGTCGGATCCCCTGGTTGTCCTGCACATGCCTGGTGAGCGCACTCAAGATGTATCACTCCATAACCTTTCCCAGTACTGAGGTCAGGCTGACAGGCCTGTAGTTCCCTAGATCCTCCTTCTAGCCCTTCTTGTAGATGGGCGTCACATCGGCAAGCCTCCAGTTGTCCGGGATCTCCTGTGTTAACCAGGACTGCTGATAAATGATGGAGAGTGGCTTGGCGATCTCCTCCGCCAGCTCCCTCAGTACTCTCGGGTGGATCCCATCCGGCCCCATAGACTTGTGAGTGTCCAGGTGGCTCAGCAGGTCATACACTGCTTCCTCCTGGATTATGGGGAGTTTGTTCCACTCCTTATCCTTGCCTTCCAGTTCAGGGGGCTGAATACCCTGGGGATAACTGGTCTGATGGTTAAAGACTGAGGCAAAGAAGGCATTTAGTACCTCAGCCTTCTCCTCATCCTCAGTGGCAATGTTCCCCTCTGTGTCCAACAGAGGATGGAGATTCTCTTTGGTTCTCTTTTTGTTGTTAATGTATTTGTAAAACATTTTTTGTTGTCCCTTACAACAGTGGCCAGGTTAAGTTCTAGCTGGGATTTTGCCTTTCTGATTTTCTCTCTGCAAGACCTAACAAGATCTCTGTACTCTTGTTGAGATGCCTTCCCCTTCTTCCAAAAGTGGTAAACTCTCCTTTTTTTTCTTAGTGCCAGCAAAAGCTCCCTGTTCAGTCAGGCCGGTTGTCTTCGCCGCCGGTTCTCTTTCAGCACATGGGGACAGCCTGCTCCTGCGCCTTTAAGACTTCCTTCTTGAAGAAAGCCCAACCTTCATGGACCCCTTTGCCCTTCAGGACTGCCTCCCAAGGAACTCTCCTAACCAGTTCGCTGAACAGGCCAAAGTCTGCCTTCCAGAAGTCCATGGTAGTGGTTCTGCTGACCCCCCTTCTTACTTCGCCAAGAATTGAGAACTCTGTCATATCGTGGTTGCTAAGCCCAAGACAGCATCCAACACCACATCTCCCACGAGTCCTCCTCTGTTTGTGAACAGCAGGTCAAGCGAGGCACCTCCCCGGCAGGCTCACTTAGCAGCTGCGCCAGGAAGTTATCTTCCACGCACTCCAGGAACCTCCTAGACTGCTTCTTCTCTGCTGTGTTGTATTTCCAGCAGACGTCTGGAGGACTAAAGTCCCCCACTAGAACAAGGGCAACCGATTGTGATACTTTCGATTGTGATACTTGATGCTGCTCAAGAAAAGTTATCAGCATTTAGGGAAATTAGGGAAATTTAGGGAAAGCTTTACTGCTGTCTCACAGGTAGCTTGAAGCAGCAGAGAAACACCTTCTGTGAAAACACTGTTTTGAAGCATCTACAGGTACACCATGTAAATATGATCAGGGCATGGCTAGGGGGCAGACATCAGATAGTTGGCCAGGTAGGGCTTCTGGTCTTCTCCAGGGTTGTAGGCAACCACTCAGACGGGAGGATGTGAAGCAAATGTGAAAAATTTCTGCAGGATCAGCTGAGTGATTATTCCACAGTGGTAACTTTGAGTAAGGCATTGCCCAGTCTCAGATACCATGGTCACTATAAGCTGTTTGTGAAGCACTCCTACTTGTAGGCTATTTGAATGTCAAAGGGAGAAAAACTAGAGACTTAATATTTTGGTGTATCAGCTGTGCTAGGATAATATATTAGTGGATCTGTTGTTCTAATGCAGAAAATTGTGCTCAGAGATCCAAATTCTTTTCCCAGAAAGCTCCCGATCTGCTGAGTAACTTAATTTTATTGAGGAGAGAACATTTTGTTTTCACCAAAAAAAGGGGAGCTCTGAGAGAAAGAGCTTTTAAAAATCAGTGGTGTGCAAACAAACTAAAGGAGTATTTAGGGAAAGTGATTGGCTCTCTGAATTCCACCTCCTGCACTATTATGTTAATTGGGCTAACAGATATTAATGTTATGGCCCTGGACAAATAAGCATTTCTCTGTCCACACTTTTTTTTTTTTTCAGTCATACTTCCAGCCTAGTGAGAATGCTTTATGCTGAAATTGGTGTTCACATTTGAAGCCCCTAAACTCTTCCATGCCACCCTAGTCATGCCAACACTATGCATCATACAGGGCATCTTCTGTTGCAGCACATTGTCCTGCCTCTATTTCACTAGTCCTTGTGGCATCCCTGCCAATGTCTTCTAGAGCTTGGCTGTTCCTGAGTCACTTTTTTCATACACAACCTGGGACATCCCTCTCTACCAGTCAGCTCTTGTATGTGGAGCCCTGAATAACTTGTGAGAAAGCATGGGGAGGCATGGGCCTATATTTTTTTTCAGATAAAACCCCCTATTATTCAATTGGCCTGTAGGTCTCAATGTAGGTGAGCAACAGCTGTGTGAAGTTTATTGCCTGTTCAGCAGTGGTGCAGCTAGGTGCAGCACCTTCTGCTTCCGATGAGAGAGTGGATAGGGATGTGCTTGGGCAGGGACCAGGTAGTGTCCTATACAGGAGCTGGAGAGGAACAAAATGGCATGAAGCAATTCTGTTCATGCAGTACAAGCCATGCAAGCGGGCTGTGTTCAGTGGATGCCATTGTGGGCTTCTGCCTTGATGGCCGATTAGGAGATTGGACTCGATTGATGATGTAAGCTTTTGGGCTGTGTTGGTAATGCCCGATTGGGACTCTGAGCAGAAACAGGGTAGACTGTGAAATCCAGATTGTTGGGTGGACAGTGCTGGTGTTGCTGTGGTTGTCTGTGGAGGTAGTGAGACAGGGTTTGATTCAAGAACAGATAAATGGTCTTCTCTAACAAGATTCAGGCACTAGTTTTCTGTGTGGTGCAAGAAAGCCCTTCTTCCTGGTATGCTCCCTGTTCCTGGTTTGGCAAGATGATCACCCAATTTGCTGAGGGAATAGCAACGTATTTTGGGAAGCATGATGATGTGAACTTGCAAGATAAGTGCTGGTGCAAGAAAACAGCTTTTTCTGTTCCTGCTGATCTTCCAGCTGACTGCTTAAGTGCTGCTCATTGGTAGCTCTCAAGGCAAATACTGCAGTATTGACCTTAAGGTTGCTGAGAGAGGCTGTAAATACAGCCAGGCTCTTCATCTGTAAATAGAGATCATCCTTTCACCACCTGTAATGCCATTAATTGATGTGATCTCAACATAAAAAGCACTTAAATACACCTATTAACTGTGGGTTTTTTCAGCACTGACATGACTTAGTTTTCAAGATAAATATTGTTTGAAGTAAAGGCAAGATTGATATACATGTCTCAGTTCAATACGCATCTCTCAGTTCAGCGTATCTTGACGGTATCTTCATGGAAATTGAGTGCCTGCTCATGGTAATTACAACCAGAGAAAGTATGTAACATTTTTTCTCTTAGTCATTTCTAGACTCAGAATTCTGAGTGCAGCCTGAAGTTTCTGCATTTCACAACCATGAGGCATACAGTACTTGCCAGTGCAGCATTTCTGTTCTGAGAATCTAGAGTTAGGAACTGCATAGGTAGTGCTTTTTGTTGGTTTGCACTAAGCAGCAAATCCAAAAATTCAGTGTTGAGTTTCTTGGCATGATCTTGTGTAGAAACCATTTCAAAGAACAACAAGTGGCTGAAGCTGATCAGCACCTCTGGAGATCAACCTGTGCATCCCCCATGGTCAACTACAGCAAGTTACTCACAGCCTTGTACAGGGAGACTCCACAACCTCTCTGTTTCAGAGTGTTTGATCACACTCATGGTGAAAAATATTCTACTTATTTCTAGTCTGAACTTTTCATGCTCTGGCTTGTGTCTCTTGCTTTTCATCTATTGATGTGCACTTCTGAAAAGAGTTTGGCTCTGCCTTCTCTGTATCCTCCCTTGAGGAAGCTGAAGGTCAAAGAAATTATACCCCCACAATGAACATGACTGTCAAACTGGTAACAATGGATGAGGAGAAGGCTGAGGTACTTGACAACTTTTTTGCCTCAGTTGTCACTGGCAACCTCTCTTCCCACACCTCTTGAGTGGATGGACTGCAAGACAGGGACTTGGGGAGCAAAGTCCCTCCCACTGTAAGAGAAGATCAGGTTCATGACGACCTGAGGAACCTGAACATACATAAGTGTATGGGACCTGATGAGATGCATCCCAGGGCCCTGAGAGAATTGGCTGATGTAGTTACCAAGCCACTCTCCATGATATTTGAAAAGTCATGGCAGTCAGGTGAAGTCTCTGGTGATTGGAAAAAGGGAAACATTGCACACATTTTTAAAAAGGGCAGAAAGGAGGGCCCTGGGAACTGCTGACTTGTCAGCCTCACCTCTGTGCCTGGGAAGGTCATGGAACAGATCCTCCTGGAATCTATGGTAAGGCACATGGAGGACAGGGAGGTGATTCAAGACAGCCAGCATGGCATCACCAATGGCAAGTCCTGCCTGACCAACCTAATGGCCCTCTGTGATAGAGTGACTACATCAGTGGACAAGGGAAGAGCTACGGATGTCATCTCTCTGGACTTCTGTAAGGCCTTTGACATGGTCACCCACACCATCCTTCTCTCTAAATTGGAGAGGTATGGATTTGATGGGTGGACTGTTCAGTGGATGAGGAATTGGTGGATGGTCACATCCAGACAGTAGTGGTCATCGGCTTGATGTCCAGATGGAGATCAGTGACAAGTGGTGTCCCTCAGGGGTCTGCACTGGGACCAGTACTGTTGAATATCTTCATTAATGACAGGGACAGTGGGATCAAGTGCACCCTCAGCAAGTTTGCAGATGACACCAAGCTGAGTGATGCAGTTGACACACCTGAAGGACAAGATGCCATCCAGAGGGACCTGGACAAGCTTCAGAAATAGGCCCATGTGAACCTCATGAGATTCAACAAGGTCAAGTGCAAGGTCCTGCACCTGGGCTGGGGCAACCCCCAGTATCAACAGAAGCTGGGGTATGAAGAGATTGAGAGTAGCCTTGTGGAGAAGGACTTAGGGGTATTGGCAGATGAAAAGCTGGACATGAGATGGCAATGTGTGCTCACAGCCCAGAGAGCCAACTGTAGCCTGGGCTGCATAACAAGAAGCGTGGCCAGCAGGTCGAGGGAAGTGATTCTGCCTCTTTGCTCCACTCTGATGAGACCCTGCCTGGAGTACTGTGTCCAGCTCTGGAGCCCTCAGCACAGGAAAGACATGGACCTGTTGGAGCAGGTCCAGAGGAGGGCCACAAAAATGATAAGAGATCAGAGAAATGGAGCACCTCTCCTGTGAGGATGGGCTGAGAGAGTTGGGGTGGTTCTGCCTGGAGAAGAGAATGCTGCAGGGAGACCTTATTGTGGCCTTCCAGTACTTCAAGGGGACTTACAAGAAAGACAGGGACAAACTTTTTAGCAGGGCCTGTAGTGATAGGACAAGGGGTAATGGTTTTAATCTGAAAGAAGATAGATTTAGCCTAGATATAAGGAAGAAATTTTTTATGATGAGTGTGATGAAACACTGGAACAGGTTGCCCAGAGAGGTTGTAGATGCCCCATCCCTGGAAACATTCAAGGTCAGGTTGGATGGGGCTCTGAGCAACCTGATCTAGTTGAAGATGTCCCTCCTTATTGCAGGGGGGTTGGACTAGATGACCTTTAAAGGTCCCTTCCGACCCAAACTATTGTATGATTCTATGACTCTATGAAGCTGAAGAAGCAACAGGTCTCCCCAAATCTCCCATCCCTTTTCTAGGTTGACAGAGGGCTGGGGGCCTCTGCTGAACTTGCTCCAGTGTATCCATGTCTTCTCCATGTTGTTGGGGATCCAAACTGGACCCAGCAATCCAGAGCCACCTCACAAGTGCTGAGTGAATAGCAGGGCAGGAGAACTTCCCTGCGTCTGCTGTCTGCACTCTTGCCAGTACAGCCAAGGATGTGGCTGGGCTTCTTTACTGCAGTGCAGTTTTCCAGATGATGGGCCCTAAGGCTGTACTGCTGCATGGGGTAGTCATGAAAAATAATAATTTACCACAGACTGTCTGGATCAGTGAGGAGCACAAATTCTGGACTAGTCAAAGAGATTTTGCCTAAGAACACACACTGGAATTAATTTTGTCTCTTTGGTTTAGAAACTGTGACTGGAAATGGAAGTCTGTGGAATCATAACTGAATGTTTTCACCTTTGCTTTCCCTGCATTGACCTTTACATGAAGGAACAGGTAGACACTGTTGCTCTGTTAAAAATGCTCAAGAGGCCAGAGATCAAAATGGTCTTTATCCTGCACAAACTGTCCCTGTCTTGCAGCACAGTTACTGAAGAAATAATCCAAATAGGCAGACTGAATTGAATGTTGTGTGGTTGGTGGTTGTATCTCATTATGATAGCTGAGGCAAAGCCTGGTTACCAAGGGATCTCTGCATGCTGTAAACCTTGAAACCTAGCAAAACAGGTGGCTTCACAGAAATTATTCTTCAGAAACCTTAGTGTAGTCACAACTGGTGCTTATATGTCTAAAATCTCCAGGGACCAGTGGGGAGGTCTCTAACACACTGCCATAGCAGAGGTGTCAGGCACTGGGGGTATCACGGGCTGAAGGTCAGCAGTTTCTTATCCTGGTATGGGTAGGCAGAAGGTCTGCACCGTGATTAGGCTGGAGAAGCTGCAGCTGTGTCCAACATGATTGTGACTTCCCAAAAGTGAGTCTGGAGCAGGAATGGACCCTGCCTCAGGTCTGTCCTACAGAGGTCACTGCAAACCCACTTCTGAGACAACTGCAATGCTGTTTCGCAATACCATCACACTAACACTGAATGCAGGCTGAAGGCTCTTTGTCTATAAACAGTATTTATACCTTGTACCTGTTTGCACAGTGACAAATAAAAATGTCATGTATTCTCCATAGACAGATTCCATGTAACCGTGAGCAAGACATTAGCAAACATTGTGTTTTGACTTAACATCTCTGAGCCAGGAAAAACAAAAGTTAGGACACCAGGTCATTCTGCTTTTTAAAGATGGACCCTGAACTCTAAGTTAGGATAAAACTCGCACAATCTTGAATTTCCAATTTTCTCCTACCTTAAGCTGATCTGCAGTTTCAAAGATGTCTGTGACATTGTTTCTATGATTTTTGGTACCAGATTGTTATTGTTTGGTAATACTTAAGAGTGGTGAAATAAAGTGTTTCAAATTAGAAAAAATGCTAATAGTACCTTTGAAAAACCACTTTCAACATTTGGATTGAACCTAAGATTGCATTTTAGCAAAAAGTTCTGTCAAATGTTAGCCCTCACTTAACAGGAATGTGATTATATTTAATAATGGTTTTATTTTTCAGGTGAGTCTTTGTTTATCTGCAGTGTTGGAGTGCAAAGTGTGAAGGGAGATATGGTGCTTCTTTTCCCATGACACTGTTTTAGGAACAGTGTTTCTAAATCACTGAAATAAGCTTTAGGAAAAGAAGCCCAGTTTATGCTTCTGTCTACAACCTACATTAGACTTTTTAAAATTTATACTAAAGGAGCATATACAGACTCAAAACCTGATTAGGGCTTCATGGTGTTTGATTTAGCACCTTCTTGATTCATGAGCTGATGAAGCCCCAGCTTTGGCTCTGGTGGGGCTCTGCGGCCAGTGCTTGGTGAGACTGTGTGAACTCTGTTTTCCCATGCATAAGAAACCACCTCTCAGAGTGACCCTAGTCAAACTCTAGACATGTGGTAAGATGTATTCCTGCCCTGAAGAGCCTACAGTCTAGATAGGCAAATTGAGCCATAACAATGTGATTTCCCTGTGGGGATGCGAGGCACATAAATTTCAGAGGCCTGCTCAAGAACAGTCAGAAAATGTATAGCTGACCCCTTGGACAGTGGAGCTTCCTTGTAGATGTGACTTTTTTGGATCCTGGCCCTCTAAAACTGCCACAGACCTCAGTGTGGGATGAAATTCAGGCCTTCTGTGATGTAAGGTAAAATGGTGTCAAGGAGCTGAGTTGTGCAGCTGATCCCCTTGAGGGACAAGATGCCATCCAGAGGGACCTGGACAAGCTTCAGAAATAGGCCCATGTGAACCTCATGAGATTCAACAAGGTCAAGTGCAAGGTCCTGCACCTGGGCTGGGGCAACCCCCAGTATCAACAGAAGCTGGGGTATGAAGAGATTGAGAGTAGCCTTGTGGAGAAGGACTTAGGGGTATTGGCAGATGAAAAGCTGGACATGAGATGGCAATGTGTGCTCACAGCCCAGAGAGCCAACTGTAGCCTGGGCTGCATAACAAGAAGCGTGGCCAGCAGGTCGAGGGAAGTGATTCTGCCTCTTTGCTCCACTCTGATGAGACCCTGCCTGGAGTACTGTGTCCAGCTCTGGAGCCCTCAGCACAGGAAAGACATGGACCTGTTGGAGCAGGTCCAGAGGAGGGCCACAAAAATGATAAGAGATCAGAGAAATGGAGCACCTCTCCTGTGAGGATGGGCTGAGAGAGTTGGGGTGGTTCTGCCTGGAGAAGAGAATGCTGCAGGGAGACCTTATTGTGGCCTTCCAGTACTTCAAGGGGACTTACAAGAAAGACAGGGACAAACTTTTTAGCAGGGCCTGTAGTGATAGGACAAGGGGTAATGGTTTTAATCTGAAAGAAGATAGATTTAGCCTAGATATAAGGAAGAAATTTTTTATGATTAGTGTGGTGAGACACTGGAACAGGTTGCCCACAGAAATTTTGGATGCCCTATCATTGGAAGTGTCCAAGGTCAGGTTTCACAACCTGATCTAGTGAAAGATGTTCCTGCCCATGGCAGGGGGATTGGACTACATGATCTTCAAAGGTTCTTTACGACCAAAACCATCCTATGATTCTAACTAATAAACACTCCTGGTTGTTGATTTGCTTTAGAGTCTAGAAAAAAACTGAATGTATACTGAAATGCAGAATCTTGGATAAAGACACTTGAATACAGCCACTTTATAATAATAAAAAGTGACTCCAGAGTCTGTCATGCTTGAATATCAGCAAAAAATAAATCCACTGATTTTATGCCTGTTATCTGAGCTATCAGCATCTTCTGTTGTCCATACAGTAAGAAGCAGATTAATCTCACAGTGAAGCTATGTTATAACAGCTGCTCTGTCTTGACCTGAATAATCACAGGAACCCAAGAAATCACCTAATGATCTTATTATGCCATGTAACAGAAATATTCTAAGGAGCTGTGATTACAATATGGCAACTGAAGACAGAGGTGGCTGGGTTTTTTTTTCCATGCGGTTTATATTACTAATTTATTAGTTTAATCTGTAATTTTAAAAAGATTCACCATTGAACTTTAATAGTTGGCAAACTTCCAAAATACCTCATCCAAAGCAGAGAGGAAGGAGAGTAACATTTCATTCTACTAAGCCCTGAGGTGGTGTGGTCTTTGGAGGTACAGGTTTTCAGGAGCTCCAGTAAGACCTGAGTGAAAAAATGTGATGCCAAGCTCTCAGTAAATAAGACACAGTACCTCATTCTCATGTTTGGGTGCTCTTTTCTTACTTTCTTTCCTTCCCAATAATATTAGGGCCTGTAGGACAGTCCTGACGGGGTGAAAATATTCCATGGGGAATATTCCATGGGAGTGAGGAACCCAAAACAGCACAAATATACCTGGCAAAGGAGAGAGCCTGGCTGAAGAGGCATACAGCAGTTTTGCCTCTCCCAGCCACTATAACATGGAGTCAAGAAGCGCCTAGGAATGTATTCATGGCACAGCAATGAAAGTTAATGAGCATCTACTTGAGAAGTCAGGTTTTGATTAGTGCCAGCACACAAATGCATATGCTCTGAAAAATCATTAGCTTGAGGAAAGCCCTTCAGTTCACCCGTGCTTTCTAGCTAGACTGCATTTCTTTTTGTATGTTCCTTCTTTTCTAGCATCTCTACCTTTTGAGGCCCAGAAAATCATGGCTGCAATCCAGCTAAACATTTAAAGCTTGCTTAATTTTAAATATTTTAAAATTTTTCTGTTGAAATCCAAACCAATTCAATTACTTCTTCAGGTCTTGGAAACATTTCCCTGTAATAGTAACATGCAGTGCTGTGAAAATGCCAGAAAAAAAAAAAGATCATATGAGCAATGCAATGCAACAAAAATGTTCATAAGTATTGCCAGTTGTTACTGACATGCAATATTGTTTTATTTTAATGGGTATAGGCTTGCATTAGACATTGATATGATTATTTTTCATTGTATTCTTGAGTGCATATAGTGTATGTGTGTGTACATATATTCTCTCTAGAGATATGGTACCTCCTCTTGAAAAAAAATAGCTTGCCCTAAAGCTCTCGGATGCTAAGAGGGAAGAAAAAGGTGACACAATGGTTTTTAAAGATTATTAGTATTTAATTTTCCTGTTTCTCTGTAGTTAAGCTTTTCCACCACAATTTATGTATCCCTAGGCTATGCAACACTATGTGTTGCCAGAGCTGTCAGAAAAAAAAGAACCATTTTAGCACATTACACTTTGCATCTAGCCCAGCAATGACAGGCAGTCTGAATTCAGCTGCACAAGAAATAATTTACATGAGTTTCTGAAAGTCAGGACTCTGTCTTCATTACAGGTGTACTGGGAACCTACGAAAGAAAAGGTAGGCGATCTCATTAAGTATCACAACACTTCACTGGAGAGCTTGGAAGATTCTTCTCCTAAAGCTAAAGTTCACCTGATTTGTTTCTCTAAGCCTTATATTGTAGAATTTTTCTGACAATGTCATTTTTCCAAGTCAGCTCCATCTTAAATTTATGAATGCCAGAGGTTTTTGTGGAAATGCAAACCCCTTCAGTTACAGAGCACAGAAAATTAGTTACTTATGCTTTGAATGAAGAGATTTTAAAAGGGAGCTTTAAATGTCCTTACAGAATAAATTAAATACATAAAACCCCAGCATATCAGAAGGATAAGAATATGTTTTTAGCAATTTGAAGAAAATGGGTAGAAATGTACCCAAATCACTTAGGCTTACGGATTTGTACTGTCAGGCTTGTAGAAGTTAGTGAAATGCACAGGCATACCATAGAGTAGAATTTTGCATAGTATAAGAAATATTAAGTAAAAATGCAGCAGGAAGCATTCAAAAGCTGAAGTGACTAAGATAAATTTTCAAGTCCGTTGCATGAGCATTTGGTTTCATGCTATTGCCTAGAAGTCTTGGGAAGTACTTTCCACCATGGCCTCTCAGGGTTAGAGCCTGAACATAGGTGTAGACATCTGAAAATAGAAACTAAAATAGTTGGACTTAATCTGCAACATTTACTATAATGCAAATGTGCTGAACCACAGTCAAGCTATAAGCCTTTGGCACTGGAAAAAATAGAGAATTTTGAGATAATGGGTTTCTAAAAGTTTCTTGTACTTTTGAAATTATTATGAAAGAAGATACTTGTCTAATTTCAATGTTTTTACAGAAACTATGTTTTTGCAATTCTACAGTGCAGAATACTACCCTGTTAAATTAAAAATACACCAAATTTACTGATATCACACTAAATAAGCCATAGCTTACTAATAAATTTAGGTTCATTTGTGGATTTTTTATCACTTCTGCGACACATCATATCCCTAGTAAGAGTGGAGCACATGACCTGGTTTTACTCTTTTCTGTTTAGGGTCCTTTTAACATGAACAAAATAGTATAATAGGGAATTAGCAACAGCTACATGTTGTTTGTGCAGTGTACACTGTTGCAGCTTAGACTACAAAACTCAGATGGAATTAAATAAAGATTGTAGTACTAGTTCACCATGGCTGGTTTTATATCCATTTTACAAATGGATAAAAAGAGAGAAGTTGTGTTTCTTTACACAAAAACAAGGCAAGACTCAGGATCTGAGTTTCTAATTCACTATATCCCTGTGCTTTAAGATTCTTATGCTCATAGAGCTAATTAAATGTGAAGATACATGTATACAGTTATATGAACAGGGCTGGGAATATGAGTGTGTACTGTTGTGAGAATGAAGTCAGCCCTATATCTGGACCTTGATTTAACTTCAGTAAAAACTACAGGAGTCTTTATCTGACTGGAGGTAGGGAAATACTCTTTTAGGAAGTACAGTCAACTGTGCAGAAGCAGAAGACGTGAGAGAAATAAATTCTGACAGTGAAATACATGATCCTAGGCAAAAGTTAGACTTCTATCAGAATGAATTGCATGTAAAATTGAACCAAAAAAAGGTACAACAAATTATTCAATGTTATTTTTAATTTGCACATCTTCCCATGGTAGACACATACTAAACAATGAAAATAAGGGAGTCTGGATGATTTTCTTAAAGGCATGGTAGAAAGTACAAAGTCAAGACACCTTTTACTTGAGTTTTAGCATTGATTGGACAAGCCTGAGAAAGAATCTTTATTTATAATGAGGATAACCTTTCCCTGCCCCTAAACCACCAAAAATTTTAATTTTACAACTTTTAAATTTTTAATCTACCAGACTGGATGATACAGCATCACTAATTGTAGTGACCTACATGGTGCACACATCTTCCTCTCCTATTGTATTTAAACACAGGAAAGGTGAGCAGTCATCTCAAATCAGTTTCCTGAAGTCACAGCCCACTCTTGTTCTCCCTTCTATGGCTTGGGACAAAACCCATGCTACATGGACACAGTCAGACTGGACATATCTTAGGCAGTGTAAAAGGAGCATAAGAACTTTCTCCTGCTGTCAGCAGGCAGACTTCTGAAGATCTGGGGCTACCTCCAGCAGTCAGAGCGACTCTTCCCAAATATAACATTGAATTTATAAAAGGGTTTGGGGGAGACACATCCATTAAGCCATTGCTGTGGCATGTACAGTATTGCCACAGGAAGCCCATTACCTGGGAAGAGGCAACAGATCTCTCCATGAGTAGCCATGCATGTGGGTGTTGCAGGTTTGGGGTGAATCGTTCAACATCTGATTGATTAAGGACCTACTTTTTAATGTGCTTTCCACTAGTATTTTCTGAACTACATTAGTTCCTTGGGTGGAAATCCTAAGGTACGAAAGTGATGAAAGCTAACTACATACATGTAGGTATCTATTACAGCGTATGAAGTTCATTAAAACATTAAAAATCAGTGTTGAAGTGAGTAGGTACAGAAACAAGAGAAGGATAAAAATTGCAGTGGTATGTGCATACCACAGAAGTGATTAATAAAAAGCTTACTCTCCCAAACAAGAAAAGTGAGTTTCAACATTGTACTTATCAGCTGTTCAATCTTAAATTGCTAGGGCCTACAGAAGAAATCATTATTAATATCAGAAGATCTTACTGTAGTACAAACAGTAGTTCCACTTTATCGCAGCATTTTCTTCTAAGGTTTCTACATGGACTGTGGGAAATTTCCTTCTTTCCTTCTTACTTCACCCTCAATTAGTGTCCTACCTATAATGCTATTTCTAGCAGTGTCAGTCATCAGTAGATACTAGGGAATGGAATGGATGTCATGCCAGCTCTTGATACTGAAATCTCTTATACTTTCTGAATGGAAATTAGGCGTGTTTGGTTTACTATAATTTGGTCCCTATCAAACGCAATTTGACTTCAAATTCTGTTCAGGCATGAAGACTGAGGTTCCCAGGCAAATGTGGTCCCTCTGTTCTCTTCACCTATTTGTTGATGTACATGATATTAACACTTTGTGTCCTGAAACCCAGTGTATGAAATTCCTAATGAAAAGTGTCAGTTAACTATTGATATCTGACTACGTTAGCTAAACTGCATTTCTGCTATTAGGTCTTCTCCCTGATTAAATTTTTATGAAAGTTAGAAAATTTATTCCACTCATCAGTCTCAGTTCCATCTTTTTCAAGTGTATTGTTGGAACATAGAACTCCCCTGCAATTAATTTTCACCTCATAATTTTAGTTTCTGACCTTAAACTGTTACATGGTATCACCACATGCTGTTACACAAAGTGACTGCATTCTTCTGAAATAGTTCTGCACATATGTTCATATCATGTATAATTGGTTTACATTTGAGTTAAATGAATTCTGTTTAATAGCACCAGTTTTGTCGGTATAAGAATATTGGAGAATCAAACTCTGTTTCTTTGAGGAGGTAAGTAGAACGCATATATTTTTTAATATTTATTCCAAGGACAGCTTTCTCTCCACCTGCCAGCTTACATTTTAAAATGTAAATGGAAAGGTCTTTATACATCACATCACAGTGCAGGGTGAGTTGCTGGAGCTGCAAGAGAGGAACTGATTTGTTGTAAGGATCTCTACATGCTGCTAGAAGCTTTGGAAATCTCAGCAATATGCTCTTCATAGTGTTAGTGTATTGCAAAGGGGAGGAGGAATATGTTGCTATCTCTCCTGTGTAGCAAGTAAGACCCACTACAAATGTATTATTTATGAAATCCAGATATAGAAATGGGAAATAGAATTACACAGAAAACAAAGCTCTGCGGCCCTGCTGCATTGCAATGGTGTCGGACAGCCCTCCTTGGTCTCAAATGAGGAGCGGGTAAATGCAGCCTGTGACTTTTGACTGGGAAGACGAAGAAAAAGGACTTGGCCCCAGAACTCACACCCACAATACCTGGTTTGTTCCTTCAGACCTCTGATCTCTGGATCCCACCTGCTCTGCTGCACCTTCATACTAAACAGAAAGAGATACCAGCCCTGAGATGCTGGACCATGGATGGTGGGAAACAGAGTACCCTTGCAGAACTCCTTCTCACCAGGGAGTCAGTCTAAGCTGAGATGGGGGAGGTGCAACACTTGCTTTTGTAGCTAAACCAGGAAAACCTGATTCTGTGATATCTAAATATATTACTGTCAGTACAAGATACCTGTTATACATTATATTATTCAAGATGCAATTCAGTGATTACTTTTTTTGTCATGACACCTTAACTACTGAAAATATTGTTCTCAGCTACACAGTAACTATGAGAATAGGGTAGGTAAGTGGAAGCTCTGAGGAAAAATTAAAGAATTAGACTGAAATGGTTAGTTAGCAAGATTTTTTTTGTCAGTTGCCACATAAACATCTTGAAAAAGCTTCTGCATATCTGTTTGCAGCGAAGAAGTGAATGTTGAAACTTAGGTTCATTCTACTCTATGTCTGAGGTACGAAGAGGCAAACCCTTCTAGTTCTGTTAGTTTTCTCTAACCAAGTATCATTGTATTCTAGCTACTCTCTTGGATTCTCTTTATTTTCAAAGGTGATCTTGTCCTCCAGTTAAACTGATTGCTGCTGTTTCTGAGGTATTGGGGTCCAAAACATTTTTTCAGTCTTGCTACAGAAATGCAACAAAATTAATTTATCATATAATCTTTCTACCTAGTTTTCTCTCCTAAGAACTCAGTACTGCTGCTGCTGGTACACAGAAGAGAGAGATGAGGAAAACTAAAACCAGCTATACCTTCAGATTGTCACATTCCTTCTTTGTTCCCTCTGCTACAATGGCTTTCCTCTGGCCCCTGAAGGAAATAATCTAACTTTCCATAAATTATGCTTCACTGCCCAGAGAGTCATTCCCTTACTCTAACAGCCCTCCAAAAATACCAGTAAACAAAATAAATAATCTCATCATGCAGTTTCTCCCTCCCCATTGAATGAGCTCTTTTTCAGACATCTTTAGCCACTCACCATCTCCTTTCAGGGTTCACCCAGAAAGATGGTCTTTCTCTAGGACAAAGGAGACAAGGATTTATATGAGCACATTTATTTTCCAGCATGCCTGGTAGTAACACTCTTTTGGACAACAAACCCAATGGCATAATGCAACCAGAATTAGGCTAGAAAAAGACTGGAGTGGAACTGTTGGAGACTGTGTTATTCCAACAGCCTAGGAGGGGCAGGGGGACAGAGAAAAAGAAGAGAGTGAGCACATTTTTTTCTCAAAAAAAAAAATGTTTGGAAAAATGGTTCTGTTTTTGACAGTTTGTAAACTGAAGGCTTACGTTAAAGGCTCACTGTACCCTTATATAGCATTTAACTATACATTTCTTTCAGAGGTAACTAAAAGATTTTAACTGAACTAAGAAAATTTAACTGGGACTGAAGTGACAAAAACCAATTTTTACCCTCAGGTCTTGGCTGGGTGACAGAATAAGTTCACAGATGTTGCTGTGGATTCTGATACAGTGAACTTTAATGTATCTTTTTCTGAATCCACTACCTCCATTAGATACATGGTTTTACCTAGAGGAGAGAAAGGAGAGAAAATTTGCAATAGAGGAAAGCAAGTTTAGTGTAATAAAGGGCAGTAGTTTTCTGAAGGACTAAGGCACAACTTTTTCATCATCAAGATGGGTGCTTTATGTATGGAATGAGTATGGGCTCATACTGACGGGTATGAACATGCAATGCTGTATGACAGGTATGAACATGCAATGGTGCTACCCATTAAGAAAACCTGGGATATACTCACTTTTAATATACTTATTAGACTTACCTTGTTTATTTTCATCAAAAATTAATGATGATCTCTAGATGTGAGTTGCAGTGTCTAATGTTAACTTTGGTAATATGAGATCTTCACCGTCCTCTTTGCTCCCTGCTTAAGATACTTCTCAGCGGGCTTCAACCATGACAGCAAAAACTCTTGTCCTGTGTGTAAAGGCTGCCTTTACCTTGCGTTTTAGACCATGCATTTCTCAAGGTAGTACATTGCTAGGATCCTTCACTTTTTTCAGTTGAAGAATGGAGGCAATTTGCTTCCCATAGATAGAATGACTCAATAAAGAAAACAGATTTTTAAATGGCTGTCAGATTTAATTTCTGACATCATCAGCAGTGTTTATTTAAACCAATTTATTTAAAGCAAATTCGTTGTTCATTTAGTTGCTTTGGTAGATTTGAATTACAATGAGTATTTTGACAATTTTCTTTTTTAATGAGCCTTTTTTATTGGCTAAACCTGTATCACCCATTTCAAATATGAGTCTACCACTATCATTACGGTGGCTACCACATCAGTCCAGGGATAATCCTTGAAATTTTTAGTGATAAATTCCAATTAAACTATAACTGCATAGAAAATTCTGGCATATGGTACCAATAAAGAGACAGTAAACAAAATGGATATTTTAACTTATTGGGCTCACAAGTAAATTCTGTGCTTTCACATGGTAAAGACCCCTTCTTCAGGTGTCAGGTCTTTTAATATGCTTTTTAAAGTGAGGCACAGCTTACTAATATTTTTGTTTTAAATACATTATATATAGTAATTTTATTTAGAAATGACTCACTGCCTAAGCATCTGTAAACTTAGAAACAAAAAGACTGGAAAGCAACGTAACCTTACAAGAAATCCTGAAGGCTCAACACCTCCACTATGTTTTCTGGTGTGTAAAGAACATACAATGTTGTCTTCTCATCAACTTCACAGTCACATTAGTTTGATGTAGTATGAGTGAATGGCAAAGGAGCTTTAGCTCCAAAGAGCTTATTCAGCTAAGGAGATCAAGGCTGGCCTTGAGGAGCCCAGTGAGCTGGGCACACCATGACGTGTCCCCCCTCCCCAACCCTCCACCTAACAGCTCTTGCAGTGCAGTGGGGATACAGGCTCCCCTCCTTGGAAGAAGCAATCAGGACAGCCACAGTGCCACTCTCATTCTTGGAGAACTGGTTCTAAGTGCTGGGCTGATCTTGCTTTACATGAAGGGCCTGAGCCTGCTGCAGTCTTCCAGTGCCCATGCATGCAGGTGGGCTCCCCTGCTTGGAGACTTCTCTGCTGACAGGGTGCCCTGCAAGGAAGTCTGCATGTTCATGCCCATTAGAGTAACAGAGCAATTTGCTGCTCTGAGCCTGGCTTTTCAGCTGCTTATCTTCACCTCATTTACACTCTCAATTCCCCGGTTACAGCAGAGGAGAATGAAACCACCCAAACTGAAACAACCAAGGTGTTTCAATTACTGGGCCATGCCCTCCATGTGTAGGAGACTGCTCCTGAGCAATGGGAACTCTTCACATCATGTACTTCAGGGCTGCAACTGTTTCTGCAAGACGCTGATCATCATCAGCCTGGGGGATAAATATCCGTGAGCCTTTCTGGGTGAGGGAGTGGAGGCAGCAGATCTCCCTGAATATTTTCCTTCCAAATTTCTTTATCCCATTTCTAGTCCTCTGGTGTTTGCAAGCAGGGCCCCCACCTTAAAACACAGAAGCGCTCCTGCCTTCACACCACATTTCTAACACCTGCACAGGAAAGTGCCACCAGGCATCAAGCCCCTTCATCCTCTTTTCCACCCCTAAGGTACTGTCCTCCTTGTTTACCTGCACCTCTGCCCTACCATACAGTTTCCCGTACACCCCACAGACAGGTCGCATGCAGGCCCCCTTACCAGCCCCCATGCAGTCCCTATAAAGCCCACATGCAGCCCCCAGGCCCCCCTCCAGCTAGCCTGCTAGAGAACTCCTAAACATCTCCCCTCCAGCCCTTGTGCAGTCCCGCAGCTCTCCCCGCCCCCCATACAACCACATCCAGCCTCTGGGCAAGCCCCATCCCCTACAGTGCCACCTCCTCCAGCGCCAGTGTAGCCCCCCCAGCCTCCCCGCAGGCATCCTCCAGCCCCTGCAGAGTCACCCCACCGAGCCTCCCCCTCCACCGCCCGCCCAACCCTCACCCCCCCCCCCCCCCCCAGCGCCCATACAAGCGTCCCCCCAGCCCCACGGAGCAAGACAGCCCGATGGGACGCGCTGCGGGAGGGACCTCCCCGCTCCCGCCGTGTACCCGGGTAAGCGCCGCTCGAACGGGAGAGGCGGCCCCGCGGCGGCGGGGGGTGGGGGGCAGCCCGCCGCCCCGGCGGGCCGCGGCAAGGGTTAACGGCGGGGCCAGCGGGCACATGACAGCGGCGGGGCACGGGCCGGCCCGACCCGGCCCGGCGGGGCTCTGCGCGGAGCTGCACGCCGCCGGCGGCACGGCGCCGGCCCGGGAGCGGCGGCGGCGGCGGGGGGGGGACGCGGACGCGGACGGTGAGTGCTGCGGGGCGTCTGCGGCGGCCCCGCGCCCCGTCCCGGCTGCCCGGGGCGGGTGTGTGTTTGCGGGTGTGTGGGGGGGCGGCTCGGCTCGGCTCGGCTCGGCCCCTCAGCTGCTCCGCTCCCGTGAGCTGCCCCCTGCCCTCCGGCCGCCGGCCCGGGCGGGGAGAGGGTGAGTCGGCGGCTCCCGGCCTCCGTGTCAGAGCGGGGAGGGGGGGAGGAGAGGAAAGAGCAAAACAAACCCTCTTGTGGTGAAGTTACTTCGCAGTTACTCACCTCGCTGACCAGCCTGCTGCGGAGATGAGGGCGCACCGCCGTCTGGGAGGACGGGACAGACACCCGCCCGGGAGATTTGTCATCCCGCTGGTGAATAAGCGGAGATAGGTACCCGCGGGAGGAGGGAGCGGAGCGGAGCGGAGCGCCTGCCCGCCGGCCGCCCCTCCGGCGGCGGGAGCACGGCGGGGCGCGGCGGGCGGCGTGAGCAGCGCGGCGGGCGGCGTGGGCAGGGTGGCGTGGGCAGCGCGGGGCTGCCGGCCAGAGCGATGCGCGGGCCCGCGGAGGCCCATCGCCCCGATGCCCAGTGGTGTTTTGGCGGGGGCTTGCCATCATGCAGGCAGTGTCCCCACGGGCAAAAAACCAGACGCGTCGTGACCAGTGAGGTGACAGCTCTGCCTCGTCTGCGGGCCTGTGTGTTGCTAGTAACTCCAGCCTCTCAAAGTTAATAGAAATCCACGGCTTTCAGCTGTGTCCTCTGCTCCCAGGATCCTAGTTAGCTTTTGGCCCTGGTTGGTGCTGCTAATGCGTTAGCTGCAAGGTCTGTGGGATGAGGCATGGGTGTGGTAAGGGTGGCAGCAGGTATCTCCTGGGCCATCTGCGGGAGATGTGTGGTGGTTGCCTGCACTGCCCCGTAAGTGACAGTCACAGAGAGGGCACCGGGGAAGTGCAGGTGCCTGTGGCCCTGGGCCTCTGCATCGCCACCGCCTCGCATGGGGACGCCATTGGTGGCTTCCCATGTCCTGCTTGCACTGAAGCTCTCACCGTTGTTGACGCTGCAACGTTAGCAATTGTGGCTGTACTCCTGGAGAGCTGAAAGTCGTTGTAGGCAATGCTATGAGGGCAACAGTGTGAGTAAAAGGTGCACGAGTCAGGGTTTGCAGGAGCCTTTGGTTACTGGGTAAGGATGCTGCAGCTGTTGACAGCGTGTCAGAAAGCCTGCCTCTGACTCTGGTACTCAGTGCTGCCAGATGTGTATTGGGTGTTTCAAGCAGCTTGTCTGAAGTTTGTAGCTAGCTCTAATGAGAATAATGTTGCTTCTGGAAAGCTCATGCTGGTCTGTTACAGGAACCACTTGCAGTAGCACAGCTCTGACACTTACAATCCTAATAAAGAAAAAGCTTAGGAGATCTTAATTACCATAATAAAAACCTGAGAAGGTTTTTGTGGCAGAATGGTAAAAATGCTTCATCCCAACTACACTATGACATACATCATTCTGTCCACTGATAACGGCTGCCCTTTTGATGGCAGTTGCAGCAGTATCGGTGATTGTGCTCTGCTCTGTGTTTGTACAGTCCCTTGCACAAAGGCATTCCTTTCTGTGACTAATCTTCCTAGGAATTATAGTGATGCAAGTAATAAGTAATTAGTATATTTCATTATGGTAGCTCTGAGAAACTCCATCATGTTTGGGGGCTGGTTGTCTCACAATGCTGCAGAGGACCTCCTTTAGCTTTCATTTCATCGTTGATATTGTATCAAGAAGGTATTATGCTGATTGAGAATGAAACTCTCAGATTGTGTGACCCTTTTCTCATTTTCCTTGGCTGACCACCTGGGCCTAAGAAAAACGTGATATTATCGGAGTACTGCAGTTTGGAATGAAGCCCCCTGTGGTAGTCCAAGAGTACAATTGTCAAGAAATGGATACAAATGACCAAAACAGTGGATGCTAATGTGAGGTATTTATTATTCTCAGTAGTGCATGACTTCTGAGACGCTGGCTGGCATGGAGGGTGGGGAAGAGATTCTCTATAAATTGAGTGGAAAGCTTATTTTGTAGTTTCAGTTTTGAAGCCCCATTGTCTTCCTTTATTGCAGCTGTGATTCTTAATGTACGTATTGTTCCAAGCCTAATTTGAAGCTCAGCTATTTTTTTTTCCCTAGTTATTTGGATTAACACATTTAAATCTCTGTGTGGTTTTCCTTTCCAAGAAGAATTTATTGCCCTGCTGTGGTCTGTGAGCTGTAGGCAGATAACTGTACAAAAGCTGTGATACCAGCACTTCCTCTGTGTGTGTGCACGTGCTTTTTAGAAAATGAGTTGTTAAGTTGGTGGCCTATACTTCTGTTAGGGTGTGTCCTTGTCACAAGCAGTGGTGAGACACAAAAACCTCAGGAAGCTCCAAGGCCCCATTTCTGTAGACACTGAGTAGTCAGTGAGGGTGAGGTGTGGCATCTCAATAGCTTTTGGTGGCTGTCCTTTCCCCCTCTCCATCCCAGTCCTTGAGTCCAGCCAAACTGACTCATCAGGGGTGTGATGTCAGGGGAGGCAGTGATGTCTGAGTATTTCACCATGGTGCCACTGACAGGTGATGCTCCAAATACCATGGCCACGCAAGGAGGGAAGGGCTGGCAGGGGAGAGCAGAGCTTAAAGGGGAGGTAGCCCCTTTGGGTGGCCTTGTGGTAGCTCAGCCCTGGCAGGAAGTAAATGCTTTCCTGGACTTGTGCTATGGATATCATGGAGGAGAACGTGGAGAGAGGCTTGGCTGTCACTGGTTGTGGTGGGTATGAGGGGAGGCACTCACAGTCTTGGAGCACACAGTTCCAAGGGAGGGGGTTATGGTTCATATTTGCTTTCTGTGGTGTATGGTAGCTGTTGTAGAGGTGAGGTGTCTCCAGTGGAAGAACAGAAAGGAGGAACTGTTCTGTGCATTGTCTTTCAGTCTTCTCCTTTGGTTTGAGATAGTGCTTTCCCTACCCTATGTGTGGAGTGTCGGTGACTGGTAACTACTTTTGTGCAAGTGTCTCCTGAGCTGGATTTATTACAGTTCCTTAAACTGATCTCTGCAGTGGAGTAATTCAGCTTTTATTGATGTTGAAATGTATCTTACCTCTGATTTCAGTGGGTAAAGCGGTAAGTCGACTCTGATTACTTTTAAAAACTGCACTGTAAAAGCAGACTATATGGCATATGGTGCTGCAGGCACAGATTTGTGAATTCTTCTTTTGTTTTGCTTGCTGAAGGATTGGTGTTCGGATTTTCCAGGGCTTCAGCTTGAATTTAAATTTCACTACATGGCTTTCTGAAAGTGAATTTATGAATCATTGTTATGGATTTTGAGAAATTATGTTGTCATGCTGTTATTGATAGATGCAGAGTCATAGAGCTTTGAGTAATGCCAGCTTTAAAAAAAAGGGACTTTAGAAGCAGTGGACATAATTGTATTTCCTTTAACACGCATGAGAGCATGAAAAGGTCACTATAATATCTCATTGATGGACAGAAATATTTCATTAAAAGGTGGCAAGTGCTTGTGCTCCTTTGGTAGAACAAAATAATTTGGCAGCACAGCCATTCAGTCTCAGGATAGTATTCCCTGCGTTTTTTTTGTGTTTTAACTTAGTACATTAAGCTTCAACTCTATTCAGGATTTCTAAGCTTATTTCTAAATAAGTGGTTGTATCTGGTACTGTATTCCTATGATTTCCAAGATCACTTTGGTTAGAAATCTATCATGTCTTTTTACTATTACAGGTAGCTATAACTGGGAGCTATTTATGCATCTGATGCAAAAGTCAGTTAGACTTTTAGAATATAATTCATGTCCAATTGGCATTTAGTTAGATATATATGCTTTAATGCACCTCCTGGTAATCTGTTGTTTTGGTTTGAATCAGTTTGGCCTCTCAGACTTTGATATGAGAAGGTCCAGATATCATGATGGAATTTGATGCTAAACAAATCTAATTAATCAAAAGCCACTCAGGAAAAAGTAAATGATATTGAAAATACCACAAAATAATAATTAAAAAAAATGTGAAAAGTTACGCTCTCCAAGGTGCTTTAATATTTTAAAGAAAGGAAGTGCTGATTTGTAGGTTAATGTAATGTTATACATTTTCCCAATAGAATCAGGAAAGGATTTTCTTCCTACTAGAGGAAGAAAATGTAGAGACATAACTTGCTTATGCTTTCATAAAAAAGGTTGTTTTGTTTGTACTTTCAGGTCATTCAGTTCAAAATGCAGCTTACTAGCATGAGAAAGAAATTACGGGCCTAGAGGCCTTTCTTCAAGTGTAAAAAAACCAGCAGTAGCCAATGATAAAATTGAGGCAACGATGGCATAGAACACTGTTACTCACTGTAAGATATAATATTACTGCAGAATAGTAGCAAAGGAGACCAACCTACTAACAACACACCACTAACAACCTACTAACCAACTAACAAGAGGTGTATATTGACCTGGATTTTATAGAGCTGGGAGGTCTGTGTAAGCTATGTAGAAATATTCTGTTAATTAAACTAAAGGAGCTTTTGTTGAGTGAAGCCAATGCGTTTGTCATGTATAATCTTTTCTGGATTGTATTAGTACTTTTCTAATGTAGTTAAAATTGCAGACAAGAATTACAGGCAAGAACGATTTTTGTTTGTAGCCAATTTATAATGACAGGGTGTATAGCCTTGCCAGCAAAAGAACTGCCTTGTTTGTATGTCCTTTTCTAAGGATCTAGTCACCTGTGCTAGGGCAAGGTACATTCTGCTTTTAAAACAAACTCTGAGGGTTTAAGAACATTCAGCTCTCCCTGTCCTTGTAGTTGAATTGCAGAGAGTGATCTATGCTTCAGCCAGGCATGAAAATAAATAATATTGCTTTTAATTGGTGTGCTTTACAATTTTTGTTCCCAAAATGTAAAAATGTAACAATTAAAAACGGTGTATAGAATAAATCTTTTATGACCATTTAAGTGTGGTTAGGGCATATCGTTCTTATCAATGTCAGTAGGGATTTTGCTCTTGCCTTTGAAGATAATATACTTAGGCCTTTCTTTATTAGTGAGTTTTAACTAGAGAGTGTGTGTGAATATCCATGCATATATGTCCATACAGACACTTAGATGGCTTTTACTCTGGAAGTGTGATATGAATGCATTTTTGCAAAATAAACAGGGAAGTTTTGTTTTTGGGTTTTTTTGACAGTTCACAGATGGAGAAAATTGAGACGTGGCAGAGTCACAGTAAGCGAAGGGTTAAGTATGAAGGTTTTACATGAAATTCTATAATGAATATACTGGTTATAATCTTATTGGCTTCAGTGTTGAAAATCTCGTGTGCTGAAGGTAAAAATTATGGTTCAGTGTTTTGCTGCAGCAAGATCATAATATTAAAACCTTAATGTATATATGAATGAAAACCATAACTGAAGCCATACTTCAGTTTTATTTGTCAACTTAATCTGTTTGTCTGAACAAGTTAATTAGGCACTGAGTCTATGACTGAACAAACTACTTAAACATGTGCTTAATGTTAAACATATGAACCTAGTGATGAAAGTTGGGTATGTGCTGTTCAGCTGAGTTAGGGCTGAAATTACCGCATCTGTGTGATATCTCAGCCTAGTGATTTACGCTGACAAGTGCAGCTTTTGCCTACAAATCTTTTTTATGTCAGGAAATGTTTATATCTAGTTGATTCTGCCTTGGGCTGTGGCTGAGATGATCTCTCAAACCCCTTACCAGTCTTGTCTTCTAAGATTTAAATAACAGGAAAACATAAGTGATGAAATGTCAGAGTGCAAGAATTATTGGTATAATTTAAAAGATATCCTTGAAAATTTGCTACTGTGTGATTACATTTAAATTACGGCATAACTATAGGCTTACAATAAGCATCCACTTTTGAAGTGATTGCAGTTATGTTTATGAATACTGCTGTGCTGTGCTTTCTTGCAATACTTTTCTGTTGTGAAGACACACAGAGTTTGAAGGACTGTTGAGGCATTTCTATGGTTTTGCTGTTCCCTCTTCATATTGTTGTATGCACATCCTTTAGAATGTGAACTGGTATCTCTTTCCTCTTTTGTCTACATCTGCATAGTGCTGGCCTACTGTGTGTGCTTTTCAGCACCATTTCAACTAACAGACTGAGGAGATGGCAGAAAAAGGGGCGATAGCCGTGTTCAGCCTAGTGACAACTCCCTATCAGAAAGTCTTTTCACTCCTGGCTGCCTTCTTGCACTTGGTCAGCATTCACTTAATTTCATGGCTGATTTAGTTAATTTGAAGGCAGCTGACTTTATTGCAAACTTCAGCTTTTGAAGAGGCAGGTTTTCTCCATGTTAGAGCTCCAAGTCATTGCTTGGCTTTGTTCTTTCTCCCTGACAGACCATATAGTGCTTGTACTTTGTTTCTTGTAACCAGTAATGTCATAGTCATGTGCGGTCCTCTTTTGTGTATTATTTACTGCAATATCAATTATTTTATTTATGTATTTTTTTAAACAGGCATAATACACAATGGATTACTTACTGACTTTGGATTCCTATCAGTCATAGCTGTGGGTCTGTAAAAACACACTTTGATTACATTAACTTCTTAAAAATGAATGGGAGGTCATGCAGTATGAGCCACTGGACAACAGGTATTCCTCATGGACCTAGGATGATCAGTGGACAGCAGATCCCACCTATCAGAGTTCATGCAGGAACACCCTGCCCATCTTCAGATAGCAGCACCCAAAGCCCAGCTATTGGAAACTTGTCTGCCGGCCTACACATAAAGATGCCCCTTGGAGGAGGGGTAGCTCCTCAGAGCAACATCATTGACAGTACTATTCACCTTCCTGCTCTAAGTCCCAGGAAGCAAGTGGTTACAAATGGGAAGCCTTTATTACAAGTCCCACAACCCCCAGGACTGCCAGCCCCACAGTCTTTAAAGCCAAACCAGCAAGAATTTGGAAATACTTTCTCCCCATGCACAGGTGAAGGTAAGACTCCTTTTTCTATTGCTATTAGTAATAGCATTTCTTCTCCAACAACACACACCTAGATGGTATGGGTTTTAGTAGATGGAATCCAGTCTCTTCTTTACCACTCTTTCACTACAAAGGAAGAGATACTGAAACAAAATGTTTTGCTATTTTCCACAAAAGTAATTCACCATTTGATTATTCCCAGGGGCTTTGTATTACACAGCAGTTGCTCAGAATTGCTGAGTTGTCCTAAGTTTCTTTATAAACAGTGTAATTTGACTTGCTTTGCTAACCTAACCTCTTGACTCAACAAATCCAGATAGTAATTTTGTGTTCTGTGGCACCAGAATTTTGTGAGTGCTATCAGAAATACTCCTTCTTGGATGCATGAACACAGCTTTCCTCTAGTGACTAACAGCTGCTTACTGATGAAAGCAGCAACGTAGTCATGCTTTTTAGAGTGCTTAGGCTGGACAAGCTGTAAAGCACTTTGGAGCATCTTGACCATAGATTTGCAACCCATTTTTTGGAACCACTGTTTATGCTGTAGATACGTAGATATGCATAGCTCTCACAAAATTTGAAGGCTGGTTCTCTGTGAGTAAGTGCTTGTCCATCGGAGATTTACCTGTCTATGAGAAAGTATTTGACTGCTTTTGGGTCTTTGAAGTCAAAACAGAACTTTTATGTTTTCGGTACTTCCTGACTCTGGTCATGCTGGAGACACGGATACTCTTTTGGAGGAGTTTTGGTATCATACTTCCGAAACTGAATGTACATAGACATGAGAATTTAATGTATAGAAAAAAATTAAATTGTTTAAAATACAAAAAAACCCTTGGGTTGATATCCGAGTGAAAGTTCAGAAAAGGAAACAGAGATTTACCATTTTATTCCAAGTGTGTTGCTTCTCGCTGTTTTCTGTTTTTCTTCACTACTTCCCTTTGAAAACTTAGGAAGCCCATCCCTCTTCAGCAAGGCTTGCAGGCTTGAAACTGGTATAATTTCAGAACAAGTTGAACGTTAACTGCATGCTTGAGTGCTCTGCTGAGTCAGACCAGTGGTAATGCATATACATATTCATTGGGTGACCTCTAAGATCACCCGTCTGATCCTTGCTTTGGTGGTGGGTGTAATTCACAGCATATAGCTTTAAGCTTCTGCTACAGTGAAGAGAGGTGGATTCCTTACATGATGAGCTTTGGAGGAATTTATCTGTCTTTCACTACTGGTGGAGCCCAATTCCTGCCATCTTCAAAATTACGTGCCTAAAATCAGGGAATCCATGCTGAGATCTCTAAAATAGCCCTACGTAACAGCTAATCCACCTGCAGTGTGTGTTGCAGAGCAGCATCACAGTACGAAGAGAGTGTCACCTAGTTTAATGTCCTGGGTTTGGGGATTTTGATCTGCTGTGCCTGATGGCTCTGTTCCTAGCTGCTGTCATTTTCATCTTTCTTTCTTGGCCTGATTAGCTTTCACATATGTAAAGTAGTCTGCTGTTTTGTGGGATAGCGAGTAGAGAATTCAGCTGATGGGCTGGCGTTAGGGAAGCTTATGTATAAACAGTGCTGGTTAGACAAGACACTGTGAACTTCAGATACGATGGACTTCAGATTCTGTGTTTGTATGGATTGGGATTAGTAATTCCTCATGCTTTAAAGTACATATTATTAGTAGGACCACTTACAGAGTTGAAGATTATGCGTGCTGGGAATGTACCCACTAGGGGAGAGCTAAGTCTCATTCATTTGGTCATGTTCAGAAAATTTTCTAAGATTTGGAACTTTGCTGTGCTGTATAATGCATAGCATGTATGTAAATAAGACTGTAAAGCTTATAAAACTATTAATGTAGTTAATGCTTGTGCAGCTCTTTCATACTTTGTTCTTTTCTAGTGGGGGTATATGGAGGGAAATGTCTTTTGGTAGGTACTTTCTTTAGTTAAACCTTCATCTCAAGAGACGATAGTTTTCCTTTTACAGCTGTCTCAGTATCAGTTATAGAGGTTTGCACTATTCAAAGTTGTTTTTTTTTTTTTTTGTTTGTTTATTTA
The DNA here is from genome assembly GCA_031468815.1 of Morus bassanus. Taxonomy (NCBI): domain Eukaryota; kingdom Metazoa; phylum Chordata; class Aves; order Suliformes; family Sulidae; genus Morus; species Morus bassanus. The sequence continues at coordinate 56,583,833 of CM062600.1, forward strand.
CTATAAAACACGTGAGATAGTGAAAGCAGCAAGATATACAACAAAATGGCTTTTGGTGGTTTGGAATAATTTCCCTGCATTCTTTCAATAATGGATAAACCAGTTTAAAGAAAAACCCAGGAGCTTCAGTTTGGGATGGGGGAAAGAACAGAATATTTTGGGGCAATCCAGTTGTGTGCTTTGTTTTTTACAGAGCTTTTTTTTTGACAGGAGGTGGTGCTGAGTGCTCAAAAAAAGAACAGTAATAATCTATAGTAACCACAACATGCAGAGAGTCTTTACTTTGCATGAAGACTCTATCTTGTATAATGTTACAAAGCTTTGAAAGGAGATGATTTTTAGAAAGGATGCCACCTAAGTCACATTAAGAGAAAGTGTTATGCTTTTGTGCATGAGAGCCTAAACACATTGTGCTGTGTTACTGTATGGAGAAAAAAAGCAAGTCTGAACATGCACTGGCGTACATCTCTGACTTCAGTTACTTTACCTCCTGTGTGGTACTGACGGAATAATATGCTTTCTAGTACTATGTTGTGCATATAAAAAAGAAAATAGTATAATGGTGGATTTTTCTGAATACAGAAAAATGTGCTAGTACAGTGGTTTTTTTTTTTTTTTTTTTTGCTAGGAGTGTACACTTTTGTGTACCCATATTAGATATTTTCACATAGAAATTAGGTGCAAAATGCAGGCATAACACTACACACATTTGGCATTGGAAATCTACAGTCTCTCATTTTGTTTGATACGTGTATTTGACCACTTTTTGTGGATAATTGGTTTCACACCTTTGAGATTTACTCAGTCTTAGAAAGAGATCATTAGTGACAGTATCTGCTGAGATGAAAGTGAGCTAGAGAGACATCAGACAGGAATGAGCAGAAAGAGGAAAAGGGTGAGAAAAGTAATGAAAGACACAAGACCATAACCTGGCCAGCACTGGTCTTCAATTTCTCTCATCAATGTAGATCTTTTTACAGAAATCTTGTAATGAAAAAGAATATAATTTAAAAAATCCACCTTTCTACTGAGTGTTCTGTTAAGAAGGTAATTTTTTTTTAAAAGTGTGTAAATTTCAAATAGTTAAAATTAGAATTGGAATTAGCCCAAAAGTTGTGTATTCAAGGATTTATCACCAGCATATCTGCACTTTATACACATCTGAATAGCATTTTGTTTTCTAGAAAACCTAGTAGCTGTTCTTATTGCTTGTCTTATTCACTCCTCTGTGCAGACAGTGGACTTGAGAGTGTGAGCTGGACTATGTTCAGGCATATTCTGAGTGTTCTCTTGTAGTAATAAAAATCCCAAATCTTTCTAAAAACAACACCTATTTTCTGAAAGGACCAATATGTTCAACACCTATACTGTTTTCTCTTAGTGAATGAAAACATTTCTGAAGTCCATTGAGAGGTATTAGACACACATATCCCTGCTGGTGTAGGTAGTGGTAGGTGGCTATGGGAATAGTTGGGGAGGACACCTTGTATTTTTCCCTTAGCATTATTCGTTAAGCACCACTGAGGGGAGGGTCCTGCTGAGGGAATTGGATCCTTGGTCTGAATTGCTGTGATCATACTTAACATGCTTATGTCAGTTCATTCAAAGTTTAAGAGTGGGTCTTCCTGTCCTGTAAGACAATATATGGTAGTCTTAAAGCAGCTTGGATTTGGGTGATGGAGAATTTCCACTGTGACCAAAATTCCATGCTAAGGTGCTGTAGGGAGAGGTGGTGCAGCTGGTGCACCTCCAATCACTGTGCTCATAACCCGGTGGAGAGGTCCAACATGGACACGGGGAGGGGAGAGGCAGCCTGTCAGCCTGGCTTCTGGACTTCCTCATTGTGATTGTGGTTTGAGCTCGTATGTCTGGCAAGACTTTCTAGAAATTGTGAGCAGCTCTCAGTCATGAGAGCTGTAGCCCTCTCCTTGCATCCCCCTTTCTCCCTGGCAGCAGGTGGCACTGCACACATGGGGAGTTCAAGTTGAAACCAGTCTGGGCTTTTGTTCCACCCTGACTGCTCTACTAAAACCAGTGTAGTCAATATGTGGGTATGTGACTATGTTATAGTTGTGAAGAGTTGACATGAAAATACTTCAAGATGGGACTTGAAGAAGCAAATCTGGACGTTTGTTTGTAAGAAATGCAGAAACTTGTGCAGGTGGGCATGGACCCCTTTTGTTCTCCTTTCCAGGGCCATTGAAAAGACAGCTGTCATGTTCCACTGCTGTGGTTCCTGCAGTGTTAAGTTGTTCCTTGACATGAAAAATCATTGTGTATTTTATTTCCTATTTTCTTGCAAATGTGAATGTAAATTTTTTCTAGTAAAATGAGTCAGGTAGCTAATGTTCGTGTGTAAGATGAGCATGTTTCCTGTTGGAGATCACCGAGGTTCTTCCTTATCCTGGAAATAGTTGACAGGCATTAAATCTTGCGATTGGGATTTTTTTTTTTTTCCCCAGAGGCTCTGGAAGAAGAAGGAGCTCCAATGCTGCTAAGCTGTGTGAGAACTGTGAACTTGGTCAGGGAGGATCATTTGTCTCCAGTTGCCAAGAGAGCCTTGTTTTGCTTTTGAACAATAACCGCACAGGACTGTGAGGAGTGTTATATACAGAAGTGTTAATCAGTAAGCAGCTTGAGCCACACTTGAAAACTCTTTAACATACTTATTTTGCTCTCTAGTACTGTTGTTTTTATGTGTCAGTTGGCGCAGTCTGAAAAAAGATGTTCATCAGTATTCTGTGCAGTTCCTTACACAGAAAGCTTGACTTAAGACTTATTGTCTTTTTCAGTTGTTTCTATAATCAATTGTCAGCAATTTTAAAGCCTGGTTATTGACGATGTTTAGGTACAGCAAAGTGATTAAGTGATAATGATCTTAGTTTTATCCAGCATGGCACATTTTCCAGCTTTGCATATGCTTCAGTGGCCTTGATATGCTTGAAGAACAACACAGGATCCATCGAGGCATGGAAATCAGTACTTGCAGCTCTGGCAGTTCTTGGGGAAATCCATTCTGAAGACAGTAGGGATGGGTCTCGGTGGGTTCTTTTATCTGGTGTATGACTTTCCAAAAGGACACAGCTGAGAACATGAGACTCCCTGAGTTTAAATCTGCAATTAGTTTTAGGGGCTGGATGACCAGCAATCCTGGTCAGGTTTGAGAAGGTTCACTGTAGTTCTTGGTATGCCTCTCATGGAATGTGCAAGAGGTTTACTTCATTTTTATGTAAAAGGTGGTACACAGATTCCTGTTGCAAGACATTCCTTTGGAGTGCTTATTTCAGGTTAAAATTTTTTTTCTATCTGTCATGTTTCAGGCATGGTTCAACTCCTGAACATAAATGATGTTCAGGCAACTCTTGGAACACAAATAATGGAAGGCAGTGATTTACATTGATTTTGACTCTGTACTTTTGAAGTCTTTATCTTAAGCATTCAGAAATTTGTTTAAGAACAAAATGTTTAAGAAGATAAAAATAGCTGGTGATACCAAAATGCATGTGGGACTATGTGCTATAAAGGCTCCAGGCAACTTACAAAAATTCCCTGAAGAGTGTTAGGCTTAATGCCAAAAAGGATCTACTTTACACAGGAACTGTAAAATCCCTCAAGAGTATTAGGCATATTGCCAACACTTACCCATTCTGTGTTAAGAGTGTAATTTAACTTCTCTCATACCCACCCAGCCTTATGCTTTTATCCTCTGCTTTGTGGGCCTGGCCAGTGAACTTTAAAATGAATTGCAGCTACGCAAAATGCAGTATAGTGAAGGGGTAGATTTAAGTAAAGTCATATTTTATAATCTTCTTAGACCAAATATTATTCTTTCGGTCTGGGGCAAACCAGTTGAAGGTGATGGGGTGTTTTTATCAACAGCTTTATGACACCTGTTTTCACCATGATGACAGCTTGCTATTGTCAATAGCATCCAAAGAGTATCTCCAGCTGGAAGGCTGCAAAGAAATCATGGGCGAGCTGGATGGGGGAGACTACACGAAGCTCACGACCCCATGGGCAACCCCTGATGGAAATCTCAGTATGCCTTTAAATGTCCTCCTCAGCAAAATTCCCAAAGGGTAAAATCAAGGCAAATATACCTTCCTGAGAGGGTGACTTCCAGGAATGTAGCATTTCCTTTTTTTTTCTCTGTTTTCACTGATTAAAGGATACTTCTGCATCTGCACTTACGTAATCCTAAAAATGACTAATGAATTTTGTATTCTCCGTCAAGTTTGTAGAGAGGAAAATTGAATCAGGTCAAGCCATCACAAACGAGCAAACCAAAACAGGCCAAACTACAATATTTTCACTTTACTTTGTTTGAGAATCTTCAGCTTAGTGCATGATTTTTCAGGTTTTTTTATCACCAGGAGGTGGCACTAACAAAATCTGTTTTCATACAGAGAGATGCATGTTTCAGCCACCTTTTTATAGGGGAAATTTGGAATAAAAACCCAGTTGAAATATGAAAGTTCTAGAAGTTTTGTACCTGAAAACTCTTGAAAAACTGCATTGAGGCCACCTCTCCCTCTGTGTGAAGTAAGATTTAAGTATTTTGGTGTGAATATGGGTAAGTCATTTAAATTTGCTGTGCCTCTGTTGCTTTCATAGGCAAATTTTGGATAAGTTATTTTTACATTTTTACAGTGCTTTGAGATTTCCACCTGAAATGCAATTTATTGATGTCAAACACAAAATTAATTTCAGGGCTGCATGTGCACCTACAGAGAGAGAACAGGTTGTTTGTGCCTTTACATGGAGGAGCAGGGGGCCAAAAAGCAGCCTGGTGCACAGTTAAGCATAGATATGTGCAAATACTGAATTTTGCAGATGGATTTGGCTTTTTTGCATATTACCACTGTGTTCTCCTTGAACTATACTGCCTTTCCTAGCAGTGCTAGAACGTGATCTTCACAATGATAATGTATTCCTTCATTTGGTCCCCACTGCAGCAGACCTGTTTGATGATGGTGAACCGGAAGCATACCCGCTGCTGGGTTTGTTTTTGCTACTCTCTCCTACTCCCCACCCATGGAAAACAATGAGAAGAGAAGCTGCTCTTCTGACATCTATTCTGTACATAAAGTGCAAAAATGGTCTTAATTTACTGTCAGGGTCCTAACACAGTTGTAAATACCTGGGGTAATCCTGCGAAGAGCAGGGAGTTGGACTTAATGATCCTCATGGGTCCCTTCCAACTTGAGATGTGCTGTGATTCTATGATTCTATAATTCCTCTCTGAATACAAGTGGGAATTGTCTGCACCAATTGATTTTTTTCTTTTCTATTTTACTTGTACCTGGTCTTTCTGAAGCTGAATTTGATAATTAAGTTCTGTCTCAGAGTTCGAGGAAGCTAGGGGAGTTGGTATGACTTTTTTTAAAGGACCATGCTTACATGTTTGGACTTTGGCTTAGCTTGCACAATAAACTGTCTTAAAATGTATCTGACCTGTTTCTAACTGGGTTATAGATAGTCTCCACATGTTCCTTTGTCTGTGTTTCTGAACCACTTATCCCTTCCAGACTAAATTTCATGTCAGGCCAGTGAGGTGTTTGCAGGCATTGCATATTACCTTATACTTGAATTCATGGAGCGTTCACTGCTAGTTGTAAGAGTGTGAATCATATTTTCAGCAGACTTGAGATACAGTTCAATATGTGTTGAGTGCAGCAGATGGGGCACTGGGCAGGGAATGCAGAGATGCACACGTAAAAACATTGCTCAATTGATGTTGTAAAAACTTGGTATTCTCATCAGCGTGGCAGAATTTTATTTTACTCTCTGCTGTGGTACTTGCTTCTGGAACTTCTTGAACTATTGTGTCTCATTTTAGCTTTATGTCTCCCTGTTCTCACTCTCCCCATTTGTCTCTCTTCTCTGTTTGGATTCATGGTGAAGAGTTTATTTATTTTATGTTTGCCCAGTAACAGACACAATTGCTACTGCAACCTCTGGGCATTGCTGCAACGCAAGTCACAGTAACAGTGATGAAAATATAATACATAGTGATAGGTGTGATGTAAGTGTCTATAGTGAAAAAGTAAATGGGGAGATTATTCTCTCTTGAAAAAATAACAAAAAATTTAAACGTGGTATTAACTGTAAGGTGCCAGAACAAATATACTGCCATGAAATGCTTATTGTAGTATTTTAAACTGCATTAATATGAACTGCAACAGCCAGGTATGTTTTTTATCTTTTATCTCGCATGGTAAACTTGTTGGGTAAACAGAATTATGGCATTATTGACTGCTATGACTTTACCAGTGAAACTTCTTTGATGGTAAAGTGGTACTACTTCTTCATTTCAGCAAAGAAACATCTTCAGGTCTGGTGGCTCTAGATGGGATTTTGATCTCCTAATTTATCTTTGATAGTTGATCTTGCAAAACAAATAATCACTTTCTGTTCATTTTCTTAAAATAAAAATCTAGATTATTCATAAAGGTGGGAAGTTTTTTTGAGACTGTGGGAACAGCTAGAGAAGTTTGTTGTCTGCATTTAAACATCATATTTATGGGGCTAAGTCAAATATTGCCATTTTATACCTATGTTTGTAAAATTCTGCAGGTGGCAAGCATGCCCTTCAGCTGTTTTGTGGCTGGTGGTTATAGAGAGGTTTAGGAGGTAGGACTAGTAGTGTTTGGGTGTCACAGTGCTACGTTTGCTGCTGAAGCTGATTAACTGTTGAATTGTTTCTAGAAGTTGGAAGTCAGCTCCATAGTCCCCCCAGAATGGGAAGGGGGTGTAAGGAACTCATCTCACATCATAAAAGGCAGGGGGGCCTGGGACAGGAGCAGGGAGTGAGCTTCTCTGAGCCCTTTCCCTCAGTCTTGTGATACAGGGTACAGCTGGTACGTAGGTCCTTGTGAAAACAAAACAAAAAAACCAAAACAAAACAAAAACAAAAAAAAACAAACAACCCCCCCCCCAAACCCAAACAAAAAAACCAAACCAAAAACAAACAAACAAACAAACAAACAAACAAACCCCAACCAAAACCAAAACACATGTCCAGGCAATATTCTTCAGTTGCAGCTCTAAAGGGATGACATGGAACTTTTCCTTGTGATAAAAATCTCGGTTCATTGGGGTTTTATGTGAACAGTTCTACAGATACCATGCAGTCGATAAAATCCGTGGTTTAAGTGGTTTTCCCTGGGCTATGTAGAGAGATCTATCCCTATTTAGTCTAACCATTTGACACATTAATAGGCTGAAACAGATTATGGTTCACTTTTGCTACTGCTGTCTTTTCACCAAAAAAAAGCGTTTTAAAAGCGTTTATGACAATATGATCAGAAAGAGGAATTCCCTTCTGGAGCTACTACCCTATTCTGTGGTGCAAGTTGTTCCATTCAACTCCTATCATGAATTTTATTGTCTGCTCAGGCAGAACCAGTATTTGGACAGTTAGGACATTAGCAAATGCATTGCCAATTGAGTATCTTAGACTTCTTTTTTTCTGTTGTGGATGCATATCATTCAGATTTCAATGATGAATGAATGAAAGCACTGCAGTACATTTCTTCTGACAGGATATTTTAAATTGCATAAATTTGCAATTGTTGCAGTTGATTATCATACTTGCTGTATAACAAGGCTGTACATTTGTACACATGTCATTTCTAGAGACTTAACTTCAGGAAGAGTTAAGTTTGCTAACTAAACAGTTACTGAGATGTTTCTGAAATAATGAAAAATGTTTGCATCTTTGATTGGTCACTCTTGCAACTGGATTCACTGACCTAGTCCTGTGTTTTTGAGATTATTGTCTTCTTACATCTGTACCCAGAAATATCCCTAAACTGTTGCGGTGAAATTTTTTGAAGTTGGGAGCTAGGTTTCAGATTAAAATTGTTCTTATGCAAACCTACAGCTGTTTGCTTGCAAACGACATACAGATGATGTGTGTGCCAGCATATGACCTATTAAAATTTCATATATGGGTGTAACTTCAGCATGGCATGTGTGTATTTTTAAATGCAGGTATTGTTTCACAACACAAACACACAGTTTGTATTCTTGAGCATTTGTTTGTTCTTTTTTGGGAAGCACATGTCTAGAATTCTGTAAAATTTCATCTTAAAATTGGACATTTTTTTTTTTTGGGCCTCTACGTGGGCAAGTGAAAGTATAAGAGGGCTGGTGTGTGTGAGAAACATACCATCAGTCAGTCACTGTAGCTCTGGCTGTCTCAACAATAGCAAATGTTTGTCATGAAACAGCATACAAGCATGTGTAATACTAATACTGTTACTGGTTTAGGTGACTCACTGCATCTGTCTGGTATAGACCTGCCAACTTTTATCTTTGTGTATAAGAGGGGTCAAATGCTAATGACAAGAGAGTCTGTCTACAGTGGATTATTATGTTTTAATGAGCAGAGACCACCATCTCTTCAGGTTTGCCAGTTTAACCATGAATCTGACATTTTATCTGAGGACAGCACCGAGCTGAGAAGTCAGCAGAGGAGACATGCCTTCTTCCCCAGCTTTAATTATTATAACAAAGCAGTTGATGCATAACATTTCCCTTGTAAAAGCTCTGGAAAGAATTTTGGCATGACAGGTTGCCCTGCAGGTGTTCACATGGCAGGCAGATAGTGGTGTCCAAGGGGACATTTCTAGAGTATGTGTCTCCTCTTCGTGCTTGGAGTGGGTGAACTTTGGCCAGTGAGAAGAACTGGTGTCCTTGCTGACCCATGGTAGCTGCGTACAATGGTGAGGAAACTTCTGTTTTCCTCACTACACCTTCCCCTTGCAAATGCATCCAAAAGCCTCAGGAATTTAGTTCCCTGAAATGACACCCAATGCTGCTCCAGCCAAATTCCTGTTGAAATCAGGGGTGTACTCAGAACTTCATATTTGGGCTCTGATAAGGGATTACTTTGCACACTCTTGTCTGCATGGTCAGAATTATATTGCAGAGCTTCCTGCTTCTTTGAGGGGAGATCAATAGGGTAAAATGTTATTTTCATTCAGAAAGCATTCCTTTGTGTTCAGGAAAGGCTGCTTTGACTGGCTTTGCCTTAGTACTATTTATTTTTTAATGAAATGAAGTCTTTAAAAATAAAGATTTTTACTGGAGATTAATATGAAGAAGAAAAGATACTTAAACAATGGCGAGTAGATGCAGTACTTTATAAGTACATACTTTTCAATTTTCACTTCCTTGCAGTGTCTGCCTCTTTTTTTTAAAAAAAAAAAGGTGCTTGACCATTGCTATCTGGTCTGTATCTCATCTGCAGGGAAATAAGCTCCATCAGACTAAAATCTGTCTCCTACTAAAGAAGTTATATTTCAGTCTCCAGCAGAGCAGTGGGATAATGCTCTTTCCCTGCATTCTTGTTGATATTGTTTCTTCTGCAAGAGAATCCAGGCTCTTCTGCTTTTACAAAAAATTTTTTTGTTATTCCTACCTTGTATTTAGTAAAAATCCTTTACACAATGGAGATTTGAAGAATTAATTACTAAAAACTTAACAGTAGATTAAAACTAGTAGATTAAAAAAACTCAGTAGGTTAAAATTTGTAGTGTGGCTAAAAACACAAGTATTAAGAGCTTGCAAATTAGAAACGGCAAATGCCAATTGGAAATGGCAAGCTTTAAAGTCAGTTTTCCCCCAAAATGTTCTTCACTTTTCTTATTGGTCAACGATAATACTAAAAATGTAAGTGATTAAACTTTGCAGATATGATTTCTGAGTGTGCGGTCTGCAAGTGGTATAACTCAGCTGAATAGTCCCAAGAAGGTTTCAGGAATGCCGTCTTTGTGTAATGTCTGATTCAGTTCCCCAGTTGTGAGTGGAGATAACAGCTGTTAATGCCTTTGATAGACAATGCTGGTTGGCCATTATGCAATAGATAGGCCAAGACTTAAGGTAAGTTTTCTAAATAAGACGTTATAAAAAGTAGGATAACAGTTAGGGCTAACTTTGTAAAAAGAGAAAAGTGAAAGTAATAGAAAGAGGAGAAATCAAAATGTTAATTCATAAATCCCACAGGGTCTTCTTATATGGAGTCCTTGCTGGCAACCAGTGCAGGGCTTTGGGTGCAAGCCCTGTGCAGTCTTCTCCTGTCCTTTGCAAAGTCTTTGTGTCTGTCTCCCCTGAGATGTGACTGTCGGTTAACCCACTGCCATCTCTTCAGCTCCATTCTGGCACCGCGCTGTTCCCTGCAGTCTCTCCAGCCCTCTCTCCCTCCACTAGCCCAGCAGCTACCAAAAGGAGGAAGGGTCTCTGCTTCCCAGGGGTGACCATGGCCCTGTCCCACCTAACAGCAAGTGCATGTGATCAGGAGCACACTGCTCAGGTCAGGCTGCCACAGCTTCATTGCATTTTCAGGAGCTGTGAGACTGAAGACCTGCAAACTGCTCTAGGAGCTTCAAGGCAGAAGAACTGTTATCATGTCATTTCCAAAAAGGGCTTCCATTCAAATGCAGAGTGAATTTTTAGGCTGGTTTATGTTTTATTAACATAATGTATTCAGGTTTTGTTGGTTATGAACATCAAGAGTGATCTCGTATAGGCTGCAATGAAATTGTACAGGTTCCTCTGTTTAGGTGGTATTTGGTATTGACTGGACTGAAGGTGGAGATACAGTGATAAAAACATTCTCTGTCTGCTTTTCAGTACCCTCAGATCTTGGTGTTTTGATTAAAAATATTTCTCCTTATTTCACCTGAATGGCTCTTTTCTTAATTTCAGCTCTTCTCTTTACTGTTACTTGAATGAGGAGTCTAAGACCAAACAGAATATTTTTAACTAGTGTTATATACTACCTTTTACAGAAAAAATTCAGCTTTACTTTACAATTTAGGAATATAGTTTGTTTCAGTCTGCCTGTTTCTGAAACTTGAATGAATTTCATTCAAACAATGAAAAGACTTTGGGATTACTAAGAATTTTACCATGAATGGTTTGGAAACATCCTAAGTAAGTGTTTTTGAGCACAGAAGTTTAAAAAAAAATCTCTATATACAGTTTAATAATTTTTGCTTAGAAAGGTGAAAAGAATATAGATACTTTTACTAAAAAGGCATTTGAGAAAACCTGGAATAAATTTTAATATTTGCCTGAATTTATAATTCATGCTTTATTCAAATACCACTATAGTATGACAGGCAGTCGTCATCATTGCTGACATTATCAACAGGAAGTTTACTTCGGCAGCTAAATATAGTTCTTAATGGCATAACATACACTTTAACATCCTTGTTTTGTCCTACTAAGATGTTTTCAATGGCTTATTTCAGAAGGTAAGTCAAGAGCTCAGCAGTAGCATATTTGGTCCAGGCTGAACTTAGATTTATTATATACTACTGTTTGAACATCTGTTAATAAATCTGCAGTTGGCTTTCAAGTTCCAGCTAAGCAAACTATAACTGCTCTGTCAATCAGCATTCCCAAATAAACGTTCTTCTAAAAAACTACTGACCCAGCATTGGTGTCAATTAATTAGTGAAATGTATCTTCTAACACAATCCACACTGTTTCTTATGAATGTTTTGATGCTTTTGGCAGTAAGAGAGGGCTGCTTGAATAATTATTTGCTTAAGCATGTAGCTAGAAAATGAGTTGGCTTTCAAGTAAGAGGAAATGTTTAAAAAAATCTTTTGTAATGTAAGAGAAATGCTGTTCATTTTGGGACCTCGAGGCCTGCTGGAAGACCACTTTCAATATTGTGTGTGCCCCTCCTGGCCAACTCCTGAGCAGTGGGATGGTTAATGCTGCTGCCTGACTCTCCTTTGCCCACAGAAGTGCAAGGCAGGTGTTTTTTGCCCACTTCATCTATACTCAGATTCTTGTTAGCTTTGCTGCATAACCTAAAGTGTCTTTCTGTTTTGACTTCTTGCTGCATTGGAATCTTTCCCACCTTGTATATACTTTTTCAATTACTTTCTTCATGGGTGTGAAATACAGTTACATGTCTTATTTCCATGTGAAAAACCATTTATTTTTGAATGTGTCATGTGTGTTCATAAGAGAACAGGGAGATTTCTGCCCTGACCCGTAAGTATTTATCTCTGAAATTACTGGGGTTCATGTGATGGGAATATTGTTTCTAGCATCTTGATTGGTTGCAGTGGAAGTGATTGTTATTTAACTGCACTTGTTTTGGTGTGAAGGTGGGAGAAGGAGCAGAGAAGTCATAATGAAATATTTTTGGATCATTGAATGCATTTTAGAAATGCATGGAGAGGGAAAAGGAATGAGGAAATTAATTTTACATAGATTTGTGTATTCATATCCATTCATTTATTATTGATCACACAAACTCTGGGCAGTATTCAAAACCCAGTGAAACTGCCAATTTTTGGTTAGTCTGTTTACTGCTGTTAACTTGGATGGGGATGGGAAACATTTGTTTCATAAAATGGCTTTGTGTAGTTAATAGTCAGATTGCTAACTCTGCCGATAATCTTGTGTAAGACCAACACCGTTAATTTTTTATGTTTTTTCCTATGGCTGTTTTGAATTCCTTTCTCAGAAAAGAAAAATCATTTTCTTGCTAAATATGGAAGCTGCTGAAGGCTTTGAAATGTCTATTGACCTCATATAAGTCCTGTGCAGAAATTAAGTAGGATTGATATCTCACTGGGATGTTTAATTTACTGGGTGTTTGAAAGGTAGAACAGCTTTGAGTCTGCCCCAGGAAATAACTGAAAAACAAATGAGGCAGACCATGTGTCTAGTTAGCTACTGGAAAACTTTTCACCCATTGCTGTTCCACATAGCCCCCTGTCTGGCGGTCACCAAAGGCCACTGGTCCCTACCAGTTGGGGTGGTGGGTAAGCCCTGGTGTCCCCAGCATCACAATTCTCTCTCCTTTCCCTCTATATCTACTCTGTCATCAAGCCTTTCTAGAAACCAGCATGCTTGTGCAGGGTGTGCCTTGGAGCTTCATCCTGTACCTCAGATAACCCTGTCTTCTTCTTTTTCTTATCTCCTTGGCAATCTACCTTCCTGCAGCTCAGCCACTACCAGTTATGTCAAATAGCACTAATGGAAAAGGAAAACTTTTCTGTAAAGAGCAAGTACAGTAAGTTGTATTTTGTGAGGTAGAGAAACTGAAACTTGGGGCTTGCAAGAATTCTCTCTCTTTCACTTGTGGGGAAAAAAACCAAATCCTCAGCTCCATGATGAGTCTAATATGAAAAATAAGTCTAAATAGGTCCTGTTTTTAAGTTTTGCCTTTGACAAATGTAATTATTATCTGATATGGAGAAAATTTTAGTGACAGATTCTGAACCCCTTTCACCTACTAAATACTACACTGTGTGAAGTTAAGGGCTAATGGGAGTAAAGGATCATAGTCTGGACCACAGAAGATGAAAATGTCAGTGTATGTAGGGCAACCAGGATTGAAATTTGAAAGTGTAATTCAAAGGCAGGTATAACTCTGTTATGAACGCCGCTCTTGATTCAAGTTTAGCAAGTGCTTGTGCACTTGTGTTGATTATAAGTACCCATTCAGATTGGCTTCAGCTCTTGTGCAGGATTGTATATCTATTTTTGTAGATTTGGGTCTTAATATTCTGTAGATTGAAGGACCTATTTAGACTTGTGGATTTTCTTATCATTGTGCACTGACATTTATAAGGGGATGAATTAAGATTTTTTTTTTTTTTTTTTGGAAGGCAAATGGCTGAAGTATTCTCAGCTTTCAAACCTAAAATACAATGCACAAGTCTTCCTCCCAGAAGAACAAAAAGGACATTCCTTTGTGTGCATTCTGCAGAATGCTGTCAGAGTCACTGATAACTATCGTACTAGGAAAGTGGACTGAGGAGAAGACATGGACCTTCTTGGGCTGGTGACTCTGCATAAGGCCTTGTGAGTGGGAAGATCAGCCCCAGTGCTGTCTGAGAGAGTTCTGAAAACACGAGCTGAGTAGCTCTTTCTACACGTCTGTGGCCCCCGTTGGTCATGAAAGCAGGAGTTTGTACATTCTTATTAACAGAAAATACTGCATGAACATTTCCTGACTCCAACATGAGCTGCTTCTTTAATCTGGAGATTTTTTTAATTAACCTCTTCTATTGAGAGAGGTAGTAGGGTCAGTGCAACTGGAAGGACATTTCTTTTAGATGGTAAAAATTCTCCCTGTCAAAGGGTGAAGTTGAAACTCAGAATGAAAGGTTGCTGGAGCAGTTTATTTTTTGTCTCTTGTGGACAGGTTATAGAAGTTTTATTAGAAAATGCTAGACTTCTATAGAGTCTAATGGAAAACTATGTCTATACTGGATATTTCTGCAGAAGTGTTGAAAGTGTAGGAAAAAACTTTGTTAGATTCTAGAGGTTTAGACTGATTTATTTATTTCATTCTAAATAAATTCCATAATGGGGGTTTTTTCACAGGAGAAATTTTGTTGAAATTAACATGGCAAAGTAGTGTTGAAAGAAAGTTAATTGAGTTTGGATTATGAACTGCCAAAGATAAGTCACTTACTAAGGAATAATAGTGGCTTTGAAGAGAAAAAGAGCATATAGAATTTTTTTTTTTTGTCTAAGTGTCTTCTCTCTAAACTTCTTGAAAGCCCTGGATTATTTTAGAACAGGAGAAACAAACTCTTAAAGAAATAATAATGTGTAGAAGACTGGCAAAACATCTGATTTTCCAACTGCAAACATTTTTTAAATACTGTTTTGAATTATGGAAAGAAAAAACTGAGCATCAGTATTTTCAATCATTCATGCCTAATACGTGGTTGCAAAGGATGCAATCTGAAGTTCAGATTACTTCATTAAAATAAGTGAATTGCTGCTCCTAATGCAGTATGATAAGATTTAGGGTTTGATTCTTAGCAACCATTTTCATCCATTTGTCTGGTGGATATTCTAATTGTTTACAGTGTTTCTGCTGATGATCTATTTACATAGTAATATATGCATACACCCTAAATTTATACGCTCATGACTAATGCAACACAAATTCAAAATACAAGATGCAAATCTACTTTATTCCTATGTACAACTGAATGAAATAGTTCAGCTGTGTAACTTGTGATTAGAAAAATATTGGCCAGTGATCACTGCTGTGTGTTTGTGATAATTCCCTCATCACCAAAGCAAATAAACACATCAGCTTTTTTGTACTGCAGTACGACATTATGCCAGATTTTCCCCCACATTGGGAAAAAAAAACCCCAAACCCCACACCCCACATGAAATGACATATGCCTATTGTATTCGTGTCTGTTAGCTTTTGTGGAAAACTACCATTTCTTTCCCTGATCTCCAGTTTTGCTGCTTTCTTACTAGTAATTCCTCTTCTAGGTACTCTGAGTCATTGCTAGTACTGTTATCTGCCCAAATCTGCTGCTGTTACTGCACAAAAAATGTACAACTGCAAATTACAGAAATGTCTTAATGTCTGCAGAGTGCCTGCAGCCATATCTCTCAATTACCTGTCATATGCCTTCGGTATCTCTTCTTCTCTGAAATGTACCTGGTCTATGAATATTAATAAACATTTTCCAGATGCTGCTGAGTCCTATTCAAAATTTCACAACTTGATTTTTTGCATTAGGCCTGTAGTTGTACGTGGAGTGTGAATTTCTGGCAAGGATGAGTAGTAGCACCTCTAAATTAGCGCCTGTGGCAGGCATGATAACTCAGTAAACATACAGACTAGTACTTGTCGTTTCCCCAGACTGGTAGTATGTGTCATAAGCTCCTCTGGGGAAGTGGTCCTTTAACAGAGGCAATGAAATCAAAAGTGGTGGAGGGCAGTGATGCGTGTAACTCTTGCCTTTCTTCTCTCAGTGATTGTGTTCTTGCTTCGAGTCTATCTTCTCCTGTCCTCATTATGCTCTGGTAATTTCCCCATCATTGCTACCTTTTATTTTTGGACTTTTTAAAGCACTGTTCAAATCCCCGCTCAGTCTCCAGTTTCTTTGTAGAGTGATGAAGAGCTACTGTGACAGCACTTACGATAACCGACAATGTTCTAGTGTTAAAAATACAAATTTTACAAACAGCTACAGAAAGACGTAGATACAGAGCAAGTACAGCTACAGTGTGAAACATCTGCCCTGTGGATAATTGAAGTCATCTTCTTGCACAAGAAGGTAATGTTTTGGGGTTTTTTCATGCAAATTTCTTCTATTACTTTGCCTTTTACTTCTGATAAGACCAATACTGATTGAAATTCATTTGGGTGTTGGAGCTGAAAGTGTGTGAAGGGATACCTGTGGGAGGAAGATAGAGAACAAAGTGTACGCGCCCCATGTTTACTTAATCACAGTATAATTCTGCCAGCTGGACAAAAGGAATATGTTGCTAATTGCCCTGCTACAAACCAAGGGGAACACCAAGGACCAAATCTGTGTAAACGACTTTCAGATTACTTGAGAAGTTTTGCAAAGCTGTACTTTCTGAGGGAGAGACCTGGGAAGCATTGTTCCTCAAAGTTCACAGGTTTCACCAGGAAGATGCAGTTTTGCTTTACTTTATTTTTTTACTTTTGCTTCGCTGTTGTCTGCCTTTGTCTAGACCAAACACTGTAGGGTCAGTCTTGTTGGAGTGTGTGTTGTCCTGTTGTTGGACACGGAGAATTGCATAGCTGTGTTAATCTGGTACTGCTTGTTGCATCTTATCTTTGTTCCTCTGAAATACCAATTGTGTTTGTCTTATGGCCTCATACATGAAAGGGGAAGACAGGCCACTGAAAACAGAATTTCAGACCCAGTTTATTGCACTCTGCGGCTCTGTAGCCTTCAGAAAAAAAAGGGACGACAATTTCTATATGGAAGTCAAGAGTAAAGGAAAGACAGTGAAACAAGCTAGAATTGTAATCTCTGCATTACAAGAAAAAAACCCCAACTCTGCACTTGGTTTATTCCTTTTAAACAGTATAAAGCACAACATACACTGCAGAAAAAAAATCAGTGTTACCACACATTGTACAATTCTTACTCCTACAGTGTAGGGGGTATAAAAGCACCTAGAAACTATTTGAATTTTTATTGTTTCCTGTGTTTTCACAAAAGCCTGTCAGGAAAATGAAGTTGCAAAACACTGACTACATGATGATGAGCTTGAATTTGCTATAGCTGCTTGCACATTTCATTGTTGGGCTTTTTTAAAACCTTCAGCGATGGTCTCACTTTGATCCTGAGGTTTGAATGTAGTGGAAGTGAATTAAAAGACTTACTGGCACTTTTTGAAAATCTCATTTTACATTTACAGAAGTAGAGGTGGGAACTGAGTGCAGTGCAGGTATGAGACAAGTATTGTACATGCTCAGGGGCTGCTGAGAGTGGCTATAGGTAGGGAGCTGGACTGAGCAAATTCCCTGCTGTTGTAGACAGCCTCCAGTGATCCCATTTAGTTGCGTTCTTGCACTGCAGAGTGCAGCTGAGACACCCTCATCTTGGTTTTCTTATATTGCCAGCTGATAAACATGAGGAAGTCTTGAAAAAAGCCACTTGTATACATTAAAGGACTGTGCAAATATTAACTAATTATATAATTAGTTTGTATAACTATATACAAACAAAATGGTCTGTTTTGCTATTGTTGGCACCATGCAAGACTGTGTAAAGGTACTGCACAGTCTTTTTGGTTTTTAAATATGTAACAGTCAGTTGATTATAAGCTACCATGGAAAGAAGGTTTTGTGAATACCAGCTTTTGAGTTTTTAGGTAAAGAAATTAGGAATAAACTCATCAAAACAAGGTTTGCAGCTGTAGTAGCTTCTTAGCAGGTTTCATATTTTTCCAGTGTCTGCAGATGGTTTGACATAAATGCTTTCTCAGTCTAAACAATATTCTGAAGAACCATGCTGACATTTGCCTGCAAGAGCTAGAAGCAAAGAAAAAGCTCTTTTTCGTTTAACTTAAGGAGCCTATTTTTTCTGCCAGTGGCTTGTCCACACTGGGCACCTGCAGATGTGCCGTGTGCTCCAGGGTTATATGTGCCTGGTGAGTCTAGACCCCACCCAAGTAGCTCACCATGCCAAGACCCCTCTCAGGCTCCCCTTCTATTTTGCCTCCTGATGGCAGGTAGGGGAAGAGCTGGCAAAAACAATGTGGCAATTCAAAATGTATGGGACAGCATGCCTGGTGTTGAGGATGGAGGGCAAGCAGGGTCTTCTCAGTACCCCTGCCAGTCCCTCTTAGCTTGACTGTGAAAAGAAAATGTACATGAGTACATTTACTGACAGCTCTGTGGTTGAAAAATGTTGATAAATGTCAAGTCATTAATACCATTTGAGGCATGCTATGCCTTCTGTCACTCCTATGTGTAAAGAGTAACTCAGCAGAATTGTCAAGAAAAAGTGTGTGTGAAACTATATGTATTTTTGGGAAGAAGATACGTTTCTGACTTAATGTTTATATTCAGTTATATTATTCATTTATATTCAGTTTTGGGGATTCTGATTCAAGAAAGGTTCTGAATTCCTCAGTCTATGGGGAGACTTAAGAAACTTATTATGTTAAACTAGAAAGAACCAATCCACGTTGATTGGATTAAAAAAAAAAGTTCTGCAAAACAAGAACAAATAGTCATGAGCAGATTCTTTCCACATGATTGCTCTTGTCATGAATTCCTTCACCATATACTAACCTATAAGTTCATTAATGGTCAAACTGAATGATTTGAATAGTTCTTTACCCACAGATCAGTAAAATGAGTCTTTTAAATTAGATGCTGGAATCTTTTGCAAGGGGTTTGTTAAAACCAGACTTGAACATAATGATAATAATCTCCTTTTTTCCTTTGTGACTACCTAGCATGTTATAGCTAGGCTAAGATGTCTTTCTTTTATGAAATTCATGGAGAAAGAAATAAATTTGTAAGAGTTGCAAACAAGAAACCAGGAGCTAAGTTACAACCCTAACAAACATGCTCCCGGTAAAGAGTCTTTCGTTTCCTTAAAATAGAAAACTTGTGTGTGGCTATTGAGACTTATAAGCTTTAGTTGTTTAGGTTAATAAAATGTATAGGTTTACTCTGATCACAGCTATGATCCAGTCCCATAAATACTTAAGAATTTACACACCTTTACTGATGTGAGATACCCTGTTCCAGAGGATTTACTTTACTGCATGTGGTCAAGCTGGTGTGTTGTTCATCCATTTGGCCAATCACATTGTACCTTTTCAAACTAATGTCGCAAAGATTGTATAGTGGGTTCAATGAAGCACCCTATTTTAGCCCACTGATAACTTTAGAAGTATTTATGTTTTTTTCCTGCCCTTAGCTGCAGGAAAACGTGGTGGCAATCTACTTAAAAATTTTGTGACAACCATAACAGGATTAGAAGAGTAGAAGACATGAAGGACATTAAAATGTAGTCATGAAGACTTCACACTTCATAGGTGCCTGTTTATGAAATGTTAATTTAAGAACTGGCGAAGATAGACACGTGGGTAGCCATGCTTTTGTCCCTATGTATGTATACATGAAGTGGTGAAACATGCTTATCTGTGATAAAATATAATATGCTTTAGTTTCATATGTATTCTTAGTGGTACCCCATTATAATACCTAAAGAGAAACAAAGACATCATTAATATAGCAGATATTTGTTATGCAAGGCTATGATTGTGTTGCACGTCTTGTGGAATGAAATTAAAACGACCCAAGAACTTGTTTTCAAAGATAATTTGATGAACACTTTGCTCTCATTAACATAAGGCAAAAATTAGAGCTGAAACTGACTAGTACATATTTTGGACCAGAAATCAAAGGGACCATTGAGTAGGTGACTGATTAGGCTTAGGAGCAAAAGTTCATAATCTAATGTATGTGAGTAGGCTTTAAGGTATATTTATTTGGCATTACAGAAAATGCTGCTGATTTCCAAATTTCAGCACCTGACTTTTAACAAGAAGAATTTTAAAGGGCCTACCACCTTGTCTTAGCTGACAAATCTGGAGTGTCTCCAACAGTTGTTAGGCCCATTGAAACTGTCTCAGGATATATGCTTTTGGCCTTTTCATCTAGGAAACCACATAGGAGTTGTCTTGCACATTAGGCAGAAGGAACAGGGCAGTCTCAGTTGTTAAGTTTCTTTTCTGATCCTGAGGATAGTCAGGAAGAGCCCCCAAAAGGAAGGATACCTAGTTTATGTATGCACCTAGTGCTTTCATGCATTTATATGGAAGTAAAGCCAGACCTAAAGAGAGGATCTTTGAGCAATTGTTGGAAGTTTTAGACAAAATTCGGTTGCTGGCTTACAGTGCCCTGTGGATATCCATATTCCTATGAGATAGTTATTATTCTGGGCAGCTTGCCTCATGTCCTAGCTTTTACCCCACTTTGTAAATTGTATGAAATAGGATGTCACCTTACAGCCTGTGCCTGTATCTGTGATGCAGAGCTGAAGTCCTCCGGGAGCAACTGAGAGGACAGACTGTGGTTGGGTTCCTCCTCTTAATCCTGGGGGAGGAGCAATATATGTCACAGCTTTTCATCCCACCAAGGCATTTGGCGCACTGCCCTGATTCTGCAGAGAGGAGCTACCGTCCCTCTGCCTGTTTGTTTCAGGGCATCTTGGTAAGTAACTCCTCCTATGCATTCAAGTTATATCTGCCTGAGCAGAGCAGGGGAAGGAATTGTCGTGGTTTAGTCAATATAATTTCTGGAAAGGGTGTGCGTGAGGAAATGGGATCACCTCTGTTTGCAATTTTGGCTGAACCTTCAGGATTCCTCTTTCCTTGGATTTCTCTGGCAAAAACATCCTTTTGAAAAAGCACCTGCTGAAGGCAGCAGGTGGTTGTTGTTTTTTTTTTTTGAAGCGTTTTCTGTGTAAAAAAGCAACAACCTTTGTGTAATGATGGTTTAAAAGCAGAAATTGGCTTTCAAGGAATTATTCAGAGTGAATAGAGTGAAAGTATTCATATCCATATTCAAAGTTCTTGCTGTTGTCTGAAACCAGTAAGACATCCCTGGTTATGAAACTACTGACTTTCTTTCATGAATATGCAAGCCTTGTGAAATCCTACAACTGCATTATTTGAACAGAAAACTGAATGTTTAGTACCTATCCAATGTTTAGTTTTCTTTTTTTCTCACATATTTTAAAATAAAATCACAATGGGAAAGCATTCCTTTTTTAAAAATGGACTCTGATAATGTTTTTAGAAGTAAATTTGAAGTCTGGAGCAATGCCTGAAGTCCAGACATTCACTGGGAAGTGCTTCCCTTCCCTGCCCTGTCGAGCTGGTTCCTCACACATTTGTGTCTCCCAGAGCAGTCTCCTGACATTTCTTTGGGTTTCTTCCATATCTAGTATACTGGGTCTGGCTGGCTGGAGTTAACTTTCTTCATAGCAGCCCATATGGTGCTGTGCTTTGCCCTTGTGACTAGACAGTGTTGATAACATACCAATGATAACACACCAGTGTTTTGGCTCTTGGTGAGCAGTCCTTGCACAGTGCCAAGGCTTTCTCTCCACCACCTCACTACCCTACAAAAAACAGGCCAGTAGGTTGGGGGTGAGCAAGATATTGGGAGGGGACACAGCCCAGACAGTGGTCCCAAACTGACCAAAGGGATATTCCATACTGTATGATGTCATGCTCAGCAATAAAAGCTGAGGGAAAGGAGGAGGATGCAGGGACATTTGTGGTGATGGCATTTGTCTTTCTCAGCAACTGCTACACGCACTGAGGCCCTGCTGCCCAGGAAGTGGCTGGACACCTGACTTCTGGTGGGAAGTAGTGCATACATTCCTTATTTTGCTTTGCCCCTCTGCATGTAGCTTTTGTTTTTCTTATTAAACTTTCCTTATCTTGACCCAGGAGCTTTTCCATCTTATTTGCTTCCCCTGTGCTATTGAGGGGTGGGGAGTGAGAAGCTGGCTTGGTGGGCATCTGTCAGCCAGCTAAGGTCAACCTACCACATCTAGGCATTGAAAACTCTCCCAAACCAGACTGCAAATCCATAGTCTTTCTTCATTTAGCCTGCCTGTGCAGACTTGATTCTTAAATGTTGCATGAAGAAGAGGAGCTGGTCATATAAAAGGAAAAATACTATAACCATTATTCTGGTTATTGTCATTTCTTCAATTATAAGCACTTTAACTCTGTTGGCCTGCTTAGTCTTTTGGAACTGGAATGGGCTTTGTTTTGCATCTTTAGCATGAAGCATATATCAGAAGTATTTCAAAAGCAAACATGTTTTTTTTTTAAATAAAGTTTTACAAACTGTAGAATAGAGTGTGGATTTCAGTCATAGTGAAATACAACCACAGCTGACTGTAAGAGGTGCTGATTTATATCCTATGCACATAAACTTCAGGGAATTGCAATCCCTGAATTGCAGGGAATCAAATCCCTGCAATTTAATGAAAATCACACCAGAATACTAAAGAAACACACAATAAATTGTATGAAGAAGAATAAGTGAACACCTGCATATGACAGAAGTTTGAAAACTTACCTAAGCAGCTCATAAAGCCAGGTTCTGTTTGTAAAATGACTTAAGTACTTGGGAATTTAACTTCACTGCAAGTCAATGGCATGAAGTCCTCAAAAATCACAAAATTAGTTTTGAACGTTCTACTTTTACCTATATAGGACATTTTCTCGGTCAAACTAATGTAAAGATGGGTATCGCTGGATTTTTTGAGAGGAATGGATGAGAGATACACAGTTGGGATGACCAACTTCTTAAACAGATTTCAGTCTCCGTCAGGACATTTGTGTGGGTTTCCACCCTTTAACAGAGGTGCTTCAGCTCAGCAGAGTGTGCATACATTTGCCTTTTTTATGTCTTTGTCCATGAACACTTCTTTTCGCCCTTCAGACGGCCCTTGCAGACAAGCACACACACCATTGCGTTGGTATGCCAGTGTGGTTTCCTGTGTCTTCACATCAGGCCTTACTCGGTAGCCAACTTTGGATGACAAACTCTGCTAATACAGCAGCCTCCTCTTCACAAAGTAATAGCTGTGGTTAAGATGTCATTCTCCATAAATCAATTTTGGCAAGGATGATGGCTAAGGGCAGGAGCTGGAGTTGTGTTTACGGGGTCTGAGCCATTGAAGTGGCCTTAATCCTCCCTCTTATTCCCCTGGCTTTGTGGAAGGTAGATGGACTCACTTTAACAAGACAGAATGGGCTTTTTTTTGGTCTTTTCTTTTTGGTCACAACAACAAAAGACCTGGGAAATTCTGATTAATTAGCATGCCTTGGGCTAATGAAAGAATAAAATTGAAAGAAAAGTGTCTAAAGCTTTGAGAGGAGTGGAAGCATGTAGTGACAATACAGATTTTAAAGACTTGTGGCTGTTTGTATAATTTTCCCAGAGTTTGCCTCTCATTGACTTGAAGAGGTAAGGGTGGAAAGACAAGTTGGAAGGTTTTGTTTGGACCATGATGTAATAACATTTCAGCTTTCAAGGAATCTAAATAGGCTGTAACATGAAGGATGCTGATAGTGGCGTCCTCTCAAAGTCAATTTAAATAAGAAGAACCACGTTTCACTATTGCAGTGCACGTCACTGACCATATATTTCACAGAATAAGATTGCATGTGAAGATAGTAGTAGAAATTTCCAGAGAAGTTGTGGTAATCATGCAGGTGGACTCTAAGGAGTAATTTCTTAGTCTGGAAAATGTTCTTCTAAACTGCTCTGAGGTAATCTTATATCATGAATTGAGAATATGCATACTCTGCGTAAGTAAGTAAACCTTTATAGTAGAAAAAATGTTCTTTTAACCACAGAAGTTTCTTTTTATGAGCTGCACTTGGCTTTTGGCCTCTGTATCTTTGCAACTATTAGTTTCATTGATCTTTATTCTTCCTAAAGGACATGACTTTCTGACTTTCTGAACTTAAGGACTTTTGACTAAACAGACTAAACTACTAAATCCAGGGTATGTTTGAGCTGATTGTTGTGAAGGTGGAACAACTAGAGATCAGTGCTGGAACTTTTTTAATGATGAAAATAACATGACAAAAACACTTTCTTTTTCTTGAAAAAGTACTTTTGTTTCAGGCAAAAAAAAAATCTTTCCATTGTGCATGGAATGAGATTTGCATAATGCTTTGAGATACTGCTACTATAGGAATTCAGACTTTGATAGTGTCTGATAGACATGCTTGAAATGTATATATCAGTTAACAAGATTATCACTTGAAAAGACAATCATATTTTTACTGAAAAGTTTTTTGAGGTGATAAAATGTATTGATATTTAATGAAGCATGCAACTTTTAAAGGAACCATGAAAGCAATAGTTAAACTAATTAACTGAGTATAAAGCCTCTTAGAATACATATGTTTTGTGGGCTGTATGCTTGTTATTTCTGCCTAGTTAAACTGACAACTAGGATAATGTTCTCATGTTATCTTTTAGGAGAAACAACATTAAACAGTATCTTGTTTTTAGTGCAGGAAAAAAGAGAAAATTGTACTGCTCAGAAACTCAGGGACAATGCAGTTTTAAAAATTACCTTTAATATCCTTGAACAATGGACTTTATCTGGGAAACAAAAACGTACTGAATGTGATTGCAAGTTACTGAAATTCCTGCCTGCATACTGCAAGAACCAGTTTCTGCAGTTCTGTCCATGTTAACATTTGCCACCTGTTCTTAATTAGTAACACTGTTCAAGAGGTTGGTATTTATACTTTTCTCTTGCTTGTGCATTTCAGTCTCTTAAAGAAGGAAAGATGCTTTTCTGAGAAGCAGTGGTCCA
The DNA here is from genome assembly GCA_031468815.1 of Morus bassanus. Lineage (NCBI taxonomy): Eukaryota > Metazoa > Chordata > Aves > Suliformes > Sulidae > Morus > Morus bassanus. The sequence continues at coordinate 56,608,498 of CM062600.1, forward strand.
ATACCTTGGGTTATCTGTAAAGATTTAGAAAAGGAGCCTCACATGGGATTACAGTTTAACATTGAACAAAGCCTTTATTGCATGCTTTTTTGCTGAACAGATGTCTCCTGCTGGATCATGACATGCAACACAGTCTGGCACTGATGTGTTATCATGCAAAGACTGAGAGCTGGTCCATACTGGAGGTAGAAAGCAACCTCCTTGCTCTTCTGTCCTCTGCGCAGAACTCCAGCATGGCTGGCAGCAGATTTTACTAGGAGGAAGTTGTCATAGAACGTTGGAGTTAAGACAGCCTAAACCTGCTGAGAGTCTGTCCCTGTACTCTTGGTGGTCTGCTGGATGGAGCTAGCATCCTTGTATCTAAGTGGGTAAAGGAGACAAAAGATCTTCCCTTTGCCTGGGGCCTGGAGGAAAGAAGGTGTCTGCTTCTTTCTTCCCAGCATTACTCACTGCCCATACAACCAGGCTGACAGGAGAAGTGAGTATAACGTATGCACAAGGAAGGCTGCCTCCTTGTTAGATAGCAGTCTAATGAACACAGCAAGAAATCAGAAATTACTGTGTGAACAGGGGATACATTGCTATGGTGCCTTGCTTCGGTACATGGAATGATGAAGTCTTCAGTAATGGATCTGCATATGCCCATGGTTACAGATAGCAAAGCTCCTACATGGTATTTTCTAAACCACTAAGGATATTGAGATAACAGAGATTATCTGAGCATTTTTAATTAAAATTGAGGAAAAAAACTTCAGGAATTACTGGAAAAAATGCTAAGTATGTATTTCTAATGTGAAGAAAAGCACAAACGTGCAGTGAAGGTTGAGCAGTGTTAGAAGTTGTTGTGGGAGATGAAGTGTTACAGAGTTCAGAGAATTATTTTTCTGAAGTGTTTTCTAATTGCCCCTCCATAGTTGGCTGTTCTGCATTACAATCAGGTGGTATCAGCAAAGAAGTATTCCAACAACGCTGCTGGAATGGATCTGCTTATTTTGCAGTTGAGTGCAACACTGTTGAATGGACAAAGTGTTTCCCTATAGATTTCATTTGAGTTCTACCATTCATAGTGTGTGAGGAAGTTTTAACAATATTTTTTTTTGGTTTGCCCTTCAAGTAATGCCACTTGCATGTCAGTCTGTGCTCTCACATGAATACAGATGTATGCTCTAAGTTCATTTAGGTCAGATTCAAACAGTAATTTCCCAATGGCACTGGAACTCAAAGGTATTATCTCTAATTCCAATATAATTCTCTTTTGTTCTTTCAAATATCTGTGTATTTGTATTTTGATTGCAATAATAATAATTTTCTCTCTGTACTGTAATGGTATTTTAAGGAGTTGGCTAATACTGAAATTTAAATAATGAAACTTTTTTTTTACCTGATATTATTCACCATTAGATTAATATACCAGTGGAGTAATATATTACATTACTAGTGGAGTTTCTCTTGATTCATGCTAATTATTTGAGAAAAATATGAGGCTTGCACAATGTATGAAATTTTCAGAAATACAAACTAAATGGTCAGGCTAAGTTTTGTAGACAGAAACTTACCAGAAGTTGGTATGAGTAACTAATACTATAGAGAAGTGGTAGCATAAACCGAAGATGTAAAACTGTATGTTTTCTGCAGTAGAAGGGCACATACTGTATACTATCCTAACAAGAACAAAATCAGAAGTCGTCTAATGTCACTGATAACAAATAAGGAGTTACCTATTGCAACTAAAACATTTATATTTTAGTTCAGTTAAACATTTACTGGTCTGTGCAGTAGTTAACTGATAACTTCTTAATTCTATGCAAAATAAGAAAACAAAGTCGCTTTCAAAATAGCTCTTTAATCAGTGGGAGGCCTTCCTGATACAAAGAAAACTGATTCAAAATTAATAAATGTCTGCAGATCTAATTGAAAGTCCTTGGTTTACAGTGTGCTTTTTCTCCTGGAAGTTTCTTGAACCTGACTATTTCATAATATATTCTTAGTTTAGTTATTACAAGACCACTGTTTTCATTTGTTTAAATTTAGTGGTTAAAGTGTTCCATAGAAGTAGGTGATCTCATTGCTTGCTGTCTGCTTTAAACCAGCTAAGTTAATCACCTGTGAGGTATTGTTTTCACCGGTCAGTTCTGGATAATTTTTTACCTTGGTTCCACTTGAAGGAAGACATTGTTTTTCATTGTGCTTTGTCAGTCTCTTTTGTCTCATAGTAGAGTTGCTGAAAGTACATGCTTGATTACTTCATACAATGAATGGCAAATTGCATTGGAAATTACTGCAAGCTAATTTACCAAGTGCACTCTGATAGTGAAGAAACTGCCTTTCCAAGATTCAAAGCATGGAGAGCTTTTAAAGTGCATACATAATATTTTCGCATATTACAGTGTGGTCATATAATTCTGTTTAGTCTATTTCCTCTAGATTATTTTTCTTGATTGTAAAGATTAAGTCTACATACAGTTAAGAACATGGGAATTGCCAATACTAGTCAGATTAATGGTCTGTCTAACCTGCTGTTTAGTGTGGACACGGCCAGAGGCTTTGGAGAAAATTTTTTACTAGCAAGGCATTGCTAAGATCATAACCATGAGGTTAAAACCAGTGAGGTTGTAGGAGCTCAGTTTCAGAATTTTCTCTCTAACTACAAAGCCTTGATTTTTTAAATTTTATTTTTGAAGAAAGTAAAGGCCAAGAATCAGTTTCACTTACGTGTAGTGTCTGTGTGGTGTAGTGTAGTTGAGAAACTTTTATATTTCATAAGACTTGCAATAAAAATAATAATTTGGCAACTTTTTTAGCCAAGTTTAGTAATTTACTTGTACCCTGGAAAATTCCAGATTGCATGCCATACAAAAATTGCTCATACCTAATGTAGTTTTCACTGAATTTTTGTGTAGTTCACCTACAAGCCGCAAGGTCTCCCAAAAAAAACTTGGGCTCAGAGGATGATAGGAGTGTGAAGAAGCCCAGATTCCCAAATAGACAAAAGTTTTGCCTGATCCTATGCTAATAGAGGCAAGTGACAATCTCCCCCCTATTCTGCCTTTTCCCCCCCCACCTCTGAAGCTCCAGTTTAACACACTTAAAGAGGGTGTCAAGGGGTCTGATATCCACTGCCCTGTGGCTGGTGTCTCTGTCTATGTAGTTGGCATGCAGTAGTGCTTCTTAGCTGGCTGTAGAAACAATAGAAAAGTGGCCATTGCATTTAAGGACAAAGGGACAAGTGCTAGCTCTCTAGTAGTCATTAATAATATGACTAAAATTGGTGGAGGGGAAGCCTGAAAGGTTTAGCAGCTGCACGGTGAGAGGGATTGGGATATTTCCCATCTGGAAACAAGTCTTCCAAGAAAACCTTTGAGTTTGTTCAGTCAGCAGCTGCTGCAAAGTCCTTCCAACTGGGGTGCCAACAACCCTGAAGATACGGTGACACACAGCAAAGATGTACATGGTAGCTGCTGACTGCAACATCCGGAAGATTCACCATGCCGTGGAAAAAGACCAAATTTGGTTTGAAAGGGCCTTGGTGACTTATGTCTAGTCTATGTGAAGAATACATTGACACAGTCTTACTTATTGCTTTGGTCTCTGTCCTCTTTAGTACTTATTGTCTTACAATATGCTTTTTTGGATGTACTCTTTTCTCCCTATTTTGGTCAATACAGAATCCACACAAGGCTGGAAGCCAGTTATAGAGGAAACATTAAAACTGACTGTTTCCAAAGCTCTTAATTACATCAACAGACAGAAAATCCCCTAGGGAAATTACCTGTTGCTCCTTTGTTGCAATTCTTTTATTTCTAGCTGTTATTCTAACAGTAACAACAGGACAGATTTTCAGATAATTTTAATAGCTTTCTTTCATACTGATTAATTCAGTTATTGCAGAATTTATTGATATAAGAGATGATTGAATTTGATCTGGTGTTGTGTATTTGGTATGTTGTGTGTTTGAGAACACCAGACAATTAAAACTGTTTCTGTTGTTATATGTTTTTGTTGTATTGTCATTTTTACATGGAAAGCATAGTTTACAATTCCAAAGGTTTGGTGATGCAGTTTCATTTTATATTAAATAATTCTGAGTTACTTGGCAGAATTAACAAGTTACTACTCTTGGCTTGGAGAAGTAGACAAAGAAATTGGTTGGTTTTCAATCAATATCTGTTAAAAGAAAATGTGTTTAAATGGAAATAATTTCATATTGGACTCTGCCTCCACAAAGTATGAGAGTGATATAAATGAAGAGAATCTCATCTGAAATTCAGTGTACCTAAATTAAAGTAGTTGTATTTTTATGTATTCTTGGAATGTTCTTCAGAAGATTGCAATGAAATATTTTTGCATGTCAAGGATGAGTGAAGCTTAACTATTAACCAACTGTAGAGAATAAACAAGGAAAATAGGCAAGCTAATGAATGAGGAAGTGAATGGATTAAAATATTTCCATAAAATATTTTTACTGTTTATATTTGTTAACTATTACTGTTAGTTATTGATAAAGAGCAGTTTTGATTTATATGAGGTATGTTTATTTGGAATAAATGACATGCTAATAAACCATAACTCTTTCTGTGAGCCAGCTCAGGACTGATTCTACCTCCTCAACTACTATTGCTTTTATTGGACTATTTCCTGATTTATATCTTAGTATATGAGAAAAGAAATTGCTTCTGTTGCTCATTTAAAATATTAGGTCCACATATTTTTCTTAGAATCTACAGCCTCATTCAAAACCCACTGATGTCCTCCAAAGACATTCTAATTTATCTCAGCTGATGTGGATTCAAGACATTAAGGAATTTCTGGTTGTCTTTTCGCTGTCCTGAAATTTTCAGGCTTTGGGTCAATGATACAGCAAACCTGGACTGAGGACTCCTCTTGCACTGTGGGTACATGATGCCAAATGCTGATGTGGGACGTAGTCATTCTGCCAGTTCACATTTATTCAGCGCTTTCAAACACATTTTCTCACACTTTGCCTTGTAGCAGGCTCATGCCAAGTCAGATATCTATGTTACACCACCCATTTAACTTTAACAGATATGGTCTGTACTCCTGCAGCTGGTTCAAAGTCAGCATAAGCTTCTGTCTTGTACTCTGATTTAGCTCAACAGACGTGATTGTATGTTCATGCCTGATGCAGGTCAAATTAATACTGCTTAGTGACCTGCAGGGCACAGATGAGGTATTAATGATGGACTTCAGTCACATTTATACCTGTATGAAGCAGTGGATAAAACGTTATGACTTTCCTTGTCATAGCAGTAGTCTTTTGCTTTGCAGTCTCTTTCAACAGTGGGAGCTGGTGATAGATTCTTTCTTGATAATCTCTCTCCCCCATGCCTTTTAAGTGGAAGTATTGTCATTTTTCTCCATAACAGCAAATGTTTATCAATGACAAAAAAGCCAAAACCCTTTCCTTTCACTTCTGCATCAGACAAATGCTCAGGCAAATGTTTACCAGGATTGGAGTCTTGTGTTACTTTTGTCTGTCATCCCAGTAATACAATCTCTCCAAAGTATTCCTTTTCTCACTTTTTCCTTTCAGTGACCAGATCGTCTTTAGCCTTATCCTTACACAACAAATTATCTCAGCTGTTCTCTGCATCACTGAGGTGCTGTTTATGCATAGATAATAAGAGCAAACCCTATAATTGAAAGGGAAACGGGGATGTATTGAGGATGCAACATTCCCTATTTAACAGTACTCGTTTGACACTACTCCCTTTTCTGGTTTTGCTTCTGTGATTTTTTCTTTCTGACATGTAAGTTCCAAGCAGCTCAGGTTTAATCATGTATAAATAGCAATTTCACTGTGTGGTTGCAGATTGTTACTTGAACCGACATATGGCCTGTACCCTAAATGAAAATCTTGCAAGTGTGCAGCCCTTTATTTCCTGGATATGATAAAGTAGATGTTATTGTTACCACTGAAATTTGGTGAAAGTAGCTTATGAGTGAAGGGCATTATGATGTCATCCAGGGAAGAATCAGTATATATTTTGTACATTTTTGTTGTAAAGCTGCTTTTCTCAGTGCTAAATAATAGGTTTACATCTTATTAAGTAGTTGATATATATAGACTCTACAAGCATTACAACTGTGTTTCCAAACCAGTTGGATTTCTTATGATAGCATGCTTCCCTGTCTTTTTTATCCTTTGGTGCAGAAAGCCTTTGGTTCTACATACCAAACACACTTTTCTAAAAAATAGCTGACAACATACGTAATATACACATACATATAGGCATATTATGTAGTATTGTGTATTTTGTATGATGTGAATGTGTCATGGAAATGCCACCCAGCCTTTTGCTAAAAGGAGTAGCTTATCATTACCAGGGGCAATTTACGCTCTTTGCCTAATTTTTGCTGGCTGGTTCCATTTTAGCACTCTGTAACATTATAAAAGCAACTGCTGAGTAGCACACTGATGCAGCTTTAGTGAGTTCAAAATACAAACTGCTTCACAGGAAAAAAAATAAAATGCCTTCTCCTATTCTTTTGATTTAATTGGACATCTTTAGTAAGAGCAGACAGTAATTCTACTAAGCTTAAAAGCTTTTTTTTCTGGTACTCACAATGTTGTTGAGTGCAGTACAAGGAATTCTCCTTATGTGTTTGTTCTCAGAAATTTCCAGTCCTTCTAACTAAATTTCAGGATGGGTTATTGAATGTTTTCTTCATTTCCATACCCTTAAGCTTTCAGTCAGGTGCTATATTCTTCACTTATTTCGAAGTGGTAGCAATGAGTAAGTTGTTTTTCTTAAAGGGCTGCCGTATTTCATCCCAAGGAGTACATTTTGGTGGTGGATCATGCAATCAACTTGTAACATTGGTACATGAATTTACAAAGCACTTAGGATCCCAGTGGACTGAGAATCATGTATGTGCTCCTCACATATATGTGCGATGTTACTAATTAGTCAGAGAAGAATAATTTGAAAAGGTGGCACAGACTTCTGAACAGGAATAAACATATCTATTTGTTCTCTTTTTTTCTTAAAAAAAAAAGAAGGAAAAGCTATAATTTGAATTTTCTAGGATGAATTCCAAATTTTTAAGATAATGCTATTTGATCTGGAGGAGACTGAAGGATTTGGATTTTTTTCCTGTGACTGTGAGGGCCATAAATGCCTTAATGTACTTCTTTGTGAAGTCCACAACCCATTTGAACATCCTTGAGAAGTTGTGAGTTGTACAACCAAGTAAAAAGTAGATTTCATTTAGAAAATGGTGTAAATTGAAGCACTTTACACTATTTGTCCTGATGTTGCTATCCTGCTTTGGGGAGTAGTCTGAGCATGGGGAAGCAGCTAGAAATGTAAATCATCCAATTATTAATTTCCAACTGTGATGAGAATTTGCTAGATATCCAACAACTTCCGTATTATGACCTACATTTTAACTTTTTCATCTTGATGTGTTTTAATGCAGGGGATCTTGTAAACCACCATCTGTGGCCTAAATCAGAACACTGAGTACACAGCATTTTGCAGATATGTCCCACTTGCCAGCTACCTCTGTAATTATCTAGTGCTACTGTGTAATAGCCATCAGTTAGAGTCATGGCAGCAGTTATTAAGAGCAGACTGTGGCCTTTTAGAGAAAGTCCAGAATGCTTCTCTGCTTGATCCAGCTCAAATTCCCTTCTTCAGACCTCTGAGGAATGCTCGGTTCCAGCTGTAGCTCTCTCCTGCCCAGGAAACTATGCAGCCTGGGGGCTTTGTCGAACTAGACCTATTGCAGGGGTTGCAATTTGCATGCACACCTGCTGTCCCCTTGCTTTTGGAGGGCTAGAGGTATGAATGATGGAAGGGCTTGCAGTGGTTTGGAGCTGCTGGGTTTGGTAGGATTCAAGGCACAGTGGTGTTCCTGCAGCCTCCTTGGGTTCCCTCTTCCCTCCTTCAGACAAAGGTGTGCTTTTGGCTTGGCTGTCTGTCACCTGAGGGCTTCTCTTTTACTCGGGCTCTTCCAGTGGTGTTTTTTCTGATGTTTATCCATGATGCGTGTTTTTCAGTTTATGTACTTCAGCACGTTTTAAATGTGCATAATTTATTAATTCCAATTTAGAGTATTGCTTTTCATCTTTGGAGAAGTTTGAAAAATCCTTGTATTGGTCCCCCGTTTCATCCTTATCTGAAGATACTCGGTTCCAGTCCTGCTTTGCAAAGTGATGTGAGTTCTGTGGCCTCATCACGGGTTCACGGGAGATGAATACTAACCTGCCTTGTTTATTTTTAGGAGGTCTTGGTTATGGACCCCAGTGCAAGTCTATTGGAAAAGGCAGCTGCAACAATGTAATAGTCACCAGCAGTCCCGTGACAGTTCAACAGCTGGGACCTGTTTCACCTCCTGCTAATCAGGTTTCAACAGCATGCAACCAGATCAGCCCTAGCTTACAGAGGTCTACGGATGCTTCCAGCCTGAGTGCTTCTCCATCAGATACAAGGTCCTGAGTTACTTTTTTATATTCAGTACTTTAAACAGAGGGTATTTTAGTTCTCCTGTAACGTAAATGCAATCTTTCTGATTACTAAAATGGCCTAAATGATGCTCTGTTACGTCACGAGAAATTTAATTCAACAAAATTTAATTCACATCAGCTATGATCATACTGTTTGGATCATTCAAATCATGGATGATATATGGCCACCCATTTTCTATGTTTGATAGTGCTTTTTTGTTAGGTAAAGATTTTTATAGTCGCTTAACTATATTTATATACTAAGGACAGTTACGGACCATGAAAGCAGAAATAGTCCACGTTACATCTTTGGGGCAGTGACCTGTTTTAAAGCATACCATAGTGCTAAGAATGTTATCTTGGTGCCTGTCAGGTAACACAGATGTCAGACAAAACAAACTTAAATGCCCTGCTAATGGTCCTCTCTCCTCATCAAATACTTTTGCTTTCAAATTATTTAATTGTTTACATAATTAAGTTAATAAGATCAGTTGTTCCCTCTATGCACTGCGCCAGCAGTTAACTCTGTGTTAGACTTTAGTCTCTGAAAACTTGTCCATTTTCCTAGCTCTGGTGAGTAGTTTAATAAAAACTATGGCCTCTCCCTGTAAATGTTGCTTTTTTATATCACTAAACCACAGATAAATATTTGTTAATTAATTTTTAAATCATTAAATAACTTTTGAGATTATGGCACTGAGTATTGTTGACAAACATGGATGAAGGGAAGATAGTTATTTGACATCCTCCATACAAATACATTAAGCATATCCCTGGATATCAGTTAAACATACAGTGAGAAAACATTCTGGTGTGTGATTTCAGAAGCTACTTTTGTAGATGAGACTCATGCAACAGTTGCCTACTGAGTTGAAATGTAACTGTTCTTATTTACAAGAGGCCACAAGAGTCTTCATTTGCAAAACAGTTTACATTTTACTGTATCACTTTACGACAAGCCAAGGAACATTCTTGAAATACATACATTTGATATTACCTAACTGGCAGAAAACCTTGCTTTACTCCACTATAAGATAGTTTGTGACATTTCTGTTACTTCAGCTGTGAAGACTGAGTCCCCTGGGACAATTTACAAAATTAATTATGCTTCCTATGTAAACATGTCAGGGAAAACCATTCAGTGCTAAGATGATGACAAATGACAGATCTAGAGACATGCCTTTGAGACAGAACAAAACTGATAATATAAAAATATCATTAAGTAATTATTACTTACTTAATAAGTTTTAGGTGTGCCTGTATGGTTCCAAACACTGTTATTTTTATCTGAATGTGTGGTTGGGTGTACTATGTCACTCCTGAGTTATACGTTTTTGTTTTTATTTTAAAGAAACATTTACTAAGGGCAAACTGAAGTTGAAACTCTGGCAGAATTGAGGCTCTAGTGTCCCTAGAGTCTCTTTTAATGATTTATCAATGAAGATGTTATAAAATCAGTTTGTCACACAAAGAATGTCCATTTCAGCAATTTTGCCCTCAAATTGACTATTTTTTAGGGCAAAGCAAATTTCAAGTCAGATTTTAATTCACAAATTATTGAAACAGGTTTGTATGGTGGTTTTTTTTTTTTTTGGTTTTGGTTTGGTTTTTTTTTTTTTTTTAATTGCTTCAGCATTAAACTGCGTTTGCCTGAACTGGTGGTCTAAGCTGACTCCATATCCTTCATGGGCTGAGTGCCTTCTCTGGATTGTATCTCTCAGGCATCATGAACTTTGCTCTAGAAGCTCAATCCAGACCAGATTATTTGCTGAACTGGCCCAAACCAAAATGACTTGTCTTGATTTTTACTGATGGAAGAAAGAAAAAAGTCAGCAAAATTGGAGTTTTGACTCAGATAACATCAGATTTTGATATATAGGTTTGATATAATTGATATCAATACAATTGATATATTTGATATGAGGGATAAAACCTTCCCCATCTTTTCTGAGAGTTTCTCAAAAACTTTTTCAGAGTGTACGCTGCTTGAAACTGGACGTAATGCTGCCATTCACTTTGAAGCAAGTCAGAAAAGGACCCAGGAAAGAGCAAAGGGGTCTTGGCTAGTAAAACAGAAAACCATGCAAAAAGATACAAAAACAGTTTTTGCTCTTCCATGTTTATGTTTAAGATTCTGGGTTATTCTTGACACTGTGGCCTCTGTACACAGAGGGAGAAGAGAAGGTAATTGCAGGAATCTCTTGTAAATGTTCATAAAACTCAAGCTGGTTTAGATTACAATAAGCAGATGTGCCAATTAATACCATCTGAGAATCTGGCACAGTGGTATAGCTAGCCCTTCATTTTCATATTAGGTATATTTATTTTTTCCCCAGAAAACTACTTAGTCACACTATGGGCTGGGTTTTAAAGACATTTTCTTTGTTTTGGGAGCTGGAATCTTTGTTACTTCTGAATTTAGAGACTTAAGTGAGAACCAAACTTAATTAGATTATCTGGGTCTTACTTATTGTATACTTGAAATTCTGGGCCAACTTTTTATTTTTGTCCTGTTATGAGACTTTTAAAATGAAGTTTTTCTTCAGCTTCACTAATGGGTATGTCCCTTTGTGTTAGTCATTAGTAGCTTTTTGAATGACACCGGTCCTACTATATATCTGATTAAAATTCTTGATATTACAGAAATAGACTTGTTATATTGATGCATGATTTTTTTCCCCTAGCTATAAAAGAGAAAATAAAAATGTAAATAATCAAACTGGCACATCCCCTCACCCCCTATTTATATTTTCCACATATAAATATATATAGCCTAGCATGGAAAAATCAAACTTCACTTATTTTTCTTGCTCTGTTGAAGACTGTGGATCTGTATTTGGGGTCACAGCATACTAACATGATTTAATTGCCATATAATGAACTGTGCTTTAACAAAGCCCATTGATAACAGACCCAACAGCCTGAATCAATTTTTTTTTCCACAAATAATTATTCCTTTAGATCTAAATCTTACCCAAGATTGACCTGATATAGCAATCCCATTTTTCTCATTTCTCTCAATGCAAGTTGTAGTCAGCATGTTAATTGTGCTTTTCTTCAGTGCTCTATTTTGAAAGTGCCGTTTAAACCCTGATGGAGTAACATAACCTCCATAACAGGACCCTATGCTGACATTCAATCTGAACAGGATGTTTCTTGTGATACGGCAAATCAACCATCCGTTACCAAGCAAGTGTCTTGAGCAAAGGAGTATTTACCCATCTACCCCACAGGTCACCACAGCAAGGCTGGGCGATATTTAAACCTATATTTTTGCTGTTTTTGAGCTCTCTCAGTGCGCAGACACAGCACCTGCAAACTGCTTCCTCACTCCCTCGGCATGTGCCAAGCCTCTCCTCTAGACAGAAGGGGGCTGGGGAGCAGCCACAGTGCCATAAGCACCAATTCCCCTCCTCCAGCTCTTTGGCAATGTCTGGGCTGTGTTCCTGCAGCACCATCCAGCCCTTAAACCAAAGTCACTGCAGACTGACTTTTCTTTCTTCATGTTGGTTGACTCTCAAGTGCTGGAAAATGCTGTAATATTTAGTAGGAAAAACCCATCACTCAGGCAGTGCTTGTGTGGTGGGCAGAATAAGATAACAAACACGCTGTGATTTTTCAGCTTTAACCTCTGTGGCTAGAACTGAATGTGGAAAGCTATATACATTTCTCTTGCCTGAATGACTTTACCTAGAGTTTTCATATATTCTTTTAATCTTGCTGATCTAATTGAAAGATAAATCCACAGGTCCCAGAGATGAAAAGTCGATTTACCAAGAAAAATCATGGAAATTTGGTAAATATTGCCATATTCACTGGGAATAATCTCCAGAGCCATTGTTCAGGATCTGTTCTTGCTCTCTCGGGTTGACTGATGTTGTTTTAAATGGGATCCAGATCCCCAGTTTTGGCCTACCACCAATTCTTAAATTAAGTAGTTTCATGTATCTCCACCAAAGCTGCCATCACTGCAGTAGGGCTGTGGTGCACACATACAATGCAAGGATGAGCCTTAACAGATCTGTCCTATGGATCCTTGTTTCCTGAAGCCGTGTCTATAAGAAAATCTTGCAGAACTCAGAAGCAACTGCAGAATTGCTTACCCTAGGTAGACATCTAAGCTTCCTTCCCTTTTAAAAAAAGAAGCAAGTAAAATAGGTAGAAGTGCCTCCTCAAAGGTGCTTGCTGTAAATGTGTCTGTATCAAGAAAGAGATGAGATTTGTTTTTATTAATTTTCTTTATGGTGTATACTTTCTCTTTGAGAAATTTGAAGTTTGTAGCAATATAAAACTGTGCAGTAAAATAATTATAAATAACTGACTATAGGAACTTACCTTTGTAGATAAGAATACATTATTCCTTGCCTACATGACAGTTCCTTTGAATTATTGCATGTAAAGATTTCATATACTGTTTAGCTACAGCTTTAAGAAATATTTTTCAACACCTGGTATTTAAACTACCTATTAGCACTTATTAGCTGTCTTTTTTAAAGTTAATTTGACCTTCTGAAGTCTTTGTATGATAGGAGAAACTATTGTGTATCTTGTTTTTTATGTGAGAAGCTGAGAAGCAGTGATTGACTTGTCCACCTTTAAAAATGTATTTTAGATTTAGAAGGGAAACCAAATATCCTAAGTACTTGATCCACCATTGAAATTCTATGCATCTTCAAAAGTGTATTGTGAAAATAATAAACCCAGGAATTAACTCCCAAAACATAAGATGCAGAGGCTTCTGTGTCTGTGAGATCTCTAGGTTCATCTAGATAGGTACGTGGTTCTTCCTACTGTTAGAGCCCCTTAAAAATATAAATTAATGTACTGATAGCACCACTGGTTAGCAGGAAATCCAAGTCTGCCAAGATGTGAACTAGAAATGTAAAGACATAAATCCGTCTGGCCTCTACCAGGCATTTGCAGCCATGAGTCAGGGACCCTGATGTCCTTTTATTTCCTTTTTATACCTTTTTGTAGAAAACAATATTGTAAAGAGCATATGAGTTCTTTTTTTAAGCTACCCTTAGGACATTTGCAGCATAAACAAGTTTCCTAATATTTCTGTGAAAAACCAATGATAACAGCATGATTACACTTTTGTGAAAAATTTTGATTGCTGACTTGGAGGCAGATACATCACCAAATCAAAACTAAATAAACCCCTTCAACCAGTTCTTCTACATTATTAATTTATTTTGTTTGTTTTGTAAAGTTAGATATTATCTGTATTTATAAACTTGAGCTGTTTCTGAGGAGAATACTATTTGTATGCATTACAGTTGGCAAAGTTATTCAGGTTAAATATTTATTCTTTATTAATCAGTTTTCTTCCTGTTTTTTGCCAGCAAAAATAATAGTAAACTCAAATCAATATGAGTTCCGTACAAGGCAGGAGCATAATGCTTTGGTTTCAGAAGCCCAAACTTATTTACACCACAGCAGATGAAAAAAATTGCACTGATTTTTGCAATGATGTATCAAGAACCTTTACAGCAACTTTTCTTCAAAATCTTGAAGTTCTGAAGTTGGTTTCCTAAGTGACCTTGTTACATATGTATTGCCTGCATATACCTGCTGGTGGTACATTAACTGAGAGTGCTAAAGTTGAGTACCTAAAGTTAGGGAGAGCTTTTCTCACATGTACGCTTTCTTTAATTTTATGTGTGTGTGAAGATAGAAGAACCACTGCTGAACTGTCTAACTGCTTTCTTACTTCATTGTGCCTTTATTCCAGGTCGCTCTTGTCGCGTGAGTCTCTGGCCTCTACGACGTTAAGCTTGTCAGAAAGTCAGTCTGCTTTGAGTGTTAAGCAAGAGTGGTCACATGGGTACAGGACACTTCCTTCTGTTCCTCCTGACCAAGGTTTGCAGAACAGCAGTGAACTGGGGGACTTAGTAAATTTTTCACCTGGAGCATCTGTGTCCGGTAACTGCGTCTCTAACTCATTACCATCCTACTTATATGGTATGGAAAATAAGCATTCCCCTTACTCTAGTCCTCACCATTCCTCACCCCGGTCTCAGTCAGCCCGCTCCAAAAAGAGAGTGCTCACTCTGTCTCCTCTGTCTGACGGCATTGGGATCGACTTCAATACAATTATCCGTACATCCCCAACCTCTTTGGTGGCCTACATCAACAGCTCCAGGACACCACCAGCAAATGTCTCCCCACAGCCTGAGGTCTATGGACATTTTCTGGGAGTGAGAGGAAGCTGTATACCCCAAAATTGCTCTATTCCAGCTGCCCAGAAAGGCCTTCTTATGGCTAATGGCAATTTCACCTTCCCAGGGTACGTTGAGAATGGGGCTGGTGAGTACCAGCGGATGCAGCAGTTGGAACAAGCCAGCTTGCAGATGGCTGCCACAAGTAACATGGTGATCCAGCAGGGCGTGCCACCCATGGACAACCAGGCAGTGGGCATCCTGAAAAATGAACGGCTGGATGACTTCTCAGGCCATATGGTTGACATGCCTCCTCCATCCCTGCTGCCGCCGCCTCCTCCACAAGGGCCACCCCCACCATACCATGCTCACCAGCACCGGCATCCACACAGCTTCCCCAGTCGCATTCACCCACTGCCTGTGCCTCCTTCTGCCCCAGGCTCCCTGCTTGACAAAGGTGGTGAGCTAGATGACTTCAGTGGCAAGCATGGCTGTCACTGGGTTGACTGTGGTGCGCTGTATGACCAGCAAGAGGAACTTGCGCGACACATCGAGAAGATCCATATAGACCAGAGGAAGGGAGAGGACTTCACTTGCTTTTGGGCAGGGTGCCCACGAAGGTACAAGCCATTTAATGCCCGTTATAAACTGCTGATTCACATGAGAGTCCACTCAGGAGAGAAGCCGAACAAGTGCACAGTAAGTCTGAATTCTGTCTCTCTTAGCAATAAAAGGCTCTCTATTACTCAGGAAAATATAGAGAAGTTGTAATTCTGCTTATGTTTTTCCTAGTTAACCATGTGCTTTTTTAAACTAGTCTGTGTGAATGAATTACTGCTCCATCTTCCACCTAGATAGAAAGGAAAGGTATTCTTTAATTTGATATGTACCAACAGGTAGGAGTAGATAAAATTTTATCTTCTAAACTTACAAACTTTTACTGTAGACTGCAAAAGTGACATTGTAGACCTTCATATAGCAAAACTTAGGCACCATCAGTACTTAAGTACCTGCCTGAAGGATACATGCGGGAAAAGACCTGCAGAATAAATAGCACAATTTATCCTGAAATATTCTTACATCCTGTTACTCCTTTTTGGCTTGAGGAATTTTCAAGATCTTGCATAATGTTACCATGAGAAACTGAGAAAAGCTGGATATTTTTTGAGGCAGTTGTTTGTTTCATTACTAACAAAAACCAGACCCACAGCCCTGTTTCCATGAATACAGTAGGAATAAAACACATAACAATTTCTCTGTTCACAGATTCTACCAGTGAGCATTCAACCCCCAAAGTCATGTTTTTCTTGCTGTTTTTCTTAGGGTCACTGCAAGTCAGTCTCATACATACGTAATCACATGGGGTAACAATCTAGCCAGTAAACCCTAGATTCAGTTTACGTTTAGATTCCAGTGAACCATCTATAATCTCTGTAATTCAGATTCTGGATTGGCTTTACATATAGTCTGTATTTTGGATGACAGAGCTTACTCTTACTAAGTGCTTATTTAGTGTCAGCAGAAAGCAGCCTCACCAGTGCTATTTCCAGTCCTCAGCATAACCTAACAAAACAATGAATATATAATTTCTAGGAATAACTGCTGATTATTACTCACTTGAAAAAAAACATATTTGTTTATATGTTGTGAAATATAAATTGGAGCTAGGAGTCTATTTCAGTGTGTGCCTAGTTGAATAACTTTTTTACCATGATGTAGATGTTTGCTTGTACAGTAAGTAGAAGAAATTTTTTTCTTTTGTTTTTGTTACTTCAAAGGGCCAATATCCTTTGGGGACAGTGGATGTCTTCCCAGATTGCTCTCTTGAATTTAAAGGACCCAGTAGATGTTGTGTCATGACACTAGGAAGACTCTTTGTCCTTCTGTTTTGTCACACCAGAGGCTGAACTCAGGCTCTCTGTGCTCTCAATATTATTTTAAAATTCCATAATATTCTCTTTTCTGCTCTCCAGATATATTGGATCAGAGTTTACCATTAATTTCAGTTACTCCTCAGGGATTTCTAGTCAGCTTTGTGGGGAAAGAGAGAAGGAGAAAAAAGATTTATTAGGAGTCCAGAAAGTAATTTTTCAAGGGAATAGCACATGGAAGAAAAGAGACAGAGACAGACATCAGCAGATGAGTGAGGACAGACAATACCAGGAAGAAAGAGGGTAGGAATGGTGAAAGAGCACTGAAAAAAGAGTAATGCAAGTACCCAGGGTCTTTCTAGTACGAGAATTATGGTGAAGGATCCAGTAAGACTGGGGAAAACATCGTGTTAGTAGCGCTCTGTACTCCATGCCCTGCCTGTTCAGAAAGGACGATTACAGTGACCTTCTCATGATGATGAGGCCTCCTTGATGAGTCCTTAACTTTGTCATTCACTTATGATAAATATATTATTGTTTAAGTGGACAAGGTAATTCATATGATAACGTTTTTGAGATTATTAAACCTAAACTGAGGTGCCTGCCAAGTCATGCTGTGTCACCAAAAAATGAGATGTGTCTATATTAGCTTCTCAAAGAGTGATTACTTTCATAAACATTGAAAAGTGTGATTAATTTTACTGACCTTCAGCAAGTATTGCTGGATAGTGCCAAGAAGTTTGCATATCAAAAGCAGCAGCCACATGCTTATTTTGCTTTCGTGTTTAGAAGTGTAATGAAAAGCCAGGTAGAATATTCCTTTGACCTCAGCATTTGTTTTGCCACATCTGAACTAGTTTCTATTTATCTATGTAACAAAAATTTGAAGTGATGAACTATAGCTACAAGTGATACTCTAGTCATTAGTTCCTTCTTGTTCTGGAAGAGCAGTCTTTGATTCTGGAAGATAACAATTTTGTAGGGTGAGGATTGATCAGATAGCAGCACATAAAAACGTGACCATCGTGGTGATCAGATCCAAACTTAAGCATTCTAAAGGTCAAAAACTCAGAACATGCTTGCCTCTCTGTACAAAAATAACTAGGGTGGAGTGGAAAATAATTGCCTACTGGTCCTGATAGATTTCTTTTCATATTGTTTTTTTTCTGTGAATCAGGCTCTTTTTTCCCAGCTTTAACTGAATTTGATGCCGAAGCTACCTGTTCAGATTAGGTCTCGGCAATTTGATCCAATGTACTCTCTTGGTGTACTGAAAAATCTTGGTGTATTTTTCATTCCTGCCGATTTTTAGAAGATTTGTTCTTGTTCTAAAAAATGCACTTTAATTTTTAAAAGCATGACTTTCATGGAGTCCTGCATTTTGTTTTATATGGGAAGCCAAAGTAGGTGACTATGCTTGGCCTTGCTTTATTACATGGAAAGTTGTGAAGTTGAAGAGTACCTCCATGCAAGAGATCTCACCTGAAGTTGACTTTTTTGGAATAGGAATTAATTAAATAGTTGTTAAAATGTATTGGGCTCCCTTACTGTTCATTAAAAAGTCTTTCAGGTTCTATTCCAACATACTGCATCTGGAATGCATTCTTCTTTTCAGTGACCAGGTTTAGAGACTAAAAAATATTATTCACAACATGGTAATATGTATTTAATGTCTACTCCTGAACTTCTTTATATAAAGTAGGTATGGAATGTTCAAATTTGTTGTATTTATTTATTAATCTGTGCATTAGCTTGTACTTTGTAGGATTAAGTTAAAGAAGAAAAACTTGAATGAAAAATTGATGCTGAAATGCGAGCAGTTCGTATGCCAGTGCTTGAGATAAAATCTGTAGCATTTGCCAGCACTTACCACATAACGGTATCTGAGGTTCCCTCAGATTTCCTCTGGATTATAAAAAAAGAGAATTCCCAGTAGCTGTGGAAACTCCACAGTAGCAACTGGCAAATGCTGACCTTTTGCTCTCTTTGGCTGTACCTGTGAGCTTATTTTGTTCTCTCTTTCTCCCTTTTCTTCTTTTATAGTAAGTATTTTTGTACTTTTCAAGTTAAGCTGCAATAAGAGATACTTAATTAGCCTTATTGTTATGCTATGCAAACAATAAGCTTAATATATTTATTCTAGCGTAAATAGCAACAGCATGTTGTTAGAGATAAATTCTGGGCTCTCTCCTCGCAGTTTCATTCAGGTGCACTAGGAATGCTTCCCCTCTTGAAACTGAATTCAATCTTTTTGCTTTCTGTAAGTTCTGAGCTACGCCCTCAGCACAATGCCATTAGTATTTTAAAGGATGGGATGGGATAGTAATACATATACTGCACTTTTTATCACAGCTGCTTTATGTGATTTAAACCAATAAAATTGCTAGTATTCCTGTCAGATTTGAAGCAACATCCATTTAATATCTGCTAAATATCTGAAATTATCCCACAACACATCAGTCTACTAAGTACCTAAAAAAGAAAATACGGTTAAAAAACCCCCATAAAATCTAAAACACTCATACAATCATTTTTTGAGACACAAGAAAACATCTCTGGGTGAGCATGAGTATTTAGATAGATGTATGTGTGTGTGTGCTATTTGAAGAACATGTGTTTGGAAGATGGTATTCAAGATGAAATTCTGATGAAAACCAGAAATGCATTCTGTAAAAATGATTGGGTTGTTTTTTCCATCTTCAGACTTTAGCAGTGTGCCTTCGTATGGTGTGTTATATATGGGTTGTACTACATATTTTATGTACAGCACATGTCACCGTTTCTTGATGATAATGAAAGACCATATCAAATCCTGTATTGCAGTGGACTCTTGACAAAATAGAAAGTAAAAAAATTTTTGAATTTGTTTTTGCTTACATGCTTGCAGAAGAATTTTTCACTATGCTAAAGTAGCAACTGAGCACTGAGTATTAAACGATGTTGAAAGAACAGTAATTTAATTGTAGAGTCAAGTAGCTGAAAGTTTGAAAATGCCAAGTTTATAGTTGCCTGTTGCCCGTTTTTTTCACTAACTCAGTTAACTAACTGAAACAGAAATGCCATGGAAAAGGCAGTTATGTATGAGTAATTAGTCTATATCGTGGTGTGTAGACACAGAAAAGCTGAGTTTTAATTTGCAACCATAAAGCTAAGACTTCCTAACTCTCACAGGTTTGTGCAATCTTAGTAACCTACTGATTTTAGTTATGATGTTTCAGCTGTTTAAAGGAAAAACAAATCTTGAATTGTGGGCGTGCCTCCACAAACAGGTCAAACTCATGTGATCACATCAGATGGCATCTAGCTCAAGCTAATAAATCTTACCTCTCAGCAATGGTACTAATGCTCTTTTAATATTATTCTTGCAGTATGAAATACATAATGCGTCTGTAATTCAAAATATAATGATATATGCTTTTCCTGTGGCTGCTTAAGATGCACAACTTCCACTTGAGTTCAGTGAGCACCTGAAGGCTTATGGTATCCAAAGTACTGACCTTTAATGTCAAAGCATCTCTTTATGCATTCAAAAATGCAAAGCAAACTCCTTTCTACATGCAGATGTAAAACTGATGACAGTGAAAAATGATAGCCAGAGAACCATTTTATGTTACAGAATAAAATTTATGAAACCTCTAATATTGTTCTTCTAATGAATAATTTGATTTTCCTGTTAAGTATTTCAACCAGCTTTTCTTGCCTTTTGACTTAGATATTTGGAAAATTTAATACAGATTTTTAATGAACTTTTTCAAACAGGCATCTTTTTAGTTTCACTGTAATCCAGAACATGACTGTGAAGTATCCAAAAATAACAATGAACATTCCTAATTGCACAAACACTTATGTTTGTGTGGAAAGGTTTCTAATCTATAAGCTCTTTGTGCTTGTGGATAGGCACAAAGATTATGTTTTATTTATTTTCATTTCCCCGTAGCATGATTTTAATGGAACATTTTTGAGATTTTTTTCATTGCTGTACCAAACTATAAATAAATGGTAAACTAAAAAAATGAAGCACTCTTAAAAATTTCATCTACTTGAAATGTGGAATCCCAAATCAAACTGTGTATCTGCCAGAATTTCAATTACAGAAAATTTAGAGATTGGTTTTGCTTTTTTTTTTTTTAATAGTAGGGTTTTAGACTGGAAAATTATTTTAATTCAAAGCTGAGGGACTAATGCTAAGGTTGTGGTTTTGGAGTGTATCTCTGTGAAGTATTTGGAAATTGGATTACTCTCTAAGCCATAAAATCTTTTTAGACAACTTCTGCTCTTTTCTGCTAATTGTACTTTACATTTTCAGCATCTCTGTTTAGTTGATGGCTGGACCTGTATCAGGAACAGAGTCAGTAAATTATGAAGCTTTCCATTTACTGATAGAAAAGCCTAACAATGTCTGATGGAAAAACAGAAAATGCAAGTCATGATATAGCCACAACAAAAACAGACAGAAACCATTCCCAGACAACATCATTTTTGTTTTTAAAGAGAGAAAGAGGGAAGTAGAGGGAACTAATTAATAGATTTTACTGCTCATTGCAATGTTGGTTCTTCAGAAAGGAAATACAGTTTTAAGCAAAGGTAAACATGCCGTCGGCCTTTATTCAGTGATTGACATTGATTTCCTAAGGATTAAAGGTTTAATTAATAGTTCTGGTGCTCTGTGGAGATATCTAAGTCTGATGGTTTATCTGTGAACATAGGCTTTAAAATCAAATGTTGAGAATTAAGCATCATAGAACAGTCATTGGATTATTTGTAGGGAGTAATTAAGAAATGGAAAAATGCCACATACCCTTTTGTGCACATATGATTGCACTAGTTAAATACATTGCAAACCAAATGCAAATATATTCTGAAGCATTTGGGCATGCTGAGGTATTCTTTGACTTTTTTCAGCATTCAGATTTAGATTAATATATTTTTACTGACTTAATGTTTAAAGGAATCAAGAGGAGGGACTGGTCCTGTGAGTTTTTAAAGGGTAAGTTGCACAGCAATAGTCTCATAGACTTTAGTGAGATCCTTCCCTGCAAAATCCTGAAGTCAGTGACACACAACTCAGTGATGCCACTGATTTCAATGGCATGTCTTGAACGTAGGTTTATATACATATTTACATAGAGCCATAGAATCATTTAGGTTGGAAAAGACCCTTAAGATCATTGAGTCCAACCCTTAACCTTATACTGCCAGGTCAACCACTAAACCATGTCCCTAAGCACCACATCTACATGTCTTTTTAAATACCTTCAGGGATGCTGACTCATATGTCTGTTAAATACCTTCAGGGGTGGTGACTCAACCACTTCCCTGGGCAGCCTGTTCCAGTGCTTGACAACCCTTTCAGTGAAGAATTTTTTCCTAAAAAAATCCAATCTAAACCTCCCCTGGTGCAACTTGAGACCATTTCCTCATGTTCTATCGCTTGTTTTACAGTAGCCCAAACACCAAGGAAGACAAGAATCAGCTTGATTCACTCTGATCCCTGAAGTAATTCTGCTTTACTGCCATTGTAGTCCCAATTAGCTGAGGTGGCATTTAGCAGATGCCAAAAGCTTGTATACTTTTACAGATAGATATTTGCAGGGTAGGTTTCCAAAGGACTTGGACAGGATAAGGATTAATCACTGTTCAGAACATGATTATAGTGGACTGTCCCTATAAATGGTTGAAACAGGCTTCTTGGACAAGGATATTGCCAATACAATCAGTGCAGTGGAGTCCTCTGTTACAGAACACAATTGCTGTTGATCTTGTGTTAACAGGATTGGAGCAAACCTTTCTGAACGAGGCTGCATGTGAACAGGGAGGTCTTTTTAGAGGTAGTCACTGTGAAGGTGCAGTCTGTGTTTGTGTAGAGTGCTGAACTAACTGAGGAAATTCAGAAAGAGGAGCTAGTGAGGATGCTGTGACTGTTTTGTCTAGAACTGCTGTGGGACTCAGCTCTGTTCAATGCGCCTGGGTTTGCTAAATGTTGGTATAGCCACATAGCAATTCCTTTCTGATATCACCTTTATCTACTCAGAGTGTTTGTTTTTCCTGTCTATTAAAGATTTGATTTAGGTTTGGTACTTTCTTACAATCATTTTTAAGGATATGTAGCATCTTTATTCCATGAGTACTCAGCTCTTGAGAATTAACACACATTAAAAAGTTCAAGATCACAAGTGAATCATTTTAGAGAGATGTCACTGTGCTAGGAAATTCTTTTTTAAGAGCTGTTTCTGCATAAAATGTTGAAACATAATGTTCCTCATCTGTCCATGAAGCAGTGTGCTTGATACAAAAGAATTGTTATAATTTCCTTCCCTCTCTTTTCTCCCTCTTTGAGTGCTTTCTATTGGTCATCAGCTGGCACAAGACAACGTGCCTTTATGGGTATTCTTGGTACATTTCTGTAAATGCATTCAAACAAAATTAAATTGCTTTGGCTCTTTACTATATTCTTTACTGTTTAACATTTGCAGAATTGCCTCCAAGGTTAATCAGATGTAAACATCAAGCAATGCCACTGTTCTTCAAGGTCTGTTGTACTGCTGATGGATGTATTTTCCTGGTAACATTCAGATTTTTGTTTTAAGAAATTACAGCTATGCAAACAAGCTTATCTGGGCTGGCAATAAAAAATCATTGATTCTAATTAGGAGTCGTCACATAATAGAAAAAGACAAGGCTTCTTTTGTTCCATGAAAAGCCTGCTTTGCCTGCTTGCAAAAATGCATGGATTTCTTTCCAGTGGCTTTGCATAATTGGTATGACAAAGTTTCAGTCCTGTGATCTTAGAGTTTCCAAGTGATTCAGAGACACTTGTCGAACCTTGTTTAAGGTATTTGATGGTAATCTGTTACAGAAGTTGGTAGATGGCATGAACATGAGGTCTGCTTTATTTTTTTAAAGTAGTGGGCTATGCATAAACTGAATTAAGGAATATGTATGTTGAGACTGCTGAGATTATTGAGAGTCCTTTTTTTAAATATGATTCACTGTTGAGAAACAAGGCTGCTCAGCTCTGACTGACTCACAAGGACTCTTGGCTTTTGATTGCCTGGACAAATGTGGTCTGAATCCATTGTGTAAATTAACAATGTGAGCTGCTAAGTTGTGGCACTGATTTTATGTCTGTGCCAGTGAAGCAGGTCCATTATTGCATAACTTGTCAAGGAAAGAGACATACAGATTGGGCAAATACTGTAGAAATCATTATAATCGGTAGCTCTGCAGGCAGAGTGATTGAAAATATACCACATATCACCAGTTAAACTCACACTGTTAAAATCAGTTAAATGAATCTCTGTGAAGCCTGAGTTGGGAACACGGCATTTCAGTGAATCAGCGGAGAGTTTGGTTCCAAATTAAAAGCAAGCCATCTGCAAGACTGTTGATCTACTTTAATTGTGATAAGGTTCTCAAAAGTCTGTCATGCGTATCTGGGAGAGCTGACATTTCCTCTGAAGGCAGAGGTCTGCTACTTCTGCTTCTGTCAAGAGTTGCTGAAGGGCCGCTGAATACAACACATATCCAATACTGAGTCTGAATCATCACACATCTTGAAAAATGGTGATGGCCTCTTTGGAAACTCATCTTCTCCCCTCATCCTTCAGCCACATGCAGTGAAAAGCTTTGGAGTAATTTTTTTCATTTCTTTTATGCTTATCAGTGCAAGATGCATAGTGGTCATATATTGCAGATAGTCTTTGCAAGGCTTAGAAGACAGCAAAAATTAACTCATCACAGCAGGTTCTTGCTAACTTTAGTTCTTATACTTCTTTCATCATACTAGTATCTAGGTACTTCGTTTTTTTCCATTATGGAAGAAGAGATGGGTCCCTGAATCCATGACCATGGGCTTTTGCAGGCTAAAATGTTAGTATCCTTCTAGTTTATGTTGTATTTTGCTGGTGTGACAGACCCTCCATTACCAGCAAGCAAAAAATAGTAACTGGTCAGCAAGGAAATGGGGTACCTGGCTGCTCTCTGAATCTGGGGGAGACAGAGAAGACTAAAGTGAGCTGAATAAGGAGAATTCTTGATTGCTTATGGGAAGGACTGTGCTTATCCAGCCCCTGAAGATTTTGATGACTATGAAGTTCTGGTACAATTTTAGCTCAAAGATGTTTTTGAAGAGGAACAAAAGATGTGAATGAACTGCTTTGGTAAGGATGAATAACTGAGAAGTTGATGCAGTAAAAATGCAGTCTTTATAAAGGAAGAAGTGTGAGACAAAGCTCTGCTCTATTTATATTCCCAGAAAATGAGAAAAGCTAGTAGGTTATCTGTGTCTCAGGCCTTGTCTTGAGATACTGTTTTTTCCTCCAATATTATGTAGTATAACTGAGAAGCACGAGGCCTTTAATGGCTCAGAGCACACAAGGCAAGGTTGCAGCAGGGTGAGGCAGCTGCAGGTTCCCTTTTAGATGTAATGGGGGAATCATGTCTCAGGTGTCAATACAGAGAGCATGACTGGGGGTGTATGGATGTAGAATATTTTTGTAACAGACTATGCTGGTGGCAGAGACCGGAAACAGATGCTGTGGTGTGTCTTAGACAATCTGCTGCCTGCATGGGGTGTTTCTTGCTGCTGCTGCTTCTTTCTCTGGAGGATGGGGAGGAAGCACATGGGTGCATAGTATGAATTTGATGTGCTGTCACAAGGAAGAGAAGAAAATTAGGCTTGCAGGCTTTACATCATGTGTGATGAGACAATACATCAGTTTTGGCTATTCTTGTTTTACGCATACCTGCAATTTGCATTTTTTTCCCCAATTTTCAACCTTTACAGACAGGATTAAGTCAATTCGGTATTAGTTGTGAAGATGTCTCTTCACAACCCTTGTGAAATTCTGTGCAGTGGGAGCAGTCCACAACACTAACAGCAGTGTTTGGATCTATTCTGGCATGTATCCAGCAAGCTCAGAGTTTAGGCAGAGTCAGCTCACTTCTGTCTGTGTAAGACCATGTAGGTACAATCTTAGTGATCCTGAGAGTCTCCTTCAGGTGACTAGTGACATGTGCCACACAAACAACCAGGTCATCTTTATTAAGTTCTGAAGAAAATCACAAACTCAGTTATTCTGTTTTACCTCTGGAGTGACACTGGAAGATACAAGCAATGTTCTGTTGGTGTTTTAAAATCTAACTCATTATTGTGGGTTTGCTATATATACCCTGTGGTGTTATGTATTCCATGAGTTTTCATTCTTATTGAAAGGCTTTTTTTTAAAAAAAACCCTACTTTTAAAAATCCCTTTGTGTGGTAAGACTAAGCTGAATTAAATAACTTGAACTCTTCAAATTTTTGAATGGTACTTGGGGTTCTTTGCATTAATTCATTCAGTATTTTGGCTTGCTTGATTAGTAGATTTTCCAGAAACTGCATGGTTTTCCTTCTGAAGTTAAAAGTTTAGACAAAATGCAATTTCTCTTAATGAACCGTGGACCTAATTTATTAACAGACAGGCTTTTCTTTTTAAGTTGATTAAAATCTTTACAAAGAAAAATGTTTTGATTTGAGTCCCAGAAAAATAATTGTCCATCCTATAAATTCGCAGTAATTTAATTTTTTCAAGATCATGATCTGATAAAACATCTTGTCATTGCCATAATGCCTTCCTCCCCAGCCACCACTTCAAAAAACAAATGCAGATGAAGAAAATAATTTATATGTGTTACTTAAAATTGCACAGGAAGTTGTGAAGTATTTGACCTGTGTAAAAAGGACACATATGTTTTGGGACAGCCAGAACAGTAAATGAAACACATGAAACACATCTGTCCCTGGTAAGGAGCAGGCAGAGTGTGTTGTATTTATTTATTTGTTTGTTTGTTTGTTTTATTTATTTATTTTCTTTGAGTATTTTCATCTATAGCCTGTGGAATAGGGTAAAATGCTCTGGTCTGAGGTTCTGTCTTCTGGCTCTGGTCATACCAGAGTTGCTAGAAACATCTGGTCACCTAAGCTTCTTTGAGTTGTTGATATGAAGAGCTGATGAACAACTTCTCAAGTTAGGAAAAAACTGTAGTTTTCTACATTTGATGATATAATAATATACAAGATTTTGTAGTGTCAGCATATAAGCTAATGTATGGATATGGGCATTTGATTCAAATGATTGTATTACCAGACCTTTGCACTTTACCAGCCACCAGCAAAGCCACGGTAAATCATAATTTCTGAACACTTAGTCCGCTACAGCTCCTGAGGTCAGCCATGCATTTTATTTTGCATTTGGAGTAGACTGGTTATATACATATGGTACAACTCAACTAATAGGTAGTGACTTGTGAAGTGTTAGTATCTTGATGGCTTGCGAGTGTACCTCTTGACTGCGTATGAGAAGGAACTGTCATAATTGTAAAACATCCTGGGTAGTTTTCAATAAGCCTGATTTTTAAAATGTTTGGCAATTTTTGTAGATTAGCCCCATTTTTTGACAGGAAAATATTGGAGCATATTGTAATTGCTAGGAAAAAAACCCGGTTAAAAATCGGAAGTATTTTTTCCTAGTTAATCATGACCTTGTAAAATGCACTTGAATCTATTAAATTTATACATCAGTTCCCATGGTGCAAAGCCTGAACCTTGGTATAAATCAGCTGTTGATCATGGGTAAGAGCTTTGCAGCTGAGGTGAGAAATGAGGTGAGAAATGAGATGGAAGGGTAGGGAAGCAGCAAAGAGCTTGATCACTGTCCTTAGAACAAAGATACCCAGGGTGTTTCTGCTGTATTTTTTGTAGGGCATTGAGCATTTCACAGTGAAATACCTGACCATCCTTGAATGTGGCCTCCTGGGGAAAATGTCATTAGCACTTGGAACAACTTATTGGTGGTATTCAGGAGGTCAGGTGGATTTTATCAGGCCATGATTTCATTATTCAAGAGAAGTTAATGAGATGCATCCTGACAAGCATGCAGGTGTATAGTACATGGCCCGTACACCTATCTCACAGGGGATCCATTCCAGGAAATGTGGAGTTTGGCCTTGTTGGCTTTCCATACAAGTGCATGTGTTAGAATCTGGAGCTAGTTATGAATCACATTCTTACAGAAGGAAGCTGTTTAAAACCTGTTTTCCTTAGTTTTGGTTCATAAGGTGTATGTAAACAGACATTTGGATTTTTTGAGAACTGCAATTTCAGAAAGCTCAATTTTTGTTTGTTATAAATATCTCTTCATAAAATATCTCTTGTGTAAAGACATGCTGGCTCCATTTGCTGCCTGTTAGAACAGCAAACAAAATATCTCAATCTTGGCTACTCAACAAGTATATGATCTTCATGGTTTGTGGTAATAAAAATATGTTAGCCTTAGTGTGGATGCCCTTAGGTTTAAGTGTTGATGTTTCAGAATATCCACATGTTGGGGAGGTTCACAAGTTTTTCTCTTATCTGTTCGAGGAATTATACCATCTGGCATATGCATGGCAGAACATTAATTAGATTGCTAAAGGTGTATTGAAAAGTAACACAGGTTTAGGCTGCTACAAATGTAGTTTTGTACAAGACACTAATTCTTTCACAGAAATAACAGATTTCTTTTGAGATACTTGGATGATTCAGAAATATTTGAATGGAAGTCAAGTCCCAAGTATTACCATACACTCTAAGAATAACTAAAGCTGACTGTGCTAGAGCTGTAAACAAGACTGTCATCTTGCTAAACTTGCACTGAAATTCCAGTTGGCAACTGGATTTGTGCATTTTAAATAAGGCCAAAATAACAGAACAGCATATGCAGTCCTGTCATTTGACTTTTTCTGATAAAAATGGCTGTTATTGCTTAACAATGTCATTAGTTTTTTACACTAATCTCAGAGTATCTGCTTAACAAGTCTTTGTTTTATTAAGACATTTAACATATATTTTCCTTTTTTAATATAGAACTTGCCATCAATGATATAAAAGCATTCTTAAACATGGAAGCTTTTTCAGTGTTGCTGTACAAACTCATCAAATGGTAACCTTCTTTTAAAATGCATTTTTCAGTTAGTTTTAAGTAGAAGAAAATACCTCTGTGTTTCAAGGGCTTACAACCTCTCAAATAGAGAACAAAACTGACTTCTCACTTTGGGCAGGAGACCATCAACAGCAATGACATCAGCATGGATAAGTGGCTTTCCTCATCTGCCAGTGTACAACCGTAACTATAAAACTCAGCCAATGCTACAGTAGTATTGATGGTTTACTTTTTTAAAAGGCATGCCTGCATTGTGTTTTCTCTGTTGAAAGCAATGCTGTAAAGGCCTTAGTTTGCAGTCAATTTATCTCCTAGAGTAATTTGTTTCCCTGATTCTGTTGCCAGATGTACTATCCAGGTACAAGCCACTTTCTGTGGTGGATAAAGAGGCTTAGCTGATAAAACAGTTTATTATGTTTCTCTACTATAAAGTACATTGATCATGCTCACGGAAAATGTTAGTATTTTCTCCTTTGTTTGAACCGTACCTCTATTTTTCCAGTAATTGTTGTCTGCGACTTAGATCTCATTAGGATTATGCCAAGGTCACTGAATGGCATGTCAGCTTAATTACAGCGGCTTTCAAGCTGAACAGTTCTGACTCAGAAATAGGAATTCACAGTTAGGTAAATGAACAATCTGAAGTCTCTGAGCTGCATACCATGCGATGCTTAGCTCTTTGCAGTAAGATGCTGAGTGAAGACAGTGTTCCTTGGCTCCAGTGAACTGCAGCTGAAGTTCAAAAGCCCTTGACTTGCAACAGGACTGAGCCACCTGAAGGGTTGGCTCTAAGTTGCAGTTTTTAGCTAATTTTAAGCAGTTCAGAAATGAACTCTGTTATCCCAGTCAAAAAGTTCTAGAACAGTGGTGGGAAGTGTGAGACGTCTGGTACCCTAAAGGAAAGGCATATGTTAACAACAGAGTGACTTGTCCATTGCAAACAGTGAAGTATTAAATAGTTCTAAGGACTCCACAAGAAAAAAAAAAAAGATAATGTCCAGCCATCAGGTTAAAAGTCCAGTTCTTAAGGAAAGGCATAAGCAGCCTGCACTCTTTTGCCTCAGAAGTTTCCATGTGTTGAAAACAACCTTATTATAATTATGTGAGGGCATGTGTCATTGCATGTGTTGTTTCTCCAAAATCTTAGATCCTTCTGCAGCTGGATGATGTGACCCACATAAGAATTCTGTTTGCAGTGAGAGGCAGCTCCCATTTTTAGTGGTCTCTGTTTCTTTTTAAACTCTGTGTTTTACCAAACTGACATTCACATATCTTGTAGATCAGACTGCCATGTGCTTCCATAATATAATTGGCTTTACTTTGCACTTCAAAGGTCTTTTGCAGTGGTGCTTATCTACACAAACATCAGGTGGATCTAATAAAAGAATGTCAGAATACAGAGGAAAGCAGAATACAGCAAGAAACAGAATCTTTTTTCATGCCTTCCTGAGTAGATACATCAACAACATTTATCATTTATGCTTATAGTCTTAGTGTTTATTCAGATTTGAGCAGAATTAACTCAGATGTTTTTGAGTACAGGGGAGAAAAAAGAAAAGCGCATTTTTCCAGTCAAAAAAAAAACCAACAAAAAAACCCAAACCTGTAACTTTCATATTATCCCTAAAGTTAAAATAACTGAAGTGTCTGGGAACTCTCTGTTGGCAATAGACATAGTCAGTTCTAGTGGTCAGACCTAGGCAACAGGCAAGGGTAGAGCTGGGTGTGATGATCAGGTTAAATTATGGTCCAGATCAAAGAAGCCAAGAAATGCACTGTTTCAAAAACCTTGTCAGGAGCACCTGGCATCTAGTGGCTGAAACCAGCAATCTGAGGAGCCTGTGCTGCATTGGATTTTGGCTAGAATGGAAACCTAAGGAGACCATGGGCAAATAGTTAAAAAGCAATAACTAGAATAGAGCAGTAAGGACCAGTGACTCCTATCCAATACAGGATGAAGACTGGTGCAGGGCAAGCAGGAATTAGGACTGAGCAGTGAATAAGGATCTCCGCTGTATCCTAGGGGCTGTATCCTATGAGCTGTGTCCTGGTTGTTCCAAACTACTCTGTCAGCTTCACAGGCTTGCTCTTCATTTCCTGGAATATTGATTTATGGGAGCACAGTTGTGGCCAGCTGTATCTTTGTTATTTTATTTACACTGGACTGTTCCTAATTAAAAAAGAGACATTGCCATGTGGCATCATGTAATTGATTGCCTGGCTGGGACAGATAAAGCATTGACAGAGAAAAGAACTTTTATGAGAGGCTCTTAAGTTTTCTGACAAAGCATAGCTTTCACTTTGGCCTCAGTTTCTCAGGATGTCTGAGAATTGTGCTTTGCTGCAGTGGTTTGCAATCTCTTAAGTGCCTAGACCAGGGAGAGAGAAGGAACTGTACAGGACATGTGCCTTACACATTTCTCAAGACTGTTTACACAGGTTTGTGTTTTCTCAGTGTGATGTATACAGTAACACGTTGTAGGTACAAGACCAAATATAATAAAAATACTAGACCATTTTAATGGAGGGAGAAGAAGAGGGTAGGTTCAGGTTTTTTTAATATTTCATCTGTTTAATTCATTCTCAGTAATTAAACTTGTAGGCTGACTGTGGAATGGAAAAGAAAGGTCACAAAATAGAAGTATTGTGTCCTTTAATTTAAAATGCACATGGCCATTGACTTAGATTTTTAAAATAAAAAAATTTTCCAGCTAGTTTCAGATATGACTTCTGAGCTTCTTTTATGAAACCAGCAACAAAATGAACCACTAACATGCAAGTCATTGCAGTCTCTTTTATCAAGACACTATGTCTTTATTTCATTTTCTGTGGAATTAGACTGATAGATGGAAGGTCTCACAATAACTTCAATACAAATTAAGTACCTAAACTCCTAGTTAGCACGTCAGATATGAATAGTTATTACTGAGTATATTTTTCTGTGGTTGACTTGGCAATTGACAACAGCAGTGCTTATATGTAGACTGATGATGGTTGACCCTAATCAGCTTGTACAGTTCATTGTGACCTGATGCTTCCTGGGACACTGATCAAAGTCCCATGAATCTTTCTAATGCAAAGAGTTATTCATTATACTCCTCAGCACATTCTTTGAGAGGATTGTCAGAAGATTCAAGATTTCTATAATAAATCTGAAGCACGTAGACTAACCCTCAGTCACACATGGTAACCTGATACTTCTGCATGATGCTTTTCAGGAGAATAGTGGCTAGTGTTCCACAGAGATATGGAACATCTTCATTACTGTACATAGCAGTCTGGATTTAAAAAAATTATTTTCAAAACTTGGTATCTCAGGAGTATCTTTCTGAGGAGTCCACTATGCAAACGTGTATAAGAGGCAAGGAGAAGAAGCTGACTGTACTTGCAGGATATTCATTCATGTCTTCCTCTTCAGTGTTTCTGACTCAGGGTTATGAAATATTAAGACAGGAACGAACACTGCTTAAGACACAAATCTGAGTTCTCTGAAATACTGTCGTTACACCATCCAGTTGTACATGTTTAGCTCTATAATTTTCTATCTGTATAAACAGAATAATTTAGGACTCATTATGCAAGTGATGCAAAGAACAGCATATATAATTTTCAGAATCTCCTCCAAATTTTTAAAGTACTTGAATTGCCTGTACAGTGAATTGCAGCACCAGGTTATGTCACTTTCAGGGAAGGTTTGCTGTACACCTCACATCACTGCAAAAGTTGGGCAAAATTAGATGAGTTTCTAGCATATACCTTCTTCTCTGTCACTGTTAGAATTTTATATTCAGAGAGAAAAGAATACGGTCTCTCCTAGGAGACAGGGGGAAGGAAGGCCTGTGTGTACTTAATTTGAGGTTTTATTCATATGGCAACAGCAATGACATTACAGCTGCATTGACATACATGGTCGTTCAACCCTGCTGTCACAGCTGCTCCTTTACAACAGACCATGCCTCAGAAGACAGCAGTCTTCACTGTGGAAAGACTCAGAAAAGAGGTCTGTGGTCCTCAGTAAGCTCAGGCAAGTCTTGCAAGCACAGCTCCTTTGAGTGAGCTGTAAACAGCACAGGATTTGCACCCAGGACTCATAGTCTGTCTCTTTGCTACTGCTTAGTTCTCTGGGAGGGACTTTGTCCCCCAGGCTGTAACAAGAGTCTGCTGTCTGCAATGACTTTTTCTGTGTACCTTACAACCAAAATAACAACAAAAAAATAGGTATGCTTTCTTTAAGGCTAAAAACTTGTTCACATGCTTAAAAGAACTTGAAGTCTATGTTAATAGTGCCATCTGGTGACTTTTCATGTAATCCTATGCTATTTCTGAGGCAATGCTGTATTTTTACATGATTTTTTTAACGTATTGTGTGAGAGTGTTTTCTGCCATGTTAATACAATAACTAATGGACTAGATCCTCAAGCATCTTTTGCTCTTTAGTCTCATGAAGTGCTTTTGAGGCTGTTTTCTCAACTTGAAGGCAGTTCTTTAGATATGATGACAGAATGAAAGGTCTGCAATGTTGCTTTGGCTGGGGATTCCCCACTGCAGGAGGGATCTTGGACAGTATCAAATTGACAGCTGTTATTAAAAAAAAAAAAAAAGCTTCTTGTAACTATTAGCTATAGTATTCTTCACTTCTATCAATACCTGGTTAAGTACTGTATCAGTTATGTGAGAAGGAAGCCAAGGTACACTTTGTTCTAATGGGATACATCAGTAGAGATGCATAAGTAATCACATGGTCCCAAGACCATACACAGCACTGGAAAATATGCAATGCAAATTAAGCTGCGATATCAAATTAGAAATGCATGAACCGAGAACCTGGATGCTTTTAGCACATTTTTGCTGCTGCGGCTAGTGTATGTACCTACCTGCTTCTAAAGGTCTCACCTAAAGTGGCAGCAGCATTAAACTTAATGTCTGCAATTGTATCTCAAAGTTGAGAGAAACCAGAAATGCCTGAACTCAGCAAAACTGAAGATGACTGTTGAATTGCATTCCTTAATGCCTAACGTGTCCTTTTTTTTTTTTTTTAAAGGGGAATAGACTGAGTTACATTTCCAGAATGCTTAGTGTATA
Organism: Morus bassanus; assembly: GCA_031468815.1. Taxonomy (NCBI): domain Eukaryota; kingdom Metazoa; phylum Chordata; class Aves; order Suliformes; family Sulidae; genus Morus; species Morus bassanus. Next base: position 56,642,042 of record CM062600.1, read on the forward strand.
GTATACTTCAATGGTCTTAAAAAAAAAAAAAATGCTTTAACATCTAAAGGCATAAGAGCATAACAATCTGAAAGTGTGGAGGGGGTTGGAAATTAAGACCTATGTTTATATGTCCCCAATATTTAAAATTATTACTCTCCTTAACTACGAACAGAAGAGTATAAATCTTTACCATGTCATGAACTGATCCATGCCTGTTAACCTTCAGTGAAACCTGGAAACGGTCAACAAACAAGTAGTGAGATTAAGAGTTCAGCTGATATACAGCTGATGTGTTGAGTAAATTCTGAGTAAGTGCTGTCTCTGTGATACAGTTGTGATTCACAGGTGTGAAGCAATACAGCAGACTCTCAAATGAATGAGTAAATATTTCAAGACCACAGGACAAAAGGGAGTATCTCTTTTTTTAGTGAGAGAGACTTTATTTTAAGACATAGTGTTAGTGGTACAGGGGTAAAGTAAAAACAGTCTGTTACATAATCTGGCCAAACCATCTACTGGGGACTTTTATATTTTATATAGTTAAACTTTGAACCAATAACTTATGGATAATTGAAATATCCTGTAAGGAAAGCCATTTAATCTTGAAAACCTTAGGAAGGAGGAATCAGTAGTTATACTTGTAACTCGTTTGTGTGCTTAATTAAATTTACTGTTAAAAATGTGCCCTTTTTCTAATTTTTATTTCTATAGTTCAGCTTTGGGACATTAGATTAACACTTTTCTACTAAATCAATCAAATGAAGTACTAAACTAAGTGTACTTTAAATAGCAAGTAAACATTTCCAAGCACTTAAGACCAAACTGTAAGCTTTTTATTGTGTTACTAGTCCTGTATGATGTAGCTGAAGGAAAACATTTTTCAGTCATGCTCAAATAAATTTATAAGATAAATTTTTCCAAAGAAATTAAAATTTCAGGCAGTTAAAATCTTCAATGAAATAAAATATGTGGGCTACAGTCTGTTATTAAGAAGAATGTTTCAATTGTTCAGGAGAGATAACAGTTTTCTGTAATCTGTCACTACAGATATTCATGTCTGATGTTCTTTACTTAGTATTCTTTTGAAAATATTGCAACATCTGTCTAAATATCTTCTTTTTAGGCATGGTTTAACAATGTTTTATCATTACCGGAAAAAGGTGAAGTTGCAATCTGATAATTTTAAAATGCTTTGACCTCTGAAACAATGTTTGAAATAGATTTTAGGCGTTCTAGAAAAAATTAAATCATCCCGAGGTATACCTGTAAACTGTGTCAAAGATACCACAGGCTGTGTTGCTAAGGGCTATTGGGGGCTTTTTTCTTTCAGTCGTATAATTGACTCTTTAGCTTTTTGACAGCATTGAACAAAGCTCTAACTGCTCCTGATAAACCCATTGACTTCTATTACGGTTACACAGGTTTGAGTGAGGTATGGCTCTGATGTGACATTCTTAGTTTGAGTGGTTAAATTTACATTAAAACCACCATACTTTTTAAATTGGCTGAGGTAAATGGTAGTGAAGCAGCATAACCAAGGCAAGAATTGGGCCGTATGTTTACCATGCAGACAAATAAAAATCTTGTGCTGTTACATCAGATATTTTTTTAATTGTTTTCTTGTTTGCCTTGCGATAGATTACATTCAGTTGCTTTAATCACATGGTTTCTCTTTGGGATGCACGGTGACAATGTAGAGAGATATACAAATCTTCAGCTGATGATGTCTGTCTATCTGTTGTCACTTGATAGAACTTTATATTGACACAATGGCCTCCCTTGTTTACTGACATGTTGGACAGAAGGTTTGCAGATCAAGACCTTTTTTGTAGGTGTGATCACTAGGTATATCTCTAACTGAAACTATAATACATCATTATGTATCATTCTTCTGTGTAATTTAACTGCTTGTGTTCTTGCAGCGTCCAGACATACTGAGTAAATATAATTCACTGAAGGATGTGTTGCTTATTTGTTCTGCTTGTTGGCAATAAATGGAAAATCTTCCATTGTTTTTGTATTTGCTGGAAAAGGAGTTTTCTCATAAGGTTACATGGGGTATGCACACTTGTCACTAATTTAGGAATGAATCATGACTTGAGAGGCTAAATATGTTGATTCTCATGGTCAAAGCTCTAATATGATGTTCATAGTTCTTGTAGAAGGTTGGTGCTGTACCATGAGAGGAGATGGGATTTATCTGGAGGAGGACAAAGAGTCCTATTCTGCTTTCTCTTAGCATCCTGTAAGTGGTGTTAGTTCAGTTTCTGTAGAGGTTTTGCCAGAGCAGGCTGCCTATAGGTTGGCTGGATCAGCACAGGCCCTAATTGTCCCTACTTAGCTTTATGGTTTCTTGATAATGTTCCCTGTATCAGTCCTCTTCTGTTTCCAAGAATGTATGTTGTATCTTCTGTGATGTATGTGTGCACCTTCCCTGAAACGTGTTATAGTGTTCTAGTTGTATTCTTCTCCATTGCCATTTCAGTTGCCATCTAATTTATCTGCAGCTTCCATGATATTTGCATCTGTAAGCACCAAAAATATATCTGTCTGGGCCAGTAATGTGACTGATATTTATGCATTCCAAACTTCTTCTGTATAGCTGGTATCATGAAGCAGAGTGTAAGTGCACAGTTCTGTTCTTTTTTATGTCCTCTTGGATTGTGAGAGCAGAACTCAAAGCAACCTTTTTTGTGTACCGTCTGCAAGGCAGAGGTATTTTTCATTGCCTACCTGCAATGATGGCAGAAGTAACATCAACAAACCCTGCTGTGGGAAAGTGAGCTCTGACACTTTCACATCTTTGCTGTGGCACATAGCCAATGCTGTAAGTCAATATTAGGTAGCAAATAAATAACAAAAAATATGCCATGAGGAATTCTGCCTTTTTAAAGTAGAATTTATGCTTTCACTTCTAAAGTGAGTGAATTTGGAAATCAAAGGGGAAAACTATTTATTTATATGATTATTTAGATTCATTTCCCCTTTGATTTCCAACATCAACACTGACATTGGCTGTCTTTTTAAAACATATTTTCTACTTAAATCATAAGTTAATGGACTATGTAAAGTTTACTTAGAAAGTGAGCATGAATAATTTCCTATACTCAAGAAATTACTGGTTGTGTATTGTGTTATTCAGGATACCAGTCTAGATGCAGGTGATGGTCCCGTCATGCTTTAAAAACCAGGAATTGCTCAACTGCTATTCCAGTGGTGCTGTAAACTTTTTAAACATTAGTCTTTGCTTATGTCTATTCACACATGCATGAAAGAAGTTGGCTGGGTGAGAAAATTAACATTCAGAATCCTAATATTTGAAAGTTTATCCCCATGTGTATTTTGAAAACATCCATATAAAATATATAAACCTCAGCCATGTTTTGGATACTTCAGAATGTTTACACTGAACACCAAAGTGGTTCGAAATTGCACATCTTCATTTTCTTTCCTCGTATGTGATGGAAAGTACTGGCAGCACAAAGAAAGCAGAGTTTTAACATTACTGCATGTAAGAATAAAGCAGACCACTGCCTGACAACATATCAAAAAACTGGGAAGCAAAATTACAGATGAATGGACGGTCAATTCTGCAGAGCAGCTCAAGCTCTCAAATCAGTTATTTAGCCATTGACTCCACAGAGCTGAGATTTCAGCTTGGACCACCGCATGGTATTTCTACCCTGTGCAATGAGGAGCAGTAAACTGCCACACACCCAGCCAGTTTTGCCACTTCAGTTCAGAAATAAGATCATGCTAATAAACCCTGGTTCTCAAATTCGAGGGCCTGTGCTGCTTTGCACTTGGAATGCTGTCCCAGTGTCGCTGTTGAACTTGCTTTGCTGTCTTTGGGCTCTGTGCTGGTCTCTGCACCAGCTGTGCTGTCCACTTTGGACTACTGCAAAAAGGTGTGCTCCTCATGGCTGCAGACTTCTTATTGCTGCAGATTACTTCTGGTCCTCAGAAGATAGATGCAGATTCCCAGAGAAAGCCAAACAGTTATTCTGGTTTTGTGTAGCACCATGTAACACCCACAGCTACCTGAACATCCAGGCACACTCTCAAAATACAGAGACTGGGAAATAAACTCCCAAAGAGCTGGCCTGTTTAAGCATACTCCAGTCTTGTGTTCTCTTCCCAGCCAGCAAAGACCATACTTACTATATCCCATCAATACTCAACTTTTTTTTACCTTCTCTCTTCACCTAAGGTAAAAGTGCAATACTGATAAGTAGCTATTTCTACTTGATGGACAAAGTGATGCAATTTTTTTAACTTCTGAAAAAGTATACAGTTACCTTGTTTTGCAGATGTAATCAGCTGTCAATGACTGTTCAGAAAAGGATAAGGAGGCAGCTGGATTTCTTTCTCCCAAATCTTTTTCTGTGCTTCACTGTATAAGGTGTTTGTGTGCATTTATGTATGTACATGCTGCTGGCCCCCAGTTCTTAATTTTGAAACTGGCTCCTGCTGTCTCCCAAGAAGCTGAAGACACATTACTGTTATTCAAGTATGCTTTTTCTGCAGGATGTTTAACCAGGTCTGTGTATTGGAAATGCTACCATTCATTTCTTCCACATCAGTTCTACAATTTTTGCCTTTGATAGATTTGTCCATCAAATTTGATGTTGTTACTGCTGTTGTTACAAGTAAACTGGGAGGTGTTTTAGCTTTTTCCCATTTAGAGAACTTTCCAGACTTTCCTCAGCTGAAATTACTATTTTGTTGGTGTAAAAGTACCTCACTCCTAACAGTGTTACCTCACTGAATGGGAAAGTAATGTTAATAGAACTAATCAATATATGTCAGAGACCTGCTGATATTGCACACAGTTGAACAAATATTTAAAAAAAAATTAAACATTATTTATACTGTCATTCAAAAAAAGGCTAACAAGTTTCCAAGCCAGTTTGTCCCTGACCCCTGTGTGGTGTGTGCTTTTGAATGGGAAGAGCATGAATACCCTGCTCTTTTTTCTTGTGTGCCCTATTTAAAGGGCCAGCACAGCTGTAATCCCAGAACAACACAGGCCTAGTGAATGCAGAAAGAACATTTAAAAGGATGGAGCAACAGTGGTATTCTCTTTCTGTCTAAAAATGTGATGAGAGAACAGGATGCTCTGAGAGACAGTTCTTCCTTTAAAGTTTTCCAGGCCACTTCTGTCTGTTCTTCCTATCCAGAGCTGATTCTGGTGTGCATAACACTTCCCAGCTCCTCCTGGCTGATACAGGTGAGCTAATCCAGATACTGTAGGAGAGCAGGATTCAACTGGAAATTAGGTGGGTTTTAATTAGATTTGAGGACATTTTGACTTCATTTGTCCAGTTTCTGAACTATAAATAGAAATTTGAAAGCACATCCTATCATTATTCTCTCAGAACATCTGGCTCTGCTCAAACAAGGAAGCGATAAAGGTTCATGCTTAAAAATTACTTTTCATTTCAAAAGGTCTTAGAGTAGTTTACCAGTATTAAATATAGGAATGGTTTGCTATATACCATACAAATCACATCTTAAATATGTACAATCATAGATAAAAACTATTTCTGGGTTGATTAATTTCCAGACTTCCCTGATAACACATTAAGCACTAATTATAAACATACTTTTACTTCTGTTGTGGAACTCACTGCTTGGCCAACTTGACAGTGTTGCATAAATCATTGATATTCTGTTTATGCTGTAAACTTCAATTATAACCTGCAATGTTATTTTCTGCAAGGAACATTTTCATTAAAAAATCACACAGAAAACTTTCAGCTTCAGTTGTCTGTTTAGGTACACACCTGCAGATGTGCACTTAGGCTATTGGTAGTACAGAAATGCAGCTGTTGATGTGAATTAGTAGTACAAGCAGGTCCATTCCTAGAATCATAGTATCATAGAATCATAGAATCATTAAGGTTGGAAAAGACCTCTAGGATCATCAAGTCCAACCATCAACCCAACACTAACATGTCCCCTAAACCATGCCCTGAAGTGCCACGTCTACAGGTTTTTTGCACTCCTCCAGGGATGATGACTCCACCACCTCTCTGGGCAGCCTGTTCCAATGCCTGACCACTCTTTCAGTAAAGAAATTTTTCCTAATATCCAATCTAAACCTCCCCTGGCACAGCTTGGGGCCATTTCCTCACATCCTATCGCCGGTAACTTGGGAGAAGAGACCAACACCCACCTTGCTACAACCTCCTTTCAGGTAGTTGTAGAGAGCAATAAGGTCTCCCCTCAGCCTCCACTTCTGCAGGTTAAACAACCCCAGTTCCTTCAACCTCATAAGACGTGCTCTCCAGACACTTCACCAGCTTTGTTGCTCTTCACTGGACACACTCCAGCACCTCAGTGTCCTGACTCAGTTCCTCCGGGATCTCTGCTAGGACTTTGTCTACCACATCTATCCAAACTTACTTTTGTAAAAGGTTGTGCTGCATAAAAATAGGAGCTTTTATCTTGACCTTTCTCATTCTGCAAAGTAGGAATTAAATAGACTTTTCATGGTATGTGAGGTAATTCTTTGCTAAGTGTGCATCCCAGTCTCTTGCTAATGAGTAAATAATTTGACATTTACTTCCTCTGTGCAGTATGTTAGAGACCACTTCTTGAAGATAATTGAATGCTTTCTGTAAACTCTTATGTCTTAGTATATGTTTGAGAAGGTAGAACAAAAGTATGTTCATTGCTTGAGAATGTTGGAGACATTAAAAACGGTAAGGCAGACATTAAAACTTATTTCATATTTAACCATGGAACAGTAATTTAAAATCAGGGCAAGGCAGCTTGTGTAATTAATCTCTTTAATATTCAATACCGCAAGCAGAGTAGATACTTGCTGGATGGTTACATCTGTCTGTCGTACCCTCCCCCCCCAAAAAAAAGAAAACAAAAAAACCCCCAAAACAAAAAAAAAGTGGGTAATATACAAGGGAGAAAATAATGTAAGAAGAGGGGACAGAGTGGAGTCAGACCTTGAAAGAAACACTGCCACCAGTCAATTACATTTCCTAGAAGGTCTTCTTTACCTAGAAGATCAAGATCTTTTTACCCATCCTGGAAAGTGTTCAAGGTCAGGTTGGATGGGGCTTTTGAGCAATCTAATCTATTGGAAGATGACCCTGCCTATAGCAGGGGGGGTGGACTAGATGATCTTTAAAGGTCCCTTCCAACCCGAACCTTTCTATGATTCTATGAAAGGACGTGACCATTTCCATTGACGTGTCTTATTAGTTGAAGCACTGCAAAGTTTTTATCAAAAAACCTAATTGTTCTTTTTAGCAGTCTGGTGAATTGTGTCCTTATTATTCCATTTCAGCTTTCTATATGATTAAACATACCAACATAGACATATGCACCCTAGATAGTCTCTTCTATTCAGATATTATATTTCTCTGCTGTATTTCACTTACATATCTTAGAGGGTGTCTTCTTTTTTATCAGTAGCAGGGAGACAAAGTATAACAATTGCATATGTGGAGAGGCAGTAGAGGACTGAAAGAATTGCCATGGCACTTGGCTTTTTGTGGGCCTTCTGCAGTGAGTCAGAAAGATAGAAACAGAAATAATTATGTGCTTGCTCATATGCAAATAGATAAGTATTTTTCCATGGTTCAGATTCAGGGAAGCAGCCCCATTCAGGAAGGCATGTCCGAGGCATGTGAGTAAAGCTATGTTTAAGTGTTTGTTGAGTCAGTGTCAATAGTGGTGAAGGAAAAGTACTTGTTTTCAAGCTATGTGTACACCTGCAGCTCTGTGGAATTAAAGAAATTGTTCAGGTTCAAGAAGAGCAGGCCATTCTAGTCTAATGTCACCATCTCTACTTAGTGGTTTGAGTTGGTTTCTCTATTTAGTTTTCCCTTCTACTTTGGGGGTGGTGTGAGATGAGCGCTGTTCTGCTGAAAACCAGAAGTATGGCTGCCTCCTTGCAGCTCTGTGTGTCCATAACACACAGTACAATTGTGTTCATCTTCTAAAAAATAGATTTACTGCAAATAAGTGTTGGTGCAGACATCAGTATGCCTGGTAAATATTTAGCCATTCAACCATACCTTCTCTTACCTTTCTGGAACTGTATTGCTCCTCCTGTTTGGTACTGGTCATAAATACTCAGATTGGTTTGAAAAATACTGTAGGAGCTGCTGACTTACATCTCCCTATCTTCAGCTAAGCCAGTGTGTGCAGAAATACAAACACATTGTGCTGTCTGTCTTTGTTACATTGATTTCTTCAGTCATTCCAATGCCTGTTGTACTAGCAGCTATGGAAATAAAGAATAATTCTGGCGGTTTTAAAATTGTTTTTACCCAATGCTCACTTCAGAAAAATTTTCTTTCTGTTGTAAGGACATAAGAGTGCTTTAGGAGGGATGCTGTTCCTGGACTCCAGTTCTCCATTCAGGGGAGTAGGCCTGGATTTTTTTATGAAAAACATGCAGAAAACCATTGCAGTATCAAAGAGGCTTCCAGGCTGCCCTCTTACAAAGTCAAATATCATGGTGTTGCAGTCCTGCTGGACCATCAGGTGCTGCTAGTCCAAAGTGTGAGGGAAGGAAGATACTCCATTGAGGAATGGAAACTTTCAGCAAAAGCTTAGATCAAAATCCTGTTGTCATTACCAAAAGTCATCACAATACTGGAGTGCCTTTGTCTGAAAAAATGAGGAATATACATGGTGGGATCAGAAAGGGAAATCACCTAGGTTACAAGCGGTGAATTTAGTTATACCTCCTAGGCAATGACCACAAGTTAGGCTGGGTTGGATCAGGCAGCAGGTACTCCTTGTTTTCCAGAATGACAGTAGGTGTGCTCCTCAGCACCTATGTGGGTGATGAGGTTGATACTAACAGGAGTGGTTTTGGCAAGACACATTTTTTAAGAAGTTTCTGACTAGAAAAAAATATCAACCTGATCTGTGGGGTTTTCTTTTGCTAAATAAATAATAGCAGCTGATGTAGAGGTTTCAAAATGGAGGTAAAGCCAAATAAATATGTTAAAAATCCTGATTAACCTTGTTATACAGCTGTATGGGGTATAACAAATTAATCCACCAAATAAATGGGACTTGCATAATAGAAAATAACAGGCTTTGAAGATTGATTATTTATTTTTATTCTAAACTTTAGAGGTATTCACAAAGGGCATTCTCAAAAAAAAAGAAAAAATTAATGTTTGTGAAAACTTTCAGTGGTATGAATACAATAAATTCTCGGGTGGCAACATTTCTGGCTGAAAAGCTTTTGAGAATAAATTAATCACCATACAATAGCATGAGGATTTCTGAATTTGACATGCTAATGCCACTCTCATACCAAGAAACAGTAGTTTGACATTGAGTTTGATGGAGTGTCCCATCTGCATCAGCCTGTCCTTCCCCAACTCTCCAGCACTTTGATTTCTAGCTTTCTAGACTTTTAGTCTAGGAAGGACCTGGGGTACATTCTAGTTCCTAACCTAGGAACCTAGGTTTCTCTCCTGGCTGAGAGACCAGGATACCGCAGTGTGCTGGTGTGCATTTGGGCACAGCCTGTTCTGGTGTTCTACTCTTCTGTCGGCAGTGTAGGAAGGACAAGTAATGCCTAATGGCTTGGGCTGCCTTGGCTTTTCAGTACCCAACTAGAGCCTCTTTTAAGAAGCTTTTTTATCATAGGATTGTTCTCTTGCTTCCTGGAAATGGGGATAATTTTAAATTACTCAAGCTGGACACCAGAAATCAACAGTGACTTTGGGCAATATTGCATGATTTTCTGCACAGAAATGCCTTTATTCTAGTAGTACTGAGAGCAATCACTGTCTTAATGTGGCATCTAGCATATTGTGTAGCCTGTTGAAACTTCTGTTTTGTATGCCCCTATCTTACAGTGACGCCTGTCTCAACTGATGTTAGTTCAGTTTTCCTACTTCTCACCTCATTCTTTGCTAGCTGAGGCTAGGTATGACCTCCTGTGTAGCACATTGCTCCTGCTCCCCAGCAGCAAAAAAACCCAGCTGCAGTTCAGACTAGTCTGTCTTGCACGGCTGTAGATAATAATACCTAGCAGCATCATTCAGCCATTTAGTATGTTTTCTTAATTGAGAATTTTATAACTCTTTACTATATCTAGAAGAAATTTATTCCTTTTTGCCTGCATGAAAATAGAAGCAGGAAGAGCTGAAAAGGAGCACATGATTTAATCACTAATAAGATATGGTTTTCTGAAGGTAACTGAACTTTCCTGACTTATAAGTGTAGTCTTTTGGTTGATCAGATGGAACAATTTTACAATCAGGGCTGACAGAAACGAATATGCCAGAGAAGAGGTGACCCTCTTGGCCTTTCCTCCTAAAGGAAGCTAGTTCAAGCATGAGGAGCAGTGAAATAAGCATGACAAAAATCATCAGTGATCGGAATATGCCCAATCTTGTTAAAAATACAGTCTTTTAAAGTCTCGGTTTCTGATTTTCCATTAAGGGATTTCTGTTTTCTGTAAGAATTTTTTTAGCATAAAATAAATCATTATTTTGTTGCTTGAGTGTGGAAGAAGATCCTGGCACTTCACAACATAACACCAAATAGTTGTCAAGAAATATTTCTTGAGTTATTTCTGCCATTAAAATAAACCTTTGCTGTTGAAGCTAAATGCCTATCTGGTCCTCAAGGCCAAGACTAAACATACAAACAAATAGTGGTTCAGCATAACAGTAAAAGGAACAGCTCACAAAGTAGCAAAATATAGATTTCTGTGTGCAAAAGGGGTCTTGCTTTCTGATCAGAATATGCCATTAATTTTGTAAAAACCTTAAGGGATGCCTTTTTTTTAAAACTTTTTTTAAAAGACTGTTCAATACAATGGTATTACATTGATGGATGTACTCAAACAATTAATTCTAATACAATCTCATCACTTTTACATTCCATCATTATTTCCTTTGTAAATAGATGAGTAAATGGCTGGGCATGACACTTTTCATCAGACGTTATCTCTTCTGTAACATTTTTTTCCAGTTTTCTTAGCTGTTTATTTAGTTGTAAACCTCCACTGACTCATGTAATTAGAGGTTTCCATGAGTGTCAATGAAAGTAATTTTTATTGCTTGGTAACGAGCTGTGTAACTCTCTTTTGAACTTCAAGAGAAGCAATCACTGAAGGAATAATATTTATGGAATGTCAAAACTTGAAGATGACTGCATGTTAATCACCTCAAAAGAAAATACTCTTGCTTATAATTACATTATGAGAGATCTCTTTATCTACATGATTTATTAAGTCTCACTTTCAGATTTGGAAAGCATAGAGCACCTGAGTCACGCAGTCCTATAGCTATTGTGATGCTCCAGCCGCCCTTGCTTTCAGCCAGGGATCTGAGCACCAGCAATTACAGGCTTCCACTTCCCCAGGCTCCATAAAACATGGTTAGTGTGACTGGAAGCAGACTGGCTTTAGCAGGAAACCAGTTACCTGTCGGGCTCAATTGTGTGGTAACCAGTCTGAGTGAGTGCTGTGCGAGGCTCCTGGTAAGTTAACATTGTGTCTTTCCATTTAAAGTGAAGCAGAACTTGTTCTGTTCTCAAGTGCAGGTGGAAGGGTACCAGCCTGTCAGCAGTAACTAAAACAATAAAGATTGTAAAATCAACTACCTGTATGGGTTGGGACACAAAAGCCTGAAAGCCTGATTTCTCTTTCATTATCTCAGGAGTGAGGGATATACGCACTAAATTCGGTTTCTCAGCAGGGCCACTCAGCTGTTCTAAAAGGAAAGTTTGTCTATATACCTTTGTTCTTGCCTAAAGTATATTTGAAGCAATGAATAATAAAGAAAACAGGGTCGCTTTTTTTTTTAGTATTACATTTTAAAGAGTGAAATGAGGGTTCAGGAGGTACTAAACATTAGTGGACTGTAGCATTTGTTTCTCAGTGTGATTTGAAATTAATACACAGATTCTTCTACCATATTAGACTTTTCCTATTAGTTTGTTTAAGTTTTAAAAACTGTTTCAAATTTCAGTATATTTGTAATGTATCAGGCAATCTTCAAATAAACTTAAAGTAATACATCTCAAAATATGTTCTGAACAGCAACATCGGGCAGATATAAACAATACTGATATTCTTTCTAAGCTACAGAAATATGTGCGCTTCGGCCTTTCTCCAAAGCAAGTAAAAAAGTATGGTGAGTGATTTTTGAAAGCCCTTTTGGATCGCTATTAATAGATGAATCTTTCCTAGAAACAGCCTCAGTAGGTTAGTATGCTTTAAAACCTGTTTATCATTTTTATTTGCCTGTGTAACTTGAAATCTGTAGTTGTTAGCAACCAGAGCTCTTCTATTAAAAAGATGCTGAAGAAAGACACTGTGAGGATGTGGTCTGTGTCATACAGCTCATTGAATTTGTTCTTGCCCTGTTGTAATTTCTGCACTCCAGTGGTGGGATTCGTCTCTCCTCAGTAAGTTGTCTAGGCTCTCCAAATTTGGTGGAGGGTGACACACAGGCAGACAGACATTTCCGAAGGGGCGATTCATCTGATTCTAAAACAGTCATTGGTTGGGACGTCTTGAGCTTTCTGCAATGTCTCTTCTAACTTTTTCCAGCAAATAGGTGGGTAGAGGAGATGCTGGCTGCCATAAACTGGTAGGTTTCTGAGGTCACCTGTTGCTATAGTTTTGTGTGAGCACAGTACAAAAATAACTATCCACAGGATGCTGCTCCTACACTGCCCACAGGACTATTCAGACTCTTGTGACTATGTAATCTTGCTACTGATGCTTCAGTGTTCTAGCAGAGAAACTGAACAACTAAGGGGAAAAGAGTCCTTACATGTGCTTTTTTATTCTAGGCACTTCTAACAAAGTTCCCGTCCAAACTGGGGTAAAAATACCGAGGCACGGATTTTCTCTGCATCTTTTCTTGTTCCTTGTTTGCTGCTGGTGTGATGCAGCCATTATTAATTTGCTGCTGCTGCCAACTTGTAAAACTTGTTTCATACTGATTAGAACAACAGATTTAAAGTGCTGGAGGGCTCAGGCGGGCATTTATGCTTTCCTGAGGGCTGCCATCACTTGTAACAAGGGCTGATGTGGGGAACGCTGCAGCATAATGTGAGTCTTTACAGCTCATCACAAAGGTCAGTTCTTTAATTCCCCATCACTCTGTAGAGGGGGTCACGAAGGGAACATGCAACCCATACTGACCAGTTGGTTTTGTACTTCTTAGTGATAACTGAATGGGGGCTTGTCTCATTAAAAGGAATGAGCTTCTACAGAACTGGGTAGACATCCAGCTCCTCAAAGTAAGGGCGTGATGGTCCCATGTCCTTTCTGTTGCAGCAAAGGGATCAATAACTGCAATGAGTGAAGAAACACTTATTTTGGCTTGTTTTACAAGAATGTTTCTGACTTAAATGGTATTTCCTGTCTCAGAAATGTGGAAAAATAAAAATATATGTCTCAATACTCATTAAGTTAAAATGTGAAATAAGAAGTGAGATTAGATGAAATATTCATTTGAAAAGGAAAATTAACCTACATTAGTGAAGCTAAAAGTTAAAAGGTTGAGACAAAAAATTTGAAATAAAGAAAACTAAGTTTTTTACACCCAAGACAGATCTTTTATAATTAAATAAATGCTGAAACCAAATGGGTTTTTTAGAATATTAAATCATTCAGAAGAAAAAATCTTTTTTTTAATAGTTTGCAATTTTCCAATCAGTATCTTGTAAGCAATTTTCCCCTCTTGAAAAAATTTCTGATAGGTTGGTTTTAAATTGCCATTTTTCATGTTGTTTAATGTATGTGCCTTTTGCAAGTGTCTGTCTGTGTTTGTGAGGGGTTATGGGCTCCCAAAAGTTTAGTTCAGGTTTTTTCAGGGGCATTTCTGATAAGTTAACTGTAACAGAGTTTTTAATCACCATACTCAATTCAGAATTAAAACATTCCCTCTACATGAAACCATCTAAACCTTTGTTAAAAACTATATGTAAGCTATTTTGTGCAATTGCTGCTTCCTTGCTAAGAGGGAGATGATTATTATTATTTTGAACAGCTTCTCTAGTCTCCCATCTTCATATACTTTTTGGTGTCCACCTGCATTTTTGATAGCTCAGGTGAAAGGACAGATTGGCATGGAAGGACAGATTTGGAAGAGAATTTGTTGTAGAAGTAGGAATTTTTACTTCAGGTAGAAATAGCTGAGAGTTCTTTTGCTTGTAAGTGGGGAAACAGTGCAGTTATGATACTCTTGGTATCACTTTGTGTAAACAGAATTTAATCTTTTACCATTTGTCCATGTAAACTAGCCAACATATGAAAGTTTTGGGTTTTTTATATGCCTCTCTCCCTTTCCTTCTTTGTGTGGAAAATATTTTTATTTATACATGACTTCTTCAGTCCTAATGCAGTGATAATTAATACCTCATTCACAGGACTGGATTTATCTTCTGCCTGTCACCATGTTATTAAATTACTGGAGAGTTAACTCCTAAGCCTGATTCCTGAAGTGTCAACTTTAAGCACTGGAATGGAGGAAAAGGCAGGAAGGAAGCTCCTTCTCTTTATGGGTTGGAAATGCCTTGTCACGCTTCAGTAAGCGCAGCTATGAAGCTTTTACTCAGTGGCACAAAGCATTATTGGAGGGCAAGTCTTCATCTGTTACAGAGGGAGGATCGGACGTAAGTGGCCTAGACATGGAAAAAGAAAACCTGTCTCCCTGGTGACATCAGAGTCCTGAAAACCCTCGGTAAACTACTGCCTGGCTTTGGGCAGATCCATAAGCATACAAATTCTTGATTCTGAAGTCCCATGGGCACCTGCATTCCTGGTTTAGGATGTGTGCGGGTATTTGGTGTTGACAGAGCTGAGTGACTCAGCCCTGTTTTCATTCTTGACTTCCAGTCAAGTCCAGAAAATAGATATTCTTCTGTCTGTTCCTTGAGCGCTCAACCAAGCTGGCATTTTTGGGGAATACCAATCATATCTGTGTATGAGTCTGACAGAAAATGTGATGGTAGCTGCTGCTTTGGCTCCCTTCTTTTCCCTGTGCATTGCATGCAACATGAGAAGTCCAAAACTTAGCACTGAAATTGTTAAGGTTGAATTTAGTACTAAGTGACTTGCTCAGTGTCCAATAGTATTTTATTTGCAAGGCTGGATTGACAAGATTTTGAGTTTTGACCTATGCTTTCAATATCTGATCATGTTGTCTCTGACTAACTGTTCAGATTCAGCTAATGACTATTTCTGCTAAGGAAAAAAAATGCTACAGAAGATCTGAGATCTGATTATTTTTAATTAATTAAATGCACTTATATCTTATCTTATTTATAGTCTTTATGTGTATCTTATTTACAGTCTTTACAGCAAATGATCATATTATTGCAAGTAAAATGTATGAAAAATAGTAATCATTTAAAGATTGTATGATTCTTTATTGCCTAGGCTAATGTATTTCTCTCAGGCACACATAGTCTTAGAAAGAGGGTATGTGACTTTGAAACACTCAAAGAAACACTGTTTGAATGGTACAGTATTTCCTGAAGAAAGAAAAAAAGCTCTGGTCTGTATCCCTCTCAGCACTCAAGACTGGATAACATGACCGTAAGAGCAAGCTCATGTATGCTATTTCTTCAACAATAGAAGTGTTGCTTGTTGAGAATTGTAGCTGCAGATGATAGAACAGAAAATTTCCTGAGCTACATTGTCCACCATGGAGACCTCAATCAATCCTTCCAGTGTTTAAGTGTTTCTGTGCGGTGGTGGTGGTATTATGTGACCATCTGCCATGTGATGGGATTGTAATGGCTTTGAACAACGGCATAGTCATCAAAAACCTCAAGAAACATGACAAATAATGAGTGGCAGTATTCTTCTATGTTTCACTTAGTAATGAGAGAGTGATTTAGCACAGCCTTGTGTGGGAGTTTTAAAGTATGCGCAGAACCACATAACTCTTAGGAAGGATGGTCCGTGCTTAAATTGGGGGCTGCAGTATAATGCTGCAAGCCCACACTGTAATCTTCTGCCTGGATTTTGCTGTCTCTCTGCAGAATACGTAAGCACTGATTTCTTCAGGAAGGCTTAACTTGGTCATCCAGCTCCCCGGTCTTTAATCCCCTGAGCACAAAAAAAAGAAAAAAAAGCAGTAACACGAGATCTTTATTTCATGTATTTTGTACTGAAAGGTAAAATGACAAGCTAATTAGAAGATTGTTTCCCTGGGTCTCAGAGTGAACCGTTACCCACAGATCTGCTAACAGAGTACCTGTTGTGTGAGGATTTAACCTATAAAAAGCAGCACAGAAGCACACACACATGCTTCTGTCTTAGTCATATTATGGCCTTACTGACTAGGCCAGCGTGAGAGGAGAGAGGCTGAGCTGG
Source organism: Morus bassanus (assembly GCA_031468815.1). Lineage (NCBI taxonomy): Eukaryota > Metazoa > Chordata > Aves > Suliformes > Sulidae > Morus > Morus bassanus. The sequence goes on from CM062600.1 coordinate 56,658,366, forward strand.
AGCAACAGGTAACAATGGGCCAGGTGATAGCAACAGAGGAGGAGGAGGAAAGGAGTCCTTCCTAGCAGGACACAAGGAAGAAGATGCTAGAGACATCAGCTCCTGCAGCCTCCTGCTGTGTGCAGGGATGCCACAGGACAGGCTGAGGCCAGTGCATATAAACACAGTAGCGAGCACAGATGCTGGTTCACCCCTGGCTGAGCGCCCCTGTGTGCTTTAGGTTAAATGGGAAATTATCCTTGTTCCCTGTGAAGAATTGAGTATGATCTGAGAACATTTCTCCCAACTGCACCTTGGGTTTTCCCATAAGGAAGGAAGGGGTGGCTGAAAGCAAGACCTAGATAGCACATAACTCTTGAGCTGAGGCCTGTATTCAGCTGTTTATGGGGTGGAGTTTTATTTTTGTATTTTAGTTAGCTTTACAAACGCATGGTTTGACCTAATTAATTTGGTATCCTATATATGCTCTACTGTAGGCCTGAACAAATCAGTAATTCACTACATTTGTACTGTAGAAATCGGTAATTTACTATGTACATACATAGAGTTGAACATTAGCTATTTAATAACAGAGATGTTCATAAAATCAAGATAAATTGGTGAAGACTGGTTAAAAAGTCTGACTTACAGGATGCTGTTGAAATTTAAATCTAAAACAAAATTGGCTTCTCCTGTACATGTATAAATTGTGAGTACAGTGCATTAATTTTATCTTTTGCACCCTGTCTAGGATTCTGGAAAATCACTCTTAACTTTGTGTTAGAACTATAGGTTCTACAGGTTGAGTATTTCCTTATGTCTCTCAGGAGCCTAACAAGTCTTCATGTGTCATGAGCCTGGTAAGTACATCTCTGGCCCACAAAGTAAATAAACTAATGAAATTGCAGGTTCAGACTTATTTGCCAGAATTGAAGAGAGCTTTGGTGTAACAGTGGCATGCAGCAGTGCATTCCTTTTTTATGTAGAATTTGTTTCCTATCAGGATAGCACTTTCTTGAGGTTTTTCTAAGAGTTTTTTGGTGGTGTTCTTTTCATGTAGGATGAAGCAGCATCATGCAAACTTAGTGCATACTTACTTTTTTCAGTCCATGCTTGCGATTACTGTAGCACCTATTATTTAATCTATTTTGCAGCCCAGTAAGTCATCACAATGCTGCCAAGCTAGGGGAGCCTGGCATTTGCTTTTCCTTAGCAAAGTTTGCACAGGTGGAAAAAATGTTGCAAGTCTGGACACAGCAGAGCAGCACAACCTCTTCAGAGTACTCCTCCTGGAAACTAGATTTGAGCAGAGAGATCTGTCTCGGGGTGTGGTTCTTACGTCCACATCTTTGCCAAATATAGTCAGTGGTTAAGCTAGTGTTTTGGTCCACACCTATGCTGGGGTAAGGGCCTGTACTTAAGTCAGGGATGGGGGCTGTCTGTCTGCTGTTTGATCCCTCCTGTTGACTTTCCAGGCTAGAACTGGCTTCTTAGTCATGTTCTGTGCCAGACATAACCTACAGCAGCACAGTAGCTATGATTAGCCTACTCACAGTTTGTGGCTGAGTTGACAGAGCTTACACAGTTTAGCCAATATTATGTATGACCCGGAAATGTAGCTTAGAAGCCAAAAGTATATATTCTTTATGCAAACAATTCAGTACAAAACCTATTATGGTCTATATTAGACCACGGTGGATTATATGGTTTTGCTGAACAGCTGCATCTAGAGCTTAGGTGGAACATGTAAAATTCAGTAAATTCAAATGTTTTTAAACTTTTAAACATTTCTTCTGGTATTCCCATTTACATGTAAAATAATTTAATAGTAAATAGTTTCAAATTAAAAACAGAAAAATGCTGTATGAGGGTATGGAAACAGTGTATACACAACTGGAAAAAAGGGCTTTCCACATAAGCATTTAGTCAGACCTGCTTATTCGTATGAAAAGTTTCTGTTTTGGCTAGTTGGCATTGCCTGACTTTTTTTTTTTCCTGTAATGTTCCTGACCAGCCTGGTTGAAGTGTGAGATACAGCAGCAATGTTCAAGACTTGCAGCCCAGGCTGAGGCCCAGCATGCGAGACTGAAACACAAAAGAGAGCATATCCGTGCTGAAATAGCCTTTTCTACTCTCCCATCAGTGGTTGTTTTAAATCAAAATGTAACTGACTACACCTAATCTATATTTTAGAGTCTGCTACCTGAAGAGGTCACTCATCCACTCATCCACATAGTAGAAATTTTGCCCAACCTAGACTTGAAGGCTATATTCAGGTTCCTGCTGGGAAGCATGGTTCAGAGAGGAGGCTGAGCAAGGCAGCTGTCGCTGCCGCCCTGCTGCGGCTGGGGCAAGCTGTGCTGCTTCCTGAAGTGCTCCCAGGGCTTTTCATTGTTTCAGAGAACACAGGTATGCCTTTGTCCTTCACAGTCTCATTTGAGATTTCGTTTAAAAAAAAGACAAAACCACCCAAACAACAGAAATAGAAGTTGGGTATTTTGAATGTCTGATTCACTTCAGGGAAACCAGCGCTCCTCTGCGTTGCTGGCAGGGTTGCTGAAGAGGGATGGCAAGCCTGTAATCACAGGCTAAGGCAGCGCCCCAGGGACCGCAGAGTCCAGGGCCCCTCCCGCAGCGCCATCACCACATCCCCATGCCCGGGTGGTAGCGCTGGGCATGGCTGGTGTGTCCTTTGGGCACAGCTAGGCTTCCCAGACACTGCCGAGGGTCAGTCGCTGTGGCATATGCTACCTGCTTGAAAACCCCCACCTTATTGCGTACCTCTGTTGCATTTGTGTGTTATGTTAAAACCTGTGGATGCTTAGGGCATAATTTTGCAGGGTTGAGTATGGGGTAACAGGTGCATTACTCTTTGCTGGGCTAACTTCAACAGCCCATGTGATAATGTAAGAAACGCGTACATATATCAAAGTTTCTCAAAATTATCAGGGCAAATCCATAGGTGAGACTAAATTACAGTGCAGATTTCAGGCAATTAACTAGAAAGTGGCAAACTTTTTTTTTAAGCAGTGTGAAGAACTCATGGACTTTAGATAACAGAGTCAGGAAAACACTGAAGATTGCAAAAGCACAGTTGAACAGCCTGCAGGTGTGTAGTACTGTTTGTGGGATTTCAATCCTTTCCTTGAACTGCCCTTTCCATGCTCCATGTTCATAGACAATTGTTATGGTAAGCAGTCTGTGCATGATACTGTATCTGATACCTTTGCTAGGTGTTATTGCCCATTCAAGATTTTTGTTTCATTTTTTTTCCCTTTGGGTGTTCATGTTGATTGTGTTCAGTGTCTCCTCCCCTGGTAAAGAATTACAGAATTACAGCTCAGTGACTGCTTCAGTCATTCTTAAACTTTTTTAATGAACTTCCTTCTAACCCTGTCAGTTTTCTAAAATAACTTTATTAGCATTTGCTATAAGCTCTTTTTCTTGTATGCCTTTAGGCCTGGACTGGTCTAATAAGATCATCTTGAAGATTTGCAGTTCTCTGCAATTGCTGTTCCTTAATCCATGGTCTACTATGATTCTAATTTCTACTGGCATTTTTCTTTAACCTTTGAAAAATCTTTTATCTGAGCTTGGGCGCTCTTCTTAAATTAACATCAGAGCAAATAATTATTTAATTCTCTAGAAATCTACAGCCTAACTTCTTGATTGTCGAATTACCCTTGTAATATATTTGAGGTTCTACTGTTTAATATATGGGCCTCTTGATCTTTGAATACGTAAAAATAACAGTTTATTTGAACCTCACAGGCAGATACGGATTTCCAGCTCTTATACAGGAGACAAATTGTTTCCTGAGCTGTGTGTGCCCATGGTTTGCAGAAGATCCTGTTTGGATCTGCTGAATATGTGGACCCTTACTTCACTGAATGTACTGATTTCAGCTGTAAGCTGTTTGCTATAAATGATAGGTGCTGCTCAGCAGTAGCCAACTGCAGGTTGAGTGTCTCTTTACTTCTCATGTTGTGATTCACAATACGTTGTAACATGTGAAAAGTGCCTGAATCAAGCCTCTAATACCACAGTTTTAGCCACACTCATAAAGTAGTCAAGAGCAAGAGATAACTTAATAGAGGGACTGCAGTGTACAAAATGGGGCTTTGAACCTGGTAGTGAATTCTGAACAGTGTCAGTGCTGGACTTGAGCTGCAGTCAGTCTTCATATGAGGCAGGGCTTGCTGGTGGCACCTGTATTTGACCAGGGAGTACCAAAACAAAGGAATATGAAAAAGAATTTTGTTTTTACACTTTCAGTCCATATGCTTTTGAAGCTTTACCTACAATTTAAAAAAAAAACCAAACTACACGAACCAAACCAAAAAACCCTATATGTAAATAAACGCAGGTTTAAAAATATACATCACTGCATTCACTTATGCTGAAACGTGACCAGGGACATCCATTCCAGTCTCACATACCATTTTAAGATGCTGTCAGAGGCAATAGTCAGGGACATATTTACCATAGAAATCTTAGTTGGCCAATCAAATGACATGTTCCTATCCACAGAAAGTTTTCTTTGACTGAGTATCCTCAGTACATAGTGTTTCATACTTCCAGCTGCTGTTGAGCATCTGAGTTTTTAATTTTAAAAATTCTTTCTTAAAAACAAAAAGAAATTTTCTGAAAATACATGGCATCCAAAATAGGCTAGTAGTTTGACACTGGATAGGTATGCTTTGACACCAAGTGAAAATAGGTTTAGAGAACTTGACTCATATGCTTGGTCACTCTGTATTTACTCAGGCATTAATGTTGAGGTAGGAAAAAATCCTGATGGCATGAATAATGTGGTAGCAGACTAGACAGACAAGGGGGCAGTAGAGGTTATCACTACAGACATGTAAATACAGTTGAGCTGAGACTTCAGGAAAATACAGTGAGTAGCTCTATGGATGATGCCAAGTCAGGCTGCATGATTCAAGTGATTCCTCCCTCCACAAATTCTTTTATCTGTGAGTCAGTGTGTGCAAATAAGGACTGCAGTCAGACAACTGAAGAAATAATTTGGATTCTCTCAACTGAGCAAAGACATGTCCATGACATCATCCTTGTTCTCAAATATCTGCTCTATTATTAAAGGCACAACTTCTTTTGAAGAGCAGTTGTTTGTTGTGCTTGGTTTTGGTTTTTTTTTTTTCCTAAGCCCAGTGCCACTTATGAAAGGACACTTACAAGTTCATAGATGCTGTGACTATTCTTTATAAAAGCTTTTGATGCTTGCATGTGATACATGTTGAAAGCATTGGAGAAGAGTAATCATAGAACTGTTGAAGGGTGAATGCCAAACAGGCTGAGTAATCCTACCAGAGGTACCCTGTCAGCAGACCCCAAGATTTGTGTCAGAGAGAGGGATGGATATATCTTGAGTGGGGTTTCACAGTGATCTGTCATGTCTATTCAGTAGTTTGCTTAGCAGTCTGACATGTTTATTCAATTTGCAGATGAAGCTGGAAGACTGTGTATCTTGAAGGATTAGGATCAGAATACCAAGCTATCTTGAATTCTTTTTTCAATTGGTATTCAGTAAGAATAAATATAGGGGATTGTAATTAGGCAGGAATAATGAACCTTGTAGGAGCCTGGTAACATTTGTCCGTGTAACAGATTTTCAGGGGAAAAAAAAAGAATACAATAATGGTCGTCAAGCTGACTGCCATTAAATAATGCTGTTCTGCTGCAAAGGAGACTTTTAGGACACAGGCACTTATAGGTAGAAGTACTGTCTGTAAGATGTGGGATACCATCGTTAGCTTATTCTTGGTCCAGTGCTAATTTGTCCAGTTTAACACTGCAATTCAAGTAGACAAACAGTCAAGTAGGCAGACAATTCAGACAGACAGACAATTCAAGGCAGTTGAAAAGCGTCACCCCTGGAGTCCAAGAAGACCAGTGTGAATGATCAATCAGAGATTTACAGAACACTACCTAGACGACATGCAAGGGCTGTGTTAGCTTTAGCTAAGGAGTGGAGGACTGAAGAAGAGTGGAAAGCAGGTATAAATTCTTTGAGTGCATAAAATGTTATTGAAAAGGATCAATCGGTTCTTGTTCTGTCCCTCGTGGATATAGAGACTTCTTTTCAGGAAGGGAGATTGTTAGGAAAACCTAGTATCAGTAAGAACAGTATTGCAGTGAATTTCTGGACTAGATTGCCAGCAGAAGCTATGCAATAGTAGATCTGGAGGCCTTTGAGAAAAACAGATAAATGCCAGTCAGCAATACTTCCAGTGGAAGCTGCAAGTTCATGTTCTGTGGTAGGGATGTGAACTAAATGCTCTCAGTAGGTACCTTCCATACTTCTTCTACCACCTGTTCTGTCATCCCCTCAAAAGGCTACACACTTCTTGAAGTAGCTTTTCCAGGCCAACCCTGACTGAAGAAATCTAATGTGCCACTTGTTATAATCATACAGAGCTTGAACATGGCATGAAAGAAAATGCTTGTGAAATGCTATACACATTTCTGAAAACAAGCCTTGCAGTGGAGAGAATGAGGCAGAGCATGCCACCTCTTCACAGTGAGAAAGGAGACTGAAAGAACACAGCTGGAAAGAATATTAAAATGTTGCAATATCACATCCTGCAGTTATCCCTATGAATAAATATATGGCATTACTCAGCAAGCAAAATTCAGCTGACCAAGTAAAAACCTCATTTGGGCAAGCTGAACCTATGGAAGCCAACCTTGAATGAGTCATTAATGTGACTATGAGGATAAAGATGTGATGAAATATTTTACCAATGAGTATTGTAGCTTCCAAGAAATACAGAGATTTTAAACCACAATAGGATAGCTCCATAAAAGAAATGCCTGTTTCATTTCAGAATTGTCTGGGTTTGATACACAGGCTAAAGATCTATAGACTGCAGGTAATCAAAATAGTTTTAAGATGTATGCAGCCTAAATATAGGAAAATGGCTAGATCTAATACATACACAAAGTGAAGTTTCATGAATCTGAGAGTAGACTGAACTCCTGATCCTCACGCTCTCTCAACTTACTTTTTTTCTTTCTTCTCTTCAGTAGAAGAAAAGCTTCTCTATTGCCGTTTCTGTCCATCCAGAGAAGGACCAGGGAGGGCAGGGTCTGTCCTGAAGGATATCTGAAGTGCCTGTAGCTTGTGTGAAAATTGGTGACTGGATACATTAGGAGCCCAAATTATTACTTCTGTCAAGGGAAAGGCAGTTATGAGGCATACATTCAGACTGGTGGAGACACCCTGTCCAGTCCGTGCTCTTTATTCCAACCTTGCTGTGCCACAGGTTGCCATTTGTCCCACCAGTGGTGAGTGCCAGGTCGTGGGAGGGAGTTGGAGTTCTAGGAAGGGCTAAAGAGGTGAGGCAGGTAGATAGGAGGGGAAGGAATGGTGATCACGGGCACATGAAGCAATGCCTGAAGTGCTGAGAGGAGATGAGGGGGAAAAAAAAAATCTGGCTGGAACACCTTGGCAAATGAGGATGCTTATTTACAAAAGCACTCTACTGGTCTGCCTGTATTGGCAACAAATTCTTGTGCTGTGCTGTTCACTCCACATCCCATACTCCTATGCTCAGACTGGACACTTGTCTTTAGCACTATAGCTATTCTAATGTCTCCTGCTTAAATTATTCAAGGCCATGAAGAATTACTCCCTTTTCCCATGAAAAAATTTTCCTCAGATATATAAGCTAAATACAAGCTATAGAATTTAAAATGGAATGATGATGAAATTTTATAAAATTATAATTCTAGGCTGAGTTATGACAGCTGATATTTAGCACTAAGCTAAACTATAGAAATTTGTTGCATTACTCACTTTAGATTACAAAATATGCTTCTAATGGAAATACTTCTTAGTTTTAAGTACAGAGTTATGTATTTATAAGTCTTGCAGTTGCAAACTAATTTAATTTTTTAACCAGAGAGATGATACCTCACGTCATTTTAGAAATATTATCTTTAGTTTTTTCTTTTCTTTTTTATGATGAATAAAATGTTGATTTTTGTATTTGTAGCATGAACAAAATTAAGCTGAAGAATGCAGTTTATATTTTTTAATTTTATAGGCATTAAAAAAATGAAACACGAGGGCACTCTCAGCATAGGAATTAGAAGGAAAAGCCATGCATTTCAGCTGATGGCACCAAAGGAGATTAGTGTTTGGACTAAAGCAGTTTGGACTAAAGCATTCTTAGCTATGCTTTGGGTAGTGACTGGAGAGATTCTTGGGGTGCTAATGGTATTGTGAATCCAAACCTGATGTCTGCAGTACTTCAAACTTACACATATAATGTACCATCAGCAAAGTCTCTCCAGAAAAGAAATTCCTCAGCTGCTTGGAGCTTTTGTATGATTTATGTTTTTATTATTTCCTGAATCAGTTTTGTACCATGAGTAGAAGGAGAGGCCCACCGAGACAAAAGAAAAGATTGTCTTTATTTTGTAAAGGGACACTGAAAAAGAAGAAGGCAATAAACCTATTAGTGTTAAAGAACATGTCAGCTTGCAAAGGTTTAGACACTTCACTGCAAGAAAAAATAGCAAATTGAAATGATCCTGAAAGTGGGCTGTAATTCATATGCTAGCCTTTTCTTCTTTCTTTTATCCACCCGGATACTATAATAAACATTCTTATTTTGTTATTTATGCAGTTGTATTAAAATTCAGAGTAGTCTTACCACATGCTGTTAGAGGCAGAACAAATCATGGGAAAGAGTGCATTTTGGAATGTCATGTTCTTTTCTGTCTCTGCATTAGCAAGTAAGTACAATAGTTCTGCAACAAAACAAAGGAATTAAAGTGTGCTATTCTGTAAAGTAGTAATGAACTCACAGAGGACAATTCAGAAAACTTAAAAAAAAAAAACCCAAACCAAACCAGTTGTATTGCAGTTGAAATAAATATTCAGGTTTTTACATGAGCCCGGTATCACTGATTTAGAGTAGCAGGGTACTGGAACAAACTCCTGAAATGTTTAAAAGCTGATCCTTGGTGGATACCAAATGGAAAGCTGTTCTCACACATGGTATTTTGAGAATGACTAAATGTGGAGTCTGTTCTTGTAATCATTCCAGGGCTGATTCTGCTAAATCACAATGTCCAAATGTAGGATGTTTGTACCAAAGTTAGACCTGTATCACTGACTTTTTCCATCCATGAAGACAGTACTCCATTCATGTGGACTGTTTGCACCCTAAGTTGGGTTTATATTGACCCTCTTTTTCCACGAGTGTTTCATAAATATGCCAAAAATAAAAACAGAGTGTTTCTCTTTCACTCTGTCTCAGTTATACTCTGAATTCTGTTAAAATTAAGAAGCATCCATGATATATGAACTCCTTATCCTATCATACTGATGACACAGGAAATACACTGCAAGTCTGTGAAGATTTTTTACTGAGCATGACTGCAGAGGCTCGATGTATTTAGCCTCTCAAGGAGTCTATATGTCCTGACCAAAGAGTAACAGAATTCCTCTTTTCCTCAGAGGACTCAGTACTAACATATGATACTGACATATAACAATAACACTTATTTTATATCAAGTTTACCCAAAACATCCTAAAAAATTATTCTGGAGAATTTACAGTGAAAACATTACTGTGTATTGATAAGGTCTGCATGATAAATTGCTTTTGCTTACAGTTGTATACTTTAGACAGCACAGTGTTAATAAACATGTTGCTCGCATGTGCAATATGTTAGAAGAAAGAAAAACTGCAACTTAACAAGTTGGTTTTAAAATTATGAGAATCACAGTAAGGAACATGAGTGAGTGTTTCATGGCAGGAATACCATTAAGAACACTAATGAGTCTGTTCAGGAGCACAGGAGCTCTTTTTAAACAGTAATTGCAAGGGTGATATAGAATCTGTGTAACTAAATGCTCACAAGAAGAGCATGTAAAAAAATTTGTTCTCTAACTCCTCAGGTATTTATTTAGAGAAGCTGTTCAAAGTTACATTTCCATTCCAAGGAACAAATGAGAGCAACAATGATTATGTTAGTTATATTGCAAAGAAGAAGAAAGAATCTTAAGGATTAAGATCTCATTTGTTCAGCTCCAAAATGACTTGTATGTAAACCTTAGCTAGAAGTGTTAAAATTGGAGCCTTGCAATGTGTACTTTCTGGCTGAGAGGATTCATATTCGTGAATTTTAAAGTTGTGATTATTCCCTACTCATACATCTGCCCCTGCTAATGGCATACAGAATATCAAAGTATTATGCTTTTGTAGTATGATAACATACATGGGACTTCAGCATTGATTCTTTGGAAGACCATATGTCAACTTATTAGAAACTTGAGAATAATTTATACTTAACCTGTAGTAGGTTTTCTTTCTTTGTTTGTTTTTTTTAAGCTTCATAAATATGCCCAGGAATCTGACCAAGAAAATGGGATTGTGATGTTTTTCTTGTCTTGATTATCCTATCTCCTTAGCTTCCTGTTTTCCTGCTATGTTAAAGATTTATAGAGGTGCTCGCAAGCAGCACTGCTGAACAAGTCACACCTAAAAATTGTAGGCAGCGTGTCTGGTTGGGTGTGATGATACTTTGTAAAAGGCCTTGGATGTAAACACCTCCCAGGGTTTGGAACTTAGAAATCAGATATCAGAGGGCTGCAGGATCTCCAGGTAAATCTTCGTAGGTCTTCCACCTCAGCCTTGACTGTTGGGAATAAAACATGGCTCAGACAGGGTTGTCTTTGCCTCAGTTTTCTCATCTAAACCCGACTCCTGCAGTGGACATATATCACCACTCTGGGGAAACAAAGTTAAGTAACAGCTTTTTTCCAAATCCAGTTTAGAATGCAGTTTAAACAAATCTAGTTCAGGAGAAAGTTGCATTCAGATACTCAACCTGATAGAAGCATCTGCTTAAACAGCTAAAAGAGAGAATCTTTTCACAGAGAATTTTCCTGGGTTTTCTCTGCCGTGCATAAATCAAAAGTTTTCTGCAGTCTTCCCTTCTTTACCTCTATTGTTGCTCCTTTACATTCTTCGCCTCCTCCATTCACTTTTCTTTCTCTTTAGCTTATCCCCTCACTGAAGCTTTTTCATTAAATGAAAATCATGACATTGGCATCTTTGCAACAGTGATATTTTTCATTCCATATGCCATACCCTTTCCTTTATTGCTCATTTTCTTTATTGCAAGGACAATTATTGCAGGGACTCTTAGCTACCCTGTTCGTACAGTGCATAGTATAATGCCAGCCCATCTTTTACTGGGTCAATAGGCAGTATATGCAGAAACATGATGAACTTGCTTCAGCTGAACAGCGCAGAACTTGTCTGTTGGCTGAGCTAGGAGGCTGGCGAGAGTCCACGGAGTAATCACATAGTACTCATTGAAATTCACTGTCATCACTGTGGTATTTCATTAGCTGATTTGCTGGAAGCTGGTTACAGGGAAGCGAGAATAAAATTCTGAAAGAAAGCAAGCAAGAAACAGGAGAATAACAGAGCCAGGCAGTCTGTAGTAATTCAGACAGAAGATAGGGTCAGTAGTACTTTTTCCATGAGCCTATTTTCAGCAGACTTGGTTACAGAACATGAATTAAGAGATATTTCTTCTCGAACTGACACGCACACACACCAGTCTTTTGCGGAACCCTTCTATTTTCTGATATCAAGTACAAATCATGTTATCATCACGGGTCTACATAGCACAGATATGCTATCCTGTTAAAACAATTGGCCCTCATTTTTCACTGATGGCTGAGGTGAGAGTTAAACTGCGGTTGAATAAGATGTCCCTATTCATTTCCCCAGGCTTACGTGCATAATATATGCTAGAAGTCAAAAATGTATTGTGCTGGAAGCATCTTGTTATAAACTTCAAGGATTTATCTTGCAAGAGCACATGAGGGCCAAGCTTATGTTCTCTTATATAACTGATACCTTGAAAAAACTTTGCATAGTGATATTCTTGAGGAATAGGCTAGACTGACTTCAGTTTAGCTCCATGCATTCAAAAAGCAGAGATTTATGTCACAGAGTCATATATCTATGAAGCTCCTAGAAGATTCTAGAAAATTAAGGAGGGTCTCTTACCTCACTGTTATTCCCTGCAGAAGTCTGTGACATCTTATGTGTTTCCTAAATATTTCTTTTTGATTTGAATGGGAGAGTGGGCCTCTCAGCACATTTGTATGTTTTATAAATTTCTGAGATGTTTAGTTATGTGAGCTTATGTTCAGTAATTTTGCTCCTATTTCTGTCTCATTCAAGTTATTTTGCTGGTTGTGACCTTAACTCTGAATCTTCTAGATTTTTAGTCTATGTTTTGTGAATAACACTGTTTATAATTTTGAGCCTTCAGTTATTCACAGGTACTGTTTACATTTGACTAATGATAATTGTCTAGGAATTTGCATCTTCAACTGTGTGATTGAGTATGTGTAATTATTGTTCAGATACTGTGCCCAAGTATCATATTCTTCATTGTAAAAGTAATTTTGATAATTTCAAAATATCAATTGTTAGTATGAATTTAGCAAGATTTCTATGTCCTTAGGTCTTAATGGGTTTGAATGAAACAAACAAGTAGGCCATAATTTCTGAGAAAGGAAGGGAAATTTCCCTGAGCAGTGAAACAGTGAAATAACTGAATATAGTACTCACATAGAGCAGGGGTATTAGCACCTCCATTCTGTTTGTGTTAGACCTTCCAAAAGCTGAGCTGTTTGCAAAAGCATCCTTTGCTGCCAGTGTGTAGGCAGCAGCGTCACAATGTGGAGCCAACAGATACAGGTTAGTCATGGGCATCCTAATGTGCACAATTTTTTCCTGCCAAAGGTGTGGTGGTGGTGGGGAGCTGTTTCAGCTACTGATTCCTATAGGTGCAAAAAAGGAGGCTTAAATCCTAGAGAAACTGTGGGCTTGTTTGTTTCCTAGGGCTCCTAAGCTTCCACAGATACTGTAAACTTTCTTGAGATGTATGCTCAATGTATGAAGTCTTCAGCAATGCCAGGCTTATACTCACTCATGTGGAAAATACAAAGAATCCAGATCATGAAGGTTTTATTCCTAAAAAATATTATTAATGTGGCTGCAAGCACCCTGTCTAGCCTGGGAGAGATTTCCTGCCTCATGGTGGGCTTTTTCTGCAACAGGTAGGAAAATGATGATGTTATCAACCTCATTCCTTTCTGGTTTATTATCATGGTCTTCCTCTTTATCAGCTTATGAGTTTTCCCCCTGCTTCGTTCTTGGGCATCTGCTATTTGTCCTTTGAAGGCTCAGAGGGTACATACACCTCAGTTCATTCTGTCATGAGAAAGGAGTTGTTGCATTAATTAAAAAAAACAAGAAATAAGTATAAAATCAAAAGTTTCTAAACTGTTTTTAAGAAGTAAGTTAAAACAATTTAAAATAGGTTTTAGTAGCAGAAATACACTTTTGGATTGTTGCTTTCATCATATTCAAGCTTAAGAATAACATTTGTTGTGTTTTAGCAAAATATGAAACACATGTTCATATTTTTCTTCCAATCAGTCTAGAGAATTTTTAAAATCAAGGCTAAAATTATGGAGTTTGATCCAGTCAGAACCGGTGGCTGACGTGGCCCTGGAACTAAGCATATCACGTTGTTTGACAGTGTCTTTGCTTTGGCTTTAATTGCAGAAGTTTCTTGAGTGTTTGCTTTACCTTTCCCAAAAATACACCAACACTCTTCACAACTGGGAATTGTAGTAGAAATCCATCTCTGCTTCAAAAAAATATGGCAACCAAGTTTAACAAACCAAGTGAAATCCTACCGTACGCTATGCCAGCATGGAAAAAATTAAGAGAGAAAATATTGCCTCCAAAATAGTTTAGAAAGGTGAATAAATTCTGTGTTGATATGAACTGTATCGATACATGTTATTGTCCATGTTTCACTGGACTTCCAAGAGGAAACTGGAGAGGAGACCTTTTTCTGTGCTGTATGTTGCACTTAGTACTGCTGCATTAAGCCTGAAAGGGTAACAGGACATTGTAACATCTATCCGACTCTCTGACTGGCTATACCTGTCACTCTAAGTATTGAGTATAAATTATTGTTCCCATATTTTTATTTCTAAATAACTTTCTTCACACAGGATATTTTGTAGCAACTAACAGGAATGTTGTTTGTTGTTCCTCCCAGCAGTGCCACATAAATGTAATTAGAGATTTCTCAGTTTACTTTTAAGGAAAAGTGTGCTTTTCTAGAGCAAATCCAGCTAAATCAGGCTGAAAACTGAGGCAGATTTTACAAAACTCAGCCATCCGTTAATGACCTGAGTATCCACAGCCATAGACCTTGGAAGAAGCTTTTTTCAGAAACAAACTCTTAAAGTCTATCTATGGGGGATCAGTAAGGTAGTGGTGAACAAGGAGAACTGAGAATGTTATTTAGAGAGACAGACTACATGTCTTTCATCATTCACACTAGCTTGTAGAGATAGAGTCCCGCCTGCAGTGCTGTGTTTTTTTCCATATAGATTCATCCTTAAGGTAGAGATCTTATTAGCTGAAATATAGCTGATCAACAGCACATAACCCTTTCCTGTTAGTGGGAACCCCACTTCAAGTAAATATTCCATTGCCTTCTCATTAAAAAGGGAAAACAGTGATTTCCAGTCCAGCTCTATGGTCTAAATAGTCATAATTAGAAAATTCTTCTGAGTCTTTATTCTCTTATGTCTTACACAATATAAATGGAGGAAAACAAAATATTTGTAAGCTATTATAACCCTGTTTTCGAAAAGTTAATGTTGCTTGTTTTAGTCTTGATTTTCCAGTTGACATTGAAAAGACTGGAAAAAGACTGCAAGTAAAGAGACTGCAATTAATTTACCCTAGGGAAGGTGAAATTGTTTCAGTAAATTAGATTCTTTTGCTATTATGTTCTCGGGTTTTTTTACGTCAGACATATTAAAATCCTGTAAACTGAGATTCCAAGAACTCATTCACCTGCAGTCTGCACTTTAGCTTTCCATATATGAAAGAAATTCTGACTTGTTCTGTTAAGCCTTATTACATTCTTATTCTAAATTTTTTGTGAACTTTCTGACCTTCCCACTGCTGGAAAAAAAATATTTTTCACAATGATATGAATAATGCTGATTGACTTTGTGAGAGTTGCATAAGCCAAATCTGTCTGCTAGTAGTAAAAGAAATATAATTTTTCACTAACTGCATCAGCTGCATCAACAGTCACTATTAAATAGGGGTTTTCACTAGAATAGCATTCCTTTGAAATTAACTGCGTGTCAAAGGCAGCCCTCGTTAATGGTAAAAGGTGAATCAAAGACAACCTAGCAATTTCTGTTGAGTATAACAGCAACATTTTTTTGGTATGTACATAATGAGAATAACTGAATTCCCAAATAATAAAGATTAACAAAAAACCCCCCCAGTATTACTTTAGACTACATAAGCATTAGTAATCAGTTTTTCCAAATCTGTTCTTGACTTGTAGTCAAACTTATAAAATTTTATGCTTTCAAACAAACTGTAGAGAAGATTAGGACATATAGTTTCAAAAGAAATACAATTCTAATTAGAGACAATCACAATTATAACATGAGGCTTTCAGTTTAATTAAATTATGTAATCTTTATAGCAAGCATAGTCTCCTATTACTAATAAATGAAGACTGAATGTGGAAAATGTCAATTATTTTCTTTCTAGTTTTGGAATAGAAATAGGAACTACCTCTGAAATTACAAAGTTACTGAGAATTCATAAATACTTGCATCTTTTCTCTATTCCCTACTGTTTTGTTATCAGAACACTTGTAGTTGTGCATTGTCTTCATTTTCAAAGAGTAAGCTGTTTGAGGAAAGTTTTATTACTGGCTTCTATGTACCTGAATATAGCAATCTGGCAAAACTTTAAAAGATAACAGTCAGGGAGCTTAAGACCTCTCATTTGGTTGTGTTGACCTCAGACTTTTATATATTATGTTTGACTTCAGTATTGCAATGTGGTGTTTGTAAATTCAACAGGCATGAACAATTTCCGTTGTGGACAGTTCTTAATTACAGACCTTAGGTAATTTTTTTTTTCTTTTTTCCTGCAAGTAGTGTTAAACAATAACAAAAATTGCTTATTAAGGAAGCATGCTTAGCTATGGTGTAATCACGCATTCATGGAAATACAATTGACACTTATATATCTACAGTATTCAATATACAACTGATGGCAACCTTAGGTTACATCAGCCTACTAATACCTTTATGGAGAATGCATGTACCAAGCTGATTAGAATAATGATTATCAAGTCCAAGTTGCTTGATGGAGAAGAATAACTCAGTGATAGCAGAAATATGAAATTATAAATTTTCCTTATAAACTTGCAATATATCCCACTTAATAAGGAAACAAAGTTATAAAAATGGAGGATTTAGAAAGGCATTCATTTTATTTAATCACGTGATTTAGTCTATCATCCAAGTCTCAGGCTATGGATGATAAAAAAATCAAAATGATGCCCCAGTTATAATTTTCTTGAATATCAGTATGTTTACATTCCATTAGCAATTTGGTTCACAGGCATGATATTTAACTCAGTTGTGATAATCAGTTTGTGATTAATGGCCCCCCTTAAAAACATTACAGAATACCTTTACTTTTACAAAATTGAGTAAGAAAACAAGATTACATTGTTCTGATACGTCATGCACGTTTTTAATGAGAAGCCATGTGTTTCTCTTCTATCACAGGTGGATAAAGTAGATGCCAGGAATCCCTAACTCTGATTCAAATTGTGGTAGCACATTTGTTTCTCTTTCTCCCCTTCTTCCAAGGAACCTCCTTTGTGATCTTGCTTACTTGTTTATTTCTGCTCTGAGCTTTAGTGCCAGGGCAATGGTTGTGTTTAATTCCTTACTGGAAGTCAAAATTATAAATGTTTTCAAGTTGCCTTAACAGTGTTCTCCTTGCATTTAAAGTAGGAAAAAACCCCAAAATTAAAGTTGACTTGCTGGCTGCTAAAGAAAGCAAGAGAGGGAAGGGCTAATTATCCAACATAAAACCTATGGTAAAAGCATAAAATTCAATAGGTAGTGGCAGTCTGATAAATCTTAATCATGTTAATCACTATCAAAACAATTTTAAGATTAAAGGGGAAAATAATAATGAGGTGGATACTGTAAGGCACAATTGGAAAACCAATAAAAATAATATTAGTAAATTAATTTCTGTTTATACAGGTTAAAAGTGTATTAGTCTACCACGTGCACTGTTATCTTTAGGAAGGGAGGAGTACTGGAACAGCAGAGATCAGCAGGCACTGTGGTTATTAGGCTGAACAGAGAGACTGGGATTGAATCCTAACCCTACAGAACACACAGACCCTTTGTTGTGACAGGTATCAAACCTGTCACGTCTTCCACTCCTGTGTGGAGAAATTATGCTGTGAAACTATTATGTCCTGTAAGCAGAAATATTCAAAGAACTCCTAAATTGGAGTACATAATTCTTGTTTATGCTTAACTTTAAATGCTGAAGACCTGCTTTTCAAAACTCGGGGATGCTTGTGTCTGAGGGAAACAGGTCGTAAGTATGTCTGAAAAACTGTCTGGGAGATTTTTCAAGTTGTGTAGTCAAAATGGTAAGCGATGTCTGATAACTATGCTGTGCCATAGCTCATTTTGCTACTTGCAGAATTGGTGATAAAGCTCTTGTGGTCAAGTGCTCAAAATTTACAGCTGGCAGGCACCAACTAAGTTGTTTGCATACATTATTTGTATAACTCGGTACAGACTTGTTTGCTGTGATAGCAAAGCACAGGACACAACCAACCCAATAATGAGTCAAAAGTTTGACTTAGCTTTGACACAGAATATTGTGAAGTCATGCAAACTTACATGCAGGTGAACTATCACTGTTTACACAGCAGAAACAACACACAAACCTAGAACCATCACTGTCTGTGCCTAGCGAGTAGCATTAGAGGAGAGGGTCCTTGAGATATTTCACTGCATTGCTGATGCCAGGTTCCAGCCTTGAGTGAGGTGAAGTTTCTCTGCTGACATTTTTTTTTAGAAATTCTACTTTGTTTTTGGAAGAATGAAAGCTTAATAACTTGCATTGGAATCTCAGGATGAATTTTACAGTTTCCCTGGAAGTGACATTTGCAGGTTTCTTCCCTCATTTTTGCTCCTTTTCTTTTTTATCATCTGTGGAAAGATACCTGTCATTTTCAGATGCCTGTGGATGAAGCTGTAGATTCATACCTACCAAAAAGTTGATGAATAGCTCTTCTGACCATGTCATTTGCTTGAGACAGCTCCACTGAAGTTGTTATCAGCTGACAAATTTTTGAAAAACATGTGACTACAGAATACCGAGGAAGGAATTTCTATTCCTTGGGAATACAACACAGGTGCTAACAAGTTGAAAAAAATAAATACCACTGAAAAAAATCCAGACGTAGTCAGAAATACTATGTTTTGCGGTCAGCGGAATGGCAGAAAACAAAGCTTTCCTCCGTCATTGGGTTTTGCTGGCACTCACTCTTCCTATGTTTTGCTGAGTTTGGAAGTTGTCTAATAACATAGGTGTTCCCTAATCATGTGCATATGTGTTAAGCCATCTTGCTTAATTATTGATGATATAAACTAATTTGCCTGTGGATGAGGGAATACTGTAACATCATCACATCCATCAGCAGTGTTGATGGAGCAATTAACAAACCATTAGGCAGCACTGAGCAATTAAAGTTGGAGTAATCTTTGGCTGGCACCAGTACACATCAACAGCCTTATCTCACTGAGTTCATCCATATATATCAGTGAAGTGAGAACATTTGAATACTAAAATCACTAGGTTAAATTAACTGGCAAAGTATGCTTTTGATTCAAAGTTATAGTCTGCTGGTTTGTGCTTGTATTGTTTGAAGGTGCAAACAGTGTCTCTTTAATGACAAATTTTTCACCAAGGACTTTAACTGTTTTTCAGTGCAGGTCACTACTAAATGATTTGATAATTCTAAAAAATGCAGATTTGGATATAGTTTTTCTTATATAGATAGAACTAAATATAGAATAGATTGTAAGCGCATCTATTTTTTTATATTCGTAGAACAGCACATTCCTATAACACATTATAGTTTCAGATGTATTTTGTGATATGGAATATTAGGTAATATTATGTATTTTTCAGGTTTGATTCTCGGTGTTCCTGCACTTTTGTAGATCTTTATATTTAAATAAAACGAAAGCAAAATGCGACTTCTTCTATAGGTAGTTTTTTTATGTTATTCACATTAATTTCTCCCTAGTGAAATTCTCTGCATAAAAGAGAACAGCAGTGACTCACAACTCTTAACTCATGTCTGCATGAGCTTTTTCACTGAGCCTTTTTCTCTAAATCTTTGTGATATGATTCTGACTGGGTACACAAGCTGTGTTTTATTACTTAAAATTATTTATGTTCTTGTACAGCACAAATATTTAGGAATATCCAGGTAAAAGTTTGTTTTCCCTGGGTACTCATGCATGTCACTTTGAAATCAGCTTTTTATAAATCTTTGTGCTGAAGTATGTTGACTACTGGAATGTTCAGACTGAATAGAGATGTGATTTAAACTTGACTAGAAATAATCCTTTAAAACCTAACTCTCAGTCTTCACATGTAGCTGTACTGCGTGGTCTGTCACATCTCTGCAACTTTAGTCATCTTCTGTGCATTTTGACATTAAGCGTGGGTTACCTATAGTAGCCAGATCCACATACCAAGTAAGGAGATGGATTTGTAGGAATTTGTAAGTTGAAAGCTGAAAAATGTTCTTTATCCCGATATGTATGTTTCTACATTGCAGAATGTTAATTAGGTAATGGCGACTTGACCTTGAGACTTAACTTGGTAAGTCTATTTCTGGGATGAATGACTGGTCTGGAAAGCTACTGTCAAGACACAGTATTTTCATTGCTGCTATCCTTCTCTCTATGTGCCTTCAGGAGTCATGGGTCCCAGATTTCTGGTTAAAATTGTGACAGTAATCCAAACAACTCTGATTCCTTCCTGTTGGATCCTGGAGCAGTTACGTGTTCTGGGCACATTAGGGGAGTTATGAAAAGATGACTGAGGATTATTGGAATGTAGGTGGTTTATTGTGCATCTTTTGCATGATGCATCTTTTCCTTGTCTTTCTTTCTGACACCTATTGTCAGTCCCTGACACCTATTGATGACATAAGGTAAATGATGCCTATTACGGTAAAAATACACATTTAGTGGGTATAGTTCTATATTTTACAGAGAATAAAAACTGTACGAATTGTTTTCTTTTTCTATTCCTTTCTATGGGAATCCTTAAAAAAAAAAAAAAATCTGCTTTGCAGCTTAAGGAGCTGCTTTCCTGATTTGGAAGCTTTGGAGAACAGTTCATATGTACTTAGCCATTATTTTTGCATTGAACTTTGCCTGCTTTAGGCTGCTAATGGACAATCGTAAAAAATTCAGAATTAAGCTTCACTCCTGTAAACTAGGAATACTGTTTTTGGATATTTACTGGACCCATCCAAACACACTGATTCTGTAAAATATTGATGTACATCACATGAGAGCAACAGTTTATCCAGCTGCCTGTGGATACTAATCATTAAGTGAAACAAAAGAAAAAAAAAAAATCTTTCCCCTTACTTTGCATGTGCCAACTCTTAATGTCAATGCTGTTCATGAAATAAAAGCATCAAGAAATAACACAATTTGTTTTAAATGAGGAATGTCTCCCTCTAGAAGTGATTAGTAGTTAGGGAATATGAAGACTGTCATACCCATTTCTTTCTCTACTCTTACTTTCCCTCTCCCCTATTCTGATTGGTTCACCCATGCCTGATTTTAACAAAAAAAGATGCTAGTCAAAGAATGTGCATATTTTTAAAAGCTTTTATTTGTGATGCTTGGCAAGTTGCAATATTTGGCAGTTCCCCAATTATTCATACCACAATGACCGTTGCCATTATTTATTTTTCTGCCAATGAATGTAATAGCCTTTTTGTAAGACCCTATCCCAAATAGAAATTAAAAACAAGCTCAGAATAATTATGTGGCTTTTTAAGCATATTTTTTTACTTGTGGCTACTCTCTGTGTCCAGGGGAAAGGGGTAGAGAAGGCTAGGAGCAACTTAAGATTCACATCCAATCTTGGCTTCAAATACAGGGCTTTGTTAATGTTGAATTTGCTTTCTTGCTGAAAGGAGGGAAAAAAACCATGTTGTCACCAGAAATTAAATACTGAGTGACATCGTTAGGACTCAACAAAGTCCTGGGATCCTGTGCAGGACTACTGTCCATTTCTTTCTTCTTTGTCTCTTTTCCTCTTCCTTCTTTAGCTTACCTTTCTTAAATAGGAACAGTGGTGTTCAAAATCATTACACTGTTGATCTGTAAGTCACTCAGCCTTGTTTAAATAAGTGTAATTCACATAGACAAAAAACCAACAACAGTCATTGTCTCTTAAGACTGGATCCTGTTTGCTGAAGTACATCGCATCTGCCTGTTTTCATTAAAGAGGTGTCTTTCCAAAGCCTTAGAAAAATACTGCTTTACAAAAAGTATGGAGAAAAGATGATGGCATTTGAAGGCTTCTAGGGAGAAAACCGAACACCTCTTGCTGTCACTGTCACTGTATTTACAGAAATTTTCTTCTACTGCAGGGTGGCATACAAGTGAAGGTCCTGACACTGCCAAGATTTATTCATGGGATGAATTTATGGCAGTACAAGTCATCTTAACTGAACCAAGTAGGACCTCAGAGTACTGGGGATAAAGGCCCTTCCAGATTTGGTGCCTTGAATGGTTAGGAATCTGCTGAGAGAAAGCATTCCTCTGAAACTTTTCCCTTATTTTTGCAAGTTTATCCTCTTGTCAAATACCCTATAACAACTGAGGACATGGTGCTAATTCCAAGTTACCCCATTAAACTGAATATACTTGCAACAGTGAAGGAAAGACTAAAATCAGGTTATGAATTATTTGTCACCAAAAAAATTTAGCGATATGGATAATTAGATGGGATTAGCTCCATTATAAGACTCCTACATCCTTCACTTTCCGTGAAGCAAATTCTAGGCATATGCAGATGTTTCTGGTACAAATTGTACCCCACTGTAGTAAGTGTGGACTGATACTAAATATTTTGTGGCTAGTATTACGTCAGATGAAGAACCTGCTGCTGGCCTGATTCAGATGTCACTTGGGTGGTCAAGAATACATACAGGATTACGCAGTAATGATCTGCTGGATTGGGCTCAAAGTGCTCCACTGCCAGCTGCTGTGTCTGAGCAGCTTTCCAAAAATGTAGTCTGAGTCAGCTGGTAACTTCTTTCATAGAATTTTGTTTCAGAGTAAGTGACTTCCATCATCTCTTTTTAATTAAAAAGAAAACAACCCAAAACTTTATTATCATCATTGCAGGTCACATACCACCTTTGAGTGTTCTTTCACTTCAGCTGTTTGAGGCTTTTTTTACTTACTCTACAAAATGATTAGTAGTGTCATTTGGTGACCCCATGTCATTTATCTGGTACTGTTTCCACCTCTCAAGGGGTCAGAAGGCCAGACTGTGGCATATGGTCAGGACGCTTGGTGGGCTCTGATCAGTCATTTACTTCCTTGTAATGCAAAGGCCTGTTTAGTTTGACACTTGTGCTGCTGTCAGAGGCAATGAGGGCCAGCAGTTGTGGTGACAAATTAGTTTTGACAAGCTTAATGACCCCAATGAAGAAAAGTCTGCAGCCTTGATAGCAACTGCAGAATAATTGGTTAGCTCAGCCAAACAGGGAACGTGTTAAAAACCCAAATCCTCTCTGGCAGACCAATTACACCATTCAGCAAAAGAGGTGGAAGGTTGCCATCAGCTTCTATAGTGATACAAAAGCATCAACGGGCTGTATTTCAATCAACTCATTTTTTTTTGGTGGGACATCAGGACACTGAAGGAAACAATTGAGCCTTTCAAGCAGTGTCAGTACTCTAAATTGAAGCAGAAATGAAAGAGAAATCTTTGTAAGAGCCCTTTAGACCTTTATTGACAATAGTGGCTTGCAATGTTTCAGGTAAGTGTGTGTATATATATATATATATGTATGTTGAATTAGCTAAATGCAAAAGACTTATTCAGGTTTTCCCACTGTAGGACAAAGCAACCAAAGTCAAGTAATAAAGTGAGGGAAGTAACAGAGTAACAGCTGGCATGTGCTTAATGTGGGGTGTTTAATGTGTGATCTATACATAGTTTTCCTAAAGAGAATATAACCACTGTAGGGGCATAGCATTAACATCAGGATCCCATAATGTATGTTGGTTTTGGAATTACAGCATATGCTGTTAATAAGCATCAAAAGGTCACTGCTAGCAGGGCTAGCAAAGGTGATTAGATGTGGTGCCTTCTTATGAGCAAACACTAACAAAGGAACAACAAAATCTGTAACACCATCTTCTTACTGGCAATATCATCATTACCATCATCCTTCTTCATTGCTGGGCTCTGATTCCCGCTCTGACTAACTATGTAAAGAAAAATAAAAAAACTAAACCCTCACTTTTTCTGCAAGTGGTCAGTTTTCTAGAGGAAATAAAAGTTGCCAGTACAGTACACCCAGAACTTCCACTGAGCCCTCCTTGTGTCATCTCTGAGGTCTGAAACTCAGGTGATCTTCAAAGATAAACCACTCCAGTTTGAATGCTTTATTGGTACATAGGATGCAAAGGGAAGAACAGAATACAGATGTTACAGATGTTTTTCACAGTGATGCTGGTGTGACTGGAGTCAGTAAGTGCTTAGTCCAGCAGGATCCATCCTGAGATCACCCATTCACTTCAGTGTCTTGATCATTCCAGGTCTCTGAAACTATGCCAGTTTTCCCTTCACTCATCATTCCCTCCTTCCCACACACTCTAACAGAGAAGTTGTTATCTGAAATAATCAGTGCTCTTTATGAAGCTATCAGCAACAAACACCTAACAGATTTACCAATCTGCCTTAAAATGTAATAGATAGCAGAGTTGCTCATGCTGCATTTGGACATCTGTCCACCCAGATGTTGACCTTTCCAATAGCAAACATAAAGTTATTTTGAAACAGGAACTCCAGACAGGTAAAGTGCAATAGAGCACCATTCTGCTGTGTTTTCAGCTGGTTTTGTGGCACACATCAACATGCACTTTTAGCATGGCACTTGATTAGAGGTGGGCATAAATCCAGGCTCAGAGTTAGTCTTCTGTTTCCATTAGTTCATGTAAGCTTCATCTGCTGTTCATTTTCAATTAGTCTTTGTGTTGTGCACTTATCTGTATTTTTATCATCTGGCTTTGTCTTAATGGTACAGACCATTAAAATAGAAAATAAAGTTTTTATTGTCAGTTAAAAAAAAGCATGATGGTTTTGGCCAACAGTGCAAAAATAGCTCTATCTGTTGTAGCTTCTCTAAGACATCCTTTCACAGTGGGAAAAGATTCATTTCAAGGACTATTGAATGCTGTAATGATTCACAGTGAATGAGGTAAATGTTAAGCTGCCCAGGGGAAATACAAACTAAGAAGAATGCAGTGTCCACCAAGGAGAGGAGAAAAAAACTGCTTAACTTCATGCACTGGTGGTGTGTTCTAGGGATAACTATTTACTGAGTCATCCTTTTATTTTTATTCAGTGATATTCAAAGCTTCTTATCCTTGCCCTCAGAAAACTGCACAGCTCATGTCCTGGTTGTGCCTCTGAACCTGCAGGTATTTTGGGTTTTGTTCTTTTTGGCTATACTCAGAAGCAGTAAAAATTAGGTTCAGTCATTAATCTATTATTACCTAAAATGTCATCTGAGTATTCCATGACCAGTTGTGATGCCAGACATACTACATAAATAAATAAAAGTCTTGTAACTCACTCATTGAACAAACACTTCACTTGAGGAATGGGCATATGTGCTTATCTCTAGTAATACACCATGCTTACCAATCTTCTTTTTCTTCCTGTCCCTATTTTATGCACCTCATTCTTCTGCCTGGCCTTGCATGCTCTTGACTGGCTTCTTTCCCCCTAGCCTTGGATTTATTCCCAAAGCGTTCTGCTTCTGTAAAGTCTGTATGCCCTTCAAGGCTTTCCTTGAAAATGACATCTGTTGCATGATAGAAACAAAATTATTAGATTCATTAAGGCTTGTGATTATCCCATTAACACCCTCCATTTATTACTGAATTCCTCTATTTACTCTTTCTTGCCCTTGCTGTATAATGATCACTTAAGATTTATCATAGCTTAAGCCCCAGTTGCATGGTGAGAACCACTCGTGTGTAAGATGTATAAGAGACTCACCTACTTACACATTCAAGGGAAGGAAATGCATTGCTAGATGCATTGGAGGATCTGTGCTATAGAGCAGAGAAACGGCTTTATTCCTGAATTACTTAGTAATTCTCTTTCTGCCTCAGTGCCATGCTACTTTTCTTAGGAAGAAGAAAAGGGTTCAGCACACCTCTAAGCTATGCCTGACATGAAATAAGTACATGCTTGCTTTATTAAGCTAGGTAGATGTCTTTGGTATTTTAAAGGTTGGTTGTGGGATGTAAATGTTATAGGAATGATTTCACTTCATTAAAAAGATGGAGAATAAAAAATAATCAACATCACAATATCTTTATCAGCATATTCCTGAACTTTTCCTGTATTAAGTTTTTCAGAGACGAGCAGCTTTTTTGGCTCTTTTGCACTAATCCCTCACAGTCCCTTCACCACAGGCCTTTTGTCACAAGGATTTTGTTTGCATAAGGTAGCGTCTCAGTAGACAGGACCAAAAGCCCCTGTATGTCTGACTTAAATGAGTGGAGCTTTTCAAGGGGATCCATGTAGGTTTTGCATTACCTTATCCTCTGGTTTTGGGAAGTTGAGTCTTTTTCCGCAGTCCATGTGACAGGAGGAATAACAACCCTGAAGTGAGTCAGAAAAGACCAGCGGTGGCCATTGCCCTTAGGCAGAAGCTGATGACTGCTGAGCTCTTTAGAAAAAAATATTGTGCCCAACCACAGTTTTACAACCAGCGAGTATGTGCCAGCAGCTCTGCTGGGTGTGGTTCAGCTCCATGCCTTGCCTGGTCCTTCAGATCACGTCCTGTGTGCTCAGCCTTTGCTCTGAACCCCTAGTCCTTTTCCTGGTATCCATACACATTTGTTGATTTAGCTGTGACCCTGCCTGCTTCCAAGCCAAGGTCCAGCTCTAATATTTGTACTCTCAGATTCTGCGTCGCATTGTTATCTCAGGCATTAGCCTTAACTCAGTGGTGACAGTCTGAGTGCAATGACTTCTGTTTGTCCTGACTGCAGCTATGGCCTAACCCAGGCTCACAGTCCTACTCTGACCAGGGCTTGCCTGAAATACAGCTCCGACCCTCACAATGTGATTTCTGCCAAGACCAAATGTTTTCTTCTATCTGCTGTGAGGAACTTCTACAAGAGGCTAGGCTTTCTTGTGCACGTAAATGGAGTTGCAGGTGATGCAGTATGAACTGTTTTTTGGAATTGAGAGATGAGCTTTGGTGACATTAAATAGGATGTCAGAAAGCTGTAAACCCTAACCATTATCTGAAGATCAGCTTCTTCCTTACTATGTCTTTTCTGATGTTAAGAGGGAGGAGAAAGGGGAGGAACAGCAGCCTTGTTTTCTTTCCTTTTGTATGTATTTGTACATACTGATTCTTTGTACTTGGGTACGTTGCATCAAAAGGAATAAATTAACTTCTAGAATTTTCTCTTGCTGCCATTTTTACTGGCATGGGATCACAGCAAAAGTCTTTCACAATTTGACATGGCACATACAGGCAAGGTGATTTTCTATCCTAAAAAGAAGGTGGTGCCTATTTCTGCTTTTGGCATTCTCTTTTGATATGTCTTTTTTTCATCAAGTTTTCTTCATTTTCATTTTAAATTCAAAGCATAATCATTAGATTTCAGTTAATTCTACTGCAAAGAAATAGTAAATGGTAACCAACACTTTACCTTTTCCAGTCCCTGGCTACTACATGGGTTTCCTCATCCCTAGCTAATACATACCTATCAGTCAGATCTGTTGCTCATTTTGAAAATTATTCTCCTTCTGAGGCCAAACTGCACTGAAGAACTGTGTTACCAGCAGTCACCATCTTCTCACAGTCATGGCTTGCTTGCTTCACATCCATATGGCCTTCTCTCTTGCCCTTCTGAATCTGGAGAGCATGCTCACCAGGTGGGTTTCTGTAAGCTTTCCCAGCTCTCTTTTTAACTCACAGGCTTGTAACATGTGGGAGCACTGTCTGAGTTGTCATGAATTTTGAGATTTAGTTGCAGATAGGCAAAAGCATGTTTTCAGCTGAACAAATCGAATGAAGCAAAAAAGCTTCTTTCTGCCTTTATTCTTATTACACTTCCCAGCAGGGCAGAAGATTAAAGAATGCATACTCCAGAGTCGAAAAGAATTTCTAATTTATGTTTTTTCTCCATAAGATACAGGGCTTAATCCTTTCTTTAGAGCTTTTTTATTTTTTTTTTTAACTAAACAAACAGGACCTAATTGAAAAAAGCTGAGGGTGCTAAGCAGCCAATAACAGAAAACATTTAGAGCTGGGAAATGCGTTTTGAATGTTGCTGGAAATTTGCATATGGTTTACTTGTGGGATAAGAAAGAAACATCCTTTGGCTGTTTGCTATTGTGATGGACTCCCACTGATTACAATGCAAGCACTTTTGCCTTGTTTTCCACAACTGTTCTTTTCTGTAATCCATCTCTCTTAAACTGTGATGTGAATATTCTCCTGTGCTTTGCCATGAAAGGAGAGCTGTGTAAGTAGCTCTGCTCAGAACAGGGGAAAGCTAGGATTTTAAATGCAGAGTTGCATTATTGATTTCCCCTTTAATAAGGGACAAATGGGGAAGAAGAGTTAAGGCTCCATTGCTAAACAGCTCAAAATGCATTTCACTCTAAACTTTTGGTTGCTTAGTTTAATTTAATTCTTACAGATAGTGGAGAGGCAAGGTCCTGGTACGATTTTTTAGACTAAATCAGCAGAATCCTATTGTTAACGCCTTACAAGGTGCTCCAGAGCTGTTCAGCCAGCAATATTTTGAGTTGAAGCACTGTAATTATCATGGATTGCGGCCTAAGGATTAAAAAACTAATTCTACATTCCTTGCATATCCAGAATTCCCACTGACTTCAGTGGAAGTGGTGCATATTCAAGGAATGCAGAATTGGAACCTGGTTATTATGACAGAAGTGTTATAGTATGGGCTGGCAGTAATACAGCCATGTTAAGGTTGTTTAAGAAATCACATTTGCTCTATTTTCATTTGCTTACATTTTGCTGAGTAGTAACTTTTGGGGAGTTTTCTGTTCCATATTTTTTCAGTAGCCATACAGACAGTAATCTGAACACTTTTTATTAAAGCATCAATTAATCTGATTTAAAACTAATGTGTTTATTTCTCATTTTTTCTTTGGAGGAAAAGTATTTTGCAAGGGATGTCTCACTTTGGTGTCTGTAAGAACTGTTGCTGTTTCTAAGCTAGTATTTTTGATTAATATTTTATTTATTGGGAAATGCAGCTAAGGGCTAGCAAAAGTAATAAACAGATTAATGTCAAAATCAGCAAATTGCCTCAGCTGAATTAGGAAGAAAGCAATAGGAAAAGTCTAAATATAATTTTCACACTTTCAATATAAAGCTTCAATTTTTATTTTGCATATTATGCATTAATAGCATATTTCTTTTGAAAATTGCCAAATTTTAATTGAGTATTTCTTAAAAGTTCTGAAATTCTTAAAATGAACATTATAATATGATATTTTGTTTTTTCAATTTCTAGTTATGAAGTTTTGGGGTATGTGGGCTGGATTTTAAATACTACAGAGTGTATTCTGGATGCATCAGACCATTCAAGTGGATGTGATACAACTGTAAACCCAAATTAACCACTTGGAGTGTTAGAAAAATGCCAAATATCTACTGATTAATATGACCAGGAGTATAACTTCTGTATGCTTTACATGCCTCCAAATAGTTAGAAATACCACTAGGTAACATACTCGTGTTTGCTTTTTATGTACAACTGTCAGTATTAAAATTTCCAATGAAAAATCACTGAGATGGCATTATCATGGTAGAGAGTGATTATTATGAAACAGAGGCAGAAAAGGCCAGTGTGTGTCATGTCTGTTCCCCAAACAGATGGAAATTCAAAGATAATAGTACAGTTAGGGGATAGCTAAGTAATCCTTATAGCCAAGTGTCCAAGTATAGTGGATAGCCATAGCTATAAAGATGCACAGATTATGTTTCAAAAAAATTCTGCTAAAGGGCAGTGCAAGGAATAAAAATTTGGAATAATTTATTTAAAAGGGGATTTATCTTGGGACCACAACCCCTATAATGTTTTGATCACCACTGCACATTTATAATAAAATATTATTACTGGCAGAGGTAAGGCTGCTCAGCTTAACTGTATATATTCACTCCCATGGTATGACCATATCCATTCCACTATATGTTTGGCCTAAGGTCCTTTGTGCAGGACAAGAGTAATGTTTTCCCTCTTTTCTCACACAGACATTGGAGGGATTCATTGATATAATAACATTCAAAATGTTATTTAAAAGGAAAATGCTAAATACATTGAAAAAAGAAACTGTACCTTTCATTTAATTAGGCATCTGAAGTTCCTATGCTGGAGTTGGTTACATGGCATTCTCAATTTAAAAAGAGTACTTCTGACAATACAGGTATAATTTGTTCTGTTTTATGATTCAGCAATCAATCTTTCGGGGGAAAAAAAAAGTGTGTTTGAACAGATCAATTTAAGGGAAATCTCTTTCCTCCAGTCCCCTTCCTTTAACTATGCAAAAGTACTATCTTCTATGAAAGGAAATGTTACAACTGCATAATGATAGACTTTTCCTTAAAACAGCATTGTGGCTCTGACATTGCAACTGAATTCTTTTTTCTATTTCATAACGAAACACCTGAGTTACTCAATGAATAAAAAATTAAATACTCTAACAAAAGCAGAGGACTTGCATCCAATGAAAAAGATGTATGTTTTCAAGTTTCCCTTATCCTTCTGAAGAAATTAGCTGAAGGTTGAGAAGCCTGTTCTTTGGACTTAATGCTATGATAATATATTTCCTTTAAATACAGAAGAAAATATATTCTTTTTGTCAAAATACAGATTTAGAATGAAAAAATCCTATTTTTAGCCTTAATTTTCTCATAGACTTGTGGCATGTTTCTAATTTTCTTATTGTTTCTTTGCCAGTTAAGTGAGATTGGTTGGTTCACAGATGTGCTTTTATAAATAGTTAATAATATAGAGAAAAAAAATTAGAAGAACTTTTATCCAAGAGGTTTTTCTTTCTTTTTGAATATTTCTTCTTCTGCCAGAGTGTAACAGAAACAATCCTTTCTACACTACGAATTGGACCATGAATACACCATGGATTGAATGGCTTGAACTTCTTATTAATTCAACAAGAGACATTCAAGAAACATTACCTCCCTGATGGAAAAATGTCAAATAAATTCCATCATATGAAATTTGAAAAAAATTTTGTACCCTGATGAGGTTGTTGTTGCATAAAGGAGAATCTAAGACTTTGTAGTTCTTGAAATCAACCGGTATGCTTCTGTGTATCCCTATGAGACCGCTTACTCAGAAAAAGGTACCCTTACACCATTACAAACTGGAACAGCAACACAGTTTAATCCTGTGTTATTTTAACAATAAATTATTCTGCTTATATGTGTAAATTAAAATTGTGTTTATGCAAGAAGTTACATATAATTGAGCAATATGGCAGGGAAAATAAGTGCATTAAGATTAAAAAGTGTATTAAAATTAAAAGAGTTGCCTTTTTCAGTATATTGTTTGGTGCATTTTTCAGGTGAACCTTGAACTTCTAAATGCAAGACAAGGTTTGACCAAGCATATTTCTTTCTCCTAATGATGCCTTCTCCTGTATGCATTGTGCTTTTCTGTCTCAGGCACTTCAAGTTGAACGGCACTTTACATAAACAGGCAACAAATTAAATTACGCCTTATGCTTTTGCTTTAATAAAACCTCTTTAACCGGGCCCTTTAATTAACATCAGTGTCAGTTTGTCAAAATTGGAGCCATTTGAACTTTTTTTCCAGGATAACTTAAGTACATAATTTCTTTCAACACAAAGTTAGTGTTTATGGACATGTTCTACTGTATTCTAGCATATTTTTTCTAGCCAAATGCTGCACTCATGAAAGATCAAATGAATCTCTTACTGCCTATTTTGCTCTTGGCAGTGATCTATAGGGCTTTTTTCAATTAAAAAAAAAAACTGTGAGAAAAAATGAATTTTGGCTCTGTAAATAATAAATGGGATTTTATTAAGAGATCGTATGCCAGATAGCAGCTGGCCATGTACATGTACATATACATATACACATGTACATATTCTGGGGGTAGAAAGAACCTCATACCCAAGTCTGTAAAAAGCTGTGCTAAAAGTCTGTACTAAAAGTTTTACAGTGTCAGCTGTGAGCTGTGTACCATAAGTGTGAGAGTTTACCAATACTCTAGTCTAAAGGATTGTTTTAGTGCTTTCTTGTCTGTAATATCATTGCGACTGTGAAAAATGGCAATCAAGTGATCTATTTTCAAATAACTTTGATAGTATTTGTAGAACAGCTTGCATGTTTGTTTGAATTTTTCAGCCCCAGTTTGCATGTTTAGAGATGGGGTAGGATAGAATAGGATAGGACAGGACAGGATAGGACAAGACAGGACAGAATAGAATAGTCGTATTTCTATACAGATACTTCTGTTTCTATTTATAGAAAATAGAATGAATCATGAATAATCTGAATTTGGATATGGAGTTTGGTGAGGAAAAACCTTTTAAACTCCATGTTTCTATCCCATTTGAGCTATGGTTTCAGAGGTTCCCTGGTCTTTTATTCCTTTTTCCCCCTAGTGTAACAGAGATCAAAATTTAGTCCTTGTGAAATTCACAAAGAGCAAAATGCTCTAAAACAACAGAATCTTCCCAGTGAGAATGTAATTTACACTCCCTCATCTCCATGTTCAAAAGCCTATGGTCTCAATTTATAGCATATCTCTGGCATAAGATCCTATAGAGGTCTGAACTACAGAAAGGAGACGTAGCTACATGTTTGAATTTGTATTGGAGGACAAGAGAGTGTTCCTGCATATATTTTTTAAAAATACCTGCAAGGAAATAACTGGGTTTTTACTTGATGAAAGGTTATTTAGTTCTTGCAAGTTTACTAGAAGGAAGAAGTATTTGAATCTAGATTACTTCTCTGGAGTTCTGCAATAATAGTAGCTGCTTTAACAGTGAACAATTCTAGAACTGTGTCGACTTTTAGTAGAGAAAGCTGCATGAATACAGACGGTGACCTCAGTTACAAGAGGATCAAAGACAACCTTTTAGAAAAGCCAAGGAGAAAGAGAAAGCAGAAAAACCAGAAAAATTCAGGAGCACTGTCTTCCAAAAGGAAGCAATGAAAGAATTCCCAAATTGTTCATTCTTCCTCTAATGGTTTCTGTACCATATGGTTTTTGAATCAGTAGCAGCTGATGTGTTCAGTAATAGTTTCTTTTGAAAGGACTTGTCATAATATTTACCTTCTCTACAGCAACAGAAATAGCTTCCAAAGCTGAAATGGCCATGCTTACTAAAACCAATGAAAACAAGAGTCATTTCCATGGTGAATTAATCTCTTGACACCACTATTTCAGGGATAAATAACATTCAATGTACTGTGCTTCATTTCAGCTGAGGTATTTGTGTCTTCAAGCATGGCGTTACCTAGAAAGTAAGAGTATACAGTGTGGTGCAGATCTCTACAATGTGAGAAGTATGAAGAACTCCAGAGTATTGGAATGAAAAGGAGAAATGAGCTACATTTATCAGGAACACATAAAAAGAGCCATCTGTAAAGAGACCTCTCACAATAAAAGAGTATTGTGGGTGGGGACAGTTCCTTACCTGTTTTCCTCTTTCACCTTTACTGTGACTTTATTGCATCCTTAATCCACTGTTCCTGTCTGTCCTGTGAAAAGTGACACCAGCATGTTCTCTGTGAATACTGATCTTTTTGGAAAGGAAATTAAAATTAAATATTATTGAAAGACTCAAGGAATCTGTCTACATATGGAAATACTCAGCCAAGTGTGTACAGTGTGACTGATAAAGTGAGATTTTGTTCAAAGAGGATGCAATAGACTAGCTTCTCTTGTGTGTCTGTCTGAAAAAGTAGCGCAATTCAATTTCCCATATGTTAACCAATGTGTAACTTTTTGCTCTGCATTAATATCTCCTTTTTTTCCATTGATTTAATTGCATTTTTCAGTTACAGCAGCAGTATGTAGTTCTTCTTAAAATATACCCAGAGAGATGGATGTATTGGAAAACTGAAATCAGATTAGGATATAGTTTATTAATCTGTTCTGTCCACACACACACAGAGACATACACAAAGCATTATGTGCTCCTTAGTCAAAAGCTCTTAAAATTTCTTCTACATCTATTGCATATAATAACTTATTTAATAATAATTTAGCTTAAAGTAGGAAGTGCAAAGAAGATAAAGAACATTTTACTTCAAGCTTTGTCGTGGTCTGTAATTATCTCTTGTTTGCATTTATACTTATGCAATGGTGGATTGTGAAATTTTAATGGAATCTGCCAGAAATACCTGAAGTGAGGATATTGCAGTGGAGGGAACCTTCTTTTTTTAAGAGGAAAAAAAGAGAGTAATTTCCTATTGAGTTCAATAAGCTTTGGACCAAATTGTCATTGAATGGTTGGGCAAACAAGCATCTAATATAATCATACGCAACACATATAAACATAGGCTGTCATTATTTACTGGAGCAAAGAATTCCAAGACATTGTATCATTTCATAAGCTTAACTATAAAAGCAGAAAATAAATCGCAGCCTTTGCATAGCTTTGAGAAAAATATAGCCTTATATAAACACTGTGCATCTACCAAAGCATTCAGTCACCATGTCACAAAATGTATTCTGTTCAGATAAAAATGGTTGCACTGTAATGAAGTGCTGCTCTGAATGCTGCATTTTTCCCCATTTAAACACTTTAAGGGTTAAAAGCACAGCACTTTTTTTACATGAAATGAACTTGGTCCTTTAAATCTCAGCTGTGGCATGCACCCTCCTTGTTGGTGAGCACCTGATGTCAGCAGTTTGAATGATGTCTGACACTAATTATGTGTCATTCACAAGATTGCCAGGCAGGAAAGTCTAGGGGAATAAAAAGCTATTGAAAAGGTTTTCATATGAGGTCTTACTCTCAATTTTTTGAAAGCCCTTACATCTCTTGCAGAGCAGCACCCTGCTAATGCTGTTGAGGAAGGGAAATGCTTGTAAAAAAGACAATTAATTAATGCTTGAAATACATTGTTCTTGTTTGAAAGCAATATAAAGAACAGGTTTTACATCTGTTTGTGTGATAAATGCAAAGCTGGGGAAAGATACTTCGTCCTTGTCATACCACCTGCCTTGGTGCTGACACAGAAGAACCTACCTGGTTAGCATATCAGAGCATTCAAAATTAATTGACAGATAGACATAAAACATTGTTAAATAATTAATTTGCCCTTTATCTGATAATAAATCTTTTTAAAATGCTACATGACTACTGAACAATTCCAAGATTTGGTTTGGGGCCTTAAGTATATGCTACTCTGGATTTATTTTTCCCTCTATAGTTTTTAGGGATACCATTCCCTCCATTTGCATATATGCATTCCCTAAAATCCAGAAATGGCTTATATTTTCATTCAGATAACTTTCTCCAAAATCTAGGATTTAAAACTTTTATTTGTCATGCTTATGACATCACTAAAGTAAGCAAGTCAAGCTGCTTGTCAAAGCAATCTCAGACAGTAACTTGCTGTTGTGAATGTGATCAGGTCAATGTCCAGACGGTACATCTGTGTAAGGCAGAGGCAACATTTTATACTGTCTTCAAGCAGGCATACTCATAACAGTTTGAGTCTTTCAGCACATTATATCAAGTTATCTCACACTGTTTCCAAAGACTCAGAAGGCTACATGAAACATCTTGGAGTCCTTCTTTGCCTTTGTAGAGTCCCACTTGTTTCATTTTCTTCTCCCATATCCATCAGCTCTTCAATGGAGCATGTGTTACCAAGCTGTTACATCTACAGTCTGGGATGGAAGAAAGAAAAAGTAGAAAACTAGTACTATTTGTCTGTATTGATATTTTACTGAAAAAGTAAATAAAATTGTAAATGGTAAGCACAGAATAATTAAAAATAGTCCAATATTATTCATTAATAATTTACTAGTGAATATATCTTAAATGCAATTCAAATGTGGAATCATAGGCAGATAATTCTGTTTCCAAAGGAGGTCTTGCACTGAATTTTGTCCAAGTGCTGATAGGTATCAGTGTGGAATGGAATATAAAATACTGCTGGTGAAATGCCTGCAGTTCCCTTTTGAAAAAAGACAGTTTACACTGTAATTGGGTTTCTCCAAGGCTTTTCATGTCTGAACCACATGACATTTTTGAACCTTATGTGGAGGGAGATCTCTACAACTATCTGAAAGGAGATTGTAGCGAGGTGGGTGTTGGTCTCCTCTCCCAAGTAACAAGCGATAGGACAAGAGGAAATGGCCTCAAGTGGTACCAGGGGAGGTTTAGATTGGATATTAGGAAGAATTTCTTCACCAAAAGGGTTGTCAAGCATTGGACCAGGCTGCCCAGGGAAGTGGTTGAGTGACCATCCCTGGGGGTATTTAAAAGACATGTAGACGTGGTGCTTAGGTACATGGTTTAGTGGTGGGCTTGGCAGTATTAGGTTAACGGTTGGACTGGATTATTTTAAGACTCTTTTCCAATCCGAATAATTCTATGATTTTAAGTTTTTTGTATTAAATTCCATTAGTAGGGCACATATTAGCTAAAAAGTGCTTCCCTTGTTGTCAAAAAAGTGCTGCTAAGTAGGAAAACTTTGTACATTTAACAGGGACTAGTAGAGCCACAAATGTTGAGGATATCACACTGTTACAGATGATCTGATTGACTTTGCTGAATTATTGCATTATAAAAAGGTGCGCTGTGAAACAACCAGAGGCAAAGCAATACAAGCAGGAATAGAGACATGTAGCTTATATTTACAAGAAGAGAAATTCTGCCTAGCAAAAAGTGAGTCTGAGTGGGAGTTTAATATTACTGACTGTAATGAAAACCCTCTGATTGATTCAGAAAAGTCACGTTACCTGAATGCCTAGCACTGGTAAGACTACTGCTGAAATATTGATCCTATATTTTGTATCCCAGGTGAATGTAGAGGTAGTCAGAAAGGGACCACAGAAGTTATCAATGGAAAACCAAACTGTATTCTATGAAGAGTTTTTAGAGTATGCATCTATGTGGTCATGCGCAATCAGTCATGGATTAATGTGGGTTAGCCATGGGTTAGCTGTCAAAGGAAGAGCTAGGTCTGCTCTGAACTGTACATTTGTGAAACTGCTGGTTTTCCTACCTGTGTGGATGTAGTGGGGAAAGCCCAGTCCCACTGTTATGATGCCATGTGTCCTTGGACCAGAAGTAAGTTGTGCTTAATCAAGAAGAGGCATGGAGGGCAGAAATTTTGATTGTTTCGATACTTTTTCATGGAAAGCATGTTTGCTAGGGTGAATCTTCCTGTTGACCTTGTAAAATCAGGAAGGAATTTCTCTCCTCTGATATGTATCTTTCTGGGTGGACTTTTTTTTCCTCTTTTTGCATCACCAAAGGTTCACTATGGCTGAACAGGTTACTAAGCCAAACAAACCGGTGTTCTGCAACTGTATAGGATCATATTTGAAGCATCTGGTTAGTACATCCCAGGTGTGTACGTAGGGTTGGGTTGATTTCCTCCAAGTCAGTTTGGCAGAGATTTGCACAGTTCTTCACCTTTCTGGCAAGTATAGGTCACGGCTAACTTTCTAAGGTAATTTGGATGGATCCAATCATTTCCCTATATCACAGCCTTTTGGGGGTCTCTCAGTCTCTTCTGCTTCTTGCCTGAGGCATGTATTCTGTTTTATTGAAGAACAAAATATATTTTGCCACTGAAGTATCTAGGTTTGTTATTGAGACTTTGTGTGGATGCTGGCTAGCTCTTGATACACAGAAGGCCGGCTGTTGCAATGTAATGGTTATAGGAAAGTTGATGTTTAGCAAAGTCAAATTTAAAAACGAAAAACATCCCTTTCCCCATAACTTTAGAGAGACACCAGACTGGGAACATGTAATTAAATGTATTAATTATAATATCCCATAAATATTTCCCCACACATGGCAACAGACCTTCACACTTAAAAAATAAATGACGATCCTCCCCCAAATGCAGTGATACTGAAAAATATTTGAGGATCACTGCGGCGGACTGATTCAAATAAGAAAAGATACTAAAAGCCTAAATGTGAGAGTATCAGAATAGGACAGTAACATTATGTTGTATATTGGATGAAACATTACTGTAAAATCAAATACTGCTCAGATGTCCATATTTCTAAGAGTATTTAATTTTATTTGGTTTGGGTTTAGAATCAATTTCAAAGTAGGTCTGAGAAAGCATTGTTTATAGTGAGAAAACAAATAATTTGTGTATATATTAATTATTTTTGAGAAAGTTAAGTGACTTGATAACAGAAAATACCTAGAATCAGAAATTATCTTTTACATTACTTATCACGTTAATATAGCAGAAAAAGACAGAAGTAAGTACATTGGATGCTGAAGCAAAACAAATTCAGAATGGAAAAATTGAAGATTTTTAATATCAGATAATATTAGGGCATAGTTGGATTAAGAGGATGCTGGGCTGTCTGTCATTGACTTTTAAAATCAAGACTACATACTCTTCTGTGAATGGATCAGATCTCAGACAGATGTTGTTTGCCAGAGCAAGGTCTTCAGTCTTTGTTACACTGGTGATCAACTGAGATAATCAGAGCACTTCCTTTTACAGTGAAAACAGACTAGTTTCTTAAACACCTGGCCACTGAATATCTGCTACTAACATTAAAGTATTCACACAGGTATCACCATGCTGTTCCTACAGTGTAAGGGTCTAAATGTATTTCATAATGGTTGCTGTCTAATTCCAGACAGGGCTCAGGAGTGCATGGTGCATCCAGCAGGGCTTTACATGCTACAAAGATTATTTTATATAAATCTATGTAACAATATTGTAATTTTACAGAATGGTTGCCTGGTACACTGAACACCATCTCTGTGTATACAAACATGAACAGCACACCCATGAGAACACGAGCGTTTTAAAGTCATAGGACTGCTTTTGCTTTTTGTTGATATGCCTTACCTTTCATTGTAAATATATTGTTTCTTGCTTTTGACAATTATCCTTATAAAAAGATAAAGTAAACATGGATATTGATACTCCGATGATTATGTTTTAAAAAGAACTCCCAAGTTTAGGAAGTACAGAGAGGAAATTTTCTTTATGAGCTACTTAACAGTTTCAATTTGCATGCAACAGTAAAAATAAAAGCTCAGTACCTATGATTTCTGTATTTCAGTTTAGGAAAACATTACACAGTTGATTCCACATCATACTTCCAAAAAATCTGGTTTAATCAGGAGTATGTTTAGGAGTGTTAAACAGCTTCAGAATGCCAAATGTATGCCCTGTACTTAAGTGACTAAGTAATAAAGGTGTTACATCCTCCTCTTCTACCACAGTTAATAGCTTAGAAACTATGAAAGTTCCATTTCAAAATACAACTACCATCTACCTGACTTTTTTCTCCCATAGGTAATGGTGTCTTCTCCGGAATACTTTAATTGAAATCTGGTTATCAGGGAAGAATACATGTTCTGTGTTGTTGGAAAGAATATCTTTTCATTCCTTTTATCTTAAGCATCAGAGATTCCCAAGGCTTCAGAAAGTCTGGGTTTTAGAATAAACATTAACTGTTGTGTAAAGATGATCTTTCTGATAATACAGACCTGTAGTTCCTGCATTTTGCTAGAATGACCTTTTCTGCAATACGTAACTATACACAGCCTTGTGAATATGACACACAGTAATTTAGGGCTGTGGAGGGGAGAGAGAACTTCAGACTATCTTCTCTGCTTCCAAGTTATGATCAGCAATGCAGGACTCTTCAGAAATCACAATTTTTAAATTTGTAAGATAATATTCCCCAGTTCTGCTCAGTTAAACATTTTTGCCCAATTAAATTAAATGCTAATTTTGCAATCATATAACAATCATTTACACATTTAATTTTGTTTGCATGCTTGAAGATTCAAAGTTTAAAAACTTGTGAAATAAACAAAACAGGGCCTGCTTTTAAAACCTTTTCACTGGGCTGAGTTTTACCCTATGAAATTGAAGGCTGGTTGAGATACTACAATTTATCTCATACTTATGTACAGCTTAGTCACTGTCATTAGAATGGATGGTTGTTCTTTTATGAATGTAATAAGAAGTAATAACTTGTCTACATAAGATAGACTAATCAGTAGGTTTCTTTGTTATTTTGACATAGCTGCTCTTGAATTATTTTGCTTTTCAAAGGCCATTTGTTATATCAGTCTTTTTGCTCTCGTATTTTCTATTCTTTCTCCACTCTTTACTTTTTCCTAAAAAAAAGTGGTATTTTTATCCAGGCAATTGTAAGAGATATCTGTCTTTTTTTTTTTTTTTTTTTTTTTTTTTTTTTTTTTTTTCTGTCCTGGAGTATTTTCTAATAATAATTCCCTAAAAGTAAAAATAAGTTTACATTTGCAACAATATTTTGCTTGCATAGTAAACCTTCATAAACACTATATGCACAAGCATAAATTAATGTTTAGTGATGATCAAAATTGGATAATCTGAAAAGCACTGTAGGTTTGTTTTGGATAAAGGGATGGGATATAAATAAAAAGCCTCATTGTTTGAGAAATTTTCTGAAATTTATGTGTGTAAAAGATAAAATAGCAGTTATGATACACTGGGGGGTGGTTCATCCCCTTTCTCAAGCTTTAATTTCTTAAGTTTAGTTCTGTCTCAAGCTTTAATTTCTTAAGTTTAGTTTTAATACTGCTATTTTATAGGTAATGTGTGTTTTCGCTTACTTACTGTGTTTTCCTGGGCAAAACTCAGTTTATATTTCCTTCTGTTGCTAAAACTAAACAAAAGCTGTTAGGGAGTGCTGCACAGAAATTCAGCCTCCCCAGTTTGTTTGGGGAGGCTGCAACTTTTTTTCCTGTATTTTCTCCCTGTACTTTATTCTTTGAAGTTGTAACTCTCTCTTGCATTAATCCAAAAAACTGAAGTGCTTAAAATTAAGTGATGAACATTTTTATCACTTAACAATGAACATACATCCTGTTTTTTCTCTTTTTTGAGGGTCTTACAGATTTGTAAGAAAGGAATGCAAATTATGATCAGAATTATGTCAGTGTTTTCCTACCTGTGCTTTTGTAAATATACACGTACTGAATAATATATTATAAAATTTATTTGTGTTATTCTAACATCAGTGAAAAATGGCCCATTTCTTTTCAAGTGAGTAAGATGAAATGGTGGAAAATGTTGTGTTAGCATTAGAAATGTTTGACATCTCTGTTGATGCATTCTTATTTTTGCAAGTATACAAGAACTGCAAACTAACACGTTATGTAGCAGATGTTTTAGATGTTGCACAGTGGAATATGCAGCATCTGAAACTAGTAAGATTAACTGATCTTGACTGATAGAATTAAAAAAGCCTATAGTTCTAACTAATATTCATAAATATTCAAGTCTAATTGAAATAAAATGAACATAAAAATGCTAGTGTCAAATAGAACTGATGGGTTTTAGTTTCCCTTAGGATAAAGTATACTATGGGAACATGATAGGTGAAGAATTGGTTTTCTGCTCATATAAACATAGGTTTCTCTGCAGATGCAGTACTTGATTAGGTGTACAAATACTGTGCCACGTGATTACTGGTTACTTGTGGGGATTAAATCCTGTTTTGATGGGCTCTCATTATTTTTAGTACCTCATACATTTAATCATGGCAGAATGGTAAAGAAATATTTCAAAAATCATTTCACTTTTTACATCACCATCAGCAAGGCAGAGCAGACTGACATTTCCCTGCATGATTTTGTTGTTGCTCTGTAGGTTGGGTTGGTACCAAGAGATGTCTGTGTTCAGCTCACTTGCTAATATCCAGAGCTGAGATAAAAGTAGCTAGTGCAGGACTTGGGAACCCCACAGTGACCATTTTGCTTTCTGTGTGCTACTGGGTGAATCAGCTGGGGCTGTGTTTCCCAGACAGGCTGAGTGGTGCTATGCTCTGACCTGACTGGTCTCTTTGGCTCTCAGTGTCCCATCTGTGAAATGGGAGTAGGACATAGTCTCCTAGGAGGATAAATACATTTTTATTGTCTAAATGGTTCAAACTGTGCAGCCACACCCACACTGAGAAGCCAGGCTTTCCTCAACTCTGGAGAGCCATCCAGCCATAGCAGGCTGGAGTTCTCTGCAAGCCCTTTCACCCTCCTGCTCCATGTTTGCTGTTGCAGTTTGCTATGTGTGCTTTGCTTTCAAATAATTTATTTCTCTTTTCTAGTTTGAGGGTTGCAAGAAAGCCTTTTCCAGACTAGAAAATCTCAAGATTCACTTAAGGAGCCATACAGGTGAAAAGCCGTACCTTTGTCAGCACCCCGGCTGCCAGAAAGCATTCAGCAACTCCAGTGACCGCGCCAAGCACCAGAGGACACATTTGGACACTGTAAGGAAGCAGAAGTCCTATTGCAATCCCCTGTACATTAGACCATGTGCTCCTTCCCTCCAGCTTGGTGGCAGCAGGTAGCTCATAACCTTAGAGATAAGAGGGAGAAGTGTCTGATGAACCTGTTTAAGCTGTTTCAGAAGTGACCCAGTAAAGTAAGCATGGATGAAGATGGGCCAAACTAGTTGATAAAAAGACCACAGCTCCATGGGCTTTGCTGCAGGTAGAGGCAGTAACTTTCTCCCTCTTAGGTGATCTTTAGGGAACCTGAAGTCACTATGCAAAGACACAGAAGCCATCTGCAATAATAACTGCTATTCTCTGACAAAAACTCAGTTAAACTTAAGGCTGGGGCACGTATCAGAAAGTCAAGAGAGGAAGAATGATTTTGTAAATCTAAAAATTTTCATGCCAGCAAATTGTTGCATGTGAATTTGAGTCACAGCTGAGATTTGTTTAAAAACTTTTGTTTCATAACAAAAGATCATGGTTTGTCAGAGACAAGCAATTTCCAAAGGGCAGAAGTCCAGAAAGAACAATGCCATTTGAATTAATGGCTGTCACAAAACTTAAATTATCCATTTCAAATAGTCGATAATATGGCTGGTAAGTTAATCATTTGTACAAGGAGTTTTCGGAAATGCTTTGTGAAACATAAATGGCTAAATTGCAAAATAGCTAATTTCTTCAAATAGTTGACCTAATGTTCATTTAATACTCTGTCTTGTGTACCTACAAGTCTTCAGGGAAGACAGACAGATTAGAACAAGCAGAAGAAGATATTTATAGAGATTTGTATTTATTTGGTGAGTTAGATTTATTGGGCTTTCTTTTAAGAAAACTATAAAGGTATTACAGGACTGGTATCTTTCTAAAATGGCATGTTATTAGAAAATGTGAGCTGAAGGAGTTTGTCTTGTACTTCACATTAAAATGTGTATTTTTGTGTGTAAAATTATTGAAACTTCAGTATTCAATGCTTGCTTTGGTTTTTGCTTGCTCTCTTTGTAATGTAGTAAACTAACACTTTTTCTTGT
This sequence comes from Morus bassanus, assembly GCA_031468815.1. Lineage (NCBI taxonomy): Eukaryota > Metazoa > Chordata > Aves > Suliformes > Sulidae > Morus > Morus bassanus. The sequence goes on from CM062600.1 coordinate 56,701,162, forward strand.
TCTCTTTTTCTGAAGCAGATTCTTCTATAATCCTAAACAGTCTATCTGGGCCTTTACTGCAGTTTCTTTACCTGATTCACTAAAGAATGTAATTTCTGATTAAGTCAAAGATTGCTCTGAGGGTGGAAGAAATGTGAGTATAACTAGCAATATTCATTGTACTGATTAAAAAAAAAAAAGGTAACAATGAAAGGTGCCATAATGAAAGCTTTTCTTTGGTTTGTCTTCCTTATAAGCCTTACTTTCCTCCTTTCCCTTTCTAATAAATTACCGAGCATTCTGCTTGTAATAATTTACATTTGTGTTCTTTGTAATGTGGTTTACAGCATCCCGAGGCTCAGAAGGGATTCTCTTGAGTTAAAATTATTTGTGATATAACAGCTGCTTTATCCTTGTTCTTTTTGACGTAGAAACCTTATGCATGTCAGATTCCAGGATGTACTAAACGATACACAGATCCAAGTTCCCTGAGAAAGCACGTGAAAGCCCATTCTTCCAAAGACCTACAAGTCAGGAAAAAGGTAAATTTTCTGCTGTCTACTGTGTTGACTGGTGTAAAGCTTGTGGAGAAGTCAGTGTTCTAATATTAGATGTTTCAATGCATGACTGCAAGAACTTGTGCTGATTTCAGACTGTTGATTAGAAAACCTGTTAATGGGAAATAATAGATACATTTCTTATATAGATGATAATTTCATCTTTGACATTATGAGGCTGCCTGCTTTAATGCGTTTTATTTTCTGTTGTGATGATTAATCACTAAACATACATAATGAGGCAAATCAAAAATCATTTTTGAAAACAGAAATTATTGTGTTTAAAGTTCTGCCACTTGGTAAACACATAGTAATACAAAATCTAGTTTACATGGCCAGTCTCAGGTGGAAGGATGGATTTTGATGGCAAATGGACAGTAGGTGAGATTAAGCTCTAAATTATATTTCCGTATGCCAGACACTTCCAAATACCAAGACATTTCACAATGCCGGTTCCCTGTGGATGTCAAGTCCGTGAGTGAACAGTTGTTCATATGTGTAAGCTCTTTGAAGAGCTGAGTTGCGAACTAAGGGAATGATTTTTTTTTCCTGAGCATTTTTCATCATACTTTCTGTTAATCACTGGCACTATTTCATTAGATTGTTTAGATCATTGAGGATAAAAATCTAAGTTTTCATTTTAAAGGAAACTGGTCCTGATAAAAGGGGAACATGATAGTGTAGGGATAGATAAACCTTTGATATGTCAGCCCTGTGTAAAACAAGTTATAGTTTAGAAGTTTTAAAATTCATAGAAAGTAGCAAAAAAATCACTTCATACAGCATTGGAAGCACTAAGGGGCAGTCTTTAAGGCTGCAGTATACAAATTCAAACAGTAAGTTTTGATTCAGTGGTTTGTTAAAGTAGGATAGGGCAGCAGAGACCTGCATGTCAGCCTCTGAGGAACTGGCCTGTAATTTCTTGAGGAATTTTCTTTGAATTTATGAGTGCCCACTCCTGTATCAGAGAAGAAGTAACTGAGCATTCATTTTCACCTAATAAGTAGCATTTTGGCTCCCTTGCTTCTGTACACACTGCCCACAGGCAGAACTGCTGAAGAAGGTCTGCCTATCCCAGGAGGGCAACTCAGCCACTCAGACACTGTCTTTTACAAGCATCTAAAGCAAATGCTGATCAAGACCTTGCATTCTGAGAAATTTGTGTGTGATGCCTCAACTAAAACTGCCATAATGGACCTGAATACAGGTATTGAACTGCACTGTAACATTACTGTCACTGAAAGCGAAATAAAGTTTTCTCTTCTCTCTCATTTTGTCAGATTGCAATACTACATGGCAATTTCCTTCCTGCATTTCATTCACTATTTTATTTTGCTCGTTTTCCATTCCTTCTTTGTGCTGAACAGTTTAAATCTGGCCCTTTTTACTCCTCGCTTGACTCTCTTACGGGCACATTCTAGACTTAAAATTGCTTATTTTTTCATCCCTGTTTGATAAGGATTTATTTATGCTCATTGGTCAACTGAGAGACGTTGATATATGGACGGGGAAATATGCCAAACCTTCACAAAAAGAAAAGAAAAATTGTGGCATCTGTCAAGCCAGATACTTAAAGTATGGAGAAAGTTCGCAATGTATAATGTTTACAAGGTACAGCATAGTTACTGGACCTTTGAGAACTTGTAATTGCTAACTAACATCATGCTTTGGTATTTGAAATATTTGCTGGCAGTAATAATAATAATAAAAAGTAAGAAACAATAAACCTTTTAATGCAGAATTAAGGTTATTTATGGCTTTAATTAAAAGTGAAAATTGGCTTAATGTCAAAAGTCTTTACAAAAATGTGAATTCATCAAAAATAACCATAAAAATTCCAAGGTGATAAAGGCACAGTGGAGTAATACTTCCAGCCCTAGGGATCTATTCTGTTGAAAAGAATGAAACCCTTTGCTGTCACACCCCGTTAGTCATGGATTCATTTAATATATCGTGCCTGACTGCTCTTAATCATCCTTTTAACCTCCCCCTACACACCAAGTGACATTATTGTGGTGTCTTAAGTTGCTGGCTCTCCAAGACTGTACCTGCAAATGTGTCTTTGATGTTGCATAGGCTTAAAATAGCAGGATGAAGTATATTCATAGCAGCAGAATCAGCTACTTGCAGTGCTAAACATTACATTGAGTCTTCAGCCCAGATTTTCTAGATCTGTCTTCAAAGCTTTGACTCTTTCCTTGGCCCTCTAAGATGGGGCCAGATGATGCAATGTGTTATAGATAAATTTCCATCTCTGAATTATTTTAAGCATCTTTTGTTGATATATGTTTATGGCTTACCATGTAAGGCAAAAATGCCTTTTCTGCAAATCTTGTAAGGCAGCCACTCTTCCCCTTCTCCTCCCAACCCACAGCCTCCAGCCATCCACCAGATACATTTAACTGGGAAGCTCTCCAGGTAATGGGATGAAATCCTATAGACCAAGAAGAGCCCAGCACAAATACATTTAATGCAAGCAATTTAGTGGATAGTACAATAAACTTCCATTTACTTTTCAAAGGAAGGCAGAAGAATAAAGAGAGCCATGCCTGCTTAATTGTCTTTGTGTAATTTGTAAAATTCTTCATGAAGAATGAGGGCAAACATGTACAGAAATACCATGCAAATATCTGGGAACAGGTGCCAAAAATGTCTAGCAAAACATTTAAGGTGCAATCTCTATGCATCATAATAATCAGTCTGTAGTTTTAAAATATTTTGGTGGGATAAAAAGCAGTGATTCATATGTTATTTTAAAAAGTAAAAATTGTTGACTGTGCCTGGATTTCATCTTCCCTTGGAGAAGATGGATGGAGCTCCTTCTAAGTGGGGAAGTCAGTGATAGAAAACTAGACAGCACCCAAAATGAGAGCATAGAGTGATGCTGAGAGGAATGCTAATGCATAACATGCCCCTGGACTACAATTACTTTTAAAACCTTTCCTCTTCTTAGTCATCTCCTCCTTTCAACTTTGAAAAGACAGCAAACTTAAAAGATTTTTTTTTGTAAGTTGAACAGTTACCATGTGGTGCTTATTACCACAACATATAATGGAAGCTGAGTCATGTAGGATTCAAAGGGAAGTGGATATTTCTGTGGATAATGAGACAGGGTTAAAAATAAACATGAGATCTGCAAGGAATATCGGTGCTTCAAGATCATGCTTCTGGATAGAAGTCAGCATCAAGCTAAATAGATTAGGGAAAAGCATGGTTATTCTGTACTGCCTATTTGCAGTCTCTCACTCTTTTTCCTGAAATGCCAGCTGCTAGTGGACACAGTGTACATAACTTAAGGCAGTCTAGGTGGATCTTGGGCCAGATCTAGAAGAAGCATCTACTTCTAAATTGATACTTTAAAATAACCTTCAGGCTGCCTAGCCTTAATTTATGTATTCTGCTTTTTTCCTTCTCTCATTCCATTTTTATAATTCTTTTCTCTTTCAGTTTCCTTTCTTATTCTGTCTTCCACCTTTGTAGCTTTGAGTGTTTAGGATATGCAACCCAAACTGAACATCTGTAGGTGTCTGAGGTGCGTATGCCATGGTAAGACCAGTCTCAGGACTTTCTTCCATCCTGGGTACTCCTGTATTCTCTCATCTTTCAACCTCTTTCTTTCCTTCATTTTTTCCATGTGCAGAGTTCATCTAAACTGTCAATTTAGAAAGCATATTGGTACATACAGGGAAATGCCACTTAAAGAGTTGACATGCTATGTGTTTGCAAATCTTTATCTAGCTTGGACCTCATATTAATTTAGGGTCTCATGAACGATTAACCTTTTCTTTTCACCTCACATCAATAATTACCTAACAACTGTTCAGCTTTTTCAATCTTCTGTGCATTTTCAAGGCAGACCAGGACCAGAAAGAGAAATGAGTGGTTTTTTTCCTTTTGGAAAACTCTAAAAAGGAGAGAAATCCAGTTTTTAGCTGAGTCACTTCCTGAACTAGCATCTTCTATATGAAGAGGGGCTATAACAGCCTAAACTGATTGTTTCCCAGAATCAATGGTAAGCATGTAGGATTTTTGAAAGGAAAGGACAAGGAGGAAAAAATCATGAGCTGACATTTCTATTCCATTTCTTCTTTCAAATACCCTGTAAAAACAATATAGTTACTTGGCTTGCTTTGTGGAAGTGCAGAGAATCAGAAGAAAAGGTTAGGAAAACAGAAGGGGGAGGGAAGCAGGTATTTGCTTCAGCTAATCTTCATATTATTTATTCTTCTTACAAAACACTAACACTATTTTCTGACTTCATAAAATCTGAAGACCATTTATGCATTCATACTTTTTGTTCTGAGCATAGACTGGCTCTGAAAATTGCTAGCCTATAATACTAGGTCCAGCTGTTAACGGTAGAAATATTGTCTACACGAAGTCAGGATGAATACCTATTAGTTGTTATTTGTAGAACAGTTTTAATAGGGAAAGCTACAGTTGAGAGCTTTGCTTTGGTATCTTCAACAGGGCTGAGTAATTTTGTTCCTTGAGTCATCCTGTAGGAGTCTCTGACTAGTCAAAAAACAGGACACCACTTGGCACAAGTAAGCTTATTTTCAGTTGGTTACACTTTGTGTTTTCAGTAAACAGCAAATTTCTTTCATCTGTGAACTGATGATACTGTATTTGAAAATATGAATTCATAGCTCTTTTAGTTTTTAAGTCTTTTTATTGAAGTTAGTGAAAATGAAATTATGCAACGTATCATTAACAAAATGCAGAGCCTGCCCTATTACATATCCAGTGATTTGAAACCAATATAGAAGGCAAATACCACCATTGTGCTCTTCATAAAGATCTATTTGTTGTGTGACCTAGCACTCAGCATTGTACAAGCATAAGAACATTATCTTTTTCATACAAGTATACCATGAAAAACAATTTGCTATTTCTGCAGGAGTCTTGCTGAAGAAATCTGTATTTGTAAATCTAAAGAAACTATTTTATTGACTTTTAAGTATCACAGTGCAAGTCCCACTGTGAATAGAATGGACCTTCTACTGGCTTCGTGTAGATCTTGTCATGAGCATCTGCAGTGTCCAATGCCTTTTTTAAAGGTTTTCTCTTTTTAGAAAGTGCATTTTCAAACAGATAAGAGATTATTTTAAAAAAGGACAAAAGATTGCTTTGATTTTGTACAGCTGTTTGGCAAGAACAAGATCAGTTTGGTAACATCTTCCTTATCATCTGAACAATGCAGTGGCTCTGCTTTTAGATACGGTTTTAATTTTATCCATAATTATACCAGTGAACAACTGTTGTCATGTATAATAGTTCTTTAAGCCAGTGTGTCCTGCCAAAAAAAGATTTAGAAGATTGTTTCCATTTAATTAAAGTGTAATAGATAAGGATACAATTGGTTAGCTCCATCTTTATGAAAAAAATGAAGAAATTATTTAAGCAGTTCAGATAAACAAGACCAGCTAAAGGGAGTGTAAAAGTCTCAGTCTGGGCCTTGAACTGAAAATATACCAAATAGTATAATCTTTCAGCTGATCAGTCTTTGATTCTTTGGCAGTTTTAACATTGCCCAGGCCATGTCTTTGATCTGAGGTATTGAATGTTTACATGAAAGCAGTTGCCTCTGGAAGCTGTCTGTATCCTGGAAACCTGCATCATCTTAGCTCATTCAAATGGGTCTTAAGGAAACCATGCATGGATTCAGCTGACCAGATAGCTTAACACTTCAGCAGATACATAACATAATAAGTGATACTCCTAGGTCTTTACTGGATTTTTCAATATTATGTAGAGGAGCATAAACTGCAGCTAAAGCATGCAGTGTGTAGTCTTAACTATATTTTGCTCCTTTTTTTATTTATTTGGTTGGTACTTAGTCTTAGTCTAACACAGAAATTGTGCTTGTGCCTATTTTCCTGTCTTTTTCCAGGACAGAATTTTTGTACTGTCTCTGCCAGAAAGCAAATATCATGGAGGCATAGCTTTGGGAAAGGTGGTCCAAAGGACATTTCTGAAAGTTTTCTACATTTGGTGGAGGTTTTTTTTGAATTGTAGTGTATATGGTACATCTTCCAAATTACTAAGGAATGAAAGGGGTGGTGAGACCTCAGGAGATGAGGGATATGCGCACAGACTTCTAGCTTGGTCCATTTCTGCCTAATAATCTTCCTTTTTGACATAGATTGGTCAATTGTAAAATTATGGCTGAACAGTGGCTTCTGGGGAGTTGTCAAAACATCCTCCCAGTGAAGATGGACTCTTCCAAGATTTGTTCCTGTGATATCTGGTTGGAAAGAGATCTTTTCAGGTGTTATTGTGCTGAGGAGGAATAAAGGACAGGCAATGAGCATCTCTCTAATCCTGCTACTATTTGTGCACGATTTCTTCCATGTTGCATTTATTGCTCTTTCAAAAACCGATCAGCCACCAATGGCTGGAAGTTTTCAGAATAATTTTCATGAATACAATAAAGAAAAAAGGTACTACATTGCACTGCTGAGATGAAGCAGGCTGTATATATGACTGTACAGTACCTCAGACTGTAGTAGAGGCTGGTAGAGTAGAGCAGTCCACACTAGGTGTGGAGCATGTTGGCAATAATGAAATAAGGATATGGATCGTCTGGCCAAAGGAATTCTTGGAATTGCCTTGCAGAGTGGCCTGTGCTGACTTTGACCAGGGTTCCCATCTGAACTGAGGGGGCTTTACAGAAGCTGCCTTGCACCGCTAGTAATGATCTGGCAGATATGGCTTTTCTGCCACTGTGCAAACCCCATATTAGCAAAAAGGGGATATAAAATCTCTACCTTCAGAGGCAGATCTCAATAACTGAATTCTTCTGAAGCTTAGTAATTTTATATCCCTTTTCTAATAGTTCACCCCTTCTTTCTTAAAGCCCTGTTATGTATAATGTATATAAACCTGTCCATCCTACAATGAAAATATTAAGAGAAATAGGAAAAAACCCAAGTGCTTAAAGGTGTGATATCCCCCTGTTCAACAGTATTTCTCTGGAAATAAGACATACAGGTGTTTTCATTACATGTTAATGTTGAGTTTTCTATAAAGCTTTGAGAGATTGTCTACCTTTGCATTTTGTGGGTCATGCCAGCAAAATCATTATTTCCTAAGCAAAATAATACAGAGTTCTTGCTTCTTACAGGGCTGCACACTTCTTGATTGTTCATTGTTTGCATTGTTTTACAGTAGAAGCAGTGTTTTTTATTGTGACTACGTGTTGATTTTACTGCACAATTGATGAAGCTACCAGTTTGTTTAAAGATTTTGGAATAACCAAAATTTTATTCCAGCATTTAGATTTAGTGGAGAACATGAATAGAAAACAATGTCTGGTAATTTTCTTTAGCTACTATTTTTGGTTTATTTAAATTCACTACACTTATTTCCAGTTTTTCTTTTAATTTCCTTTTATTTCTCAGTATTTGAACTAGGCTTTTTTGCAAATCAAGAAACACGATGCTTAAAGTGTTTCTTACAGGAAAGAAATTAACTTCGTTTTTATTTTTTCTAATTCAGGATGTTCAACTGATGAGGAAAGAGGGAGCCAAGGAAGGTTAGCATTACATCATTGGTATTTCAGCAGGTTATTCAGGCACGAAGCTAGTTACCAGTGACATTGTCTGTTATGTGACTGTGTTATTCTGGAGAAACTGCTCTGCTTGTGAACACCTGCCTCATGGGGACCAAACAGCCAGATCCTACAGTGTGAGCCCAGTTTGCTTCTGCATCTTTCAGGCTTCACTTGCCCTTGTTCAAACTCTTAGTACAGATTTCACTGTTAAAACTGCAAAAGGGAGAGAATGGATTGAAGGGGAAGAAAATCTGTTTTCTTGCTTTGAGAGGAGTTGGACATGAGGATATTTTCCCTCATTTGTTCTCTATGGAGTCCATTTAAAAGATGTCACTAATGCAAAAAGAAGTCCATTGAGGGGCTAAAGGTCAGTGAGCAGTGCCCATGGCAACTAAGAAACTATTCTGCAGAAAAATTGCAGCAAAGAGTAAGTGTTTTAATCCCCAACTTTAATCCCTTTACTTCCTGTTTTCAAAATGAAATATAAATCAGGCACCATGGTGTGCAGCAATTTTTCCTGAAAGGGATATTGGCAAAAAGGGATTAGGAATGGGCAGCAGTGTTTAAGGAATTTAATCATACAATTTGTTGGAAAACTTTTGAGACTACGAATGACCAGTTCTTTTGAGTGTGATCAGTGAGAAACAGGAAAACAGACCCTAAAAGTGATGGAGGACTGGCTGTGGCTGACACACCCACCCCACACCCACCCCCCCACCCCCTGCCACTGCAGCGACAGCGATGTGCACTGTGGTGGGGTGCATGAGGCGTGCCTTGCAAGAAAGCTCCATCATGGGGGATATGCTTTGCCAACGGTGTATGTAGAGCTCTGCTTTCCGGGGAGGAGGAAACATTGAAACCCCGCTATGGTTTTCATGGTGCTCTGGCAGCTGTGACAGTTGTTATAACCAGGACATTGTTGGTTCAATATGATGTTAACATTTGCTATTTCACATAATGATTCCTCCCTGCACTTGGTTTCTGCCCTGAGCTTGTACTTTGGTACTGTGGTGTGTTGAAAAGTGCACCAGAAGGAATTAGTGCTGCCACCCTTGTTACATTTGACATTTTTGCCAAAAAAAAAAAAAAAAAAAAAAAAAGAAAATCCAGATAGTCTTAATACTCTGTAAACAGCTGTCAGTGCATGCCCATAGCATTTTGTATTCTTCAGGTTCATTTTTGGTAGCAAACAATATCTTTCTCTGCATTTGTGTGTCTTCACTTCCCTGCCACAGCATATGCATGAAGGTGGCCTTGAGAGAGTAGGAACTCATCTTAATTTAGGGGCCTGGTTGACGGAGTCCCTTGGGTTGCAATCCTGATAGGCAAAGGTGTCCAGGAAGGCTGGACATCCTTCAGAAAAGAATTCTTAAAGGCGCAGGAGCAGGCTGTCCCCATGTGCTGAAAGACAAGCCGGTGGGGAAGAAGGCTGGCCTGGCTGAACAGAGAGCTTTGGCTGGAAGTCAGGAAAAAAAAAGAGAGTTTATGACCTTTGGAAGAAGGGGCAGGCAACTCAAGAGGACTACAAGAACATCATGAGGTTATGCAGGGAGAAAATTAGAAGGGCCAAAGCCCAACTAGAATTTAATTTGGCTACTGCCATAAAAGACAATAAAAATGTTACTATAAATACATTTGCAACAAAACTAAGGAGAATCTCCACCCTTTATTGGGTGTGGGGGGAAACATAGTGACAAAGTATTGGGGAAAAGGCTGAGGTACTTATGCCTTTGCATGTCTTCTAATAGTAAGACCAGTTGTTCTCTGGGTACCCAGCCCCCTGAGCTGGAGGACAAGGATGGGGAGCAGAATGGGGCCCCCATAATCCAAGGGGAAATGGTTAGTGACCTGCTACACCACTTAGACATGCACAAGTCTCTGGGGCCAGGTGGGACCCACCCAAGGGTAGTGAGGGAGCTGGTGGAAGTGCTCACCAAACCACTTTCAATCCTTATCAGCAGTCCTGGCTAACTGGGGAGGTCCCAGTTGACTGGAGGTTAGCAAATATGACACTCATCTACAAGAAGCGCCAGTAGGAGGATCTGGGGAACTACAGACTTGTCAGTCTGACCTCGGTGCTGGGGAAGGTTATGGAGCAGATCATCATGAGTGCCATTGCACAGCATGTACAGGACAACCAGGTGATCAGGCCCAGTCAGCATGGGTTTAGGAAAGGCAGGTCCTGCTTGACTAATCTGATCTCCTTCTATGTCAAGGTCACCCACCTAGTGGATGAGGAAGAGGCTGTGGATGTTGTTTACCTTGACTTTAGTAAAGCCTTTGACACCATTCCCTACAGCATTCTCCTGGAGAAACTGGCTGCTCATGGCTTGGACGTGGCTTCACTGGGTAAAAAACTGGCTGGATGGCCAGGCCCAAAGAGTTGTGGTGAATGGAGCTAAATCCAGCTGGCGGCTGGTCACAAGTGGTGTTCCCCAGGGCTCAGTGTTGGGGCCAGTTCTGTTTAATATCTTTACCGACAATCTGGGTGAGGGGATCAAGTGCACCCTCAGGGAGTTTGCAGACGACACCAAATTGGGCAGGAGTGTTGATCTGCTCGAGGGTAGGAAGGCTCTGCAGAGAGATCTGGACAGGCTGGATCGATGGGCTGAGGCCAATTGTATGAGGTTCAACAAGGCTCAGTGCAGCGTCCTGCATTTGCGTCACCACAACCCCATGCAACTCTACAGGCTTGGGGAAGAGCAGCTGGAAAGCTGCCCGGTGGAGAAGGACCTGGGGGTGTTGGTCGACAGCCCGCTGAACATGAGCCAGCATTGTGCCCAGGTGGCCAAGAAGGCCAACAGCATCCTGGCTTGTATCATGAACAGTGTGGCCAGTAGGAGCAGGGAAGCGATCATGCCCCTGTACTTGGCACTAGTGAGGCCGCACCTTGAGTTTTGGGCCCCTCAGTACAAGAAGGACATTGTGGTGCTGGAGTGTGTCCAAAGAAGGGCAAAAAAGCTGGTGTAGGGTCTGGAGAGCAGGTCTTATGAGGAGCAGCTGAGGAGACTGGGGCTGTTTAGCCTGGATAAAAGTAGGCTGAGGGGGAGACCGTATCACTCTTTACAACTACCTGAAGGGAGGTTGTGGTGAGGTGTATGTCTTCTCCCAAGTAACGAGTGATAGGAAGAGAGGAAATGGCCTCAGGCTGCACCAGGGGAGGTTTAGACTGGATAGCAGGAAAAATTTATTCACTGAAAGGGTTGTCAAGCATTGGAACAGGCTGCCCAGAGAAGGGTTGAGTGACCATCCCTGGAGTTATTTAAAAGACGTTTGGATGTGGTGCTTAGGGACATGGTTTAGTGGTGGACTTGGCAGTGCTAGGTTAATGGTTGGGCTTGATGATCTTAAGGGTCTTTTCCAACCTAAATGATTCTATGATTCTATAATTCTATGATTCTCATTACCCATTTGCACTTCAGTCTGGGCTTTGATTTTTTGTGCTATCCTGTCCCATGATGCTACTTAAGCATCACCAGTATCTGAGCAAGCAAGATTGAAGCTGTGTAAAGAATGCCTAAGAATTTGCAGTTAACTGCCCTGACAGCAGCCCAAACACTGTTCAAGTCTTTAAGACTGTCCTCATTGAGTGTCCCTGTTCCAGGCTGGGACCTCCTCTGTGTCCGTCGTTGGCATGCAGATCTCACACCGCTGGAGACGGGTATTGGCAGCTGACTTGCATTGGCAGGTTCTGATTCTGGAGTCCTCAGTACTACTCTGGAAGCAATGATATACTGGCTTCACTGTCAGTCTCCATCTGAAGAAGGCCTTCAGCTGCCCATTTGTTTCCTCCCTATGTTGCAGAGCACTGCCCCATCTGCTGACACAGTTGTTTGTGAGACTCCACTGTAAGCTGAATTAGGGCTTTAACAACAATAAAACCCCCAACCTGAAACAGAAACACCCCACAACAAAAGGGGGGCTGTAGGAACTCTGCAAGTGAGCAGTGCCAGCCCAGCCAGCAAATCACATCATCATCTAGCCAGGAAACACACTAAACACACAACTCATAGACAGTGGATGAAACTGTACTGGGATGTCCTAAGGAATCATTGCAAGAGTAAAAATCATATGCCTGAAGGCTAATAATTTGGATCTCTTACTAGTAAACCTGCCAAAGTTTTTCACTTCTAGCCTTAGGCTCTGATCAAGGTATTATTTTGAACAGATGAGTATTTCCTTGTAGGAACTGGTACATGCATGAACTTAAGTTCCAGTGGAGATCTATGCAAAATCAAATATTTAAAGTGAAGGCCAGTGTTATATAAAGGATGCTGCAGAGTTTAAAAAACGAATGTGAAATCTGAAAATCTTTGTTTCTGTGTACTAACAATTGCTGATGTTATCTACAGATTTTCATGGCAATTTTTGGTAACCTGTGACAGGGAGAAAAATACGTTTGTGGTCAGTGAAGCACCAGGTGGATGAGTACTTGTTTATTTTCCACATTTTTCCACTCATGAAGTGAAAATTTGCCAAACAGATGTATTCTGAAAAAGGGAAAGCAAATCATTCTGCAGTACAAGTCGTTTCTTTGTCAGGCTGCATTTAATTGGAAAAGCTGATGTTTACCAATACCATATACTAGCTATATCTCCAAATCAGTCTAGCACAAAAGAGTGATTTTTTTTCCTGCTTTTTGAATGGCATAGCTCAGCTCTTAGATTGCTGTTCATACAAAAAACAGCTACAAGCCTCTTAGAACTGTGAGAAGAAGAGGTTGAAATAGGAAGGGTCATAGGTATAATGTAGGTAGCATTTCTTATAAGATAGTTGCATGTTTTCAGAGTTGTTACAATCTGATATGGGGCGCACAGAGAGGTAACGTGTGTGTGTGTGTGCATGCACAGGCATGCGTCTGTATGCATGCTTTCCCATTCTATGACTAGAGTAAGAAAGAAAAAGCAAAATTTGTGATAATGTGGACTTCTCCAAGACTGTGAATGTTACAACAAGGAGCATCCTTGATGCCATATGCCTTCGAGGACGTAGAATAACCTTCTATGTTAAAACACACTACTTCCAAATATGTAGAGCAAAATAATAATCAGTTTTCAACAGAACTATGACCGAACAAGCTTCTTTGTTTATTTCAGGAAATGGCCACTTATAATACATCTCACTCGAACTGTACTTCCCTTCTTTAAAGTAAGATTCTTGGTTTGATTTTTTTATTCAAAGTTTCCTTTCAGATCTGTCCCAGCTGCAATTTTTCCCCTTAAAATGGTGTTCTTGGTGTTCTATATAATTTTAATGAGGAGATAACCCAAACTATTCCTCATATTAGGATAATACCAATCAAAAGAAAACTCTCTGTTCTATATATAATAAAGGTAGAATTCATTTCAGTGTCATCAGTCTTAATGTAACAGTTTTCCTCTTGTAATATTGCTTCAAAATCAGAATTTCTTCTTGACTTGGAGTTTGCCGAAATTAGCTGATTGTGTAGGTTCCAGGTCCTTTTGACTTTTAATGCAAGAGGCTGAAAAAATTTTTTGGTTTGTTTTCCTGATTTATGCTAGGTCACAAAGATGGGAGCCATTTTTGTATTTGAACTCAAATGTTTGTAGTAAAACTTTGAGAGGAGCAAAAGTAACAATTTTTTTTAAAGAATCTAACATCCTTACTGTGCAGATAGCCTAGTTTAACTTGATTTTTATTGTGTTTTCCTGGCCAAACATTTAATTGAAACAGAATATAAGAGCAGATGAAAATAGCATGCACACATATCTGAAGGCTGTGGTAGACAATTAGCAGAATAATGAACGCTATGGTTCTCTAGAAATCCTGCCCAGATGACTCGCTGGAAACTAAGGTTATTGAGGAATCCCTTCTGTCTGCATTGCTTCATCCCCAAGATGCCTATAGCCTCCAGAGGTGAGAATTAGAACACTAAGCAAGAGTAAATTTTTATTGTCTGTTGTCAAAAAGGCTTAGTACTGTGCAAGAAAGCACTGGACCTTGAAGCTGATCTGTGTGAGTAAAGGGATGATCTAGCAAGCAAACCTATAATATGAGTAAACACCGTCACATAGCATGGCTTCATATTGAACTTGTCATTTTCTAGTGGTCACATCTGTATGCTGTCAATGTCATGATGCCAACAGGACATAATTTTACTCTAACTGTACAAGCAAATATTAAATTCTGGCTACTCTCTCAGAAAAACTAGTACAATATGTAGCTTTATGTAGACAGGTCATGCTTCCCTCTCCCAGTGCCAGCTTAATTTACGGACAATAAAAATGAGTGGAAGACTACTGGCTTATTCTCTACTTGACAAATAGCGCTGAGTAAACTTTAATACATAGACTATGTGAATAACAGAAATTCCTCCTTAGCTTTATAATGAAAAAAACCCCACATTTATATAGGTATTATAGTTAGTGTAAAACAATTCTTCTCAATGAAACATACCAGTATTTAGGGGGGTTTTGGTGATTTTAGACATAGCAGACACAGATCTAACCTGCTTCAAAATAGACTATAACCAATATCTCCCATACATATGGAAATACTCTACTATGTGCAAAGCTTCATGAAAGCAGAATTTAAAATGCTGTGATTTGATGATGTAACTGACATGTTTGAATGACTTGAGGAGTCCAGACTTTGCTGAAGAATTACTAGAGTTAATCTGAGTACGTATAGGCAGGTTTTGAAGTTTTTGAGACCCTATTTTATGTGGATTGGAAACAAACTAATAATGTTTGAGAAAAACCTAAACTACTTCTTTTCTGACTAAGTGTATTCTTAAACACACATTTCTTATGTTTTCCTTGATGGTGTCTGATTTCTATTGAACAGGAATAATGCTGAAGAAACTAACCAGGTTGAACAAAAACATGCAGATCCCAGATAAAACACACATTGGTTAGAGAAATATAAAACAAATGATCTTTTCTTTTAAGGAGACATTTTCTCTGGAATTATGTCATGCATCAAATCAACAGCACGTCTCTGCTCTTGGACTCAAATATAATGAAACTGAAAATTGAAGAATGTAGAATCTTACTGCCTTCTAATTACATCTGCTTGTATCATTTAATCTGGGGTAATTATTTAATCATATCGAAAATGTACAGGAGTAGAATTTCCATCCATTGTTCTGAAAGCTGATAAACATTAGTTGATTGTCACAGAAGTAAAACAATTATAAATCATGACTGACAGTGATTTATTGTGTGTATTAGATAATGGGACACATTGTGATAATGGGAATGTCTCAGATTTCCAGATACAAAACTTCACAAGTCTACCATACAACTGAGCTATTATAATTGAAAATCTATTATTTAGAACAAATATTACATACAGGGAAGTTAAAAGCGAGCTGAGCAGTTGATTGTTAACTTGCACCTTGGTCAACTATAAATTTAGGCTACGTTACAGCACACAGAAAATGTCTGTGCTCAGCATGGCAAAATTGTCATTCACTGATTTTATCATTCAGCAAGGTAACCTTCTAACCTTATAGTTCTCAAAAACAGATTGGCAAGTTTTCAATCCCAGTGTGATTGTACTGGTGCTCAGCTGAGTGATCAGGAGGGAAGCAAGGTACTGCAGCCAGGATGCTGGGAGATTTGTGCTGGGATGTGATTTATACAGAAGTCAAAGAGAGTGTCAGCTGTCTTTTAAAGTTGGTTGATAAGTGTACAGTGTAGGCTGGAAAAGAAATGCCTTGTCTTTAGAGCAAAGCAAGAAACAGACTGCAACAGTTAGATCTGATCAATTAATGTTTCTCCTTTATAGCTTTCTTTAACTGAAGATAAAATTTTATGGATGCAATGAATGGTTGGTTTATTTGCTTGTTTTTAAGATCATCTGTATTTTCATTGTCTGTTCTGTGTTTCTTCACATACTAAAGAAAAATCATAACTCATATTTCCCTGCTCTTGATAAAATGCAAAACATTGGTTTCAGTTAAAAAGTATTATTAGAAGTTTTCTATAAAATACACAAAAATATTTAGAATATTTAACTGAGATAGAGTTTTTTACCCTGAATGTCTTTACAGGAAAAAAACAGTGCCTTGATCGGCCATATTTGAACCAGGGTCTGTTTTTGCTGTCTGTTTTGTTCTAAAAAGGCCACAGCTTATGCCAGCTCTGTTAATGGTACAGAGGAAAGATCTGGAAAAACATTGCACAGAGGATGAGCTTTAGATGGCAGAGGAAGGAGGACCCAGCAACCAAAGCATGGTTACTGTCACTCTCAAGAGAAAACAGTAATGGTGGGGAATGGAGTTTTCCAGAAGTTGTGTCTAGTTTGGGAAGCAGCTGTGATTTAATGGTTGGTTCTGCTAAAGGAAGCTTACCCATTTCTGGTCCTGCTCTGCTAAGCAGTACAGTAGAGAAGAGGTCCTCTACCCCTTGCTCCCTACCGTTTCCAACAGTGCAACAGTAGTTACTCTTAGAGAGCAACTTGCATACATACCCTGCAGTAAAGGAGAGTAAAGTTATTCCCAACACCTATTATCTGGTGAGGGCTAATAGAAGGCCTGTGGTAGTATTCTTAGTGGTGATTTGAATTAGCAGGGTGTGTCTGCAGTTGCACAAAACAGTGTAATACCAACCTCTTGCTCAGGATATTTCATTGTATGTATGTTAAATACATGTACTTTTTACATTACATTTACATTACATGTAAATACATTTAATTCTAAAATTACATATTATAATATACAATACATGTATATGTGTGTGTATGTAAGTTTATAAAATTTATATTTCTAGCCCTTGTGGTTGTAAATATGAATCAATAATAACAAATGTATGGATTAAGAACTATCTTCAGAAACCAGATCATAGCTGTCTCCCAGTGTTTGTTTTACTGCTTCTGGTTTTCTGTTGTTGATCCTGGGTTTTGTTTGTTTTTATAAGCATTGACTATCGGGTAAGCCAGAAAATTTATGTCAGCACAGGTTGTCATGATAGATTTGTTCTCAGTATCAAAGGAATTGTAAATGCAATTCCTGAACAGTGCAAAATAGAAAAATGTGTAAAATAGGCTGTTGCTGTTATTTAATACTTGTAACTAATGTGTAAATACTTAGCTCTCATTTCCTTGTTCTGCTCACTGTTTTATCCATGAGTGCTACTGATCATAGAAAATTGATCAGTTTCTTACTCACAAAAGAAAATAATTGCACAAAGAAACAAACGTCTTCACACAGGCAACCTCTGTAAATTTGTATTCTGTGTGATAGAACCTGGATTTTTTGATAGAAGTCAGATTTTTTTCATATTTATTTTCATATTAGATTCCATAGAAATTTAAAGTCACATAATGCTCATTAATAATGTAACTGGTAAGAATTTGAATCTGGATATATCTGGCATTTAATTTCACCCGCACTTAATTTCATGAAAAAGCCATGTGATAGCAGTAAAAACAGAATAATTAGTGGATAATAGCGGACAACCATGCATGCTACACTGAAAGAAACATTTGTACTTATAACAGATTGTAAATATGGATAATAAATGAAAGGCATTTGTCAGGGTATTTCTCCCTTTCTCCCTTTTCTCCCTCTTTCTCTTCCCCTCTCCTTCCCATCCCATACAATTTGAGAATAACAAGTTCTAGAATAACAAATATACCTCACAAAGGTAGTATACGTTCAGGCTTAATAATGACTCACTAAATTTTTAAGAGAAGGAGTAATCTACAGCATGCACAGTCTGTGCATAGGTATTATAGGATGCATAATAACTCTTATTACAGTCACCCTACCTCAGGTGCTTATGATGTGTAATACCAACTCCCCAGTCTGTTGCAATGGTTTTATACTAATGCACATCATCAGAAGTCATTTGAATGATTATCAGCATCTTGTGGCACAGTAATGGGTCATTCTACAGTTGCATTCAGAGTCATTCCCTCTTACTCTTTTTTCTTCATTTGTGAGAACAGGATGGACAGAAATTTCTCTTGTAGTCACTCTTCCTCCCCTTAGGAGTTTGTTAGAGATGCTAGGTTATATTCTAGTTACTGATACCTGCTCACCTTTCATGGCACCAAATATAGAGTAGAAGCCTTCAGTTGCATCTGTGAGATTTGCTTCTTGGGACTCTGATGCATGAGTGCAGCAAATCCTACTGCACTAGGTCAAGTTTCTGTTCATCACGCTGCATGAACTATCTCTTCATCAGCACGGCTGCCAGGACAGGATATTTATCTGCATCTCAGCCACTGCAGTGTTTCACATGTATGTAACCACAGACCCTCCTTTTTCATGCTTTTAAAGGAATACACCAGCCTGTGAGCTCAGATGGCTGTAAGGAATAGGCAGATTTTTATTATATATAACAGTAACATCAGGCAGGGAGTTGGGACAGGCATCAGTCACAGCAGCCTGCAGCAGCATCCATCTGCCAGAAACCTCAGGGTACAGTTTTGCATTACAGCTAGGACAACCTTGTATCGGAGTGCTGCAGTAGGCTTTCTTGCTTTTCCTTATTTTGATTCTGGGATTTTTTTTAATTGTATTTTTTTATTGTATTGTATTGTATTGTAGCTTCAGGGTGAGACTGTTCAGCCAATTTTATCCAAAGCAAAACTCTTCTTATGAATTTGTTTCTTAATTGTTTGCAGAGTGAATTTTGTGCTGAATCAGCCAGATAAACAGACTTGGTGTTGATGGATCAGGTATCAGGCAAGTGGCCATACATGCAGCTGGGATTAGTGGCAGTGATGGAGCACTCACATTCAGATCAGTTCAGCCATAGCATGAAACAAATGCAGTCCTAGTGTCTTTAACAATGTGGTCTTGAGACAACTTTGGTCCATATAAAAGTGGTACCACTTCCATCCTGACCACCTTGAACGATACCATTCCTGGCTGCTCACTCGCAGTCCCTCGTTTCCACTGCCATGAGCACCTTTGCTTTTCTGGTCCTTCAATGAGCCAGTTCAGGGCACTAAGCCAGCAGGAAAATATTTGTATTTTTTGTAGTATCCCTCTGCTGATACAAGAGATGTCAGACATTTGATAAATCTCCATTATCCATGAATCAGGACGGTCTTTTGCAGTGCATGACAAGAACACACATAAATCCATCTGTCCAAGGTCCTATCTGTGCAAGTGGCCATTGTCCTGAATACAGTCTTGTTCGCATCTGGAAGAGTTTCCTTATTCTGATTTGAAAAATGCCTGCTGTAATGGAAAGATATTAACCAGGATTTAAAAGAGAAGAATTCTGCTTGTGCTCCATTTCTTTCTCTAATCCTTCAACATTTCTTCATTAAAATTCTTCAGTGTCTTAAGGATTTTTGTGATTTATTTCCTTTTTTTTTGTCCATGTTATAATAATTTCTCCTTTTTTCTCTCTTGTGTTTCAGTTGCGATCAAGCTCAGAGCTTGGCCAGGACTTCCTGAATGACTGCCTCACAATCCAGCCCCTCCAGCCAGCCCCATCACCGCATGATGCTACAGATAATACCGTAGGGCACTCCCCAGGGCCTGCTCATGATATTTACCCAGGTATAGAAAAAGACAGATAAACAGCCGGCTATATTATTGCTCACTTAAGATTAGGGATGATTTTGCAGAGTAGGATGTACTCTAAAAACCATCTCTATCTCATGAGAAGGATAGAATCTGCAAAATAGTATAAAAAGATAGATTTTTAAAAGATTTTTACATGTTTTTTGAAGGGAGGCAGGACAAATAATATTTTACCCATGAAAAGGCCCACTGCGACAAAGAGCAATTTTTTTGCTCTGTAGGCATTTGACTTTTGCTAGCAATTCACTTCTACCATTCCTTGTAGACATCTTGAATTCATTAAGCTTCATTTAAAATCAAAGGAGTATTTTTCCTCTTCCTTATTCATGGATCACATACCAGTTTTCCAGTAGATCTACATTAATGAACTTAAATGCTGCATTATGAGCTCTCATATTATGACTATAAATAAGCCAGTAAATGCATTTGTGGTATAAATGTGATAATTCTATTTTATTGTTCCAGCTAAGTATCTGAGATTTTCATATTAAAATACCTAACTCTGTCATACCTCACTAAATGTACAATTGTTGTTCACATTTCAGCTAAATTTGAAACATTTGATAAGTTGAGTGATAATACATCTCAAAGCTCAAGACAACAATGGGCAGGAAGTTAACATTTTTTAATGCAATATTTTAGTAGTTGTAAAGACATCTGTTTTTAACTTTCAGGCAGAATGCATTACATCTTCTAGCAGTTCAACTTTTAATTGAGAACCAGATGTAGGAAGTGAAAGAATTGGCTGTTATGTGCAGTGCTGAAAATGACATTATATGAAGTGGCCACTTCAATAAGTGGTTTTATTTTACTGAGAGGCTTGTAAACCTACCAATTCTATGATATGTTTTTGTCAAGGCTGCTGTGGGTTACACACTAGTTGGTGATGATGTAGGTTCATATGACAAAAATCAGGAAATTTAAAGCTGTGATTGACTGTATCCTAATTTATAAAATAATTGGTATTACTTGTATGCTGTTAATTTCTTAATGCATTTGAGTATAGGCTGAGTGTGGCATCTGTTATTTGAAAGCTAAAGGAAATTTCAGATTTTAAAGATCTGATTTTGACCAGGGAACCTCTAGTGATATGCTGTTGGTTACTTACAGTTGTTTATTTTATATTGTACTTTGAGAGGGAGTTGGAGAGTGAAGAATGTTGAGATTTAAAGAATTATTTACTGGCATTGCCCAATGTAACACACAAACTGAGAATAAAAGACTCAGCTTTTTCTTTTCATTTCAAGTCCCTGGACAAGGTGGAAGCTAGGTGGGGACAGTGTGTCAGATGAGCTGAGACCAGGTTTTCAGAAATTGAGGACATTCTCACAGGAGATTTCTGCTGGAATCTGTTGAGCACTCAGCTCTTTTATCAGTGTAGCTTCTAGACTGTGATTAAGTGTCAAACTCCAGCTGCTGGGTCAATCCAAACCAAGACTGACAGCGGCTTGAATATATTGCTGCCCCATGACTCGTCAGGATCCTAAGCCAAGTAAAGCTATTGCCTCCAGCCAGCCCTTAGCTGGCAATTTTCTGCAGTCCTAATGACCCATATACAGCGTCTGAGACTGTGGCATTACTTTTTGTAATCTCATTCATGCCTTGTCTTTCAATACTTATGGGTTTACAGCACTACTAACTGTCGACATTCTTTGATACAATAATTTATTTTGGGTTTTTTTTTTGTTTTTTCTTATTTGGCACTGCTTCCTATTGTGCAGCAATTTTAATAGCATTAGTCAACATACTTTTATCAGTATTAATTCCTCTGTAAGTAATAAACTGCTTTCCCTCACATGTGTTCACATCTATCTATAACTTGGCAAATTTCTTGCAGTTCTATTTGCTTGTGTTTTTTCACATTAATTAACTGAGGGTATTATGTCAGGTATAGATGAATCCATTTCACTTCTTTTTGACACCCACCCAAGCCAGTTGAAATGAGTTGTTTTGTTAACTACTCGTCAGGACTGCTACAAAATAATATACTATGTGAATAGGTGTGGTAACTCCAGCAGGGAGGGAATGATTTTATTGAAATGGCAATGTGAAAATTATTCATGCCCCAAGTAGAGAAAAGCAAAACATACAAAAGCTAAAGTGTCCTGCCTTAGAGAAACTACCCTTCAAACTTCTCTGAAAACAACATTTTTTCTAATTATAAAGAAAAACTTTGAGACTTTCCGGAAAAATAAAATATGTAGGTTTTATTGGGAACTGTTAGAGACAGCATATTAGCTGAAATGTGTCTGTGCTACTTTTCAAGTAGCATTCTTCCAATGCCATTAAATCAAACTTCTCTTGTAACTTGAAAGTTACTTTTCTTACTGTTTATGTACATTTAGAGCAAAAGCAGGTTTTATCCTTTCGTAATAGATCTACAGAATAAATGTTTGAAAGCAAACTATTAGAACTGTGTAAGAGATGACAGAAGTAGACATTTAGGTGCTAGTCCATTTCCGTTTACCAAAGTACAACAATGCCTGTAATGATCAGCATTTCTCTGTACTTTTAAAGTTCAGAATCTGCAAACACAGATACATTTTCATTATATACAACAATAATCTTTCAGTAGATTAAGTATCTATTACTTAAAGTTAAGACTACATAAATGTTTTTTCTTATCTTGTGGCCTTTGTGACTTTATAAAAGAAATCTGAACTGAGTATAAACCTACTAATACAGTGGCATAACATGACAGATCCTTTGCTTAAAACTAACACAAAATTACATTTACAGATCTAAAGTTAAGCAAGCATACATACTCTTCTAGGGCTAAGCATAGTGATATTTTGTAAAACAGAAATTCAAAGTCTGTTTCTACTAAATTGCAAAATTTCTGGTAGCGCCTGGGTTTTAATTTTTAAAAATACATAGGCTTTTGGGTTTATTCAGTTCATAGAATAAAGATGTAAGCAATTCATTCATAGTAAGAGCATATGAATGATATTTTTTCTACTATGAAATCATATCAACTGACTTTGTATAGTGCAATCTAGAATCCCAAAGGCTGAAATAATCATAAATAATGCAATACAAAAAAAAATGTATTTTTACTGTGCTGTTAGGTTAAAACTTGACCATTTAATATTTAAGAATTAACCAGAATCTGTAATTCATTTATAAATAGTTACAGAATATCACAGTCTGCTCTGCTCCAGAGCAAGCAAACAATATTACTAAAGCTTGTCAAGGGCATGATTTTCTTTGCAAGTTGGAAATTAAAATTGCATCAGAAAAGTTACAGAAGGTTTTGCTATTCTAAGTGTATTTGAAATAATGTCTTATGTTCCAGTACTGTGAAACTTTGACCTAACTACTTCTGTGCCTATGCTTAAGATGTGCTTTACTTGAGTAATACTTGTATGGGGCTTTTTTTTCCAATGAAATAGTACTGAGCTAGGTGCTGTACACCTATAATAAGAAAGAATTCATTCCCAAATGAGTTTATATCAAAGATAATGTTAGAGCAGTAGGTAGATACAACAGGGAGGTAGAGGATAGAGAACACATACAAGAAAAATGAAAGAATTTTATTAGAGCAATTGTCCCTGTGAGTTGGCTCCCTAACCACTAGGCACCATGGGCAGTGTGGGAGATGTCTGAGGAAAAAGCAGTCTGTTTGTTAAAGCTAAAAGCCTTGGGAAGTAGCTATGGCTCCTTACTAGAAGAAAAAAAAGAATGAGAAGGAAGAACTGAGATATGAATGGCCATTGCAGTGAAAAATGGAGTTTTATTTGATGCATAGGGAATGGATGCAAAGGTGGAGGTGATGTAGGGGAACCAACAATTTAGAGGATCTCTGTTGTCACCTTTTTGGCTCAATTTATCTATGGCATACGTATCCAGAACTCCTACTAAATGTGATGTATTACCAGGTAGGACCATACACACGTTACACGGGGCTGAAAAGTGTTAATATTATTATCTTACCTATTTTAAGGAGGTTAGTTTATTTCCCTTCAGACTTGTCCTTTTGTTCACCAGTTTTAATTCTGAGTTTATAATATCCATTTTGAGACAGCTTAATGGTTCTCCAAAAATTGGTGTAATGGTTGGGTTCACATTGTGAAGAAGAGAACATTTACTGATGAATGGGTACAAACATTGTAAGCAACAAGGCAACTGTACCATTTATAGTTCCTTTCTTCATGATGAGACAGAACTTCAGAAACTGCAGTCCACTGAAAGGATTGTCTTGAAAGGCAAGGATGTGATGTAAAGATGGCACGGCAGGAACAATCCAATCCAAACCCCACTTTATTGCTTCAGGGATTTGATTATTTCTTTATCTCAGAATCTACAGGAGTTTCCAGTATGTCCATCTTTCTCAATTAATAATCAGTCCAGCTGCCCATCAGTGCAAGTGTCCAACAACAAGAACAGAAAATGGTTATCATGTCCAGCTCAGAGAAGAGATCAAAGAATGTTCAAAAACTAGAACCACACACCTTTTCTTATTTATATTATAGGCTACTTTGGGAATATCTTGGGCAGCAATAGGGAGGCCTTTAGCAAGCACCATTTCACCATTTTTATCAGAGGCCTATAATTACCTATAAACTAACTCTGGGAATTTTATTCTGACTCAGCTGGTAATTTTTCAATTAATTTCTTAATTTTCCTCTCCTGTTTTATGAGCTGTGGAGTAGGGGAAAAGATTCTTAGTAGATGGCGTGGTCTCTTAGACAACTTTTACATGCATAAGATCTTTACCACAAAACCACTTATGTTCTAAGCATTTAGATTTCTAAATATTTGAAGTAAGGGATCTCAAAAGACAGAGATTGATTGAACAGGTCTCCAAATAACAAGACTGGATTACTGTAGAAAGTGCTTTCCTAGACTTGTTTTCTTCTTCTATCCAAATAACTTGAGTGGGTGGACTTTGTAAACTCTCCAGCTTTCTACCTCCAGTACTTAGATGACTCCAGTATCTCTGATCTTCCTGCAGAACATCTGAAGAAACATACAGAGACCATCAACACAAATGGTCCATGTGACAGACCCACTTTGGAGGCAGGCTTATTATCTTCATAATGTGATTGTGACTTCTGCTCTGCTTCTTAATGCATGATGGCTTCTTAAGTTCCACACACACTGGAGTCTTCAGATTTACAAATGAGCTGGGCAGGATCAAGGCAACACAGGCAGTATGTTTTACATTTGCTGGACTTACCACTTGTGGCTCAACACAGCACATGCCCACATATTCCTGGTCACAAAATCCTGTAGGGAAGTAGGGGCTCCCTAGGGGAGGTGAGAGGGGAGAATACATGGAGGTGATGCTCCCAACTGCAAAAAGCATTGCAGGTTTTTCCTTCTGTGCACTAGTAAATCGCTTCTTCACAAGGACCGCATAAATATTCCTTTTAGAAATGAAAGGTTAAATATAGTAATTAAAAAACAACTCTTGCAAATGTATGTATGTATGTAATTCTAATTGACTGAGCTACAAAATGAAACTTTCACACTGTCTTATGCTATATGGAAAGAATTCTCAGCCCTACTCCAAATTCATGCTGGCAGTGGTAAGAGGACAGGTATTTTGGGGGCAGAAATAGATTGACAGAGTGCTGATTTGACAGTAATAAATCGAGGATAGTAAATTATACCATTGTTGGTAATTTGCAAAGGGGAGGGTGATTATTCTGCATTTAAAAAAATGTTCCATGAAATTATGGGTTTCCGGCTCCATTTAAAAAAAAAAAAAATAAATAAAAAATTTTTTTTTTAGGCTTTGGATGCTATAGCTTTTTAAATGCTACTTTTCTGTCTTTTTTTTTAAAGGAACCTTATTCAGAATCAGCTTTTTCTCTTCCAACCACCTAATTTGTTCCTATGCATTATGAAAATGCATGTAAATTTAACTTCTCATAGAGAAGGCTTTGCAGAGATACTCTCATGGAATCTTTTTATGTGTTGATAAATTGATTTGTGATGAGACTCCAGAAGTGAAAACATGGCTCCTCCCTCTCTGTGGCTGAAACTTTGTGGGTGTAACCCAATCCAAGGTTCACATTCAGAACTAACAGATTATATCCATCTTATAAATCATGGTGTAGTTTGGGCTTTTTAAGGGACACAGAGGAACAGCATCAACAATTCTTTGGGGTTTTTTGTTGGTTTGTTTTTGGTTTTTTTTTTCAGAATATCTGAATCTTTTAAAAAATTACTTTAAGTGTGTTAGTTTATCTTGTATTGATAGAGAGAAAAACCTTGTTGTAGGATGCCTTTTTGCTAAGTAATACTTACACTTAATTCTGCATCTTTCTGCATGGACTTACCTGCTGGTGGTATATTGGAGTCAGTGAGCATGCTGGTTGCAGTGAACATTTGTTCAGTTTCATACCATTCAAATCAGGTGTTTAATGGAATCAGGCACTGAAAAGACATTTCTTTGTGTAGATATTTCCTTCTGGCACTCTGAGCAAGCAACTCACATTTAACAGCTAAACCACTACAAAAGCTTGCCACAGCTCATACGAAGAAGTGGTCAAGTTATCTAGCAGTTTCTTAAACAATGTCCAGGGTTTTCTGTCAGTCTCTTAAGACTAGCTCTACTGGGAAAATGAGCTGTCACTGACAATATTTGCTGACTGCTGTAGGTCTGTAGACTGCCAATGGCTGACAATGTTTCCCTTCAACTCATATTTACAAGATTCAGGTAGTAGCTTGGACTAATGCCATATCTACACTAGGAAGTTTTAATAGCAGCATTTCCACTGGGAAGCAGCTGCCAGCATTGTAATTTCACTTCATTGGGTACCCACAGGGGTGCTTTTGTCAGCACAGTACCTCTATGCAGCAAGTAGCTGCATGGACAAAAGATGTGTTGCGCTGCACGTGGGTGTTATATGGTCTCCCACACCATCATTCATGGTGCTGCTCTTGGAGGCTTCATTACAAGGCACTGTGGGAGCCCAGGTATGCTATTCTGTTGTGCTGTGATCATTTAACATACCCTGTGTGCAGGAATACGTTTTTGCAGCTAATATGTGTGCTTTTTCTTCCTTAAATATCCTACCTGTCCCTCTAGTCCCTGCCATAGTTAACTCTTACTTTACACTGTGTACTGTCTCTTCATCGGAAACAGAAGAAAGTATAAATTGCTGGGAAACTTAGCCAAAAGGTACTACAGTAGCAGATACTGCTACGATGGTGAATATTGCAGTAGCCTTTAGGTTGCTCTAGCTCAGAGAAAGGAAAGGTGGTTGCCCATGCCTGGCTTCGGATAACCTTTTCCCAAGGACAGAGTCACCAGTTCTTGGGCAGTGCTGTGGAAACCTGTGCTACCACTGCAGCCTGGATGAGCTAGACATATGCAAACACAACTTAGAAAATACCTGCCTGAAATCCTTATCATGGTTGTGGCAGAGAACAGCTATGACAGGGAAGAACAACTCTTGCTAACTTATGCTAGAAACCCAGTCATAGTCCAGCCTTTTTGCTCCTTACCAACCACAGTCTTGAAGAAATTTGTTTTAAACTCAAAGATCACAGTACTGGGAAACGAAGTCATTGTATTTTCTTGCACATTTTAATGTTTTTCTAATGGAAAAATGCAAGCTACCCTATTTTTGCAAGGAATAATTTAGGTGGTCTCAGTTTTTATTTGGACAATCAGGGTTGTCCTTTGCAATGTACTGATTTGTTAAATAGTCTCTCTGCTTATTCTGCCAGAATGTGCATTTGGTTGTTTTCTGTATTTTCTTCTGTGCTGCATGTAAGCATAAAACAATAAATTCAAAAGGTCATTCCTTTGTTTTCCCCTCTGCATTTGTCTTGATGCTACTCTGAGAGACAGGTGTGGAGAGAGTGATTTTTGGGGTGCATGAGCAAAGTGAAAAAACAACAAAAGCTACCTTCTCCTGTCTTAGGGGGGCTTTCTTCCTCAGCCCTTAGTAAGTTACTCTGCTGGTTTAAGTGTTGTCTCATCTCCCTCTGGGATCTGCATCCTCTGTACCTCTCTTAAGCTTTGGGATGCCTTCTACTCTCAGATTTCTGTTGTCACTTGGGTTGTGATTAGGAGGCTCTGGTCCATATAAGAATTAGTGAACAGTAGAGGCTAGTGCCAAGGGCAGCCGCAGGCATTTTTTTTGGTCCTCCTGGCCATGTGGTAGGGCAGCCTCCACTCCTCCAGCTTTGACTGCCAGTGTAGCTCATGCCAACTTTCCCAAGACTTTGACATTACCTCTGCAGCATCTATATTAGATGTTTTTATTCACAAAGTGGTTTCCTGTCTGTCATCTTGCACTGTCTGTCATCTGCACCAGCTGAAGGATGTCCAGGACTGCTCTTTAATGAAGATACAGCATAATTAAGCTCCTGAGCCTTTCCTTAACTCTGCCTTAGCCTGGTGAATATCTAGTGTGTCACAAGGGCTAGCTTCTGAGCATGAATAGAGGCTTTCCAGAAATATCCTGAGGACTTGGGAGATAAGGTGGACTTTTCACCCTTTCGATCTTGGGTATCAACATTCAAAATTGTGACCTGTGAAATCATTTTCTTGCAGATGGATCTATGGTGGGGTTACTCCTAAAGTAGTGTTTGTTCTGCTAGGACTGCAGCATCCATGCAGGTATTTTAGCCTAGAAAGATCTTTCACCAGTGGCAATGCCCTTTGGGAAATTTGTTTAAATTCTAGGATTTTTTCAATACCTTTGAATCATTAGCTCCAACATATTCACTAACATAAATTTTATAGGTAGAATTTTATTCTGTAAACTAGGCCTAAACAATACTTTTTTATAAAGAGACTGGTAGATATGACAACCAAACAGTGAGACATGATTTTCATGTTGTAGACAGCCTATCTAATTCATTCTCAGGGTTCATAAAATATTTAAGAGCATGTACTTGGCTGCCATTCAACATTGACATAAACTACCTGACACAGATGTCAGTGAAAATAATTGAGTAACTGGATTATTGGAGTGGTTTGGTAATCAGTGTCTTACCTCCTGACTGCCTGATTTAAAGAACTTCTGAAAATGAGGTTACAGGATTTGGGGTGAACTAGTTAGGACTCTCGGAGTCCTGTATTGCTTTTAGTTTAATCATCCAGAACCTTTTGTTATTTGGACTGTATACAAGAGCAACCTCATAGAAAATTATGAAACTGTTAATGCTAGTTCAAAATTTTTGTATGCATTACTGGGGAGTCTGGGGGCAATAATAGCAGTATCTGAGTTTAGGTTGACCTCTTCAAGAAATTTGGGATTTTTACAGCTGAAGGGAAAATGTAGAAAGTATTTCATTATTTACAAAACCATGCTTTCTGTTCACTAGCTTGAAAAAAATATATATCTTAGGAAGTATTTGCCACTGCTTCTACAACAGGAAGCTATAGAAGATTTGTGGCCTTATTCAGACAAAATTCCCAAGACAAGGAGCACAGCTATGTCATGCCTGGTTTTACGAAAGTGTCGTTTGGGAGCAGCAAAGATTAGTTATTTTTATGTGCTTTTTTTTCTTCCCTTAGGACAGAAAACAACACTTGAGAAAAACCGGTTAGTTGCTAAGAATTGGCACTATAGCTTTAGGGGAGGTGTTACCCATTAGTATTTGGTCAATTATCGATTCTATCACCTGCCTGATGAGGGTTGTTTCTCTCCTTTTGCTTTCAGCAGCTGTGTTCCCCAGCACACAGACAAGTCGAAGTGGAACAGCAGCTGGGGCAGTGTCCTTGTCGCACCCCAGCAGCCACCCCTCCCCAGGACATAACGTACAGGGTAGTCCTCTCCATCCTCCCCCCCAGTTACCTCTTCTCTCAGCTGTGGACTCAGAGAGGTAAGACCAGCCCCTTCTTTTCCCATGCTGAGCCGGGGCAGGACTGCCTTCAGAGCTGCCAGGATGAGTGGAAACAGATTTGTCATTGTGCAGAAAGTCGCCAGTGGCAGCCCCTGGGTAACAGTTGCTCTGGGTATGGGTTTACCAGGGTAAGGAGAGATGAAAGGGACTCTTATCCCAGCCTGGACATGGAGGCTTTCCATCCATCTCCATTTCAGGGCCTTCTCCCAATCCCCTCTTGATCTCTACCAATGACCAAGCAAGGAAGGTTACTGGCTGGGACACTAAACTTCAGAGGAGCCCAGAAATACCTTACAGAATGGGGCCCCTGAGATTCATGTTTCTGTTTACTTGTGGTAGGAGAGTCATATTATGTCAATATTCTCTCAATACTAAGTACTTTTGCAGGAACTTGGCATTTTTTTTCCTTGGCATTTTATTAAGACCAATGGATAATGAAAGAATCTTTAATTCGCTAGTTTGAGAGCTTGATTTATAGTCAGGATTTATTTTATGCTGGCTAGGTACAAACGCCTTGACCTTTGCTGTTGCCATGATTTTAGATATTTCAGTGATATGAAAGCAGATTGCTTGGAAGTGATTTAATTTTGTTTAGATATTCCCTAAATTATTTTCAGCAATCTTTCAAATTATTTATATGGTGTATGGTATTACAGATTTCCACTTAGTTCATTGAACCAGAAGTCTGCCAGATTGCAAGACTGAAGAGGCCTAAGCAAATAGGTTTTCAGTGGAAAAGTCAGGAAGATACACCATCACACAGAATAATGAATTCTTACTATATGTATATGGATACTTAAACATTATTTTGTTAATCTCCCTATTTTTCAGTGCTCTAAATGATAAATTGCTATATTTCATTAATGTATTTCAAAGTGTTTAATTTCCTTGAGTGGAAGAAATGTCAGTAATTTGGAGAGCACAAAGTGTCCAATTACAAACCTGAAAAGAACATTCACAAGATCTCAATTACTGATTAAATGAGCATAATTTCTGTGGAGGAAGGCAGTACTCACTCTACCTTGTATCAGGAAGATGGAAGAACATGATGCCTCAGGAAACTGACAACAGGTGAAAGTACTTTCTGATTTCAGACTGCACATGTGAATTCAGCCAGTTCTGGAGCCACTGGAAGTTGTTGAACTTTTTGTACACCAGTCTGAGATGAAACTTGCCATTTCATCATCATTGGAGCTTATCTAGTGGTTCAGTCCTTCCTCCCCAGTCCTGGCCACATGGTCCTGACCTTTTTCCCTTGCCCTGGCTCTGGTCCTCCGTGCAAACTCTCAGGCTGCCCATGCTCTCTTTCCTGACCCAGAGGCTTTTGCTTCCCAGTATAGTTTTCTCTCCAGTGCCTGAACTGTCCAACATCCATATCCAACAATTGCCAGAGCACAAGGTGACAGGCAGGGACAGATCAATAGTTATTACAGGTAGAAATTTCATGATGAAAGAGAGTGATCTTCTCATTAGCCCATTTGGGAGGCAGTTGCTGGTGTAGGACCATAGCAGACACATTTAGAGTATGACTTAACTCATTAAGTCCTTGAAAGCATTACAGACCTCAGGATACTACAGTACTCTACAGAATAACAATAATGAAAAGCTAGTGTGATACACTCCTTACTCATATATTAACTGTAACATGCTCTCGAAAAAGACTTTAAGTGCTAATTCCCATACATGGAATACTTTGGATTAAAAGAAAAGTGCCAGTATCTTCATTTCAGTAGTGTGACAAATGGCAATTTAAATTCAGAAAAGAAAAAAAGTATTACAGCAGTGTTGGTTTGGTTACAGAACATATAGTACAAATTAAGGGAAATGTTTGAAAGAAAAACTAATGCAGAATCTGCACCCTGAATCTAATACAATCCACTCACTTAGGGGCCCTGCAAGTAGACTGTCATTTACACCACTTCATGGGTGTGATGATAGCTGTGAAAATGTGAACTGAACAAACCAACACTTCAGTATACAAAGTGCCAGAGACAGTGTCTTTGAAAGGTGTGAATCACCCTGTTTATCCCAATCTTCTCATTGAGAGGACTGCAGGATTTAGGGGTGCAAGCAGGGGATTTTTCCCCCTGTGCTGTGTGGTTCCTGACATGCTGTGCATGCCTGGGGTAGGACTGGCTGACCAGCAGTCACCACTGTGATAGCCTGCATTTGTCGTACTGAAGCTGATCCAAGCTGGCCTGGCTGCTTTGGTGACTCTGGGGGCCAGTCATGTGCCCCTTCCATTATGGACAGCAGACTTTCAGTGCTCCCCTAATATGAAATATTGCAACTGTTCAATGAAGGTACCAAATGGTAATGGTACCCAAAAGCATATGTATAAAAGACAATATGTACTTGGCTTCCTTTTCACTCATTTTTGTAATAAAAGAAGACATAGGCATTCAAGGAAGCTGAAAAAACAATCTAATTAAAACCCAGATAAAAAATTTTGGTTTTATGTGGCATGGTTAACGTGCAGCTCAGTGCTCCAAAACTGATGGTGCCAAATGCTTGAAATTATTTTATTTTTTTATTATTTGTTGAATGACCCAACGTACACATTTTGCTTTTTAAGGCTTGCTTTTGTGCAAGAAGTAGCCTGTTAACCAATGTGAGATCAGAACAGAATTCTTCATTTCGGCTTGGTATTCCAGATGATTTTTCACCTTCCTGTGAACCAGAGCTAGTGGTATGTCCCTGAAGCATGACACATCCTGGCTTGACAGGAATTTCTAGAGACAAAGCTGGAAAGAAGGACTTAGGGCTGAACTGTTCAGTTTAGCATTACTGTAATGCTATAATAAGTTCTGCAACAGTGCCGCTTTTTGCTTATTTAAGGGTGTGGTTATATTCCTTTTATGCTTTTGCTGTAAAATAATAACTAGCTCCAAGCCAGACTTCCAGAAGCAAAAGTCTCTGAGTAGTTCTAACCGAGGAGTCAAGACATCCAATCTTCACAAATTACAAAGCCCTTAGTACATGGCATACAAGGGGCTGCCTTGAAAAAAGTCCTTAAAGACCTTAACAGTGTGGTTTTGAAATCAGTACAGTAATGTCTTTCCAGGCTTGGGACATTTCAGAGGATTGTCTGCTAAGACATTATCACTTTTTTTGTTAGTGAGCAAATGGCACATATAAATGACAGACGCTAAAGAGTGGTGATGGCAACAAGTCTAACCCTGAACCTGAGCCACAAAATCATAGAATCATAGAATCATTTAGGTTGGAAAAGACCCTTAAGATCATCAAGCGCAACAATTAACCTAGCACTGCCAAGTCCACCACTAAACCATGTCCCTAAGCACCACATCTACGTGTCTTTTAAATAACTCCAGGGATGGTCATTCAACCACTTCCCTGGGCAGCCTGTTCCAGTACTTGACAACCCTTTCAGTGAATAAATTCTTCCTACTATCCAGTCTAAACCTCCCCTGGTGCAGCTTGAGGCCATTTCCTCTCTTCCTATCACTTGTTACTTTGGAGAAGAGACCAACGCTCACCTCGCGACAGCCTTCTTTCAGAACTGGTCTAGCAAAGCTTGGAATTTTTGTCCACCCTGTTTCCACACTTCTTCTTTTTTCCAAAGGCACTCTTTTCCTTTTCTTTGCATTTGCAAGAAACTCAGTTCTGTAATACAATACAGCCATAGAAGATGCTGAGAGAGGTTTTAAAGCTTTATATCTCTGTCTCCAGAGAATCTGTATATTGAGGGGGCTGCTCACAGCTTCCTTCCTTAAATTCCTCTTTAAATTCCACTTAAATTCTCCTTTCTTCCTCTCACCAAAGAGCATGTGGTGCTGGTCAGAGGGGCTGTTCTTTCTTCCTGCCATGTCTTCTTTGGGCTAGGTGGGCATGGGTTTGATCTGAAATAGCAGTTCCTCTGTTCCTAAAGCTTGAGCATGAAAAGGATTTTTAGACACTTGCTAATGACTGAAAATAAGGATATAAAACTAAAGTCTACTGGCACGTGCAATCTATTCCCCTGAGACACCATGAGGATAGAAACCTGCTGTGGGATCATTGCTATGCAGGGTGTGAGACAGAGCTTGACGAATGCAAATTCGGTGGCTGAACAAAACTATGGACAAAAATTTTGTTTTGTGTTGGCCAAAATATTTATGTTGTGGGAGGAGATTCCCTTCCTTTAAAAAAAATCATTTGTGATAGAAAAATTGTTGGAGAGAAACATGTTGTATCATAGGTAGGTAAAACATATA
Source organism: Morus bassanus (assembly GCA_031468815.1). Lineage (NCBI taxonomy): Eukaryota > Metazoa > Chordata > Aves > Suliformes > Sulidae > Morus > Morus bassanus. The sequence continues at coordinate 56,734,792 of CM062600.1, forward strand.
GCATTTTGTTATTTTGGTCAAGTGAATGAATTCATGACTTTTGGGGAAAACATTTGATTTTTCAAAATTGTGCTTGGCAAAAGCTATGCTTTCCTTACAAGTGTTTTTAAACCATGTTTATTTGATTGTCTTTGATAGCTAGCTAGACTAGCTTACACTGTAATGTGTTGGGTTACAGAATACTGTATTACAACAGAATGTTTCCCCCACTGATAGTGGACTGAGGAGTTGCAAAGTCACTAGCATACAGCATATAGTGCGGAGCCAAACCAAAATGTGAGATCACAGCAGAATGACAGGGATGTTTAAAGCAGAGTATGGAGACATCACCCCAGATTTTCTGGATTTGCCTAGAAATGCAAAGGCAATGAAGAGGGAGCAAGCATAGATTGTTTCTCACTTAACGTTGTCAGAAAGTGCAGCACTGTACAGGATGCTGTATGGAGTGTCAGCCTCCATACAATGGAGACAGCAGCCTGCTACAGGGAGCTTATCATTTTGTCCTCTGTTCAGTCAAAACTTCAACTGTAATAAGATGAAAGCCTGATCTCCTGGCTGTGTCAGCTGGATAACATCTGGATATGTTCCCAAACTGTGGCAGCCCAATAAAAAAGATTAGATCTCAGCCAAATAACAGAGCAGCAACGCAATAAATTGTGTTTACAAATTGTTCAAAGAAAACTATGACCTCTGAAGAAAAAAAAAAAAGACCAAAGTTTCCAGCTTTAATGTTCCATTTCCATTTTGGAAGCATATTGAAAGCAACCATAAGGATTGATGTCGTCTAAATTATGGCACGTGCTTTACTTTTCAGTGCAAAGTTGAGAAAAAAGCAAGGGAATGAAGCTACATCCAACATAGTTACATAGCTCCCATCCCAAATAATTCCTGCTAGTAGCATTTTGTGCCACAGTGTGGCATAGATTAATGGTAGGTAAACTATGTCTTCTCCTCTTTCCTCATTTATATGTGGATGCAGCTTCCTTTCTTTTCAATATATTTTTAACAAATATTTAGTTGCAATGCAAATATTTTATTTGCTGTTCTCAAGCAAAGAAAATATTCCCTTCACTTACTGTTTTTGCTAGTATAGTACAATATGCTGTTATTATTTTTGTCATGCTCCTAGACCCATGCAGAATTTATTTGAAACTGTAGAATAATTGGAATTAACTTTTTTCCCAGTAAACTACTGGTTGGGAAAAGTGAAACACAGATTTTGATGATATATGAAATAATGGTCTTTTGCTCGATTTAGCAAAAATCAACTTTTTTTCTACAACTCTGAAACAGTACAAACAGAAAAAGCAGAAATACACTAACCCTCTAGTGATATGAAATTGTCAGAGCTGATATCCTGCAGCCCAAATGATTATTTCGTATTTGGGTTCTTAACATGTTTGTTCTGTTAAAAAGAAAAATCGGTTGTGTCAGATATTTTTTATGTAATCTGGCTTATTTACCAAAAAGCAGTAAAAAGTCTTAAGTCCTGTTTCATAGGTTAGATTAGCAGCTCTCAAAGATTTGACAAAGGTGGTTCTCTTTGAGTACCAAAAAGGGTCAGAGTAAGTTTACCTTCGCACTTTTTTTTTTTTAAAGTAAATTTGCCCTTACACTTTTTTCTGGTGATTCAAAGTAATCTTTATACCCACATTTGAAATGTGCTTTCTGATATCTTTTGAATATGGCCACATAGGAAGGAGAATTTGAGGGAGAGAAGAAAGCCAGAAGCATGAGGGGGAATTCATGATACCATTAGTGCTAAAAACAATAGTTCAGAAATTATATCTCAGACATCAAATCAATGTGACTGGCTGCCAGATTACAGATTTTTTTTTTAATGACTGTACACAATTTTTGTCTGCATTTTGAAATTCGAACTCTTGGTGTTACTTCTTCTTTCTACCATATGTATGTATATGTACATGTGTATGCATATATAGCAATTAGGTTAGCCACTTCCAGATTTCCTCACAAAGAAGACAGGTACGTAACTTCAGCTTTCTTTTGCTGTAGTGGTTCATATTTCTAAGTGTATCTTGCAATCAATCATTCCTCAGTTCTGCGCCCAAAATGCCAGTCTCCCATCCTTCCCATCTTTCCTGTACTCCTCACTTCTGCAGGGTGAGGTTTCAGGCATTGCGGGAGGAGGACAGAAGAGCAGAAAGATTTGGGATGCTGCTTTGTGTTCTTTCTGTTGCCCTTTTCCAATCTCCTGAAAAAAAGGCAAGGAAAACAGCCTCTTGTTGCAGGAAGGAGTTGCTATTCTCTTTCAGAAGGTGGGTAAGTGAAGCAGGCAGAGAGTCAAAAGGGTTTCCTTTTAAGATGGGACTGAAGTCCATGAGAGACCTGGAATTTTTCTTGTCATCAGCGTGCTGGCTCCAGTCTTGGACCAAATTTCCTGCTCTTCCTTCTCCCCTTAGGAAGGGGAGCTGGCTACTTAGCTACAGAGAGCTCTGTGAAGTGGATGCAGGTGACAGCTCTTGGAGACATCAAGCAGTGAAGGTCGGAAAAGCCCACTGAAAGATTCCTGTATAAGCACAATGTCCAGTATTCCTGGGCCAGTCATGTATTTCCATGACCTTCCTGAGGCTGGGAGTGTGAAATCAAATGAAAGACTGCCAGCCTAAAAGAACAGCAGCCAAGATAATTCTGAGGTGATGAGTCTTTCACATTCCCCTGGAAAAAGGGAAGCACCACCAAAAAGCCATAGGTCAGGCAGAGCTTTGAATGGTAATTCTCTTCTTGGTTTCCTTGCTTCCCATCAGCTTGAACAGTGACAACTTGATATGACAGTTATTATACCTGCCTCCCCTGTCTTGGATTGCAGTGGCAGTTCTGCTTGGTGGGAAGTTTAACAAAAAAGGTTTTTTCTACCACCCAGTTCTCAAAATTTTCTCCACCTACAAAAATAACCCTTTCAGCCCTTTGATGCCCTGACAGTTCAGCATAGCCAGTTCTTTAATCAAGGAGTCTCAAAGCACTTGAGATTCTAGGTGAAGAAACACCTTGAATATATCCTTGCTACAGAGACATAAAAAGCTGTTTCCCCACCACACTGAAGACTCATTTATAGGTGGCTAACCATGCTAAATTAAACTATATGAATAGTTATATATACTATATAAATACAGTATTTATACTATATAAATATATTGTTGCTAGTAGCTTTCCTCTTCCCTTCCTTTTCCACACATTGCTTAGGTTGTGCATGTAGTTTACATTTGGGCCAGCTCCAGTCAGCAAATGCTAGATTATGGAAAAATCCTAGAGTATGAAAAATCTTTTTTCTATGTAGCCGTGACCAGTACTACTCATTAACAGAACCGCTATATATGTGCCATTTTAACTAATCTCATCAAAACAGGTAAGCTTTGGTAACTTTGTCATCTGTCCTGCTTACTACCAAATCTAGTCATTCCCCAGCAGGATACTTTTTCCTAGCTACTGTTAGAAAGCGAGAGGCTACTGGATGGCTCCAGAAATGTTCCTGCTCTGATTTTGTGTCCAGCAGGCTTAGGGAAGGGCACTTTTCTGCAAATCTGGCTGGTTCCTGATTGCATCGACTCCAGGGCTTGGCCACAATTCTTGATGGCAGTTTCTGAGTGGTTATAAGCTGGTCCTGATTATTTCAGGAATAAAAATGAATTTTCAGTTCCCCCAGTAACACACTGTGATTTGTTCGGGGACAAATCTAGACTGTGACAAGTCCAAGTTTCTCTTTTGTTAGGCAGAAGGGAAGTAAAAGTAGATAACTATAGTCACCCGTATGAGTAAGCCAGGAATTCATGAAGTGATTCATAAATCGTTATAAAGACCACTAAAGTCTGCTAAAAAGGAGTCCTGTCTGGCTGTACAAAGTAGTGCATTATTATTGGGAGGGTTTTTTGGATGTTAAATCAAATGTGAAATCTCTAAAACTGTGCTTTTCACTTTGCATTTTGGAAAGGATTTTTTCTCTGTTGTTGGCTGCTGGTTAAAGTCATTTTTCAGAGATTAGTTTTCACAAATGAGTTTTGAAAACATAGAGGAAGATATTCCATGATTTTTTAAATAATAGTAGTAATAAAAGTCTGTCTGTGCATTGCTCTTAATCTCTGGCAGCAAATAACAGTCTTTCTGTGTGAGTGCTATACAAAGAAATAACTCCAGTCCTTACTAGGAGATGTAACCAGAAATAGGTAGTTGTAGCACTTTTTTAAAACTTCTGATATTTTTATCACAATATAGCTACTGGTTTCTCTTTTTAAAAAAATTTTTCCCTGGTATTATTGTGAAACATATGCATACCTTATTCTCTTCCTCCCTATTATGTCTTTAAGTCTACACCGCATCAGTTATCTGGAACAATGAAATATTTGACACATTAAAGACTCAATGACTCAGTAGTGACATGTTTATTTCCTCCGTCTATATAGCATATCTGAAGTAATATATATGTTTATGAAGTTAATACCAAATCAACACAAAGACCATCCAAACCCTATCTAATATGCCTAAAAATGTGATTCTCAGAGAAAACTGAACAGGCAGTAAATCATCCAGAGTTCATCTTGACTCGTGTTATACTCAAATGTAAATTACGGATCTACCAGAAATGTAGTAAATAGGTTTCAAATTAAGTCAAAATCACACAGATAATGTGAGGCAGATACTGATTCTGAGCCGCAGCATAAAAGATCTCAGGAGTCTTGGATTTAAATGCAGCTATAACTTGTATGATGACCCTGTCCAGAAGTGTTCTGTAGTGCTACTATCACAGTTGCACCTTCTGTTGTATTCAGGGTGAGATTACAGCTTCTTTACACTTCTGCAGGAAAAACATTCTTTATTGCTAGTTTAAAAAAAGTCATGTCGTGTATTGAAGTCCAGTCTCAGGAGAACAGGGACCAGATGCATGCTTTAGGATACTGGCAGTCCGTGTTAACACGTTAACTAGTGCAAACACTAATCCCTCCTAGGAGCAGCTACCTCGCACACCTGCCACAGGGAAGGGTAGGTGGGTGTTCTTGCTTGGCACAGACTTGCAGCTTGCTTTTAGGAGTGGAGAGAGAGACTGATCTCTGACAGGAATAAGACATCAGTTTTCACTCACCCTCTTGCAGAAATATCCTGGCTCTTTTTTGTTGACCTTCCTGGCTCTTTTCCCATAGGTGAGAAAGTGGCCCTGAGCCATTCCTGAGCCCAGGCTGAGCTTTTGTTTACTAATCAGATCCCACTGGTCTAGTGGGTGGTTTGGTTATCAGGGGCATTGACCAGAGGATTATAACCTCAGGTTTCCATCTGCAAAAATGACTGTAGCACCTACTTGTAATATACTTGGAGGTATGCAATTTTAAGGAAATGTAGAAAAACGTTGAACATACAAAGTCTTTAAAATCCTTGCATAGAATCCTCAAAGTAGTGTGTATCCTTGTGGTGACAGTAGTGACAGAACTGTGCAAAACGTACCACTGAAGTGATGAACCTCTGTGGCAGCTGCACCACCAGGTTCATTCTGAATATTTCTCCTCCTCTGCCAGGCTTTTAAGTTTATACTTTGAGTCCAGATCAACATTTTGATGTGGTCAGGCTCTGCCCAACTGGAAGTGATTTAACACTTGCCTTTATATACATTATATTAACTTCAGATTATTTATTTTCAAATAGCTCTATGTTACATACAAAGATTTCTAGAACTTGAAACCTGAACCTGGACATGAACCTAATATCTAACTCCTATGATGTGTCACCATTTGAAAATATATCTTCTCTGTATCTGGGCTGCACACTGTTCTTTTGGAAGCCTGCACCAGTGGAAACTGCTAAACATTATAGTGATCTAAGTAAAGTAGAAACAATCTTTAACTCTTATCTATTGGGGATTTTACAGCTGTGTGTTTCTGAACTCCTAGGTTTGTTGCTCCGGCTCATTCTTCTCACCACATCAGCCCCCAGAGAATTTCAGTTCCACGTCACATGATGCAGAGACAGACTCCACAACCTTCCCACCTTCAGCAGCCTGCAGGAATGCCTCTAAAGACATACCAGCCAGCAGCAAACCCTTCGTTTCAGCCAAATAGCCTCCACATCCAAGGTAAGAAGGAAGAATCATCATCACTGATGTTAGTTGTTTGTCACTGCTGTGTGGCTTCAAATTAAGTGCATCAAGGGCTGGCACTGGTATTTTAAGGCACTTTTCTTTTTGAAAAACTCTAGGAAGTAGCTTTCAGAACCCTGCCTTCAGACTTCCTTAAAATTCTTAGCTTAGCTTATTGTAATTCATCTTAATATGGAGTTATGGGTTTCTCTTCAGACTGATTCTCAGAGCTGTTGAAATAGAACTGCAAATAATTCTGTGATGGCCTCTGCTTTTAATTTTCTAATGTCATGCTTCTAATCCCTCCTAACTTTACACGTTAAGTGTTACCAGGTTTTCAAGAGGTGGAATATTTTTCTCCCTTGCACTTGTGGAGTAATGGAGACCATTTCTTTCGTTAGCGTACATGTCTCTTACAGCTGTGTTCCCACTTGCACTGTGTAAACAGCTTCTTCAAAACTTCTCTCTTTGTTCAATCAAGCATAAACTTCTGTAGCCAAGAAGAAAATTAACAGCAGCTGAAAACAATGTTGGATTGGTTTGGTTTTTTTTTTTGTTTGGTTTTTTGTTTTTTTGTTTTTTTTTTTTTTGCTAGCTGGTATGGAGTCTGAATGGTAATTACCTTAACATTTCAGAAATGTGTTGACAGCAGTAATGCTGTTTCCTCTCAACTGTTTAAATATATGGTTTGCCATATTTACATACACAAGGTACATAGCACACTGCAGTTTCATAGGCCTTGGGATTCTGCTTTTTGATCAGGCTCCTTGAGAATTATCCCAGTAGATATCACAGGAAACATCTTGAGAAAATCGAGTCTTCTTATATTTTCTTCTCCTGATGGAAGCAGTCTCTCTAGGCAAAGGGATGAGGCAGGACACTGAGGCATCTCCCAGAGTTTGTGATTGTAAAGGGGAGAAAGGAAGGTGCTGTTCTGTTTTGTTCTTCTTATCGTACTAGACCACACGTGAGCAGGATCTGAGCCAGGTGCTTTTTCTCCAGGAACCGCTAATCCTGTACAGCACTGATTAGGACTAGAAGAACATGAAATTTACCAATGGATATAAACAGACATTAAGGTCTGTCTTCCTGCCTGGAACAAAACTTGTCTTTGAGTGCATAGATGGCTTTACCATCCTCTTCGTCTCATGGTCATGGGAGATTCAGTAATTGTAGAAGCCGGGATCACAAAGAGTTGCTCCAAAGCTGAACAGTTTTCAAAGAATCCTGCCTCCCAGAGGTTCACAGATCACCTCGGATTAGTTCCTACTCTACACAGGACTTGCACTGGGTGGTGCAGATAGCTCCATATTTGCTTGGGCATCTTCTCTTTGCCAGAGCAATGCTACTGTGTTCCCATCTCCCCCTCCTACAGTCCAAAGAGGATTTGAAAGGACAAAAGACATGGGTCATAAAAACCATTTTAAGAAGATGGCCCAGTAGAGACCCTCATCTGGGCGAATGGCTGCAGCCCCATTCCACATCTGAATTTAAGATAGATCTTAATACTTCCTTCTGAGTGGATCAAAAAATGGATAACCTCAAGGGCTTGGACCTTAAACCCATACCTTATTTAGTGCCATGTTAGCATTACTGTGTTTGCCTCCCTGACCTAGGAAAACCTATGTTGAAAATAGACATTGCTGACAGGAATTATATACACATAGATAGCAACTCAAAGTTGCAATTGTAAAGATCTCTGCACTTAAAACTGGTAGGAGGACAACATGGGCTGAACTCTAATTTTTTTTTTTTTTAGTATTGAACGATGTAATACATTGTAATACAATAGCCACATTTGGGTATTAAATGTTCTTTCAAAGATTAAGTAACCTATTGTTGCTATAAGAGGTATTTTGTCAGAATGTACTCCCTCCAACTTAAGCACAGCCGTCTCGCTCCTATGTGCTACACTGAAAGCTTTGTTTGTCCTGTGTGGCTGAAAGGCTTGCCTAAACTCTCCCTCTCAAAAGCAAATGTTTCAAGAGTTCATGGTCATGTTTTCCCAGCAGCAATACAAAGATTGCCATCTTCCTTGGTCGCATCATTATAATGTAGAAAAACACCATGGAGTTATCTTACCAGCCTGGACTATTTGATACATAAGAAGTGTCTGTGGGAAGCTCTGTTAGTTTCTGTCTCCTGCAGTTCATAACCTGCCTTTTCATGATTTAAAGTGCTGTAGCTGTAGCCACTTCAGCTCAGCCTGCTACCAAACAATGGTAACATTTTTGTCTCAATGTGTAACTTGTCAACTCCATTAAATTGACTGTACTGAGGAAGAAACCGTTTCATTGCCCAAAAGCTTTTTGAAGAGAATGAGTTCTAAACAGACTCCCTTAGTGAAAGCCTGAGCATCTTAAAAGCTCATGGAGATCTCAGAACACTATCCTTTAGAAAGAAATGATGTAGGAGATCCAAGACTGACAAGCCTCTTATATCTAATAGCTACTTTTATTGTGAAACTGCTTTTTCTTGGAAGAACATTGTCTGCAGTTCAGATTTCATTATTTGTTCTGCGTGATTTTCAGCATCGGATACACAGTAATGTCAGAGAGGGCTTTTTATTGCTTTGGTTAATATTATATAATAGACTAAATATTCCCTTTCCTTCCTCTTGTGAAATTTACAATTTCTTTTGCTGCCTGGGACGTTTGGAAGTGATGATGTTAGACGACTCACTGAGCTGCAGAAGTGAAGTTCTTTTTTGCCTTTCATTAGACTGTAGTATCTTTTATTGGATTACCCTAGGCAGTAAATCTGAAACTATCCTGGGCTGGAGACTGGAGTGACTTCCCATCTTGATGCCATTGTACACCATTGTACTATGTGTTTGTAGACAGAATAGAAGACAGTACAGGTCCTGGAAATCTGCAACAATTGGTCCAGCACCTGTATTGTACTGCCGAGTCTTCTCAGCCAAGAACAACTACAGGGATCTCAGCAGAGGTACCTGAAGATGCAGGCATCTGCATCACACAGGCAGCTGCAAGAATAAGGTATTGCTCTGAGACAAGTCAGAAGAGATGCATGAGGTAGGAGATGAAAGAACAACAACAGAAACTCCTCCTTCACAGTGAGCAAGATTCTAGTGCTTATAGTATAGAGTGGGGTAAAGCTCCTTTGGGCATGGACATAGCTGACTTGATTTTGGATGCTACTGATACCGTAAACATTTTGTACTAGAAATCTGACTGTCTTTTAAAATTGTGCCAGTAACTCATGTCATATGTGTGAGTTAAGCTGATGACCAATGCTGGCTGAGTAATGGAAGAAATAAAAAAGTCATGCGGAACATTCAATAAAAAAAAAGTTGCCATTTCTTTAAAAAAATTGTTTAGCTGATATGAGTTAGCTATACTAGTTTATCTATACAGGCAGCTCAGTAGCAGTTATCTTTTAATTACAAATAATCAGATTTAAATAAATAGAAAAGTTTCTAGGTTTTCACATTTGCATGTCAGTATGGCAGTACAATATGTGACTCATATCCCTGTCTTACTCTTTATTTTCCTTTTGTTCTTCACACTCAGATGGTACCAAATGGTTACTTGATGTTTGTGTAATTCACCTAGTGGACACTGTAGAAATATACTGCAGAGGAACACTATTTTGAAGTAGTTCAGGCCAAAGGCAGCTGAAATTTTTACATACCATTACAGTAAAGACTACTAACCCATGATATATGTTTCTTAATGGCAATTATAATGAATTTCTTGAGAAAATATTCTCTCTTTGTGGTGCCCGGCAGAGAGTTGACTGAGGAGGAAATAAATGTCTGTCAGAAACTTCCTACCTTATGGAAATGATAACTGCGGCAGTCATTCATTACATATCTGTAATGAAATCTTTGTCCACATCAGTTTAGTGGGATCAGGAGTCTATCACAAACTTATGTGGACTATGATTTCAGCTGTGAATTTGAGATGGGCTGTGTACCTGGGATTTTCAGGTGCTCAGCATCTCTCAGGACAAGGCTCTGTATGTGATAAAGAACAAAATCCTCTTGCTTTTAGAAAAGATTCTTGCAGTATACAGCTATTTTATCATATTTTGAAATATTTCACTTTCCTCAGGAAATAATGCTATCATGCCAGAAAAATAACTGTTTTTTCTGTTTCTTGACATCATGGATCTTGGATATAGTGTACTGATTCAAAGAAACACAATTGACATAACCATGTGTGTGTGTGTGTTTTAAGTAGTTTAATAAGAGAGCAACTGATGCAATCCAGAGTTGCAGTCCTGAGAAGAAATGTTCAGTTGCTGGAAGTTAATTAGCCAACCTGTTTGTCTTTTTTATTTTTCCAGTGCTGCATGAAGACACAAAAACCTGATGCTACAGGTTGTTCTCTAACAGATAATCTTGAATGAGGGGCCAGCTATGGTCAGGGTCTAGGGTCTGAATTGCATATGGTTTCATGTTATCCTACATTCAGCAGTAGTGTAGATTATCTTAGGCATGGCACCACGTGCATAAAAGGAAGAGCTCCTGATGCCAAGTTAGGAGATTTTCCTGTATCATGTTTGGGCTCCAGTTCAAAGACCTCTTCACTGTGACCTGACGCACTGCAGACATGGACAAAGACATTTAGAATAGTGCTAAAAGCTGAGGGGAAGAGAATGATGTATGCTCTGTTCTGCTCTTTCCTGTTTATAGCTCTCCATTTTATAAGATGGATATTTATGACACTGAGTCATGAAAAGAGAATTTATCTAGGAAAGCAGAATTATTTTTCTGTGCTCTCTTTCCATCTTAAAATATTATTTGGGGGTTTATCAGTTAATGAAAGTGCTTTGGGCACTTCCCTGGTTCTTTCTGCAATATAGTGGTTAATGTACTAATGCGTCAAAGCTTGTAAGACTTTGCACGACAATATTCTTTTGCTTAAATAGTGAATGAGCAAACACAGAGGATGTGAGTCACAATAGCTCAACCCCAAGGTAAGTAGTTTTTCTGCCAGACTTCAGCTAGCAATAGTCAAAGTTACTGCCAGATCGTTCTGCATCAGGAACAGGATGCTGTGAGAAAGGCACAAAAAGAGAATGACCACAGAGCAATGTGAAAGGACATTTCAGCATGTGTCTTGAAGGGTCTCGCCAGCTGGCTCAGACCACTATAGATAGAAATGGTTGTTTCTGGTAGCTAGTCTGACTCAACAGTAAACTTTTGCAGTGTGTCCGATTGCTGGTTGAGAGAAAAGTTGATTTTAAAAGCATTTTTAAAGGAGGCAAAAATTGTCAATAGCTGTGTAGCTTCTAAGTCAAGTTTTGGATGGCTGCTGTTTTTTTCTTTCACTTTAATTTATTTTACTGCAGTTAATTCTTAAATGTCAGTCAGGACTGAACATTTAAGGATTAACGGGTTGTAAATTCCTAACATGCTTTGCAGTCTGACTCAGTTTTGTTGCAGTTAAACGTTAAAAAAAAAGCCCAAAAGATTGAAACCGTCATCTTACAGCTAGGGCTGCGAAGTGCCTGCAGCCCCTGCAAAAGACAATGAAATCTATGAGTGTTCAGCCTCTCTAGAGTGAGCAGAGAATCTGCAATTGTGCCTGCTATGGAAAAGGAACCATGCTTCTACATTTTATTTTTCTTTCTTTCTTTTTTCTTTTCTTTTTTTTTCTTCTTTTATATGAAGTCAAAATACTCTTTTTTCATGCAGGTTTTCAGACACAACACTGACAATTGTTTCAGTGTTCTTTCATGTAACTGTTTGCCTGATCTAAACTCTTGTTATGTATGTGTAAATGAGGCATTTATCTCATTATGTGTACACAGAAGTATCCTGCAAGACTACTAAGTAAAATGCAGACTATGTTTCTCTCACCATTGTTACCTAGACCTCCTCACAAGGTCTCTTCTGAGTTCCCGGGTGCAGGTTCAGACTGTCTTTTCCTGTCCATAGTCCTGGCCTATTCTGATGCTTTTAAATATTGAGTTTTCTATTTCAATTCAAGCACAACTTATGCATGCCAACATCTGTATGTTTCCTCACAGGAACCACAGAGAATAGTCTCAAATGAAAAATAATTAGAATCATAAAACTCCTAAATCATGCATCCTTCCTCCCACTTGGCAGAAAATCAGTTTTATCACATAAAGTGATACAGCATGTTTTCCACTGTGTCCTTCTCCTTTCTCCATTCCTGTTATTAATGAAATGAATTATCTGTACATAAACACTCTGTGTGGCTTTAGCAAACAACAGTCCCATGTGCACACTTCCATGGGAAAGTTAACGGAAATACACCTAGCTCCTAGCCACAATACAGAAAAAGTTTGCCAAGTGCCTTTTCTTCATAATGTGTTTCTAAGCATAGAATATCCCTGTAACGGGATTTGAGGTTGGGAGGTTTGTTTGGGTTGGGCTGTGGAACTGCACCAATATAAAATTTTTATTTTTAAAATACTTTTTATTTATAATTCAAAACTAGATGCCCCATGCAAGGCATTTCTAATTACTAGTAATGAATGAATGGGCCAACAGTTGTGTTCAGGTGTCATGTAATACCCAAGATACTTAGACATGTCCCTCTCAAATATCGATAGGTTGTGATTCCATGTTTCATGCTTCCAATAAAAGGATCTTCTCTGCTTATAATCTCCTATCCTCTGGGATATTTCTTTGGTCCTTTCTGAACTGTTAAATGGTACCCAAAGACCTTCTGTCATATGCTGCTCACCCAAATGTCCTGTTACTTTTAGGGAAGGATGTGAGCTTTTAATCCTGTCACCTAATTTGCTTACTACTCATGGTTTGTTACTCCTCATGGACATCAGTAGATCCGAGGCATGAAAGCTGAATGTCTGGTATAAATATGCTTTCCTAACTACATAGGGTGGATACACAGAGGCCAATTCCTGAACTCATGGAAGATGAACTTCAGCTGGCTGTCCCTGTAGCTATCCAGATTAGGGTTCCATATTCCCTTCTAGTACAAAATGCTCTTTGAAGTCAAATCTGTGAACATTTATAATCACTGCAAGTAACAAGGTTTCCTCCTTTTTTATAATATGCAAAAGACAATAAACAGATGCCTAAAGAGAGGAGAGTAATTTCAGTTCTTGAATTGTAATCCAGTATCTGCAGTTCAAAGTTTCTATACAGAAGATGCATTAACAGATGTTTTCAATCCCTCTTTTCCCCTTTTTTCCTTTTTTTCTGATGTTGATGTTTTAAGAGTTTAGGGAAGGTTTTGTTGTTGTTTCTTTTTATTGATCTTTCCACGCTAAAAGGAACTTCAGCTGGAAGGACTTTGTCATATCGATGTTGGTGAACTAGAGTGGCTAGAGGAGACAGCCCTGCATGTCAGCTTTTTCTATTGACAGTAATGTCTTTGAAATAAATTTGAGACACAGGAAATTCCTTAAGATGCTTTCAGAGGTAGGGGGTCATTTTTCTGACAGTTGCTTTTTTCATGATTTACCACAACACGTTCTTCATCAAGAGAATAGCACACCAGCCCTTAGGCAATAAGCTGTTTGATAATAAAATCTTCAGAGACTGTATCACTCCTGGACCTATTTTTGGACAGTCATGGCCTACAATTTCTATGTAGCACCTTGGAGATAATGCACTGTCTTTTTCCTTTTTCCTTTATGCTTGGAAAGAGAGTGGTGAGAACAAGGAGCCACAGCACTGGCAGAGAGGAGCTTGATTCACAGTTTTTCTTAAAAGAAAAATATGTATATATTGTAATACTGAATTTGTAATGGTTTCATGTCCGACATACACTCTAAGAACATATTATGGAAAACAGAAATAAGTGCATACCAGTCTTTTACCTGTAAAAGCCATCCTTCACACTCTGAGCAAAATCTCCAAAACTTAGACTTAGCAGCAATTTTTTAAGGAGGAGAAAAGACCTTGCTTCCATGAGAAAAATCTTCAGGCCAACCTACTGCATAACATCTGTTTGTGCCTCTTAGATTGCATACATGTCCCTGTTTTACCAAGTAGCATGGTTTTGGTTATATAAATATATATTTTGGCATGGACTTCAATGAATTTACTCAGTGCTTATATGCCTCTCTCAAATATCACTTAAGGAACAAAAAAACATCTTAAAGAACAAAAACTGTGGTCGGGATTTTTTATGTCATGTAGCACAATGGTCTTGGTTCTCTTCCATGTGGACTCATTGCTGCTGATGAGTGGGTAAGACTCTCACCCTGTATTTACAGCCAGCAGGTCCCATAGATCGTCAGCCAGCAGCCCTTCTGAGTCTCATATACACATGCCCACTATCAGCCAGATGTCTGGGCATCAATGACAGACCCTCAGATTTTATTCAGACCTTACTTGGGTAATCTTCCTTTATTTTGGATTAAGCATCTTCTTAGATTTTTCAGGCAGCAGCTCAGTGTGAAATCCAGAGAGTACCAGTTCAGACAGCAGGACTGCAGAGTAAAGGGAGAAAATTCCTGAAAAACTTCAGCTTCTAGCCAGTCATTGACTCTCACAAGTCATGCTGGAATCAGGATGTCCATGACTGGACATCCGAATTGTGTTCAGAATTAGTAGCAACTGGAGGAAGTCTTAGAGAGCTTCATATCAAAGCTGATTTATTGGTGGAAAATAAATGAAGTCCTGGTGCTACTGCAGTCGAGGTTTTTATCGTTCTCACGGCCATGGTTCCACATGCTATCCCTTGTATCTCTGTCCAGGTCTTTTACTGACCACTTTCTTCTCCTCGTTGTAGGTTTTTATGGGCAGCTTCAGACTTTCTGCCCTCCACATTATGCTGAGACTCAGAAGAACGTACAACATGGTGTTTCTTGCAATGTGGTTCCTCCTTTTGAAGACTGCTTAGCTCCCACATCAGCTGGCCAGGCAGGGCTCGGCATTTTCCATCGAACTTTTTCAGCTCATTCTGGTATTACAGGTAAATGACAGCTGGGGACTTTGTGGACGGTTGTGTATAGTTTGTGGACTTCGACAGATCTGCTTGAGTTGTGTACGTGACTGGGACCTGTCATGACAGACTTGATTCTTCACAAAGAGGAGATGGTTTTCTGACCTTTGTGGAGGGGTTGGCATTGGGACCCAGCCACCATGGGTCACAGTAACATCTGGCCTGTATGCAGACGGCACACTGTTGAGGGCTTCTCAAAGTTCTAACCTCTGGGGATGAGACAGTAACTAGTTCATGTATTTACTTTGAAATACAGTCCGCTGAGCCCTGTTTGATGTTTGTGCAGCCACTCCACTCTGCCATAAGTGTTGTAGCAGGGACCTGAGATGATTCAAACCATTGATTTTGCTTCATGCATGTTTGATTTTTCTCAGTCTTGAATTTCATTTATTCACATTTCCATGACAAAACTGCCTGGGTGCACACTTTTCTGTGCACACTTGACTTAGTCTCTGCCTAGCTGAAAAGTACATAAGGGGCTTGCATACTGCTCTGGAAGGGTTGAAGTTACCTCTGTGCATAGGATCAGCACAAGACAGTGGGCCTAATCTTAGGGCCTGAGCACAATTGATGCTGAAGTCTTTTATTGTCCTTCCACACAGAATGATTTCACTTAACATTTATTGTGCTTTGAAATCTCTTTTACCTCTTGATCCTTCAGTAGTACATTAAAAACCCAATGCACCTGTAAGTTCAAAGAGGCATCTCACAGTAAACATCCCAAAAGATGGGAGCTTTTCTGCACACAGTTACTCTTGTGCTTGCTACTATTGCTTGTAGAAGTTAGTCATTTCTGTACCAGGGTCTGCTTTACAGCAAATGAGTTTTACCATATTTTATTGCCTCTTATCATAGGTTGGGTATGATGAAATTCAATAAGCAAGCATGATGTTTATTTTTAAAATTATCACAATTTTAGCTCCCATTAAATGGGCAAGTGTTAGTTGTGATGCCATCTGCTGTACTGCAGACTTGAATCTGACAGAACTGAAATTCCTCCCTTTGTAAGCAGTAAGTTATGTAATTATTAATTTCATACATATGTTGGCTTGTTTGTTTTGTTTGTCTATTTGGTTTAAAGCCATTTCCAGTTCTCTACATAAGTATTAGGACATTCTCCATGATATAACTATCCTAGTTAATTAATGATTTTTGTATTTTTTCCAGTTTATGACTTTCCAGCAGGGTCCACAGGTATCTTTGGAGACTCAGCTCACAGCATGCCAGAGGATAGCAGTTTCCTACAAGTAAATGCAGTGGATCGTTGTTCTAGCCAGCTTTCTTCTGTCTACACTGAAGGCTAAAGTAACATGAATCTAGTTACAAGAACTTGATTCCATTTCATCTTGCCCTTCTGATATATCTCTGTAAAATTTTTCTCTCCATGAAACTGCCATGTATGTATGGGGATATAGGTTGATATACATACAAAAAGGAGAGAAAGAAAGCAATCACTGAGCATTCATCATGTTATCAAGCAGTCAGCTGAGGAGCAGAATGTTTGGAGAAAGCAAGCTTTGCCAAAACCTTAGCAATTGTTTCTTTTCTTTTCATCTGTGGCACAGCAACTCTACTTTTTTTGTGTGTTTTTTTTTTCTTTTTAATTTGTCAAAGGGAATTCACAGACTGAACAAGAAAACTGCTTGTTGGCTGTAATCCTTTCAAGCTGAATGGGTGGACTTACTGAAGAACACAGCTTTAGAAAACTCCATTTTTTTAAAAAAAAAAATTGAAAAGAAGTAATACCAGAGCATACTACAAAAGTTTCAAAGACACACAGCTTTTTGCACAGCCTGTTCACATGTGATGCTTCCAAAATTAAACACACACCAGCATCAAAAAGGGAGAGAAATTAGACATGTACCCTGGCACTACCCATTGGAGTCATTGGTGCGGCTTCTTTTTGGAGCCAAACATCATTGGTACTGGATTTCTTACAGGCCTTGGATTAGGAAGTCTTTTCCTTCCCTCTGTATTTTAAGCCATACAATATGGCCGTTGCTGTTTTTCCAGTATTCCTTCTGACCCAGTGCTTTATGCAATGAATAAGAAGGGTTAAATGCACTACATGAGAAGGTACATGGACTTTGTCTATATTTAGCACAGCTGCTAGATAAAAATCAGTATGTTTTAACCTTCTGTTGGTTTTTAATTATATTGTAGAGTTTTATTGCTATATGTGCTATAGTACTCTGTATGAAGATTTAAAATACCCTGTAGAAAAGATATGCTTCCTTAAATTCCATATATTTTTTTTAAAAACAATCTGTACTGATTCAATTAAAGTGTTGTTGCCATAACATTTTTCATTTCCATAACACATTTTCAGGATGAAGAGCTACTCTTAAGTTTGCCGTGTTCCCTCTGGTTATTTACAGATGTAAAACTGAACTGCTGTGGTGGTTTTGATTTTTCTACTCAATATCAGGCTCTGGTCCTTGAATTTAGTCCAGGATGCAAGAAAATGAGGTTGCCCTTTGTGAAAGCTACAAGGGTATGAGTTAAAAACAGTATTTTGCAGTGGAGATGTGTCATTGCTGTTATCCTACATACCTTGGGAGCAACCCTTACATTATGTAAGACTAAATTTTAGGTTATTAACCCCTGTTTATCCATTCTGTGGACTTCTTACTGTGTAGTGTGCAGCTTAATATTCTCATGACTTGAGTTAATAAGGACAAAAATCCAAAGTTCATTCTTACAGGCTAGACCATAACTATGCTTCTGAAATCACTCAGCTAGAAAGATGAATTTTAAAAAATGTTTATAGAAACACTTCCTTATCCTGAGAAGCTTTTGAGAGTTGTTGAATGCAGTTTGTGTCAAATTCATAATTTAATTTGCCATTATGTTGCGTAGATGAATTTATGTCCGATGTTTATAAACACTGGCAGTCTTTTGAGGTTTATATTCATGGAGTATATTCGTACATAAAGGCGTATGTGCTTATATATTTAGTGGAGAGATTTTCATCCAATAAATGCAAAGTATATATGGATAAACCATGCACATAAATAACATACAATAAGAAGTAATATGGCTTGAATACAGATAATTCTGTACTAAGTTCTTCCCCCTTTTATTCTGCTTCTCACATCACAAGTGAATGTGTCCCTCTGCTTCAGCTTGCAATAGTAGGTCTAGTTGTTACTATATGTGGTTTGCATTGGTTTAAATGATATCAGGCTTCCCTACACAGCTATACATATACCAGCAAAAAGACAGTCCTTTTGCATTAGTGTATGATCTGGCCCAGTGCATTGACAGTGAGTTTCATTTTTTAATAAAGCTTTAATTTTGTGCTATCTTAAAGCCCTTTCTGTGGTCAGTGCACATGCATAGCTTGGTTCAGCAGGAGTAATTAGGCACACTGAACACTTCAATTTCAAATGTGTAGGACTATGTTTTGTTCCACTGAAGTCAGTAAGGGTAGGATCAGGCCTGGTGTGTACATATGCATGTATATGTACATACATACTTTTGTATACTTCTGTATACATAAATCCTTCAAGGTTCTTTTAACCACACGGTTATCCAGAAGTTGTCAGTTGCTGTGTACAAAACTGAAATATTGCTGCTGACTTCAGATCTGTACCACCTTGACTTTTAAATCTTTTGAACTATTTTTTCTAGTGTCTGAGTACACAAGCTATCCAGTGGAGAGGGGGGCTTATACATCAGGAAAGATCCTGACTGAAGGGGAAGTGGGAAGACAGAATTCAAAAAGGGTATTTGTCATTTGGGGATTCATCAGTTACATTTAAAAAAGGAAACTTTTGCAGGTCATTCCTTCATTCTTACACACACACACACACACACACACACACACACATATAATATATCTACAGGTTTTTGTGAGCATTAATCTTAAAAAGAAAGAGCTAGAGTACAGTCGAGCACATGAGAATGGGCTACCGGTCTGTAAAAAGGTACGCCTTTGTTTACTTGTGTATCAAAGACAAAGAGGATTCTTTACTATTTCATTATTCTCTTTGGAGTCTGACTTTTGGGGATCAACTTATATCACTGAGGGAAATTGTATTAAAAGAACCATTTTATCTCATGTATTTTGGATATTTAAATAGGGAATTGTGTTTGTCACATGTTACAATGAAAAAAGGTGCTTGTGAAAATACATAGTGTAATGCCAGTTACTGACTTATATGCAAATACGTGTGCCTCAGTGATATTTGTGTTGTTATTCTACTTGCTGGATTATTAACTTTCTAAAGGGATTCATATCTAAGAGATGAAGTTATTTTAGACTATGGACATTAAACAATATTCTAATGAAATTATTTACAAGCATTCTTTTATACAATTCTCTTCTTTTTAGACTCAAATGGTCTATTTATATCTGCATTAGAAATGGGTCTACACTGGAGTTTAAAATACAGTTTCAAAGCGCATTTGTACATGTGTGAGTATATGCAAGTACACGTGTGTATTTGGATCTCCCTTTCTATGTATAAATATACATGATATATACACACATACATATAGGCATTATGTTTTACTAATACTGGATGCTGAAGTATTGCAGTGCTAAGGCCATCTGTCACATTGTATTTTGTTTTCAACTTTCTTTGAAGAGGTGTGAATGAGTATAAAAATTACATTTTAACTGTTTATTCCCTGTTTTCCCTGTGTAATTTTATAGCAGATTTTTTTAAACAGCACTTTTTTGTTCTTTGTGTGAAATTCTGTTGTTTTGGTTTTTTTTTTTTTTTATTTCCTAGGCACAGATAAAGCAAAAGAAAAAGACCACAATGTAAAACTAGCTGAGTAGGGGTTTATTTAAGAAAAAACCCCCTTTATTCTGTACAGAAAGCAGCCTCTTGTGTAATATTTTTTACACAAAGCACTTTGTTGAGGAAAGAAAATGAGAGTATGATTTTCCTAAACCTTGCAGAGTATTCTACATATTTATACATGCTTACATATACAAATATGAAGTCCATTTGCCATACTGTGTATCTGGCTGATATTTGCTCTAAAAACTTATCTGTCGCATACCATGAAAAATAAATTTTTAGAAGAATTAGTTATACTTTTTTCTCTACTAGTATGTATAATTTTGTGATTTGTTATAGTTATTTTTCATATAATCATAAGTTATTCTTGTCCTGTTTCATAAAATTCTTTTTTATGTATAAGGTAAAATAGAAAGGTGTATGTGCATGGTACAAAATAAAAGTGGAAAATTATAACTCAATGACATGACCAGTAGAACGTCTTATTTTGCGATGCCTTTAAAGAATACTGCTCCAGGCATTGTCCTTCACCATAAAACTACTAGTATTTGTATGGGTTAGTATAATTAGAAACAGAAATAGAAAAAGAAATCTAAAAGATATCTTCTAACAAACACTTGGGTCAGAGTTTTAAGTCTGGATTTAATTATTGTTATAGTGAGGCTAGATATTTGTAGAGATAAATGAATGCCTTAGTGTGTGTTTACACCCTGGGTGGAGACACAAATAAAAGAACTTTTAATTACATTTTTGGGCTGTGATAATTTTTATTGGTTTCTTTGTTCATGTGGTTCTACAATACAACATGTAAAGAGATTTTACTTTTCTGTCTGTTATTTTTTCTAACTTACTCAAGCAAATAAGAAGTTATTTCAGAGCATTTAATGTAAGGAAAAGAACAAACATCTATTTCTACGGTGCATTAGGCAAAATGCTAACAAAAGATAGAGACAGAAGTTGATGCATGCTAATGTCCATATTGTCCAAAACACATCCTAAGAATCCAGCATGCTTGGGGAATAAGAGGTTACCTTTTACCACACCCGTAAATTAGACTAGAAATCTAAGGACAAAATACAAACTAATAAATTAATTAAGTGCAGAATAATCCTGTTATAAGTTTGCAAAGAGACCTTTGAAAATAATGGGCCAAGCTGATTTTACTACAAAATTATTAGCAAGGTTGTCTCTGAGTCATCCATGAGCAATACAAAAACTAGTAAGCCCAAATTCACTGACGGGTATACAAGTGAGCTTAGTAGAGCTTTACTAAAAATGAACTCTGCCCAGTGCATTCTTATTTACACTGCATCTTAATTTAATGTAAGAAACCTGCCCCATGATTTAGCAAATATTGTTAGTGACTCCTGCAAGCTACCATAAAGAACTGAGAGTTGTTGAATTCAAGTGTTTCAGAATTAATTTTTTCTTTTTGATGGAGAAAGAGCCCTTAAAATGAGAAGTATATGAGTTCCCTGTGTAGTGGGAGGTAACATGGCTTGAACTACCTCAAAGCCATGTGCTTTTCTCTGGGTGCCTGAGCTAGATCAGTTTTTCATGATGTCTGGCAAACCCTCCTATAGCAAAATAGTGAAGTGTAGGAAAGAAATTATATGACAGCTATATTCCTCCAGAGAACATAATTTCTTAAAGAAAGTTGCCTGAACTTTTTATTCTATAAAGTGTTGGTGTTTGTTTTTTTCCTATTTCAGAACAAAACCCTTTTTGAAACATCAGAATTTCTCACAAGACAGAAATTCGGCGGGCGGGATGGTGGTGGGGGTTATTATTTAGTTGCCTCTGTGTAGTCGTAGGAGTTCTCCCATGCACCTGTACCAAAGCCACAGTGTGTTCCTGAATTTATACCAACTCTGCCCCAATGGAAAATAGTTCAATAAAGCTCCATTTGCTATACAGCTATCACCTTCAATATAAGTGGAAAAAACCAAACAGCATTCTGCCATTCTGAATATGAATCTATTCATACTTACTGCACCTAATTACAAGACACCTTGTAATAGAGTGACTACATCTGTACGAAAACACAACTGTCCATTTTCCTAGGCCATGATCCTCAGGAAAATGCTTCTTCACGTTCAGACTTGCTCTTTTCTACCTTGGATCACTTTAAGACCCCAAATAATATCAAATGTATTTTGAATTACCTGATTTTTAAACTCTCTATGTAAACCACTGTAAATAAGCTTCCTCAAGAAGCAGCTTTAAAAAGCTTTTGCCGTAATGGACAGTCTTAAAGTGGACAAATTCTGCATGACTGTGTATACTCACTCACTGCAATATATAGCTACAGGAAACAGAATGGTAAAATCAATATTGCAGAATGAAAAATGTTAGTCTTTTAAGGTTGCTGTGTCTCCTTCCAGAATGTTAATTTATATTTTTCCTCTACCTTCCTTGAAACTCTAATGTTCTTTTTTAAAAGCTAAGTATGAAAAATCATTCTACCACATCTTCCCATGCCATTTATAGATTTACAACCAAAGTAAATTTGCCCAGCAGTCAGTATCATTAATGATTCACAAATGAGATGGGCTAGTTCAGTGAACTGTAACAAAGAACGCCTTTCTATGTGTCCAGTTAAAAGTTCCAGCATACCTTTGTTATAACTAGAAAATGCAAATCTCATGCATGGTTGCAACTAGGTACACAGGATAAAGCATTACAAGTACATCTAGGTAGACAGATGACAATATAACCATTTTCTCAATATCATGCATTTTTCCTTCTTGACCAAAAATGTACTTGAACCTGCCAATCAGTGGGGACACTGCAGGCTTGGCTACACATGTAAATAATCCGAATTCAGCTATTCCTGGTAGGGACACAGTGAGGTTGATTAAGCTCATGAAAACGAGGGTGTCCTGGCCTCCTCATTCCTTGAAAATTCTCGGAAAATTCCAGCATGAATCTGTTGGAAAAACACAAAACAAAGTTGCTGCTAGAACTGTGGCTGACATATTTACAATCACAATAACAAGACTGACAGCTTTGTGTTTTCACTTGCTAACCCCCCCACTTTGCATAGTACACAGCTGTAATTATACTGTATCTATCTTTGGTTGGAGGAAGAGGAAGGATACTTTGCTTTAATGGAAGTTAAATTAGTAGTGCCTCGGTGATGATCCTAGGCAAAAGTTAAAGCAGGAATACTGGAACAGCTTATCCATCAAGGAAGGGGGATTAGTTTAGATGGCACCTTTACTGCACTTAACCTTCATTCATTGTAAGTTTGAATTTTATCCAATGAGGAATCAAAACATTTCTGCAAAATGGAGATTTTTACCCTGGAAGCTTAAAATCTGTGAAAGCTGCATTCTGTCATACGCTTTTTTTTTCTCCCAATCCTTCTTTAGAAGCCAAAGAAAGACTGCCTAGTTTCAATGCCAGTTTTCTCTTTTGTGACTTTGTTAAGACAAGACAGTCCACAAAAGCATTAAATATGGTAGCAATTTTGTGATCTAGATACGTATTGGATAGAAACTGTATTAAAATGATTAAACTAATTTTAAGGAACCTGCTGAAATAGAATCTGCACAATGCTAATAATTTCTATCATAATTACTCAAACCAAAGCTGAACCAACATTTACAATAAGGTGAGATTACCTAACTAATGGAAATGCTGCTTAAAGGTTGAACCAAAAACAAGAGTGGCACTCAAATCTGCTGTGGTACTTTTACTTGTTGCTACACTTTTTCTACTACTTGCAGTTGAATGTCTCAATTACTCAAGGGCCCTATTTCACTGTAGAGACTGGTAGATGCAGAATTTGTGCTGGCAGTTGGGCTTTTCAGCTTGGTGGGCCTTCTTCATAGAAACTGCATGCTATATACACTGCTGAGCAAACCTACTTTGAATAAAGGTGGGGGTGGTTGTTTGTTTTTAGCTAAAAGTGACTTATGTAATAGTGGCTTTGTTGCATTTACTTTATACTTTCTTCTTTGATCCCTAAACCCAGCATGACAGTCAATGAAGCTATGCTCAATGGCTCAAAGGACAAAAAGAATTGAGCTTGCCAATCCCATTGTTCCTCATTTTACTTTCACATCACTGTGTGACCTCCAACAGGACTTTTAACATACAGGAACAAGCTGAAGCAAGACTGCTTGGTCTGCTCAGTTTTTCCGGCCTTACTGATGGAGTTGTTACTTTCACTGTATGAATTATGGCCTCATGCAAAGCTATTGTTCAAGTCACCACACACGATGAAGGCTGTTAGCAGAGAAACAAGGGCCTTAGGGGAAATTATGACTAAAAGTGATCTTCATGCTCCTTTGGACCAAGGGATTGCTGGTGTTGGGCCTCCTAGTCATGCAAACTGGAGCACTCCGATGGCAAAAGGTTTGCTGAAGGAACTGGAGACCACTGTGGCCCAGGACTGACTGCAGTCTGTGCCTTTCCCAAACATGCTTTCTGCACAGATCAATGGCTTTGGTGACTCTGTGCCACCTGAGAATCCCACCACAGAAAGGATCCTCGGGAAGCTGACCCACTGGGTTTTACACTGGACTTGGGAGGATCATGGTTATTGAGCAAAGCCAAAGCTCCTGGATGAAATTCTAGCACCTGTACTAGGGAGAGACTGAAGGAGAAGCCTAGTATCTGTTTTTGCCCGATGAATGCAACAGATTGCATCAAATGAATTCCTGCTGAGCAGTGTAATATTTATTATAATTACTGCTGTTTCTTTGTGTTTAAGGGCTTTAGGATATTCTTTTATGCTAAAATCAATACCAA
The DNA here is from genome assembly GCA_031468815.1 of Morus bassanus. NCBI lineage: Eukaryota > Metazoa > Chordata > Aves > Suliformes > Sulidae > Morus > Morus bassanus. The sequence goes on from CM062600.1 coordinate 56,759,301, forward strand.
GAAAGGAGAGGAAAAAAGCTTTTCCTATAGTATCTTTTCTCTTCTGTTGTTCAGAAAATCTTCCTGACAAAGCACACTAAACATTTTCCTAATTTTGGGGCTGCACAAGTATGAATGAGGGTAGATTTACCCCTCTCTGCTTGCAGAAGGTAAATAGGATAACTTACGTTGCCCTAAGTTGTATGTCCTGCTTGAGAATCATACTCAAGTCTAAATTTGAACTGGTTTGGATTTAACCTAAAAGCAAAAAGAAGTCACTGACATGTTCAGGTACTTTTTGCCGATTTGCTCAAAACATACCGCAACTAAATCACCTGAAGGCAGACATGGTATTTCTATCCCATTAGTTTACACAGTTTAAGCTAATTGTGGAATCAAACTCAGAGTCCTGTTAGAAAACCCCAAACACAATTAGTGTTATGCTGCTCTTCCCAAGATCCACTAGGAAACAGTGGTCTTGTGAATGGAAAAACTCCATCTCCTTGCTTGCTTAGTATGTGAAGTGTGGCCTGCTGTGTCATAGGAGGCATGACTGCTCTGGTGAGGATGAAGTGTGTTGTCCTTAAACAATCAAAGGGCAAAGGAGATGGTAGCTATATAACCTATTTCTCCACTTGAAAACAGTAACAAACATTTAGCCTGCAATGAAAGGGTCCTAGTAACTTGGTTTCAACTGCAAAGAGAAGTACTATTCTAGCAAGCTAGTAGCAGCAGGGAACTGATCACAGGCAATTGAAACTAATTTTAAATGTTGATTCAAGAGGCTCAAGAGCATTAATTTTTTCAGGAAAAAATGGTGAAGAAAAGAATAAAAACAGTCATAGTACAATATACCTATAAACTATATATGTACAGAGACACAGGAAGGACATGCAGGAATTGATAAAAGCTTTTTCCTTTCAAAGCTTTCAAGGCTCTTTCCTAAAACAAGAGGAAAATACATCATTAACCTTAATTTGGAGTTATAGTTGCCAGTAACATTTATAACATTTATAAGACTGTGAATTGTATAGTTTCAGTCCAGTTAAAGCCATTGCAAACACCATCAAAACTAGAAACTACTACTTGTTGGAAGATGTAGGTTGCTTATAATCTGGAAGACCTTCCAGTGGTGCTTTGTTGCCTTCTAAGTTTTTCTTACTCACCTTGATTTTATGCTGACAGCACTTGAGAGCCTTGTTCCAACTTGATTTAAACCCTTGAGCAGATTCTCAATGGCACTGTACCATATGTACCTGTTAATAGCAAGTTGCCATGGTCATGAAGTGCCACCATTTTGGCATAGCAGAGTTGTACATCCACTCTTCCTTGACATAACTGCACAAACTATACCACAAAGGACAATTCTGCATTCACTGGTTCCTGTTTTTTTATTCCTTTATATTCTTTGTCTCACATCTTTTGAGAGAGAACTGACACCAAGTATGCGGTCTTCCTTAGTATTGCCATCACAGTTACTGCATACCCCGAGATTCACTGTCGAGCTTGCTCTACATGGAAAGCAGGGTAAATCTCACCCCAAAGACAGGAAGAACATCTGTCATCCTCTCTCCCAGTTTTTTGCTGGAGTGGGGGAATAATAGAAATGTCTATAAAACTGTGACATTGAAATGTTAACTTTAATTCAGGCCCCATTTGCACTGAAGTGAACAAGGAGTGAGTCTGCTAAAATATATATATATAAAGAGCATGTCATGAGCATGAATACCAAATCAGGCCTAGTAAGTACCACAGTAGAAGCTCATCTAAATTTCATATACTTGGGTTTGGGTGGAAAGGAGAGAAAAAGTGAGTCATCTACCTTTTTTGCCTCTGAGGGCTGCTCCCTTCTAGACTATGTGTGGGTCTGTAAAATGTTGGAATTAACCCTATAGCCTTACCTCACCCTGCAGGCATTTAACAAAGGCAGTATTCTTGAATGCTAAGTTTCAACTAATTATCAGAAGCGAGTGAGAGAAAAAGAGGACAAAGAGCACCTGACATGATGCCATGTTAATAATTCACCTAGACGTCTAGGATAACATAAGCTTTCTGTGCAACAACATTTCATGAGCTCCTGAAATGGCTCTTATTTCTCAGCAAAGGAGGTGAAGACTTGGTGATAAATGGCAGCTAATAAGTGTGTTAGAAATGTGTCACCTGTTTGTACATCATTTAACCTGCTTAGTATGTTGTGTAAAGACCTGTTGCTGCAGGATTGTATTTTACATGCAAGAATCAGGATATTCTTTGCTTTGCTGAGTCTCCTTACAGTCTCCAGTAATTAATCCTGGAAATTGTACCTGGGAGTTCCAAACATGCATCTTTGCACAGTGACAAAACGTAATGGGGTGCAAGTGCACTCCTGAAACAACAGGGTGAAAAAGGATGCCAGACCTCAGTTCTCAAAGGGGTCACATTCTTAATGAATTCTTTGCATAGCATAAATGTGATGGCCCCTGAAAATATATGCACACCATAACTTGAAAAAAAATTGAAAACCAGAATCAAGTTATGCTCTAGACGTGATTCAGAGCAAAGATGACTCCCATTTGTGAGTCTGCATTTACTAAGTGAGGATACATCAGAAAGACATGTCGCCCAGATTATCTTCTGGACTCTGTCCTTATACAAGGTCATCACCATCAAGCAGCTCTAAAAATAACAAAGCCATATTTTATGAGCTACTCGTGTTACTACAAGGTTAGAAGCTGAGGAAAACTCACGGATGTTGGTGAGCATATCAACCTCTCTTCAGTGAAGGTAAATAAGTTCTGTTATGGAATGATATGTTCAAACAGTAAGACCTGCTGTCTAAAATGCAGGAGTTGACTGAAACAACCTTGAGGCTTTATCCCCCTCCATCTGGCTGCAGCAAGAGGAGAGCACTGAAAAAAGTAACAGCAGGTTCTGCCTAGGCTGAGGAGGGACCCTGGCCCCATACCTGCCTGTTCCATTAGGGTCGTGGGTTTCTAGAATATTCTTGGGAATGTCAGGAAAAGTCTCTCCATGCCTTGTTGAACTCCAGGGACTCTTACTCTTTGTTCGGTAAAACAACTTAAAAAGCATTCACAACAAAGAGAACAAAAGTCCCCTCTGAGCTGATATTAGCCACTGAGTTACTTCCATAGGGTCCTGAAAACAAAAAGTGAAATTAGCCCCAGGCACATTTCCAGCAGCAGATAAACTGGAAGTATTTGTTCTACTATTCAAAGGATTTTATTACTTTACATAAAAACAAGAAAAAAGATGTACACATCAACAAAACAGGGGATAAGGCCCCTATCTGTTTCAGAGCAACAGCCCTGGTAACATGTGGCAGTTACACAAGATGTAAAAATGTATAAATTCTTAGAAAAAACCAATCTTATGCCAACCCAAATAACTCCTTGAGTCATAGGATTCCAAGAAACCATGCCATCACTCCTGAAATTGTTGATGGGCCTCATCTAATTGGTATGTGATCTTTCTAAATTTGCTGACCCTCTCAGCCCTGAGTAGTGCTTGACAATGCTAATTTTGTTTGCTGACTTCCTCTCTTTATGTTTGAGGGTCCTGGTTTTGAGCTAAGTTACCCTAATTTTGGAGTGGTGTCACTCTGTCTGTTTCCATGGAATTCCATGATTACACTCGGAAGATATAGACTGCTTGTGTTTAGCAGAAATGTGTTGTGTGCTTTATTGATGTTCGAAATGTTGCACTGATAAAACGCTTTGGAAAATTAATAAGGTACCTATGTGTACTGATAGACTGAAAGATCAGTTTTCTTTTTCCCCGGAAATGAAAATAGATTGGAGCTGTATAAGGAAAAGTACAGTCAAACTTTAGAAGATACCTTAAAATGAGCTCACAGGATTTTTTTTCCTTTCTGTGTTAAGCTGGTACTGATCAAGTGTACTTGCTTAATGAGGGCAGTTATCATCCCACAGCAGTTTCTCTGAAGTCCCTGGAACTGGGTTGACACAAATCAGTATGAGTAGACTCAGAATCAGGCATTCAGCCTCAGAAGGTGACTGTGTTGGAAAGTGTGTGTAGATCCACTCCCTTGGAGCGCTGACTCTAGGGACTCAAAAGAACATTCTACTGTAAAAATATTTAGATTCATTTTGGTCTTTAAGATGGCTGGTAACAGTTATACTTTGCTCTGAGAATCTACTCTGTGATGTTTTGGATAACAAGACACAGAGGGTATAAAGAAACTTCAAACTCTCTGCAAACAGATGCATAGAAATTTGTCACCAGTGTCACGTTCTTTACTTTCCAAAAGCAAACCTGCCACAGGAACACATGGCAGTGTAAGGTGTCCTGGAAGTGAATGAAGTGAGAAATTTATTGATTAGCAGTCTTAAAAAGTGAGTTGAATCGGAATAAAATGGGGTTGAAATGGACTTACTTCCACAGTGAAACAACAGCGAAGTCTGGACTGACATGATTATGCGTTCCTAAATTCAACTGGGAAAGAGAGCACATAGCAAAACTATTAGTAATTTCTTCTCAGAGACAAAGACCTCTCTTACTGGTCCTTTTTTTAAAAAGACCTAGATCCTTAGATAAATATCCCTTACCTTATATTTCTTCCTATATGTTACACCAATGGAAAACAGTCTCTGAAGTAAGCACCAGAAGAAAGCTTCATGACTCATACTTCATGGCTAATCATTAATCCCATTTTTGTGATCACTGTATGATTATAATGCTCTGTCTAAGTAATTCTCTGGAAGTGCTGAGAGAAACTATTTGCACTGGGCATCTTTCATCTTTGTCTACTATCCATTATCTGTAAACTAAAAGGATTTGAAAATGCAGATGTCAAATCTGATAGGTTCTTATTGTGCCAAAATCTCTGTAAGAAAGATTTAGGAAGAGCCATAGATTCTGATGAATATTCGATTCATGCATCTTGGAGCAGAATTTAACATAATTGTTTTTTCCAAGAGCTGTTTAGATTTAATTCCAGGCATATTCTTGTACAGTTTGTGCTGTAAAGCAGTGGAAGCTGGCTGTATGTATTTGTAGGATGGCTGCAATTGGAAGAGAATGCAAAGATAAAAAATCTCCAGCATGGCAAGAGATGGGAAAATTATAATTTTTTCCTGAAATTTCTGGCTGTTTTGAGTCATGATCAGCGGTAGTAAAACTGGGTCCAGATTTCACAGTTCTTTCATTATGCATTCTGACCCCACTCCAAAACTTTCAAGACATGTTGCATTTTTATTTTATCCTATTATCGCAAAACAATAAAGCCTATTATTTTTCTTCTCTGTTTTAGTTTTTGAACAGTTGTAACTATTCATAAGCACAATTTTACAAATGTTGAGCAAGCACACAATATATTTTTCTCAACCATGAAGGATATCATTCAAGCTGAAATGAAAGATTTTTATTTTTCACTGGCAAAAGCCTCACAGAAACTTCTGAGGTACTTTGCTACCATTGATCTGTAAGCACAACTCATGCTGACTAAGCCCCAAGACTAAATCCCACCCTAAACTTGGTTTAGTTTAATTGCAATGGCCTTTCCCTAATGATAATTGCCTTCTACCCTGTTTCCTATGCTGTTTATGATTTTTTAATGTTTAGTCATTTAAACAAATTGAATGTAATTACATCAGTTCACTACTTTTCTCAACTGATTTTTCTTGGTGCAAAATGCAGTCTTAATTCCTTCCTATATTTAGTTTCCAACAGAAGAACAAGCCTACTGAAATCACAGAGAGTTTGTGTAATAATGGATCTTTGGAACAAACTTTTATACTCTGCTCTTTCACTCTTATCTTAAACCTTTTAACACTTGCTCTTTGTGATCTGTCCTTATTATAACCGACTGCTCAATTTCATTGTGAGAAGAGGATAACATTTTAATTTGGGAAAGAAAAAAAAGAGATTTAAAAACCAACAAATTTCCCCACTTTTGATAAAATATCACAGAAAAAAAACAAAACAAAACAAAAATTATTAATGCTGAGATTTAAAATCCCTAAACAATTTAGTACTGGAACATATCTAAATATTAAATAAAAATTCTCTCTAGTTGCTGATTTGCAGAATCTTTTACCTCATGCCAGAAGAATACAGCACATCAGTGGTTACTCAAGAAGGTATTTACTAATCGACATACTGGCATTTTTTGGTGGTGGTTGACTTTACACAAAGAACAAAAACATGGGAAAGCAATAAAACTTCATCTTGTCATGTAAGACTTATTCATTGATATTTTTTTCAAAGTGTTTTTCTGGTATGATTTTATGCCTTGCAGAGTGGCAGCGCCCTATGGTTTGATCTATGGTTAAGATGCCAAAACACATTGGTACAGATCACAGTTTAGTGTGTGAAGAGCTTCAGAAGGAATGCAAGCTGCCTTAAAGCTGTTTAGCCTGGAAGTGTTTCTACCATTTTGTGGTAAGTTGAAAATGTCTAGTCTTTCCTTTAAAAAGAAAACAAATCATCAGCCCACTTGGTATAGCTCTGCTGTAATATCTTTGTAACTACAATAGGCCCACACAGCCTTCCAAATATGCTGCTTCCTGCTAACATGTTCTTCCAGCTGCTGTAGAGCACCTCAGAGAGTGCCCCTGGACAGCTCCTTCAGAGCAGAGTTCCAGGTGCACCTACTTGCCATCACTGAAACACTGTGCTTGGCCCACTCATTGACCAGTGGCACGCAGATACCACATCTCAAGGTCTTCCCTGTACAATCACTGGAATGATCAACCCATGGCAGATAGGTTTTTTCAGGACCCCCAAGTCAGACCTTGCTGCATCAGTATTCAGAATTATTAATTACAAATCTGTATCCTAACAATATAGTGTATTAAAATATGGAATAAAACTTCTACTGGATTTGAGAAGTGCCCTGGACTTCAACACATGCTCAAAAGAAGGCAGGATAGATCCAGTGCAATCAGAAACAGATGTCAGGGTGGGGACTTTGCTGGCTGGGTAAACTGGAAGCAGGCAGTGGTGACAGAAAACTCAGGTCCAACTTCTGGATGGAGAAGCACACAGTGTGGCTAACACACTCTGATAAAGGTGCCAAGACCTGTTTTTTTCTGTGAAGAATAACTCAGCATGCTGTGAGGCTCCTTCCCCTCCCATGAAATAAAACTGGATGACAGTTTTCAGGCAAGCAGGCAGCTTCCTCCCACTGAACACCTTTACTAGCTTGACTTCTGGTTGTGAGCTGGTGACTCCAGCTAAAAAGTGTTCATCTTTAATCTCATTCTCCAGAAGCTCAAGTTTATTGCATTTTTCCTCCATTGTATCAATGGGGAAAACTTCTTTTAATTTTTTTTTAACTTTAGTTTTCTCTTCTCTTTGTTTGCTGAATGCAACACCTCCTGGAGGCATATTTGTGTATCAGAGACCAATGAATCATATTCCTAGGGTGTTGAAGAGATTACTGAAAGTTTTGGCTGTGAAGTTGTAAAATCTTGCTTAGCAAGTTTTTAATGGGCGAGCTTACACTATCTACCACACCAGGGAAGTCTGGAAAGACCTTAAACAAGAAAGCAACAAACAGATTTTTGAAGTAATAGTAAATGCCCAATATGAAAAAAAAATTATCCTTAGCACCCTGTGATCCCTCTGTAAAAGAATTTAAACATCCAGAACAAACCAGTGCATTGTTTTAAGTCACAAGGAAGTAAAAATACAAATAGAAAGTTAAAATCTGGAAAGCTGAAGATCATGATCAAGATCAGGGAAGTGTTGAGAGCTTTTGACAACAAGAAAATCACTTACTTATAATAAGTGTAGCATCAGAAAAACTCTTTAAAGCAGAATAAAGGAAGTAGCCGAGGTGAGAGCAGGCTAGATTTTTGACCCAGAACATCTTCACCCTAGCAATATTAATAACAGAGAGCACTGAATAGCAAAAATCTCTCACCACAGACATTTGGGTTTGAAGAAAGCATCTAAGAGCATTTATCAAATTTCTGAACATCATATCCCTGGAACAACTTGAAGTGTTATTACACACTAGCAAAACCAATTAACAATGTCAAGGCTTTACATACAGCTACAGCAAGTACTTTTAAAGTAAACACAATGAGCTTCAGCGTAGCATATGGTATCAAACTTCCAGTCTCTCATTTCTCACTTTTGCCATTGGATTTATCATGAAAAACCTGCTTAGAGAGAATTGCCACAAACAGTGCTTGGCATAATAACAGCAAATTAGGAAAGACATTTGAGTTTCCTGATTAACAGTTTTTTAAAATACAAACTCTGCCAGCTAGTAAGCAAATAACAAAGGACCCTGCACTGCTGCAAACAGCAGAACTGATAATTGTTTATGAAAAAAAAGCAAATCTAATGGAAACGCCAGCAAATTCTAACTGAACCACTACTTAAAAGCAAATACAATTACCATATCTTAACAGTAAACTATCAGTCAAAGAGGACATTTGGGAGGGAACAACAGCACAAGTTGGAAAGGCACCAGCTACACTGACTATCTTAAATTACAACTTAATGAATAAACTGCTAATCTTCAATTCTAAATGCATTTCTGCCTTGGAAGTCAACTCAAGAAGCAGATAGGTGCCTAAACGCTGTTGAAAGAAAATGCCTTAGAAAATTACTTTTAAACACATTATGAAAACCCAAGATTTGTCAGAGTTCAACAACACCTTATATTCAAAGTTATCTGGAAAGGAAGGTAAGGATATATGATGCATGTGAAAATGTGCTGTTGCATGTTTGCCAGGTGATAGCAGTCAGCTGAAGGAATTCCAGTACTGTATAGCACTTAATGAGGGGAATTATATGGCACTTTATAGGTAAAGGACATGCAAGAGACAGATGGCAGAATCCAGATTTACAACACTAAAAATCTTCTCATGCTTCCTCTTTCTTTAAAACTTAAGAAGAAACTTTCAAACCAAAGTTACAGATTCTTCATGCATTAAATGAACATATTTCACAAGTACTTCAGAGAACCTTATAAATTTTTCTATAAATAACATAGGACACCCCCCCCCCAAAAAAAAAACCACAACAAAACAAACAAAAAAAACAAAAAACAAAAACCCTAGAGGGTTTTTCTGTAAGAGTCAGCAATGACTGTGAATGGCAAGCGGTACTATAAGTACTCACTGTGTTGTGCTATCGTACTTTCCAGTGCTTTTGCTTGCTTCTGACAAGTAATTTTTTGTTTTGTCCTCCTATAAACTTTAAAAGGTTTGTTTTTGGTATATTTACCTGTTTCTTATGTAAGCCATCCATTTACAGGGATAATAGTCTACTGAGTTAATTACTTTTAAAAAGTAAACTTACTTTTTTGCTTAATTTGGCTTCCACATTTGTCCAAAGAAAACCCTCCAAATCTTTTTCTACTCTCTGTGTTTGCATAGAATCACAGCAGTGAATTTAGAGACTGCTTTTAGCCTGATTCCTTGCAGTTATGGTTATGTAATTTCCCCCAGTTAAAAAAAAATATGCATATGAAAGGTAAAGTTGAATAATTTTAAGCCAGCAGTTTTCTAAAGGCAGTCAAGGAAAACAGCAGTCTTAAAATCAATATACTAATTGCTTTCTAAATGGCACTTCAACTAAGAAAGCTGTAACACCTTTATTAAACAGAACAAATAAATAAAAGCATCTAAACAAGTCACAGTCTCATAGCATTGTTCGTTCTGCCAAGCAGTTTCAGTTGTAGTATTGCTCTTCTGCAAGGCATGGCAAGGTATTGTGAAATACTTGCTTAATCAGGGAGGGTCATTTTATCACAGTAGGTATTATTTTGTGTTACTGTCATAGTTTTTCCACTTTTTTTTCCTGCTCCAACACAGGAATGTTTTTTTACTGTGGGGAGTGCACAGAGAATTACATACTAACAGACACATTTGTGAAAGAATGTAAATGTTACTCAACTCTTGTAACAGTCTTCTAAATAGATTGAAGAAAGAAATGAATACTGAATCACTTAGATCCATTCCAAACATGGCAAGGGATGGTAAAGCCCCAAACCAAAGCATCCTCATGCCTCAAATTGTCAACTTCAGTATTATTGCACTCCAGATTTAATGGACAATTCAAAACTTAGGACACATTGTCTGCAACATACCCCATTGTTACAATGAAATAGCTAAGTAAACTGGTAACACTGTTAGTGAATCAGTGTGCTACTTTTGACTTTTTTAGGCTTTCATAAACGAAAGACAAGTAAAGACAAACTGCCTGCCTGTCAGGAAACAAAAAACCCAACAACAAAAAAGCACCCTGCTGCCCCAACCCAAATCCCAGATTACCTGTGTGTTTGTAAATTAGGAAAGTTTTGTAAATGTCTATACACATTAATGATATGTTGTCTTGAGTGTCTCCTAGGTCAGAGATGAAATTTGTTGTTCCAAAGTAGCTGTCTCAGACATGGTTCCAAAGAGTAATATGAAGTTCTCCTTTTGCTAAAAGAAATTTCTTTCAACTAGTTGCCATTCTGCATTGAATTTTAATATAAAAGGAGGTGAGAAGGGAATATTTCACTGAAAATTACTCTCAAGAATATTGTGCAGCTAAACTCAGAGAAAGAGGGGGTTTTTGGTCATTCTTTATATTTCTGATTCTGAGACATATTTTTCCACAATGTGTGTGTGAAAGAATTCAGTTTAAGCTTTGTTAGGTCCAACAGAAGAAGCTAGACAGCACAACCCAAGTTTAACAGATGTATCTGTTAAATGATGCAATACAGCATTGGTTCTGCTGGAGACTGACACTATGGTAAACTCAGTGAGCCTGATTCTGCAACCTGGCATGCATGCCTATCTGCTCCTTGTCTGCAGAAGTTCTTCAGGTATAAAATGAAGCAGGCTAAGATCGGAGCTGAGTGCAGATACACCAATAGCTTGTGGCCTTCTCCCTATCCCCAACTTTCACAACTTAAAGTTGCAAAAAATTAGATTTATAAACAGTGATTTTTCATAGCTGAGCTGAGCAAGGCCTGCTTACAAAAGATTAGACTAGCAGAATCTTCAGATATCTAATTGCTGCCATTATTCCTCAAGAGGCAAAATTTCTTCACAAGTGTATAAGGAGTTTTGCACCACTTGAGACTTTGCTTCAGTGTTGCCAAGTAACTGTTCTGAGATCTGTGAGATAAAACCAGGTTAGAAACTGCTGGCAAAACATTTTTTCCTGGGTGCAGTTTTGGACTATTCCAGTGGTCTTCTCTCAGGGTTACTGTGGAAAACAGTTAAGCTTACAAAGATGCCATTGTCTATCAATGGCATCAAAGAAGGTGACCACGAACTCTAGACTATTAAAGCTATTAGAAGTACATTAATTAGTGCTTTCCTCTTTGGGAACAAGAGACTGTATTGCTGTCTTTTGTAGACACACACACACATATATACATACATATGAAGTGTAAGAGGGGAATTCTGAGCAGGTAAAGACCAGAGCAGATGGGGAAAACTGATGGGAAATTCTTAGGGTGTACTTATACATGTTTAGTGTAGTTCATGACAGCTACTCAGTCACAGAGACTCTATTTGCTGAACTCTTTCTTGCTTGAAACTACTTAGCATACTGTCCAGAAAGCAGTTAATAATATTCATTAAACAGACCTAAGATTCCTTTATTGAATTAGGAATGGTTAATCAGCTGACCTAAATCAATACTGCTGCATTATCTCAGCCAAAGTATGTAAGTTTTCTGTCTGGTTACCTTCAGACTGTCGTGATCATCTTGGTAAATCAGATATAGCAGCATGTCATCTTTTTGAGCCTTTAAAAAAGGTCATAAGCCAAGTTATGGAACATATAGAACATATGGAAACTATGTTCAAAAGGAAGATTTTAGGTTTTTTCCACATTTTAAGTATGCCTTTACACACAGTTCTCTTATCTTAGTGTTTAAACTATTTTTTTCTCCTATCAAGCTTCTCATCATAAAAGCATTTGAAGATTTTAGTGATATGTGTAGACAAAAATATATATAAAAATCTAGATAAGGACAGAAACCTAAAGTGGTTGCAAGCACTTATATGGTAATTGTCATGAATGTGTTACAAATGAGAGCACAAAAGTGCAAAAAAGATGAGTGTAAAGATCCCCTCTCAGGCAGTGGTGTAGCTGTTAGATGTCTGTTTCCTGAGGCATCTTTCTGGGAGTAATGGCAGCACTAAGTTTTACTTCTCTAACTTAGCTATCTGTAAATGTTTCTGTCAGTCAAGTCTTCCCTGAATGTTTTTTAACTCCATTGGTCAATTTCAAACAAATGTGCCATAGGTACCAATGATAGAACTCTTGCAGATGCACTTAAAATAGGGCAAAAAAGAGAAAACATATCAGTGCTCCAGTGACGCACTGACAGGATACAGCATGAACCCAGTTAGTCTTTAGAAACCAAAAATCTACGGAGGAGAGAAAAATTCTCCTTATAGGACAAGTTTTAGTATGACTGTATCTCTTTCAAGATATGTGATAATGCAAGCATGAAACAGAAACCATAGGAAATAATGATTTTGTGGAACTGGATGGATTCTTTAGAAGTGGAGAAATTTTGAAAGTGGCTGATGCCTTGGGAGGAAGGTACAATTTAAAGAGAATTTAGAGGTCCTGTGAAAAGAGACTGATCCATGTGACACAGGTTTGATATTTAGATTAATGGAAGTGAGGTGATCACCAAGTACACTTATAATGGGAAGCAGTGACAAAGTTTAGAGCAGACAGTAGGTTACCTCAGACTTTTAGCCATGACAGAGTAATGACAGGACATTTATTACCCTCTGAACAATGGTCTGTCAGGATCACTGAATATTCAACATGGCTTATCTGTCTGACATACTAATATGCATCCTTTAATTACACTACCTGACTATCTCAGCCTTTTAGAAATAATATTCTGTACAATAGACTCTTGGGGTAGGGAGTTGCCATTATTCTCTGGCAGAAACAGGGAGAGAAAAGCACCTCAGACTCAGTGGCTGAAGCCGCTGGTTTTGCTCTTGCCACCCAGCACTTACTTCTCACTGGCTCCATTATCTGGCTCGGATTAGGAAGTAGATCCTGAAGCACCTGGCAAAGTGAGGTAAACTGTTTTCAGTTTATGTTCAAAAGTCATTGAAGTCGATGGAGGGTGTACTTGACCTGATATCTCATCATCAACAAGTTTTGTCTGGACAATATGCACTTTTATAGTGTTTTAGTGAGCCAAGCCTGTGGATAACATGAGTTATGTTATACTGCATCTTTTACCCGCAGCAGTACGCATTTTACGCAAAGCTGAAAAAAACAGGTACTAGAAGTGCTTCATTAGGAAAATTCATACCTGCTTTCTTCATTGTTGCTGCCTTTGTGGAAGGCTATAATGTAGGCAGGTCTGAAAAGTCTGATTTATCTGCTGTCCAAACAGTCCAGAATTCAGAGGAAAAACGGATATGTACCTAATGCAAGTTTTGCCACTTTATCCCATATTTGCTGTTACAAATATCTGCAAGGAACAAATAGCTGTTATTGCTCCTGCATTTGCTAATAGTTTCATTTAAATATCACACAAGGGAAATGTAAACTCACTATCAGAAAAATAATAGTGCATAAAAAAGTGAGTTTCAGACTGTTATCTGCCAAAACAACCACTGTGGTCTTAAATATTTCAAGTAAGTCTTCAGAGTGCATTGTATAGTTATCACAGACTGAGCAACAGGGCTGTAAGAGGGTACCTGAACATTTCCAAATGCCCAGTCCTGAAGAAAGCTGTGAAATGTCATCATTCAGTTCACCTCAGCAGACAAAGAAAATCCAGACCTTTGATGACCCCTGGTGAATAAACTAAGCACTGCATTGAAATGATAACCAAAGATGTACTTAGAAGAACAGTCCAGTCAATTCTCACTATAATCAAAAAACAAAGAAAAGTTATTCCCATAAAAAGCACAAAGAAAAGGACAAAGCTCTTTTATGGCATGCCAAAAAACCCCAGTTCTTCTGCAGCTGGACTAGAATGAGACCTGAGAGATGTACAAGATATTAGGCTCTCAAGCAGATCTAAAGCTAATGAAATACATTCCTGCATCCCTATTAAAAAAAAAAAAAGAGTCAAGTTATCAGATTAAAGTGATGTTACTGTACAAATACCCTACTTCTTTTATGTCCCACAGAAGGGGAAGCTTTAAACAGAACAGCAATCAGAAGGAGCTTTGTGATTCCAGACACTTCCTGCACTGTCAGACATTGCTTAGGGCACTGAGAAGGCTCCCACTGTCCCTGTCCATCCCAGCTCTTTCTGTGTATGCTCTCTGCTAAGCCTGTGTTAATTTCTCCAGTTTGGAGTAGTGTGTTAGTGATGGGAAGTCCTTCATCAAACAGACTCAGTGACTGTAAATAAGGCTGTGCATTGTTCTGCAGAATAGTTAAGTGAAATGTAGAGTTATAGAACTATTTATCTCTGACTTTTTCCTTAAATATACCAATTCCTACAATGACCAAAATAACATAGAATATAAACCCCTCTTTAAAAGGACAGCATCATGTATGTTGTTGCCTCACAAACTTCTCTGCATAGGTTGTAGCAAACAAAGGCATACCCATTTGGAATTTTTTATACTATGAATGAAAAGTTAAATTAATCTATTTTTTTAAGAAAGAAGCTGAAATGTGAGAATTAATTGCATGCAGCTGTAGTTTTCTCATGGAAATGAGAAGTGGAAGGTGTTTAGCCTTGACCTACCCATAAAAATCAAAATTATGTCTGTCTTATATCTAAGATAAATTATTTATTTTATGTAAGCAATACATTTCATTTCTGACAAGTCCTAAACTCAAGTATTTGATGTACAATACAGACCAGACATAGATATTTCTCAACCATTCAAGGTCTTTTGGCAATGAAATCTAGCACATGTGTAGAAGAAGATGAACTGCTAACTTAAAGCTGAAGCAAAGGACTATTTTTGCACCAGAATAAAAGGGGAAGCACTAAATCATCAGAATTTAGACATAACACTTCTATTTGCCAGTTGTATAATTTAGCAATAACATTCAAACTAGTGAAGGAACTGAAGAATTTCTTAATGTGTCAATAACATCTTTGCAGGCAATTCTGGGTTTCACACATAGTTTTAAATTCCCCCTCTCTCTCTTCTCCATCATCTTAGACTCCAGTCTAACAAAGCCAGACAGATTTATTTCTGACTAGGACTTTCAGAAATCTTAAATAAATCTAAGGAACAAGCCATAGGATTAATCAATTTGTTTAGGAAGGCAGGAACTGGGAAAGGTGAAGGATCACTTGCAGCTCCAGCAGATGCTGCGAAAAGCATGGAAGATGCTGTTACCTCCTGCCCAGCAACTCCTTTCAGGAGAAGGTATGCAGGTGGAGCTGGAAAAGAGAGCATCACTGAAATGGCAGTGCAAAAGCATATTCCCTTCTAGCTCTGCTGAACTGTGGAAAGGAGTGTCAGGGCATGAGCTTCCCATGTTTCTTGAGGAAGCTAGGCTTGCCTTGCACCTTTCTTCTAAGTGAGCACCAATTCAAGGAGGGCAGCTCTACAGAACACAAGAATCTCATATTTCTATTAATACTTCATTAAAATACAACATTTTTGTCTCTATCCTAGACACAAAGGGTTTCAAATTCAGAAAACCATGACTCCAAAAATTAATGCTGAAGCCAGTCTCAAGCATAAAAGAAACCTTTCTTGATCAGGCTAATCCGTTGAACTTTGATTAACCATGGGGTGTCCTTCAGTTGTGAAGGACAATTCAAAGACAGCATGTGATAATATATATACATCATTTGTCACTATTGTCTTGGGCTGTCACTTGACATTTTAGGTTATAGTTATATGTGATCCAACCCTTTGTGTAAAAGTGTTACAAGAAATCCCTGCCAATGTTCTGAAGAACAGATTGATAACGTAATATGGGTGATGAAGAAACCTTTTCTCATCCTATGTAGGGATTTTTTTTCAAATTGAATCAGTTACATTATGTGACTTAAAGCACTGACCTACTAGCAGTGGTACTGACATAACTAAAGGGTGAAAGTAAGGGCCTCGGGAAAGTACTTCTTCAGTCAAAACACTAGAAATGCATTATCATACGGCCAGTGGTTAAGGATACAGATGCACCACTGAGATTACGTTGTGCACATAATTAATTTACACAGATAGGCATTGGGTCACCTGAGGATGACAGCAAAATCAGTGAAGATACAGGTCTTTGCAGTTTTTCTATAGCAATAGGAAAATGGTAAAAGACTTCCAGATACATACATAAGAAAAGGCAGAGGGATCCCAATCAGATCTCATTGCTAGCCTCACCAAAACATCTCACCACATTAAAATTAGACAAGCATTGCAGCCCAATGCCATGAAATAAGGCCCTAAAGACTGGGTTATCTTCAACAATAAGAACTTGCATATTTTTTAGATTTGTATCTGTCCACACATAAATTTTCTTTCATGCACCAAACACACTGTGATTTGAAATTTATACAAACTGTTGGATATTTATAAACATCAAACACTGTTTTCAGTTACTCTGAGAAACAATTTGATGCTTCTAGCACCAGGAATTAATATTATCTGATTGCTCGATAAGGCAGCCATTACCCTGAATAGATGCTAGGCCCCTCTTAACGGCTAGTAAGAGTTCTTCTGTTGTAATTTGACAGTAGGCTTATTGCATTAAGCATGTCTAAGATACAAGCTATTTGTATTACTTCCATATGACTCGTGTAGATCAATTTTTGTCTTTATAGCCCACTGTGAAGAGAACAATATTGTTCTCTCAATTTCTTTTATAGTGTGCTCAACTTGGTGAAGAAAAGTAAAATGTAATATTTCAATCACATAGACAATTCCTCTCTTTGAAACTTCCAGACAATCAAAAGTGGAAAGAACATTATTTTTGCAAATGAAAATCTACTTATCTTACCAATTGCCATCCTTCTGGGCAGTGCAATTTGTGCTAATACTTATAAGGATGTGTAGGTATAACAAGTTTTTTGCTTGGTCTCACAAACTGAAAGGGACACTGTCAGACTAAAAACAGCATTTTTAAAAATCCTTTGTAAAAACTTCCGTAATAAAAATACCTTTTATTTGCACCATTTTTGCTAGCGTGCTCTTTTTCATTCAATTTGAATGACAAAAGCAGATCAGGCAGCCTCATTTTTGTGTGTATTCACATGTGGTAATACAATATTGTGGCATTTGAGCTGAAATCCCCTGCAGGAATATGTTTACTTTCAATATACTCTACTGTTACAAACTGGTTTTCAAACATTTTAAAACTTTAAATACAAACTATAATTAATCCCCAAATGTTAATGTGTTTTTGTTGCAAGTATCATTGAATATCCTTTATACCAGCAAAGTAAGAAAGACTCCTTTTCACTATTGTGATATATTTTATCCTACTTTATTACCTTGTTTCCCTCATTATTGATTTCAGTTTCCCCTGTTGATTATATGGAAGTTGTACAGAGTACTTAAAAAGGATAAGAAATTGGTATTGCAAAACTACAAGAACTAGTGGTGTTTCAGTAGCTGCTTGTAGTACCCAAAAGTACTTAATAGTTTTTCCCCTTTTACCCCCCTCTTTTTAAAGCTAGCTCTCTCTCATGCCCTTCTTAATGTATCTGGAATTTTTTTACATACCATCTAAGTGACAAGAAGTTTTTGACAAGACAGACAACCAATGCAACTTAACAAATTTTGAGATACCGTGATAAGGTGATGATAATTTTTTTCTTCAGTTGTCAGCTGCAACATTCTGCTTGCAGCTCCAGGACAAAATGAAAAGTCATCTGTAAGTCATTCCGAAGTGATCAGTACATTTGCATGTGCCAAGCAATATGGTTTCCTATTATGAGGCCACTTCTCATGCAGAAGGCACCTTAATATTCACCCACAATATTCTTGGAATACAGATTAAAAAATGGTCTTGTAGCTCTCTGGGACATTGTTATTATATACCCTCAGGGAGAGATCATCAAATATGTGTTTTCATGTGATGCATGCCAAATCCTAAGCCACAACTTCCATACATTATCTAAATGCTTTTCAGAAATCAACTTCACAATTTGAAGGAATTTTTTTTCTGAAGCAAGAACATTCCAGAGATGCAGAACACTGTTCTACATAGATATTTATTATTTAGTGAAAGTTCTGGGTTCCACCTTAAGCCTGCATAAATCTTTCAGTGTGTATAAAAATACTTTAAAAAGGTTTGTTTTTTTTCCTGTCAGTTGCTATCATTCAGGTTTGTTTTCATGAAGTTTAAACCTCAAAATATACGGCAGACTGTAAGCGTAGTTTGAGAATTCACTACAGGCTACAGACTGCAAAATGACTCAGGTGCTACCGGTATAATCTACCACTGTCACTGATGTACATTGTATTTAATGGTATTAATTTGCATAAATTGTAACTGTAAAAGGATCATGCTATGATAATAGAATGGGAGAATCTGAAGACTGAAGATACATCTGATGGGTGGGGCTAAACCTATTATTTGAACTAGTGGGGCATTCTGCCCCCTGCCAAAAAATATTTATTAATGAAAAATTAACATGTCTTAGCTTTTAGGGAAAAAAAAAGAAACCCAAACCAAAAAGAAAACAACCCACCCACACCCAAACCCCAGGTTTCAGATGTGGATGAAAAATTTAAGTTTCTCTAGGAAAAAAGATCCCTTCCCTTCCCTTCCCTTCCCTTCCCTTCCCTTCCCTTCCCTTCCCTTCCCTTCCCTTCCCTTCCCTTCCCTTCCCTTCCCTTCCCTTCCCTTCCCTTCCCTTCCCTTCCCTTCCCTTCCCTTCCCTTCCCTTCCCTTCCCTTCCCTCCTTTTTGTCAAATCTTTTTTTCATCAGTTTTTTGTTGGGATTCCCTCATCCTGAGTTTCTATCATAAAGCTTTTATGAAAGTTTTTTAAATCATCCTGATTATAAACTGTCATCAAGATACTGTTGTGCTATGTGCTACCCGGAGTTCTATCATCTTTAACATTAAATCTTTATTGCAAAAGATGGGCTTTAATTTTAAGTGAGTGAAGACAAATTAGCTGCCCTAATATGAAGTCCCACAGGAGGCATGACACAGACTGCCTTTATCACAGTTTAAGGTAGTAGGTTAAAAATGCCTTGTCTCAAGTAGGATTCACATTTAGATGGTCAACTTGTGGTGCTTCTTTTTAACACAGAATGCACCCTTTTTTACAGTGAAGACGGTCACACTCATCAAAGATTGCATTATATAACTTGCATATATATTATATATATTTATATATATAAAATATATCAGTTGATAATTTACTGTTATAAGAGGTGACAGACTCTGCTCTGAAAGCTGAAATATTTCTGTCTTCATTTTTAACAGCTTTCCTACACACAGCCCTTCCTGCATGCATCAGCCCTGACTTGGAGGGGGTGATCCTCACTGCAGGACACCTTAACTGTTCTCTGCCTGGGCTGCTAGCTCTGAGATATAGGACCTAGAGCAAAACTGGGTTTTGTCTACTGAAAAGATTGGTACTTCTGGATTTAAAACAAATGTCACCCAAACTGCAGATTTAGGAGCAGCAGCTGGTATAACGCATGTGTTGAGATTGACTGAGATTGCATCATTGCCTGTTTTTTTCTGAAACAGCCTAGAGTTCAGTTGAGTTTCTGTCATCCCATACAAAATGGCAACTAGGCCATAATCAACTGTCCTCCTGTTTCAGGTCAACAGAAGAAAGAAGGAGAGGTCTAATGAAGACATTTACACAGCGGATCCGGTGTCTAATTTAGTGTTGTCCATGTCTTCCGAAGACCAAATGTGAGGTGGAAGAAGCCTCTCAAAGTCAGGAGTAATGTTAAAGAGAACAATGAGATACTAGTACAATTCTTTGTTTCACCCTGCAGAGAAAATGGCTGGATCCCAAACCCCTCCACCATTTTGCCTGTGAAAAGAATGAAAAATAACTTCTACATTCTTGTTCCTCTTTCCTCTGGTGTCCCTTGAAGGAAAAAATAGTATTTCCGCACCTTATTGTATCTTTCCATCTAGACATTCTTACCATTGCCTTATCACTCGCATTTTCCAAAACAACTGTTTTCCTTTAATAATTTTATTTAGATGGCTGGAGAAATGGGCCAACAGGAATATTGTGCAGTTTAGTAAAGGGAAATGCCAAACCCTGCACCTAGGGAGGAATAACCCCATGCACAAATATGTCGGCCACCTGGACGACAGCAGCTTGGCAGAGAAGGCCCTGGGGCTTATGGGGGATGCCACATTGGACATGAGCCAGCAGTGTGCCCCTGTGGCAAAGGCAGCCAACAGTCTCCTGGGCTGCATTAGGAGGAGTGCTGCCAGCAGGTAGAGGGAGGTGATCCTTGCCCTCTCCTCAGTACTGGTGAGGCCACACATGGAATACTGTGTCTAGCTCTGGGCCCCCCAGTACAAGAGAGATGAGGAGCTACTGGAGAGAGTCCAGTGAAGGGCCACAAAGATTTTGAAGGGACTGGAGCACCTTTCCTCCTATGAGGAAAGGCTGAGAGAGCTGGGACTGTTCAGCCTGAAGAAGAGAAGGCTCAGGACAGCCTCTCACCATGGGACCTGACAAGCCTGAGGTTAAATGGGGGGTTTAAGGCCACCAAAACATGGCCAACATCCCATGAAGCAGGAACTTCCCCCTTTAGGACGTTTGCCATCCTCACTGTGCAGCGGTTGGGATGCAGCCCCAGAGACCTCTGTGATGTGGCCGGGGGGCATTTGTGATGGCCCAAACCTCTCTGATCTTCAGTAGCCGCAGGCTCTGTCCTGGTGCATTTAGTCCAGGCCTCCTGGGAGTGCACACGCACAGCGTGCAACCTCCAGCAGGACTGTGGACCTCCACTTGGGGTGCTGCTTTGGGCAGAGACTTGGCTGGTGCAGGTGCTGCGGGTCCCGCACCCTACCTGTCCCAGGGCTGTGGGCTTGAGGAGGGTGCAGGGGCCCTTGGCACCACTGAAGGCTCCCAGCCAGTTCCTCCACCTTCCCTGACCGCCTCCTGCAGGTACCCTGTGCTAGCTCAAGTCATGCTGGCTCTCTGGGGGGGACTGCAGGGCGTGGGGGGTCCTGCACCTGGGGGGGAAGCATGCTTGGTGGGAGACAAAGGGGGCTGCCTGGCCACTTCCCAGACTGCAAGGAAATCCTTCAGGAGGCCCTCACCTCCCCTCTCTCACCACTTTATTAGGGGCTTTCTTTGCTGTTCTGTTCCTGGTGACAGAAAAGCTCAGGCACTTTGCATATCTCTTGGCAGGACATGGCATCAGGTGCCGAGGAGGCTCTGCAGGACAGCAGCTCTGCCACGACGGCCAGCACAAGCCAGCTGCAGCAGGCAGGGCGGCGGGAGGCAGCGGCAGATGGTCTGTGCCCCATCTGCCTAGACTACGTGGACAACGCAGCCTACATCGACGTCTGCTTCCACACCTTCTGCTTTGACTGCATCCGGCGGTGGGCTGCCTCGAGAGCTGCATGCCCACTCTGCAGGCGGCCTTTCAACAACATCCTGCACACGGTGAGCGTGGAAGACGGCTCATCCACCCACCGGCAGAGGACCGCGGCCAGGCAGAGGCTGCGCAGCAGGTCCCCGCAGCGGCACTACCACCTGCGCCCAAGGCCCACCAACAACGAGCCCGCTGCTGGGAGAAGGGGGCCTGCTGGGAGGGACCGAGCGGCATTGGGGGACGTGGCCCCAGGGACCTCCGATGCCTCCGCCCAGCAGGCTGCAGGGGAGCGCCTCGCCAGCCCTGCCAATGGACCTGTTTTCCGCTTCAATGTGCTGGTGCTGCAAGCTCAGATTATTGGGTTGGTAGACATTGAGTAATGATCCAGAAGCTTTTCAGAGTGTGTTTCTTGCAAAATCAAAGCACAAGCCACTGCAGGCAATGCTTTCTATTAGGGTCTCAACAGTGTAGGAAAGGAAAAGGGGAGAATGTCTTGGAGTGTGCTGTGAACAACTTTAATGCAAATGCTGCAACAGATTTGCTTTTACTCATGCTCTCCCAGCCTCCCCCTTCCAATCATGGGAGCAAGGCTGTCTATGCATCTTGGCCATCAGCTGGGCTGCCTGTCCTGAAGTAAAGGCAGGTTCCACGGGCAGAGTCCATGCTGACAGCCC
The DNA here is from genome assembly GCA_031468815.1 of Morus bassanus. NCBI lineage: Eukaryota > Metazoa > Chordata > Aves > Suliformes > Sulidae > Morus > Morus bassanus. The sequence continues at coordinate 56,781,365 of CM062600.1, forward strand.
TTTCCCTGCTGCGGCCTCCTGCTGGTGCCTCCACACCCAAATGGCCCCTTTCATCCTGCAGTTACAGCCCTCTGAGTGTCTCTCTGACACTACTCTACAACAGCAGCCCGACTCCTCCAGCCCCAAGTCCTGTGGCCATGGCTGGGAGGCAGGTGGGGGATTGCTTTTCTCTTCTGGGGACAGGTGGTCTGCTTCCCAAAAGCCATTGCAGGGGAATGAGGCCCATCTGTTGATCTGCACACCTTGGCTTCATTTCTGTCAGGACAGCAAAGCTCCAAACCCCAAGCATCCAGAAGCAGACTGCCATTCAAGCAAAGCACATTTGTGCCACAGGCTGAAATGCGCTGCTTCCCCCCAACATCACCTGTCTCCTGCTTTTAAGCCTCTCCCCAGACACACCGGCACCAGCCTTGCACATTTCCACAAGGCCCTCAACAACATCCTCTTGTAATGTCTGGGCAGCCCCATACCCTCTTGCCCTGCATTGCACAAGAACTCCCCAGCCCTGCTGGCAGAGACTCCCTGCAGCCTGCAAGGCCCATGCAAAGTGTTTCTGCAAGGGACCCATCTCAGCTCTGCAAAAAAGGACCTGGGGTTCCTGAGGGACACCAAAATGCAAAACACACCAGCAGTGTGCCCTGGTGGCCAGCTGTCTCCTGGGCTGCATTAGGAGGAGTGCTGCCAGCAGGTAGAGGGAGGTGATCCTTGCCCTCTCCTCAGTACTGGTGAGGCCACACATGGAATACTGGGGTCCAGTTTTGGCTTCCCCAGTACAAGAGAGATGAGGAGCTACCGGATAGAGTCCAGTGAAGGGCCACAAACATGATGAAGGGACTGGAGTATCTCTCCTATAAGGAATGGTTGAGACACTTGGGACTGTTCAGCTTGGAGAAGAGAAGGCTCAGCAGGATTTCATCACTGTTTAAAAATACCAGATGCAAGGAGTAAAGAAGAGGGAGCTGGACTCCTCTCAGTGGTGCCCGGTGACAGAACAGGAGGCAATGGGCACACAGTGAAATGCACAGAATTCCATTTAAGCATAAGACAAAACTTTTTTACTGTGAGGGTGGTCTTAGACTGGGAAATTGTTGAATAGACTGTCTATACATGTAATCATAATCTCTAGCCTTCAGTGTCATGAAGAAAATGGCAAGCAGAAGGTACTCTTCTTCCATCTACCATCTCACTAGGTACATGGTTGTGAAGACTTACCCTGTCAAAATAAGCCAGGAACCAAGTACTGGGGCCTTTACACTTTTAACAACAGCTTTGATTTATCACTCATTACAGATTACCTATTATAAAATATGAGAGAAAAATGCACTAAAACATAGAATGAAGCCAAATTATGGTTCTTGAATGGTATGCTGGCTCTAAACCAACATTGCTGAACCAATGCGTCTAATCCTGTGTGGAACTCAGCACCAGTTCATGTCTTCACTCCTCAGATAAATCTAGAAATTCACCCCCACAAAACTACCTTCCAAAGACAGTTTAATGCTGCTATGTCTTGGCAGAAAAGCTATGTATACAACTTATCACTGGAAAGTAATAGAATTACCATTTTTTGCTTTAGGCAAGTTGAAAAATATTTTTCCCTTAATTTCAGGAACTCTTATGTAATAACATAATTAGGCACTATTTTCAAGTTTAAAATAGCCAGTGATCTTCTCTGTATGAAGATTCAAAACTAATTTCCTTCAAGTGAATTTTATGAAGCTTCAGAAGAGGAAAACAAACTTCAAAAATGCCCAGAATTTGTTTGAAGATATATGTTTTTTTAAAATTGGCAACCCCCCCATATAGTTAAAAGACCAGGAGAAAGCATGAAAGATTAAGCAGGAGATGAGATAATAGACAAGGTAATTACACAGCATTAAAGCCTCAGATTTATTTTTAAGACATTCAAGCTCTATGTAGAAAAGGCCTTTGCTAACATCTGTGAATCTAAAAAGAATCCCTCATATATTAACAATAATGTGACTAATGGTGTTAAAGCTTCATTATCTCCTATTCTAAACCAGTCTATACAATAAGTGGCCAAAGAGTGTTTCTGGAGCACAAACAGAAGATAACAAGACTAGAGGGGTTGTGGTGCAGCAAAACCTCAATATGCCACAAAAAGAGATTTGTCGTGCTCTGTGCTCTCAGTGTGGGAAGTGACAGGGAGTCCTGAATTTTCTCAAGGAGCTAACATGCACAAGAAAATCAACCATAGTTCCCCTTGCAGACTGCTCACAAGCTACCATTTTGCTACTGGGGCACTAGAGAAGTAATGTTAATTCAGGGAAAGAGCTGAGGATATGAAAGCCAGGTAGACAGTTCTCTGAAATGGAGCTGTAGGGATAAGGAGAAAAGCAAACATAAACACTTGTTGATGGGTTTGGATGGAAAAGAAGTGTGTGGCTTAGCAAAGAGACAGAAAACTGGTTTCTGTATTGGTTTTGTTTTGAGTCTGCAGTGCTGTCTTGAGACTCCTCTGGTTTTGTTTCACCTTTCTGAGACAAGGAATAAAGAAGAAACTGCTGCCTATTGTCAAAGCCATATGCCCACCTTCTGGTGCTATTACATTACTGCAATTATCACCTCTTTTCAAGAAACTTCTAGGCTCTTCTGTTTAGGAATCCTGCTCTATTATTTGTATTTTTACAGAAAAGTATAAGAAAATTATGACTTTCCTCCTATATTTTTCCTCCCCCTAGATAAAAATCTTTAAACGTATACTTAAATTAGAACTTAAAAAAATTAAATATATATATAGATATATTTTAGATATATACTTATATACACATATATTAGTAGATATAATTATATACGTGTGTGTGTGTATACATTAAACAAAGCTAAAATGTTTGTGCTTGACTAACCGCAATGGATTGCAAAGTGTGGACAGCAGCACAACACATGAGATGTTCTGCTTCCCTTCCGTTATTTGATGCCTGAAATAATACCAAAATAAAAATATTCACATTTAATTGCCTTTCTAAAACCATGAATGTCAAAGGAAAATTCTACAGGGGGTTTTGAAGATGTCCTTAGTTTTATCATTATATTTGCAATGGAGATTAGCCTTAGATGTTTACTGAAAGTTCTTTCTGAGTATAAAGAAGTATGTGAAAATGTTTATTTGTATGTATAAATAACACATAACGAAGGCTACTACTATGGGCAGATTAGAGGATGGAGCTGAATTCCTGAGGGTGAAGAAGTAAAACATGAAGAAGTAAGACTGCAAGGAGCCATAAAAATGAAAATCAATATTTTATGGTTGGTGAAAGAGAGAGAAATTTCCAGAGTGTGGTAGGGCACAGGTAGATAATTAAAACCACAAGTTAGTAAAAGTGTGTTTGTATTAGCATGCTGAAGGGATATTAGTGGAAACAGCATTTGCTTTGCTCAGACAGAAAAGAGTGTTGACATAATTCCAGTTGAAAATGAGGATGGCTCTGAACCCCGAAAGACATTTCTTACCTGTGTGGTTAGGTAAGAAAGGCCTTACCTCAGATATTATTCAGGAAGTATACACAAGAGTTGGTTGTAACAAGAATTTGAGGATCTAGACAAAAGACTATATTGAAGATGGCGCCACATTATAGACCTGAATAGCAGTCAGTATGATCATTTGTTCTGCAGTAATTAAAATGGGTATAAAGAAGGCCTTCTCTTATGAAAGGCTGCAAAAACAGTAAAAAGAAATCAATTAGAATTACCATGGCAACAACCAACAATCTTATGTGTAAAAATGGAAAAAAATGAAACAGGGAAACAAAACAGAAAATTAAATGAGAATTTAAACAATGATAGAGTACACACTTTAGAGTGTGATTCTCTGTCACCTATTTCAGATATGATTTCAGATTAAACAAACTATTTTCATGTTGTTGGTAGTTTAAAGATTCTGAAGAAACTGAGGCCTGGCAAAGTAGAAGTATAAAATAAACCCATAAAATCTTATGTCTTTTTGTAGGGTGAGAGGAGGAGAGAACAGAAGAAAAAAGGATTTTTTCAAACCTATGCAGAAATAATTTTTACACCCTCATTTTCTTGACATGTCATACAATAACCTTGAGAAGGCAAACTTACTTAGGAGTTTTAGTCTTCACGATTTGTCTGTGCCAGATTCCCAAGAACTTCAGGAATTGTTCAACAAGTAATGCTGTAATGGTGTACTTTCCTCAGCCTTTCTGAAGTTGGTAAATCAAACTGCTGTGGACAACAGACTACTGTCCTCATTTTCATTGCAGTCCCTAGCAATGGGTCCACACGTCCTTCTCGAGCAGTATCGTCTGCGGGTCAGTGGACCTACAGTAACTTAAGCTATCTCACACTGTGACTTAATAACAGAACATAAGCCAACAGCAAAATTCAAGTTCTTAACTCTCTTACTAAGACAGAAGAGGAAATAGTAACACTGCACAAGAGAGGAAGGGGATAAAGAACTGAAACAGATATAAGAGGCAGAAACTGATTGAGAAAGAAATATGAGGGCATTCATTAAACCTGATTTTTCTAAAATTAGTGTGTCTCAGAAAGCATTTGCTAATATTCATATCCTTTATTCACATAACATGAAGTTTTCAGAGATCCGCAGGAGAGTTTTCTGGTTTGATCAAACACTAGTGACACAATTTAGTAAGCCTTAGTGAAAAATATTAATAAAATATACAAAAATCCTATTTTGTTGAGCAGTGGTGTTAGCAGACTTTACAGAGATGACTCTTCTGGGGAGAGGTAAATTTTTTTTTTTACCTCTAGTTCCATGTTTTTATATCATTTTGTACAATGTGCTTGTCTATAATCAAGCTTTGTCTTCCTTTCCAGCACCTGTATTTAATCCCTTGTTTCTTGACTTGGATCCATTCTGAAATTATTCTGAACACCAGCCTTGCTTCTGTGATACTGCTTAAAAAAAAAGACAAAAGTCAATGCTGCCTTATCCCTCTGAAAATAAAGGTTTTAACTCAGTTAATCAATTGAATGCATTTATTGCAGTGACACAGCTTCATTTCAGAGGAGTTTCAACATGGTTGTGTTTAATCACCTGACAAACAGTGGACAAAATTATTTTGCCTTTGGGAGCTGCCATATATATCTCCCAAAGCTTTACACTTACACCATGTGTAGTCTTTGTCCTAGAAAAGAGATGGAACCACATCTGCATTACAAATCGTAACAGAAAAGTACTAAGCGCTGATTTTATATTGTTGTAAGACTTCCGACCTTGGACCATAATAAGTTCCTCTTGTGCTGACAACTTGGGAAGTTGTAGTCCAGCACGATGATGAACTAATGCACATAAAGCTACTCAGCAAACATCAGCCTTGGTGAATGGGAGTCCTGTGTCTCTGAGGCACAGAAACAGGAGGTGTCTTCCAAACTTTGCTTTCAACATGCTAACCTGACAACAGTTGTGATACCTCCCTGGTAAAAGTGCTGGCATGTTCACCTCTTCAGTGTTAAAATTAGCACTTCAACTGCCACGGAAACACTAAATGTAGCCAAAACAGGCAGTGGCAGTGGCATGGATCATGCAAGAGGTGTGCATAGCTAGTCATCCTGCAGTGCTACCCTGGCAGGGCTGGGTCCCTATGACCCTGTCACCATGAGGGTGACAGCCAGACATAGCCCCACAGATCCTGCCTGCTCACCCAGCATCTGCCTTGCTCTCCCATTGTTGCCCTTCTCCTCCTTTCTCCCTCTCCCACAGTGGGAGCAGCCAGGGCCTTGTCATCCCATCCTTGGGATGAGAAGATTCAGTTGTGCTGGTGGAGGTGCCAGTCTTGTGCCAGCTCCATCAGGTGGCATTCCCTCTGCTCACCGGTTCAGATCACCAGCAGCATTTTCAGTGAAAATGAAGGAAGAGCCTCTTCCTCCCTCCTGTGTGTTTGTACGCAGCATAGAGTCCCCACTGGATTACTGATTGTCTGCTGTAACCTGCTCTCTTAAACAGTTTTATTTCTGTTTAGTGAGTTATTACCTTTAACCTGTTTCCCTGGTCTCACTCACAGCTGCTCTAAATCTGCAAAGGCTAGATTAGTTCCCTAAATCCAGCCTCCTATTATTTTATTTCTCTTTATCCCTTCTTTTTCCCCAACCTCTCCTCACCTTTGACTGGCAATACCATTTTCTTTCTCCCTCTGAAAATACTGCAACTTCTAGTAACTGCAAACTTCAGATATCCCCAGCCAGAGATATGCTGCTCTGTCACTTCTCAGATATCGGCTGAAGGTGCTCCTGTAATAAAATCTGCTGCTAGTGAAGCTCTCAGGCACCTGCCCTCAATCTAGGACAGTTTGCAATTTTGGTCTTTATATACAGATTCAGTCTGAGAACTTTGTTTCTGGATGGAACTGGGCATTATCCTAGTGGAGAACACACTCACAGACTCATGGCTACAGATTATTTTTTATGGTCTGTCAGGCACTATTGTTTTTCTAGCTAATACTTACACCACCATATTTAGAACTAGAATACTCTTTTTTCTGCATTTGCAGTTCTTCATTGTAGCAAGCAAGGTTCTAACTCTTGCAAGTTGTGATCAATATGTCACTACTAATAGCCTCTTTTAGCTGAATAGCCATCTACTGGATATTTTATGGGACTGACCGGTGTAGACTTTATCACCAATGCTAGATAAACTAATTTTCACCTCTCTAAGTGTGAATCAGACTCAAAAAAGGACTGAATTAATGAAAGGGAGTGCACAGTGAACAAAATTCAGCAAGGCAAGCTTGTTTTGACTTAGAAGTTAACTTTTTCAAAGTGAGTAATTTAAACGAAGCTGTTCAAAATTCTGTGAAATCTGGGGGGCATGATAAGTGTGTCATATAGAATTTTAAAAATTAATTTATTATTTTTAAGAATCAGGTATGTGTGTGTATTTGATATCAATATCAGTATCTTCCCTACCCTCCCCCAGAAAAAGCAGAATAAAGGTTGCATAAGTGCATTTCCTATCCACTCAGTCAATAGAAATCAGGTCAACCCTACTTACGGCTACATTAGCATTCAGATCAAGCTCAGTTAACTCTGATTCCCACCCAAAAATCTTATTACAGCAGTCAGTCTAGGCTCTTCACGGCACAACAGATTTTCTCATCCTTTCCACATTTGGCCACTTGAAAGGTGTGCTTTCAGTTTCTCTGACCTGCACTACAGCGGACAAGTTTTGCTCAGAAGTTGTGAGTCATCCAAACCCTGATTCCACACAAGTAGAGTGTTAATCGCCTCACTGGGGTTGCGCATGCATTAGGTATTGTCTTAAAAAAACCCATGATGGACCAAGTGCAGTAATGTTGCATTGGAAACAAACATGACAAATTTTGCAGTTTCTGGCAAAATCCTTTGAAAGACATAATATGCTCTAGGTTACAAAGATAAATATTTGAGCGCTGCAAGACAGAAAAATATGACTTGATCAAGAGTGAACAGATAGACTTATGCTATTTCAGGACAAAACATGGTTAAAATCAAATCAATAGCTCATTTTAAATGTACTAAGGTACTGCTTTTGGTAGATCTCCTACTATCAGAAAATCATGTTTTAAGACATTGTGAATCTACAGAAGGACTGAGACATCCTAAGACAGAAAATATACCCTGATGTGGATCTCTAGCTTTAAAACTTAGGAATACCTTCTCAGCGTTTCTGGGAACAGTGTTTCCACTGGGAAATGAGACTAGATGCCACTTCTGAGTAATTCCTCCACCCTTTAGAGAGCAGACAGACAGAAATGTCAGTAGGTGGAGCTGCCTTTCCCGCAGCCGATGGAGAAGTTTCTCTACAGAAGGAAGTTGCATTTGCAGGCACTCAGTCAGCTCTTGCTGGTCCCTGGCAGATGGTCCTCGAACAAAACATGAACATGCAAGAATGTGGCTTTTACATCATGTTACCAAAGTGCACAAGGCAGGAGGAGACAGAACACAGAATTGACAGTGTTTGTCAGCACAAGCTGTTTGTTTCTTCTTTTCTTTTTTTTTTTTCCCAATCGTGAGGAATGGTATCATTTTAAAGTGATACGCTTAGCTCCAGAGCATCTTGTACGCAACAGTAAAGCACCCTATTATTCATGCTTGGACCGAAGGTGGTGCTAATGTAAATATGTCTATCTTCATCATCTTCAGTGCTGAGATACATGAAGTACATCTCTGCAGATGACAATCAGGCTGACAGTTTTTTCCTTCATTATTGTTCTGGTGAAATAAATATGCAGATCATCTACTTATTACTAAAGAGTGCTTCAGCTTCGTCTCTCAACTTGAAGTTGTATAGCATAGATGAGGGCTGTGATCAATCTATCATCTTTATTTTAAAAAGGAGATTCATGAATCTGATTAACTGAAAGAATGCACATAGTGTGAAAAATTCTGAGAATCACACATATAAGGTGAAGAATAATCATGGCAAGAATTTATGACATGTCTGAACAGCAGTTTATTTCATATGAAGAATTTCATGTCTGCTTTATTTCTGAGGCCTTGAATCAGTATCCCAAGGAAGCTTCTCTGACTGCCATCTTCTAGTTTGACTGTGGCTGAGTGAATATGGTTCAGTTTTTTTCACATGGCAGGCCACACACCAAAACTTTAATATTAAAATAAGTAGTTTTGGCTGATGCTGCCCTGGGAGTCATGGATATCACAGTAAAATCAGCTCCTCTGAGTGTTTACAAGGCACATAGAACATACGTCATCTTCTGATTTTATACATCTCCATATGGCCTTCTCCAGCATCCTAATTTCTAATCTTTTCTCCAATATGCCTAAAAAACTCAGAGAGGCTGATTAACACATATATGTCCATCTGATATGCTGTACAAACTTAGCCAGTCAAAATCATTTAAGATTTTGTATTTTTCCATGGAAAGAGCAAAATGCAAAGAAGTGTTTAATTTGTGGCTATGATGAGCACAAATATGGACAGAATGCTACTTGATTTCACTGGCTGCATGTGCAGTTCCTTTGGGCTCAAGACCTCTGATACGCTTTTTATTCTATCATTTCTAAAATAACCAAGAAAGACACTTTTTATGAGGACCTGGCATACACATCCATGGGACAACTGGTGGTGCTTGAAAGCAGCTCTGAGCAGTAAGGCACTGCAAAAATAATAATTTTAGTTTCTTTATATATTTTTATATATAAATATTATAACAATGTAATTCTAAATAACATATAATATATAATATTTTCTATTATTTTATAATTTATATATTTTTATTATTTATATCCCCAGATGGGGAAATGTGTGGAGCTCTTTATTCATTATTATTTAATAGCCAAGTCTCCTTTGTAGAACTGCTGCCTTGCCAAAAGTAAATTTTAAATGTGTAAATGAAATACTCCAGTTTTGTAATGATAAATATCTGAAAAAAGGGTGATATTCCTTAATACCATGATTGATTTGCCTTCCTTTTGTGAGAGTTTTAGGTATGATAGGAATGTAAGATCAAAATCAGTATGCCTTCATACTGGAAAATTTCAGAGAAATTTTATGTTTAGATCACATATTTTTGAGCAGCAAGGATGGGCAGAAGGCAATAGTCCCATGAGGTTTCCATTTTAGCTGGCTAGGTTAACTGCATTAATACAGAAGCCTAATTTCTTAACTTATTGTTATCTGTTTATATCCCACTTTACAACAAAAGGCCTACTACTACAACTTCTTAAGGTAAAGGGAACAGTTTCCAGCTCTATTGAATGCTTTTATTCCGAACCTATCCATCAGAGTTTCTTACCTTTTCTTTAACATTTTCATGAGTGGAGATCATGACATAAAATGAAAAGGAAAAAAAAAAAGATATGGCAGATAGGAAAAATAATGTTTACTCTTAATAAAATATCCTTTAGCTTGAAGTCCTAGAAAGCATGGTGTATTCCAACCTTAGTCATACTTTCCTTATTTCTGTCCCCTCCCCCCCAATTAATTCATTAACTTGTGTAAGGAATTTACTTTGTTCTAATGTGGTTTTACCTTCATTTTCTGAATCTTAACGTCCAATGGAAAAGATAGAGAAAAATGTGCCTTTCCTGCACTCAGTGTGAGCATGATCTGTGAAAGGTTTGAATTATTTCAGTTGGTATATGTGAGACAGTAATTTTCATGAAGGCCTAAGCAGATTTCATCTAACCCTTTTGTGTGGTTAAAGAATAATTTGCACTAATGACAAAGCTATTAGTTAATTTATCAAAACAGTTTTAGACTGTAGTTTGGTATATATACATCCTCCAAAACACTAAGGAAATTCTTTAATGCCCTATTATGTATGAATATATTCTAAGATGGCTTCTCTATTTACTGCACGTGTCTTTGGTAACTTAACCATTAGAAAAGTGTAAAATGTTTCAATATCCTCATCACTGCTCTTCAAAGAGGTGAGAATAAAGCATGATAAACAGAAATGACAGAACAGATTTTATGTAAACAGCCAGATTCCAAGGACAGTAAGATTTAATTATTCCTTGTTCTATACACTACACTTCAGAAATTATACCTGTCTCAGTATATTAAATGCACAAGAGACTATCACTTCACCTTTAGGTCCTTTGTAACAAAGCTCAGAAGTATTATAAAGTCTTACATGCGAACCTAATTAATTTGGTTGGGTTTTAAATAGCAATTGTCTAGGTATCTGTTGAGGATTTTTGCACTTTATGACACTCACTCTCTTTTTTCAGATGTGCCTGTGTCTAGCGTGGGTTACTGTAACAGGTAACTCTTTCCCATATTTAGCCTTGTTTGGGGATGGTTGCATGCAGTAAGAGAAACAACTCTAACAGTGTGCTGTGCTGTGAACACTTTTGATAAATACGATACTATATACATAGAGTAGAAATCAAGATTACTATGAATACCTTGAGGAGAATTCTAGAATCAATTACAGACGTCCAGCAATGAAAGGAGTTGTAGTAGGTACACTTAATGACTGAGACTAAAATATAATCTAATTTAGCTTTTTTACACGGGAGGCATGGATCTTGCTCTGTTACAAATAAACCAGCAATCTGAAGGGAAGGTGAAGGTGCTAACAGGCCAAACAAGAAGGTTAGTAAAGGTTAAAGGAGATATTCCTTCCCTTAAACTGGTGAAGTTCCCAGTGACTGAAAAAGGGGAAACATAACCCTCATTTTTAAAAAGGGGAAAAAGAAAGACCCAGGGAACTACAGGCCAGTCAGCCTCACCTCTGTGCCTGGCAAGATCATGGAGCAGATCCTCCTGGAAACTATGCTAAGGCACATAGAGGACAGCAAGGTGATTGGTGACAGCCAACATGGTTTCACTTATGGCAAATCATGCCTGACAAATTTGGTGGCCTTCTATGATAGGGTTACAGCATTGGTGGATAAGGGAAGAGTGACTGACGTAATCTACCTGGACTTGTGCAAAACATTTGATACTGTCCCCCACAACATCCCTCTCTCTAAATTGGAGAGTCGTGGATTTGATGGGTGGACCACTTGGTGGACATGGAATTGGCTGGATTGTCACATCCAGACAGTTGTGGTCAAAGGCTTGATGTCCAGGTGGAGACCAGTGACAAGTGGGGTCCCTCAAGGGTCTGTATCAGGGCCAATACTATTTAATGTCTTGGACAGGGACAGGGACAGGGGGGTTGAGTACACCCTCAGCAAGTTTGTGGATGACACCAAGCTAGGTGGTGTGACTGATACTTGAGGGATGGGATGCCATCCAGAGGGACCTTGACAGGCTAGAGAGGTGGGCCTGTGCGAATGGCATAAAGTTCAACAAGGACAAATGCAATGCCCTGCACCTGGGCTGGGGCAATCCCCAATATCAGGACAGACTGGGGGATGAATGGATTGAGAGCAGCCTTGCGGAGAAGGACTTGGGGGTATTGGTGGATGAAAAGCTGGACACGAGCCAGCAACATGCACTCACAGCCCAGAAAGCCAACCGTCTCCTGGGCTGCATCAAAAGAAGTGGGACTAGCAGGTCAAGGGAGGTGATTCTGCCCCTCTACTCCACTCTGGTGAGACCCCATCTGGAGTGCTGCATCCAGCTCTGGGGTCCTCAGCACAGGAAGGACAGAGAACTGTTGGAGCAGGTCCAGCAGAGGGCCACAAAAATGATCAGAGGGCTGGAACACCTCTCCTATGAGGACAGGCTGAGAGAGTTTGGGTGATTCAACCTGGAGAAGAGAAGGCTGCAGGGAGACCTTATTGTGGCCTTTCAGTACTTAAAGATGTATAGGAAGGATGGGGACAAACTTTTTAGTAGGGCCTGTTGTGATAGGTTAAAGGGTAATGGTTTTAAACTAAAAGAAGGTAGATTCAGACTAGATACAAGGAAGATATTTTTTACAATAACGATTGTGAAACACTGGAACAGGTTACCCAGAGCAGTTGTGGATGCCCCATCCCTGGAAGTGTTCAAGGTCAGATTGGACAAGGCTTTGAGCAACCTGGTCTAATGGAAGGTACTCCTGCCCATGGCAGGGGGGTTGGAACTGATCTTTAAGGTCCCTTCCAACCCAAACCATTCTATGATTCTATGACTCTATAAGTGTGGAAGGAAAATCAATGAATGTTTGCATCAGTCCTAGCTAGACATGTGTTTAATTTTCATTAAAAAAAAAAAGGACTCAATCATACAACTGAAAAGATTTTCAGGCTTAGTTCTACAGCTATGACTTTATTATATTATATTTTATTTTTCACTTTAAACACAGCAATCATTCCCTGCGTTTAGTTCAACTACTCTTGTTCGTTAAAATATGCGTATCTGAGTTTTTGCAGGATTAAGGACAGTTTTATCATGAAGCTCTTCTGCTACATGAGCTCACACCAGGTGTGATGCCAGCTAGTTCACAGGTCTCCGTATAAGACTGCAGAGGTCAGGCTCCCTGACAGCTAGTGCTTAATTCAACTAGTTTGCCACTCTCCATTTTAATATCAAATTGTGGCCTTTACTCTCAAATACTGAACTAACATTCATTTTAATACTGTGAAGGAAATGAAATCATGTCTCTGCTAATTATTTCATTATTAATTTCACATCTGTGGCCAAACAGTTTCCTAGCACAGTAAGTTCAATATTAACTGTAACACAGAAGTAATTGGAAAAGATCAGAGTCAGGCTGCAGGGACCAAGAGCACCAGGGCTCGAGGCCCCCTGTTTCACAGCCCCCACAGGATGGACACCTTTTCTACACATTTCTTTAAAACTAATGCTTGTTTTCTGATTAAGTCATGTAAGCTAGTATGGTTCAGCTGAAAATTCAGACTGCAAAAAAGCATGCAGGTCACATATATGAACTGAACTGAAAACTATTCCAAGTCCATTTGCTGCATTACATCAGCAGCATTTGAGCTTTGATGTCCCGATATTGCCCTGCTAGCTTAAAAGCAAAGCATTGCTTGCCCTGAGCCAGAGAATTTTCATACACTTACATGTGCTAAATTAGTGCAGAGTTAAACTTGCAGTAAACAGGCATTCTAAGAAGTTCAGTTGATCCTAAGATGTTCGCAACAGGTTTTTGTTTTTAATGAAATGGGGACCATAATTATCAGCACTGACTGTCATTCTGTGCATGGGGGAGGATACAATATATGAACAGGGCACTGTGAAATGCTGCTAGAGATAGGAAGTGTGAGGAGCAAAAGAGATGCTTGAAAATTTACACTGGGAGCCTAAAGTGGGAAAAGGAGGTAAGTAAATGAGATACAGAAGTACAAAGAAGAAAAGACTGCAAAGTTATCAGAAGCAAGACCAAGTAAAATGTTGCAAGACGCTAATCATGTTTAGGAGGATGGAAAGGCAGCTCCTTTGTCTTGAAAAGGCTGGGGATTAAAAGAGTTGTCCTTTAGCAACAATAGGAAATATCTCACATGTATTTAAGGCTATATTTTGACCTTTAAAAGTTACTTCATTTTAGGCTCAGGAAGAATATTTGCAAAGGTAAACTGAAGCTGCACAAGCATAGTCTCTTTAAAAAGCTTAAAGATTTCAAACTCAGTCTTTTTGGGGGGTGCTGACTAGTTATTTTCACTTTGCTAGGTTGGCAATATTACTTTTTAAAATAGCACCCACGAATGCCACTATAGGGACAAGTAGTGTGTAAAAGATCTGAAAGAGCATTTTCTTACCATCTGTTTTTTTCATTTCACTTTTTCTCTGCAGTTTGTGACATGCTGTTACTCCTGTGAAAGTAGAAATATGACCACTAAATTAATGTTCTCCTATAGCAGACACCTTGTGGCTGGTTAACCTGTTAAGAAAAACATGATGATACACTGTCATGCTGCTAAATATTTCTTCCTACATTAGCTTTCCAAAGGTAAAAATACATTAAATTGTTCTTGTAGCATCAGGACTACTGAAGTTTAATTTCCTACATAGTTTTGCTGGAAGTCTCTTAAACACTCTGCCACTAGTTATTTTCACCTCACAAGGCTGGCATATAATTTTTTCACTCTAGCTCCTATAAATGCTGCTATTAGGGGCAAAGAGGGGGCTGGTGGGCTGTACGAAACTGACCCACCAGGCAGCTGGTGCCTCATGGCTGTTGGCCTTGCCAAATGGGAAGGGTCAGGACTGAGTTTCCCCCAGTTTCTCCTGGCAGGGGCACACAGTAGAATCTGTACATCCATTTTGGAAGGCTAAAAGAGCCATTAACAACCTACTTGTTTTGATTTGTTCCCTACTCTGTCATTTGATGGTGCTGATCCTGGATACTGTGGCAGTATTTTTTTGTCCAGCCATAAAATAGGTGTTGTTTACAGCTCACATATGTTCCTGGTAGCTTTTTGCATGAAACTGACACCTTGGCAAAACTGCAACTACGATAACTCAAAATGCTTCCTTATACCCTGCCTGCATTTTCATTTCAGCACTAGCTGGTGTTCAGCACTACCATTTCCTTAATGCCTGTATAGTGTTGATACTTGCTATTAAACACGTAAGTACACGTGCAGGTATTTTAAAATACCAGAAAATGAGATGCATTATTTCTTCCTTAACCTGCACAGAGAAGTTACAATATGAGTTTTCAGGGGGAAAACAAAGGCTTTTCAATGTTTGAGAAACAGCAGAGGCAGAACTGGCAGAAACCACCTGTGTCCTTAAGGGCAGTTTTCCATTATTAAAGCTTCACATGCTATGGAAGCTTGGTGCAGAAGGCTTGACAGTTTTATGCTTTGTTTGCTTTGGACTGATCTAAGAACTCCAATTTTCTCATTTTTGAAAATCCACTTTCAGATCTCAGAATGACTTTGAGACAATATTAGAGTCCCCTGGAGAGGCTTCCTGAAAGTGCCGAGCTGGCTTCCCTGTTCTCCCTTTACTATTCCAACAACCAGTGATTAGAAAAAAACTTCGGTGCCAGGTTGCTGTCACTGTCTGTAGAAACTTACTCACACAAACACACCTTACTGAAAAAGAATATTCAGGCTACTTGAAGCATTATGCATTCAAAATTTCAGTGCAACTTCTTTATTCTCAGGCACTGCCAGGCAGACTTACTGGGGCAATGGAGGGGGCTAAGAGAATGGTGCCTTCCCTAATATAGCAGTCTGCTATGATAGCAGCATGCTACCATCCACAGTGCAGCTGCTCAGCCCTGCAGGTACCTTCCTCTTCTGCTTTTAATTATTTCTGATAGCTCTTAAATGCTACTCAGCCTCTGCCTTCCTACCACTGTGGTCACTCATGCTTTAGTTGCCATTGTCAAAATGTTTCCTAAGAAGGCATAAACACATGCCAGTAAGGACAGAAAGCCAAGGAGCACTGGAGAAAGTCAATGCCTGGCATGCTACCTTTTACAATAGCTAAATGCTGGCCCCAAGCCATTTGCTTCCTCTTGAAGCATAAAAACAAGCAAACGCTGCAAAACCTCAGGCTCTCCCTTTAATCCTTTTCTCTTTTGGGACAACAACTGCAGGGCTTTTCTCTCAGTAAAAGGACAGGAACTCCTACAGTGCTTACATGCACCTGTGAAGGCTAGTTTTTCCTCCTCTCTCATTTAGTTCTTCACCGTTCTTATACTGCTTATGAGATCTCCAGGGTTCATGCCACAACTGTGTCTTGGCTGTACACATAGAGTCCTTGTCTAATAAAAAAGGTGCCATATCATGTAGTCAGTTTTCAGATGGGGTTATAGTTTAATTATTAGTATAAACTGGAATTTTATTTGGTGTACAGTGAAAAGATCATGCTTTGAAATTAACTATGGTGCTAAGTAAACTAATAACTTCATAGATTTCCTAAGAATGAAGCCTAGAGACTTAATCAAAAGGGCCAACACCTGAGAAATTACTTTTTACATTTTGATTAAATCTATTTGAACCCAGACAAGGAAAATGCAATATATATTGAGGGAAGAATTCAATAGAATAACATTGATTTTGCATCATATATTAAAATAAAAAAATAGAAAATATGGAAAAAAATATTTTCAGCTGAAATTGGCTGAAGAGGAATAATCCCGAGACCTCCAAGAAATTCATCCCCCCACACCACACCCAAAAAAAAAAAGAGTGAGAAGAGAAAAAATGGAAAGTAAGTACAAAAGAAGCATTATTGTGTGAGAACCTGTAGAAAGAAAACATTCTAGTATTGAAAACATGATACCTTATATTTATAAGAAAGTACATAATAGAATTAACGTATATTTTTACAGTAGTTATGTTCTAGAATCCTGACTACTGAGAAAGTACATAAACACGTAAACTAAATTTTTCTGAAAGCATCCTCCTGGCTCTTTGGGTTTGCAAGCAAACAGAGAAGTACGTATAATCATATGTGAGTATTCTAAAAGTCAAAGAGAGCTGAATTGTCTATGAATATACATGACAACAGAATTCTCTCTAATGCTTATTCTTCTGACATTCCCTATAAAAACCAGGTTGAAAGAATATTAAATTTGTGAAGTCATGCTTAGAATTACAGAAATGCCAGAATCAAACTTTAATTTTAAACTTAGAGCTGCCTCAGTAGCTCATCTATTATGCCAAAATCTTTACATACAAAAGGTGGGGTTAGGGATAGAGGGACACCTCCACACCCCATTATTTATAATCACCATGTCTTTGCTGTTCACATCAACAGCAACATGCAATGTTGACATCCTGCAACTAAGTGTAACACACAGCAAAATAGTACCATGTACCAAAAGAGGCAAAGGGTAACAAAGTACCACAGGTAAAAAACTTGTCATGTGTAACAGATTTTGATATTTTATTTTCTGCTTTTACTGTTCTTGAAGTTACACCTGCTACAAAATTGTCTGCCAAGATCTTCACCATTAAAAAGCATTAGATCTGCTGCTGATGAGACAATTTATTTCTTCTTGTCTGCTTTTAGGCTTTGCTTTAGGACATATTCTCTCCCTCCTCCTACAGGCCTCTTCATTCTGATTTGCAGAAACTGGTATCTTCATGCTGCTTTTACTCCTCTTCCAGGATTTTGCTCTCAAATACCCAGTGAGTGATGGTGAGCAGGGGGAATCAGTCAAGTGCCTCATGCCTCTGCTGGTCTATGTTGTCGCTCTATCAGGATGAAAGGGTTATGTGCACAACACTGTGAACTGTGCGCTGAGGCTGAGAGCTGCATGGGTTTCAGCCTTCAGGAGGGGCACCTCCCAATATGCAAGCCAGGACCCTAGCTTCTGCTTTTGGTAGATATTGCATACTCGCTTTTGCAACATTTATGTTCCTGTGTGGATCTAACTGACAATGTCTTTCTTTCCACTACGACTCCCTTTCCATTGCCTGGGCAAGAGCTACCCACAATTTCAGCCAAAATCCTTCCCTTCTGTCCCCAGTGAGACTATGAATGTATACACTTGTAAAAGTTGAGGGCTTTTGGACTGTATGCTAAAATTGCTTCTTGTCTCTCTGCAGCCACTAACCACAACTTCCAGGTTGTACTCGGTGAATGGGCATAGAGAAAATAACAGTGCCTGATCCTCGGTATCATGAAGCTCAGAGAGGAATTTTGCCATGAAGTTTCTGCTTTTAAGTAGTGCCTTACAAACTTCTGCAACAATTTTCCAGTTGCAGGTGAAGTTAAATATTCTGACCAATCTGTGATCCTGGAAAAATTTTTACACTTCCTCATGCTTCTGTTCTTCTGTCTTCAAAAATTGTGTTTGTTCTCCTTTGGATAATAACATCATATTTGAATAGACACTGAAGTTGGCAGCGAGCAACTTGCACAATCTAGATCTTACTGTTCCCCCTACATCTTGTCAAAAATAAAATATAAAAAAATGCTACAGTTACTTGAAATAACTTCTAATTTGTGATACATCCACTTAATCACGGTCATTTTAAAATGTGTTCATCTAAAACCTTACATGAAATTCTGTAGAAGGGATGTCTACATTCAGAAATTATACCCTTGTTTTTCTTAAAAGTGATAGAAAGTAAGAATGCATTTTTATCACATATATTGCATTTAGTATTTTCTGAAATATGGTCCAAGCACTGAAGTGCAATAGGATTTCTGTGATTCACAAAGATTAAGAAAATACCTCAGCCATCATGAGGGTGCCAGTTCCTTAATGCTCAAAAGCACCAATATGCAGTAACTACAAGGCCTGAAACAAGAATTGGTGATCAGAGAGAATGTCAGGATAGCTCACACAACTGGAGTGCTGCAATGGGCAGATGCAGGGTCTGTATGAAGGACAGGCTGGGAAGGTGAGGAGAAGAGATCATCTTTCATGTGAGAGGGCAGTGGGAATGCATGGATCTCTGCCTTGGGATGGATGATGAGGTGGCTGGGAGCTGATGGGTAATGATTAGTGGGCAGACCCTAATGTTAAGAAAAGTATTCATGAAGGGTTAGGAGAGTTGACTCTGGTAAGGGATGTGGGGAGAAAAATAAAGCTTACTACAGGTACATTGGCAAGAAAAGGAAGACTAGGGAAAATGCAGGCCCACTGCTGAATGGGCCAGGGATCTAGAAGGAAGGGACTTGGGAAAGGCCAAGGTAGTCAATGTCTTCTTCACCTCAGTCCTTAGAGGTAAAGCAATCCCAGGTCACTAAGACCAGTGGGAAAGACCAGGGCAAGGAATACTTACCCTTGGTGGAGGAGGATCAGGTTAGAGAACATTTAAACAGACTGGACATTCATACATCCACAGGACCGGACAGGTTGCACCCATGAGTGCTGAGGGAGCTGGCCCATGTCATTGTGAGGCCACTCTCAAGTATCTTTGAAAGGTCACTGCAAATGGGCAAGGTTGCTGAAGACTGGGAAAAAGCAAATGTCATCCCTATCTTCAAGAAGGGCCCAAAGGAGGATCCAGAAAACTACAGACTGATCATCCTCATCTCAATCCCAGAGAAGGTGACTGGGAGCAAGTAATCCAGGACACCATTTCCAGGCATTTTAAGGAAAAGGAGGTGACTGGGAGAAGTCAGCATGGATTTATGAAAGGTAAATCATGTGTGACCAACCTAATAACCGTCTATAATGAAATGACTGGCTTGGTGGATGAGTGGAAAGTAGGGGTTGCTGTTTATCTCAACTTCAGCAAGGGTTTTGACACTTTCATCTCAGACAAACCGATGAAGCATGGACTACAGAAATGGAGGTGGATTGTAAACAGGCTGAATTACCAGGCCCAAAGGGTTATGATCACTGGCACAAAGTCCAGCTGGTGTGGGGTGGTCACTACTGGTATGCTACCGGGATTGAGACTGAGTCCAGTACTGTTTAACAATTTCATTAAAAGCCTAGAGATGGTGGGACAAGAGTGAAACCTTAGCAAATTTGCAGATGATACAAAACTGAGATGAGTGCTGCTATTCAGAGGGACCTGGACAGGCTGGAGAAATGGGCCAACAGGAACATCATGACATTCAGGAAAAAAAAATGGCAAGTCCTGTATTTGGGGAGAAATAACCTCCCACACCAGCACAGGCTCAGGTCCGACCATCTGGAATGCAGCTTTGACAAAAAAGGCCTGGAAGGCCTGGAGGATGAGTAGACCAAGAGCCAGCATTGTTCCCTTGCAGCAAAGGCTAACAGCCTCCTGGGCTGCATTAGGAACAGTGTTGCCAGCAAGTGGGGGGATGTCATCCTTTCTCTCTGCTCAGCCCTGGTGAGAGATATCTGGAGTACTCTGTGCAGTTCTGGGCTCTCCACTGCAAGAGAGACATGGACATACTGGATTGAGACCAGCAAAGCACCACAAAGGTGATTAAGAGACTGAAGCATCTCTCATACAAGGAAAGGCTGAGAAAGCTGGGGGTCTTTAGCCTGGAGAAGAGAAGGCTCAGGGAAATCTTATCACTGTATATAAATACCTGATGGGCAGAGTAAAGAAGATGGACCCAGACTCCTCTCAGTGGTCCCCAGTGACAGGAGAAGCAGCAATGGGCACAAATCAAAATACATAAAATTCCATTTAAACATAAGAAGAAACTTTTTTACTGTGAGGGTGGTTGAACACTGGAGCAGGTTGCTCAGAGAAGCTGTGAAGTCTCCATCCCTGGAAATACTCAAACAAGACTGGACATGGCGCTGAGCAACCTGTTGTGGCTGACCTCTTCTGCGCAGGGGTGGGACTGGGCGCTCTCCAGAGGTATCAGCCAGCCTTGATGCTTCTGCAGTTCTGTGGTTGGAACCTCAGTGAGACCCAATGGTAGCACAGCGCAGTCGCAGAAACAAGAACTGGCCACGCTGTATTGCTACAAATATGGCCTCAGCAAGGAGGAACAGGATCTGAAATTTGTATTTAGAAAATATCAGGAGCATGTGGAATAGAGATCTGTGGTCTTTCATTTTATATATCATGTGCTTTGAGCAAAGTCAGATAGCACTTGGGGAAAAAAAAAGGGTTTAGCCTGAAGGGCGTTGAGACCAAAATTTCTTTCTGTCTCTGTCTTCTAACAGCAGTCTGAGCCACTTTTCTTGACCATTCACTTTTTGCCTTGAGTTTTGGCCTTTGCCTTTACTAGTTGCTGTGGCAGGGCACATGGTGTGCAGGCCTCCCCTGTGCTGGCTTGTCTGCTGCGCTGCCACCTCATGCTTCTGCCCGGCATTCCTATGGCCAGCAGCCTGATGAGGGGGCTCTGCACACCCATGATGCCCCTGCTTACCCTGGCCCCCAGGTACCGTCCCACTGCTGGGGTCCCTTGCTGAGGAAACTCATGCGATGCTCTCAGCAGGGAAGGAGTTCACACCCATGTTTGTCAAAGCACTGGAGCATGCTTCACCTCTAGGGTGACGAGCCAAGGTTATGGAGCAGCCTGCTGGCAGCACCAGCATTTGCCCTGATTATCAAGCTTCAAGAAATATTACTTCTGCTCTTCCTGCCTCCTCCTGCTTTAACCAAGCACCAGGTTTGTTGCAGTCCAGCAGCCCAAGTCAACCTCCTGGGACAGCCCTTTCAGGCAGTCACAGCCCACCTTGCTCGACCACTGTTTCCGGGACAGACAGGTCTGCCTCCATTTCACAGCCCTGAGTCACCATCAATGGGCACAGCCAGCATCTTCACCTGCTCCTCACCTTCACAAACAAACCCATGCCTGGCTTGCTGGGGTGCAGCTCAGAGTCAGCAAGGAGCAGCAAGGGCTCCCACAAAGACTGATGTGCCCAAAGCCACCCCCATGTCAGGCAGGGTGTTGTAACCCAAGTATTTGCAAGGGAGCCTACAAGCCTGTGGTTTGGACACAAAGCAGCCATGCTAACTGTGAGTACCGTGTAGGATCAGCCTCCAGGAGAGGTATTACAGGACAGTGAAAATGAGCTGAGGAACTCCACAGAGCCTCAGTCAAGTAAATGGAACTCTGCCTGCACAGAAGAGGCCATGCACTTTTGAGTCATTTTACATGCTTGTAATTTTGGATGCTACCAAAATGAAAAAATAAATCCCAAAATAGAAACAGATTTTAAGCTTTAGTATGTAACAGGTTTTGAGTTTGACAGATTTGATTGTACGAATTAGGAAAGAAATGAAAATACACATAAGAAGCTTGAATAAATGTTTTCTCTAGGCTCACTGCAATGGGGGAAAAAGTGTCATGCAAAACTGTACATATTTATACCAAAAGCAGGCCACAATGCCCTTGACTGTATACCCCAACTCCCACTGCAGATTTGTTTTTTCATAACATTGTATGTGTTTGGCTAACTGATTCAATATACAAAGCGTTATATCACAAACAAAGGCTGTTATTTACAAATGCCAAGCCTACCAAAAGACCCTAGACTGGTCTACTCCAGCCCAGCCTAGTGATGAAATATCCCCATTTGACTTCAACAAAGAAGCCAAGTCTACGTAAATAAGTGGATGATTTGGTTTATAATTGCATGCTGAATTTAAATTAAGATTTACTGGGCATATGTTCTTGAGGGTGGATAGTTGTATTAGGGAAGATCTCTATTAGATTTTTAAAATTCATCTGTGAAATTACCCACTCATGGAGTAGGTAGTACAGTTCTCACAAAGAGTACTGTGTGTTGCGTTCTCAAAAATATTTATTTACTACTTCAGCTGTCTGAACTTTCCTTTCTAGAAAGGGCAATGCTTACTTGGTCTTCACAGCATTTACAAAGTCCAGCCACAGTCTGGTGAAGGCAAGGACTTGCGCTAACTCCACAGGACACCAGAGTGCTGAAAGTGACAATTAATTAATTAATTTATCCTTTGTCACTGTCTGGAGTGGATTGATTTAATCAGAACAGATCAAGGGGATAATTTCAAGCCACAGACTTTTCTGCCATGGACTTTGAGCATAAGGGAGAAATTTTAAAGCATCATGTGTGGCCAGACAGCTGAACACCTTCTCTGGTATCTGTACAAAAGCAGTGCTTACACTCAGAAATCTCTAGGATTGCCACACCTACAAAGGTCATCAATTTGGCACCATTCCCTGACATCAGAAAGTTGGAGCAAAATTATTTTTGTAGAAATTATTTAAATTACTATCCTAACGCTGGTTAAACAACTACAAACCCTGAATTCAGTAATCAAAGGAATTTCTTCCAGGATTAGGGCTGGAGATTTTAGTCATTTTCCTAAAGAAAAAGTGGATTGTCAGTGGCTGGTATAATCTCAGATTTTGCATGGCAACCAAACAAATCTGTATTTGTTTATTTAAGATACAATGTGGCTTAACATATGCCTACTCAGTGTTTTGTACATTTGTTACATCAGATAGTGAAGAATGATTAATTTCTTTTATACTGGTTTATTTTTAGTCATTATATAGGTAAAGCTGCTCTAGGAATATACCTCAATATAATTTTAAAAATCATTACTGATACTTCTGTGTATGACACCGGTTTATTACAAACTCAGTGTAACCAAACTGTAAGAGACTTTAAATACTGATTAACATGTCAAGATTCTAAATTAACTATGGATATGCCTGCTACAGCATTTTAGTTCATATCAAGAGTGTATTGTCAAGGCAAATCTCTTATCACCCCCACTTATCGTGCTTTGATTCTCTTCATGATGCACTCTTGGTGCATGCAAGGCACCTTTCCAATGCAACCAAACTGGAGATGCATTCCACAAGCGCGTATAACATGTTTCCGCTGCTACGTGGGTGCAATAGCCACAACTCAGTGAGTGGGCTGCACTCCCTTAAGTCCTCCAGTGTATAGCAAGCACAGAGGTAGCAGCAGAAAGCTCTCAGTATATACAGCTTATGCCACATCCTGGAGTGCTTTTCATGCACATAAAATGCCAGGTGTCAACAGTTTTACATTTGCTCTTTACAGTCAGCCTTTACGGTCAGTTCTTGCCATCTTGTTCTTTCCTCATCCCTGCAAATGACAGTATTGTCCATGTCTTCGATGTCTCAGAATTGCCAAGAGGGTGCCACATGGGAAACTACAGGGAATCCAGGAAAGTGCACTTCTTGTAAAACTGTGTGGACAGAGAGCTCACAGTACCAGGAGGATACAAACTGATGGTCTGCCAGTGATCATCTCATCAACCACTAATGAGAGACCAGCAGCTAGGGTAAAATATAATTTAAGAAGATGAAGTAATTTCTATGTGGAGAAGATAGAAACCTACCTTCATCAGAACCCAGGACTTCCAGAGCAGCATTGCAGTACCGTCCACATAACAGAGGGCCTAGGCAACATGAGGTGGGTGCACTACTGAGCTTCCTGCCCAGCAAAGCAGTGTGGCCATCTGTTCCTGCCCTCAAGGTCAAATATGCAGGCTGAATTGGTAGCTGAGTCAGTAGAGAAAAAGGAGTCTCAGTTCCTCAACTATCTAGTACAGATTGATAGCGGAATCCTAGTGTTCCTGAATGAATGGCAAGGACATGTGGCCAGCAGGTTGACGGAGGTGATTCTGCCCCTCTACTCCGCTCTGGTGAGACCCCATCTGGAGTACTGTGTCCTGCTCTGGGATTCCTCAGCGAAGACATGGACCTGTTTGAGTGGGTCCAGAGGAGGGCCACAAAAGTGATCAGAGGGCTGGAACACCTCTCCTATGAGGACAGGCTGAGAGAGTTGGGGTGGTTCAGCCTGGAGAAGAGAAGGCTCTGGGAGACCTTATTGTGGCCTTTCAACACTTAAAGGGGGCTTATAAGGAAGATGGAGACAAACTTTTAAGTAGGGCCTGTTGTGATAGCACAAGGGGTAATGGTTTTAAACTAAAGGAGGATAGATTCAGACTAGATATAAGGAAGACATTTTTTATGATGAGGGTGGTGAAACACTGGAACAGGTTTCCCAGAGGGGTGGTAGGTGCCCCATCCCTGGAAACATTCAAGGTTGGGTTGGACAGGGCTCTGAGCAACCTGATCTGGTTGAAGATGTCCCTGTTCATTGCAGGTGGATTGGACTAGATGACCTTTAAAGGTCCCTTCCAACCCAAACTATCTTGTGATTCTGTGATTCTATGGCACTCCAGGATTCTAACTGAAGAAGAAAAGCCAGCATTAAAAAAGCACATACTGTTCATGCAAACAGCAAGGGACCGACACTATGGTCCAAGCCAACCCCACCTCATCCTAGAAAAAACCAACAGATTAGTAGGCATTTGGGGAATGTATCTCACACAGCTGGACTACAGGTATGCAGATCACGAAGCAGGAGGGAACGTCCACATTATGAAGGAGATAGGTAGAAAATACACAAGAGACCAATGAATTACTTGTTATGGCTATAAGATAGCATAACATAAGTGTAAGATTGTTATGTGTACTAGTATTACCAATTAGGTAAGTAATAAATAACTAATTTACTTAAGCAGAATTGTGTGGTGGTCTATGTGTTTACTACAGTATCCAAAAGAACCATGAGAAGCAGCCAGGCAGTGTAGCCTCTAGATATGCACTAAGTTGCCTATCCCTTAACATCAACGTCTATAAATATCTCCTTTGCTTTCTGCCCCTTATCATGAGCACTCACAAGAATGGAAAAGACAGAAACCAATGGGATTAGACTTCAGAGAAAGCAAAAGGGCTTGTTTCTTCATATAACAGTTGCCAGACAGTTGGCCCTTCTTGACAGAAGATGTTGCAAATGCAAGGCTTATACATGAGTTCAAGGGGAGACTGAACATACTATTGGAAAACATTTTCTGAAGGTTATAAAACAGACAAATCCTGCAGGGTTCAGAAAACCCCTGAGCTGAAAATGGTCATAGGGTGGCAAAGTTAACAAGTCAAATGCTTGTTCTCACACTTCTCTAGGCATTAACATACCGACGGGGCCAATAAGAATATTGGATTAGATGTACCCATGGTCTCACGGTTTGATTGCTCTTACACATTTTACTTTAGTATTCTGTATTGTCTTTATACTATTTCATAAGTTATATAGATATTGTGTTCTGCACAACACAGCTGCTAAGAATGCCTTATGGTATGTTTCAGATATGCTGCAAATGACAGACTGCATCTGAAAACCATTTGGAAATGCAAACAACCTATGAAGCAGATTTAACAAAAAAAGGGCTATGTTGTATGAGATTACTAGACAGGCTAATTATGACCATATAAGCAATATCCAAACTCTATAATATTCTGTATTTTGGAAAAGTCCTGAGGGATACCGATGTAATTCTGTTGAAGATTGAAACCTGAAAGTATTACAAATCTAGTATCAGAGAAAAAGTAGTTCATAGGGAATAGCCTTTCTTCCATTATCATTCGCAGCATAGGAAATTGCAGTAAATTCCTGCATATGAAACCAATTTTTTTTCAGAGGTGTTAAAGTTTTGATTCTGACAACAAAAAGCGATACTTTTCAAAGTACATGAGCAACTTCTGTCCAACTCTGTTTTAGTTCACTGGTGAAAAACTTTGACTATATTCTGATTATTCCTTATCCAGGCATAACATTATTTTGAGATATACAGTATATTCTGCATCTAAATATAAAATACAATGCTTTTAACAATACAACCACTTTTAATCAATAGTGCTTTCATATTTCAATTTGGCAGGTTGTTTAATACTGTGATGAGTTACAGAAGTTCTATGAAGTGATTGATGTTTTTACTGATTATCTTGCAATGAGTAACTGTCGACAAGTTCAAAAAAAGAGATCATCTCTTCAAAAATTAAGATGAGACGTGTTCTTTGATAAAGATCAAATTGATAAAATTTTGAGATAAAAATTGTAGAAATGTGTTTGAAATTATTGAAACAGAACTTCAGTTTCCATCAGGGCCTGACTGATCTAAGTGGATACCTCTGTGTGCTGTTTTCGGCTGGGATAGAGTTCACTTTCTTCATAGCAGCTACTAGGGGGCTATGTTTTGGATTTGTGTGAAAACAGTGTTGATAACACAGGGATGTTTTAGTTCTTGCTGAGCAAGTGCTTACACAGACTCAAGGCCTCTTCTGCTCCTCACACCACCCCACCAGCGAGGAGGCTGGGGGTGCACAAGAATCTGGGAGGGGACGCAGCCAGGACAGCTGACCCCAACTGACCAAAGGGATATTCCGTACCATATGATGTCATGCTCAGCATGTAAAGCTGGGGGAAGAAGGAAGGAGAGATGTTCGGAGTGATGGCATTTCTCTTCCCAAGTAACCATTACATGTGATGGAGCCCTGCTTTCCTGGAGATGGCTGAACACCTGCCTGCCGATGGGAAGTCATGAATGAATTCCTTGTTTTGCTTTGCTTGTGCATGCAGCTTTTGTTTTACCTATCAAACTGTCTTTCTCTCAACCCACAAGTTTTCCCAGTTTTACCCTTCCAATTCTCCCTCCCACCCCACCAAGGGGGAGTGAGCGAGTGGCTCTGTGGGGCTTGGTTGCTGGCTGGGGTTAAACCACAACACTCCGCAAATTAATTTCATAGATGGAAGTAACAAAACATTGAAGTGATTAAATGATGTCCATGTAGCAAAAGTAGCTACTACCCTCTTTCTGACACAGCAAGTTATCATGTATTTATGGACTGAAATGCTGGTATAGAGTACAATATTCTGCAAATATACTGGCTCAAGGAAAGAAGTATAGTGATATTTATATGTGTATATTTTAAATTTCTGCCAAGCTCTGAATTAGGTTTGATTTGTTCTTTACACAAAGACAGACACATAAAGTTCCATGATCTGAGAACACAAATCAACAGCCCAGTGTTTTTTTTCCTTCAACTTTACGACATTTACAACTCACCCTGTTCCTCTTGCCAAGCAAATACATGTGCAAGTGACAACTGACACAACAGAAAAGACAATACAGTATCAAGAAGCAAAAAAACCTAAGATCAACACTTTCTTTAGCAACATGGATGAGATGAACGTTGCTAAAGCTTTAACATGGAATTGAGTCACATTGCTCTCACAACAATTTTCTGGTAGAACTACTCAAGTGTCCAACACCCTTTTTTGTCCTTTACATTGATCCCATGAAATTTAAAATCCAATGAAAACACCAACCCTCGAGCCTTTCCATGTACTACTGGCTAAATAAAACTACCTGATTTTGCTGGATAGATAGAATGAAAGATGCTTATTAAAATATCTTCTACCTTCAAATGAATTGACTGCTTAAATGCATTGTTATGTATTGTTATTAAAGAAGATTGCTTATGGTTGTGTCTTGTGTTTCTGATTGAGAAGGCTACTGTTGCAAGGGAGTGAGTGTGAGCTCTTAAAACGCCCAGACGTCTACCAAGGTTGAAAATCCCAGCAGAGCAGTTAGTAGTTTGGCATCTCGAGAGATTAGGTTCCACAGTAGGAAGTATTAAGACATAGGTAGCTTCAGCTGTAGAAGTGCACAGTTTTATTAAGTCAAGATTGTTCTGTTAGAGACTTAAAGCTCCATCAGCTGAGGTTTTATTTTATATACTTACAGATTTTGCAGTATGTTTTGTAAATAGTTGTTATGGCTATGATGGTTACATGGGGCCCTGAAAATCATGGTACATCTATGAATGTTTTGAAAATGCTTCTGTGGTATGCAAAAGCAATTTCTGTCTGTTCCTGTAGGGACAGGTGGAGTGGTTGTAGGATATGTGAGGCATATGTCAGGTCCTTATAGCAGCAGGTATGGGGAAAATGTCAAGATTGTTAAACCACGTGTTGGTAACAGAACATGCAAGGATACAGAACACTACATCTGAAACAGCCATGACGGAATTCACGGTTTGCATGGATTACAGGCAAGCATTACTGGCTACACAGACAGCAGCAGCTGTGTATAGAGCTGCAGAGATACTCTGCACGTCAGTGAAGAGCTAGAGATGGGGACGCACTGGCACTAGAGAGATATGCCACCGTGGCCATTAGATGTGTGGGCACTGTACACAGCCAGAAAAACCACATACACCTCCATGTCCCATGTCCCCCGAGTACACGCCTAGCACGACCAGAGGCACAAAGTGCCGGGAGGAGAGCTGCCGGTTTTCACAGCTGCGTGTCAGCACCGCACCCACGGCCCCACTGCCTGCTCAGGGGCCCGGGCTCAGGCCCGTCGGCGCGCCGAGGCCAAGCGGACCCAGGGCGGCCACCGGGCGCCCCAGGGCCTCGGCTCGGCCACAGCGCAGCCTTGCGCGTCCCCGCCGGAGGAGCCCGGGGCGGGCAGGGCCACCGCGGCGCCAGAGGGCTGCGGGCCCGGCGGCCGGCCGCCCGCCCGCCTTAAGATGGCGGCAGCCGGGCAGCTCCCCCACCGCCAGCGGCTCCCCGCTGCCATTTTCCAAGGGAGGAGGCGTGGGGCGCCTGTGACGGGCGGCGCCGGGAGGGGGAGAGGAGCAGCCGCCGCCGGGCCAGGCTTCCCGCCCGTCCCGCCTGGCGGCGGCTCCCTCGCCCGCCGTCGGGCGCTGCGCGACCCCCGCGGCTCGTCGGGCACCGCGGGCCCCCGCCGCTCCGCTGCGGTCCTCCCCGCCCGCCGGAAGTGGCGTCAGGCGGCGGCGGACCCGGCCCAGGCAGCCCCCGCGCGGCCACGCCCCTCGCCGCGGGCCCCGCGCCGCCAGCCGCCTCCGCTGCCGGCAGCGCCGCCGCCCCCTGCCCCCTCCGCCCGCCCGGCGGCCCCGGCGCGGCTCAAGGGCCCAGGCGGTGCCCGGCGCGGCTCGGGGAGCTCCCCCTGGCCGCCCCGGCACCGTCCTTTAGGGCAGGCCCCGCCTCTTCCGGGCCTCTCCGGCTGGGCCGCCGCCTCCTCCTCCCTCGCTCGCTCTCCCTTTTGTGAGTTATAGCAACCGTTGCCTTGTGAATCAAGCGCCATAGTCACCGTAGTCCTGGCGACTGTTACCCATCAACAACAACCGCTCCTCTCCTGCTCCTCCTCCTGCCGCTGCTCCTCACCCCCTTCCTCATCGTCACCCGCAACAACAACAACAACAACAACAACAACAACAACAACCGCCACCTCCAGCAGCAACGACAGTGGGAACAGCACCACAGCCCGCCGCAGCCCAGGTGAATGCGCTCGTCGGGCGGACGCCGGCCCTGCCTCCCTCCTTCCCTCCCTCCCTCCCTCCGCTCTCCCTCCCTCCCCCGGCCGCTGCCTCCCCCCTCCCCGCAGCATCCGGGCCGGGGCTGCTCCCTCGGGCTGCGCCGTCGGTTGCGGCGGAGCGAGGGGGACGGGGGTCGCCATCCCGGATTTCCCCCGCTTTTTCCCCCCCTCCCCGTCCCTTCCCACCCCACCCCCCTCGCCCCCCACCCACCGCCCCGGCCCCACCGCCCCTGGGCGCACGGTGGGGTCGGGCGGGGAGCGCGTCCCTCAGGGGGGCGGTTGGGATGGGGCGGCTGCCGGGCGGGGAGGGCAGCCGGCCGCGGCGCGGAGTGAGGAGGAAGAGCGGCTCGGCGATGGTGGGGACGGAGGCACGCTCCTGGGACCTCCGGGACAATCGTTCGGATGCGGTGGGTATGCATCTCACTCGGTCTCTCGTTCGCACGGGTGGGGGGAAGGTATAAATTGGGGAACACGGCTCCGGCCACAGGCTAAGGTTACTTACTTTAAACCCGAAAAAAACCCCGTGGAGGTGGGAGGAAAGATGCGGCCAGCGACGGATCCTGTAGCACACGGAGAGCAGGGGGTGTTTTTCCCCATTCACTTACAGGGGCCTTGTTCTGGTTTGATGCAACTGGTAAATGTTGCAGATTTTTGTGAACTTGCTATATCTTTTAATGATACCCTCGTGCTATGGGTCATATCGATCGCTTTTCTGTGCTTTATGTAGCCATGTAATTTTTTTCTTTTATTCGTGGTTAACGTTGCTGCTTATTTTAGTGCAAGCTGTATTTTCTTTGTATTGTGAACTGTTTTTTTGTTTATTCAATACCCCCACCCATACACACACAGAATAGTAGAGGTTTTTTTCTTCTTGCACTCCTTCTGCAGGGGATTATTTTTTAAATGATGCTTTTATACTGCCAGTGTAGTGTGGAACAGTGCATGTGTAGATCTAGTTTATGCACAGTGAATTATGTTCGTGTGGAGAGAATCCATTTCATTTTCCTTAAACTCTCCACAATGAAGGAAATTCAAGATATTGACTGTGAGTTTGTGTGCTGAGCAGCAAAGAAAGGAGAAAACAAGAAATAGCGTTAAAAAAAAGTCTTTGTGATTTTTTTATTACTGCTGTATTTCAGGAGTATGTTTGGGAAAGAGGGAAGAGGCAGCTTTTTACCTCTCGAGGAGCTCTCGTGGACATTGTGTTACTAATGAGGATGTTTTGCATTTTTTCAGTCCAAAATGCTTGTTTTCTTCATCGTTTTTGTGATTGCTTATTAAGATCTAAAGATTTGTGTTGTCAGTGGTGTCAAATCATACTTTATATACTTTTTAAAATTCTTTTGGATAAAGTGAATTTTTTGGCATCTATTATGGCAATGAAATTCTCTTTTAACATCTCCATATCCAGTTGCACTCTCCCCTTTGACTTGTCAAATCATGTGTCATTGTGGCAAGCTTTTTTCTTTTTCAAGTGATGACTTATTTATTTCCTTATTGCTTTATTTAGTAAAAGAGTTAGGAAAAAGGATGTTCTTGGTTTTAATCTAAAACCTACGCTTTAATTGTACATATGCTTTTTCTGTTTTTATATCTGTAGAATCCTGTGTAAAATGCAGGGTTTCTCATTACAATTTCAACAACAATATATTCGTTTGTCTTGCATTGGAACTACCAATGAATGTGACAGAGGCAATTTTTCCACGCAGCTATCAACTACAAAACATGCTAAGTAGTTAGTGCATTGTTGATATTCATATTTCTTGAGCGAAGGCATATTAGATTTTTTTTTTAATGTATATTTCATGGGCCGACAAGCACTTCAAAAATAGATTATTTTGAGTAATGACCAAAGGTCTTGGCGTTGTCATCTTTTTATTATTTTACTCAAGCTGAAACCACTGAATACCAATTTTCTAGGTCCTGCTGTCAGATAAATTCTAAAGACATGAAGAGTTTACAGTGTGAGTTACAGTACTGTATCAGTTATATGGCACATTTAAATCTTAATCTATTTGTTACTAGTTTTATTGTACAGTTTATGATTCATTGGTTGTGAAATCATTCCTGGCATCTACTATTGTTGAAAAAAGATGTCAATTCTGCACTGTGCCTTATCTTGAGTAGGCCCTCCTACAGCCGGACAGAGTAGTACTCAGGATGGACTCTTTCCTGGGTGTTGAAATCTGTCTTTGCAGAACATGTATCCAGACCCCTGGTAGCAAAGAAAAGTGTGGGTATAGGCTGTGAGTCAAACTTTCTGTTTTAACTCTGAGGAGTTAAAGTGATGTGAAACATCACGTGTAGAGATGTTTCTTAAAAATCAGATTAAAAGTACATGATTTTGTCTAAAAACAAAGACCTTTTTAGCACTATTTAGCCACATTTGCTTTAGGCAGTAGTGACTGCGATTTGTAAAATAATAATGCAGACATAATCACTTCTTTTAATATTATGGACTTATTGAGAAAAGTGTTGATTCTTTATTCTCTCTGAAATACTGTGACGATCACAGATGAGATCTGCATTATGCATTCTGATTCCCTAATGCCCACAGCTATCAAAGTAGTTGGTGTTTGTGGTGCTAACCAGTGTTTGAAAGTGCGGTGGCTTGTGGGTTTTTTTTTCATTCATTGGTTTTCATGACTTAGACTGTGTAACTATCTAATTGTCTTTCAGCATATCCTAGTGAGCCTATCTGGCTCATACCCTGTGTTGTGTTGTTAGTGAGCTAACCTACATTGTGCTACTGTGGAGAAACCTTTCCGGTTATGTAGTGTAGGTGAATGAGATGGGAATCAAAGGTACAATGCTGTTAAATAGTTTAAAGTCAGGGTGCTTTATTTGATGGTTAGGTTCGGCTTTGTTAGCACTATCCCATTTCTTGTTCCCGCCTGATATGGTAGTTTGTTAATCACGAAACTGTCTACAGAAATAAATGTTGCCATTTCTTTTAGTTTACTAAACTTTACATGGAGAGGGAATGCTGTTACTGGTTTCCTCTCTTACTTGAAACGTAAGCAGGTCCCTAAAATGCAATAGTCTTTCAGCATTGCAGTTGCTTTTGGTGTTCTAGATAGCGTTTCTGGTTTTCATGCTTTGCTTTGTGAAAGGCTTCCTTCCCTCTTAAAATATTCCATATTAGTTGTATTTTTACCTGCAGTCTCCAAAACCTTACCAGCTGCAAGTATTGTCATGTGGTATGCTTTAAAAATGAATAGGCTTTTAAAAATATAAGATATATGACTCTTGAAGTCCTCTTTAAAAATTGTTTTCGGTTGAAATGACATGTTGTGAACGCATTACAAATATAGACAGAATAAAAAAATATGCTTTCAGTGGTACTGTAGTGTCCTGGTAGTTGGAGTTCCATTTCAAAATCAAGCTCTTTGTCAAATGAATGTGTTAGAATACCAAAGCAGTATGTTTTTAAATTATGAATGAAACTACTCATTTTTTTACTAAGAATGAGGGCTGAAAAATTAATGAGGCCTTTAAAATGAATAGGCCAATGTTTAAGATGATATTTTTCTGTTGTCTGCAAGTTTATTATTTATGTATTCCTGGTAAAGTAGGTTGTCAGTCATAACAATACTTTTCTTTTCTCACAGATGCTATGTACATCCGTATTTTGGAAATTTAAGGAGCAGTACATATACTTATTTGGCTAAATCTAGTTTGCTAGGGACAGATGGCTGATTTAAACAGGTGTCACTTTCATTTCTTGTGCATTGTGTTGAGACTTCTAGAGGTTTACAAAAGAGCTGCCTAAAGCAGGTGGCAATGTCTGCTTTTGTGGCTAGCAAGACGTACTTTTGTAGGAAGTTATTTTCCCAGTGACTAGGTGTGTTTTAATAGTTAACATGTCATATCAGAGTTTGAAGTGTTCCATATAGTACAATCATGTTATTTTTTAAATTCTTTTCTCATTGGACTTTTAAAGGAGATGTGACTATTTAGGTGTGAAATTTAGCAGTTTATGACTGTGTGGATAGCTGTAGTCCTAGTAATTTTCATTCTTGCAAGACCAGGAGCGGATATATTGCTTGATGTAACATTTCGCTTCACTAAATTACTTACCTTTTACTTTTTTTTCTTAAAGAATATTTCACTTAAGAATATTTTTTAGACCTATTATTAAGAACACAGGATTAGTTTCAAAATTTTGCCTTTTTTTTTCTGGCACTCTTTTATATTAGCACACCTGCAGTTTTCTTTCTTTTTTTTAAATTTTATTCTTCATAAGTTATAACTTCCTCAGTTATGAAAGATTTTAATAAGAAAGAAAGAAATTGAATTTTGTTTTTTAACAATTCTTAGGCATTTTTTGTTTCTAAGGGTTCTTTTTTTTTACATTGTCTTTTTTTATATATATAACGTTGTCTTTTTTTATATATATTTAACAATGGCTGATGTTTATTCTTAGTTATTTTCTTTCTAGTAAATGCACCAGAGGGTGCTATGGTATTTGAAATACAAAAAGGAAAAATTCTGAAGTTCTAAAAATTATTTCATTGAAATACACTGATAATGTATATGGGATTTGAATAAATTTTACTGAAGTTTTTCTGTTTTTTTTCTGTGCATTGCAATATAGCAAACTTACTATTTTGGCAATATTATGCTAAAAATCGTGGAAGAAGTTGTCTGTTCCATATCTGAGTATGTCTGTGTGTGTATATATGTATATATATAAATATACACACACAGACACTTAACATACAGTCTCTCTTCATTGAAAGAGAACAATTATTTATATGTACATTAAGTCTGTATGGCATATAGCTGAAACAGTTCATACTTACTGAAGTAGATTATTACTCCTCTGAAAAGCTAGATGAACTTACCTGAGAGATGCATGCATTTTGGAGTGATGTTTATTTTATGTTATGTTTTTCATTTATAAGTCTATATTCACATTTTGTGTAACTTGTTAATTTTTAGCTGAATTCTATTTAAAAAATGCAGTGCTGAATACAGATTTCTTTTTTTTTTTCTTCTCCTTTCTTGTGAAACTTGTCCTGGATGAAACTGACGTTGAAGCTTACCTGTTTACTTCTGAATTGCAAGAGACAGGAGCTTGAGTTGATTAGGATAGATATCTTTCTCCATCCATCATTAGTTCTGGGACAGGAAAAACCCCACCCTGAAACAAAATCCCCAAACCCCCCAAAACGAAAAAAAACCAAACCCAGTATAAAAGTAGTATCCTCTACATATTTATGAGTACCACTGTGTTTTATTTCAAAAATTTCTCTATGGATATATGAACCCAACAGATTAGAATTTCATTGTTGTAACTTCTGTAGTTTAATAATATCTACTGTTTTTCCACACACTAAGATTCATAAGGCAATGCTTTTTTGTGCGTGTGGGTAGATAATGGTTTCTAGGTCAGTGTAATTTCCCTTTGGAAGCATGTGAAAAGATACAGGCCGGAGCTGGGATAGTACACCTTAAATTGCTTGGTTTTGCACACTACCTTTAGTTGTTTTTACTGTTCCACCATGGTAAGTTGTTTGCCTTTGGTCCCCTAACTTCAGATTTAGTGGCCCAAAATCAAGAGGTGGTGGATGGACTATATTGTAAGTTGTTTTTAATAAAGGAATTTCCTGTTTTACAATGTAAATTTAATGCGGCTTGGAAGTTTAAAGTCTAGCAATTCAGACTTCCTCTGTAAATTCCCAACTTAGTTCTAACCTCACTTACTTGTTTAAATTCTTACATGACATCTATAACAATGCTGTGGGAATGCCGAAGATTGTATATTAATAATAAATTTCAGTGTACTTCTAACATTTGTGACTTTTATTAATTCATTAATGAGAGGAAAAAATAGCACTATTTTTAAAGATCATTTCATCCACCCATGGACCTAGTATACTGAGTACATCTCAGCTTCTTAGACCTTCTCTGAGTAAACAATTTCTTTAGTTCTTTAATTTTCTTCTTATTGAAGTCTTATTTCAAATAAGTTTATAAGGTCTTTAAGGCAAGATCCATGTCTTCAGATTTTGTTCAGGCTTTAGATGCTGCCACTACAACCAATGACTCAAAGCCATGTTTACTGTTCATCTGCCAAGTAAATGGCTTCTCTCTTCTGTTTTATTACCTCATAATAATTAATTTAACTGTGTTGTCTCTTACATACCACCTCAGGGATGTTTTCTAAACAATTGAACTCAGTGTAGTTAAATCATGCAACATGGCCAAGCAGAAATAGAAACAAGCAAATCTGTTAAAAGGGGCAGTATGTCACTTTGCAGGTGCCATTGAGTCAGTTTGTTCTACCTCAGTTAAGGCGTTCTGTTCTCTCATCTGATTTCTTCTTTTACTGTGTTGTTAAGTATACTTCCCTTACAAAGAACTGAAAAAGTGTAATAGGATTCTGAGCCAGAACTACTTACAACACAGTTATTAAGGTTATAGATAGCTATTTATTATGCTTCTGTGGAGCTCCAATGAGCTAGTTAATGTCTGTTGAATTTTCAGGTGATGCATTGTATATTGTTCTTTCCCCCGTCAGTGTACCTAAATCTGGGAGAAGGGAGAGCGGACTTGCTTACGTAGCTCCCTTAATCTGACAATGATATTGGATGTTTATAGGCTATCTGAAAGGTTTACATGCTGGTGGATTAGATGACCAGGATTGTGAATTTGAGCTAATGTCTTTCGGCGTGACCTATTGCACATTATCCATAAAGCATTTCCAAAACTTGCTATTGGTCTGTGTAGCCTCATCTAAACAAAATGAGATAACATCACCTGAGCTTTTTCTTCCTTATCTCTTGGTAGCGTTCTGCACTGCAAAAGGCTGAGAGTGCAGTTTGATAGTGCAAGTCTTAGGTGAGTTGAACTACAAAAAGTAACTAGTATTCACTAAGGTGGACTAATACTCATTATAGGTAGG
The DNA here is from genome assembly GCA_031468815.1 of Morus bassanus. Lineage (NCBI taxonomy): Eukaryota > Metazoa > Chordata > Aves > Suliformes > Sulidae > Morus > Morus bassanus. The sequence continues at coordinate 56,818,128 of CM062600.1, forward strand.
TGAAAGCAAAAATAACAAAACAAATTATAGTTCTCGTGACACTGGAAGGAGAGGTGAATGTCAGGATTTCTGTCTTATGTTAAATGTCTCATAAATTTGAAGATTCACATTCTATTTAACTGCTGCAAAAAGTTTTCGGAATTCTCCATTTAGAGGTCTGCTTTTTTTCCAGTAAGATGTGTGCTGTATTCTTACCTCTCTGTTGTTCTGTAGCTTGACATAAGCAGGAGAGACAACAGAGTTACAGTTTAGTGAAGGAAGAATGTTTCCTACTCCACATTCTTGTTGTGAGATGTGCGTTGTAGTCCTTTCATTAGGAAGGACATGTGCATGTACACAAAGGAGTATTAACTTGTATTTCTAGTTAAGTTTTTACATACTATGTTTATTATTGGGATTCAGTGTTAATTGCTTTAGGTCTCTTGGAGAATTTGGAAAGATACACTAAAGGAAAAAACCTTGCCTTTAATTTAAACTACTTGCCTTAATTAAAAACCCATGCTTGCTTTTTGAAGTGTTTTTTTAGGAAAAGAATTGTTCTATAATCACCGTTTTTAAACTAAATTTACTAAAAATTTCTGATTAAAAAAATCTAAAATAATTTAATGTGCAGATCATGTACATTTTACAGTTAGGTTATAGAAAGTTAATGTTTAACTAAATAGCTATAGCTCTACAGACTATTACACCCATTTATAAAATTAATATATGGTTTACGAAAACTAGATTACTTCTGCAGAAACATCTGGCTGTATTCAAAATTACATTAGCCTTGGCTAGTGAGGAGCCATTGAACTACCTGCATTGGAGCTGACTGACCAAATTAACTGTTAGCCATGAGGTGAAACTGACATGCTAGTTTGAGCATGTGGTACCTAAAGTCATGTCAATGTGTGGGTTTCTGTTTAGTATTTAGTTCACTCCTATTTTATTTGGTCTGTGTTAAACCACTTCACCTGATTCCTGATTTGCAGAAGAGTTGATTAATAACTTTTCCATATTCATTTTATTGTTTTCTATCAGATTTAGTAAATGGAAAAATGTAGAATCCAGTAAGTTTTTGACTCCTTAGAGTTGATTCTGTATAATAGTAATAGCAATTCCCTATAACTTCTAGGAAGATTATTCTTTGGACTTTCTGAAAGGTGTGAAAGCTCTTCTGTGAGCTACACCATCCTTATGGTTGTTTTAGGGAATAAAACATGCTTAGCTTTAGAATGGAGGTATGTAGCACAGAAATCTGGCTCCATTCCCTTATTTTGTAGAAATCCTTTTGTGCTCAGATTCTGGGTTTTGAAGTGAGACAAGGGTGAATGAGCTAAGATGAAAGCACAACTCTTCATGGTATTGTCTCTTTACAGCTCTCTGGGTGCTTTGAAGGTTGACTGAACCAGACCAGGTGACTGAAGGTAGTCTTGAGTTGCTCTGTTTTTCTCCTTTGTACTGTAAGGACCATAGTCCTGACGGTATTTCAAGGAACAGTAGTGGGCAGGTAAATTTGTAAACGTTTTGGTGCATTGGGTCTGTAGTTATGTGGAGATGAGAGAGGCTTAGGGTTTTCCAAACTTCAGGCTGGTTGAAAGAATTCAGTTTTGTGACTGAAGTACACTTCATTAGCAAACTTGCGTCAAACCAAGGGAAGGTTTATTTGCAGTAGACTGAGAATTAAGAGTTGGTCCTACAAAGCAATAGCATAATTTATCATGCAAGTAGTGATTCTGGTTTATGGAACAGACCTTCTCCTAGTATTTTAAAGGTTGTGTTTTTATGCTGGTTCATTCACAGCTGTTTCGTGTGGTTTTTTAAAATGATGTTTCAAGTCATCCAGATGGTCAGTAGCCAAACAGTGTAACCTTATGAACTTGTGCAGTTTGGGATATTCAGATTTCCATTACCATATCAATAGTTGTTTGGGGAGGCACTTTCTTTTTCTTTCTTACTAAGATTTAAATTTGAGATACTGAAATTACCTGCCGTGATCCTGATATGAGCCACTGAGTCAAGTTTCCTGTCTTTAACAGGGCTTGAAGATGTTCAGTATCTTCACTGCTTGTTCTTACTTTAGTGTATATTTCTACTGATTGAATTCTGAAGAAACTGACATTTCTTGACTTAAGGGAAGAGCTAGATACAGGATTATGACTTCAGTGCAATGACCAAGTTTTACGACCTAATGAAGATATATTCTTCGTGTGGCCTTGAGTCACAAGTTGTGTATTACAAACATATTTCAGGCAACTGAGATGAAGGGGAGTTTTAAGATTACTTTGCATTTGGAAGACTGCCTACTAAGGGTTCCCACTGCTGGATTTTGGGATGATGTACTAGGTTTTATGATTGGGACCTGGAACAACTCAGTGCTGTAAATCTCAGCAGCTCTTAGTGGCTTGTGTCCTTAGCACAGTCATAAGTTTGGGATACTCAAAAATTCTTTGTGTCAGCATAGTTGTGTTGGTTACATGTTATGATCCAAGAACAGTAACATCAGACACAGCTGAATTTCTTGAAAGCTCAACATTGACAGGCTGACCATCTGTACTCTACGGAGGCAGGCTTAAGCTGGAGCCAGCAGTTCATTTTTTTTTCCCTGTACTGAAAATAACTAACGTTTTTAATAAAGTATAAGATTTACTTCCCACATTTTATAATACGGGAAAAGGCATAATATCCAAGGCAGAAAAACACATGTATCTGGCAGATAGGAAATTGGAAGTTATGTTTTGGTCATCTATGGTGAAGGAAGGTGTGTATGGAGGAAGTTTTGATCAGAAATGCTGAAGTACTTGTTCCAAAGTTTGTTATATAGGAAGGGCAACGTAGCAGGGTTTGGCCATTAAAAATGGCTTGAAGATGTAATTGGGTGCTAATAGTGGGGACAGGGTGGCTGGGAAACAGTGCTGTGGAGGAGACCCTGGGGTCCCTGGTTGGCAGTGAGCGGAACATGAGCCAGCAGCGTGCCTTGGCAGAAAGGAAGATCAACGGTATCTCACGGGCTGTATGAACAAGAGTTTAGGCAGGAATTGAGGGAAATTATTATTCTGCCCCTCTCCACACTTACTAGGCAACATATACATGTTTCCCCTGTCATTATGGTCATCCCCCATTATGGGAAAGATGTTGATAAACTGGAGTAAGTTCAGCAGTGGACCACTAAGACAGTCAGGAGCTGGAGCACACGTGTCTGTGAGGAGACACAGGGACCTGGGCTTCTTCAGTCTGGAGAAGAGATAGTTTCAGGGGTCCCAATAGCAGCCTTCCCTAATACCTACAAGGAGGTCATTGAGAAGATGGAGCCAGACAGTTGGCTGGTTTGAAGAAAACAAACTTCCACAGCAGTGCATGGTGGAAGGATGAGAGACAATGTTTGTAAGCTGAAACGAGAAGTTTAGACTGGAGATAAGGAAAATAATTTTTCTCTTGAGGACAGCCCAGCAATGCAACTGGGGCCAAACAAGGTTTTGCCACATCTGTCTTTGGAGATTTTCAAGCCCTGACTGGACAAAGCCCTGAGGAGCTGGTCTGATGCCAAGTCGGAGCCTGCTCTGGGAAGGAAGTTGGACTTGAGAGCTCCTGAAATCCCTGGCAGCCTGAACTATACTATGGTTTTACTTGTATACTTACATATTTACTTGCTCTACAGCAGAAGTTCCTAGACTGTGATCTAGTTTGTCTTCTTTTTCTTGTTGGCCAGATCCATTTCTTAGGACTAAAACTGAATCTTCACCTCTGGAGGCAGAAGAAGGGATAGTGTCTAGAGCTAAAATCACAAAGTGGTTGTTTTGAGATATATCGCAAAGACATAGTTTGGGTGCCCAAGAAACTCTCTCCCTAACAACACAGAACTCTTGTATTCCTTTTTCCTTCAGTGCATTACTACAGTTATGTCATTTTGGTCCAACACTTTATTCTCTGGATTTCACAAACTGGACAGACTGGATTCTGTGCATTTATAAAATATTTTACAATGAAACCTTGAGAATTTTCATTGGAACCCTGCAGAGGCAAAAATAATAGCAATAGAGAAGGCTGCACTAGAAGGAAAAGAAACTTGTTAGGTCTCTTCAGGAGAAGGCAACTATGAGCAAAGGGATTTAAAAAACAAGAAGGAAAGATCTTAGTTCAATTCATAGCAAAACCAAAACCCTGTTGTTGATTTCTGTGGACTTTTATTTGTGTGTATTTATTAGGGTCTTAATTTGCAGTTCTTCATTCTTTTGTTGCAGCAAAATAGAGGAAGACCAGCAAACTTAAAATTGTTATTGGAAATTATTTACAATTTTAAAATAAATTGGAGAATTTCTGTGCTTTGGTGAGACCAGTTCAGGGGCATTGATGAAACATTCTGTATTTGGCTAACTGCCTGGTGATTTGTAAGTGGTATTCAACAAATATAATGGCCAGGAATATGAAAAGGTTTTGGTTTTTTTTTTGTGATGAGGATATTTAAAATATTTTCCTATAACTCGCCTGTATTCCTGTTAATTTCAATAAGAACTGGATTGTGTCCAAAAAAGGATTTGGGAAGCGAGGATGATAATATCTGAGTGTCTGTAAAGTGGTGTTTGTTTAGAGAAAATGTTTGCTTTATCATGTAGCTGCAAATGTAAAATGAATAGCAGTGATGGGGATGAAGAGTAATGGCCTAAGGAACTTTGTACGGCAGTAAGTACTAGTGGTGAAATCAGAAAAATACTTTCAAAATCAATGCTTCTATTGATTGAAGAGGTTCTGTTCGGGGTATTTTTGTTTGTTTTGGCTGGGGTTTGATCATTGTGGGTCATTCAGATGCTGAAGCCCATAGCAAAATTAATGTATCTTTTACTCTTGTTCAACACTGCTTAAGGGATAAGCAAAGACATATGTACATATTACTAATTGTGATAAATACAGTCTTAATAATCAAGGCAGTATTAGAAAGTAATCCCTTTATTTAAATGCAGGTGTTTCATTGTTAGCTGAATGAAATTCAATGCTTAAGGCATAAACAAGCAAATACGTTATTCAGAACCTGCATTTGGATTTTATTCATAAGTTGTTAAACTTACATCCCTCAGATTCGAGAGTTTTGGTGGAAGAGGGACATAAGATTTCCATAAAATGTTTGTGATGCATTTTTTCCTGGGAAAAATCCTTTTTCTGGTCAAACTAAATAACTGAATGCACAGTGAAACTTGAAATGTCCTAAAAGTTCTAACACAGTCATAACGTAGTCAATACTTTTTTCAAGTACTTCTATTCTACTGTGCTTGTCTAAGAATGTTCCTGTCAAGTAAGGTTACATGCCTTATTTTTACAAGTCAATGATTAAAATGAAAACTAAGAAAATTAAAGTGATATAAATCTTGCTAAGCAAAATGAAGAGCTTCAATAAGAAAAACAAGTTGAATAGTCTTTAGCTTATCTCAAAAGTTATGTAAGTAGTATTCAGTGTTGGTGTTACGTGTCATAGTTTAGATTTTTATGTTCCCATACTATAAATGAGATAGCTAATGGCATCTATTTGATAATGTTTTTTGCTGTCAATTATACTCGAACTTATGAAAAATATTTTTTTATTATTATAAATTATATTAAACCATGAAGAACAATGGAAAAATGGAATATGTTACATAGTCTTATGTCTTCATTTTAAGACTTAGAAATCAAATTCAGTTTCTGCTGTTACTGACATATACCTTTAATAAATATTGTCACTGAATATTCTTTATATTTGAATTGTCTTCTGATTCTATATGTGCAGTAGGATGGAGCCTAATAAAACAATCTTACTAAAGAATTATAAAAATCAGTTAACATTACCTTTCATTAAACCACCTTTTAAAAGTAATAGTATTTACATGACCTGAGCATCAAGCTTTTTGTGAGATAATATGAAAATTTCTTTTAGAAATGTAACCTTAGAAGCCAGAAAACAAACAAACAAACATGCTTTGGATCCAATTGTGCAATTCTCAATATTTCATTTCTATTGGAAATGCAGTTACTGCAAATGGAGATCTGTTGACTATTCACTATTGTACAGTACTAGCTTGATTAATGACATTCTTTTATTTTTTAATTAATGGATTCCCCCTAATTTTTTTTCTTCATTTCTGTGTGCCAGTTTGTTGTTCAGTATTCATTACTTCATTCAGGTTTTACACTGTACTTCCTATTTTTTCTATCTCAGTGGTTTTTCTTTTGAGGGGAAAAAAGCCATGCTAGATAACCCTAGCTAATAGGAACCATTATGCATGTTTTCCACAATTTCATGTTTTCACGTGCTTTCTAGGGTCAATCTTAGCTAAGAGCTTAGAGAGCTGTTTCTCTGAGTGCAGTGATAAGTAAGGAGAATTTAATAATTTTAGAGTATTGTTAATAAATAAATGCCTGCAATCTAAAAACAAACTTGGAAGTGGTTGGTTTTAAGTCACACACAGAACAAAAATAAAAATATTGATATCTGTCTAGGAAATATAAGCTGAGACTTGTTCAAATCACTATCTTTTAAGGTGGTGAGTACCATTAGGTTGGAAAAGCAAAACAGAATGCACTGTTTGGAACCGAGTGTCTTTTACTGCAATGTGGACAAAAAGCCATAGGGGAGTTTTTTGGCATGTTTGGCTTATGGAACTTTTGGTTTATTTCTGTGTGCACGATTTTGTGTATATTTTTACATTAAAAATATTTAATCATTTCATGAGACACCAGAATCAAGCTTTATTTTTTGAAACATTTATGGTAATAACAGTGTCTTGTGAGTAAATAAGTGCTTGTGAAAGCTAACATATAGGCAAAAGTCACTGGAGAAAGCAAACAAGGTTAAAATGAGTATCTTAAATGTTGTCCAGTGTGATATTGAATTTCAAACATGTTTGGTAAAATAATATTCTTACAGTGAGAGTATTTCTTTGTCATTGCTTCCAACAGAATACATTTCTTGTGTATTTCCTGTAGAATTGCTGTCACTGGATTTGCTCTTACCTTGAATATCTATTTCTTAAAAAAAAAAAAAAGAAAGAAAATGATAAACAGTGAAATATTAATCGCCTCATATAGCTATACTCAGATGGCAAAGGACATGGATACTTTTGTCATCAGTTACCATCTGTCTTTGTTTTTTTTCATATTCTTTTACCAAAGCAGAATGAGGTTGTTTGATTTTCTTTAGAGCTAACTTTAATACAGTATTAGGAAAATAATAATTTCATTTTACAATTACTGTACTTTAAATATATGGATACAAAGCAAAATGGTAGATTTTTAAGGAGCTACTTAAAATTCAGGTGATGGGCACAGTGAAGGATATCTTTAGGACATAAAGCAGTATTTTAAAATCAGGTAGCTTTTTCTAAACGTGTACCCAATTCTGTAATTTATTCTCTGAATGCTTGTTTGAAAGTTTTGTTTGTACATATACTTAAATATGATTGTTCGCTTTCTTTTTTTTTTCTTTCTTTTTTTCCTAGACAAGAAATTAAGGTGTATACCACTCTTTAAATCTTCCTTTGTGTCAACATTTTTTTCTTTTTTTGGAGTTTATGATTTAGTCCTTTTTTGCTGCCTTACTACATTATCATTGACTGCACTGATATCTGTTTATGTATATTTTGTAATTACAATTATATTTTCCATATTTTTTGGCACTTATTTTTAGTTATTAAGCTCTGCAGTTCAATATCCACTGTTTTTTCCTGTTCCTTGTTGTATGACTCGCTTGCACGTGGTTTAATATTTAACAGTGTACCTGAGATAGTGGGGTGTGACAGGGCTGCCAAGCATCACACATTGCTGGCATATATCCGGCTGGGTTGTAGGGATAGCCTAAAGCTACTGATCTCTGCTTCCAGGGACTCCATGATTCTTTCTTTGCCAGCAGCCACTTTGCTTTCTTGCTAATCTCTAGCTTTCTGTCTTGGTGCTTTAGCCTGCTTCATGTCAACGTATGCAACATTGACACTTAAAAAACATATTCTGAGGAATGTTCTTATAGCCCATTTTATATAATTGGAAAGCATGTACTGAAGTTCAGAATCTGTTTCTTTCACCAGCAATCTGAGAATAGGTATATCTCCAGACTTTGGGAAAAAAATCATATTGAGGAGTGGGAAAGCTCCAAGGATATCTTATTTTAAGATCTTGAGTTGTTTGGGGGGGGGTGTTTTGGTTTTGGTTGGGTGTTGTTGGTTTTGTTTTTTATTTTTTTAAATCACTTTTAACTTATAAAAGTGTGCTCATTTGACACCTACTAAGATTTTCTGCAGTCTATTGATACCTGCCACCTTTGCGGAATGACAAAGCCAAGCTCCCACACCTGGTAGGGCTGACTGAGGAGCTGCTGCTGCTGCTTGCTTGGGTTTGTCAGAATCTGTCCTGGGAAACATATGTACAATCCTCCAAGGCAATTAGAGGCTAACTTTTGAACAATTTGTGTGACTAATCCCAAGGTATCATTGTTCATTATTTTCTTTACAGTCATATTTTTGTATACTTCTTTCCACACATAGTTTTTTCCTGGTCAAAGTTTTGAACAGTTCATCCACAGTAGTTTTTAAATATTTAAGTAAGTCTAACTATATTGGTCAGCTTTAAGGTACTAGCTTAGTATTGCTTAGTTCAGGAAAAACCGAGCTTTAGGGTTTGAAATGTTCAGATTGGGTAATTCTGTTTCAGTTTGGAACTCTTATAATGGGATCAGAAGTTGTGTGTTCAGAGGTCCAGGTTTCTTTAAGAGTTGTTCTGGATTCTCCCAATCCTTTATATTCATGTAATCATATGCATATTTGTAATCCTTTATATCCTTTATATGTGATAAATTTTAATCTATGTTTTCATATTTGAGTGCACTATCTGTACATAGAGGTATAAAGATTTTTTAAATAATCTACAATAATTTTTATTTCACATCAGAGTATATTATTTTGATAACGTTATTATGTTGATAATTTAGACTATGACTCATTACTGTAATAACAAATTCAGGTTTTCAGTGGAACTATAACAAATTAAAATTTCTTTGTTATTGATTGTTTATAGAATATACAAGTCTTATTCAAGGCCATCCTTTTATGTTTGGAGATGTAAAATGAACACCATCTCCTTTCATATAATTGGTTATAATATTGAAAAACCTTAGTAATTTAAATTTTGCCAAAATTTATTATTTTTTGCCAGAATACATTATTTTTACAGCCCCATGTATGTACAAAGTGAAAAGGGCATAGTTTTTATTTCACCGTGGTCACTGTTCCTGTAGCACTTGGTCTTATGTCCTCCTAAGTCTTATTTTGGAATATGAATTTTTTTGCTCTCATGGTCCTGAAAATTTCATACCTATTGCAAATGGTAAGTGATGTGATTGCACACAATAATGTAGTTTTGATAAATGAAGGTATTAAGAACGTATTAGATCTCAGTAAGAATTATAAACAAGTTACTGAAACATATCTAGTCTTGCTTATTTTTAAGTGAAGTATAGTTTTATTACTGTAAATTTTGTACACTTCTGACCTTTCTGTATGGTCATTCTATTCTCTCTATTAGGGATAATGAAACTTGTGTCTGCTTTTTTTCTTGTGTACAGTGCACTGATTTTACAATCATTCTGAGGATATATGGACAGCGTCTTTAAAAGTGTTTTTGCTTCTTTTTAGCTTTAAAGCAGGAAAGGTGAAATTTTCACAGAGCTGAGAACCATTAATTTATATGCATTAATTCCAGCTATCTTCCCTGCTTTTCACTACTAGCTTTCACTGGCGTCTCAGCTAATGGCTCTTCCTCTACATATACTTTACATCTCTTCTCCTGATCACTCTCTTATGTGCTTGGCCTTTTACAATTACTTATCCTGCCTTTGTTCTTTTCTTTGTCTTCCACTTCTCCTTCATGCTGCTTCTGTATTAGCTGTGGGAGTGTTGGGGATATAGGAACAACAATTTCTCAATCATTGACTTTATGGCTAAACACCTTAATAAATTTGTAGGAAAGCGGTTTGGGAGAAAATCATAGCTTCAGTTAGTGGCGTGTTTACTGATCTGAGGGTATGGTGTCAGTATTCTGTATGTGGAAGATGATTATGTGAGCAATTTGTGCGTTGTTAAACAGTATCTCCAGCGAAATTTAGCAGTTTAGCTGTCACAGCTAGAAGCCTGGTATTGCCAGTTTCTGGTAGTGAAGTTTCATGGCTATGCCACATTTAAATTACTATAGGAATTTGTACATTTACTAAAACTTAGTATTGAAGTGGCTGGGTTTTAAGTATCATAAAATATCTATGTATTGAAATACATACAGGCAAATAACTTTTTTTTCCCTTGTACCTTATTCTCAGCATTACTGAGAACTTTAATCTTCTGAAATTATGTATGGGTGAGAGGAACTATGTATGAATTTTTTTTAAGGATACAATTTGATTAAAACAATGGTATAATGGAAAGTGTTCAAAAATGTGAAGTATATATGCCACTTTGGATCACTGGATGTATATGGGTTGTATATGCATGAAGCAGCTGTTTTGTATGGATAGATATGTGTATGTTTTTGTATATATATTTGCACATACAGTATATGTGCATGCTGAGTGACAGCATGTATGTATATATTTCTTGTTCATGTGTATAGAGAGTATGTAGAACAAAATGTAGGCAATCTACATGAAGTGATTTGACAGCTAGAAGAAACCAGTGGTAAAGACTTTCTGCAGGATCCTTCCCCCATGCACTGTTTCTGGAGGCTGAAACAACCTTTCTAAGCACCTTAAATGATTCAGTTTTTTTTCACTTGTAGCAGTGGCCACAGCTTCTCAATTTCACATCATTCATTAAAGTATTTTTCTTCTGAACAGAAAACATAGGGGAGCTGTTCTGTGTGCATTTTCTCTGGTATAATTGTGGTGGTAGTGAATTATATCCTAAGAGTAGGGGTTCTAGAGTTATGGGAGACAACATTGACTTCTTCAGTCAGCTTGGTAATGTGGAATTGTCTCTTAGACCTAATTTGCTACTTGCCAAGGGAACGTTCAGGTTGCACAGCGTCCTTGAATGGCCAGTCCTACAGGTGAAATATCTTCTATAATAAAGGATGAAGCAATGCTAGGCTAGGCCTTAGGCTCATTATGGCCAGATTGTGGTCAAATTTCTTTTACTGAGCTGTCAGTGAAGACAACCGGGGTGTCTCACCAGTTTTAATAAATCAAGGCCCTATTCTGTTTCGTGTAAACAAAACCTTAATGTCTGCAAGCTTCATTTGCTTCAGTGACATTGAAGGGGATATCATACTTACGAAAGGTCATCTAAGGAAAAATGGTAGATGGACATAGCTTTGGATCTCTGCTCTCTTTATCAAAGTCCTTCCTGTCTCTGATAAATCCTTGGGCAACACAGAAGCACTTAACAAGCTCTAACAAAATGTTGATTGTAAAACTTAGTTCAGGTAGTCAATATCTAGTTTTTAGTTAGTAAACTAGTAAAAAGTGTATTTTAGTAAAACTACAGTAGGCAGTTTTACAGCATAACATGCTTAGATTTTTCTAGCTATACCTCTGTTGATGTTTTCCAAGCTGCCTGTCATATTTGAGGCCACGGCCACTAGGGTAACTTAACATTACAGTGATCTTTTCTTTATAAAATTATAAAAAGTAAACTAGCAATGGTGGTCATATTCAGTGGGTCTCTAGTTTTATGGTTTTGGCTGTAGAAGTTGATGGAATGTGTTTGATTGTGGTATTTGGTTGTGGACTCTACTAGAGTAGTGACTGTCAACTTTACTACGCTAAATCCCCCAAGTATAGGGGATAAGGCAACTTCTTTGTGGTGTGAGTCTTATCCTAACGTAGGTGAGAAGTCTGGCTTTGCTTTAGAAAAAGATTCTGCAAGGTTACAAATTCTGGAGTAGAAGTAAAGTTCTAGTTAGAACATCATTCTGATGATGTTTGCTGTCTTACCCCCAACCCTTTTGAGATTTTTGAGCTTCATAACAGTCTTCATATTTGTTATTGTTTTCAAGGTTCCTCTAGATAACATCAGCCACTAAGTAGTAGGAAGCATTTTGGGAAGGACAAACCCTAGCATTTCCTTATCTGACTTCTGGAATCCATTTTGTGGCACTGACCGTTACAGCTATTGTATAGACAATTAGTCTTAGCATTTCCAATAACTTTTGGGACAGTGTGTTTCTTTGTTAGCTTTGTACTCATGAGGAAACAGGTTTTTTTTCTGATATGGCTGTCCATCTTATTCAAAAGAGGGATAGAAATTTCAGAAAAACAGATACCAAAAAAGTAATTAGTTTGGGAAGGTAAATGAAAATGTGTACTACCACTGAAGAAAAGGCAGTTACAACTCCTTTTACACTCCCAGCATCCTGTTGAATCAGTCAGCAAACACTCACAACTTGTGCTCGTGTGTTGTATGGATCCATTTAAAGGACCAAGCTGGAGGGAATGTGGCTTTCTTAATTCTGGTGCTGTAGAACAACTTGGTTTTTGGTGCGGGCTGAAACAGCCTCACATTATTAGAAAGAATGGAGAAAAGCCATAATATTTAGCTCTTCTGCATGCAATTTCTTAGCTATTCTCCAGCAGATTTGCAAAAATATTGCCAAAATAAATGAATCTGCACAGATGTACATAGATGTCTAATTTGGCTTGCATAATCTCTAAAGGTGACAAAGACACACAAAGGCAGAACTTGGTTTGACTGCAAAGCCTTAAAACCAACTTACAGGCCTGTTGGACATCTTTTTGATATAGAAAATAAATACTAAGTATTATTCTGCCATTTTAAAGTTCTTTTTAGGGCTTTTTTTTTAAGTCCCGCTTTATGATCCAGAGTATGAAACTTAATTTACTGTTCTGTCAAAGTTTACAAAATATCTGTGCAGAGCATGTTTTGCAACTCCATTATATTAGCTGTTGAAAGTTAAACTTTGAAAGGTTTTGATGTTTGTGGATTTTAACTTTCCTAACTTAAATGATGAATTAGAGGAAATATTGCTGTTTATTTTGCTGTAGCCAGCAGTAGAGATCAGATATATTGCTTTTGTGTGATTTTTCTGTTTTCATGTTTGTTTACGTTGTTCAAATCTGTCATTGTAACTTTTTGTAAGGGTATGCCTGGAGTTGGGGGTTGACTGAGGAGAGTGTTAATCTATTTAAATAAACGGGTTAGAGCCATAGGAGGAGGCCTGCAGTGTTTTCAATGCTTCTCAGCCTGAAAGCGCTGCATAACCCTTTTAGGTTGCATAGCAACAGGCTCCTAGCAACAATAATAGATTGAATTTCCAATAGTGACCAGGCCGGATGTAATAATAAAGCAAGAGTACAAACAGTTGTCATGGTTTTCTTTTCATAATAAACTAGTCTGAATATAGGGATATTCTGTTTCTCAAAGTGGTGAACCTCTTTGAAAAGTCGTGGTACTGAAACTCTGACAAAACTACTTAGAATAAGTGACTTTGAAGTCTAGTAGTTTGAAACATAGGAGAAAACAAAGAAACATTGAAAGAGTTATCAAGGAAAGAGGGTATTTAATATACGCACTTAAAATGGCTTGTAAATCTCAACTTCTTTTATAAATTGACCTGTACTGGAACTTCATAGAAGTCCCTAGCTATATGGGTAGATGCATATTAGGGAAGAAATATGGTCAGTCACACTTGAATTAATGAAGTTGAAAAGAAACTGACCTAACTGCCTGTAACTGCCTACTATTTGGATTCGCAGTGTCTATCTTTGGAGCATATGGTATCAGCCACAGCTGGAGAGTGATTGCTAGTCATAATCAGACTTTTCTGAAGTTAGTATTTGCTCTGTTATCTTCTCTTGATTCAGCTATCAGATACTACGCGGCAGTTCTCATTTTTTGGAGACACATGTTGATATAAAAATCCATATACAAAGATCTTGTTTTGTAACATGCACAATAAAATAGGTCATTTTAAATCATTAGAATTCTAACATGTTATTTAGACAAGTTTGGAAATGTCTTGTGAATATACTGTAAAAAGGGGTAGTGAATAAAACTGAGTAACTGCCAGACAAGTTTCTTTTATGTCATACCCATCTCTCAGTATTTCATGTTTTCAAGACCTGTTATGTGTGAAAGGTAGAAATACATTTTCTACCCCCCCTCAAGGGCAAGCAGGTGATTCGGGATGAGAGACAGAAATTGTCTCACAAAATAGTAATAGATGTCATTCTGGATGATTACATTTGAGTTTAACGTTTTGACCTGGCTAACTGAGTTGAAGATTGAAACAATGGTTGTTGAGTAAAGATGTAGATCTGCACTAGATAAACACCCATCTTCCGTTCCTGTGTCTGCTTTTGGGAATGGTGATTGTAGTGTCACTATGGTAAAGGCCAGTTACTTTAACAGGAAGCCCAGGTTAGTTATTTGTAACCTGTTATATTCCATTAAGATGGCACCATTTTTTTCTGAATAAGTGAAAGCTGTTTTAAGAGTATAAAACTTATATCTTTAGGTACTGATAAAAGGGGAAACTCTAGGGGCTACACAGTGTAGAAGAAAATCATAAAATGTAAACAACTAGGTGTTACAGACTTGACTTGAGATGTTTCACTGGATTCCGCTGTTTCAGTAGATTCAGATGTTGATCAGTAGTGTTTTCTTTTATCACAGGAATTTTAAGAGTTGAATTCTGAAAAAAGCTTCTCTTTTAAATGGACCTCCTATGTCTGACTGTGTAGATAGTATCCTTCAGCTTAACTGTTCATCTCAGAATGTTTTTCCTCTATATCATTTAACACTGGAATCCTCACTGCAAAAGGTATTAGTATGGTGATAGGTATTTTGGATACATTCAATGAAACAAGGTGGTTTTATACGATCGTATTTGAAAATTATATTGAAATTTGGCATATATAAATCCAAAACTAGAAAAATATCTTAAAAGGGTGGTTTGGTTCATCTGAGCATTCTTTAGGCGAAGTGCTCAGCTGGTGCCAAGTTTCAGATATGTGAGTTCTGTTAGGTTAAATGTAAGTTAAACGCTAGTCTGAACAGCACTGTAAACTTGTATGATGTTCATAATTTAGAGTATCAACTCATTTAAACTCTGGAATTTTAAAATTTTAAAAACTTACTTAGCAGTGTGATCTAGTCTGAGTATGATATCTACTCAAAAGTGTTCCAGTAGCATTTGTGGATTGCTAGCTAATTTTGTGCATTACAGAGGTAACAGCTGGAGAGCTAGGAGAGTTTGAAATATTTAGGAGAACTAGAGATTTATGATTTAGAAAGAGGTTAAAATCTGATAGTGAAATTTTAGCTAGTATATAGAAAGCAGAACTCTAAAATACCAAGGAAATACCTTTTTCAGTGTTCAGATTCATAGATGATACCCTTTTAAATGCGCTTTCATTAAGAGTTGTTTTATATTATACAGTTTTGACATTTTCAGAGGAGCCTGAAACATTTTAACCTTACATTATAAGAAATAGTATCCAGTATTTATCATGGCAAATACATATTCCAAAATCACGTAGATTACTTTCAGAATTTCTGTAAGGATATACTTCACTTTCCAGATCTACAGTCATTATCTTTGTTCAACTCCCCATACTCCTTCTCCCAAAGAGCTGGATTTCTATATGTTGTTTTGGCGCTTATCTTTATTTCTAGTTCAGAAGATGTTTTGTATTTTCTTATTGGACAAACCGAATAACTGGGTTTGCAGGTTAATGCTTCCATTGCACCCAGACCTAACCTGTTGGGCTGTCTCCTTCGTGCTTAAAAAATAAAAACAAACACCAAACAAACCACCTTCCCATTCAAAACAAAGAAGCAGAGGTTAGATAATGCACTGTGCCAAATTCGATAGTAACGAGTGTTTCATTGCTTCCTGTGTTTTCAGTGGAGTTCAAGTGAAAATTGCATCTGAAAGGATACTTTGCATTTCTTAGAACTTTACCATTTTTATAAAAGTGAAATTAAAAAAAATCAATCTTTAAGATAATAACTAAAAACTGAGATGTCAGAAAAGTAATTTTATGTAGAGTGTTGTAGCACATAACAATCGAAAATCTTGGGGACTGAGGAACAAAAAGGAAGGTAAGCAAAAGAGAAAATAAAGTAGGCTTATTCCTTTATTTATTTATTTATTTATTTATTTATTTATACAACAATATGTGAGTTTAGGAAATCCATTTAAGTGTTTGGAAATGTAGAAAAATAGGCTGGGAGGAAGTAGACCACTAAAGTTCAAAGGACAATAGAAAACAAGAAGTTTGGTAAAAAAATCTGTGTAGTCTGTTTGCCTGTGCATCTATCCCTCCAACTGAATTTCCATGCAGTATAATGTGTTGTGGCATCGCATTTGTGTTGTGGCATCACATTATGTGCTTACTCCTAATTTATTTTTTAATTACTGCTGTTGGTATGCAAATTTATTTCCAGAATTTTCCATTTTATGTAAACATGTTTTATTCTTATATTGATTTAGTGTAAGAACAGTTGTATTGAAGTTGAAACGATTATTTATCTTTTTTTATTTAATGTCTGTACGTTGAAAAGCATAGCTTGAAGTAAGCAGCCAATTCTGGAATGAACTTTTAATCTGCTTTCTGTTCAGTTTTTCTAGTGCTGTCTTCCTTTCTTCAATACTCTAACCATGACTAAAATAACAAGTACAAACAATAATGTTAGTTGATGTAGTGTTAGTGAAATGCTGTATGAAATTATGAGATGTTTAAAAATACCGGGTTGGGTTTTTTTTAATGGCTAAAGAAAGAGTTTTAAGTACTGAATATTTTCAAGCAAAAACCTATATTGGCATTAAATGTACTTGTGTGAATGACTACGAGATATAATTAATTTTCTAGGACCCAGCTGCTATTTATATGCTACTAGAGCATGCATTATATTCTTCTTGAATGAATTTACTAATATACAGTATTCACTGTGGGATCATATACTGTATTTATGGCACAATTATCTGCCAAGAAGAGTGAAGTATGTAAATGAGCTGTTTTTCTGCTTAATTAAATACTTAAGACCAAACTTAATAGGCCTACATCACATAAACATAGCGTTTAATCAGATATAAGTACAGAATGCTGTTTGTGCATTGAAGCTATATTTGTGTATGTCAGTATCTCTCTTCTTGATATGCCCTTGAAGATTTTAAAATGACTTATATGGGAAAGGTAGATGTAGGAAGCTAAAATGCAGTATTCCTGTGAATCAGCCCTGCTTTTATCTAGAGAGGACAAAGGTGTACAAAAATAATTTTTGCTGATGACCTTTTGAAGTGGTAGATCGAATTTTCAGGTTGGTAGATTTATGTCTGCTAGTTCAAAAATGATAAAGTTTCAGGAAATGGGCAAAGCAAAATGAGTTCCCTTGTGAACCTGGGACAAGTATAGAAAGGATGCAGAATTTTCAGAACACCATTGGACACTTGTGCAACTAGAGAACTATTTGAAAAATTATTTGTGAAACTATTTTAGTTTTACTTTTTAAACTTCAAAGAAGAAAACTCCATTGTATGGGTGAGTCTCTCTTGACTTAATGAAATGTGAACATCATGCGAGCACTTCTGTTTTTTCTGTTTATGGGTGAAGCCATATCATTGTTAGGTTCAAGTCCAGGACAGCACTTTCTGATTAGAAAATTAACTTGTATTTAATTGCAAGAACGGTTAAGTATGTTTGTGTGCCTGAATTCCAATTGTCTGGAAAACAATCTTCTTAATGTTTCTAGCTTCTCAATTGCTAAGAAGTGACCACATATTTCAAATTTATTCAGATATTGAAACTCTTTTTGAAAAGTGTGTATGTTGTACTGGAAGCCCACAAAAACTTGACTGAATTCTTGACCAAGTTTTTTTCTGGGCACCAAAAATTGTGTGTTCCACTGTGCAATGCCTGATTGGATATACTAACTTCCCTGGTGTGCGTTGCAGTTACAGGAAGGAGTTGTGGCTTCTGTCAGATGAGTAGTCCTTGTTTAGGCCTTTGGCAGTGTAAGTCTAAAGTAGGCAAGAGCAGCTGCTTTAAAGGAGTAATTGCCATCTTCATGCAACTGCTTCCTTGAGTTTTTGGGCTGAGGCGGGGTATCAGCATTTATGTGCCTATGTGCTTGTGTTCATTCTTTCCTGCTCTCTGCTCGCTCATCATTCGGGTACTTTTGGCAGTGCTCGCCAATAAGCTAGTATATGATCATCTGATCATATTAAATTATTGTTGTTGGATTCCCTTCCCGTAACTTCTTGTGTTTTGAAAGGCATCACCATGGGATTTCTGGAAAGTAATTCTTGAGAATGTGCATGTTTTACTCTTATTAGAATGGGTTTCAGTACTGGAAAATTCTGAGGTGCCCAAGCTTTACAGATTTGCTTTGGTCTTTTCCTATATTTCTGGCAGTTGAGGATCTCTCAGATTTCTTTAGGCTTCAGAGAAGGAAAATATTAAAGACATTTGGAAGCAAAATGGCAAAAGAATACTGTAATAAATAGGAGGATATCTAAATAATATCACTAATTATTACATATAGCTTCACATTCATTCATTCTTGTACTAATTAATTGTGTTTCATTTTGTTGATATTTTTTAATAGAATTTTTGACTATTCTGAAAATGCTGACCATGATGATACAATGTTAAATATAACTTTCAGGGCAAAGTAATTTTTGCTGCTACTTATTTCATATTAGTTTATTGATGAGAAAGTTGTCGTTAAGGAGTTCTCTTTCAAGAATTTTCCAGATATAGTGTGTGAATTGCTGTCTCTCAGGATTTGATTTTTGAAGCATACTAGAACAAAAAGTCCTGTGTTTGGAACTTGGGTAACTTGTAGATCTTTTTAGAAGCACAGAAATTTCCTGGTACAGTGAATAAAGGTGCTGACCTATAAGGCAAATGTTATTTTAAATTTCTTGTAGTTGATCGTGGAATGAAACTACGCAGCCAAAAGCACAGTGAGTAACACAAAGTTATTCATATCTTGAGAAAATATGCCATTCAATTCTTATATGTGTATGAGAATAGCAGTGATACCACCTTACAGTCATTTACATGGTTGAAAATTTAAAAAATTAAACCTGCAATCATTAGATAAATAATATTTTAATTAATTGAAATGTCAGTAGCTAGGGCTGTTTTTTCCTTTTCTATAGAAGATACAATCTCTTTTGAACTTGAAGGTTGCACTGACATGACAAATGTGATGTTAAAATTGGTGTAGTTCCTTTGAATAGTAAGTTAGCATGCTAGTGCTCTTACAAAAAGTGGCGAACATAGGAAGTATCTGCTGTTATTATTTCAAAATAATGTTATTTTATAACTGCAGTAATGCTCAGTAAAAAAAACCAAAAACTAATGTTGTAGGTTCAGACATACATCAGTCCTTTTCAATAACTTCTGCTTCCCTAAATTGTTTGGCTAAGTTATTGTATCAAAATTTATTAACATGTCAGTTGTGCCATGTGTTTGAGTTTGGAACTTATTTGGAAAAAAAAAACCCAGTACTATTTCAGCTTTCTTGTTATTGTTGTTTTAATATCTGAAATGCAACCATTGTAGTGTTGAAAAATATATCTTTTACCAGGAAATGATGCCCTAAATGTGTAGTGTTTGGCTCTCAATTTGTACCGTTAGTCACTTCTGGCTGCACACTACAGTTCTTTCCTGCGCTTGTCACTTTCATTCTGTACCTCTTCTTCAGTACATGAGACAAATGTGTAGTGGGTAAAGTGAGTTGTTTAATTTTGAGTTGAACAAGCAAAATATCAAACTGTAGCTGTATGACTAAAACAATTGTGATGTTGCAATCCTACATACCCTGCAATGAGTTTGATCACAAGGAAACAGCAGATCACTGTAAGAAATGGGTTGCTTTAAACACTCTCTTCAGGGACTACTTAAATATTGAAATGTGTGGAAAGAAGAAGAGGGAATGGAATGTCCAGACAGTAACTGAAGATAAATTCTGTTGGTGCTATTTGGGGCAGATCTGGTGGAAAAGGACATGGAGAAGGTCAAGCTACCCAATGCCTTCTTCACCTTGGTCTTCATTGGTAAGGCCTGCCTTCAGGAGTTGCAGATACATGAGACCAGTGGGAAAGCCTCGATCAAGGAAGGCTTGCCCTCTGTGGAGGATCAGGTTATGACTATCTAAACAGATAGGACATACACAAGTCCATTGGACCTGGTAGAATGCACACAGGAATACTGAGGGAGCTGGCCGATGTCACTGGGAGATCACTGTTGATTACATTTGAAAAAGTCGTGGTGACCAGGGGAGGTCCTTGAGGACTGGATGAAAGCAAAGGTCTCCCATCTTCAAGAGGAAGATCCAGGGAGCTACAGACAGAGGATCCTCACCTTAATCGCAGAGAAGGTGATGGAGCAAATAATCCTGGAAATAACTTCCAAACTGTATAAAGGAAAAGAAAGTCACTGGGAAGTCATCATATCTGACCAACCTGATAGCCTTCTACAGTGGCGTTACTGACTTGGTGGATTAGGGGATAGCAGAGGATCTTGTTTGTGTTTGACTTTGGCAAGGCTTTCAACACTGTTCCATAACATCCTTATAGGCAAGCTGATGAAGTATGAGTTAGGTAAGTGGACACTGAGGAGAACTGGAAACTGGCTGAATTGCCAGATCACTGATTGTGATCAGTGGCACAAAGGCCAGCTTTGAAGCCAGTCACCAGCAGTGTGCCAGTGGGATTGATACTCTTAAACATCTTCATTAAAGACCTAGTGATGGTTGGACAGAGCGCATGCTTAGCAAGTTTTTTGGGTAATACAAAACTGAGAGGAGTGGTAGGTAGATGAGATGGGTACATTGTCATTCACAGGGACCGTGGCAGACTGGAGAAAGGGACCGACAGGAACGTCATGAGGTTCAACAAAAAGAAATGCCAAGTCCAGCACCTGGGAAGGAGTAACCCTATGCAGCAGGATGTGCTGGGGACTGACTGGCTGGAAAGCAGCTTTGCCAAAAAGGAGCTGGGGGTCCTGGTGGACAATGAGTTGACCACAAGCCAGCAATGTGCCTTTGTAGCAAAGAAAGCCAGCAGCCTCCTAGGCTGCTTTAGGAAAGGTCATTGCCAGTGGGTAGAGGGAGGTGATCCTTCCTTTCTCCTTATCTCTGGTGAGACACATATATAGTGCTGAGTGCAGTCCTTGGCTCCCCAGGACAAGAGACACATGGACATACTGGAGTGAGTCCAGCAAAGGGCCTCAAAGATGATGAAGGGACTGGACCATCTCTTCTACGAAAGGCTGAGAGAGCTGGGACTGCTCAGCCTGGGGAAGAGAAGGCTCAGGAGTGTGCATAAATACCTGATGGGAGTGCGTAAAGAACAGGGAGACAGACTCTTTTCAGTGGTGTCCAGTGACACAGAATTGGTCATGAAAATTTGAAATACAAGAATTGAAATACAAGAAATCCCATCTGAACATAAGAAAACAATTTTCTTACTGTGAAGCTGATAGAACACTGAAATAGATTGTGCAGAGATTGTGGAGTCTCCATCCTTAGTGTTTATCATATGATATATATGTATCATATAACATTAGATATATTCAAAACCTGCCTGTATGTGGTCACAGGCAATCTGCTCTAGTTGGCAGTATTATTTGTGGAGTGGTTGGACTGGATGAACTCCAGAGGTTTGTGATTCTCTGAGTTGCTCTTTTGAAGAGAGTGGAAGAGTACATGGAGATTGAAATGTGCTGGTGGTGCTTGTATTTGCTCCCATGATACATCTTTTCTTTTTCTGACATTGTTCACAGACTGTTACTGTATCCAGAGCTGGTGTTTATATCAGCCACTTTCTTCTTGGACTGTTGTTTTCACAGTGGGTAGTTTGTTTTTCCCTTTTTCCTGGCAGGGGTCAAATGAGATGGAGGGAGAATGAATTACTTAGAATAGGACAGCCAACTGTCCCTGTTCTTCTTAAATCTCACTCTAGACTGAAATTAAGGAACATAAACAAACTTAAGCTGGATGTGACTGTTCTTTTGAAAATAGATCTTTCTTGCAGTTAATTACTGATAGTTCATTGTTGTATAAGGATAAATAAACTTTTTTCTGTTTTAAAATTAAAAACTTTTCGGGAATTTTAGGCCTTATGCAGAAAGCTGTTATGTCTATGTGCTTTTGTAATACGTATGTATGTATATGCAAAGTAATTTGTCTTTAAAATATTTCCATTTCCTAGATTTGTTTCCTCTGAAGGTGTGCTAGGCTCTACAGGTCCACTGTCATTTGGCAGACAGGGCTGATTCCTGGACCTGCAAAAGGGGTAAGACTTCTTACTGCTCCATTAAAGAGAAGAGAGCAAAAGCCTTTTTTTTTTTTTTTTTTTGGTGACAAGTGGAGAATAGAATAATTCATTTTTCTTAGAACCATCCTGAGTTTTCCCATAAAGGTCCCTGAAGATAATACACATATTAATATTCTCATGAATGAACACTTTGTAATAACAAGACTGTGGCACGCTCTCCAAAATTTGTATTTGTTGTCTTCTTCAGTATAGAGTCTGTTGTTACCAGCAAAGGCGGTGTTGTGTTACTTGGCCCAGAGAGACTTTGTGTCTTAAATTCATTCCAAATCAGAATGTTCTTCAGCAATGGAATCTCATATCAGTTTTTTAGCATTTTAATACTTGTCAGGATCTTTTAGGCAATGTGGTAATGTTTAATGTTTTTACTTACTTTGAAGGTTTTTAGTGGTTTTTGCATGGTGAGATGGAAACTCTTGTATAGTTTCTTATGGTCTATTTAGTATCTTACTGCAAAGACCTTTGTGTTTGTAGCTGTAACTTCTTCATTGGAGATGACCTGGTGTTCTAATGTGAGGGTAACATTGTATTTTTTTCAGAGGTAAATGTCTTTCAGACAGTTTTGAAGATAAATGGCTTGTATAAGGAAAGAGTTAAAGGAAGAACGTTCCCCCTTCAAACGTTATCAATATGGCTTTCTGAATGTTTAAGACTTAGTTGAATATTGTCAAGCTGTGGTTCCAGAAGCCTTGGAGGCCTCTTAGAAGTGTAACAGTCTGGGAGATATGTAGATCTGCTGCTTAACTTTCAGGCTTTTGTCCATAAACGCTGCTCTATAGACAAAGTTTTAGAACAGATGCTGTCCTTTAATTTCCAGTGATTTGAGACTTCATATTGATCTCTTCCAGTAGGATCACTTTTGAGGCTTCTGAATGAGTAAAATACATGCAGTGATTTTAAAAAAAACCAAACCAACCCCTAGTTATTTTACAGTAATTTGTCCTTGGGGATGTGCTGTTTATGTCATTCCATAGTCTTACCAGTCTCCATTACAGACTTGAAGTACTTGCATTTCAGTTGGCAAAAGGACGGAGGGGGCAGTTGGTTTATTATGTGAAATGCATGACGTTGCACATGAGGGCATTTACAGCAATCAAAAGGCATAATTTACCCATCAGTTACATGTAAGTCAACACTACATTTTGGAGATTGGTTCTTTGAGATGTAGGTGTAATGTAGTTCTTCCATTTCTAGCACGTCTACAGATAGTCCTGGCTCATTGGTGAAAATAATAGTAGCAAAGCATTAATCTTTGGTTATTTTTAGTAGTGTTTTTTGGATACTGTTTCTCATCTAGGTGTTCTGCTGGTAGCTTCCATATTGGGTGTGTTGTTGCAGCTGGCTCAGTGTATTCCTGCTTTTGTATACAAGGGAAAATGAGAATTTCATTGCCTGTTCTGGCTGGTTCTTGAATAAGTCAAGATCAACAAAAGTCTATGCTTTTTGTTCATCTGCTTCCTGACAGTAAATTTGAATATACTGGTTTTGTTGCAGTCTAGACTTCCCTGATGTCTGGACAGTTGAACAGCACAGCACATTCCATTACCATCCAATGGGAAAGCATGAGGTGTTTGGAAGAAATCTTGGTATGGCCTGAAGACTGGGGATTGGGGTGGGGAGTGAAGGCAAGTACACAGTCACAGCAAAATGATGAATTCATCTGAGAAATGGTTGAACTGGGTCCTAACATTTCAAATCTGTGTCAAACTCTGAATGTCATCTCTTTGATTAATTACAGTTTTTCACATTGCAAAATTACCTTCATAACGTTGCAAATTGGGAGGTATTTTTATAAATGAAAACTGTAGTTTTGGAGCGTACTCTCTAGTGAATCTAAGAGTCCTGCCTAAGTGATTGGTTTAGGTATATAAAGTCAAACAGCTGCAGCTGGTATAAAACACTAACTTACCATTTTGTCTGCATCTTCAGGTTGGTCAGTTCATAAAACATGCAGTGTGGGGATGGGGATATGTGTTTTAACTGCATTTTTGATCCATGCTGCTGTTTGTATTCAATTATCACAGAGACATAATTGTTCTGTGTATATTCTTATAATGACACCTTCTTCTCTATGTCTTACTCCATTTTACTAAACTTCTTTTTTTCTAATTAATAGATGTTACCTAGTGTTCACTTTTGCTTAAGATCATATTTACTTATCCGGTACCATACTGACTAAAGAAAGGTACTGGTAATCTTGGCTTTCTCTGTTTCATTTTCTTCCATGCTGTTCTAGCATTGGATAATTGAGCTATTCAGTTATCAGAGTTTCAGAAAGTTGAGGTTCATTCTGAATGCAACATAATATGATTTAGTTAGAATGCTTTCAAAGCTGTTTTGCCATTTGGTTCTGGTTTATTAAAGCTGCTTTTTGATAGCTTAGACTCTGCTAGTAAAAGACTAATATAAGGAAGTAAACAAAGCAATAGAATTGTCCACAGTGGGTTGGATTTCATTAGTTTAGTCAGTTAAATAATTTTAAAACCTGTTGAGCTAAATCTGATTAAATGCTGAAGGCAGAGCAGAGCACAGTGATAGTCTAGATAAAAGTAAGTTATGTAGAACAATTCCTTGCTTTTCATTAGTGCTCTTTTGATGAAAAAGATCACTGAACTTTGTTAACATACTTGAGGCTTTGTCACTGCATATCTTAAGTGACCTACTGTTTAGCAATAAGCTTATTCCTCTTGCTGATTTGCTTTTAAAAGAAATCTTTTTAAAAGAAATCTAAGTTTTACAGATTATATAATTGCTATCAGTGTCTTGTGTCCGTCGCGGGCTTTTTGAATTTAAATGACAATGTACTTGGGAATTGATTTATCGGTCGTAACAATTAACCGGAGCATATTTTGATAGGAAGTATCTGTCAGGACTCAATTGTTCTAGTCAACAGTTTCAGTCCTGGAAATCTGAGAATAATCTACTTTGTGCTGTATGTTGCCATTTCTTTAATACTGGATCTCAATGGTTCAGAGATGTCAGTGTATTTCCCTTCCGACATCTCTGAGAGACATAGACACCTTTCTCCATTTCAGAGATGGGAAGATTGAAACTCAGACAGGCAAAGTGACATACTGAAGATCACGAAAAGGAATGTGGCAAAGCAGGGTACTGAATTTAAAGATCCCAACTCTTAGGCAAGGGTCTTCACTGCATTGACCAGGACTCTTCTGAGTTATTTTGGTCTTTCTAGCCTAGAAGCTACGTAGAGAATGAAATGTGTTGGCTATGGAATATATTTAGAATTCCTTTTCTACCCTTAAGTCAGTGAAATATATAACAGTATGTAAACCATTACATGATTTATGGAGATAGATGTTCATTGTTGTGTAGAGAGTCTAGAGCTGAAGGGACTCTCTTCTGCTTTTAGCTCAGAATTCAACCCTCTAATAAGGTGAATATAATCTCTTTTGTGTCACCCATTAGAGGGTTGAGTTCTAAACTTTCTGAAGTAACTTTCTAAAAAGTGATGAGAAAAGCAAGTGGGTTAGTACACCAGTTGCATTCCTTGTGCAATCTTGCAGTTGTCTAACTCAGCAGATCTACTGAAACAGCACAATAGCCACCATAGCTTGTCCTAAAATCAAGTTAGTAAGCAACCAAAATACAGTTTCCATGGACTAGAACTTCCAGGATTAGCTGCAGCTTAGCTACATTCTTCATGTATTTAGGTCTGTGTAATTCACATGTTTGCAATTAAATTTCAGAAGCTGACATAATTAATGAAATTTTTGAAATTTATCTTTGTTCATGATCGTAACGTAATATAGGAAGAGCTAAATCGGTTTATCAGCTTGTCTTTAGTGACACTATTGGAGTTGACCTATTAACATCTTAATTAACTGAATTTTAAGAAATAAGTTTCACATGCTTAGTTACTGTAGGGGAACATTTAATATAGTAGTTTCTCTTGGTGGCCAGATAACTGATTTATCAGTGTGATCTAGTCTGAGAGACATATCTACTCAAAAGCTATTTGAAATTATTTATTGGTAAGAACATAACAGTAATTATTATTTTTTTAATCTTCCATCATATTTCATTAATATCAAATGTTTCATGTTTTAAAGAAATTTCTGCATACTGCCACAAGAAAAACCAATGAAGCAATCCAAGTTAAATACTTGCCACGTGGCTTCAAATTCTCTATAGTTATCAATCTGTCTCTATCAGTAATCACGAGAAGGTGGGAAAGAAATGAAATGTTTGGTAGATTTCATACAGGTGCGCATTTGGGATTAAAAACTACTAGGTCTGTGTAGTTTTTCTAACAGGTGCTAGTCTTAGAAATAAGTATTAGTGTATCAGCACGTTCAAGTGAAATATCTCTCCACTAGCCTATTATATTTTTGTGAACTTGGTGTTTAAGGTTTCAGGGAGTTTAAAGACTTATTTTGAGCTGTTATTTATAAACTGTTTCGGGATACTTGTCTGAATAACTGTTTTGCTTTCTTTGTGCTGCTTCTGTAGTTATATCATTTAGATACTATGAGGATAGTGGTGATGGTTATTTTAGTTAGGAAATGTTAAGTTCTATGATATCTTTTGGGTTTTTTGACTTTGTTTAAAAATGTTTAGACCCCAGTTCTAATTATTTTTTTAGGCTGAACTAAAACTCTACAGTATTCACTGTAATGAAGATTTATCAGAAACCCTAGAGTTTAGGAATGCATGCTTTTATTTTGAGGGTAAGACAGAACACACTTCTAGAAACAGCTGTGCTTACTAAACTGCATGTCTAGATACTACTCTATGTAGAAACAGTGTAGGAAGTATTCTTAAATTGTGTGGTTACTACGTTATAATATACTACCTACCTAGTTTTCCACACTATAATGAATGTATAAGTAAGCCAAATGAATAAACTGGTACCTTACCTCATTTTTATTCCTAACAATCTTCTTTTGTCAGGCTGCTGGATGAAATGCTACTAAAGCTGGATAGCTTTCTTCAAATACAATTCAGGAATTTTTCTTGGATTTTTTTTTTCCCCTGGTGTGGGGGTGTGGGGGTGGGTGTGGATGTGGGGGTGTGTGTGGGGGGTGGGGGGGGGGGAGGGGTGTGGGGGGGTGTGTGGGGGGTGTGTGTGTGTGTGTGTGTGTGTGTGTGTCTTCTGCCACCCTGTGGCCAATTTATTTTATTTCTAGAATGGATTCTTCCTCTATTTCCTGGAAAAGAATAGTTATGTTTTTTCTTACATGGATTTTTCTGCTGTTGTTTTCTACTCATTTCTGTTTTCAGAGCTGAAGTTTAGCAGAACTCCTTCTAGTATTTTAAATCTTCCATTAACTGTCTTGATCAATTTTAATGGCCTCATCTCTATCCTTATTTTTTTTCTGAATTTTTGTAAGCAGATCCACAAGAGGAAAAGACATAATTTGTAATTACTATTCTTATAATATACACTTCAAGATAGCAGAATTTATGTAGTTCAACTCATTTATAGTAATAACGTTATTTTGACTTCTTCTCATACAGCAAATGAAGCAGAAATCTTTGAGTAAGGTATACAAGTTTTACCAGAAGATGTAGACATTCATACAAGAATGAATTTTGACTTCTGACTGGAACTATTCTGTAGTCATAAAATTCTTGGATAAAAAAAAAACTTAGTTAGCTTATACCATTTGCTTTTGTTTCATCGCCTGTAGAATTAAACATTTTAGTATATGTTCCTCTTGGTTCCCATGAAGACTGAGTGTTCCAGCAGGAATTAATCCAGTCAGTTTAAAGTACATGTGTAATTTTAGAAGGTGAAAAAGCATGGGTGTTTATTTTCAGCTATCTGTTCCGGAATCAAGTTAATGTCCTGCAAAAGCACTGAAGTTTTATTTCAGTATATGTTCCAGTGGGACTCCTGACTCTATTACATTTGCATTTGATGCAAGTTAACCTGCTCTCTCTCTACTGACATAAACTAATCTACAATATATTTAATAATCATCTAGTTACTAATTTTAGATCCTCCTTTTATATATATATTTTTTCCCCTCCAGAAACATCAAGATTTTAATTAACTTAATTCATTTATGGAATTCAGAAGTTTAAGAATTCTTCACATACTTGGTGTTTAAAATAGCTTTGAATTTGATGTCTAAATGCGCATACCATTGGAAGGACTGTTCACTGTAATCTAACTGTGAGCTTTCTGGACTGTGTTGGTGCTGAGCTGGCTGAAAAAAACGTATAGAAGTAAATGATGAATATTTTACCACAGAAGAGTCAAGCAAAAGACATTTCTTTAGTCAACATTCCTTGACACTGGTAAGACACATGATTGCCAGAAGGGGTCATTTTAAAGACAATTAAGGAAGTTTGCTGAATTTTTTTGTTCATGCCATGTTTGCCTACATCTGAAATAATACGAAAGTATCGATGTCTGGAATTTCAAAGGATTCTAGCAACATGTTTTTTCTTCAGCTAACTTAGTAGCAAATGGCGTCAGTTTAAGAATGAAGGTTTAAAAGTGGCCAAGTGTTTAATTTTCAGAAGATTATCTGACAAAGTGGTCCGTTCATTTATTGTCCTGTACTTGGACAACCTCCTCTGTGGATACTTGACTGACTGTGACAGCGGTTTGAAAAGGGAAGATCTTGTTGGAAAATCAAGTTTTGTACAGGGGAATCAATGAGTGTTTGGAAGCAGACACGAGGGATGGCGAGGCCAATTGGTCAAACTTTGAATACAGCATGGAGAATTGAGAAAGCATATTTTGATAAGTGCGTGCAATAGATGAAAGCAGGAAAGGGCCAAGACATTCAGTATAAGAGTAGGGAAGGAGAAGTTTAAGAACTGTTGTAGCATAGATGGATTCTTATGAAATAAAGTAATTCTTTGGTTTTGACAAATATGTAGGAAAAAATGGATAAGGTTTCCTGAAAGGTGTAGGTGCATAAACTTCTGTAATTTAACCAATTAGAAAAGTGAGGACAGAAAGTATATGTTTTGTCCTTTTTTCTTCCACCCTTTCCTTCTTCTCCACTTCCTTTCTCCCCTTTCCTGCTTTTCCCCCTTTCTTATACTTTGCTGGACTAGAAATTGTGGTAGAAGAAAACAGTAAAAGAAGAGTTTTAAAAGCCCACACCTTGGGTGAGCATCCTTAAAACTTTGTAAACGAAATATTCTACAAGCATTTCATAGTTTAACAAGACTTTAGGTTTCTCTTTGAAGTTTGAATTCAAATATAAATTACAATATTTTCAATTTTTGTGCGATAGCCAACCTTTCTAGTGTAAAAATTGAACAGTGCCACATAAAGTTTAAATTTGCAACCACAACTCTTTCTGTGATTTTTAGAAATTTATTATAGACATACAGATTCTTTATAACTGTCAGAATTCTAGATGTGATA
The DNA here is from genome assembly GCA_031468815.1 of Morus bassanus. Taxonomy (NCBI): domain Eukaryota; kingdom Metazoa; phylum Chordata; class Aves; order Suliformes; family Sulidae; genus Morus; species Morus bassanus. Next base: position 56,847,772 of record CM062600.1, read on the forward strand.
ATGAAAAAATTAATATTCTCATTCTATGTGGCATATGCATCTTTAAAATAATACAGGGAATTGTTTATGAAAAATGAAATCCTTATAGTTTTTATGCCTGATTTGTCTTTGTTCACTCTTGTGTAGATACTTATTGTTTTATGATAAAATCCTGCTTTCCAGGAAAAATGGAGTTTAAATGTGAAAAATATTTTAGCTTGTCCAAGGCTTATGTTGACTTAAATAGGTCTAGGTCTTCATGGTTGCCAGCTGCAGATAATTAGCTTTTTCTTCCTTAACAAAGAAAGCAAATGGAGCTGCAAGACATTCATTGCCTTCTCTGTCATCATAATAATTTATGTATTTAACTTCTGCAGTTTCTTAAATTGTTTTAGTGCTGAGCTGCCTACATTACATGTAATGGGAGTGACAAGTAGAAGCTGCAAAGCATATTTTTGTTGCAAGAGAAGGAATGATTGGCAGCTACATTCCTCGCTACAAGAAAAAGCTGTATTGCAGAGCCTAAAAAATGTCCTAAATGTATAATGCTTAACACTTCAGACTTCAGAAGTTAATTTTGAAAAGTGCTTACCACTTCGGTTGCTTTTATCAGCACTACCAGTAATGGAAATTACAGAGAAAAGAATATTTATTTTATACTCTGAAATAACATTTTTGTCCCATTAAGAGACCAAATAACAATGTCAAAATGAATCCAAATATGTATTCTGGAATGCATAGGGACATTAACTGATAATTTGAAAACATACTGTATTGATATGGAATAATTTGGGACTTGTGGTTTTATCTGGTGAGAGATAGTTTTGTTTTACATTAATGTATTTTTGCAAACTGTAAGCTTAGCTCTAGTATGTGTCATGTCTAGTTGAAGATGAAAGAAGATCCAGAAATAAAGGTGTTAGTCTAGAAACTTGCAGTCTGTTCCCTGTGTTGGTGATTCTCTGTGTGTTGTCCAGAAAAATTGTTTAGGCCTATGTACACAAAGGTATTTAGGAATCTAATTCCTCTTAGCTAATCCTTAGTCAGAGTTTTTAAGTATTAGTTCAATTTTTTTTTCCCAAAAGTGTGGGGTTTTTTAAGTTTGTCAATACACTTGACTTAATTTTGTATTGTGATTTAGCATCTTGTATGTTGCTGAATTTAGAAGGAAATGGCTAGGATTTAAGAGATACGAGTCTTGGCTCACCATCTTTTTTTTTCTTCAGTACTTATTACATGGATTTTTCTCCAATCAGATTGAAGAGATTTGATTTGAGGAAAATAATATATTGGTACCAAATTGACAATATCTAAATCAACAGAGAAGAAATGAGGCTGAATTGAGGGTTAAAATTATTTAGCATATATATTAGTCTCAAAAAAAACGTTTTGGAACTTGAGTATCAGTGTTTTTTTTAATCTTACCCATTTATTTCAAAGAGATTGATCCTTAAAATTGTTTGTCAATGCAAGAATGTAAATTTTAAGTCATTTAAAAGCAGATTGATTGTGTCATGGCTTTTAGTCACTACCCACCACTATCTATAAATGAGTCCTTGCAGTTCTGTATCACCCACAAGCTTGCTGAGGTGTGCTCTGTTCCACCATCTAGGTCATTAATGAAGATGTTAAACAGCACTGTACCCTGTATCCATCCTTGTGGGTACTCCACTAATGACTGGCCTCCAGCTGGACTTTGTGCCACTGATGACAACCCTCTCTTCTTGTTAAAATCCATTCAGAGCTCTTCTTCTGAAGTATGTGTACTACCAAATACATCTTTCAGAACTTTGCAGACTTGAAGAAGCACACTTTCTAGTCATAAGAGGTTATTAGTGGTGCAGGATTCTCTCTCGGGCCTTACTGTTGCATCTGTATGCTTGTACAAAATGCCTGTCACTCACAGGAGGTACTTGAAGGTGTGTATGCCCTGGTTCAGTGACTGCTTCATAAGGATTGCATGACAGGCATCTCTGTCAAATTCATACAACGTTTTAGGCTGATTCTGCTAACGAAATCCTTTTAGCCTCCAGTGGCATAAAACAGTATACTGCACAACCATTATGGACTGTAGCATGAGGCTCTTCAAGCAGATCTGGGACTGCTTAGTAAAGAAACATGCCAATTATGATATCCATTAGTATCCAAACCTTACCTGTAATTTGTAACAAAAGTTTCTGAGCTACAACTCAAAAACTAGTGTCCTCTTATCATAAACTTCTCCACCAATTTTAATCTCTTAAATGCCACAGTGGTGGACTTGGCAACACTGGGTTAGTGGTTGGACTTGGTGATCTTAAAGGTCTTTTCCAACCTAAATGATTCTATGATTCTATGATTTTGTTTATTCATACCAGTTCTTAACCTGTCACGCTTTTGATCCAAACACATTTTCTTTTATCTATGCAACGCAGTTGTTGAAACAGCTTTATAATCTTCACTGCTATCTTTTTTGCAAATCTCGTATTTTTGCACTTTTTTTTTTTCTTTTCCTGTAATGATAGCTATGCTACTGTGTTTCTGATGACATGGTGGTACCAAGTTTCAGGAGTTTCACCAAAGTAACTCTGTTTCATTTTTGGGCAGGAAAGGAGGGGAGGGTCCTAAACCTTTGATTTTTTGACACACAAAGTTGTAGTTATCAAAATCCATTTCCTAATTAGATTAGATGCAATCCTTTCATTAACTTTCACTTTCCTTGCTTATGCTGTCATCTGTAGTAGTATTCTTCCATTTGCTTTTTATTCTTTTATTAATTTATTGGCTAATTTTCTAATTTAGTTAAAAATTGTGAATGGAATTACATAAGTCTTTCTCAACCTTCTTTCCTTATTTCTTATTTTGAAGCTCTTGCTACATCATGTTGGAATGAATCGCAAATTCAAATTGGATCTGAGCTTTGAGAAGAGCCCAGTCTCAATGAATGTGTTTGTGTTCTCTAGTACCTGAGACACACTGCAGAGGATACAGTTCCTCCTTACCAGTTTCAGAGTCTGTGTTTGTTGTTAGTTATTTACCTTCTCTAATACAGTAAAGCTTCAAATAATGGACTGCTTATCATAAACTAATACACAACAGAAGTTTTTAATAATTTGATTATCAGAAAGATACATTGTTCTTTTTACAAGTTAGACAATAACTCTCAAAAATTGAAATTATAAAATGTTAATACATTGAGATTTTGATGTAACATATTAACCTCCTGAAAGTATTTTTATCTGACATTTATTGCAGAGTGTGATAACAGTAACCATTTAATTTACGATAGCTTGCTAAAGGAAGTATACCCCTATTTGCTTGAGGTCAGATTGTACTTTTGCATACTGCATGCTACTTTTGTACTTTCTGTTAAAATCACCCACTTCCTCACCAATTTCTTTTTTTTTTCTCCTTGCTTAGATATACCTAGAAACTTGTTAACATTTGTTGGAAACTTGCTAAAACAGAAAACAACAAAATCCATCTGACTGCTTTTTAAACTGTGCAGTTTATCTGCACACAATAACCTAATACAAGCCAAGGAATATTTGTGGTTTTTTGTTTGTTTGTTTTTTTAAAAAAAAGAAAAAAAGATTGTCATTTAAGTGCAATTTGTTTCAGTATCTGGAGTCCATGGGAAGTTTTTTTCAGAAGGCAGACTGAAATTCTTACCGAAGATTAATATGCCTTCTAAAAATTATCATACTGTTTTACCCCACACCCCCTTGTTGCCCCTAGGAGCCACCATTTTGTCATCACTGACTCCCCACATGTGCACAGAGTGTGCTGGGACTGGCTGGAGCGGCTGTCCCCAATGACTTGCCCAAAGCAGGGTGGAACTGGAGGTTCCCTGCCGCTACAGAGTCAGGGCCACCACTTTGCTTCAGCTGTCGTCTCATGGCAGGAAGCCATCATGTCTGGCCACCTCATAACCTACATGCTTACATATTACCCTGCAACTGGTTGCCAGCGCTGACAGCATCAAAGGCATGTGACCTCAGCACACTTTCTGGCTGGCTGCTTATTTCCTTTGGACCAGAAAGTTCCCAGATATAAATATATGTCTACTTATATGTATGTATATTCATAGTAAATCTAGATCTTAAATGCTTTCCAAAGATGTAAAAATAAGTATTTTACTTATACTTTCATGTACCTTATATATAGCTTTATAGAAGTATTATATACAATATAGATATATACTTTATATAGTGTAAAGATATATAAATTAAATATATATATATATCTCCACATAAAACTGTAAGCATAAAATATGGAAAAACATTTGTTAGAAAGAGCTAATGAAATGAATTAATTGAAGTTTAAATGTGAATAGAAAGTAACACCATAAAGTAGGTTGGAGCCCCCGACTTCACAAGTCCAATGAAAAAATTCTGACATGTTTGGGGTGGAGGGAGCTACAAGAGGATGAGGAGGGCATGGTGGGGAGGAGGGTGTGATCAAGTGGGAACATGACCAGGGGCTACTGGCCCGTCCTCAGAGATGGCCCACCAAGGGGCCCCTGTGCATCCCCTGCTATGTGCAAAGAGAAGACCAATCCTGGAGCCCCACATCTGGTACCAAACTGCCCACCAAGATGGCCATGCACTGTTTATTACTGGGTTAACTTTGAGGCTTTACACTGTGTAGCAAGACACAGACATCGCTGTCTGCAAAAGTGGAAATCCAGAACAAAAGGCCAACTTCAGAACAACATGGGTCTGGAGACAACACGGACAAGCCCCAGCAGGACTCCCACAAAAAGACCATATGAAGCAGAGGAGCCATCTGGCAGGTCCATGAATCAGGAAACAATTTCCAGGTAAGTTCCACAGAAAGAGCAAGTGCTGGTGGGAGCTGCCTTTGCCCATTGCTTTGGGGAAACCTTGCAGTTCCTTTTATCATCTCTGTGAGGTACAGGCTTGTGATATCCTTATCCTTTCCGTGTCCTTTTAGAACATTTTAAAAAGCTCCAGTTGACTAGCTGAGGAGGCAGAAGACAGAAGTGTTCCTATCTGGGTCTGCTGAGTTAAAGAATGAGTAGAGAATGGACAGTGGCTTTCATGGGAGAGTGAAAAAAGCCCCAACAAAACCTTGGAAAAGCCTGACCAGTGACTGACACCCATCATGCACAGAGATACTGTATTAACGGGTTATGAACTAAAATCATGGTGAGGTGTTTCATTTCTTATATGTGTGTAGTAATGGCATGCCAAGAGAGATGTCCATGCTGCCATTTCTCTTTAAAGGCATTTGCTATGCTCCTGGGGAGTTGAGAAGCTTGGCGGATATAAATCCCTTTTTAGAAGCTGTTAAAAGCCCAACTGTTGATATGAACTGGAGCCAAGTGGCAACTTAGCTTGCAAACCAGGATACCTGGATCTTATGCAAGCCACCAAGAAAACACTCTAAGAGAAACAAGGTGGTTGTGGCAGAGGTGGATGCTTAATATCAGCAGACTTGGTGGATGTGCACTAGTTTTCCAAACACAACACTGCTGTCTAGTACAGCTTAAGTATGGTGCTAGACATATTACACGAGCATGTTTCTGTCGTTGGCCTAAAAGGCAAAATGGTTCTGATATAGCTGGTGCTTTTAAAGCCATTTTTAGCAGCCAGCGCACGTCAGAAATTACAGACTGATGGGGGAAAGATTTTTTTTTTTAAACCAGCCTTTATACTGCTTTAACGGCTTGTTTAATGTTCACCATCTTGTTACTAGCAACAAAGCAAAAGCCTCCACTGCAGAGTGTTTTAATAGGTTGCTTGAAACTAAGATGTGGAGATACTTCAGTGTGCAGTGTGCTTTTTGCTACATTGATGTGTTACCATGTTTTATGAAGGACTCTAACTGTAGCTCCCACAGAGCTATCAGAGCCAGGCCTGTGGATGTGATCCCTTTAAACTCTCCGAGGGTCTGGAAAATCAAACCCAAGGATTGATTTTAAAATTAATGAATATGTGCCTTTGCTCAAAAAGGCAGACCATATCACAGTCTTGATAACCTTTCTCAAATCTCTTTTATTATAATCAGATGTTCGTGAGTGAAATCTTCTTAATACTTGGAACTTTGGGAAGGGGGCAGGTACCCACCCATGCAGTTTAATAGAATATGCTCATGAAGAAATGGAGGGGACATTTTACCCTGAAGAATTTCAAAAAGTGAATCCCAGTGAGGACAGAATCTACAAAACTAGCAAAATCATTGCTGCAATAGTGAAAATAAGAAAGAAACAGCAGGTCAAGTCCAGGATATGTAGCGACTGGAGTTTGAGGCTGGGTAGAATAGGGAGGGCAGATGGCAGTTTCTTTCTTATGCTAGCCAACGATCCCATCACCAGAATTTTTCCACAAAACGTCTCTATCTTCACCATAAACTTGGTAAAGTTGGCAAAAATACAATACCTGCACAGAAGGAATAACCTCAGTGAAGAAAGCACCTTTGAAATAGCAAAAAAAGACATGGTGGGGTAACACATGGCAGTATACTTTGCAGAAATCCTATTATTACCATCACTCAGTGTTGATGGAATGTACAAACCATCTTACTAATGCCCACAGGTAGCTTCAGCCATTGGCTCTCCAGCTGTTGCCCTGGCCTGTGATCCAGTCGTAAAGAAAACAGCATAAAATGGATTAAAATCCTTAGTTTTATCTCTTGTAATGCTATTCATAAATATATGGTATTAAACAAAACATAGAACCCAACCAAAAGTTTTTGTGTGTGGTGTTCAACTATTCCCCTAATTATTATTTTTTTAAATGGTTAATATTGACATCAAAGTTGAAAGTTTTTTGATGATTTACGTATTACACTAAATACTACAGGGTGGGGCACTGGGCTTTTTAGGTATCTGTCTTTTCCAACATGGTGTCTGTGGTGCTTCTCAGTTCTCCTCATTCACCTTTAATTGTTCCAAGAGATCTTGGTTTGCTACATTACCTGTGACATAAGATGGGACATTCACCACAGTGAGTGCGTTAGTAAAAATATTCCAGTCTTTAGGTATTCTAAAGCTTAAAAGGGGCTTTGGGCAAACTGTTGGGGGTGGCCACTCTGGCTGGTCCCAGGGCGCTCTGTGCACACATGAGGAGGCAGTGATGAGAAAATGGTGGCTCCCAGGGGCAAAAAATGAGGGGATGGAGGGTGCAAACCAGTGACATGGACAGAGGGTGAGGGAATTCGGGGCAAGTGGTGGTGGTGACAGGTGGCAGATCTCCCTTTGGTTGCTGAGGAGCAGTGTGTCTGATACAGGATGAGCACCATCCTTGTACCCTTCTTAATGGCTGTCTAACCCACCTGCATCCTTTTCCTTCCCTGAGCTTTCAGAACACTGCCTGGTGCTGGCTGTCGTGCTTGCTCTTTGGGTACCACGTTCTGGAGTTGTGCTTTGGCAGTTCGCTGACCCCCTGAAGGGGAGTTTGTTGTCTTGCCTTTCTCGCCCACATGACTGCTGTGTGCAGGAGGCAGGCTGAAGGTGTGGGATGTTAATTGATTTAAAGCTAGTTCGTTGCACACTGCCGCTCTGAGCCAAATGGCTATTGTGGGTCATTACAATAACGAATTTCACTGATTAAATGGGTATAATTGTAAACCTGGTTTAATTTACATATCAGTTTTGTTGTAAACTTCCCATTCAGAATAGCCAAATATAAGCAAGAGTGTATGGAGTTGCCAGAGTGTACTGGATCTCAGCAGGTTGCTGTGTTACAAGCGTAATGACTGTTACATGTGTTGATTCTGCCCTTTATGACTTATTTTAAAAGGTGCAGAGTTACATTGTGTAAGGTGACTTTTTTACAGTCTATTTCTCTTGGCATAGGAAACAACAGCTTTTATTTATTTAATAGTTTATGTAGTGCAAATCCAACTGTTATCTTTGAAGGAGGAGACAAAATTACACCTCCCCCCAGAACCAGTTTAGTGTGTTCACATACAGGGTACCAAGTGGTTCTGAAAGATGTATGCTCTGAAAAGCTTCTGGATCATTACTCAATGTCTACCAACCCAACAATCTGAGCTTGCAGCACCAGCACATTGAAGTGGAAAACAGGTCCATTGGCAGGGCCGGCGAGGCGCTCCCCTGCAGCCTGCTGGGCGGAGGCATCGGAGGTCCCTGGAGCCACGTCCCCCAATGCCGCTCGGTCCCTCCCAGCAGGCCCCCTTCTCCCAGCAGCGGGCTCGTTGTTGGTGGGCCTTGGGCGCAGGTGGTAGTGCCGCTGCGGGGACCTGCTGCGCAGCCTCTGCCTGGCCGTGGTCCTCTGCCGGCGGGTGGATGAGCCGTCTTCCACGCTCACCGTGTGCAGGATGTTGTTGAAAGGCCGCCTGCAGAGTGGGCATGCAGCTCTCGAGGCAGCCCACCGCCGGATGCAGTCAAAGCAGAAGGTGTGGAAGCAGACGTCGATGTAGGCTGCGTTGTCCACGTAGTCTAGGCAGATGGGGCACAGACCATCCGCCGCTGCCTCCCGCCGCCCTGCCTGCTGCAGCTGGCTTGTGCTGGCCGTCGTGGCAGAGCTGCTGTCCTGCAGAGCCTCCTCGGCACCTGATGCCATGTCCTGCCAAGAGATATGCAAAGTGCCTGAGCTTTTCTGTCACCAGGAACAGAACAGCAAAGAAAGCCCCTAATAAAGTGGTGAGAGAGGGGAGGTGAGGGCCTCCTGAAGGATTTCCTTGCAGTCTGGGAAGTGGCCAGGCAGCCCCCTTTGTCTCCCACCAAGCATGCTTCCCCCCCAGGTGCAGGACCCCCCACGCCCTGCAGTCCCCCCCAGAGAGCCAGCATGACTTGAGCTAGCACAGGGTACCTGCAGGAGGCGGTCAGGGAAGGTGGAGGAACTGGCTGGGAGCCTTCAGTGGTGCCAAGGGCCCCTGCACCCTCCTCAAGCCCACAGCCCTGGGACAGGTAGGGTGCGGGACCCGCAGCACCTGCACCAGCCAAGTCTCTGCCCAAAGCAGCACCCCAAGTGGAGGTCCACAGTCCTGCTGGAGGTTGCACGCTGTGCGTGTGCACTCCCAGGAGGCCTGGACTAAATGCACCAGGACAGAGCCTGCGGCTACTGAAGATCAGAGAGGTTTGGGCCATCACAAATGCCCCCCGGCCACATCACAGAGGTCTCTGGGGCTGCATCCCAACCGCTGCACAGTGAGGATGGCAAACGTCCTAAAGGGGGAAGTTCCTGCTTCATGGGATGTTGGCCATGTTTTGGTGGCCTTAAACCCCCCCATTTAACCTCAGGCTTGTCAGGTCCTATGATGAGAGGCTGGTGCAATGGTGAGTACAAGGACCTAGCAATGGGCAGTGCAACAATGCAGGTGAGGAACTCTGGTGATCTCCCTGGTGCCAGTGGAGCACCCTTACTTGGTTCTTTCGAGAGCTGTCCGAGGAGAAGGACTGGAGCCTTGTCTGTGGTGGGAAAGCTCCAGAGGTGGGAAGTGACCTCTGGACAACATCTCTTCCAACCCCCTGCTCAAAAAGGGCCACCTAGGGTCAGTTGGCCAGAACCATGTTCAGATGGCTTTTGAAGGTCTCCAAGGATGGAGATGCCACAAGCTCTGCCAGTGCTTTTTCAGTAAAAAAAGTGTTTCCTTATGTTCAACAGGAACCTCCTGTGTTTCAGTCACGGGCTGCAGAATGGATACCTGCTCCACTGTGGACTTCCATGGGCTGCAGGAGGGCAACTTCCATAATCCACGGGCTGCAGGGGAATCTCTGCTCTGGTGCGTGGTGCACCTCGTTCCCTCTCCTCCTTCACTGACCTTGGTGTCTGCAGAGTTGTTCGCTCACATTCTCTCTTCACTCTCAGCTGCTGTTGCATAGCTTTTCTTTACCCTTTCTTGAATATGTTATTGCAGAGGTGCTACTACCATTGCTGATTAGCTCAGCTTTGGCCAGCAGTGGGTCTGTCTTGGAGCCAGCTGGAAGTGTCTCTGTCTGACACGGGGACACCTTCTGGCATCTCCTCACAGAAGCCATCCTTGTAGCGCCCCTGCTACCAAAACCTTGCCATGCAAAGCCAATACAGGAGCCCAGAACTGGACACAACACTCCAAGTGTGACCTCCCCAGTGCTGAGTAGAGGGCAAGGATCATGTCTCTTGACCTGTCTTCAGTACTTTGTGTAATGCAGTTGAGGTTTTTTGTTACAAGATACAAGCTAGTTTCTTTGGAGAGACCTTGCACTGGAGGTGTTTCAGAAATTCAGGATGGAATCTGTGGTGCATACGCACATGCATGTCAGTAGTTTAAACGTGGAAGCGTTTGTACAAAACAAAAGAGCCCAGGTTACGTGGCATCCCACTCTGCCAATATTAAGTTTAAATATTCTTTGTTCTGTAGATGGTTCTATTGGGAATGTCTGGATTATCTGGATTATCTTAGAATTTGTTTTAGCTTAGTTGGAAGAGAAAACTTAAAAAAAAAACTTTATAAATGGGGTTTTTTTAGGTTATATGGTAACATGTATATAAATGTTCCTGTTTATTTTTTTCTGTCCTATAGTTCAGGAGCATATTTTTATTTTTTCTGCACAGAACTTCAAGTTGTTTTTTAATATTTTAGCATTCTGTGTAACAGCTGATTATATTTATGGTATGTAAAATAGATGCAATTTTTTTATCTTTTAAAGCAAATTTCTGGTCCTACAGCAAAGCCTGAGAGAAAGACTTTAACTTTGTCACATACAGCTTGCACTGAGTACTTCAGACACCTTTCATTGTAATGTGCTATATGTGGTTAGGTGATAATTGCATAATAGTTTCTTTGTGTGCACTGTCTGCAAATGGATAACATACAAATGCTGAATTATCTGTGTTGATATAAGAGGTGGCACATTTCAGACACATTTCAGATAGCAAGAGGGAAAATATACAGTGGATTTTTTTTCAGAGTCCAAAACTACTGTATTTTTAAAGGTTTGAGTTATATGGGAGTAATGTGCAGGTAGTCTTCTGCAGGGTAGAGGACTTTTGTCCAGGAACTTGAGAATCTTGGAAAGGTGTGAGGAGAGGTAGGAAGGGGTAAAAAGAGGAAAACATGGATTCTTGTAAATATCACAAAACTCAGAATAAGAGGAAGTCACAATAATATTCTAGGAGATGCACCATGGCTCTCCTAGTAAATAAATTAAAAGAGGGGAAGAAATTTTCGTTAGTATTGTGTTAGTGTATTTTCTTGCAGTGTGTGATAAGTGTGCAGTTCATCCTGGTGTTCTAGATTTGTGTAATTTGCACTTCATAAGGAAATTTCTGTTTTGCCTGAAGTGCTGAAATACAGTAATTGAAAAAGTAGCAGATATGACTAGCTGCTGCTTTGATTAATAAGCAGCCCTGACATATTAAATGTGAATAAACCATTTAGATTTGGCTTATTTGCAAACAAATTAATTATGAAAATATAATGGATACAGCAGGAACCAGGGCGTGAATCTGTCCACTCATGTAAGTATTGTCACTGAGTTTATTTTATATTTGGTGACAGTTGAACTACATTACTTTCTCCTGTCTTCTCAAAGCAGTTGAGGTAGTTGTGTCATTACCTTGACTCACCAGAAATGGAGAATCACTTGGGAGCATACTAGATTCTGACATTTTAACTGACTGTAAGTATTTTAATTATGCTTGCAGAGTTCTGTGGGTTTTTTGTTTTTTTCTTGGAATAGAAAAGGGAATTCTGTTTGCTTGACATTATCATAATACAGGGAACTGTTTAGTTTTTCACTTGGAAAAATTAGAACAAAGACAAAATAAGTATTTGTTATGGGGGTAGTGTTGTTTACCTCGGAATAACACAATGCAACATAGCAAATCAGTGTTGACTCACTTAAGCTGAAAATAAATCTTGCAGTACCTTAGCACTTTATTCTACTTTGTAGTACAAACTTGAATCACAATCCACAGGATTAAAGGAAAGCTGCTCTTCACTAGAAATAAAAAATCAGCACTTTTCCAGGCATGATGTAGTCAGTGTGCTACCTGTCAATTGATCTCAGATATTAAAATGTAAATATAATAGTTGCATTGGCGTATATGCTATAAGCAGTAACACTTCAGCAAACTTGTTTAAAACACATAGCTAATTATGTGGGGTCTGACAAGCCAATTTTCTGTTGCAGTCAAGGAACTCTGCATATAATGATTGATAGTTTTTGCATGCTTTGTTGAACCCTAGTAGAACTGCCTGTAGTGTTTATCTGTATATGCTAAATGAGTGAACAGTTGAGAGCAGTTGGGGCTTTCAGCTCTTCATGTTACAGTTATCCTGCTAAAGTTACAAAAAAAATTCCGTATTGATTTGTGTTGTAAGTAAGGTAAGAACTATTTGCTACCTGTAGGAAAGGGAAGTAGTTTGCTCTCTGAAATAGGGGTGAAACGGGAGACTTGGAATATTAGCTGTATAATGATAAAACAGTTTTTTGTGCTAAAAGTCCATACGCATTCATTTATATAGTGCAAGTTCCAAATGTTGGCATCAGGCTGTTTGCTGTCTTTCTGTGTGAAAAGGAACTGGTGTAGTAGCATCAGTGTCTTTTGGAAAGTAAGGAATACTCAAAATGAGGGATGAAGCCTTCTTATGGAACAAAAGCTGTGAGAAAAATTGTAGTAGGAATCACACAGTTGTTTTCAGCAAGGACAACAGGTCTGCTCCTGTAGTGCTGCAAGGTTCTGAACAGTGAAAGAACAAGTAATTCTCATGTCTCTCTTAGCTGGAGACAGGAAGGTATCATGCTGAAATCCAAAGAAGGTGAATGAAAATATAGTGGATGGTGAACTTCATTATTAATAGGGCAAAGTTACATGAATTGGGAAGTATGCTAAGTTATTTTTTACATCTTGCCCACTGCTTTTGAATTAGCTCTTATTATTTCCACGTGTCAGTTGGTGGAGAAATTTGAGACATCTTTCTATTTTTATCTAAGAGCTTTCTTTTCATTTTTTATTTGTGAAGATGATGTACAGATCCAAACTCAGTTTTTATTGGAAATTTTCTTATCTTAAAAACTTACATATTTTCTTCTTACCTGTAGTGTTTCAAACTTAACCTTCCAGTCTACTTGCATCATTTTTGTGTCCTGCTATTATTTTGTCTACAGCCACGGTGCATCAGATGCAGACAAACTGTTTTCACTCTTAAAACCCACTAGAATCTGGAACCAAAGTGTTAGTAACTTCTCTTCGTTTGATTTTGAGTGCATTCTCTCCTTAACCAATCTTGTCAGCTGCTGCAGCCAGTCAGTATTTTTTTTCTCTTTCTGTGTACTGACTTCTTAAATGTAAGTGAAGCTATCTATAAGAAATGAAACATTCAAGAATTTCTGATAAAATCTCCGCTATTTTGATGCCTAGAAAATAGCGATGGCTAAGGATCAGAGTGGCTAGTTAACCTGAGTATAGTTTAATCTATTGTTCAGTAGCTACTGATTTGCTTGTTTTTTCCCCAAGATGTTAGACGAGTTAGAAGAGATAAATGACTTATGGAAGGATGTTGTTAGCATTTTTTAGGTTGGATTAAGAAATCTAGGCACTATGCTTAAGTGTCTCTGCCTTTTTTCAATCAAGGTCTAGGTTGTGTTAGCAAAACTACTGGATAACTGATGTATTTGAGAATTAGAGTCACTGTGCTACAGCATAAGCATCATCTTGAGCATTTAGAATACATGTCATCTGGAAATTGGTACCTTTAAAGACTGAGTGTGTGGGGAGTCTATGTCGGAGAAACTCTGGTAACCAGAAAAATAATCTTATTTACCACTAAAAGTACTTTGATGCACCTTTTCTGAAGTTATAAAGGTATGTAATGAAATTCAGGAGGCAAGCAACTTACCTGTGCATCTTTTCTTCAGGAAATTGTATATATGTAGACTTCTTTTCTCAAGGCTGAAGAAATCCACTTTGGTCAACCTTTCTTCCCACATCAAATATTCTTGGCCCCTGTCCATCTAGGTGACCCTCAGCTAGGCTTAATTGCATATTTATTTTTTTTTTTTTTTACTGGGAGTCCAAAACTGGACGGAGCATTCCAGATGCGGTCTCAGTTGTGGAACTGGGGCACTTGCTGGCTACACCCTTACTAGTACAGTAAAGGCTGCTGTTCATTTTTTTTGGTGCAAGGATATATCTGTCTTTTCACTTCCCATTTTCTTTACGGAGTGCCAGTTGTATCTAAATACTTAGTAGTTCTTTAACATGTGTCATAGGTTTAGCTGGGATAGTTAATTTTCTTCACTGTAGCTGGTATAGTGCTACGTTTTGGACTTAGTATGAGAATAATGTTGATAACACACTAATGTTTTAGTTGTTGCTGGGCAGTGCTTACACTAGTCAAGGACTTTTCCAGCTTCTCATGCTCTGTGAGGTGCACAGAAGCTTGGAGGGGAGGGGGCACATCCGAGAGAGCTGATCTGAATTGGCCAAAGGGATATTCCATATCATGTGATGTCATGCCCAGTATATTAGCTGGAGGGAGTTGGCCGGGGGAAGCAGCGATCGCAGCTCGGGGACCGGCAGCGTTGGTCGGTGGGTGGTGAGTGGTTGCAGCACTTGTTTAGTTTTTTTTTAGAGCTTTCAAAGTATTTTGAGAGACAAATGTTCTACTATAGTAAATGCTGTGAAGCCGGGGACAGTCTTAAGTAGTCTTAAGAAGAGAGGGATGCTGTCCATTGATACATAAGGTGTATCAGATTATGGCTTAAAAACATACAAGCCTCCTGATAAGTAAGAAGTCCTAACTCACAAATTTCTGGTTAGTTTAGGACCTGAAGTTATTCAAAATACTAATTTTAAAAATTCTACCATTTTAAGTTCCATACTTTTGGGTTCCAGACCTTCATGTGAATTATTTGGTCAGCTCTTTACACCAGAAAGTTTTCATTTCCTTGAAATAGTTCAAAAAAATGCTTTTCAATTATTGTAATTCAGAGGATACCTCTACATGATACAGTGCAGAGTTGAGCAAGCTATGTCAGTGTTCAGCTGACTGAAGCTCCATGGCTGAGTTAAATACTCTGGTACCAAGGAGGAGTTTACATGCCCTGCCCAGAGCGTTCCAGGTAATTCATGTCTCAGTGTGATCAGTAAGGAAGCTTTGCACTGAAGTGATTTCAATTCACAAAACTTTGGCTCATTCTGTACCTCATCCAGTATAATTTCTACCTTTCTAATGCACCTTCTGGTGCATTTTGTTCTTTCTAGTCAGTGCTTCTGAGCAGAATGCACTTCTACCCTTTGGAATATTTTTTAATTTTAAGTATTACACTAACTGTCCTGGTTTCAGCTGGGATAGAGTTAATTTTTTTTCTAATAGCTAGTATGGGGCTATGTTTTGGATTTATGCTGAAAACAGTGTTGATAATGCGGAGATGTTTTATTTGATGCTAAGTAGTGCTTACACTAGTCAAGGACTTTTTCAGCTTCCCATGCTCTGCCGGATGCAGAGGGAGGGGACAACTGACCAAAGGGATATTCCATAACGTAGGACATCGTGCTCAGTATATAAAGCTAGGGGAAGAAGAAGGAAGCGGGGGGGATGTTCAGAGTTATGGCGTTTGTCTTCCCAAGTAACTGTTACATGTGATGGAGCCCTACTTTCCTGGAGATGACTGAACACCTGCCTGCCCATGGGAAGTCGTGAATGAATTCCTTGTTTTGCTTTGCTTGCGTGCGAGGCTTTTGTTTTACCTGGTAAACTGCCTTTATCTCAACCCATGAGTTTTCTCACTTTTACTCTTCTGATTCTTTCCCCCCATCCCACCAGGGGAAGTGAGCGAGCGGCTGCGTGGTGCTTAGTTGCTGATTGGGGCTAAACCACGACAATAACTTTAACCTCTCTTCTTTTTTTCATATATTCTTTCAGCAGAAACATAAGCAAGGGTAAGGGTAAATTAGGATATAAGGGTAAGTTAGGAGGAAGGTATAAGGATAAGCAAGGCTTGTTTGGCTAGACAGCTGCCGGGTGCAGAATGACAGAAGATTTGATGAGTATGATGAAGTTGCATCTGGACACAACTAACTATGTGTCCTTGTCCCCTTCCACACTCCCTGCCTGTTGACATCTTAAGTGTGTTTTAGTTGCATTGCAGTTGAGAATTACCTTGCATTCCCAGTGCTTTCCTCTCCATTTTGCAGTGAGTTGGCACCATACTAAGCACATTTCCAGGTGCAGCTATGGTGTGAATTGTTGCAGCCATTACTGCTGGGTAATTGGGGACTGCTGTAATGGGAATATCCTGAAAGACACCAGCCAAATTCCCATATTTTAGGCAAGCATTTATTTATGCTGAACTACTAGCCAATTAGTCTGTTAAAAGCTAAGAATCAAGCATTAAACAGATACATTTGTGTTGTGGTTTAGCCCCGGTCAGCAACTAAGCACCACACAGCCGCTCGCTCACTCCCCCACCCTTGTGGGATGGGGGAGAGAATCGGAAGGGCCAAAGTAAGAAAACTCGTGGGTTGAGATAAGAACAGTTTAATAATTAGAATAAAACAGCAATAATACTAATATAATGAAAAGGAAAATAATGAGAGAGAGAGAGATGAAACAGTAGAAGGAGAGGGAAAGGAAAAAAAAACAAAACCAAAACTGAACAACAAGTGCTGCAACCGCTCACCACCCGCCGACCGACGCTGCCGGTCCCCGAGCCGCGATCGCTGCCCCCCCCAGCCAATTCCCCCAGTTAATATACTGGGCATGACGTCACATGATATGGAATACCCTCTGGCCAATTCGAATCCGCTCTCCTGGTTGCATCTCCTCCCCTCCCGGCTTCTTGTGCATCTGGCAGAGCATGGGAAGCTAGAAAGTCCTTGACTAGTGTAAACACTACCCAGCAACAACTAAAACACCAGGGTGTTATCAACACTATTTACATACCAAGTCTAAAACACAGCACTATGCTAGCTACAGCGAAGAAAATCAACTATCCCAGCTAAAACCATGACAGTATCCACCCCTTATTCCATACCATTTACGTCATGCTCAGGTCTCATACTATCCAATATGACCTCAATAACCACCACCCGCCTCCCCATCCTTTGATGACATACGTAGATATCATTTATCATTCCCGTAGTCTATGGACCATCCCTGTAGAACATCTGTAGAGGGTCCACACATGTCCATTGAGTTCATTCAGTCCATAACTTTGGGCTCCATCTACCGTAATAGTCCTTCAAGGCTGGAGAGATGGTCTGCGTGGTGTTGGATTGTTGCATGCTGAAGCCAGTCTTTGTCCCACCACCGCTACACGTTGCTTGGTTTAATCAAAGTTCATTCTTCATTAATTTTGGAAATTCTTACTATGATACCATTGATACAGCATATAGCAACCATAGGAGTGATGACATACAATATCATATAGCAATTAACAGCATACCATTCAGTTCATTGGCTATTTTCACCCAAAATCAAATCCCCTTGAGGCACACATCGAACTCCTCCATCCTCCCGCATTACCCACCAAGTGCACCCAGGTCCTCGAGCAAAAGCAATCCCACGAATGGGTTTGCCTTTGCCTGAGACAGGAATAACCCAGACGGTTTTCCCCAGCATATTTTTTACGTGCACTACAGGGACTTTACCCCCTTCCACAGTACGTAAGAGTTCTGACTGGGCAGGCCCAGCTCGATTGGCAGATCCCCTAGTGTTGACTAACCAGGTGGCTTTTGCTAAATGTGTATCCCAGTGTTTGAATGTCCCACCCCCCATTGCTCTCAGTGTAGTCTTTAACAGTCCATTGTATCGCTCAATTTTCCCAGAGGCTGGTGCATGATAGGGGATGTGATACACCCATTCAATGCCATGCTCTTTGGCCCAGGTGTCTATGAGGTTATTTCGGAAATGAGTCCCGTTGTCTGACTCAATTCTTTCTGGGGTGCCATGTCGCCATAAAACTTGTTTTTCAAGGCCCAGGATAGTGTTCCGGGCGGTGGCATGGGGCACGGGATATGTTTCCAGCCATCCGGTGGTTGCTTCCACCATTGTAAGCACATGGCGTTTGCCTTGGCGGGTTTGTGGCAGTGTGATATAATCAATCTGCCAGGCCTCCCCATATTTATACTTCAGCCATCGTCCTCCATACCACAGAGGCTTTACCCGTTTGGCTTGCTTGATTGCAGCGCATGTTTCACATTCATGGATGACCTGTGCAATAGTGTCCATGGTCAAGTCCACCCCTCGGTCGCGAGCCCATCTGTATGTTGCATCTCTTCCTTGATGGCCTGAGGTGTCGTGGGCCCACCGAGCTATAAATAGTTCACCTTTATGTTGCCAGTCTAGATCTACTTGAGCCACTTCAATTTTAGCAGCCTGATCTACCTGTTGGTTGTTCTGATGTTCTTCAGTGGCCCGACTCTTGGGGACATGAGCATCCACATGACGTACCTTCACAACCAAGTTCTCCACCCGGGCAGCAATATCTTGCCACAATGCAGCAGCCCAGATGGGTTTGCCTCTGCGCTGCCAGTTGTTCTGCTTCCACTGCTGTAACCACCCCCACAGGGCATTTGCCACCATCCATGAGTCAGTATAAAGATAGAGCACTGGCCATTTTTCTCGTTCAGCAATGTCTAAAGCCAGCTGGATGGCCTTTACTTCTGCAAACTGACTTGATTCACCTTCTCCTTCAGCAGTTTCTGCGACTTGCCGTATAGGACTCCATACAGCAGCCTTCCATCTCCGATGCTTTCCCACCAGACGACAAGACCCATCAGTGAACAGGGCATATTGCTTCTCATTTTCTGGCAGTTTATTATACAGTGGGGCCTCTTCAGCACGTGTCACCTCCTCCTCTGGTGACATTCCAAAATCTTTGCCTTCTGGCCAGTCCATGATTACTTCCAAGATTCCTGGGCGACTGGGGTTTCCTATTCGAGCCCGTTGGCTGATCAGTGCGACCCACTTACTCCATGTAGCATCAGTTGCGTGATGTGTAGAGGGGACCCTCCCTTTGAACATCCAGCCCAGCACCGGCAGTCGAGGTGCCAGGAGGAGCTGTGCTTCAGTACCGATCACTTCTGAAGCAGCTCGAACCCCTTCATATGCTGCCAATATCTCTTTTTCAGTTGGAGTGTAGCGCGCTTCGGACCCTCTGTATCCCCGACTCCAGAACCCTAGGGGCCGACCTCGGGTCTCCCCTGGTGCTTTCTGCCAGAGGCTCCAGGTAGGGCCATTCTCCCCGGCTGCAGTGTAGAGCACGTTTTTTACATCTTGTCCTGCCCGGACTGGCCCAAGGGCTACTGCATGAACTATCTCCTGCTTTATCTGTTCAAAGGCCTGTCGTTGCTCAGGGCCCCATTTGAAATCATTCTTCTTCCGGGTCACTTGATAGAGAGGGCTTACAATCAGACTGTAATTTGGAATATGCATTCTCCAAAAACCCACAACGCCTAAAAAAGCTTGTGTTTCCTTTTTGCTAGTTGGTGGAGACATGGCTGCTATTTTGTTGATCACATCCATTGGGATCTGCCGACGTCCATCTTGCCATTTTATTCCCAAAAACTGAATCTCCTGTGCAGGTCCCTTCACTTTACTTTGTTTTATGGCAAAACCAGCCTTCAGAAGGATTTGGACTATTTTCTTCCCTTTCTCAAAAACATCTTCTGCTGTGTTGCCCCACACGATGATGTCATCAATGTACTGAAGGTGTTCCGGAGCTCCACCCTGTTCCAGTGCAGTATGGATCAGTCCATGGCAAATGGTAGGGCTGTGTTTCCACCCCTGGGGCAGTCGATTCCAGGTGTACTGGACACCCCTCCAAGTGAAAGCAAACTGTGGCCTGCACTCTGCTGCCAACGGGATTGAGAAGAATGCATTAGCGATATCAATTGTGGCATACCACTTGGCTGCCTTTGACTCCAGTTCGTATTGAAGTTCTAACATGTCCGGCACAGCAGCACTCAGTGGCGGAGTGACTTCGTTCAGGCCACGATAGTCCACTGTTAGTCTCCACTCCCCATTAGACTTCCGCACTGGCCATATGGGACTGTTAAAGGGTGAACGGGTCTTACTGATCACTCCTTGGCTCTCCAGTCGCCGAATGAGCTCATGGATGGGAATCAGGGAGTCTCGGTTGGTGCGGTATTGCCGCCGGTGCACTGTTGTGGTGGCAATTGGCACCTGTTGTTCTTTGACCTTCAGCAACCCCACAACAGAAGGGTCCTTCGAAAGACCAGGCAAAGCAGACAGCTGTTTAATTTCCTCCGTCTCCAAGGCAGCTATACCGAAAGCCCACCTGTACCCTTTTGGGTCCTTGAAATACCCTCTCCTGAGGTAGTCTATGCCAAGGATGCACGGAGCCTCTGGGCCAGTCACAATGGGGTGCTTTTGCCACTCATTCCCGGTTAGGCTCACTTCAGCCTCCAATACAGTTAGCTCTTGGGATCCCCCTGTCACTCCAGCAATACAAATGGGTTCCGCCCCTACATAGTTTGATGGCATTAGGGTGCACTGTGCACCAGTGTCCACTAGAGCCTTATACTCCTGTGGATCAGATGTGCCAGGCCATCGGATCCACACAGTCCAGTAAACCCGGTTGTCCCTTTCCTCCACCTGGCTGGAGGCAGGGCCCCTCTAATTCCAATTGCAGAATTCGCAACCCACTTCTTGTGAATGGGAATCAGAAGTCTCCCTATTAAGATCACGGATAGAATCAGCGCTTCTACTCCTCTGTCTGGGGAACTGCCTACTGGAAACTGGAGCAGCAACTCTCCTGGAGGTCCCCCCTTGAGTGGTTGTTTTTCCTTGCAACTCACGTACCCGTGCCTCCAGGGTCGAGGTAGGTTTTCCATCCCACTTCTTCATGTCCTCTCCATGGTCACGCAGGTAAAACCATAGGGTGCCCCGTGGTGTGTATCTTCTCTCTTGAGCAGAAGGACGCTTACTCCTAATGGCCGAGATACTGGTCCGTACAGGTAGGGAGTAGGACATATCCTCTTCAAGCTGCTGAACCTTCTGGGACAGTTTCTCCACAGCTGAGATGAGGGAGGAAGAGACATGTGCTTCATAATCCCGGAGTTTATCAATCACATCCTCTACCGTTGGTGCCTCTTCATCTTTCCAGGACATTACTGCCAGGGAGTTTACATGGGATGATGGTGCGCTCCGTACAAACTTCCGCCACGTGGGTCGTGTGCACTGGGCTTCATCTGGATCTTTGGATGACTGTTCACTACCCAGGTCACCATAAATCACCTCAAGCACAGCTAATTCTCTCAGGTACTGGATACCTTTCTCCATGGTGGTCCATTTTCCAGGGCGATATATAACATCTTCCTTGAAGGGGTACCTTTCTTTCACAGCAGACAGGAGTCGCCTCCAGAGGCTGAGGCCTTGTGTCCCTTTTCCAATTGCTTTGTCAATGCCCCCGTCCCTAGAAAGGGATCCCAGTTGTTTGGCTTCCTTACCCTCTAATTCCAGGCTACTGGCCCCGTTATCCCAGCATCGGAGCAGCCAGGTGACAACATGCTCACCTACACGACGGCCGAAATCTTTTCGTATATCTCGTAGCTCACTTAAGGATAGGGATCGGGTAGTTTCCGTCTCTTGTACAAGTTCTTCCTCTTCCTTCTCCTCTCTTAGTAACGGCGCTGCTTCTCCATCATCCTTTTCTAAACGAGTTGACTTTCTCTTTGAAGATTTCTTCTTTTGTATAGGGGCAACTGATACTGGCACGGGTTGATTCTCTGATTCAGCTTCAGTGTCCGTCATGGGTGTTTGAGCGGTCACAGTGCCTGTCGTCGGGCTTGGAGCTGCTGCAGTGCCTGTTGTGGGGGTTTGAGGGGCCACAGTGCTTGTCGCTGGGCTTGGAGCTGCTGCAGCGCCTGTTGTGGGGGTTTGAGGGGCCACAGTGCTTGTCGTTGGGCTTGGAGCTACTGCAGCGCCTGTTGGGGGGGTTTGAGGGGCCACAGTGCTTGTCGCTGGGCTTGGAGTAGCCGCAGGGCCTGTCATTTTCCCTTGGTGGTACTGAATACTGTTGAATAGGGCTCGGTAGGCATGGGCCAGGCCCCAGCACATTGCAGTGATTTGTATCTCTCTGGAATTGCTAGGGTGACAGCATACTTCCTCCAAATATTCTACTAATTTTTCAGGATTCTGCACTTGTTCAGGGGTAAAGTCCCAAAACACTGGGGGTGCCCACCGTCTCAGGCATTTGCCCATACTCTCCCACATACCCTGCCACCCATAATTATCGAGCCTTGGAGCAGATCTCTGGATGATATTCTTGAATTGCTTATTAACCTTAGACAAAACCGAAACAATCTGCCATAGGAATATCAACAGATGTATCTTAACTACCCAAGGATGTTCAAGAGACTGAAAAGTTGTTGTAATGAAGAAGGAGACATTACAGAAGATGGTAGCTAAGGTGCCATTCTGTATTTCCTCCATAAAGAACCTCTCAGAAGAGGAGGTATAATTGCTAATTGTCTCCATGAGGTGGTAGCCGAAGTACAGTAACGGCTTCCATGCAAAACCCAAATAACCGATAAAACTCAAGGCCAGTGTTTTAATAACAAATCTCCTAGGCAAAACATCTCTAACCACTGCAGAGCACAGCAAACTACAAAACCCAATGCCAATCTTTAACATGTACTTCAAAATCAGCATGGTGTAGGTCTGACTACTAATATCGAGAACAGATGAATCAATGCTGTGACCAGCAACTGTTATTATCTCAAACCCTTCGTGCCCCACGTTGGGCGCCAAAAAGGACTGTTGTGGTTTAGCCCCGGTCAGCAACTAAGCACCACACAGCAGCTCGCTCACTCCCCCACCCTTGTGGGATGGGGGAGAGAATCGGAAGGGCCAAAGTAAGAAAACTCGTGGGTTGAGATAAGAACAGTTTAATAATTAGAATAAAACAGCAATAATACTAATATAATGAAAAGGAAAATAATGAGCGAGAGAGAGATGAAACAGTAGAAGGAGAGGGAAAGGAAAAAAAAACAAAACCAAAACTGAACAACAAGTGCTGCAACCGCTCACCACCCGCCGACCGACGCTGCCGGTCCCCGAGCCGCGATCGCTGCCCCCCCCAGCCAATTCCCCCAGTTAATATACTGGGCATGACGTCACATGATATGGAATACCCTCTGGCCAATTCGAATCCGCTCTCCTGGTTGCATCTCCTCCCCTCCCGGCTTCTTGTGCATCTGGCAGAGCATGGGAAGCTAGAAAGTCCTTGACTAGTGTAAACACTACCCAGCAACAACTAAAACACCAGGGTGTTATCAACACTATTTACATACCAAGTCTAAAACACAGCACTATGCTAGCTACAGCGAAGAAAATCAACTATCCCAGCTAAAACCATGACAATTTGTTAAGCCATAGGTTTATGGTACCGAATGTCTGATGGTCATTGTTGGCTCTGATGACCGTAGTCTTTGATGGTTCTTAGTCTCTGAGGTCAAGGTGACCAGGCTTGTGATCTCTGTGACACAGAAAGCTGGAATGAAACTGGGCATTTTTTCTCTTTCCTCAGGCTCCACTGGGTGTCAGTGGCATTTAAACACTCCTCAGTAGGCCAAGACCAGTCTGGTCCAAAGGCATCCTCATGGGTGTTGGTCTGTTCTGGTTTCTTCAGAGGGATATTACCTATTTGCATACTGCTTTCCAGTCATCTCTTTCCTTCAAATAGTTGCAGACTATGCCGATCAAGCAAATATGACAAAATACTGTACTTTTGTTTCTAACTCAAACAGTCTTTTTAGGTGTCTGGGTGTAACGCAAACAAGATTTTTTTCATTTTTCTGTTTTAAAGCAAGCAGTGTTACGTCTGGGAGCAAGAATAAAAGTATATGTTTTACAAATAGGCCTTCATACTACAGGGACGGAAAGCTCCAGTGAAAGATATATCCAGACCCTCTATCTTTAACAGGGTAAAGTAGTCACCAACTTACCTGCTAACCTGCATGATATACGTCCTTCTCTTGCAAAATAACATTGCAGATTGAGGAAGATAGGAATGGGAGAAACTGGTGAGATTTTATCCAGTCCATTCATTGTTTAAGCAGATTACATGCAGTTATCCCTGCAGTAAGCGTAGAGATATCCCAGTTGTAAGCCTATTTACATGTCACCCAGTTCAATAGGGAAAGGATTTGCTTTAGCTTGCTTGCTTGTTTTAAGCCAATATTTTTATTTACTGGTGTCAGTGTTATTACATTCTTGATGGAATCTCCTTCCTTGATATTTCCATAGATAAGACAACTGTAACTTCTGTATTCAGTAACTGAGTGGATTTTGCATAACTCTTGATCTTTTCTTTTGCATGTTTTCCAGATCCTAACCCTGATATGTTTAGAACATTCTTCTCCAAATAACTTCCGGTTTGTCAACAGGGTTTTTATCTAAGATTCTCAAATCTCAGAGCAGTATTCTGTATCTTGGTAAGTCAGGAAAAGAGTATCCTGTAGTAGAAATAGGAGCAGTGGAGAGTAAGTGTCCAAAATCCTACTGTCAGAAGAGATGATACTTTTCTCTTTAAACACTCCTATTGGACATAGACATATTAGTAAAATTTTCTAGCATAGACTTAGTTTTGTTGATTGCTACTAACTACCAAAACACTGATTTTTTTAAGAATATAAAATTTCCATTGTACTATAATGCAATTCTTCCAGCAAAGATGGCAAAAATGGACTACAGAATTTCACTTACTTTGAAGGTATTGCATACATAGGGTGCCATTATATAGTTATGCAGTTACTGTAGTACATACACTAGGTACTTCAATTAAATGTTGTATGGATTAGGATTATAATATCAATATCAATGCTGCCTGTGTGAAAATCATGTGAAATATGTGTGAGCCTGTAACACTAACTCCAAGGTTTTGAACTGATCCAACTTCTCAGAAAATTAAGAAGTACTAATTAAAACAACCCAAAGCTTTAGCCATTTGGAATCTGATCATTTTATGATGGATGGGCTCTGAAGTAATCTTTATGTAGTTCAGAACAAAGGGAAAGGTGGCTCTCTTCCTTTTCTTTTTCCTTCAGATACAGAATTTTATATTAGAACTGTTGTTCTCTAATTTGATGTAGCATAGCAGTAACATGGTGTTTTTTACTTTTAGCTGTTTAGCCTTTCATTCTGTAATGTTCCTAAATTTAAAGGAAATGTTTTAATATTGGACCACTTTTAGTCTCTTGAAAGCTCCAAATAGCTATGCTTAGAGCCCTTTAAGAGCTTTTATCAGTTTTTATCCTTCTAAACCCTCTTCACTATCCAGTGATTACAAATTGTAGTTTAGCAAGTGGTATTGATGGGAACCTGAATCTGGTGTGGTGAGGTCATTATTTGGTGAAATGTGTGTTTCGCTCTCTACTTTTGTACCATTCTGATTTCTGTATTTTGACTTCTCCCATCCCTTCTCATAGGGGAACCTTGGGCTGTCATCTCTCCTGTTGTCTGTTTTTCTGCTACTGCTGAGGTGATGGGTAAAGGAAGAGGGTTAACAACACAGTCACTGGGGCAATAATCCAGGCATGAATTGTTTCCTTCTCTTTGCACCTGGTGAGGAAATGGATAAGTGAAGCGTTTGGAAGATGTCATAGTGTATTACTAAATTTATAACTTTTAAGCATGAAGTGTTAGGTGGCCACTAGGGGTAATCACAATATAAATAATCAATATTATTTATCAATAATTATATAATCAATATATAATATATAATCAATAATAATGGCAGTTTCATTAATAACTGTCATAGTATATTTGCAGGTTAGTTATGACAGGGGCTAAAGCTGAGCTGACTCTTTCCAGTGGTGCCCAGTGATAGGACAAGAGGCAACAAGCTGAAACACAGGAGGTTCCCTCTGAACATGAGCAAAACTTTTTTTACTGTGAGGGTGACCAAGGACAGGCACAGGCTGTCCAGAAAGGTTGTGGAGTCCTTGTTCTTGGCTATATTCAAAAGCTGTCTGGGCATGGTCCTGGTCAGAAGGCTGTAGGTAGCCCTGCTTGAGCAGGTCCCTTTCAACCTCTGGGGTGGTTCAGTGAAAGTAACACAAGAATCATCGCAAACAGAAAATTTGTATCATGGAGGTAATACACAGAGAGCAGAATCCATTTCCTATACATACTGCTCATTCTGTTAGATCTGTAGGTTTCTCCAGCTATTATGTTTTAACTTTTTAATTTTATGTTTTGATCTATTGAGTGATGAAAACAAATACCACCTCCATTTTCACATCAGTTTTTCTCCCTTTGTTTCATTAGTAATAGGTTCACACTCATTCTTCTGATGAAAGGACTGCAGCACAATATCATATTAGGGGGAGAAAACGCCCCAGGACTCACTTATGAAGCAAAACCTAAATCCACTTACAGAAATCTATAATTGATGCAGATGTGGCAGAAAGTGTTTTGTACAGGTGATGCTCCTGCTTTCACATTCTTCCTCAGAAAGCACTGGCTATTAGGGAAAGTGCCTTGAGTGGTGATCGTCAGTGCTTGAAGTATTACATTTATGTCCTGTTCCCACACTGCCCTCGACCAACAGGCAAAAACAAGGATGAAATTTCATAAAACGACATTTTTTTTTGTCAAGTATTTTGAAAAGTGTGAAGAAGTAGCATTATACACGTTAGACTTTATAATTAATTCTGCTAATATCAGTGGTGCAGCAGAGTAAGATCTTGGCTCAAGCTAGAAGTTCCATTTGTTATTGTAACTGTCATTCTGTGTAGAGGTATTTTTGGGAGAGCATGACATGCTTATCTCAGCCTGTGTAAGTTATGTTAATATGTTAAAGACAGATGCCTCAGTATAGGGAATGTTAGTACACTCGACTTAGCAGTTGTTCTGGTTTTGGCTGGGATAGAGTTAGTTTTCTTCCTAGTAGCTGGTATAGTGCTGTGGTTTGGATTTAGCATGAGAATAATGTTGATAACACACTGATGTATTAGTTGTTGCTAAGCAGTGGTTACACTAGTCAAGGACTTTTTCAGCTTCTGATGCTCTGCTGGGTGCACAAGAAGCTGGGAGGGGAGGGGGCACAGCCAAGGCAGCTGATCCAAAGTGGCCGAAGGGATATTCCATACCATATGATGTCAAGATCATTATATAAACTCTGGGGAGTTGACCGGGAGGCAGAGATCACTGCTTGGGGATAGGCTGGGCATCAGTCAGCGCTCCCCCCACCGACTCCCCCCCCACCCCCATATTTAAACTGTTCTTATCTCAACCCATGAGTTTTCTCACTTTTGCTCTTCAGAATTTCTCCCCCATCCAGCCAGGGGCGTTGGGGAGGAGCAAGCAGCTGTGTGGTGCTTTGTTGCTGACTGGGGCTAAACCATGACAGTAGTGTAAACATTAACTTAGAAAGCACACTAAACTTACAGAAATGTTCTGTAATTGATATAATTCTTTTATCAAAATTTGTTTCTGGTTAAACACAACAAAGTACCCATCCCAATAAGGAAGTGATCTTCACCCTGGTGAAGATTGTTTCCTAGAGACATTTTCATTTCTAAAAGAAATAAACTATGAAGTCAGATAGCTTGTATCCCTCCATTGCTCACTCCAGTCATGTGAGCCATCCCACCACATCTCTGTGATCCCAACAAGATTATAGCCCTGCAGATGCATACAGGTCTCTAACTCCTTGTGTTTATTCACCATGCTGTGTGTGAGCCCTTTGTACACCCCTTGGTGTATGAGTGCTTCATCGAGGCACCTCAGCATATTGATTTCTCAGAGAGGGTCTGAGTTGTTGAGTTGTTTCCTCGCATCCTTGCTTAAGCCTTGTTTTGTTGATTATGTGCTCCCTTTCATTCACATCACCCCAGATCCTTTGCTTGTCAGTCCTGTCCACCACTCCTTCACAGGGCTGCTGGTAAGATTCTCTCCCCACATTGTTCCTGGTTTAAATCCCTTCTTACCAAGGTAGCCATCCTGCTGGCAAAGATATCTCTGCCCCGCTTAGTGAGGTGGATCACATCTCTCCTAAGCAGACATTATCCTCAAAGAGGGTCCTATGGTCATAGGAACCAAAGCACTGTTGCCAGTGCCAGTTCCACAAACAATTGCTGACACGCAGTATCAGGGTCCCCTCCCCCTCACACTCTGTCACCCAGGATGAAGAACATCACTTGTGCTTTTCCACTCACAGAATCTCAAGGGAACAAACTAATGCCTTAGAATAGCATAAATATAATTATTTGATGATTTGCTAGTTTTGTTCTTCTAACAGTTGTAATTGCTAGTCTTGCACAATAAAAACTCTTCAGAGGTTTTGTTTTGTCCTGTTGTTTGTGAATATAATCTTGTTGCTGATGTGTATTGATATGTAGGGCTGATGTGTAATACTGATACATTGTCCACCAAGAATAAATACAATATTGAAGTTTTTGCGGGTAAAATTTGTAGGTTGATCGAAGTGAGAGAGTCATGAAGTAGTCATTCAGCCTAAGCATCCATGTGCTGTCTGTGATCTGCTGGAAATATGGAATTTCCTTATGTCAATTGTTGACTAGTACTGTTCTTAGGTGCTTAATCTTATTGTCAAAACATTGTTCTCTGATCTTATGAACTTTCTCTGAAGGAGGTATCAAGAGTTACCACTTGCATTGGTCTCTTTCAGTGTGTATCTCTCTGTACTTCCCCCGTCTGTTGTTCCACTATTATAGGGTTTTGCTACTGGAAATTATATGTGAATCCAGAGAATCAGCTTATATAATTCATTCCGTGCCATTCAGTTAACCATTATTCCTCCCATAAATCTGTGAAAAGCTGGAAAAAGAGTAATGAAATTCATGTTGCTAACTGAAATACTTAGCAACTAGTCCTTATATCAGCAGAGTCCAGCTGCCTGCTTTGGTATCCCTAAGAACCTTGGGAGAGAACAAACAATCGGATAGTGCTTAGTAAGAAACTGGTGTTCTAGCTTGAAAATACATTAGTATCTAAAAATAATTTATAATATTGTTTTTTTTCCTGTGAATAGCATGTATAAACTGCCTTCTGCTTTACTGCTAACACATATAAATGGTTCCTTTGAATTCATAATATCGCTTGTTTGAGGGCAATTATTCATAAAATTTTTGTTTACACAAAAATTGAAAAGGAATGCTTATTAAAAGCTCTAGTGTATTATTGAAACTTGTTATACTGTTGTTCAGGAACGAAGCATTCTGTATTAGTTGTTGAAAGATGTTCTGAGTTTTTTCTTTATTGTGAAACACATTATGTGGCCAGAAATTCTTAATGAGTATATTGGTGAGTCATCATTATAAATAGATAAGATCTTAAGATTAGCCTTTTATTCTGACCATTAAAAGCCTGCCATTACTGCATGTGACTGTGAGATCTAGTTCACTTTGCCTTCTGTGATGTTTTGTTTAGCCTTCTAGAGGAGAAAAAAGAAATTTCCTACTGCACTTGAAAATAAATTACAGGCTTTCATTTTCTGCATTGAATTAAAGCCTGCTACGTTATTTGATCTAGACAATAAAGCATATGTAGCAGAACAAAACTTTGTAAATTCTGGTAGCTTAAAAAAAGTAAATTAGTTCAGGTTGAACTAGTCAGGAACAAAATAAACAGTAATCATTAATCTGACACATTTTAACAATCTCATTTGATAAGTAATTGATCAAGTTAGATTCTTAAACCATTCAGTCTTTATATTTCAAGTCTAGAAAACAGAAGGATTCCAACTGAGAATTTGAGTGTATAAAAAAGTCTTGAGGGAACTTAGCAGACAACATGAAATTGCACAGAATATATGGGAAAGGGATCATTTTCAGCATAGTAGCTTTGTCTGAGTTCTGCCCATTAGACTGAAGAAATACTAATCTTGTCACATTCAGCAGCTAGGTTTGGACAATATCTTTTTCCCACTTAGAGGGGCTAATTAGCCTTCTTTCAGAATGTGAACTGTTCAGCTTACATTCACATTTTGCAACAAGCACTGGCTGTACAAAGCAAAACAGTTAACAGACGGGTGTGTCCAACTGCTTAATTAGCCAGAATAAAAAGGGTCTTTTTCAAACACTCATCTATTGCTTGTGTTACACCTAACGGTCCCATTAGGCAAAGATGACTTCTTTTCTGCTGTAAAATGCAGTTCCTTTACTTATATGCAGTGTCAGTGAAGAACGAGAGACTTCAATTAGATTATAAAAATGTGTTCATGTAACTGCTCAGTATGGATGCAATGTAAAAGAATTGCACTGACTGCCTCACTAACATGGTGCTAAAAAACATTCCAGTGAATAGGAAGACTATGAAGGTTGACTGTCAAACATATTGTATGGCATTTACAAGGAAAAATCTATACTGTGTAGTGAGCTATAGTAAAGAATTGCATTTAGGATAGAGACTTACAGCAGAATAAGGGAAGCAACCTAAACACTTTTGAATAATTGATTATTAGTCATTAGGTTTATTTCTGCTTAGGCAAAACTGATGGCAAAGTTTATATTCCACAACCATGCTTTAGCTATCCTAGTTTACCTACTGATAAACCAGTCTATAAAGCAAGCAGTAAACCTGTCTATCAGATTATTAATAAAAGTGTATTACAGTTCTGAGGTAGAGAAGCACATCAGACTGTATGCTTAAGTGTAGGGTTTCACCAAATTGACAGTGTGGAGATAAAATGGACTCAGTCACCAAAACACTTTAATCAAAAATATATGTGCAGTTTTCAAATTACATGGCTTCCTATGTAATAGGAATGGGATTCTGGGGATGGGACAACGAAGTCTGAAGTTTGGTAGGTCAGTGTAGCAGTGCCAGCTATACAGTGGGTAGTCCTAGGCTGGGCCATGGGGTCCTCTGGGATCTATCCAGTTCTCTCTGGGGCTTTTCTCCCACCTGACCCTGGATTCTCTCTTGTGTCCTGATATGTCTCTGGACATTGTCACTTCCAGGACTGGGCAAAGTACCCAGTTCTTGACTATACCCGCTCAGCATTCCTCAGCACCTAACAGCAGACTGTCAGCTGGCACTGGCACTTGCCCATCTCAAAGCTTCTCCGCAGGGACTGACAGCTGGTTTACAACCAAAGTATCCTCTGTTCTTATAATGAAGCTGCTCCCTTTTCCTAAGGGGCTGACGCTAACGTCAGCCAGGCACAATCTATGGCAACTGCCCCAAGGAAGTGAACACATTATGTTCCTCACTTAGATGAGAGTACCTGGCTCTGGTTTCTTGAGCATCTTGAACTGCAGCTGTAATGATCAACTACTCCCTGAGATGTGACTTAGCAATTAGCAGATACATGGCATTACGGAACAGTCTCTCACCAGTCAAAACTGCATTTGACTGTAGTAGCATTCCTCCTCCCTTGCAGTGATTGACATGTTTGTACACTGTAATCACAAAAACAATTTATAGTCAAGTAAAGCTAAGGGCTGGTATAGAAGAATGCCTCTTAATTCTTTTCAGTTGTTCACTTCTGCTTCCCATTGGAGCTGCGGTATCTTAAATGATCATTTGTTAGAATTGGTGGCTTAACTGATCCCTTTAATTGTGCTCTGAAACTGATTGGATGGAAGTGGTTTTATAGCAGAAAGGTGGATTAGGAAGTTACTCAGTGTTTAGCTGTTGATTTCCACTATTCTGCCAGCTTGCTACTGTTTTTGTCTGGGTTACACATAAGAGTGAGTGCAGTCTTGCTCAGACAAACTGGCTCTTTTTTTTTGCTTCAATTTTGAAGGAATTTTCTAAGTCAGATGTAATGGGCTGAGAAAAAAGTACAGATGATTAAAGAGTTAAGGTGAAGGTACATCCCTGAGTAGACATATCCATAGGATTATTCTGATCCTTTTGAAAAATTTTAAATTCTTAATTGGGAGAACTGTTATTTTGACCAAACCAGACTGTGTCTACACTACACATTTTTTTCCTGCTCTTTATTTTTCAATATAAGTGCATAGAACAATGCCCAATGACTTTTACGAATGATTGTGGAAAATAGCAATTACAAAAAGAGACTGTTTTCTGAATAATTTCAAGATAAAGAAATTAGCCTTTGTTAAATAATAGTTGGCTTTGCTTTCTAAAAAGGAAGAATATTTATTTATTAAAATCTGCCTTCATTAAGTGAAAAATCATTTACAAGTTGGTTAAATATAGTTTGAAGTTCATAGTTTCCCTTAAAAGCCAGTTGCATTGCATTTCTTCCTTTAAGAATGTTGATCTTTTTACAACTAAGGTTCTTTTATGTTAGCAGTGACTTCGTGCTGTTCAAGGATGGAGTAAAACATGAATTACTCAAATTTAGAAAATGGTTACAGTGTTTAAGTATGAAACTAAAGTACTCAACTTGTTAGTATTCCATTAGGAATATTGCCATTGTCTATGTCACTTGTTATGTTTTGGAAACCGCAGAAAGTACTTGGTATCCCATTGTGCTGTGCTGTGACTCTCTTCAAAAGGTATAATAATCACTGCTATGGTTATTATTTCCTGATATATATATATTTTTAGGCATATGTATATAAAGCAGAAGTTCTCTTTTTGTCTTCGTTTGCAAAAAATAATTTTCTAAAACTCTGACTTAGTTTATTTAAGCTCATGCACTTACGTTGTGGATAATTTGGTCTAGTGCACTTAAGGATGTCTTACATGGCACAATGTCTTGTTAATTTATCTGCAGAAACTTTAAGATGATTGCACACTGGAAGGTAAAGAACATTTTTTTTTTTGGATGTTATTACTGGAAGTTGAATGTTCCTGCTAATATTGGAATTAAGGGAAGAACTACTGGTTTTCAGTTAGGGTGGACTGATATTGGAACCGTGGCACTGGTTTTAGTGTTAAATAACTTTATTCTGGATTTTATACAGCATTTTCTGTAGGCAAAAAAAAGGTATGAAATTTACTATTTTACAGCAAACATAGAATCACAGAATCATAGAATAGTTTAGGTTGGAAGGAAGCTTTATAGGTCATCTAGACCACGCCCCCTGCAATGAGGAGGGGCATCTTCAACCAGATCAGGTTGCTCAGAGCCCCATCCGACCTGACCTTGAATGTTTCCAGGGATGGGGCATCTACAACCTCTCTGTTCCAATGTTTCACCACCCTCATCATAAAAAAATGTGTTCCTTATATCTAGTCTGAATCTAAACTAGGTTTTTAGTTTAAAACCATTACCCCTTGTCCTGTCGCAACAGGCCCTACTAAAAAGTTTGTCCCAACTTCCTTACAAGCCCCCTTTTAAGTATTGAAAGGCTGCAATAAGGTCTCCTGGAGCCTCCTCTTCTCCAGGTGGAACAACCTCAACTATCTCAGGCTTTTTTCTTAGGAGAGGTGTTTCCTGCTTTCACCACCTGGGCATTTCCTTCTTACCCTTTAGTTTGACCAGCAGGTCTCAACTCATCCATGCTGGTCTCTTGCTGTCCTTCCCTGATTTCTTACACCTGGGGATCAGGAGCTCTTGCACTCTATGAAAAGGGTCCTTAAAGATCTGCCAGCTCTGTTCTGCTCCCTTGTCCCTGAGGGCAGTTTCCCAGGGGGTCCTATTGACTAACTCCTTGAACAGCTGGAAGTTTGCTTTCCTAAAATTCAGGGTCCTGACTTTACTTTTCGCCTGACCCAGGTCCCTCAGGACTGCAAACTCCACCAGTGCATGATCACTGCAGCCGAGGCTGCCTCCAGTCTTGACATCATTGATCAGCTCAGTTGCACTGGTGACCATCACTGGTGTCCAGTATTGCATCCCCTCAGCTAGGTGTGTCTATTACCTGGCTTAAGACGTTATCCTCAATATATTCCAGGAGTCTCCTGGATTGCGTACAGCTCGCTATGCTATTTTTCCAGCAGATGTCGGAGTGGTTGAAGTCCCCCAGCAGGATGAGAGCCTGCGAGCACAATGCCTTCTGTAGCTGGACTAAGAAGGCTTCGTCAGTATGTTCTTATTGATCAGGTGGCCTGTAGTAGACACCAACCACAAGTTCTCTTTGTTGTCTCTCTCTCTAATTCTTACCCATAAGTTTTCAACCTACTCATGGCTATTCTTCAGAGACAGCTATTGAGAATCTATCAATTTCTTGACATAGAGGGCAACCCCTACGCCCCTCCTTCCCGACCTGGCCCTTCTGAACAGCCTGTAGCCATCAACAGCCACACTCCTGTCATGGGATTTGTCCCACCAAGTTTCAGTAATAGCAACTAGGTCATAGCTTTCTAGCAGCACGGTGGCTTTCAGCTCCTCCATATTTATCCTGTGGGCATCCATTTTCATTGTTAGGATTTTTAATGTTTCAATAGTCATCTGTAAAGTTCCATTCCTTTTTTCTTTTCATGTTGTATCCTGACTTTTGTCAGGCGTGCTAGAAAGAAGTAGAGGGTTCAGTCAGTACGATAACTCTGGGAGTCCATTGATTAATCTCAGGTAGGTTTGATCAACAATTTATCAGTCTTTCTGAATATTCCAGAAGAAGCAGTTAAATCTGTCAAGTACCATAGGCATGGTTCCATGGAGTTTAAACCAATGATGGTCCCAGTTGGCAAGGTCCTGTCCCTATCGCCTGCCCCCATCCCAAATTTATATACGTGTTTCCTGCTTTGCCCTTACTACATTTGAATGCAGAGTGAGTCAGATGTAGTTGGAGGGAGGGACTGCAGAAATCCAGCTTTAAATCAGCTTAAACTGCTGTGGAACCCAGCCTTGAAAGGGCTGTCTGTTGTTGCAGCTGGTTCAGTTGTCAAGCAAGGAGAACGTTGAATTTTCTGAGAGGCTCTGAAGCTTTTTTGGTACAGTAGTGAATTCCTCCTACTATATATTGTTGTGCCCCTGAATAGACACATTTTTTTAGTATGGCTTTGCCTCAAAAAATATTGTAGGTTTTTTTTGCGGGGGAGGTTGTTATTTGTTTGGAGGGGGAGGGGGGTGGGGATTAAAGTCTAGTTTCTTCCCTGTCAGCTGTCTGGGTCTGTTCACTTAAACTAAAAATCACCTGGATAGGGCATTCTAAGTATTTGTAGATTTTTTCCATATAAACCTCTTTTATTATGCATGATAATGCTACTGATTTTTAGTGATATTGGTCCTCAGGTTGCCAAAGTATTCTGTAGCTAATATAGATTAATAGAGATTAAGGGCAGTAAAATTTTCAGATCACAGAACATTTGGTTTACAGACTGGTAGTTTTTATTTGTTTACTGTAATTCTTCACAGAAGCATACAGTCGTCTGTTTCGGAAGGTACCAGGTGAAGAAGAACCTGTTTCAGCTGGTTATTATGTTCACCAGTTAATCATCTACTGCTTAAAAGAAATAAAAACCTGAAAAGTCTAATTCCTGATTTTTAATTAATTTTGGTTTGTCAGCCAGTCAAAATTCTATTGTCATTTCTGCTGTGCAAAACTGAGGAAGCCCATAGTTCCCAGCCCATGTTTCTTATGAAGGCATAAGTCATCCTTGGTTGTCTTGCTTATAGATTTTCTTTTGTAAGGCATTTTCCTTGATCGTCGAGCCATTTCTTTATTCTGTCTAAATTTCCATTGTTCCCTTTAAATGTCAGGGCCACAATCTTAGGCACTTTTCTACCACATGTGTACTTCTATATGGTTTTAGTGTCAAAAAGTTTCTTCTGAGATTTTAACTACTATAGTTGCTTTAATGCTTTCTACTGAAGAAGGTTATTTGAGTTACTTTTTCACTGTGACTCATTAAATGCTTTTCAGAGTTTGCTTTCCAGATTACAGCCCTTCATTCTGTGGTCTGCTAGAAGTTTGACTTTGAATTTGAATGTATAGAGTTTTTAGTGTAATTCAGTAAGCTATAGAGAAAAACCAGTTTTGAGTGATGACGAGTTGTTTATAAGCAAAGAGAAGATTTCCTGCTGATTTTTCTGAGTTATTCCTAAAGTTACAAAACCCAGAGAAGTCATATATGTTTCTGCACATGCAAATAGAAGTATTTTGCATATAAGTAAGATAAAAGTAAGATAAAAACCCGTTTGTACTAACTCATATGCTAGTAGGGGGGAAAAAAACGTTTGGTTCATACCAAGATTGGTATTAGCTAACTATAAGATCCAAATAAAGATAATCAACAAATTAGTGTGCTAATATGTGACACAATAAAGAAATTAATGCACTAACCTTTTAATTTTGCATCTTAATTTTATTTAGAGATCACGATGCAGACATCAGAGACTGGGTCGGATACAGGTTCGACTGTGACTTTACAGACATCTGTGGCTGGCCAGGCAGCAGTGCCCACACAGGTAGTACAGCAAGTACCAGTTCAGCAGCAGGTAGGTGGCTGTTAGTTTTGGGAAGATTAAAAAAAAAATTCAGGAAGAATCGTTCTTCACAAGGTAGTGAAGAACTTGATTGTGTACAAGGCTGCTAAATGAACTCTTTTGCTCTGCTTTTATCAATTTTATTTTGCTAGAATTAAAATAACCAGAGAAAGGCAAGCTGTTTTCAGGATCTGTTCCATAACTAAAGCATCTGACAAGCGCCAGTAGTACATGTACATGATTCTAACTGTAGGTTATTATGGAATTCATGTAATAGCTCATAGAAATTTAATTTATGTTACTGAATATTTACATTTTTTCTTTTAAATAATGAATATGTTTCTGATATTATTGGCTGTATCATTTCTCCTTTCATTTGGATGTCCAAGTAAGTGCAATACAAATGTAAAAATGAAAAGCACCGTCCTTTGCATCTCTAGGCTTGACTCCCTGCAGATCTTTGCACAATGTCATGGAAGTATTTGTGGTATGACAGTAGGTAATCCATGATGTGCATTTGCCAGGAAAATAAGAAGACTTTTGTAGCAGACAGCACAGTGCTGTTATGAGATGGTCACTCACCTATGTTACATGAGATGGTCACTCACCTATGCTGCACCCACAAGCTTTGGAAGGAGTAGTGACTGAAGAAAATGGGGAGAAAAAAAGGAAAAGTATGGAGGTGGAAAACAGGGACTAAATGTGAAGCCATCATGTCACATGACTTGCTGTCCAGAACTTTTCAGGAATACACAGAAATTAGCTGTCCATGTGACAGGTACTCTGAGTGACATCTGATGTGGTTTTTCATCAAGAATTGACTTCACAGTTTCAGAATCAATAATATAAGAAGTGGACGTAGTTTGCTAAATAGTGTAATTTGGTTTTGTGCCATTGGAGCACTTTTCCCTAAATTAAATTCTTCAACATTTGTTTAGTTCTAGTATTCCACGTGGTGCATTTCAATGTATGTGTTCAACAGTCTCACTTATTTCACTAACATTTTTTTCCTGATGTACAGACTCAATTTATAAAGCCTCATAGTTCCATTACTATAGTTTCTGCTTATATCTTCATGTATCTTTTAGGATACAACCTTGTTTTTAAAAAAGCTGATTCAGAAAAGCATTGAATTTGGACATATAAATTTTATTTAAATGCTTGTCTTCATGTGTTTTCTTAGTATTCACCACTAGTGAATCAAGAATTGTTTGAAATATTTTCTCCTGAGTTCAGACTGTTAAACAGCTCTCACTCTCTTTACTTGAATGTTATTAGGATAGAGGCTTTTGAATACTATTTTAGGTTTTAATTGAAGCTTCCGTGATGCTTGAACTTAGCTAATCTTTATAGGAGATTTTGTCTGATTAACTCTTTTGTAAGGTTTGTGAAGTGCAAGACTTCTTTTCTTTTTGAAATATGATCTGGATAATTTGCCTGATTTTATGTTCTTTCGTCATGACAGGTGTTTAATATACATAGTTTATGTTATTTGTTCTTCGTTATTCCTGTATTTCAGCTTTTCAGATAAAAGAAGGCAATTTGGTCGTGCTACACAGTTGCTTGTTTTAAGAAAATGGGATATACGTACAATGGTCTAACATTACATACTGAATTTTATCCATGTGAAGTACTGATCAATGGGAGGGACTGAAGATTGGTAACCAGTTAGTGGCATATAGGATACTTTATATTATTGTATTTCTAATCATTGGATTGATTGAACTTTAAGGATAAGATCGTCTATGCATTTCTGTTCTTTTTTTGTCACAAGCAAATGAAGAAGGAGCAGGGCTTTGGTGTTTATAAACTTTGCTTGTGCAAAGTTTCTACCTTTCTGAAAACTAGGATAGAATTGGCTTCTTATTTTCCCATATAAATAATGCATTAATCTTTGTCACCGAATGTCTATATCTTTTCTGAAGTTACTCCAGTTGTCCTTTATTAATGTAACACTCATATCGAAACACAGAAGCACAGGAGTATATTGGGTTTTTTTCTTGCTTGATTATACCTTACTGAGAACAGGAAACTGAATTTTTTTGTTGCACTGTGTAAAACTGTCCCTGATCAACCTCACATGCATCTCCTTTAGTACTGCTGCTTCTGAGTATTCCCTTTCATTGAATACTCCATCATTATTTTGGGTTATTTTTACCTGTGGGGATATTAGATTATATTTTTCCAGTTGACTCTTAACACTGACTGTAGGAATTAGCATAATGTTTCAGAAAGGAAAGCTAAGGGATCAACCCAGCCAAGGAAGGGAAGTTTCTTCAGAATTTTGCAGGGATTGAAGATGCAGTAAGAATGTTGGGAAATGCAATGCAGACAGTATTGCAGTGATTAAAACATGGTATGTGTGGGAGATTTGTGTAGAGAGAGAGGATAGATTACAGAAGTGGATGTGTGGTGAGGAGAAAAGGAAGAGTGAAGATGTGAATGTGGTATGCCAGCAGGAAGTGTGATGAAGAATGTAGGTGGGATAGGTAATTTCAGTTGTAGGCTTAAAAAAACAGAAGGAGTATCAAACATGAAAACAAGCACTGTGTTGAGGAAATTGTAGGTATGATCTGCCATGAGGAATTATCTTTGTGTAGGTTGCATTTGCCTGAAGTTAATATTGGCTTTATGAACATTTGATAGGAATGGGCCAATTTGCCTAAAAAAAAATCAGGAGAAAGAGCGCTAATTTCATAGTCATTCTTCTGATGGCAAAGGAAGGGCTTATTAGTTCTGCATGTTCAAAGTTACCAATGTTGAAAGGTGGAGGGAATGTTTTTGGGTGCGTAGTATATATGATATGCTTTTGGTTTTTTCTGTTGTTTCTAAGAGACATACTTAATAATGTCAGCTGTATCCAAAATACGTGTGAATATTCACATTTGGATTATATTCTCTTGTGAATATAGTTTACTAAAACAATAGGGCACTTCTTGAGTTTTGTTAAATTCAAAGATACTGCAAGATAAGTGTGTATATGCAACAACTTAGTGTAAGCTGAAACTTCTGTGTTCTCATATTTACAGTAATTTATTAGTACTTATTAGTGAATAATGCCATTTTAGATTAATCTGGTTTCACTTAATATTAAAGCAGGGTATAGTATTTCATTTTTCCTAGGGAGGTCTTTGTTTCCCATGTTTTCATTCACGTATATTCACCATACTTAAATGACATCTCATGTGTGCATTAATTTGGGGTTGTTTTCATGACATCAGTGTTTTATTTACACTCACAGAATGTATGATATCTTTTTCAAAATGCAACAATTTTGCCTTGAAGAAGAGCAAGCTGAATAAGTGGAAGGGTGGACTAAGAGACTTTTTCTTACAGCTGTGCTTGTACAGAAGCATCCTGTCTTTTGAGTAAACAGTGAAAGAGTAACTTCTGATATTTTCAGCTAAAACAAAACCCTAATTTGCATATAGCTACTATAAGTATTGAGATCATAAAAGTCTGCTGTGATGCTCCAAAAATAGGAAAAAAAAGGTACCATTAATGAAAACCTGGGCTTTCCCTCTGGTGAAGATGTCCCTGTCAAGATGGGATAGAGGGGACTGGTAAGGGGACAAACGTCCACACATGAGCAAAAAGCAACAAGAGAAACACCAAAAACGTGGGAATGTAAGTAAATTCCATTTCAATAGGCTGAGGAATTTTCTTTGTCTTTTGTTTCCTCAGATACAGGGATTTTTCACTTATGTATCATTGCTTTTTCAACAGGCATTCTTTAGCACAGTGCAGTAAGTTTCTAAGGATTAAAAATTAACCTCACTTTGTAGTTTATGCCATGCAATGTGGAAGGATTGGAGAAATAAAACTAAAAATAGTCATATAATCTATTTTATAAAAGTATATCCATGCATCATGAGTTGAGCAAAGCGTTTCTTCCTATTTAGCATACACGATGGCCATCACGTTCACAAAGCAT
Organism: Morus bassanus; assembly: GCA_031468815.1. Taxonomy (NCBI): domain Eukaryota; kingdom Metazoa; phylum Chordata; class Aves; order Suliformes; family Sulidae; genus Morus; species Morus bassanus. The sequence goes on from CM062600.1 coordinate 56,887,863, forward strand.
TTTAACATTAGCAGAAGTTTGCAGCTCCAGTTAATTAAAATTGCTCTTAATGCAAAATCGTGTTTAGCATATGAAAAACATAATCATGAACTGACGTTAGCCATTATATAAATATGAATTTGCTTAGAATATTACAGCATGTGCTATCTATATGTTGCTTGCCAGAAGTAATCTGGACTAATGATGGTACAAAAATTATTTTTATCTCTAAGAACAGAAAATTATACACATCCAAGTGGTTTGCATAGGCATTGTGGATAATTATATGTTCTTTTTTAAATGGAGTTTAAATATTCTTATATATTTTGCCCTATTGTTCTACTCTTTGCTTAGTAGTACTTTAAACATAAGCACTTTTTATTGGAAATCAAAATCCTCTCTTAAATTTTGTTTTTATGCTTCAGTGTAATTTCTGCATTCCAGTATGCTTTTATGCACTTTATTTTTGTTGACAAACTCTCATAGATACAATATAACTTAGTTCCTCATTTGTTCCTCTGAGGTAGTATAGTGAAGAATATAATTAATTTTCCTTTTTTTTTTTCTTTCAACTAGTAATTATAGTTACACATGTGTATTGAAATAAGTTTTCATTTACCTCTTGTTCTCCTGGAACGTTTCAGCTGCTTACTTCTAATCCTATTCCAGTTATTTATTTCAGGCTAGAATCACTGAAGCAAGAGAAATGAGAGATCTTCTGTCTGACCCTACTTAACTCATTATTTCCTATACAAGTCAATTAATTTTCTGTTTTCCAACCAGACAATAACAACTATTACCATGACTAGGTCACTAGTCCACCCCAGAACATACAATTTTTGAACTTGCATACTGTCACTTTTTAATATTTCATTGCATTTTCTGTTTTCAGCCTGAGTAATTTAATTCTTAGAGTATTTTTTAATACAAGGCGGCCATTTAGGTTTAGGTCTCTGTTGAATATTCTCTGTGTGATCTCTAGTTTCTGCTCTGCCCCAAAAACTAAAGAACATAGCTGGTACAATTCCTTCGACAGCTTAATAAAAGGTGCAAGGAAAATTATAAATAAAACAGAAGAAAAGAAATGTTGGGTTTTTTTTTAGAATTTCCACAAAAAATATTGATGTTTTTTGGTTTTGGTGGTATTTTGTTTTCTCATAACCAACTTCTTCTCAAATAATTTTGTGCTCATAGAGAGTAGATATATGCATTTCATTTCTTTGGGTCATTGAAGATTAAAAAGAAAACCCAGAGGCACTAGATTTAATTCTCATGAAAACATTTTTCCCAAAATGAAGTAAAATAGGAGATAAAATTAGTATTGGAGATATCATGTAACAAAGATTTTCAGCATGGCAGAATTTTCATATACAAGGCCATCCTAAAGGCCACTTACTTATTTTATTTGTCATTGCTTGACAGGAGAAATATTTACATCTAACTTTCTCTACCTCAAGGTTGTTATGTACATTGTAATACAATGTAGTGGGCACCATAATCAATTTAACTGTAGCAATACTGAGTTTCAGAGAAGCTGAAGCAAAATAACTTTTTTTATAGACTGTCTTTTTTTATTACTGTATTGGAAAAAATTGACAAGAACATGGAGTTCATACTGACAACGGTGTAATTTCCACAGCATTTCCCCAGCTGTACTACTGGGACAGAAAACAGAGCATATCCATTACATGGCAGGTGACAAATTACTGGTTTTAATAACAAAGCCTGCTTTCAAGATGTTTTCTCACTGTCTAGGTTAAGGACATCAGTTTGGTGCTCTGTAATAGACTGATCAACAATGACTCCCCTTCTCCCATTGATTAAAGGTCGCAGAATTTGAGTAACCCAAGAGTAAGAAATACTTTTAGAGTCAAACTTAAAAACTATCATAATATGTTGCATATATGTTTCACAGTGAGGCATGTATACGTTTTAGCCAATTATTGCATGATTACATGGTTTTGTCACAGACTGGCAAATTTGAATATTGAAAGGTGCTACTTAATAGCAAGCTTACAGGCGTAACTTCCTTATAGTGGATTAGGATCAAGGCCACTCCATGAAAATATGATTTGAATTAATTTAAGTTATGAAGTCAAAGGTGATGGAAATAAGAGTGGTTTAATTCTTTGAAAAGATGTTTGCACAACACAGCTATTTATGGTTTTAATTAAAAAAAATATTCTAAAGCCTAGTAATGTGCATAATTTGGATCAGTTTTTTGTGTTGACTTTGAGAACTGAATCTTTCTGTTAAATAACTAAATATTATTAGGAGAGGAAATGTACGCAGCTGTTCCTTACCTTAATAATTAGAAAATGTCTTTAAAGTGTATTTTTTGAAGTTGAAAAATTGTATTTCAGGTATATTTGTCAACTTATGTAAAAATTCATGTGGGAAATCAGAAGACTTTGGATTTTGATAGAGATTTCAACCATCACATTGTGTCTCATTGCTGTTGATGGACAGCAATTTTCTGATTTTCTATCATGCCAGTATAGCTGCATTCAAAACCTTGGGCATTTTGGGGTTTTTTTTCAGAATTCAGGTTTTAATGTCAACCTAAGGGAAGGTTTCTGTGAAAATGTAGATCTTCCTTTCATAGTCTGAACCAATACTATAAAAGACTTGGAAAAAGGTGTTTATTTACAGAACTTTTTAAAATACAGCAGAGTTGAAGGTATTACGCTAGGGTATTCTCAAAGGGCTTTTGGAGATGATCCATCAAATGCATGAAACCTAGATTTGTTTGGGATTATGGTGTTTGCAGTCCTTAGGACCAACTGGATCAGGCCGAAGTTGCCTTATAACAAAATATGAGACAAATAATAGTCACTTAAAAGTAGTTTATGTTAAATGCGTTGTCACTTTCTTGATTCAGTTCCTTGGGTAAAATTGTGCCAGTCTGTGAAGTCTCTAAGTCCTTTTGCATCTTTTAGATTCTGGACTGCTCTTGAGCCAAAATATGGCTTCTCTAAATGATGGCAGGTGTGAAATATGGAATTCTTAAACTTTACTGTGGCAGAAGACAAAAAATTAAGACTGGGGAGGAAATTTGCATAGCCTGGAGCTTCCCTGCATAGTATATGAATCAAAGGAATTGATTTGTGACTATGCGTACTTTTACAAAACAAGCATGCCATCTCAGCAATATATGTGAAGATAATCCACGCCTTACTGCCTTTTGTTGTTTAGCTCACTGACATAAGACCCATTTTTTTGGAGTTTGTTATGGCTGATGATATTCTGGGAACGGGGTTTCTCAGATTGGGAGTTTTGATCCATAGTTGTACCTTGAGTCAAAGCATTGCTGGGAAAAAAGCTTGTATCACTGTAGTTTAACTCCAGTTAAACAAGAACTAAACCATCTTAATGTGAACCTTTATTTCTAAACTTACTGCAACACATTTGAGCTATGATATTACGGCTTGTACTATTCAGGACTGAAATGAAATAAGAAAAGGCATACATGTGGCCAAATGATACTTTCTTCTGTAGTAAATGTAATTCTTCAGCTTGGTGCAAAGCATAGTTACACTTCATTTCATCCTTATTATGCTTTCCAGTTAGTTCTGGTTTTGGCACTGAAGGTATGTGTGCTCCATGAGTGTGCATCTTCAATGTTATGGCTACATTTACCAGACTTACAGCACAAATATTGTGTAAGAACAGTAACTTTCTTTGCTATTGCTATGACTTACCTTTAGTAATTATGAGAACAGAGATATCCCATATTGTTCAGAGGCCATTAGCCACACTGAAGCATTGGTCCTTCTTTACAATATCCCAAATTTCTGGTGTTCTTGTTTCAGGTACAGCAAGTGCAGACTGTGCAACAGGTACAACATGTCTACCCAGCCCAGGTTCAGTATGTGGAGGGAAGTGACACAGTCTACACTAATGGAGCTATGTAAGTTGCAGATTATTGGAATTTGAATGTTTATTAAAATGTGAAGTTAAATATATAAGTTAGATTCTACCAACTGGTGTATAATAAGTTGGAAAGAAAAGTGATTCAATCAAAGTTCTTTTATTGTCAAAATAGTTTTTTGGATGAAAAGCTGAATTCACACTGTTTGTTTTTATTAAGGCAGGATTTTTGTGTAAATAGAGTTCTTATGATTCATGTAAGTCCAACTAAAACAAATTACATATACAATATAGTGTTGTTTGAAAAAGTACCTTTCAGTTTATTGGGTAAGTTCTGTCCATAGGCCATACTGTGTAACTTCTGTCCTCAGGACAGAAGGCAGGGCTTTCTGACTTCCTGGCTGCAATCCTGGTGGCAAATGCATAGAAGGGTGCAGTAGCTGTAGATATTATTTAAAGAAAGTAGTAATAGAAATTCATTCCTGTGTTTAATAAAATAAGTATTTTTTTCCAAAAGTACGAGGAGAGGCAGAGGAAGGAAAGTAACATTGTCTCCTTTTGCTGCTTCTTTAGCCTCTTTTCTGCAAATTAGTGTGCATTTCCTGTTTCCCTGAACATGCTTTTCCATCAAGTCCTTTCTCCAATATACAAGCTTAGAAACGTAGAAAGAATAATCTAGGTTTGATGGGAGCTCTGGAGGTTACCTAGTCTAATCCCAGCACCAGCTTTGAAGTTGGCCCAGACATCAACGTAAGATCGTGTTGCTTGGGAAGGAGCTTCTCTACCTTTTCATTTACCTATCTTTTGCCATTTTTGCTGTGTTACTGGCTTTAGGAAGAAATAAGATTTAGAAAGCTTCTTTATTGTCTACAGGTACTTATTTGTTGAGGGTAATCCAAAAGTGATTCAAAAAAGGGATATTTAGATCAGAGACTTCTGATGTTAACACTGGCAGCATTCTTTGGTCATCTCTACAAGCATATTTTGCTTAATTCATTTTTCACATACTATCTTGTCTGTTTTCTTCTCACTTGTAAATCCTAAGCAATGTATCTTAAATATGCATTAGACTTCCCTATTTTACTGGTTTTGGCTGGAACAGAGTTCATTTTCTTCATAGTAGCTACTATGGGGCTATGTTTTGGATTTGTGTGAAAACAGTGATGATAACACAGGGATGTTTTAGTTCTTGCTGAGCAGTGCTTACACAGACTCAAGGCCTTTTCTGCTCCTCACACCACCCCACCAGCGAGGAGGCTGGGGGTGCACGAGAATCTGGGAGGGGACGCAGCCAGGACAGCTGACCCCAGCTGACCAAAGGGATATTCCGTACCATATGATGTCATGCTCAGCATGTAAAGCTGGGGGAAGAAGAAGGAAGAGGGGGGACATTTGGAGATAGGGTGTTTGTCTTCCCAAGTAACACATGATGGAGCCCTGCTTTCCTGGAGATGGCTGAACACCTGCCTGCTGATGGGAAGTCGTGAATGAATTCCTTGTTTAGCTTTACTTGCGTGCACGGCTTTTGCTTTAATTACTAAACTGTCTTTATCTCAATGCATGAGTTTTCTCACTTTTATGATTCTTCTGATTCTTCCCTCCATCCCACCAGGGGAGGAGCAAGCAAGTGGCATAGTTGCCAGCTGGGGTTAAACCATGACAATCCTTTTTGGCACATAGCATGGGACTACTCTCCCTGGCTGTGGTGTAAAGCGTATTTTTTCACTTCTTGTCCTCTTCAGACCGACCCAAGTGCTATGGCATGAGCTATCTCCCGTGGGGCTGATGAGCCAAGCCATCGAACCCACACAGTCCAGTAAACCCAGTGGTCCCTTTCCTCCACCTGGCCAGAGGCAGGGCCCTTTTATTCCTGGTCAGAATATTCATTACCTGATTTTTGTAACTGCAAAAGCCAAAACTGGTCTTTAACATGTACAACAAAAAAGGGAACATGACAACTATTAGGGCTGTGTTTCTACCCCTGGGGCAGTTAATTCCAGATGTACTGGATTCCCCTCCAAGTGAAAGCAAACTGTGGCCTGCACTCTGCTGCCAAAGGGATTGAGAAAAACACATTAATGATATCAATTGTAGCATACTACTTGGCTGCCTTTGACTCCAGTTCATATTGGAGTTCTAGCATGTCCCATACAGCAGCACTCATCAGCAGCATGACTTCATTGCGACCATGGTAGTCCACTGTTAGCCTCCAAAAGAGGTCATTCTTAAATAGGCTATTATTCAAGTTTCTCTTTTCATTTCTCACTTGTAAATTCTTATGTGAGCTGTTCGCACATGCACTTTTGACAGTGTATGAGATGTGTACCACATGACTGCTTACAGTCCTTGGAAAAAAAAGAACCAGATGTTACTGGCTGCTTAGTACAAACTTTCAGACTTCCATGGTTTTGTTGTGTTTCTATATTAGAATCCCTTTGTCAGTTTCTGCAAAATCAGTCAATGCGATATAAAAGACTTCCTTAACACAATAAGAAAGCTCTCCTTAGCAGGTAAGACTAATCCAGATTATTTTCCCCTCTTTTAGAAGAAGAATTTACCCAAGTTGTTGTGAACAACAACATTGTGAACAGCTAGTTTGTTGTTGAATTCTTTTAGGAACATTAACCTTTCTAAAGATTATGTTTTCATTTATGGAGGATGGGACCAGTCTGTGTTACTACTCAGAATTTCTAAAGACTGTATATTGTGAAACACATTTTCTCGTATACTTTTCCTTTCTAGTCCAGATTAAGAATGGAAAAATGTCATCTATGTAAATTAAAGTTATTGAATATGCGTATTACACGTTATAATGCCATTTATTTGATAGGTGAACAGGGCTCTAGGTCGCTGTCGGCTAGCTTCCTTCAGTGATTGAAGAATTGTTTTTCTATTTGTTTTTATTGTTACCTAAGTTCTATGGTTAAAAAAACATATATATTTGTTTCTCCTCTTCCTGTTTTGCCACTAGATTAGCTTGATCAGAGCTAGAGTGGAAGCAATGTGGGAGTGACATTTTGGAATTTTTGGAAGTGAACAAAAAGCTTACCGTATCCTGAAACAAAGCTGGCATAGACTGTGTTGAGTTCTGCTGTGACAGAAAACACAAGAGAGGCCAGCCTCTCTTGTGCTAAAATATTTAGGCAAGTGTTCAGATTGGAGTTCATCTTCTTCTATTCTTCATACTGAAATCTGTGAAAGATGAGCCTTGTGGATCCTGACAGATTCACAGAAGCATGTTACAGCCAGTTTGTCCGGTTACTCCCACTCCGGAAATGGTCTGTTACACTTCCAGAAAACAGGAGTGGGTTTGTAAATTATATGAATGACTAGAGTGATCACTGGTTTGTCCTTTGGGTTGTCTTCCTATGATTATAAGTTTGATTTATTTTATGACCATGCTAAATCAAAATCTTAATTCTAACTCAAAATCAGATGTAAGATGCTTCTATAATCTATCGAGTGGCAGCACTGCTCTAGCAATGGAAAAAGAAGTCTGCAACCCATAGTTAGGCTGAAGACATTAATTTGGTGTACAGGCATCTCTGGAATAAATGTTACAGCATTTCTGATGGAAAAATTATTCTTTATTTCAAAATAAAGCACTTGCAAACTAACATTGATTTAAGTCCATATATAATAGCAATGAAGGATGCAGTTAGAATATATGTGAAGAAAGAGTTACCTGATTCTTTTGATTCTAAAGGTAAGAATTTTTTCAGGTTTCACAGTCTGTCAAGTGTAACTGTTGTATTCTTATAGCACAATACTTCCCACACATTTTATATCATGATTTGTCTACGCTTAAAAGTTACTTGCTTTTATTATAATTGGAGGCATAATGATTATACAAGGGGTGTAACCTACAACTTGTCACATGCTTTGTATAATATGAGAATATTTGAATTATGTTATCTACATTTGTGTCTGGTTAATAACAGTTTTGCTTGTCATGCGTGTCACTCTATCCTGAAAGAAAAATGCATTGTTGTTGTGATGACATGGACAGGCTTACCTGGCAGTTTAGAATAGATAAAGAATATTATGGCTGCACCTATATCAAGAAGCCAGGTGAATCCCCTATACTAGACATGAACTTTCTTCTTACATAAATTGTAATGTATTAATCAATTGTAGGCATTTACCTGATAATTCTGGTGTGGCAAAGAGGGGTTTAATTGCTGGGATTGTCCAAGAATTGCTATTGCTGTTGCATCCAAACCGCATTCTTCACCAATTCGTTGTACTACAATTTGTGTGGTTTATGTGGGCAAAACATACCTTGTATGCAAAACCAAGAATTTACTGTTACTCTACTTGAAATCTTAATTGTCAAATCAAAGAATTATTATCAATACAATTAAAGTTGTTATATTCCTAGTACTTCCTAGTATCCATCCATTTTTCTCTGGCATTATGCTTACCCTTTTACTACCCCTGTGTATATTAAGGTCAATGGCTTCCATCTGAGGAAGGGTTACAGCAAGGTACCGCCATCACAGGTGTTATGCCTGGAGGAGTATGGTGGAAGGTTGCTCTAGTCCCACTGGGCCCACTTGCATCTCTTTTTAGTATATTTTCTAGTACAGTCTACACCTTATTCATTCTTCATTGTTTTCTATTTCCATATTACATTTGAATTCACTATATATGGTGTGTTTTACGTTTGCTGGATACTTCTTGAACACTGTCATCCCATACTCATGATCCTCTTTGCTACATTTTTAATCTAGGGTCATGGATTGTTTATTCTACACAGAATAGCTATTTCATATTGCTGTCTGTTGGCTAGATGTTGTGGTTTAGCCCCGGTCAGCAACTAAGCACCACACAGCTGCTTGCTCACTCCCCCACCCTGTGGGATGGGGGAGAGAATCGGAAGGGCCAAAGTAAGAAAACTCATGGGTTGAGAGAAGAACAGTTTAATAATTAGAATAAAACAGCAATAATAATAATAATAATATAATGAAAAGGAAAATAATGAGTGAGAGAGAGATGAAACCTTGGAAGAAGAAATTAAAAAAACAAAACTAAACAACAAGTGCTGCAACCGCTCACCACCCGCCAACCGATGCTGCCGGTCCCCACGCCGCGATCACTGCTTCCCCTGGCCAACTCCCCCCAGTTAATATACTGGGCATGACGTCACATGATATGGAATACCCTTTGGCCAATTCGAATCAGCTCTCCGGGTTGTATCCCCTCCCCTCCTGGCTTCTTGTGCACCTGACAGAGCATGGGAAGCTGGAAAAGTCCTTGACTAGTGTAAGCACTACCCAGCAACAACTAAAACATTAGTGTGTTATCAACATTATTTTCATACTAAGTCCAAAACGCAGCACTATACAAGCTACAGTGAAGAAAATTAACTATCCCAGCTAAAACCATGACATTAGAGCAATGCATCAGCATTTTGACAATAGGTTTTATACCACACAGTTGTAAAAAGGTAAGTGAAAATGGAAACAGATTAAGTAATATTTATCTGATTGTTTGACAGTTACTGTTACAGCTAAGCTAGAACAAGGCTCTGGGCTAGCACAAACAAGTCTAGACAAAGGAAGCCTGACAAGCCCAAGTCTTGAGGTCTTGCAGATTTAGTACAAACCCTGTGATATGTTCCCAACAGTGGCAATATCGTATTTCTTGGACTATAGGTGTGCAGTACTTCATTTAGAGGTTTGTAACTAAGGTTCCCTTATCTAACTTACAGGTCCTGAGAATATAATTTGTAAATAACATTATGTTAGTGTCTGTAATATAGTGCAAGACATTGCACTGAATTTGTGTGGTAATGCTGGGGCATACTGAACTTAGAAATTAGTTATTTTCTGTTTTCATGTGACAAAAAATATAATTTTAGTAACAACTTTCTACCACAACTCCATGTGTTTTATTTCTAGCATTATATTTTGCAAATCATTATAAAATGTATGTAAGCAATAAAGCATAATAGCCTTGAACTACTGTACCTTGCAATCCTAGGCCAACTCATGCTGGTCTCGTTAATTTCCAGTGTGGGATCTGAACATTGGACACATGTTCTGGGCTTGCTAAATTGAATTCACACGGTTTCTGACTTTGTGTGATTTGCTCTCAGGGTAAACATCATCTAGTTTGCATAGACTTCTGGAAACTAGGATTCTGCAGCCTAACTACTTAGACTTCAAACTTATTAGTAACTGATGAAATTTCTAATGCCATGTTCTAGTAAACACTGAATTTCACAGTGCTTTGAGAGGGGGAACTATTAGATTCTATTGCCTACCTTGTATCTCAAGCCACAATATATCACCAAGGTGTTCTCATGAAGAGCCAGAAGACTTCAGTTATACTGTTAGTCCCTAGATGATCTTTATATGCAGCTGTTGAAGAAAAGAGCTAGGAGTACTTTTACAACCTTTGCAATGGGAAAGAACTGACTATATGATATATGTGAGATTATTTGAGAAAGTATTGCATGATTGTGCTACAACTGCTATGGAGAAGTAGAAGACCATTTCCTTATTAAGTTATCCCTTGGGTGTGTCTAAAGGGCATAACATTGTATTTTCCTCTTTGCTACAGTTTTATGTTGAAGGGTCATGTTATCCTATGCAATGACCTTAAAACCTTTTGAGTCACTGCTTTCCAAAACATCGTCTCATCCAGCTGCATTTTTAATTTCCAGATGAATTTTAGTTTGTGTTTTGGTTAAGTTAAAAGGCTCTTTGCTAAGTTGAAATTATTATTGCGTGTAATAATAATGGTTTTATCTCACTTTTGAATACACTATTAATCTTTATTGCTAAATGTTTTCTTAATGATCTCCAATAATCAGGTATTCCAGAAGAACCTGCTGGTTGTTGGAACAAAGGGAATGGTGTGTTTATCTTAGAGTGTTACTCATGGGTGTACCCCAATGATTGCTCTTGATCCATTGATATGGAGTACTGTTATAAGCAGATGTAGGTGTTCTGATACAATCAGTCCTTACTTATAGACTATGTGTGTTATACACGTCTAAACAAGGTAAAAGCAAACAAGCATTTCCTTTTCTCTCCCTATTCCACACCAAGTCTGTGACTTAATTTTCTTGTGAAATTTTGGGCATTCTCTAGGGTTTGCATTGCTTCAAAGAACTGCCTCTTCAACTCCACTTCTGCAAGTGAGATTTGTTCTCCTCACATCTTTGACAATCTTTTTCCTCTAGCCATGTCTATTTTTACTGGCAACAATGGCTTTGTCCTTTTGTTCCTTTCCTTACTGATACCAAGTTTTTCGGGTTCTTTTGGGAGAAATTACAGTGTTCCGTCCCTTGACGGTCATTTGCATGATCCGTTTCCCTTGAGCTTCCATCACTACATTTTCCTAAATTGTCCTCAGCTGCACAGCACTGTTCACACTGTAAATGGTGTGATTCTGAGACAGATGCAACACCAGCTCTGCTAGTGGTTGTCTTGCTTATCACAAGATAAACAATATCACAATGGTATCACAAGGTGTCACAATGATAAAACAGACCTGCACAGTACATAAACACATACATAGGTTTCTACAATGCTAAGATCAACTGAGTTTAACTCTACAAAAGACATGTTAATAGGTTAACTGTCTGCTTGAGCATTAGTCCCTAAAAGAACTATTTTGCTTCTTTTTCAGTAGACTGTGAGGCATTCCTTTTAGATTAACTTCTTGTAGCTGATCTCGAGGTTTTTGAAACACTCAAAAAGGAAAGTGTTTAAGGAGGGGTGGGAGGAAATAATAAAGTATGAGACTTATGAAACATTTAGGATTTTAAAATTAAAGTTTTGGAGTTTCTTGAAGTCTCTGAAGAGGAAGGGAAAATCTGTTGTGGCCATAGTTAATACAACAAAAGCTCTGACTTCGGTTGTTGATAAGGTGCCATATGTTCTTCAGTTACTTAAAAGTAATGATTTTCTGAAGCTAAAGAAGGAATCATTATCTCTGAGTCCATTGTTTACTAATTAATCTTGTGTAAGTTTTCATAATTAAAAAACCATAACAACAAACAGTAAATTGCCATGACCTTTTCTATATATCGGTAAGAAACTAATCCCTGTCCAGATAAAGGGAAAAAAAAGCCTGACTTAAAGTTCCTGGATAGGTGTATTAATCACCAGCTTACTGCATACAATGTGGATGCTGCTTCCTCCTTTTGTTTTGTTTTTGGACAAAAGTGTCTGAATTTTTTTGTTGAACTTGTTTAGTTGCATGGTGGTGTATGATTTTGTGTTTTGTTTGATCATACTAAATGAATTTGAGACATGCAGAGATTGGGCACCTCTCTGTTTTCTCTGAATCATGATACTTTTAAAATTTATTTACTTGGACTAAGTGCATCTCAGCATGTGCAACTCCCAAGTTAATGGAGAACTTCAAATTTCAAAATGGTGTTGCCTGTTGTTTACAAGCAATATTACAGATTTTTATGCTTAAATAAGAAAATTAATGGTTCGGTAAACTGACTGGTTTTCACCTTTTGACCTTTGTATTATCATGCTTGCCAAGACACAAAGCTTAGCAGTCATGAAACAGGATAAAATTTCTGAATAGACTTTTCCAAAGTGAGGAGTCTGGCCTTTGAAATAATGAATTCTACTTACTTAACAATTTTGAAATATGTTGATTTGAAGATCAAATTTAGTACATGGCAACAAATACGCATTCAAAAACTATAAAAAGATTATAACTTATGAAGAGTTATCGATAACTGATTAAGAATGTGAAACATGATAGAAGGTTTCAATAGCTGAATAGTTTGTTAGGGTAAACTGGCTAATGAGGCACGAATATTTCATAGCTGAAAGTGATTTTAAAAATGTTACCGTTGCATACCTTTAACTTCTTTCATCTTTGTGACCTTTTTACAAGTCATAGTTCTGTTCTGGTTTTATTTCTTAAATGCAGTTTTTTATCATAACATGACTTCGTGTCCAACTTTGAATTCACCCTATAAAAATAACTGCATTTCCCAAAATACTAGTGAACTCAGATTTTCAAGCTTCCGCCAAGAGCTTTAATGAATTTAAAAACAATGGATAACATAGGATTCTTGAATATTGGACTCTCTTGGCTGACATTTATGTGAATTGTTTGCAGTTTTGCAACATGCACAGTATACAAAATGTATAATACCTGACTAAAATTAAAAACTTTATTGTGGGGTTAAAAAAAGTTAAAACAAATGGAGTTTGGTAAATTGCTATGCAATATATTAATAACTAGACGAGCTCTTTCTGCCTCTCTCCTCAATTGTTGTCATAGTTCTCTTCTGTCTTCCTCTTCAGGTAAGACTGACAAATTTTTTTGTAAGGTTTGGTGGATACTTGGTTTAACATTGTCACTGAATTAGTTATTTAGTGTTTTGACTTGATTAAATGTTATTCTCCAAGGAGGCAGGGGTTGTTTGCCAATCTTACTTAATTTGGTTATAGCTATTGTACATACATTTCTAGAATTATAACATTTCCCTCAGCAAAATGAACAATACAAGTAATTTCTTTTCCTTTTGTTTTCTTCTCTTGAAGCCGATCAACAACGTATCCTTACACAGAAACCCAGATGTACAGCCAAAACACTGGGGGAAATTATTTTGATACTCAAGGAAGTTCTGCACAGGTGACAACAGTGGTCTCATCTCATAGCATGGTGGGCACTGGAGGGATTCAGATGGGTGTCACAGGAGGACAGCTCATTAGCAGCTCAGGAGGGACCTATCTGATTGGCAATTCAATGGAAAATTCTGGTCATTCAGTGACTCATACAACACGGGCCTCTCCAGCAACAGTAAGTATTTCAGACTGATGGAAAGCACTTGAGACTAGGTCCTTGAGTTTCTTCTCTCTTCTTCTGTCACTCAGATGTTCTTGCAGACTGACAAGGTTTTTGTGACAGAATGTATAGCAATATTATTTTGTCAAAATAAGCACTACATAGTACTTTTTGTAAAATAAGTAATAAGTATATATATAAGTAAGATACAGGAGTAAGAATACTGTGAAAACTTAAACATGAAGGCAGACCTTTCCCTTGACAGCTTGCAAATATTTACATTTCATAGGTTAAATTTTTGCATTCCAGTAATATTAGTGAATGCTTTGTGAATGCTCAAATAATAGTTTGTCTGAGCTGAATATTTGTTAGATTGGGAACTAAAACAGCCTCCTTTTAACATTTTGTATTTTTTCTGAAAACATAAGAAAAACATAGTGTTGTTGAGTATAACTGTGTTAGGTGTAAATGTTAAATAATGTAAGTTACGGATTGGTATCTGTAACTTATCTGCATTTGTTCTGTTTGTTTATTCAATATTAGTGTAGGTTTGGTAGCTTATTTCAAAATATTTCCAATAGTTCAGAATGAACTGAGATAATGCCTTTTAGCACTTTGTTCTATGTCTCCAAAGTCTGTTCCAGATTAAAAGCTCATTGTGGGAGTGTCTTACAATGCTATGGGAAGATGCATTCTGTTTCACCTGCAATTGATAATATTGTGGACACTTAAACATAGAATGTTCCCTCAAGAGCTTACTCAATCAGCCTTTATTTCAATGAGGAAAGTGGGTTTATACCTAGTCTAGCTTTGCTGCATAGCCCTATTGAATACTTTTACCTAATTTTTCTGGGTATTCTGGTCTGGATGTAGAGATTTGGAAGTAATGGGGAAGAGAATTGTGAAACATAGGGTAGGAAGAGTTGAAAAATATAGTAAAGGAGATAAAGCATCATTAATAATACAGATTCATCAGTACTCAAAAGAGCAGTGAAATTAGGGGACTTTATTTTTAGGAACCAATGTAATGAGTAAAAATCTAATACTCTTTTATTTGGAATTATGATAGCATTGGATAATTGAGATGATCTGATAAAATCGCTTTATTTTGATTCTTAAGGTGGTTAGCATGGATAAATACACAATTTTTGTACAAGGTAAAAAATTATTTCATCTGAAAACTGTGTATTATTTTCTGAGAATAAAGATTCTAAAGAGTCATAATTCATGAATAGTATAAATATCAGTAACATAGTGGGAGCTTTCAGCTAGCAAGAGAGAATTTTATATTTGAGTTACAAAACAAAAGAGTGTGTATTAACATTTGCCTATATTTTACATGGCTTTAGAAAAACAGTTTTTGAAAAAAACAGCATTCCTCTTTCAGATTTGTTCAATTAAAATCAAGACTTTAACTTGACTGTTCTCTTTTTTCTTTTAAAGTACTCTCTCATTTTACTTATTTGGAAGATATTTCATGGAATTTTTCACCTGACTTTATGATTGGCAAGCACAGGCAAAAGAAATAGTGTTCTATAGGCATAAGTAAAGAATAGCCTTCTAGGTGGAAAGAAATTTGAAAAGTGATGTTTCTTTAAATACTTAAATGGCAATTATATTCCTATGTTTTCTTAGTTGTTTTAAATCATTCTACAGTTGAATACAAATATTGCCTCTTCAGAGATTGTGGTAATTTTCTCCTTAATCAAATGTGGTTTTTTGTTTTGCATGTTATACAGTAAGTTTTGTTTTATTCCCTGACAACAGAATTCAGTCCGTGGAAATGCTTAACTGAATTTGAAATCAAGTGAGGCTTAAATGCATCCAGTAAACACAAATGAAGAGTAGTAGACTGACTTTGAAGTTAGATATCCTAGAATTATCTGAATGATATCAAAACTCTATGCCATATTTTGTGAATTAAAAACTGTTTTGATTTTTTGCCCAAATTTGACAGAACCTAAGGTTCATGTCTTCAGCAATGTTTTTCTCTTGCTTCTTGTGTCAATAAAACAGCCTGTTTTAGTTGCTTCAAGTAACTTCTATACTGCTGTATCAGCTTGCCTTTAAGAATAGAAAAAAATACTGCTAATTAAATTGGAATGATTAAATTGCATTTTTAACACTAAAATATTTTCCTCTGTTTTTTAAGATGCTATTTATTTTGTATAGTTCTGTAAGTATGAGACATTAGAATATATTAGAAGTACATTTCTTGCTAAGGAAGTGGGACACAACATGATTTTAGATTTTATAATTTTAGGCTCTTGGTGTGTATGATTGAGCTGAAATATTCAAGAGTCAATTGAAACACAAAAGGTTAAGCTTAAACTGTAATTTTAAAGTACCAAGTCTGTTTTAATTTTACTAGAGGGCATAATTAAACTATGCAAAATAGAGCAATGCAATATTTTATTTGGATTGCACCTTAGATAGGTAGAGCTTGTTTCACTTGTGATCCTCATTTGGTCTTTAACACCATAACTTTTTTCATTCTTGTAGAGAGAATTGATTGGATTCATCAAAATAACATGTATCCAGGCTGGTTTGCTAGTATAGTACTCAGAAAATATTTCCTGATTTTGAATTAGTTTGGAGAATTTTCATATGGAGAAAAATGATATAGAAATTAATAAGAATTTACTTACTAACACGTGGTCATCACAAGCTCTCTTTACTTTTGCATAGAGGTACTAATTCTGTTTACTCTTTTTAACTGATAACTTCATTTGTTTTGTTGTTATTCACCCTCACTGATCAAATCATTACCTTCTGTAAATTAATTGTATCATTGATGTTACTATTTCTGATACATCTAGCTTAAGTTAAAAGAAACAAACTGTTGTGGTTTAGCCCCTGTCAGCAACTAAGCACCACGCAGCCGCTCGCTCACTCCCCCCAGCCCTGTGGGATGGGGGAGAGAATCGGAAGGGCCAAAGTAAGAAAACTCATGGGTTGAGATAAGAACAGTTTAATAATTAGAATAAAACAGCAATAATAATAATAATAATATAATGAAAAGGAAAATAATGAGTGAGAGAGAGATGAAACCTCGGAAGAAATTAAAAAAACCCAAACAACAAGTGCTGCAACCGCTCACCACCCGCCAACCGACGCTGCCGGTCCCCGAGCCGCGATCGCTGCCTCCCCCGGCCAACTCCCCCCAGTTAATATACTGGGCATGACGTCACATGATATGGAATACCCTTTGGCCAATTCAGATCAGCTCTCCTGGTTGTATCCCCTCCCCTCCTGGCTTCTTGTGCACCTGACAGAGCATGGGAAGCTGGGAAAGTCCTTGACTAGTGTAAGCACTACCCAGCAACAACTAAAACATTAGTGTGTTATCAACATTATTTTCATACTAAGTCCAAAATGCAGCACTATACAAGCTACAGTGAAGAAAATTAACTATCCCAGCTAAAACCATGGCACAAACAAACAAAACAGTTTCAGGTTAAAAGTCAAATGTATAAAATAAGTCCATTTTGTTAACGGTGTCTTAAATAAATGAAACTTAAACATCGAATTTACTTTTCACCAGGTATGCTATTCGGTTTATACAGAATTCAGTAAAAGAAACGCAGAGGCTTTTTACTTTAAGTCTATCTTCACTTTATTTTCTTATGGTTTAAAGTAATTCTGATTTCTGCTTCAGGTTTAATAAAGAGCTGATATTTTGTTTGTAACATTTCATTCATTTTAATTTTGGTCAAGCATTCATACAAGAAAGCTGTCCTGCTTAAGCTATAAAAGGCAATAGTAGTGGTTTTGTAGCCAAAATATTAAGAATTGTTCACTGTCAGTGCTATTGCAACATATATACAGTAGTGGTTTATGTTAGTACGCATGAAGAATATTTCTTAACATTTTCTTGACTCATTTCATTTCCATTGATTTGATTGCTTCTTCCCATTATATCCTTTCTATTAAACTACTTCTCTACCTGTTAAAAAGGATTTTTTCACTAAAACAGAAAGGCGTTCAGGTTATAATACCTTCTACATAAGATATTAGGTAGAATAAACAGCTTCCCAAAATAACCATTTTTATGTGAATATATGTGGATTGCTCAAGAATAAATTGTGATTGCATTGAAGAAGTGATTTACCCTAGCTGGATGTCTATTTGAAATGCATTTGCATGTTGAAACCTGTATGAAGGAGTAGTCTATTTGGTTTATTGGCAGCTATCATTAAAGAAGGGGCAGCTGTATTTAAGAGACTAACTAGAAAATGGGATTGCCATGTTAATAATGAAATCTAAATCACCTTCCAAATTTTTTTTCCAAGGACCATTCTTATGATACAACAGAATGATGTAATCAATATGTTTCATAGTATCACAAAGTTAAAAAATTCATATAGTTTCTAGTAATAAATGTGTTGTTATGCTTGTCAGCCAGTGAGAGGCTCCCATCTATTAGTCTTGTTTTCTAACAAACTTTATGACTGATCTGCAGTTACAGTTGTCATTTGTCAGTCATCACCAACCACAGGAGGTCTCTACTCATGCTGTTGCAGAAATTGATCCTATTTCAGTGCAAATCTAAATGTGCATGAAAATAAAAGCAAAATTCATATGGATATAATTTATCACCACAAATTATTATTTCTGGTAGTAAGCACAGTGTAAGCAAAGTAAGTAAGTAAGCAAAATTTGCTCTTATTAATGTTCAAGGGAGGATGGTACCTACCCAAAATGCATTATAATTAATGGAGGGAGAACAACAACAACAGGAAGTAAGAAGGCCCAGTATAAATATCATATCCTGCTAATGTAATTTTAGTGGAAGTATTGTAATTATTTTAAAAATAAAAAGTAACAAAATGTTTAAATGGTCCATTAAAGGTGGAAGGGTTATAATTTGGAAAACAGTTTGAGATTAGATTTTATTTATTAATCTCTTTCTTGGCAGAAGAACTTTTTTCTCCTCTATTCCCCAAATTTTCTGGTAATTTTTATTTAGCTGGATCCATCTTAGCATAAAACAAACCATTTCTGATCAAATCGAAGATGCACAGATTTTTGTGCTACAAGGGATTATTATCCTTATCTTCAATGGAGCACAGTGACATCTTTTGTGAAAGAAGGCATCCATTTCCAGATACAAGAAGTCAGATAATTGTTTTTTCTTCTTTTAAATGAGTCATAAGGATGGTTAATCACTACTACTGCTAAAAAAACCCCCATGTGGTATGAATTAACTGGACGGGTGGGAGGTTTAGAGGATTTCTGGATCTTGTGTCTTTATAAACCTCTACCTCCAAGACTTCCTCCTGTTTTGGTTTCTCCTTCAGAGCTGTGGAGCATCATGGCTTCTCCCTGTCTCTTCCAGAGGTTTCAGTCTAGCAATGTGGTGAAAATAACTTACTTTTTTCTCCATCCCTTTGAGTGCCTTACTGCTCCACTGTAATGTCTTGAGTTGAGACTGTCCCCTTTTCACAAGACAAGGAATGTGGGGAAAGGGGTCAGCCACCTGTCTACCCTGTCTGCATTCTGGCTTCACCTGTGTATGCTCCTTGTTTCTTTTCTGATACCGTCTGGCTTCAGCTTTCAGTCATTGACTTTTGGTGTGTTTTCTGCATAAAAGCCCTGTAGCACCTCATAGGTTGTTTCCAGTTTTGGCAATTTAATATTTATTCTGATATTTGTGTATGAAAAATCAAGATGTAGTGTTGTTGGAAACTCAGTTTATTCCAATGTAGCATTCCAAGTACTGATTAAAAATATTGTAAGAAACACAATGGGTTTTTTTATCATAAGATATTAAAAATAGGTATCTTTGAATCTATGAGAAGAATTTCTGTTAATTCCTTTTACTTGAAAATGCATAAGCTCGATGCAAGATAACTTGCCACTGATGTTCTTATAGCAGTCTGATTATCCGTGGCAGGGAGCCATCACCTTTCTAAATGACTGAATTTTTTTGTTTCTGTTAAATACACATTTGTTCTAAAATGGCCACTTTACCTCTCTCCAAGGCTGTCTTGCTATAAATGTTTTCAAATTTGGTTTTAATAATAAGCTGAACTAAACTTTCCTTTCAGTTTCTCAATTCTGATTTTCTGGTGTGAGTAGATTTGTTTCCATGTGTTTTTCAGTGTTAAGTGGAAAGTATATGTTCTAGAAGTCCTTATAATCAGCTTGAGAAGGGATTTTTTTGTTTGTTTTTCTTTAAGTGTTTGTACAAAATATGGCAAAAATGACCACAAAGGAAAAAAGTTAGAATCAGTTTGAAGATGTATGTAATAGAGATGAGGTATACAAATAACTGGATGATCCAGGGGAGAGATGGTGAATTGGTCTTTGTTTGGCTGTACAGTTTGACTGTATGATTGAGAACTTCCAGCAAGGAAGATAAACTTGGGCAGCAATGTGTCATTTGAAAATTTGGGAGGGAGAAAGTAATCTGACCTGAACTCCAAACATTTTTTATTTTTCCAGATGTGGAAAAATCTGTTAGGTGTGCTTTTCCCCCCTATTTTGACTACATACAGTCTTTTGTAATCACTAGAGAACATAAATTCCTTAGTATGCGTACCTTATGTTCATGCAGACTACTGGAGGTGTGCATTTGCAGCGGGTATGTTGACCAGTATCTGTTACGTATATTAAACTTGGATGTTACATTTACAAATCAATCAACTTTAGGAAAAAAGGTTTTTTTCTAAGTTTTTAAGGTTTATCAGCATTCTTCTAAGGTTAGCATATGTAGAACACCATGCTTATTTTACATCTTTTTGTGTTCTTCTCTGTCTGCATATGTACACTTTTTTTATTCCAACAGACTTAAAAAAGCATCTTTCTTTGTATCTTCATAGTACTGTTTCATTCTCTCGACCAAAATTTCATAGAACCTATTTACAGGTGCTGCTACACCTTTGTCTATTGTGAGGAATGCAAATCTTTTAAATATAATTCTTCTGGCTGTAAAGGCTAGACCTGAGTTCTCTTAGTGTGGTCAATTCTATTTCATTTTCAAGCTTCTTTTTCCTGGGCAAGCTTGTCTGCCTAACACAACCCTCTGGCATAAGTTTCAGAAAACAGTACGACATACACAAATTCTCTGTCCTGAAACAGAACTGAAACCCACAGTAAATAATGCATGTTTCTGGCATCCTAAAAAAGTGGAACTGTCACGTTTTCAAAAGCCCTGAGTCCATTTATCCTGTAGCTTCAGGTTAGTTCATGATGTGTATACACCTTATTTAAGTAGTCATAGTTGTCACAAGTACCCAGGACTTAGCTAGCTGTACCAAATTAATCTTTCTTGTACACATATGATGAATTAAATTCCTTCATAATGGAGCATGTGATGAAAGCTCCTTTAGAATTTCAATTCTTTTAAAGGCTAAAAGGCCAAACCTTTGGAAGTAGATAAAAGTCATTGTGAATGGGGAGCTGCCTGTGGAGAGAGAGAGAAAGGAACTACATTTTTTGAACATGATGCAACAATGTATTGAATTTTAGGATACCACCTAAAGTTGCCTGCTTTGCGGCTGGTGGAGGGTGGTTTGCAGATGCAAACAGATAAAGAAAATAAATTGTAGGATATCCAGATTAACTGCAAAACCTCAGGGCTTAAACTTCTGCAGATTGTTTTCTTTATGTCCTGACCTCCTCAAAACAACTTACTATAAATATTTTGTGTTAAATAGTTGAATTGTTAGTTAATTAGTTGAATCAGGCAAAAGTACTATTTCTTTCTTCTTCCTAAGAGGAAGACAGTTTTTTTCAAAGTGGGTTTGAGATAGGTGTTTGCTATGTATGCTATACACATCTGAGACTGTTATGCATAATTTGTTTATCTAGTAATATGTTAATGAACACGAAGACATAAACTAGCAAGAACAGTTAATAACTTCCAGATCAGTAGATCACATAAAGACTAAACATTGTAGGATTCCAGACGCATATACTGGGGTCAAACTGTTGAATTTTTTAATCCCAGGGAAATAATCATTGAAAACTGTGTCAGAGTATAAGGCAGTATTTTAGCTGTCAAACAAAGTAAATTGAAGAAGTCTACAGTTGTAGTTTTCATAGCTATCATGCTCTAATTTAGTGTCTGCCCATGTTTATGTTAATATACAAGCTGATTAACATTCCTACCAGTAGTGTAACATTTAACATGGTTTAGTTGGAGTTGCAGTGTGAGTGATAGTGTACATTTCAGTTATCAGTCAGCATGTTTTAATAAATAATGGTTTTAGTCTTGTTAAGAGAAGAATAGGAGAAATGTATGACTGATCACATATTTAAATAAATGAATGTGTAATTCTTGTTGTCATTTAGCATTTCAGATGTCTGTAGTTAGTTGTGCCTGGAACCTTTCACTGCTTATTGCTAAAAATGGAAAGGTGTCAGTCTTCCTTTTGTATTTATGCAGAATATAATTTTAAATGTTAAAATTATTTTCATATTCTTTCCACAAAATATCATCATAAAACCCACTGCATTACTTATGTAATTAATCTCTGTATGTGCTTAAATTCTGTTTTGAATAGAGATGAAATTATGTTCAGTTTCTCTAAAACATAAATAAAAGTCCTTGGCCAAAACTTAGCACTTAAAAGCTTGAAGGAACAGATCCTTCACATAAACAACTTTACTCAGGTAGCTGTTAACTCCCCATACATGCAGTAGTCTGTTTGACCACCCTCTCGATAAAGAAATGCTTCCTCATGTCCAGTCTAAACCTCCCCTGGCGCAGCTTTGAACCATACACATGCATCCTATCACTGGCTACCAGGGAGAAGAGTTCAGTGCCTCCCTCTCCACCTCCCCTCCTCAGGAAGCTGTAGAGAGCAATGAGGTCGCCCCTCAGCCTCCTTTTCTCCAAAGTAGACAAGCCCAAAGTCCTCAACCACTCCCCACAGGACAGGCCTTCCAGCCCTTTCACCAGCTGTATTGCCCTCCTCTGGATGCATTCAAGGACTTTAATGTCCTTCTTAAATGGTGAGGCCCAGAACTGCACACAGTGCTCCAGGTGAGGCCACACCAACGCTGAATACAGCGGGATGATCATCTCTTTTGACCAGCTGATGATACTGTGTTTGAGGCACCCCAGGATGCAGTTTGCCCTCTTGGCTGCCAGGGCACACTGCTGGCTCATATCAAGCCTGCTATCAACCAGCACCCCCAAATCCCTTTCTGCAGGGCTGATCTCCAGCCACTCCTCTCCTAGTTTGTACTTGTGCCTGGTATTTCTCTGTCCCAGGTGCAGAATCTGGCATGTGTTCTTGTTAAATTTGATGCCATTGATGATTGCCCAGTGCTCCAATATAGCCAGAGATCTCTCTGCAAGATCTCTCGTCCCTCGAGAGAGTCAACAGCACCTCCCACTTTGGCATCATCAGCAAACTTGCTAATGATGCATTCAAGTCCTGCATCCAGATCATTGATAAAAATATTGAACAGAACTGGCCCTATAATCAAGCCCTGATGAACACCAATAGAGGAAAACAAGAAGTAGCCAGAAGTTTTCAGAAAAGGCAAGATGAATGATTTAGTATCTAGAAAATCTGTCTTCAAATCAAACATATTTTATGCTCAAAAATAGTTAAGAAGTGATTGTATAGTGTACATAAGAATGTTTCTGTCATTAAAAAGATATGTATCTGTCAGGTAAAGCTGAAAGTTCATTTTATCAAAATTTAGACTAGAAATGAAGAACGAAATAATTAGTAGTGAGAACAATTTCTCTTGGGAAGCTTGCCCTGGTAGAATATGATGAAGACTCATTTTAAATATAGATCACATATCTTTCTGAGCTTGATGAAGTAATGAACATGTTATAGTGGTGACCAACACTGCTTGGCTTATGCTATGCAGTAGAAGGGAACACTGATTCATGGTCTTCAGTGGCCATACTGGTGAAATCCATCTCTAAAAGAAACTCCAGCAACAAAAATTCCACAAATGACAAAGAAACAGTTTCTTTATTTGGCTCATTGCATAGTACCAAAAAGCATTGAAGCAATATGGCAACAAGGAATGAGTGTCATCTGTAATTCCACTTTTCTTTTTAAGTGCTATTACTACTACTTTTTAAGGGATTGATTCTTTGAACAAACAGGGCCGCAAGTTGCAGCAACAAAATGAGAGCAGTGCAGTAGTGGGAATGAGCAGCAGGAGGTGTAACTGCTGTGGATGAAGCGTTGTGGAACAAGTAACCTAAGTTCAGAATTAGGATTTAAATGTGTATACGGTCATCATTGTTTGATTGTAGCATTATGTTAAGAAGGGAAATTCTATGGCTATGGTATATAGTAAGTTAATTATGACTTACTATGACAATGTTTGAAGATTGTCATTTTTATCATGCGGCATGCTTTTAAAATTTGATCTTTCCTGTGTGATTGAGTACTTTGATCCCGTAGCATTTTCCACTGAAGCAAGAAGAAATCTGAATATTAAAAAAACCATTATTGCCATGTAAAAGTATGTTCTTTTACATAGTAATTGCATATTTTTAACAATGTACTTTTTATAAAAAGGCTTGTATAGCTAATATTAAAGAGTTGCAAGAGAGAAACAAGAAGTGATTCCTCACAGTTATTACAATAAAATACTTGTCAGTTGCCCTGTAAAAAGGGGAAAAGCTAATTTTATATGTAGAGTAAATTCAAATATAAATGATAGTATTTTTCAGTTTCTGCTATACAGAAAGTGAATTCAGCCAATACTGATAAATTATGCCACTAAAATTATGGATAGTACTGTGATATTTGAAGTAGGATAGGGAGGGCTCATTAAAAAATGTCTACGTGCAGAATGAGAAGTGTTTTTAGAAGTATAAGCGCTGGTTTCCATTGCTTTCATTTTGGCCATTTAATGTAGCTAATTAATTGCATGCCTTTTCTTACTGCGCATCCCATTGTGTCATTTTCATTGTTTTTTTTGCTCTTCTAGTTCCCCAGCTAAATTACAGTTAGGTTCTAATTTTTCTTCTTTAATGTTGTCGTTATCAAACTGATCAAAATATCCATTAATATTAAAAAAGAAAAGAATGGGAATGGATGTAAGAGTATTCATACACTTGCATTTGAAGAAATACTACTTTGTATTTTAGTAGTGCTGTGTTTTCTTTTCCTTTTAAAAGGCAAAATTATTGTGAACAAATCTGCTTTTCCAAAGGCTGGATCGTGCACTCTGTATAACTCCTGACTTGCCATTTACTTTGACAGCTGGGGATATTCAAAGGGTGCTGGCAGCCATGAGGGTGATGCCCTGTCCCAGTGAAGCTAATGGTGGAAAACCTGTTGAATTATTTGGGTTTGGGATTTGATTCTGTGATTCCAGAGGGCTGAAGTTTTGTTTCTAATTCAATTCTTATTGCAAGCTATGCATGTCTCTTTCTGATACAGTTGGAAGGAAAACATATGGAGGCCTTTCTTAAAATACTGTTTAGGGATTTTTTTTTTTTTATTTTATTAATGATATTTTTGTTCAATCAGGTTTATTTTTGTTTCAGTGCAACTCACCTGTAAATCTACTAATTTAATTTCCTGAGCAGGTTGGAAGGTAAAATGGACTTTCAGGCTGTGATCTTGCAGTATATATGCAAGCAAAATGCCTTTCTGACCTCATTGGGGAGGTTTGTGTTAACTTGGACTCTGGAATGAGGCCTTTAGGTAGAACATATACCCTAGCCAGGAATAAAGCAGTCATTTCTGTTGAACTGTAAGCAATCTGTCAAAACTTCTCTGATCAGGCTTTTTTACTATCTCGTCTTGAGTCCTTTTTTTAATGACATCTATTATCAGATTGAAATGGCGATTGAGACACTGCAAAAGTCTGATGGTCTGTCCACTCACAGAAGCTCTCTTCTCAACAGCCATGTAAGTTGTCTCTTCTTCACAT
The DNA here is from genome assembly GCA_031468815.1 of Morus bassanus. Taxonomy (NCBI): domain Eukaryota; kingdom Metazoa; phylum Chordata; class Aves; order Suliformes; family Sulidae; genus Morus; species Morus bassanus. The sequence continues at coordinate 56,913,354 of CM062600.1, forward strand.
ACACTCTCTCTTGCTTGTTCTGCATGCTTAGCCTGCCTCTAAATGTTTGTTTTATTTTATTACTATTTTTTGCTCTTAATCTCCTCATCTTAGTTGCTTGTAATCTACTACATCTCCCATGATTTTATTTTGTCAGATCAAATGTCTTTATGCTATATTGCAGAGTGTTACCTGTTTCCTATCCTCTACACCTGTGTTAAGACAAGTTAACACATTTGACTGTTTTGCGGATTATAGTGTAAATGTCAAGATAAAGTTCAAATAATTCTAAATTAGCTGGCTTTTTACATTTTAAATAAAGTTGTCTGCAAAGCAGAGTCTCTGTACCCTATATTAATTTTGGGACATGTGAAGAGGAAGAGAAGAAACAAATAGCATGCCTAAATAATATCTTTGGATTATTTTTAGGTGTTTCGTCATTTATTCTGAATAGAGACTTTATTATTAAATGATTGACTTAAGAATCCTAAAGATCCTTATGATGACCTGGAAAAAAAATGAAAGCATTATCTTAATTTGAAGTACACAAAAATGTCTTATTCAGCTGCCTTTTGCTTTGTTCTTACTGTGCAAATCTTACAGTTCAGAACTTTCCATATACAAAGCTAACAGATATTTGGGTAAAAACATGATCTCCAAATATAGTGATAAATCCATTATATGTAACTTGAAAATAAAGGAAAAAGGCCCAGAGTTAATTTTAAACTTATTATATAAATAATAATATTGCTTTGTAAGTTGTTAGTCTTTCTTCAAATTTTTTTTTCTGTTGGTATTTGGTTTTGTATTTTGTATTTTTGACATGTTGATTATTTTGTATTCATCCTGCCTCCTTTTTCCTTCTCAGCTTTACTAATTATATAAATTCGAATTCATTTATTGTTTTACAGAAGAAATTTAAATTTGGTTTGTGGTCTTAATGTAAGAATATGGTGGTAGAGGCTGCCCCTCGGAAATGAAATTAAAAATGTATGTTTTAGCAGGTTGGGGTTTGGGTTTTGGATTTTTTCTCTATGGGTCTGGTTATGTCAAAGACAAAACTAGAATTGTTTTGTGGAAAATTTAAGCAAACTTTTTTTTTCTTTAGAAAATGTCAGAATTGAAAGAGAAAAATCATATTACATAAAGTTATACAAAATGTTATATGGAAGGACTTCTAGATTCCACCTTGGATGTTTAAAAAATAATTGTTTTGAAGATAAGACAATACCAAAATTATTATTTAAATAATAATAGATAGTACTAGACAGATAATATCAAAATTATTATTTAAATGTAATTTTTAAAGGGACCATAACTTTTTTGGAAAAGTGTCAGAAATTTATGTTAAGACTTGGAACACTTGAACTGTTAAGAAGTTTGTGTTTAATTCTATTATGAAGTCCAGAATCTTGGTATAAAACTAAGAAGAATTACAACATAAGCTGCTGTGCCCCAGTAAAATGTGTTCCACTCATTCCTGGTCCTATGCAGTGTTCACAATGTGCTACTAATCATGCGATTCACATCCAACTGTTAAGTCTTACAGTGATATTTCTTTCTTGACTGTGAAGGCTTTTTCAAAATTAATGTGATAGGGATATATCTTTGATTTGGTGGGTGAAAAAAAAAATAAAAAATCCGGGTACATATTTTTGTGGCAATCAGTCTTTCCTAGCCTTGGTCATTTTGGAAAAAGTTAACAATCTAGATCAAACTTACTGATATTTTGCTTATTTTTAAAGCAATGCTTATTGTCTTTAAACTCAATAAGGACAGTATGGAGGAAGTTTAAGTATAGGTTTAGTCTTTGTCTCTTTGAACTGTTCTTGATTTTGACTTCTAATGGTTTGGTTTGGCATTTATTAAAATAATTGGGTTTGATAGGTCTTAAAATAGAATTCTAAATTGTGTGTTTAATTAACTTTCACTTTGCAGATGTTATATTAATTTGTGGGAAAATACTAGTTTTGGGATTGGGCTTTTCACCCTATGATACCTTTATCAGGTTTTGTAGGATTTTTTTTTTTTTTCCCTAAGTTCATGAGAGCTCATTTTAAGGAGTTTGTCATTTCTTCTCTGTTTTCTTTTCTTTCCTGATTTATTTCTGCATGAGATTGACTTACTTGATTAATTGATAGTTGAATGTCTTACAAATATTGCAGCTTAATTGGAGTCACAGTCATTTTAACAGGTCTGACTCTGTAAATATTTCATACCTTTACCCATCTTACCCATACAGTACGGGCAGTACTATGTGTTAAAAAGCCAGGATTCAAACATGCACAGCTCGGTTTTAGAATTATATTTCATCTTGGTAGAAATTTTTTAAGTTTATACTATTTGGAGATAATTTTCCTTTTAAAATATTATATATTAGATATTAACTGTAGTCTTTCTTCCAGACTATAATCTAACAAGTTATTACTTTAGGCCTTTACTAATAAGTAACTGCACCCAAGGGCAAAAATTCTTATATTGCACTTATCTTTTGATTTGGTTTTTTTGGTATTGAACAATGCAAGTTATGGTTGAAATAACATGTTAGAAATTCATATCATTAATAAAGTGCACTTAAAGTGATTCATAATAGGCTGGAAGCCAGCTGGAGGAAAATATCTTTGATGCTACATACAGAACTTAATTGGAAAATAATTATTTTTTGTTTGTCAGTCTTTTGGGATTGACAAAGTTTTTCCCTTTGGGGAAAACAGAAGTACTTCACATTCCGTATCTGTTCTGATTAAATTAGAGATTTAATAATATATGACAAATGCTATATAAATGTATATAATGTAAATACAGATATAGTAATAGATTTTAAAATATAGATAAAATGCAACAGTTGAAAGATAAAAAGACCTTTGTTTCTAAGCCCAGGAAGGCTTATATCAGGTCATTAGGGAAATAAGTTTAATACACTCAGATAAAATTTAGTGTTTACAATTATACTGTTGCTAAAGCTTTCTTTCAAAGTGAGAGATGCTCAATTTGGAAGCACTTGTGAATGTTAAAACTTTTAAAACAATGATATGATAAGTGATATAAAGATGATGAACTGTACTTTTTCATTTTGTCTATTTGAAATGCAAAATTACCTGCAAACTGAGCTAAAAACTTTGTCTTGGAAGCATTTACATCTTAATTCTGTATATTTTTCTACACCTTACGTTTAAAAAACATGGAAAAGTTATGGGCAAGTTTTCAATAAAAGGCAAATATAGAAATGGTGTTTGAATGGTCTAGAGTAAATTTTGTAGTAATGTTTTTGCATTTGTATTGGTGAATTTCTCACTGTGACTAAAACATAGCTATACATTCAATATATTTGTTATCTGTACTTCAGTACATAACAGTTTTGTGATAAAAGGTCAGGAGTGAAACATTTCATGGGTATTGCACACTAAAATATTCATGTTCTTTGCATGATAAGTTACACTGAATGTTGATGGAACAGAATTTGTGTACAGCTCTAACAGAAAATAATTCTGCAGAGGAATAAACAACACATAGACCATGTATATCTTTTATTGTTGCTTAATAACTTGTGTTTTGGTTATACTAGTTACTGCTTTGCAGGATTAAATTGAAAATTCTTACACATTTGTGTGAATATCTAGCTCATCAGAATAAAAGTTTGTGGCAAGTCTTGAAGACACAACGTCCTCAGTTTGCATTTTCACTGGATAATCAAATTAAATCCAGAGTTTTGATAAGATCTCTGATGCTAGCAAGCTTGAATATTCATGCTGTATTATTTTGGTATAAATATTTAGCAAAATAGAGGAATAAAATTCAAAAATAAAATGAATGTGTGATTCATTCAAGCTATATCTAAAGGAAAATTTCAGGGAACTGAAACCATGGCAAGAACTGGGGAGCGATAAGGAAAATGTTAGCATAACTAATGTTAGTTATCAAAAAACTAAAACACTGGAATTTAAATGTGTCCTCAACCTACATTATTTTTGATCTATTTTGTCATTCTATAATGTTAAATCTAGGAGTATTAAATTGTCCTTTTTACTTTTTTGTATATTAGTGACAGCTAGAGCTGTTTCTTAAGTGTGTGCTGCTTGGAAAGTCCAATGGTGTTACAGAAAAAAATCTTTTCTTGCATGTGTCTAAAATTACCTATCACAATTACATGAAAAGATTAATATATTTCTGAGAATCTCATTCTGTTCATCCTAGAAGTCAAAGGCAAACAGGCTACAACTGAAAGGGATTGTACCCCTACAGCTTTATAGATGTACCAGTTATTTTCAACATTATCTAGGTTTCTCATTGACTTATATGTAATAGCTTTTTTCGTTTATGTATCTGAGAGTAAAAAATATCCTATTCAGTTAGGTGTCACAATGTTTTTTAGCATTATGCAAAGAAATACAGTATAATATTCCAGGTTTACAAATACATTAACTAACTGTTGTTAGTCGAAGGAGATTAGTTTCTAGAATTTATGTGAATTACATTCATGATTACTTTATTTCTTTGCAGTACCAGTTTGTCTCCAAAGCATAGATACCTTTATCAAGTATTGGTGTGTGATACTGAATCAAAAATATTTTAAGAAGTGGACACTTATCTGAGGTCACAAGTGCAATGAGTTCTGCTATTTCCTGGTAATCATGAAGATCCTAAAGCACTATGGTACAGCTAGCATTTAAGGAATCTCTGAAGAAGGAAGTAATTGTTTAATAGACCTGAGGAGTGGTTTCAAAACTGTCTTAAGTTAATGTGGTATGGCTAAGATATTTTTAATAAAGTAATAATGATTTTTTTTTTCCTGTTTTGTATGTGATATAGCTTCAGTGGCTTTTAGACAACTATGAAACTGCAGAAGGAGTGAGCCTTCCAAGAAGTACACTTTACAACCATTACTTACGACATTGTCAGGAACACAAGTTGGATCCAGTCAATGCTGCCTCCTTTGGAAAACTCATACGGTCAATTTTCATGGGATTACGGACCAGACGACTTGGAACTAGGTTTGTGTTAATGAAACCCTGAACTCTAATACAAAATGCAAGTTATAATTGTAAGAAAGAAACTTGTGTGCTAGTCAAAAAATAAAAAAAACCTGTATTTAAATATTACAGTCATTTTCTCTCAGTTCTGTCTCTTAATGTTGAACAGTTTTATGCTTTTCCAGAGGTTGTTTTACTTTTACTTCTCCTGTTTCTGACTGTTTATATGTTTACATTTTGATAAATACACTGCAGACTTTTTTCCGTACAAATAAAATGTAGCTTGTTCTTTGGAAATTACTAAGAATTGCATTTCTCCATAACTAGATAAGTTGTATGTATTTGCATTTTATTTTTCTTACTCAAAAGGATTACAAGTTAAAATGCTGGATAATTTTTGTTTGAGAGCATGAATTAATTTCCCAAAGGTGGTAAAATGACACCCATATAAAACAGGTATGACGGTAGAGTCAGGCCTGATTTGTGGGTATTATTTTCCAGTCAATGTAAATTGTAAAGTAAGTGTAATGTAGACGCATAAAACTAGTGTTACTGTTCTTTTAATGCTTGGCCTTTCATAAAGGGGGAACTCCAAATATCATTACTATGGGATTCGTGTCAAGCCAGACTCTCCTCTTAATCGACTACAAGAGGACATGCAATATATGGCTATGAGACAACAGCCCATGCAGCAGAAACAGAGGTAAAGTGAAATGAACACGAGGACTTCTTAATATTTCTAGTTCATAAAGCCCTACTTTTCCTTACATGGAAAAGTTGAAATTCTAATGCAACTTTTGTTCAGCTTCTCTGCTGTGAAAAATAAAAGTTTGCTAGATATCCGGCTGACATCACTGAAGTTAGGTATCAGTCAACATGAAAGAATATTCACCTAGAAATTGTCGTAAGTTTACAAAAAGTAATAATGATAAAGTGGGATATGATATGAACAGATTGTTCTTAACTATCTTGAGTTCTTATCCCCCAAGCTGGAGAAAAGCAGTAAGAGCTTGAATTTCAAATTTTGTTGTTTGTTTCCATTACTATATCATTTTACACATAAGCTGCTTATAAAAGAGCTTATGATTAAGTTCAGTTTGGTGTTTATTTCCTCTCCTTGCAAAGAAGTAATGTGACCATAATGGTTTGCCTGTAAGTTGATCTAAGTGTTTTCCCTCAACACCTGTTGTTCCTGAGGATCCTGTGAAAGCTCAGAAGTATTTGAAAGCAGTGGCACAGTGACCACAAAGGGATATGCTGGTGGTGAAAGAACATGTGACTATGCATATGAAAAACTATCTTGAACAGAAAATTCTAGGTAAAAAATGGAAATCAGTACATTTCTTTGAAATTAATTTTTATTTGACTGATGTCATTAGCCTCCTATGTTACCCTAAAGTGAAGTATCTAAGATGTGTAATTTCATGCAACTCATAGGTAGAACAGCAGCACATCAAGGAATACAACTTTAGAGCTATTATCCCCCAAAATGAAATCTAATTGAATGAACAGTTTGGTATAGTGCACTAAGCATATTTGGACATAATTGGTATATGGAAAACACAGCTTCAAACTTCAACTTCAAACACAGATATCACTTCAATCTGAAATTTTGAAATTTTTTTACTGTCGCTTCCAGAAGTAGTTACAGCACTAAATACATATTCATGGTAAGATACAAGGTCTTAACTATCTCGTGCTGGGCGTAATACAGAAGCGTGAGATGTCTTCCAATATGTAGGAAATTCTTGTTACAAAAATCATAGTAGGATTATGTGGTAAGAAAAGGTGATAGATATTTACAAAACCTCCAAGCAAGCTTATTTTACCCACTCAAGCTCATTCACATACAGACTTCATTCACTCACACTCGAAATCACATGTGCACACCAAGACATATGTCACAATGGTCTAACTAGAATTGTTTCTATGAAATTGTTTCAGGAGAAATTATGCCTGTTATCGAATCATCATCACCTGACTTGTCATCGTCTTCATTCACAGTGACAAAGTGATTTTGAACTTGCATTATATAACTCTTAGGAGTGGATACTACTTTATTATTTGCTTTATTTTTTTGTTTAACACTGCCATATGTGGTGTTAACAGTTCCCCTGTTTTCCTTACCTAGGTACGCTTAGTGGCATTTTCTTCACCTTATCTTTTTGTCAGTTTGTTCCCTGATTATATTTGAATGAAATCACAAATAGGCCATTGTGTAGCAGTTAGTGCATACCTTTCCTTTAACCCAGGTTTTGGGGGTGCACACACATATACACACAAGCATACTCCCATTCATACTCAATTCATACTAATCTTAAGATCTGCTGTGAGAATCTGTAAAGATATTGATGAAGGATGGGATCTACAAAGCACTGGATAATTATGCTGAACAGGTAGTTGTTACATGAAAAATACTGTGCTCTATTAGAAAAGTTGGTTATGCGTTATCTTCCACTAAGGCTAGCAGTAAGATGGAGGAGAACAGGAAAAGGAGAGAAGTGGAAGCTTCTATCACGTATCTGCAATACTGACTGTAGAAAAGACCACCATGTTATTATATCTTAATAATAACAATGGCTTTGTTATTAAATCCTTAAAAGCAGCTGTCCCAATATACCTTCCTAGATGAAGCTTTAATTCTTTGCTCAGGAACTTATATTACTTACCTTCTTGTCTCTTAAGACAAAAAACAGGCTGATCTCTTTACAGTCTTGAAATCTTGTGATGTCCAGTTAGGTACCCTAGAAATAGAAGCATTGCTCACATAGTCCTACTGGTGTGCTATTCATACAGAGTAGTTCTGAGGATCTTTGTTCATCCCTTAGTTCAGGGTACACAGATCTCAGTAAAATATTTTCGGTCTTTCCAAAATCTCAGCAACCTAAATAAAGTGCAGAGATCAAGGAGCTAGCCAGACTTCGACAATTGCACTGTGAAAAATGTATATTGTCTCTGCTCTGCTTACTGTCAGACATACTAGCAATGCTGAATAGGATATAGAAATTTTCAGAATGAAGATTCAGAATTCTGTTTATCCACAACATATAGGAAATTTTCACTGAAAAGTGGAAACTCGTGAGCCACTATTACTTTAACTTATTCTTACTTATCTAAACCAGAAAACTGCAAAATTTTCTAACAGAAACAGGGATTTTTAAAGCCAAGTATGATTCCAGAACATTTTTGTTTCATTGGGATATGCTGATTATAATAGTCATTTTAGAGAAAGATTTAACAAATACATTAAATTATTCCACAGCCTAGCCTGTTTACTTCATTACAGCCACTCTCTAGCATTCAGCAATCATGACCTTTGGTCCATTCTTCTCTCTTTGTAGCCTTACTTTTTCATTTTAGTGTAGTCTGTGGTTGTACAATGTCAAGCTTTATTCCACGTTCTTGAAATAAAAATGTCTATATATTTTGCTTGATTAATTTTAATGGAAACTGAGATATGTTTGTGTTTTATAGCCCTCAGAAGCCAGGGGTTTGGGGGAAAAAAGAAACGCTAAATATAAAAATGGCTTGGCTTAAAACTTTCAGTGCACAATTTAAAAAGTGAACTTGTATTTTTGAAGTAAGATTTCTTCCACATTTACAGAACATGCTTAGTATCTAATTTCAATGTTTGCTATATGTCTGTATGTATTTTTATCATAGTTATCCTAGTGTATTGAAGATTTCTGGCAGGATTTATTAAGAGATAACTAAAGAACTGAACATTATAATTTGCATAATTAGAGTAACATCACTCTTTCTTCAGCTTTATTAATATTTCTAATATTTCTTTTGTCCTTTAAATCAGTGGTAGATTGCAGTCAATATACTTTTTTTGTGTAATTACACCAGTTCTACTGCCTCTATCAGATGCGTCTAATTGGATAAACACTTCTAGTCCTTTTTGGCAAAGACAATAGACTGAATGTATGCTACAGATAATTTTTCTTTGTTACTTTTCTTAAATTGAGCGTCATGCACCTTTTGTGTTTGCATACCTTGAATATCCCAAAGTGCTCTTGTATGTTCATGTTCAGAGTTTGTTCTGGACTTGAATTCAAGGGTCTGAGATTTATCAGACACAAATTTCAGAGGGTAGGTAATGCTGTTAGTTGCCTAGTCTTGGTTGTGGTGGGCATGAGCTGTGGGAGTACTCTTTCTTTGTTCCAGTAAGAAGAAAAAACTGAGTAACTGCAGATCACAGATGCTAACAATCCTATCTTCCAGCTGAGACAGTGGCTTGGTGACAACAGCCACATATCAAGAGACTTAAAGCACCTTTGAACGGAAGAAATGCACAGCTAATGACTAGTCTTGGCTGGAAGATAATAGCTAACACACTGCCTTTGAGCTGGACCTGCTGTATGGCTCATACTTGCAAGGAAAGGCCTGGCTTGCCTCTGTCATCCTGATCCTAGATGTTTTCCAGGGTAGGAAAAACCCAGGATATTTAAATGATTATATTATCCACCAGTTCTGGATCAAACACAGGCCTGACTAACAGTGAATGGACTTCAGACAAAGATTGTTAGGAAGAAATAAAGTAATATGCAACCCAAATATTATGCCAGATATATTTGCACAGTTTTAAGTCTGGCACTAAACACTTGACACTTTAAAGTACAATCTTATTATGAAGTCTCTTTCCCATAAGCATTCCTTGTCAGACCATTTAAGGGAAATGTATCAGAGATACAATTCCTAAAGTCAAGTTCCATTTTTAGCCTGTTTTTATTTAGCTCTTTATGAGTAGAAGCTTGTGGCTCAGAAGTTGAATTATCTGTTTGGCTTAGTCTAGGGAAATTGGTACAGGTATGCTTGTCTTTTCTTTAGGGCATTCATAACAATGTATGTTTTAAATTCTACTTCCAGAAGTAAACCTCCAGCTTTCCAACTTAATTTGAAATCTATCTTTCAGTTCTTGCACACAACAATTATACCTTTTTTCTTTCATTTATGAGAGCTGAACATTCAGCTAAGATTTTTTTAACGAATACAATAACTCTGTTGTTATCTACTGTACATTTATGACATTCATCTAACACATATTTTTGTAACCAGAAATCAGTAATCACCGCTTCCTATAGATGTTGTTTACCCTATGTATTTATTTCATGTAGAAAATAATCTGTATTTTTCCGCTGTTCTCTTTCCTGTATTCTTGTGTTTCCTGGATATACTATTAAGTCAAATGTTACCTTTAAACCAAGCCACTGTGAGTCCAAAAGCATCAAGTACTTATAAATCTTTTTAAAAAGGGCTTGGGTTTATGGACAACAGAGAAATTATCCATTTTTATAGTGGTATTCTTTATAAAGAGAGAGAGCAAGGTATCATAGCCCAACAAATACTGACATTGTAAAACTGGGCTACAAGTTTGGTAAGACCCGATATCCTAAAATTATTAGAAAATTTACATGATAAACTACTAAACAACTTCCTAATGGAGTTGTTAAGAAAAAAATCACAGTCTTTCTCTTGGACAAGCACAGATATTTTGTGTATAGTATGGTTATGATGCTGAGGTGATTGTGGCTCAAAAAAACTAGGAAGTTCTATGTAGGCATATAAATTAGACGTATCTCAACAATGCTTATTGGACCGAGGAGAGATATTTTAAAAGCACACACATAAAATTTGTATTCCATAGATTTCTTCACAGTTTTACTGTATTTGATTTCAGATAACCATACTTTTATTGAAATACTGCCTCCGCATTATTTTTGAAGTGTTTTTATTTTCTTCAAACACTAGAAAGCAACTAATACAAACTTGATCTACACACCAAAACTTTCTGATAGCATCCAAATGCTTCTCAGGTATTTCTTTGTTACTTGCAGGTTTTAAATCTTCAATAATTTGTTAAAGCTTTTGAGTTTCTTCAATTTTCCTAATGGTTAACATACTAAAGCTTTACTATGTGTTACCTGTGGTGTTGCAAACTGTTTTAATCAACTTTTGCTTTCTGCTAATTTTAAACTGATTTTTTTTGCCCTAGTAGCCTCAATGGCAACATTTTATTTGCATACAGTAGTAAAATGCTTTAACATACTTTACACATTGTTATGCATAAGGTCACCATTTTGTTACATACTTTGGTACATTAATGCACTTCTCACAGACGTCAGTGAACTCCTAGTGATAAATCACAATAATAGATTTAAAATAAAAATAAAACAGAAGTGAATCCTTAGAGCTTACTTTTGTCTCATTCTAGAACCCCTGCAGTTTGATTTTAGCAAGCCAGAAGGATAGAAACCTTAGTTTTTAAGAAAAAATAGAATATTATAAATTGCATAACGGCATGAGTTGGAATTTTCAGAAAAATACTAAATTCTAAGACTTAGAGTAAAATCCAAGTAGTGGCAGCATGGCAACAGTACAAGCAAACAACAAAATCTGCAGGAAATTTAACTGAAAAAGCTGCTATCTGTTTTATGGCTGTCTTGTGACTTAGTCAATCCATTTTTGCTTCTCATAGTTTTGGTAGTTTTCAGCTTGTTTCTTTTCCCTACTAATTTCATATGTGCATTTCAAACCAAGCAGGCATTTTATTATATTTCCCCTTTCTGCTTTATCTTATTAATGAATATGGATGGTTTGCTGCACATAAATTTTAGTCAGGAAGTTATTAATCTGTTCTGCAGTGAGAGAGGAAGTTTCTGTTAACGAAGTTATGTCAGTTAGGCTACGGAAGTCAATGAAGTTGTATTCTAAATTAACTGCAAAGTGGGACCAGCATGTTATTCAGTATCATTTCTGAATTACCTGATTCCATGTTCTGATTTCAGTGATTTAGGTTTTTTTTTTATTTTCATAGTTTTGCACAAATTGAGAAAATGTCTGTTGTTAACTAAAGACTTTGCAAACTTTTACTGTGTTTATGCTAACCTACATAAAATTCAAATAGTGTCCTTTCTGGGTCAAGTATCATTGGAAGGCTGTAATATTCATGTAAGGTCAGTTATTACTTTCTGCTCCCAGTCTCCTGCCACCTAGTAATTTAAAAGAAAATAAAAGGATGAAAGATGAAATAAGGTATTGAGTAAAGTTGGGAAATACTGAGTATTGAGTAAAGCAGGGAAATAGAGTAAAAGTTTGGATAATTTTAGAAAATGTAACTCTAACCAGTTAGGAAATTGTAACTATTTTTCCCGTTCACCAAAAATGGCTCAAGTTTAACTAAAGAATTCTGGAGCGCTGTTTGATGTCTAAACTGCCAAAGCTCTCCTTGTACATGAAAGACAGCAGATCTAAAATTATTAACTACTGTCTGCTTATGTTTCATCTGAAGGTCCTGAAAAAGAATTTTTTTTTCTTTTTTTCATTCTTTGCTTTCATTTTGCAAGTGATTTGCTAATGCTGTTGAAACATCACAGGTTAACTCCTGTGATGAGTTACCTGTCACAGTGCCAGAATTAAGAATTTTGCCCAGCATATTTTATATAAAGCACAGTGGAGTAAGTAGGTGGATAATCCTGATTCCTAGCACCAAAGGATTATGTTGGCTTTTATACTTTAATTAAAAGGTTTTTTGCATAACTGAAGAACTCTTAGAGGAGTGTTATTTTTACGTAGTCATAACATTTTGAATCCTGTTTCAGGAGCTGAAGGGTCAGTAAAATAATAACATTTTGCAGAAAGTAATGGAACTACCTTAAAGTCTAGGTTTAGATATACAAATATTTCCTGAAGTTGATCTTCTGCCCAGTAGTTGTAGTTGTAATTATAATGTATAACGAGAGAGAAGTTAAGAATTCTTCCCAGATGAACTGCCTGGATTGCAGGTAATTACTTGCATCAAGTAATAAGAAGCTCATCCAGTGATACCGTGGTAACAGAGATGAAATTTTATTCTTTATTAAAGTTGATTAGAGTTTCACTATTGTCTTCAGCAAGCATAGGATTTTACATTGGACCATTACAGAAAGTGAAACTTGATATGAAAGTCCTAGAGATAGGATAGGTATAAATGTTGTCTTTTTTCCCAGGCATTGAAATTCCTAAAGTTATAAAACTATTTGTTAATCAGGCCAGCAGTCTTTCTGTTAGAAAGTGTACTTTCTGTCTGTCTTTTGTTATTGTATATTTGGATTCATGTCAGGAATGCCTAAAATATTGAACAGATGTTTTTTATGGGAGCTTCCTTTTAAAGTAAATCTCAGTAATTACATGAGACAATGCTGGTTTATGTTTACCGGAAACAAAATGAAATGTTCTCAACTGATTAAACTGCTTCTCAAAGTAATGCATCGAGAGTGGAATTTATTGTCACATTTCTCAAGTTAGCATGGAGTCCTACAGTCTGCACAACAATTCCAATTTGAATATCATTAAAACACACTTTCTTTATTTAGCTTTGGAGTTTCTCTTATTTTCTTTTCCAGTGGCTACAATTCTTTTTCAAAAGTGCAAAGAGTCCAAGATGTTACCTTTAAGACCTGGGACAGAGTAGATTCTCAGTCGAGTTGGAAGCGACAGGCATGATCTTCAGCCTGTCAGACTGATTGTTCAGACAACACTTGACCATCCAAGCCAGAATTCCTATTAGTATCAGTGTGATTTTTGTCCTTTATAAAAGATTCTGAGAATTGACTATTAAAGAGTTTAGGTTTCCAAGTAGCTTTCTCAGGCCTTCTAAGCTTATGAGAGAAGTCTGTTGAAGTCTTTCACTATCCTCAGACAACAGTGTTGTTTTTTCTTAAGATAATGAAACATTATTTTTGAATTACCTAATTATTGGGACATCAAGCTATTTGGAAAGGGAAAGATTTGGTTATTTTTGGTGTAAATTAGCTGGTCTTATGGTATGCTGTTCCTAAGCTAAATTCCACAAGAAATTGGTAGCAGTGCTTAATATCACCTGTATGAATTCTGTAATGCATTGTTAATGCTTTAGCTTCCCTTAATAATTGTTTCTTCTGTTACTTACAAAATAAATGAAAATGTATAAATTGTTTTGTTACTTTTCCTCAAAATTGTATTTTGGGATGGAGAAATCAGAGTGAACATAGATTGTATGATTTTATTTATGAAGAAGTGAATAGAAAGGATAACTTTGTACTTAATATTTTTGTAGGTATAAGCCTATGCAGAAAGTGGATGGAGTTGCAGATGGCTTCACAGGAAGTGGTCAACAGACAGGCACATCTGTTGAACAAACTGTAATTGCCCAAAGTCAACATCATCAACAGTTTTTAGGTATGAGAGCAGGTTTTATACTGCTGTATAAATAAGTGAGATGAACTTCTTTGTCACTGTGAATATCAAGTCACACAAGTACAGTAGTTGCTTCTAAAGTTTTCCTGCCCTCTTTAAAACTCTCACAACAGGACAAAAAGGCACTTAAATTACATGTTCTATGTTGTGAGCTTTATGTAATATTTAATATGTATCATGTAAGTATAAAAGGAAAAAATATGCAAATTCTATGCTTGTGTGATATATTTAATATTATATAAATCACAATGCAGGTGCTGTGCAAAGTTATATTAGACATGCATATTGAAATTCCTGCGATGAAAGATGTTTCCTGCATGTGCATTACAGTGCATTTTATTTCATAAAAGGGGGGGCGGTGGTGTTGCATTGCTAGTGCAGGTTAGCCCTCTAGTGGGCTGTTTTGAAAGTGTGCTGTGGTGTTGTAAGTGGAAAGAGTCAAATAGTTTCAACTAGAACCTCGAAGTTCATGTTTAAAAGTGTCTAAGTTGTGGATTCATTGATCCAGCTGAGCATGTATTCTCAGTAATGGAATCAAATGGTAATTTAGTTATTTGTTTACATAGAAAGACTCTGGCTGTGCTATTACAGAAGGTGTAGGCTTATTTGGTTGGGATTTTCAAGCACCAAATCCTTTGGCCTAATTTTGCTGTTTCGAAATCATTGGGAACATAAGGGTAGCATTAAAACGTTTCAAATCTTCCTTTCCAGGTACCATCAGTCCAACACTTTGCTCTTCTATCAGCTTGTCTCTTGGAAACATTTGTCACAAATAGTAAAAGCACACATTGGCTCTACTTAAGTCTAGTAAATTTCAAATAAAAATGCATATTGAGTCTACTAAGTCCCATCATACCTAGCTACATAGAAACTCTTCAGCTGAACAAGAAAAAAACTATTCAAGGATTAATCTTTCATACACTGACACAGATATTTTCCTTCATCCTGTAATATTCTGAAGATGTGTGTGTTAGCTTTTTTATATAGATGTAGTAGGTACATGATGTCTTTGTAATGTCTTCAAGAAAAATTTTATATTTCTTTTTGATTAAAAAATGCTGGCTAAATTTGTTTACAATTTTAACATACAACAGGTATGACAAACTTTTCTCTTTGAACATTATGAACTTTTGGAATTTATTTCTTTGTATCATCCTTAATTTTTTTCTTAATCGTACTGTAACTGGCACTGTTCACAATAGCTCTCTTTCATTATGTTGTCATGGGAACAGATGCATCTCGAGTACTTCCAGAGTTTGGAGAAGTTGAAATATCTTCTCTACCAGATGGTACTACCTTTGAGGACATCAAATCACTGCAGAGTCTTTATCGAGAGCACTGTGAGGTATTTCCTATAAACCATTTATTTTTTAAAGTTCATGACTTCTAGTGAAGGTCAGTACAAGACAGTAATGCTAAATATATTGCAGCCACGTTAGTGGCATGTGACTTTTCCCCAGAGTATTTTGCTTATTTCATTGGAAAGGACATTAGATAAAAAAAGATTTTTCTGGAGGATCCCCTCTACAGGGGAAAAAAAGTAATATATAATAGACACTGAGAATGAAATGTAGTTATGTGTATGTTTTCAGAATGTTAGAGAAACTAGACTTCGGATTGTACATGCAGATCTTTGGTTTAGTCAATAGGAAATGTAAATCAGGTTAAATTATAATTTGTTTTTTTTACATTAAAATCAGTAATTTTTTTCTCATTTTAAAAAAACATTGAGATGTTTAAGCCACATGCAATATTGAACAGTATGTCTTTTAAAATTATTTTTGAAGGTGCTTTCAAACCTAAACTGAATTATGAAAATGAATAAAATGGCAGGTTTCCTTTGTGTTTGCAGCAGCATTAAATATTTTCTTTGGTTGAATATGTCTGATATGTTTACATAGTCCATGCTAATTTTTGGAGGCTTCCATGCATGTGCACTTGGCCTTAGTCAGGTCTATGTGCACACCAGTTTATAGTGCTGGATAATTTATGGATATCAAGGGTATTAAACCAGATGTTCATAACTTGAGAAATGCCTTTGCTCCACTATGTGATGAAGGCAAAAAGCTATAGATCTAGCTGGAGTTGGGAGTGGGGGGAAGCTGTGTAGAAGACAGTCTATACTTGTGTTTTATTTTCTCAGGCAATACTGGATGTAGTTGTGAATCTTCAATTCAGCCTGATAGAAAAACTGTGGCAAACTTTCTGGCGCTATTCTCCCTCTGCTCCACCTGATGGCACTACTATTACTGAACCAAGGTCAGTAAATGTTTCTCTTTGTTTGCTGCTTCTCGTGATAATATAATACAAGTGTCAAATAAAAAAAATCCTACTGGTTTCACCTGAAAAGTAATAATTTTTTTTCATATGTTAGTTTTTCAATTTAAATTTATGTTGTCTGGCATTTTTGTATACACTGGGTGTATGCCAAAGTGCAGTCTTGAAACGAGCATGTTATCCATTTTTTTTCTTTGCTTGGACAACTACAGTAAAGGTGTCTTTTCCCAGTAGTCTATCCAGTTCTTTTAAGCCAAAAGGATCATTCATACCTCTGCATAATTTATGAGCTGTAGCAGAGCTATGGAGGCATTTTTTAAATCCATTTCCATGTGACACAACATGTAAAGAAGGTCTGTTGGGTGTAGTTGAGTCATCTATGACATCTTTATAAAATAATACACTTTAACACCCATTGCAGGTTTTTCCCTGCTGTAAATGCGTTATCATTTGTTCGTTTGCTGCATTTTTTCACACCAGCAATCTGAGTGAAATAGAAAGTCGACTTCCAAAGGCAAAGCTGATTACGCTGTGCAAGAATGAGTCTATTCTGAAATGGATGTGTAACTGCGACCATGTGATGTACCAGGCTTTGGTGGAGATTCTCATTCCTGATGTCCTTAGACCTATTCCTAGTAAGTTGAACACCTGAAACATTTTGCAAAGATTTTTATGCATGCATGTGTATGGTGGTGCTGGTCTTGTGCCTCACAGGGCAGCTTTAGGAATAAATTTGAAAGTTAGGAAAGTGTCGTGTATCATTTATCCTTAATTTTGTTGTGTAGGAAGTTGTGCTGAGAGTTGATGTACGCTTTGTATTTTAAAAGTAACTGGGGATTTAGTGCAGTTGGAAAATCTAGTTTTCAAGATATAGTTTCATATTAAAGGTACTTCTTTGTGTGTTATATTTTCAGATAAAAATATTTTCCTTTTATCCTGGATCTAGACTACCCGATAGACATAAGTCCTGTGGCTCTCAGCCAATATACATTAATGTCATTCAGTCCTTCCACTAAACTGAGTAGTTTTTAGTTTAAACATTACATATTAATCTTTGATTAGTCTGGAAAAAAATGTATATAATGTTTGTGATTCCATTTTTGGACAATTAGTCTTTTGTTCCTTATCAGTGGCTGCTGAAATCAATTTTAATGACTGTTAAGGCAATGAAAAATTAACTCAGAAATTTTTAGTCCAATTTATTATTCCAATCTACTGTTCCTTTTGTCATACATCCTGCATGAAAAAGTCAATAACCATTACCAGAAGTACAGCTTTCTTTCCAAAGTTAATTTTACTAGAATCCATCGTTGCTCCAGCAGTGTATTTTTATGGCTCTTTTTGGTAGAAAATGAATTTATGTGAAGACAGTTGAACTCCTTTATAAAGCATTTATTGTCTTGCATATGCTGTCCTAAATATTATAAAAAAATCATGTTAGCAACCCACTACGTACCTCGGAACTCCTATATATTACATCCTTTCCATGAAAAACAGTTGTCACTTTATAAAGTTGGATTAATATTTTTTAAAAAAATAGGGCCTTATGTATTTTGTCATGCTGTGAACACCTCTTCTGCTATAGTGACTCTAGCAGTAATAAGCACTCCATAAGGATATTTGCAGGTACTGCCTTGCAGAAAAGTTTTATTGACTTTTTGTTTGTCAGTTAAATAAAATTAGGCATTATGTATGATACAAAAAAAATTTTGGAACTGGAAATGTATAAAATCTGAAGGTCAGCCATTTACAAAGGCAGTTTTACCTTTTCTTTAAGGAAGGAGTAAGTTCTTGGTAGAGATTGATATAATTTATCTTTTTATCTATGTAGCAGAATAAAGGAAAAATGTTTTCTCAAATATATGCAATTATTGACAACCATTACTTGCATAAATTAATTTGCATTGGTTTCTATTTGATGCTTTACTTTTCTATCTAATGACAGTGCAGGAAGGTAGGATTTTAATTTTAGAGTAATATAGTCTACCACTAGCAAATAGGCAATAATAAAACACCCCACAAATTTAATAGGTTGAATTAAAAGCCTCTCTTCCAAAAGCACATTATTTTCTGAATAAAAAGGTGGTGCAGACATGGTTTTTAATCAAACCTGCTTTTTGCCTTGCTTTTCACTTGCTTTTCCTGCACAGCCTGGCAGTCTCTAAAGAAGTTCTTATATGATACCTTCTTAGCTTGTGGTGTCTTCCTGCCTTGTTTCATAAGATGCATTGGGCATTGCCAGTGCTAGGTTTCAAGAAAATGGGACACAAAAATTTAATATCAGTAACTACAGGCATCAGGTCCTTGTCATGCTATTTCTTTCTTTCTAGAATTACCGGTCAGATTTGAATAATTGATACCTACTGTGTTTGACATTCCTGTTTTTGGGATGATTATCAGACTTCTTGATGCAAACACATCATGTGATCCGAGGACAAATTCACCCCAAGAGACTTCTACCTCTATCTTGTGAACAGTCCAGTGGTTTTTTGCTCAGAAGTCCACCCACTGAGCTACCTTTGGAAGACAGCTAATGTATTTTCTTCTTTTTATCTTTAGGACCAGCTAACTAAGTGGCTTTTTCTAGTCAGCTTTCCTGTAATGGTGGTCCGTACAAGTTCTCTCTTTACTGTTAAATATGTAAAATATTATTCATTTTTTAACTCCTGCTTTTGAATTAAAATATCTCCAGCCATTACAAGAGACCAAGAAGAAGGCTGAAGGTTGTGCTTAATGGTTGACTATGCAAATAATGGAGCTGGGTGAAGTAGACATGTTCATCATCTTCTGTGGGAAAATAGCAGTTTACAGGAAAGTTTGGACTCTGTAGAGGAAAGGGAACTGTAAATGCTTCATCAAAGGCATGTTTATGATTTTTTTCCTGAATAAATGGAAAGATATAGAGACCAGCTGCTCAAAATAGGAAAAAATATTAATTTGGAAAGTGCTTGAAGTAAGCATATTATTTTTTAAGGTTTATCTTTTTGATGCCTAGGTTTTCAGTGTTTTTCTTTTAGAATAGTCTTACTGTGCTACTCAGCTGTGCAATACAGATTACTGGAGTAGAAAAAAAAGTCCATTAAGGAAAAAAATGTTTTATTTTTAACCTCTATGTTAAATTTACCAGCTGAAATGTTTAGCACCCACAGAATGAAGGAAGAATAGCTGTGTATAAACCAGCAAAATTCCTTTTCCTAAGAAAAGTGAAATGCTGTCCCTTTGAGTCAGGAATAAAGACCATAATTATCTAATGTCTTTGGCAGTAGACCAGAGCTATTATGTTTTAGAATGGACTTTTTGTACCTTCCCAAGTGACAGAATGGACAGTAAGAAACTTGCCTGTGAGTTAGTTTCTGTCATAGGTGGAGAATTTATGCTAAACATATTTCCACACTGTATTACACTATTCCAGGCAGACAAAAATTTGAAGTACTGGAAAGATTGTAAAGCCTTGTTCTTCAGATTTGCATGTCAGAGAGTTTTCAGCTGAGAACCCAAGCTTTTTAGGTGCTTAACCAAATCAAACTTTCTATTGGTAACTGCCATTGCAACATCATTTAGTGTGTGTCTAGTAACATTTAACTATCTCAGGCCATTCACTTTGCACCATACTCATCATGTGATTCTTTGAAAGGGTTTTCTTATTTTTCTGTAGTAGGCAGGTGAACTTAAAAGAAGGCTTGGAGGATGTAGGTACTTAAGGTTTTGGTAATGGCTAGATGTGTACTCAAGGATGCAGTATGAGAAATATTCTGTAATATGATATCTCCAGGGCACATTAGAAGTTCATGGTTGTTCTATACCATGCGGATGCCTGATTATCTACTTTAGCTATTTTGTTTCTTCAGAACTTAGAATTCCTTTCATTTGCCCCTCTTTCTTCCTAGTTAAAGGCCTTTATTAAGGCCTAAGCTGCTTTTCCATATTTTTTTTAAAGGATATCAGCATTACAATGATGCAAATAATTTTGTAATATATAGTTGGAATATATATAGTGAAAAAGAGTAATAAGCAAATCAGAAGTGAAAAAGCAGTAATATTTTCCTTAAATGGCTAAGTATCATTCATACAGTATTTACAATTTCTTCCATTTTGCACTTTCTTGTTCTATAGGTAAGAAAATGTGAGTGAATACAGAGTTAATTAGTTAGTGCACAGAAATAATTTACAAAGCCTCACAAGTGAGCTAGGTGATAGACAGGATTGAAGAAAAAAGCTTGTTCTTCATGTGGAAACCTCAAGGGGGGAAAAAAACAGTTACCATAGAGTGTTCAGCTAATACAGATACTTTGTAAAATCAAATTGTGTTCAGCTAAGCATCCAAATGTGTGGTCAGTTATAGAAATTACTGATATGGATTCTAGTGCTTATTACTGCAAATTTGAAGACGTGAAAAACATGCCATGAAGAATACATTTTTTCTTTTTGTAAATTTTCTTTGCTAGTAGAAAGTTTTATTGAAAGAGAGATCATCAGTAATTCAAATTGTAAAAGAGCATTTCTCAAAGGCAAGTTACATCAGCATTAATTTCTTACTCTCCTGGAGTATTCAGCCTTATAAACAGAATCCAGTTAGTCTTTACTTGGACAGTTTCTTCTCACATGTAGCTAAAATAGTTTGAAAATAAATATTATTTCCTCTTTCTAGTTTTTTCGTCTTCACTATTGCAGTTGTGTTCATTCTCTACTAGTATTTAGAAACCTGTGGTTTTTCCTTTTTGTCTCCTCCTTTTTGCAGCCGTTTGAGTGGATGCTGTTATGTCAATGAGCAAGTGGTAGGTATGGGAAAGCGAGGTTTCTACTACTCGGGAGATACGATTTTCTTTTTTCCAGGTGCAGTTCCTTGGGAAAATCCTTCCTTCCTGTCCTCCTCCTTTAAAAAACTAAAACTTTTTATTTTCAGTAGTGCAGAGTGCTGTAAGGGCTTCTTCAGTTTTCTCTAAATCTCTGTCAGCCAATCAGCAGTTTTGTGGGTGCCATAGTAAAGAAACAAAAATGCACACAAATTTCACAGCCTTTTCAATAATCTCAGATTCTGGCAGTGAAACACACTCCTGTATCTTGCTTATTGATGATATCGTTAAGCACTGCATGTTGGATTTTGTTCTTTAAAATTGAAGCACCATGAGATGGATTAAGATTACTTTGGGCTTATTTGAGAAAACTGCAGCATTCCAATAATGGGAGTTTTTTCCAGAGTTCTGCTCTTTAAACAAGATGCTTAGATGTAATGGAAAGCAGCAAGTTTGTGACGGAAATTTCCATCACAACAACTGCTGCAATTACTGATGTTCTTGTAGAGGAGTGCCCAAAACAATACTGTTAGTCACAAACTTCTTGAAAGATTATTAGGTGAGGAAGTCAGAACTGTTTATTAAACCCAAACTAAAATCATTATTGCATAATCTATATCTGAATGAGGCATTTTGAATCTAGACTGGATTTGTCTTTTAGTAAGTAAAAGCAGTGGACCTGAACGTTGTAGTACACAAGTGCTGAGGATGCAAAACATTTCAAGACAGGTACATTGCTTTCTTTTCATTCTGTTTTTATTCTTTAATACACAGGTGCCTTGACCCAAGCCATTCGCAATTTTGCAAAAAGCCTTGAAGGTTGGCTTTCAAATGCCATGAACAATATTCCACAGAGGATGATACAAACCAAGGTAGACAAAACTGTTGCAGTATTATTGTTGCAATGGCAAACCGAGTGGGCAGTAGCATCTAAAAGCAGTAGCATTTTAACTTCAGTGCTAAATTTCATGTTTAGCCTCAAGCATCAAATAATGGGAGAGGAAATAACTTAGTTTTGTCAAAAAATTATAAGGAAGACATTATTTGATCTGCTACATGGACATAATTCATATATGAGGACTCATTAATATAGAGTATTAAAATTAAGGTAGACTCAATCTGTAGAATTAATCTGCAGATAAAGAGTACAATATTTAAAAATAAATTAATTTCTTCATAGGTTGCCGCTGTAAGTGCCTTTGCCCAGACTCTGCGAAGATACACATCTCTTAATCACCTGGCTCAAGCAGCTCGTGCTGTGCTTCAAAATACTTCTCAGATCAACCAGATGCTCAATGATCTTAACCGTGTTGATTTTGCCAATGTTCAGGTAAAATGTAGCTTTAAATAACGGGCTTTTTTTTAAAAAAAAAAAAAAAAAAAAAAAAAAAAAAGTGTTATTTCTTCTATGATTTTGAACTTCATTGTTAGCTGTCATTATTCTATCAAAAAAGTGAAGTGAGAACATTTTGCTGATTCATATGTGCAGTGATTCAGTTCAAATGTGACAGCTTACACTTGAGGAAAGAGCTCAGAACCAGATAACGTTTCTGTTTGCTGCCTTGAAGTGTACATATTCTTCCAACTTCTATGCAAATGTAGAGCAAATACATTCTTAGAAGGGGTACCACGAATGCTGTTTTTGTATTAGCATAAATGATATCTTAGAATTAGATCTCAGATAGTAGTTTAGCCTCTGCATGTCTCTAAAAGCTATTAAACGCACAACATTGTTTTTAGTAGAGACTGTTTCATTATTTCAAAGACAATACCATTAGTATACATTATCTAAGTGCCTATGCTTAAATTTACAAGATGTCCTGAGTAATTGATTAGATTAGTACAGATTAGAACTAGTTTCCGGTTAGCTATAGAATGTAAGCTTATATTTTTGCTAAGCTTAATTTCTCCACATTTCTGCTCCTCTGAGGAAAAGTTTTCATCCTTTTGCCCAGCAAAGTGAAATGTTCCTGACTACTGGTAGTTCTATGTTTGTCTCTTTTTCTTGTGAATGAGTGTTTTAATGTACTTGTTAATAATCCTAACAAAAGTCAGTCAAGAGTCTTGACCAAAGATACAGTATATTAAGTATTGTAATATGTTAACATAGATACAGAGTCAGTGAATGAGGTGTTAACTTGGCTCGTGATAGCTAGAGTTTAAGGGCAGGGCTGGCAATTAGCAAGTCTTCATTTTTGTCTCTTAGTTTCTGAATTGACCAGCTAGACTTATTTAAACTTGACAACATTGACTAAATTGCTTATTATTGTATGCAGAGTGTGTTTTTTCCATTTGCATCGAGTTTATGTTGTATTTCAAGTAATGTGTAAGCTACTTCTGCCTATAGTCAGCAAACAAAACAATCCAGTCATACAAAGTTTTTACATACCAACCTTTCTTTCACAAGAAATTGTAAACAGAAATTGACTTTAAGCTTAACTTCTTCAGAATGAAAGGAACCTTGCACTTGGTTTCTTGTTACTTCTTTTATTACTTTAGCCCCCCATTTAACTGTTCTTCTGGCTTGCCCTGCCTGTAGTCCCAGAAAAAACTGACAAGTCCCGAGTATTTCAGTAGAAAAATCATGAATGAGGGAAGTAGAAGCTTTTTTTGATCATGAATGTCGAAAACTACAACATACTTGCGTTGTTTCCATTTCTCATTGTGTTTGTTCTCATTTCTTCATTTGTTGCCTGCTTTTCTATGTTACACTTTTCCCACCCATTTGCTTTCAACAAATTATGATAGACATAAAAATACAAAAATACAAACTGCTTCTTAGTTTGTCTAGTAAGTGGGTTTTCTCCTTTTCATCCATTGAGTTGCTTAATCTTTGAGGAATAATTACATTCTGTGCTTTGGCTTATGTATTGTTAATTCAAGAGTTGCCATGTGCTGTAACAGGAGCAGGCTTCCTGGGTATGCCAGTGTGATGACAACATGGTTCAGAGACTAGAAACAGATTTCAAGATGACTCTTCAACAGCAGAGCACTCTGGAGCAGTGGGCTGCCTGGCTTGATAATGTAATGATGCAAGCGTTGAAACCATATGAAGGAAGACCCAGCTTTCCTAAAGCAGCACGGCAATTTCTGTTGAAATGGTCTTTCTACAGGTAGTATGTAATAGACTTCTAAAACATTGTAACTATTCTGTTATTTGCTGAATTGTTCACTGTAACGAGGTTGACAGATGTAATATCAAACAGTGGCTCGCTAAGTCATGAAAAACGTGGGGTTTTTTTTCTGAAAATTATTGTTGTTAACCTTGAACTCAGGGCTACTCACAAAGCAGCAGGGACTTAAATGATCCTTGTTTATTGTTTTAAAGACCATGTGCAAATGAATGCAGGTGGAATTTTGTCCTGAGTTAGAAACATAATATGAAATTTTGGGCTTGTGTAACTACACAATTATTAAGCCACTATTTTTAATATTTAGTAAAACACTGTGGTACTATGTTTATTAGATAAGGAAGACAAAAGCTGGTTTTAATGTGTAAAAAGACAAGCATTCCATGTTAGCTGCTTATTGAAACAGTTATCAGAGTAAACCTTGTTCTTTGAAAATGACTGTAGCACCTACTTGCTGAAGGTATCAGAATTTGTCAATATAATATGTACGCACAAGCCTACCTTTTTGTAATTTTGGGTTTCAAAGTTTTAAAATCATGGCGATTAAAACCTTTGTACTGGGAAGGTGGACACAACAGACATTATTTAAGCATTTGTTTGTTTAAAATTGAATTGTTTTCTTACCATTTTAGTTGTTTATGTTTTCAACAAAGTTTTCTTTCAGGTTAGGTTTGACACGTGCTCAAGTATTGCTAGTTATGCACATATCAAAACAAAGAAACTGAAAACAAAAAAACTGGTTATTTCTTATGTAATGTGGTGTCCAATAATATCTTCAGAGAAAGGAGAGCAGCAAATGATTGCCTTTTCTGGATATCTCTTTCCAAAGACACCATAAATGAGACATTTGTGGATAATGTTACTTTTGAGAATACTGGTTATGAGGTGAAATGTCTACATGAATAAGTGTTAAAATGACTATGACATATAATACATAAATATATATATTTTTCTATTTTTGAATAGCTCAATGGTGATACGAGATTTAACCTTGCGCAGTGCTGCTAGCTTTGGCTCTTTTCATCTGATCCGCTTGCTTTACGATGAATACATGTTTTACTTAGTAGAACATCGTGTTGCTCAGGCAACAGGAGAGACACCTATTGCAGTTATGGGAGAGGTAAGATAATATGTAATAGACAAGACTGATAGATTTAGTGATGAATTTGGGTATGTGTCTTTGAAATTTTTTAAACATCTATGTGGAGCTGTAGGATGTTTTGCAATATAACAATAGATTGGGTTGCAAATACATACAACAGTTTCAAACTGAGTAATGAAATCACACTGAATTCTAACAACCAATTATTTCCAAATGAGCTTGCTCCTTTACAAACCTGCACACAGATTCATGTGCACAGTTTGAAAAATGTTGATCAGCATACAACGTTTTTCCAGTTTTTGAGAACTGAATATTTTATGTGAAAATAAAAAAAGAACAGAGTAATAGGAAAGTTGCTTACATGGATCTCTTTACATGTATTTGCACACGTTTTGAATTCCCACAGAAATATTAACACAAGTGAGCTGGCTACCCCCATTGACTTGAGAAGGATGGCTTACATGCAGAATTTTGGCTTGTACGGTACTGTTCACATACATGTAATAAACAGCGTAGACATACATAAAGGTTTGCAACACAGTTGATTTTCATACACATGTTTTCAAGAATGTTGGTTTAAAAAACAGAACACAAGTCTCAATTCTAACCGGTTTTTTATACTCATCTATGGCATCTACAAGGCAAAGTTTATCTCATCC
The DNA here is from genome assembly GCA_031468815.1 of Morus bassanus. Taxonomy (NCBI): domain Eukaryota; kingdom Metazoa; phylum Chordata; class Aves; order Suliformes; family Sulidae; genus Morus; species Morus bassanus. The sequence goes on from CM062600.1 coordinate 56,939,484, forward strand.
CTCTTTTTCCCAGTTCCCTAGTTCATCTAACCTTTTATTTTGAGTGAGATGGTGAGGAATGCATGAATTGTCATCAAAGAATTGCTCTTCAAAAGTGCTGGAAAATGGATATATTTGATAATACACTAGATAGTTAATGGGACAGATTTGTTACATTTTTTACACTTGGGAGTCACTGTATCATATTCTATGTTACCAATAAATTCCAAGTCATTTTGCAAGTTGATTTGGCATCAGGTATCGTTCTTCCCTCAAGATGTATTGATAGGCTCACTAAATACTATAAATAGATGCTGTACTTTCAAGAGAAATTGGACATATCTCAGCTTTATTTGTCAAATGATTTTATTTCATGTGGCATGACATATTTCAGGAAAATTAAGTAACAATGTTTCTGCTTAGTGACCCATCAATAGTGTATTTGCTTAATCTCTGCCCTATATTTACGGTAAGGTACTACATAAGTATACAGTTACTAGATTCTTGTCTTCTTAACAGACATTGTGTATGTTACACAAAAATGTAGTGCAGGGTCTTCTAAAAAGTTCATGTAGACTGAAGATGGAGATATTATGAGGAAGTAAGTAATCCAAAACTTTTGGAGGTGAGAGGAGCAGAATAGAAGTAGTAAATATTCATTAAATGCTTGTCTTTCCGTGTTTCTCTATATTCAACGACTGTGACTGAAATAAAATGAGGAAGTCTAAGACTATGGTCTGACAAACACCGTAAGACAGTATAAACTGTTGTTGCAGCTGAGAAAAGCATTCTTAGTTTTTTTCCCTTCCTCTTCTCCCAGCTTTGGACACAGATATTGGCAAAAATCTTCTGAAGAAGACTGGTATCATCATTATGGTTAGAAATGTATTTATCTAAATAATGTACTCCTTTCATCTGAGATGCATTGATGACATTTTGCTCTGCCGATTCTTATTTAAGGGAAAGTTAGAGGATTCAGGGAAGGAAAAGGAGGAAGGTTGTACATCTAGCTTGTGAGCAACTTTTTTGAAAAGGTCTTTTTTTGATCTAAATAAATTGGTTACCAGATTGTAAACCCTTTCTCAGCAGTGCCTTTCATCTACTTTATAGGTAGATTTGCAACACTGTGGCAGACCTTCATTTTTGTTCCAGCACAGTTAAAGTTGTCTCTGGGAAATTTTTAAAAGAGCTTTTTGTTAAAATATTGGCAGTTTAGAATGGATATCCACCATAATGTATGGCTTTATACAACACAGAAGTAGCTCACTTCGGGCAACAAGGCCCTGATGAAGTAATCTTAAAAAAGTTTGTACTTCCCCATTTTAATTTTTGAGGGTTTACTTAGTGATAATTGTCTTAATAAGCACAAGACTAGGATGGAATAGAAAATGAATTGCTGTACTACGGATGTGGCTGCAGCCAAGCTCATGCATTTGAATGCTGGCCTCGAACCAGTGGAGCACAGATCTACTCCATCACAGATAGTCTAAGTGCACATTTGCTTAAGACTGTGTCCAGGTTTTTTATTGTTTATTTTGCAGTTTGGTGATTTAAATGCTGTGTCCCCTGGAAATATGGACAAAGGTAAGCATTTTAATCTCTCCAGTGTATAATTCTGTATAAAGCTAATGTGTCTCTTTGAGCAAAGTAAGTCCTTATGTTTTAAAAATAGAGTAAAACAGAATTTAGAGCTATATTACGCTTTAAAGTGCATGTATATGTTATACAGATACGTTAATATATGGATACAATAAGCTATCTATGTAATATGTAGCTTATAGTAATGACTAGAGTATTGTATGTTTGTTTTAAAATAAGAGTATATTTTAAAGATGTTTGTTATTTACACAAATATTCCTATTTTTTTATGCAGAATTTAGTTGTATCTGATACGACAGAGGAGGGTAACAGCTGTGGGAAGAAAGACAGGAGTATGCTTATATATGTTTATCTGTAGTAAATGTTTTGCTAAGTGAAGAAGGCAGAATTGCATGCAGGTAGTTGTCATAACTTGTCAGTGAAGAGGATAGAAAGAAATGAGTTCCTTATAACCTCTTCATGCCATATTTTGACATACTTTCTTATACTGACTAGTTGAGTGATTTGGGGTGACTCAACCCCAGATCACTCAGCTAGCGAGTATATGAATGTATGCCAAAATTTAAGGTCAAGTCACCCCAAATCTCTTCACCTCAGTTTCCCTATCTGTAACTAAGAGTAACAACTCCTGCGCCATCATTTCTTAGAGATGAGAGGCATTTTGCAATATGAAGTTAACATTGTTTGTTAGAGATTGTTTTCAAGATTGCATTTATTTTTTTCCACATGCTGTATCAACAGAGGGTAACTCAAGTGATCAAAGCTGCGTCTGTTTACCTATTTGAGATAATAATTGACTTTTTCCATTAAAATTTTAAATTTTCAGTTTGCTTTATCAGATTGCTAGTCTTCCCTGTATTTTTGTATTTCAACTCTTATTTGTAAAATAAAGGCCCTTGTATTATAATTTTTTCCCTTTGTGCTAGTTTCATGGTGGTTTGTTTGTGCAGATGAGGGCAGTGAAGTTGAAAGTGAAATAGATGAAGAGCTGGATGAAAATGGAGAGCCACAAGCCAAGAGGGAGAAAACAGAGCTAAACCAGGCATTCCAGGTGGGCTGCATGCAGCCAGTGCTTGAAAGTGGAGTACAGCAGAACCTCCTGAACCCAGTTCATAATGAGCACATTGTTGCCACTACTCAGACTATCAGACAATGCAGTGCTACTGGAAATACATATACTGCAGTGTAACATGAAACCTCCCACTCCTGACACCCCCCCATTGTGTTAAACCCTTTGGGTTTAATATGAAAAAAAAATAAAGATAATTAAGTCTGAAGGTTGACTGTTGTCAAATTTTAGCTGTGCTGAACATTATTTTATTGGAGTTGTTAAATGGAATGGGTGTATGTATTTTGCCCGATCTGTTAAAAAAAAAAAAAATTTTTTTTGTAAACAGAATCATTTTACATTTGCCACTCAATATGAAGAGTTTTCTTAGTATCAAATGCAAGAAAGATTTTTGCAAAGCTTAATGTTAATGTTTTTGTCCTCTTATAATAATTTAAATTTTTTCATAGTTTTTAAAAATATTTTAATGTTATTAGTTATGATGATGATTTCATATAGATAGGTTTTTAATTAGATGCACTTCTGTGAAATATCAAAAGAACTATTTTCTTTGATTTACACTGGAGGCATACTTATTTGACAGCAGTTGTATCACATTTGTTATAAAAGGTGCTTTTCATTGGACAAGAAGAAGACACTATTTTGATAAAATTGTGAGCATTCAGGGGGAATTTTTGTAATAATGCTGGAGGGTTGGGAAGATCTCCTAGTTTCTTTCTGTGAGCAAGAAGCAAGTTTAAATGACACAATTGTGACAGAATTTGGTAATGTGTACGTCACAAACGTACCTCATTATCTGACCATCATATAAACAATGCAAGCTTCCTTTAAAATCAACAGTTCCAGATATTATTTGCATACCAGTTCCTCTGTTTTGAAGACTACTGATTCTATATATTTGGGGCCACTGAACAGGTGCTTTCAACTGTTGAGTGGTACTGTAGTTGTTAGAAACTGAAGCTAAAAAAGAAGTGACTTGATTATTATTATTAATTTTAAGTGTATGTGCTACTTATGCTGAACTGGACATACAGGAAAACATTCCATTTGGATGACTTTCTTCTATTCCAGGTCTTTTCCTACTAGTGGTTCAATCTGCTGCTCTTAGAAAAGATGATTTATAGAATGCAAGGAATGTAGCAACCTGCATCATTTTCCTTTCAAAAAATATTTCCTTGTTGTTAAAGTGGATTTAAATTTTTACAAAAATTAGATAAGGCAGTGTAACTGGCACACCTCACTTGTACTTACTCCCAGTTGTGTAGAATTTGAATAGGTGGCTAGACGGACCATTGCCATTTAAGAATGTACATCAGGGATCATTGTACCTCGGCTATTACATGGTGCCTTAAACAGAACTGAAGCTAAGACTTATAAGTTTTTGTTATTCTTAACTCTTGAATTAGTTCAACAAGGTGTGCCTGTCATTTTCAAATTCCCTAAGAAGTAAGGACAGGTTACATAGCCTTCAAAAGAATAAAAGGATTTTTTTATTATTAAATGATTTTAATATCCCTCTTAGAATGACAATAAACCTATTTTTTCTTGTTTCTAGCTGGATTTCACTTTATTACAAATAAAATTTGCTTGGGAATTTGGAAAGCAAAACTAGCTTTAATACCAACTTCAAATGTCAAAATATATTGACCATAGTCCCAAGCATGATTATATATTTTCTAAACCCTTGTCTACTTTTAATTTTAAAAGCGAAAAAGAAATAAAAGAGCAGGTACATAATGCAGTGCATGTTTTCAATTTCTATATTTTGTGGGGTATCAGCCAGATATTACATTTTAATGGTTAAGTAATGACTGTTTATAGACACCATATTAATTGACATTAAACAACTCAAATTTTTCTTCTTAAACATTTCATTATGCAGACACATGAATTTGCTACACTAAAACAGTGGAATTAAATAAGCAAAAAAGCCAAAAAGTGAAGGAGAGCACAAAAAGATCAACTTTACAGAAAAGACTGTGTAAGAAAATTAGGGATTCTTTTATTTTGGTTTATCTAGAGTGTGTGAAAATGACTTTAAAGTCATACATACCAAATGGGAGAAGAGCATGTAAAATGAACAGCCTATTTACAGCAAACAAGTCTGTTGCTAGAGTTTACATATGCTCCAAATACAGCTGCACATCAACTACTACAATGTCCTAACATTATTGGTGTATAAAATTAAATTTTAATTCCTTTGGAGAATTTGGAGGTGAACCCATCCTGCTCATTCTATGTAGGCATAATTCCTACTAATGCCAGCAGATGGCTTTTGCCTCAGTTAAAAATATAAAGTGAGGTTTATATTCATTATTTCAAAACTCATGAATGCACTGAATCTCATTATAGATTTTGTTCTCACATGTATTGCTCAGTGTGTCCTGATTTTTCCTTGGAAATCAGCACATCTGTACCCTTCACCAAAAATGCTAAAACTAAGCTGTGATAAATATTTACTCCCCTTCATTGTGCATTATAAGATGTTTACAAGTAAAATAAAGTCAAATAATTAAACTTTTTTTTCAGCTTTTTTTTAATACTGTAATACTTGTTTCAATTTTTGTGTTGGTGGACCTATAATGTTTTATTATTGTCCTTTCTTGGTTTAATGTTGGATTTGTTGTTGCTGAGAAAAGAGTACGATTGTAATAGGTAAATCTAGATTGCTAAAAAAGGTGGGACCTGAGTATCTTTCATTATTGAGCTCCCCACTCCACTCAGTTGTTCACTGTTCACAAAGTGCAAAACAAAACTGAGCAAAAATCTTGAATACAAAAATGGAATGTATTTCATAGCTTCTAAAAGCAATGAGTTATCAAAACAAATTGGAACTATCCCAGGTTCAGAAAACTGAATGGAGTCTGTATTATGCTTAAATTCTAAAGATTTTACCAGATTTTTTTAGAAGGATTATGTTACTGTAAGCTGTGTTGTATACTTACAGGTCTGGGGGGTCTTCTGTTTTGTTTTTACATTTACTGAAATTTTAATCAAACACTTAGATAAAACATTTTGCACACTCTTGCTATTTAATAGTTGGGTTTTAGTAATCATTGAACTACAGAGATACGAATACCTCAGTCCGTATTCTATAATGTATAGCATGCGGTTGCATTGCCACACCAGCTCTGAAGTCTTCTGCTCTGGAGAGGTGTAGCATGTATCCACAGGGTAGACATTATGAGCAGTGACATCGTTTATGTGTTTTACCTAATCTTGACATGGAATCCAAAATAATTATTTTAGAGGCATTTCCCTCATTAGCACAAATAGTACAGTGAACAGTGTGGGCTAATGGGTATTGTTGAACTACCTTTTTAAAACACAGGGCCCAATTTTCAAAAGTTTTATATTTATTAAAATTTGTTGGTACATTTTCATCTTTCTCATGGTAAATCAGTTTTAAGCTTTTTTTTTCTGTTTTCAATTATTATTTCTGTGTTTTGCTCTTGTACTGTAGCATGCTCTAAGCACCTTCTTTTAAAAAAAGTTCCATAAAAATTTGGAAAAGAGATATTAAATTATTTACCTATAAAATGATGATTTACAGCATTACTGCCTTTAGTTCAAAAAATAAGAAAATAGATAATGTTCTGTCATGCAGGAATGTATAGGTCTATATACAACTTTAATTTAAAGCGAGGTATTTTTAAATGTAACACTTCTTTTGTTCACCTTGTTTTCCTTAGGAAAAATGATCTCATATCTTTGTCATTCTCACCAATTGACATCTGCACCGTTTAGAAAAAATTTTATATTAGAGATGCACTGCAATCCAATTTAATTCAGAATGTTTTTACAAAATAAAACCAACCATTGATAGCCATAAAAGTGCTGACAAAAAATAGATTTATTTGTAATATAAGTATACAACAATAATTTCAGAGTTTAAGACATTCATTTGAGAGCAGTATGAATTTCTGAAAATTGGGCCCTTGTCTCTCTAACAGGACACCATCTTTGTATATGGTTTAAAACAATAAATAGAATTCTAGTATCTCTGCTAATTTGTTTGGTGATTTAAGACAAATAATAAAAACTGGAATAGAAGCATAAACACACAGTGCTAGTTCTAGTATTAGAAAATTAATTTGATATAATGCCTTGCATTAACCCTTTGAGCATTGTAAGTAACATGATGGGAACAAAGCTTTTTAGATAATTTAATTAGTCCATTGAGCATATACTCTGAAATAGCTGATAGTGTTGTAGAATTCTTTTTAATTATGTCTAAAGTAAATACTTGCATACTATACGGGAATGGTTTTCTTATAGGAGGCTCAATAGATGTAGGCAAAATATTCACTGCCATTGATGTATACTGTGTAATAGAAAACAGTACTTCAGCTCCCTTGTTTTCGTAATTGCATAAATATATAAAGAAAATCAAACATATGTTTCTACAGATATTAAGTTCTCTACTTTAAGATGCCTTTAGAAGATAATGGTTTAGAAAATATATTCAGACTATTTTGAAAATCTGAGGTAGGATAGTATTGCAATACTCCAGTACTGTAAAAGAGAATTTTTAGGATTAAAAGAAGGCTTAGTGAAGAATAAATTTTGCAGAATATTTGGTATGTTTGCATTGAAATTTTTGGCAGTGTTTTTGATAAACAAGAACAAAAAGTACAATATTTTATTGATATTCTTTTTAAAACTCAGTCACTGCAATAATGACTAGCTAAAATATTAAGGTATTGTATTCATCTTCATCTACAGGGCTATAGTTTGGATGGCCCTTATTGAATGTCAGAATTTTAAAAGCAACCTAGGAATTGCACAAGCCTTTTGCCATTTTAAAAAGCCCCTTTGTTCTCACAAATACTGCTTACAAGAACAAAGGAACAGTGCAGTAGCAAGTAGAGAATCTTTGAACTTATGGATAGAAATGCCACCTTAGCAAGTGTGAGAGTACAATACATTTTCTACTTGTTTCTTGCAATATCACTCAGTCAGCAAACACTAAGTGCAGCTGTACTTATTTAAGTCTAGCTGAGGGCAAAAAAAAAAGGGTCTCATTTTAAGTTATTTAATGGAATTATGTCAGTAGTATAGTGCAAGTAAGTTGTAAACATTTTTAGTCAGTTAATGCAAATTTATGCATAATTAATTAACATAAATGCAATACTCAAAGGGTTTTAATTTAACAACTTTTTTTATTCATAATTTCCTGTAAATGCTTCTGAGTTTGCATGCCTTGATCATTGCTGCTAGTGATTTTATGTGCCAGTAGACCTGAGTTTAATTTACCAGTTTAACTAAGAAATAGTAAAAGCCACTTACAAAGCGACTGCCTAGTGTTTGTTTGAAGTAAAAAATGCCTTAGTTTGAAAAAGATCATTTTAACTCTTGTTTTCTTCTGTTTTTTTTTTTTTTTTTTCTTTTCCTGTTGAAAAAGTAAATTAGCATTTTGAGATTGGAAGCCCTGAGTAGTTAAATATTTGGGAAGAATTGTTCTTGTAGATTGCTCATTAAGGCTGAAATTCATTGCAGAAAAGAAGGCCCAGAACAAGCCTATGAGCATCAAATGAGCCTCACTTAAATCTAAATCAGGAAAATGTTCTTTGTATGTTTTTAAGCACTTTCTTGATTATGGTGCAAACATCTTAGAGGAGTTTTCAGTTCTGGATGAGTTTTACTCTGAAATAATAAATGTCTTTGTAAGAGGAATTTAGACTTCGGAGGAACAACCTTGCATGGATTGGTATTTACCAGGAACTCAGTTCAATTCTTTTTGACTCACTGATACCAGCAAGAGCTTTTTACACAAAGAATACTTAAAGGGTTCCCCAAGTAAAGTTTCCTTCAACACAATATTAAAGTGATTGCCTTGTGTTTAAACATTAAATATCTATCTTAAAGTAACCCAATTAAGCAACTTAAAATACACTAGGAAAATACCACTTTGTACCAAAGCAAGTTGCCCATCTCCACTCATCTTCACTGAAAATTTGGATTTACAGTTAATAACCAATGAGGCTGTTAAAGAAACTTTGAGTGCCTTTCAAAAACTTGGAAAATTGTGCCTGAGGTGGTAAACTTTAATTAGGTTAATTCTAGAGCTACCAATCAGTAATTTTATCATCACTCAGGGCTTTCTTACCTTCTAGGAAACTTCCTTTGTTGCATTTATTTTATACTGTATTATTTTTAAGTGCCATCATTTAAATTTCACTTAGTAAGTGGCAGATTACATTATTCAGTCCCACAGCACAGAAACATAACACTAGGACATAGTCAAACTTTTATTTTCCAGTTGACTGAATATATTATGTAAATGAGGTAAGCAACTTTTTGTAGATTGTATGTGTGAGATAATGTAATGTTCTTTTCCAGTTTTTGGACTACAGTTGAATATACTTTTTAATTATTTAAAGAAGACATCTTACAGAATAACGTGATGGTTTTTTTGTATAATGTATTTGATTTTGTAAATACGTATTTCCTGATGTGATTTTTGTGAGAAATGCTAAATCTTTTAGTATATCATGTCCTCTCAAAACTGGCAGGAGCTAAATAATAGTTTGTGGGCAATTTGTATTGTGTACTGTACAATAACTGGGGAACTTTTATAATTATAAAAATATATATTAACTTTTAGTGTGTTGTTTAAAAACATGACTGGAACATACTAAAGACAGTAGGATTTTTCTGAATATTTCAGACTTGAACTCAGGCTAGCTTTCTTGTGTTTTTCAAAACGAAATTGTGTCTTGTCTTTTAAAATCAATAAATTTGTTTTCTTGTTACAAACATATCTGAATTGCTTCAGTTTTTATATAGCGAGATATTTTGGATTGTGGTACTATTGATTTTGAGAGAAAAATTATTTCAACTTATGCCTTTTAAGTAAGACCGCAATTTTTTATTTAGCAGCAATAGAGCTAAGTAACGAATGTGTCTCGGACTGCAAAAGAAACTAATATTTTGAAGTGTCAATTCAATTAAGTAGCTGTCACATTCCCAGTAAGTACAGATAGTAATATACTTACTAATTTCTATATTAACAATAATTTCCCATTACAGATTTAGGTAGTTAACAGCTGTCAGCGAGAGGGCATGCAGACTTAGGCCTCCAGGAATTAGTGATGTCATTTCATTACTAGCAGAACCTACTTCTGCAAGTTTTTCTATAAATATTCTGCAGTATGCTAATGCATTGCATGTTTTGGCAGTTTCACAAAACATAGACAATGGCCTAATCTTATAGGGTCATATATCTTAAGGGTCTTTAGTATGTGTTGCAGGCACAGTTTCGTATAAAGAAATGCAGAATGTTATTTTAACTGGGGAGGACCCACCAAGAGCACCATCAAGAGATGGTAGAATATCAAAACGACTATTGGATACCAAGATTAAAACAGGTATTTCACACAAAACCGTGGAAAAGATAGAAAAGCTGCATCCTAAAGCTCATTTTTCTCAGGAAGTTCAGCTGTAAGTTATGGTCCAGTCATTGATTCCCTATCCTTTGATTTCAAGTAAAGACCAAAAGCTTAGTAGAGTACAACACTGGTTTCGGCAATGCATCCTACCAAACAAGACTATGAATTTTCTACACCAGTGACCAGCCACACCTATGTTTACAGAATACTCCGGATTGGTTTGCTAATCAAGACTATGACGTCATTGCCTAGCTGGTGCCTTGCTGGGCTGAATAGGTCTTGCTCCAGCACACTGCACAAGAGAACAATCTGTATAGAGACGTCTCCCTCTAGAGGGATCTCACACCAACTAACAGTTGATCTAGCCAACAGGCTATTTATCGAACACATATAAATGTATACATGTTCCTTTTCCGGGTTAAGTATAGGTGGCCCGTCCACCTAGAAGAAGTCCAGTAGTGATTGTCAAATTTGGTAGACAAGATGACGCGTCATGAGTACAAGTCCAATACAGTCCCCACATACTCTCTCTCTCCCTAACCGTTGTGAGCCAGAATTAGTTTTACCCCCCTGTGATGGAAACAGGGGAGATCAGTTTATTTTCAAATAATAGAATTACAATAAATCATTACAGTTTAACAGCTGTTCTTGTTTTACTAACAAATACATGTATAATATCTACAGAAGTAAATAAAGCCCAATTTGATATCTGTCGAGCTACTTTCTCTTGTCAGGACTTAGAGAGCCCAAGTTCTTTCAATAACTCATAATTGTCTGGGTGCCATTTTCCACATGCTCCAAGTTCTTTTCCACTGACAGTGTTATCAGGGAGACCCTGCAGAATTCAAGCTCTGCTGCTGTTGATATTAAAGTGGTTTAATTAGTTAACCGATGGAAGTTTAGTTCAGCATCCCAAAGTACTATGATCCAGACCTCAAAGCATGAAGCATAGCTGAAATGAAGGAGAAATTTGGAAATACTGGGTACTGTAAGAAAACATGAGTGTAAGAAGGGTTATAAGTGAAGCTTATTTTTATTACTTCTGTAAGGTCATTTTCTGCACAATGTTAATGATATGAGTAAGGTACATTCTATATCAAGTTATTTTAAGTGCATTTAATTTGACTTAGCTAAAGCGTTCACTTCAGTTATGTAAAATGACATACAGCCTGCAGCAATCCAGTGCGCACCAGTTGTTTAGTTCCATATCAAGGACTATGCCAAAAGTCACCTGAAATATAACCCAGTTATTTTTCCACAAAGGCGTCTGACCAAGACAAGGAAGAAACCTTGATCCATTTTCGGCACTGTTAACAGTATGCTAGAGAGAGTTTTTATTCTGACTTGATTCTGCTGATCTTATTCCAAATTTTGCTAAATCCCATTGTATATGTTCTTCCCCAATACCTGAATTAACCTAACCAGTAGTCCTTTTCTATTCAAAAAACAAAGCAACCCCTCCTTGACCATAATGTGCTGCTGATGTCAGTTTATTCTAAGCAATTTTATAAGCAGAACTGTTCTAGTAAGAATCACTTTGCATATAGATATTTTCCACTGGCACACTGCACAAAATCTGCTGCTGTTTTTATTATCAGAGTTTAGGGCAGACATAGTATGTCAGTACTTATTTAGTAACTAGTAGTTAATAAATCAGACATACTTTTGGAGATCTAGCTAGAACTGGTATAAAAAATTTGCTGCCTCAAGCTGTTTTCTCTCTGCAGCTGGATGTTACCTTTCCCTACAATGAAGCCACACTAATAGATGGCACAGTTCTGGTTTAGCCACTTTGCTCAAACTGCTGCTGAAAGTGGTCTGAACTAATGTCTCCGCTGCTGGAGACATTTGTTGGTTAGAGAGCCCTGACAACTTGCTGAAAGCACAAGTGCTCAGATTCTTTATCTTCTTTCATGAAGTATTACTGGCAGAAGTATATTTACAATACTTAAGTTGTTAAAGCACAGTTTAAGAAAGCTACCAGTAGTAGTATTGTGAACAGGAATATCTGAATACCCCTTAGTATGCACTGTACAAGAAGGGTTTGTGAACTGGTCCTTTGCAGAAATTGTGATTTGAGGTTGTATTGTCTTCCACCAATATTGAAAGACTGCAGCAATACCTGAAGAAGCTGCTATAGGAACACATCGATTGAAGATAGGGTCACAAAGGATAATGTAGTTGCAACACAGGCATTGAATTTACTGGCCTATGTGAGTGACAAGGTGACTTTTGCTAAGAGCAGTAGCAATCACTTTATCCTTTTATTTCCCTAGTTTTCAGCAGTTTCTGATGAAAAGTTTAGACTCCTCTTCTTCCTCCAGTTTCATCCAAGGAAACCAAACAGCCAAAATCAAAAGGTGTAGTAAGTAACATAGCAAGGAAATGGGACAGCCCTAGCCTGGAAAGTCCACTTTCACCAACAAAGGGAGGCTTGGATCTGAAGTAGCATGGCATGCTCCCCAGTTCTTGATGGTTCTTTTCATGGGCTTCAGGGTCACAGAAGAAAGACTTCTCTCTGGGATCCGCCAGTGACCAGCATGATATCAGTCATTTCAGGTTGATAGCATGACGTAGCAAGTAAGAAAGCTGTCACTTTGATGTTGCTCAGCTGTTGGAATAATGCTCCCACCTAACTCATGGATCTCATCTCTGCATGAAAGAGATTTCCCCAAATGCTGCTTGTTGTAGAGCTCAGACAGAGCTGCCTGATGCTTTCTGTCACATTTGTTAGGTGCAGCTGTCTCCTTGCTATGGGATCAAGGCAGAATTCTCTGAAAGGACTTTAAGAGTGTGTATTACGGTCACAGATGTGATACACAATAGCTTTTGCAACCATACTTATCCTCAAAGTTTTCAAAGGTGCATTTTTTCCACAGGAAAGAAAAGCTGAATAGTTCTGAAGTTACATTGGCTGTATGTGTGAAATACAAAAACATTTTATCCATAAATATGGCTAATCATCACCACATAAAAGATATCATTCCCTTCCTGTGGACTTCTGGTAGAGGGTCCATTTTGTGTGTCTTTGGAAAGCACAGTCCTTCTATCTGTACACTTTGCCTCCATCCACTTATTATGGCAAATCCAAATAAAATTAATGCTTTGACTACACCAACTGCATTACAGTTGCACATGAATCTATGGGGCCCAATGGGATTAATCCCAGGGTACTGAAAGAGCTGGCTGATGTCATGGTGGTACCTCTCACCATTATTTTTCAAAGGTCTTGGGAGACTGGAGAGGTCCCAGTCTTCTGGAAGCTGGCAAAGGTTGTCCCAATTTTCAATAAGGGAAAGGAAGACCCTGGTAATCACTGGCCTGTCTCATTTCAGTGCTCGGTAAAACTATGGAGAAGGCTATTCTGGGAGTTACTGAAAAACACTTGAGAAACAATGCAGTCATTGGTCGTAGCCACCATGGGTTCATGAGGGGAAAGTCCTGTTTAACTAACAATTTCCTTTTATGACAAGGTCACCCATCTAGTTGACCAAGGGAAGCCAGTAGATGTGGGTCTTTTTTATTTTAGCAAAGCTTTCAATACTGTCTCTCACAGTATCCTTCTGGACAAAATGTCCAGCACACAGCTAGACAAGTCCATAATACTTTGGGTGAGCAATTGGCTGGTGAGTCAGGCTCAAAGACTTGGAGTAAACAGGGTTACATCAGGCTCGCTGCCAGTCACTAGTGGGGTTCCCCAGGGCTTGATTTCAGGGCCAGTGCTCTTTAATGTTTTTATAAATGATTTGGAATTTACATTAAGGAAGTCTGCCAATGACACTAAACTAGGAGGAGCTGTGGACTCCCTTGATGGTAGAGTGCCTTACAGGGAGATCTGGATAGACTAGAGAGCTGGGCAATCACCAACTGTATAAATTTAACAAGAGCAAGTGCCAGATTGTCCACCTAGGACAGGGTAATCCTGGATATATGTACAAATTGGGGGATGAGAGGCTGGAGAGCAGCCCCATGGAAAGAGATCTGGGGGTTTGGGTTGATGGCAAGTGGAATATGAGTCAACAGTGTGCCCTGACAGCTAAAAGGGCCAACTGTGTCCTGGAGTGCATCAAGCACAGCATAGATAGCTGGTCGAGGGAGGCGATTGGCCCACGCTACACTGCATTGCTGTGGCCCCACCTCGAGTACTGTGTGCAGTTCTGGGCACCTCAATATAAGAAAGACATCAAACTACCAGAGTGTGTCCAGAGGAGAGTGATCAACATGGTGAAAGGTTTCAAGGGCAAGGCTTATAAGGAGTGGCTGAAGTCACTCCATTTGTTCAGCCTGGAGAAGAGAAGGCTGAGGGGTGACCTCATCACAGTCTAGAACTTCCTCAAGGGGGGCAATGGAGGGGAGGTGCTGCTCTCCTCTCTCTGGTGACCAGTGATGGGACATGAGGGGATAGAATGAAGCTGTGTCAGGGGAAGTTCAGACTGGGCATTAGGAAAAGGTTCTTCACTGAGAGGGTTGGTCAGTCACTGGAACAGGCTCCCCAGGGAAGTGGCCATGGCACCAAGCCTGTCAGAGTTCAAGGAACGTCTGGATGATGCTCTTAGTTATATGGTTTAATTTTAGGTAGTCCCACAAGGAGCAGGGAGTTGGACTTGATCCTTATGAGTCCCTTGAGATATTCTGATTCTGTGATTCATCCAGCTATGATCTCAAGAAAAGAGATAGGCAGACACTCTGAGGTAGTCAGAACATTTATTTGTTGTGATCTGATACCTGATTTTCTTTTAGCATTTCCGATGTTTCAGGGTGTGTATTTTTTGTTCACATCTCTCCTTGTGACACTTGAGTGACATAAAGACTCTCCATAGACCTTTTCTGAATGGCTCTACAGAAACTAGAGTGTCATCTTCTTTTGCCTTGTCCACAGCTGAAAAGGCTACTGATACTTGTTTCCTGCCATTGTTCTCTTGTTGCTGTCATCCTTTTTTCATTCATTCTGAAACCCAATGAAATATGTAGGGCTTAGTGGATGATGCTGATGTGGATACCAGGGTACAAATAAGCAAAGAGTAGTTGTTATGCTTTGAAGTTACAGCTTCTACAAAGGCATTTCCTCAGGTGCAAGCTGGCCTTTAAAAATCATGTGGCCTTTTCTGTTGAATTTTCATGGTCTTTGGTGGTTTATGGACCACTTTAAGTTGTGCCTGATCGAGGCAAGTGGTACTTCGGCTTGAGTCATGCACACGGTCATAAGGAAAAACTAATAAAAGAGTTAATTTTTTTTTTCAAAATGCATAGCAGGAAACTCAAATTCTTAAACACCCTGGAGAACCTAAGCAAAAAATGCCCATCAAATACTTGAAACAGGATGTTAGCATTCAAGATACAGTAGAACAGCCATGAAGTGCCTGGAAAAATAAGAAAACCCACTGAGTAGCAATGTGGCCCAGCTGTTAGACTAGCTAGGGACTCAACATAGGCCATTGCACTTCTCTGCACTGCAACTTCCCCCTATTTTCCTGGACAGGTCAGTTATTACCATTTACAAAAGGGAAACTAAGACTATTGCTTTCATTTGTCTTTCTGAAGTGCTTGGCTATAATGGTAAGGAACATATACTGACATATACTGGTGAGGCTGCACCTTGAATACTGTGTTCAGTTTTGGGCCCCTGATGACAAGACAGACACTGAGGTGCTGGAGCGTGTCCAAAGAAGGGCAACGAAGCTGGTGAAGGGTCTAGAGAACAAGTGCTGTGAAGAGCAGCTGAGGGAACTGGGGTTGTTCAGTCTGGAGAAAAGGAGGCTGAGGGGAGACCTTATCGTTTTCTACAACTACCTGAAAAGAGGTTGTAGCAAGGTGGGTGTTGGTCTCTTTCTGAAGTAGCAAGTGATAGGACACGAGGAAATGGCCTCAAGTTGTGCCAGGGGAGGTTTAGATTGGATATTAAAAAAAATTTCTTCACTGAAAGGGTTGTCAGGCACTGGAACAGGCTGCCCAAGAACGTGTTGAGTCACCATCCCTGGAGATATTTAAAAGACATGTATATGTGGCACTTAGGTACATGGTTTAGTGGTGGACTTGCTAATGTTAGGTTTACAGGTGGACTCAATGATCTTAAAGGTCTTTTCCAACCTAAATGGTTCTATGATTCTAAGTTGCACCAGGGGAGGTTTAGATTGGATATTAGGAAAAATTTCTCTCCTGAAAGAGTGGTCAGGCATTAGAACAGGCTGCCCAGAGAGGTGGTAGAGTCACCATCCCTGGAGATGTTCAAAAAACATGTAGACGTGGCACTTCAGGACATGGTTTAGGACGCATGGTGGTGTTGGGTTCATGGTTGGACGTGATGATCTTAGAGGTCTTTTCCAACCTTAATGATTCTATGATTCTGAGCTTATTGTGATGTCTGGAAGAGAAAGAACTTTTCTCATTAACACCATCAGATCCTATACCTTAAAACCCACTAAGCCAGATCATAACTGTAGTTGCTCTTTACTTTAAAAGCAATGGGGCTCTGCAGACACAGCAGACCAACTGGAAAAGACTGTGAAATTCGAACCTAGTTCTGTGTTGCAGCACTTGTCACATTCCGAGGTGTTTTTTGTAATCAGCAATTCATGTAGCTGGCAAATGGACAGGGTATGCCTATGAAACAAATGTTGGTTGGTCTATTCTAGCCTTCAATGTCAAAAGAGAAGCTTAACAATAATTTTTAATAGACTTTATTGTTGCACGACTAAATTTAAATTTGGTTCACATTTCTAAGTATAAAATACTTGCTGTAGCAAGAGATGCTGAAAACTTAGTGTTTATAATATTAGTGAAGAACTAGTTGGTTCTTAATTTCATACCTACTGATATTGCTGCGTTTGTTGATAGCCAATGATTGACAAAACTGGATTAAAAACTGTTTTCCTATCACTTCCACAGATCAATTTTGAAACAAAAATGGTGCATTCTACACAATAAAGCATTCACAATGAGGTAGCAGTTTCAGGTAAGCAACATCTTGAATAGTGTTTCCAGTCAAATTTTGGTGGAATTCACCATACAAGCGATATAGTAGTACACAGTTCGAGCAATAACCCTTGAAGTTATTTCCTCAGATTCTTGACTAATACCATAGTTTAAAGAGACTGATAGAAATCTGGATAGGAAAATGATCAGAAAGTAGAAAAGCAGAATATAACTTAAATAGATAGTCAGTGGAAAGTTTTTTCTTGGCTGATTTACATAACAATTCAAGATCTCCATTAAAGGCTAAAAGGAACTAAAAGCTAAAGTTAAAATTCCCTGTCTTCTGTAGTCCCAGCTCACACAAGCTGTTATCAGTCAAACTTTCAGGAATACAGGGGTTTATTTCAGATACACTGTCCTCTTGTTGGACTTGATAATTTAAATTGCTTTATGCCTTCAGAAAATAGACTTGCCCTGTATATGTTTGGCGAAAGGTTGTAAAGCAGAAATTATCTCAGACCTCTTCCCCCCATGCCCTCCTTCCCCCCCCGCCCCAAGAAAAAAAAAACCAAACAATGTATATTTGGTTCAGGAAGCAACCTTGCTGCATCACACTCACTGTTGCAGCCAAGTACTGTACTGGAGCCACAGCCATGTAGCTGTTTAATGGTTTAGTGGTGGTGCCTGAAGCTAAAAAGGAAGCAAGGCTGCAAGTTGAAACCGAGGTGGTAAAAGCAGCGATAACTATTGTCCGAAGTGGGCAAGCCTCTTCTGTGGGGCACTGTTTACCCCTTTTGGGTGTGAGAAGTAGTAATGCAGCTGAGGACTAGGTGGTCAGTGGCACACCTCCACTGAGGTGAGGCAGTCATCCAGTAAAGATACTGGTACGAAAAAAGATACTATTCTGTCTCCTTCCACATGTGAAAAAAATTTACTCCTCCAAACTACCCTTGCCGCTTTCTTTTTCAGGGCATTGTGAACAACAGCAACATCATGCCTGTTGCTCCATTTTAGGACTGGTGTATCATCAGGCTCTCACATCTGAAGAGGAAGAATCTATCTGCATGACATTTCCTGCTTATCCACTGCACTTCTACAGCTTTTAGTCTGGCATTTGCCCTATATTTCAGCTACCTATAGACACTTTCTTCTGTACTCAAGAAACGCAGTCTTGCTTTCCTTGTATTTATTCAACCTTTCACTGCAATGAGGAATTTGACAGCCCAGAAATCCCCATTGGGTACATTTGGCCTAGAGGTTAGTTAAGTGTCTGTGGCGTTCGCTTTGGGTATAAGCAAACCAGCTGAGTGCCAAAGCACTTACTGCATGCAGTAAGCTATGCACAAACACCTGATGGCAAATGCAGATTGTCTTGTTCCTCCTTCAAACAGGGGTAAATAAAATCAAATTCCTTCACGGAAGAATCGAAAGGTGATACTTCGTTTTCATTCTCAGAGGGGGTAATTAAATCCAGGCAGAGAACTGTGCTATTGCAGTGACAGAATTGCGTTGTCTTTACCGGCAAACCACCCTGGTGGTGCAAAACACAGGTTCAGCAACATGCGTGCCACTTCAGTACATCTTGTGGCTTATGTGGCTCAGAGGAACAAGTCTCTGAGTAGTTGGGAGATCACCTCTTTGTACAAGAAGACAATCCTTTTAACACAGTTGGGTTGTGTACATTTGATTCCTTTCCACCCAGCTGGAGAGGATAGCCCAAGTCACCATTTGGGTCCACAGAACACTCCTGACATACATACTACAGTAACGTCTGGAAACTCAGTGAGCTGAGGCCCGTTTAAACTTCATACAGTACTTTTAAACTCAGGCCACTTCTCAAATATTCATTAATTAACCTTCACAGTGCCTCTTTGACACAGAGGCATGCAAACAAACAAAAGTGACCAGTGGGTTGTTTTGTTTTTTTTTTTTTTTTTTTTTCCTTTTACCGGGACATGGACACACACCAAAAACAAAACCCCAACAAGAAACGAGCAAGGAAAACGTTTGTATGGAAGTATCGACACCTCCTGCTTAGTATTACAGTTAGACCCTTATGCTCTTAGAGTGAAGGGGGAAACACCGGGGAGGGAAAAGCCAAATTATCTGGGGGTCAGCGAACCCTCTCCTGGTACCGACGCCCCGGCGAGAGCCGCCGGTCAGCTCACCCGCAGGGCCTTTCCCCACCAGCCGTGCCACGGCCCCGGGCCCTCCGCCAGCCGCCGCGGCCCGGGAGCAGGGGCGGCCGGCGGCACAGAGGACGGCTGCCCCGGAGCCCCCGGCTCCCCGCCAGGCGCGCCCCGCCGCCGCGACGGGGTCGCCGGGGGGCGCCCTGTGCCCGGCCGGCAGCGGGGCCGCGCCGCGGCCCGGAGGGTGTCGCCCCCCGCCGCCGGCGGCCCCGCCTTACCCTGCTCCGGCGCGGCTGAGTGGCTGAGAGGCGTTTCGGGGGCGGGCGCCAGGCTGCGGTACAGGTGTCCCAGCAGGCGGGGAAGCGCTCTTTTCGGCGAAGCCTCCTCAGCGGCTCTCCCTCTGCCCTAGCCACCGCCGCCTGGGCTGGCAAGAAGAGGCGACAGCATCCAGCAGATCCTCCGGAGCGCAGCTCGTCGGGTGGCAGCCGGTCTCGGCAGAGAAAGCGGGGCAGCGGGATCATGGCCGCTTCGTCTTCGCACACAGGGGAATCGCTGCGGTGCGGTGTGAAGCTGTTCCTCGCCGGGGAGGAGCAGGCGGCAGGGCTGCAGCTCGTCACCCCCAGCCAGAAAGCCCTTGAGCTGGAGGTGCAGCTGGGAGAGGAGGACGCGGACGTGACCGTGACAGACGGTAAGTACCGAGCCCCGCCGTGCCGCTGCCGGCCGCCCCCTCGGCATCCTCTTCGCGGGGGGACACCGGCTCCGCCGGGAAGCGGCTGGCCCCGGAGGGGGCCGGGTACTTCTCTTTGGGGGCTCGGGGCGGGGGGAGAGGCTCCGTGGCCCGCCGGGCTGTCAGCGCCGAAAGCGACCCCGGGGCGGTGCGGGGTTGTGCGGCGTCCAGGTGCCGGCAGCGGGCGGGCGGCGCGTCCCGGGCCGTTAGCGGCCGTTGCGGGGCCGTTGTTGGGGGCCGGGGTGCGGCGCGGGCCGGGGGCGGTGGGGCCGCGCTCCACCCGGTGTGGGCCCGTGGGGCGGGGGGACGGCGCCAGCGCCGGTGGGCGCCTCGGCACCTGCCCCGGTGGGCGCCGGGCTCGGCGGCGGCAGCCCTGGCCCCGTCGGGGTCGGCTCAGCCCTTGGGGCCGGCGGCTGATGGAGGTGCTTTCCTCGGGCGTGCCGAGCTCCGGGGCGGAGGTGGGAATGAAAGAGTAACAAAGGGGTGGTGAGGGGCCAGCCTGAGCTCCGGACGGTGTCAGGCAGGCGGCCCGCGGGAACCGGCCCGCAGAGCGCGGCCCCGCAAAGCGCTGCCCTTTCTACAGCTTTCCCGGCTGCCGTGTTACGAGCTTGTCGGTGTCAAGCTGCCCCTCTGCAGTACCAAGTTGCTTTATCGGGGAAGGGTGCAAACAAGCACGTGAAGGTTGTTTTTCTTCTCTGTTCTTGACCGTTGTTAAGTTTTTGTAGCTTTAGCCAGGGATGGTGAGAAGAGGTCCTTCCCTCTTATCTGAAGGACAAGGTCTTGATTTCTTCCTACGGCGCCAAGTGGAAGAGACAAAATAACAATACTGGAAAGCGAAGGAGATAAAGAAGCCACTCAGGCTGTGTGAACAAAATTCGTTTGTTTTTCTTCTGCTGCTGCCTGTCGGGCAGCTGTGCTGAGAGGGCAGCAGAACACAGCAGTGTCTCAGGATGCGCTGTGCTGCTTGGAAAATCCAAACCAGGCCAGAAGGGCAGCGCTTAGCCCTGAAGTAATTCTCTCTGGCTCTGTTACTTGTAGATAGGCTGTCTAAAGGTGCACAGGTGACATCTGCATGCATGCACTTTACTTACTTTCTTGAAAGCAATACTTTTTTCGGATCTGTGTCTTTACAGGGTAGTAGCAGAGCTGACATGTTAAAATAAAACAAGGTTCCTGAATCTGGGTAGTGGGAAGACTGGGCAAAAACTGAAATTGCTGTATGTATAGAAAGTAATTAGAAATGGTCTCACTGAGGTGGGTGGATATGAGACCAATCCTAAGCAGGTCTAGACACACAATACCTGTTGTGGCTTTGATGTTTCAAAAGTGATCTCAAGAAGTTCTGAAAGGATTTCTGGAATAGATGGATTACAGTCGTATTTGGTTTGTGGTCAGAAGTGTAAATAAATCAGTTCATAAGCCAGTTGATACTGGGTATTTGCTTGTGCTATCAGTCATTTAACACATCATTTAAAAAAGCATGAGTGGCAAAACCTGACCACTAATGACAGCTGACACGTGTTTCAGTCTTACAATGTATTAATAAATTAAGACTGGCCTGTAGTTACTGTTCTCTTGTTCTTTCATTTCCTACATGCTTATTCTTGCATGCATGTGAATGAAGGAGCTGCTGGAAGCAGAGTGAAATTCCAAGTTACCAGTGGGTTTTTTTTGTTTTTGTTGGGTTTGTGTTTTTTTATTGGAAGGGCTCACATGGGACACAAGTGTCAACTTTGAAGATATAGAGGGGATACATATATATATATATTTATGGCCAGCAACACTGGAGCATAGTTTACTAAAGAATTGTTTGATAAGTTTTGGGTGAGAGTACATCAATATATTGTTGTTGCTAAGAGCGGGGAACTTTGCAAACTTGTTTTGGGGTGCAAGCTGTCTTCTTTAATCTTTTTCCTTTCATATGAAGATGTTCAAGCTGTGCCCTATCAGACCCAATGGTAACACAAATCTTTTTAGTGTTATCTGGGAGTTCAGTAACTTGATGCTTGAATACTTTGTCTATTAGGTGAGAGAAAAAGTCTGGAAATGGCTAGATGACATACCCTATTATTAGCACTGCCAGTGTAGTGTGTTTTTCTAGGATTAGTATCTGCTCAGTAGAATGATCTTACTATTATTTATGTTGTCTTACCTAGGATGGACAATTTTGCTGTGAAAAGAAAAACTGTTTTCTTATAAATCTTGAATAGAATTGATCATACTGTGGTGCCTTTTGGTGTTGGTGGTAAGATAAAGGTTATTTAAGCATTAAAAGAAATTGGCATAATTTGAAGTGTTGACTTTTTTTTCCCTCCATACTTCATATTGAAGTGATGAAAATTACTTTCTTCTCAAACTTTCTACCTGAATACATCTCCCCAAGCATTGTATTGGGTATGTTTGGAAAGAATAATTTGGTTGTAGTTACTGTGATTCTTTAAGCACATCTTGAAGGGGAGTTGCTGTTTCTTTTCTGGTTACTTAACCACCCCCCCGCCCCCCAACACCAAAATAACAACAACAAAAAACCCCAGTTCTAGTTTAAGATATCATCGACTTTCTTCACCGGTAAGGGATTATTTGTTCAGGAAATATTTTTGTGGAGAATGAAGGTTGCACTTCTTATGTGTATTTTGAAGTGATAAAATACCCCTGGTCAAACTGCCTGGTCAAAAATTACTCTGACTGCAGATCTGTGATTAGACTGTCCATCAAGACTGCATTCTTACCCTTGTTGTAGTTTTTCTGTAGTTTTTATACTTCACCTATCACTGCTGTATTTGTCTGAACCTGTTCTATTATTATAGGTCTGTAATGTATAATGCTAATTGTGTATAGAGCTAGGTAAGAATGTAGACTACATTGCATAGCACAGTGTATAGTACCTAGTATATTGCTGGCACTGAGAGTGATTTTACAGGCAAACGTATGAGCTGTGGTTGATCAGCTGCTGGCGTTTGTGCTCCTTACTGGCACTGTAAGCCAGTAAGGCTTAGGCTCAGGCCTTAACATTTCCCTTTCATGTGGATGCACATTGGGGCAATACAGTGTCTAAAGTCAAGGGATATCAATACAACCACTCTGTTCCCCAGAAAAGATCGTGAAGCAGTAGAACTTCTCTGTAAGTGGAACAACTGGTTACGATCCTGAGAGATGCAGAAACTGACAAATAAATACATGATGTTAAAACAAGGAAGAATGAAGGATTATGCTTTATCAGGTAATGGATCTGTTTCAGCTGTGTTACAGGAGAAAGCAAGAATCTCCACAATGCAGTATTAATATATGTAGAGTGGGAAGAAACACTAGGCTTTCTAAAGGACAGGTTGCAAAGGCAGCAGGTGAGAATAATTGAGTGCTGTGCAGTGGGGCCAGTGCTGAGCTGGAGCTACAACCATTTGGGAGAAGTGTCCATCAGGGAGACAGTGGTTTCTGGTGTGCTGTGAACCCAAGGGCAGCTGGAGACTCATGCCTCTTGTAGAGTAAAGGTGTTGTCAATAAGATAGGTGATTACCTGGTGCTACTGATTTTCTTTGACAGTTCCTCACTACTAATTCGGAAAGGAAAATGTTTGTGAAACTACTCTTGAAAGGTAGCCTGCTGCTGCTGAGAGAACTCTGACTTTGGGTCAAAATATTTTTGAGGGTGCTGAACAGAAGAAGAAATCTTGTTGACTGACATAGTGCATTGCTTTGGGAGGATGGGATATTAAAAATGTCATTTATAGCTGGTTTATGGAATGATCATAACAGAATTGCAAAAGTTCTGGTATAAATAGTGAGAACTTCTGGAAAGAAAGTAGAAAATTGGTGTCCAGGAAGTGCTTCCAGCAGACCAAGAGAAAATCGAAGGCTGCAACTTACTTGGATCAAAGGAAGCTTAAAAGCAGATGTCCAAGTGTCATAAGATGCAAATGTAGCAGTGTAGTGGCTTCTCCAGGGCTGGGAGACATTTTGGATTCCCTTTCCTGTGATAATTGGTATGTAAACAGGTGGTGATCTTAAACTGAGGCCAGTGAAGTTCTAATTGAAGGCTTCAAAATTTGGCAATGTCTGAAGGTTTCTCATAACCACAGCAGCTCTACTTTAATTCTGTTATATTCTTGTTTGCCTGCTCTGAAAGACCATTAGCTACTGTTTCTTTGAAGTACTTTTTCCCTACTTCATCTGACAGCTCTTTAGACCATTAAAAGATACTTCCCTGAATACTTTTAAAAACACTGTAAAATCCTTGGAATGTTGTATTGATTTTGGTTCCTTCTGTTGATGTATTACTGCACTTTTTTTGTCCCTTACAAGTATCAAGGATATAAACACAGGCAGGATTTAAGCTTCCAAAGAACAAAACACATCGACTCCCCCTTTCCTAACAGAACTAGATAACATTGTGCTTGGTCATGGTGCTTTTAATATGAAACAAGGTTTAGAGCTATTGAAGCTGAGAACAGGAACCTGGCAGCTAGCAGCACCATGTATTTCTGCATTAAGTGCAAGTTCTGTAGGAGCGCATATTATACCAGCTCTTCACTCATTAATTTGTTTTGCCTGAGGTTACTAGGAAAAACAAAATCCCTGATATCTTTCTAGGAAAAGGTTATTGGCTGTAGCTTGTGGTTTGGAGTGAGTGAGGGGAGAGAGAGAGGAATCGGTTTGTCTGATTCAGCGGATACTTTGACAAAATTCAACAGCAGCCTAGCAAATACATCGTTTTTCTCTCTAGTTATATACAGAATAAACTCAGCAATACCTAAGCAGACTGCTTTGCAAACTGTCTTTTTATTCAGACCTGGATAGGAGCTAAATGAAACTGGAATAGTGGTGGTTTTTTTGTTTTGAAAAATGAGCATTCTTTTTTGAAATTCTGATTTTTTCCGTTACCTTTCATGTTGCAGTATCTGCAATAAGCTTGTTAGTTGTACATGACAGACATAAAAATTCTGAGGCTGGCAGATTATTTTCTCTGTATCTGTTTACAGTTGAAAGAAGATTAGGAAGTCTGTAAAAGATTTGTGTTTTGTTCTTTATATGTGTTAGGTGAAGTCAAAAAAAGAAGAAAAACTCAGGCACTACATGTACAGGAAAGTCTACAGGGTATATGCTATCCTTTTAGATTGTTGTTACAGTGTCTTATGCTCGATTTTTTTTTTTTTTACTACTTTTTAATTATTGCTGATCAGAAAGTTTGAGCTTCTATGGATGGCCATGAATTTTGGAAGAATCTGTACAGTAAGTGGAAGCCCCAAGGAAAGTCTATTGTATTTTACCACATTTTTATGTCACTACTTATATTTGTTTAAGATCCTTCATATCTTCCTTAAGAGTTGCCTCTCTGAGTTCCAACTTTTGAACTCTAGGAGACATTATACCCAATTTTTGACTGAGTTATTAATAATGTTCGATTTTTTGTTTAAAGATGTCACCAACTCTTCAGGAGGTAGTTCTGTGCTCCCAGAAACAGATGGAAAATTTGTACTGACTTCAGATATGCTGATCATGTCCCAGCTGTGGCAGAAGACAAACTGGATGGGCAGTGAGGAGTATCAACTCTCACAGGATATGATAGCTGTAGAGAAGCCCTGCTGCCTTTTTTCTTATTCAATACTGGTATTATAGGCCATATATTTAGCATTTTTAAAATTACATAAAAGAGAAAGTATGCAGCATTGTTGGACACAAGGAGAATGCATTCTATTTGCGCTCCAGAACAAGGGTGCTAATTAGAACATTACAGCTTGGAAAATTCATCACTGCTAGTCCAGCTCCACCAACTCAGTGGTAACAAAACATTCATGGTAGTCAGCTTCAGACACTATTGTGCTGGACTGGATACCAACCATTAACCACAAAAGACAAACTCCATATTGTTTTACTTGGCCCTTGCTTAGTTTCCCCCCCCATGCAGTACCTTGCAATTGGATATATTGCATCATTTTTCTCCTATCCCATACTGAGACCAGTTTTAAATCCTAAAACATTAGGAGATTTAAAAAGTAAAATGAATCACTTACTAGCTGAAATTTAAATGTATCAGGTTTGGATGTGGTGGAAAATGTATTAGTAGTATGAATGCTTATGTTCTAATACTGTACATTCACAGGCATTGCACAGATTGGAGAGCAGGTCTTATGAGGAGAGGTTGAGGGAACTGGGGTTGTTTAGTCTGGAGAAGAGGAGGCTGAGGGGAGACCTTATTGCTCTCTACAACGACCTGAAAGGAGGTTGTAGTGAGGTGGGTGTTGGTGTCTTCTCCCAAGTTACTAGCGATAGGACGCAAGGAAATGGCCTCAAGCTGCACCAGGGGAGGTTTAGATTGGATATTAGAAAAAATTTCTTTCCTGAAAGAGTGGTCAGGCACTGGAACAGGCTGTCCAGAGAGGTGGCGGAGTCCACCATCCCTGGAGGAGTTCAAAAAAACATGTAGACATGGTGCTTCAGGGCATGGTTGAGGGGACATGGTTGGACTTGATGGTCCTAGAGGTCTTTTCCAACCTTTATGATTCTATGATTCTGTGTTAGTACTAGCGTCAGCAGCCTCGGTGTGCTGGTAGAGGGCAATCACTGCCAATAGTTCTAAACAGCAGAAGTGATGTTGTTCACCATTTCCTTTTCCACTGTGAAAATCTTCATTTTCCTAGTGGGGAAAAATCGGTTGCTAGAGGAAGTTTGAGCAGACAACATAGTTAATATTTTAAACATATAATTCATGTAACCTCTGACATGCAGGTGATGTGGAGGTTTTTAGTTGTCCTTTCCTACTTCTTTCTACACCTCTAGGGCAGCACAAAGGATTTCAGCGGGGAATAAACAAAGCACTTATAATTTCTTTTTTTATTTTATTCTGAGGGGACATTGCAGGTCAGACAGTTCTTGAAGCAGAATAGTTTGTGTGAAGGAATAGTAATGTGGTTGAAGGTGTGATTAGAAACAGTAATCCTGAAATTTTGAGTTAACTTCCATATCATAGTACTAAGTATTCCAGTGGTTAGTTGAGTAGATAAATTCCTAAACTTAGGTTTCACAAAGGTCTTTTTTTATTACATCTCAAGTATTAGGTTTTTTTTTCCAAGCAGAACTTTTGCAATATGAAGTAGTCTGCTAATCAGTCAGGGCCCTTTTTTTACCCTGGAAGAGCAAGCAAGTAAAGCAAGAAGTGCATGTTTTGCAGTAAGAGCATGCATCATATTTATTGTTTGGTAATTAGCATTCATTTTTGATATTTTTATCACTATAGATGTTTAAATATATATATGCACATATGTGTGTTTATATAGGCAGGTAGATTAATATTTAGAGAGATAATAATCTAAAGACTGAATCAGGAAATTCAATAACTAGCCTGAAAGAGATTACAGTGTATACTGGATAGCTTGGTTTGTTTTTGGTGATGGTGGGGGGGTTGGTTTAGGGGTTTTGTTGGTTGGTTGGTTTTGCTTCTGCTTTCTTGTATCCTGTCTAACTCTCCTTGTGCTCTTATATTGTACCATCACATTGCATGTACTATGTAACAGATGTGGTGCTCTGGCTATGGGATTTCAGAGATCTGGATTCAGTTCTGTCTTCTCCCATAAACTATCTGCATCAATAATACAGGTAATCCTTCTGTAAAATGCAGTGATACCACTTCTTGGCCCATTAGCCATGTGGTAAAGCTAAATGTCTTAAAGTTGTGAGGCGCTTGGAAACTGATGAGACCATCTATAGATGGATTGAAGCAGCTTTATAGTGGCTGGTGCTGGAAGCTTTAGAGCTGAGTTTAAAGCAAATAGTGTTGCCTAATAATGCTTTATGCTGAGAAGCCACTGTGTATTCAACCACCACGACATCTGCTGGAAAAGTAGCACAGCAAGCTGTAGGCAATCCAGGAGACTCCTGGAATATATTGAGGATAACGTCTTAAGCCAGGTAATAGACACACCTAGCTGAGGGGATACAATACTGGACACCAGTGATGGTCACCAGTGCAACTGAGCTGATCAATGATGTCAAGACTGGAGGCAGCCTCGGCTGCAGTGATCATGCACTGGTGGAGTTTGCAGTCCTGAGGGACCTGGGTCAGGCGAAAAGTAAAGTCAGGACCCTGAATTTTAGGAAAGCAAACTTCCAGCTGTTCAAGGAGTTAGTCAATAGGACCCCCTGGGAAACTGCCCTCAGGGACAAGGGAGCAGAACAGAGCTGGCAGATCTTTAAGGACCCTTTTCATAGAGTGCAAGAGCTCCTGATCCCCAGGTGTAAGAAATCAGGGAAGGACAGCAAGAGACCAGCATGGATGAGTTGAGACCTGCTGGTCAAACTAAAGGGTAAGAACGAAATGCCCAGGTGGTGGAAGCAGGGAACACCTCTCCCCTCTCCTAAGAAAAAAGCCTGAGACAGCTTTTACAATGAGCTGGTGAAACACTGGAACAGGTTGCCCAGAGAGGTGGTAGATGCCTCATCCCTGGAAACATCCAAGGTCAGGTTGGACGGGCTCTGAGCAACATGATCTAGTTGAAGATGTCCCTGTTCATTGCAGGGGGATTGGACTAGATGACCTTTAAAGGTCCCTTCCAACCCAAACCTTTCTATGACTCTATGATTTGACTGAGCTTATCATCCTTTCCAATTCCATCTCTTGTACTGATTAACTTGCAGTTTTAAGGTGCAGTTTGATGGCCCTTATACTATTACTGGTAATACAGCTTTCTAAGAAGAATTTTCGCAGTTTTCTTTGACTGGTTGTCAAAGGTTTAAAGACTTATGGAGTGAGTTTATAAGATGAATGCAGCTGTTTCTGAACCTAAACTTTGAATAAGGGCCTTGAAGAAAGAGTGTAAAAATTCTCGAGCCTAAATATGTGCTAGTAAAATGAAACTGCTGGAAATTTTCTTTTCACAGCAATAAATTAAGAATCCTAAATGAACCAGAAGACGTTAAATACCTTGCTGAATAATGGTACTTTTCAATTTCATAACTTCTGCTGCGGCTTGGTCTGAACTAAATTAGGACTTTGAACATCCGGTGCTTATGTCAAGAAGAGATAGTGTGGATGGAAATAGGTATAATGGAAAATTATGCATGATATTCCATTTTTGTATGCTTCCCCCCCGCCTTACTTTCTATGTAGGCAACACACATTAATAAAAATACCTGCTTAAACTTGTTTGCTTTTAAGTGTTTTGTAGTGCTGCCCAGATATTTTTTATGAAGTGGTGGTTTCTTAAGGAGTTCCCAGCCTAACTAGAGCATAGAGATGAATGAGAGAAGAAAGAAAAAACAATCATCTTTATTTTTTAGATCACAAAGCTAAGTAGGAGGACACTACCAGAAAGTTCTTCAAATCTAGAGTTCAGCCAGTACGTGCTGCAGTAAATATTTAGATGGAGGTTAGATTATGTTTTTAATTAAAGGAGGAGAAAGTACTGCCCTCTGATATAGGTTTACTTTTCTGGGTTTGTTTTGAGGAGTGAAGGGGGTAATTCAGGTTTGTAGGGGCATGGGATTATTTTGCCAAATTACCTAAATTGCATGCACAGAGAAAATGAGTGGATAGATGCCAAGAGAATTTTATTTAAAGGCCACTGATATTAGTGGAAAGGTTCTTGCTGACTTCAAGGCATCCTGGATCAGCTCTGGCCTGTCTCTTTTCTCCAATTAAAGGGATCAGTGTATTTTAAAGGCAACAAAACGGCAACTGAAAACTGGCATCACTGAGATGTTTTCATAGCTGGCAGAAGTTGTGCTCAGCAATGCATTTAGTGCAGTGGACTTGCACTTCTGTCTCTTACCGCAAAGGCCACTACTGTTTTGTTCTGTGTACTACAAATGACTGAATTATTTTTTTAATACAGGGAAGGATTTCTGTAGAGTGGTAGTGTCGTAATCCTACTCTCACAGGACACTTGCCCATGTTTGTGTTAGCATAGTAAGAGTCCCATTGCTAGCTCTGTTGGTGTTATGATCTTTTCCTGTTCTGTCTTGAGTTTTCTGTGGTGAATTTTAATTCATTTAATCTGCAGGGGAAGCTAAAGCTGTGTGTAAATATATTTGGATCTTGAGGTAAGTAAATCTAAACGTAAATTATTTTCTCCTTTCAATAATCTTACATGCTATCTATAAATTAATCAAGGTCTCTGCATCTGAAGTGTAACTTCAAAATCTTGCATCCATTTATGTTTAGCTATATAATTTTGAGTGAGTCAGGCACAAATGCTTATCCTGCAAAAACGTATACTTGTAATTTTGCCTCTGTGATTTATTGCCATTGACTTCAGTTGGCAGTATTCCTGGAAGTAGCATGGGTGGCATTACATCTGCATGTGTCTGTAGGATCAGGTTCTTTTTATCCAGAAAACAAATTGCAACTCTTTAATAATAGACATCTGGAAAGCAAACCATCTGCACTGAGGTCATGATGGCCTGATCATTTCGGTGCCAGCTGCTTGTATGCCAGGTTCTTCTGGCAGCTAAAGAGTGTGCACTAGAGAGAGGCTTTCCATTCATTTCACACTGTCACATGTACGGAATATTCCAAATATGTCCTGGACCCTACAGTGGCTTCCAAAACTATAGCAGAAATGTTGTATTAGGGACTTAATTTTCCTAACGGCTGGTCTGCTTATTTGATTTCCAAAGTAGCACAATACAAAACGAGTGCAAGGCAGCGTTGGTGCAGACAGAGTGATAAGTTCAGATATGTACAGGGAATATTTAATGGAAAGATGTTCCAATTTTCTTGTCCAAATTTAGAATTCTTCAATCTTTATTATCCGTTACTATGTTCTGGTTTTAATACTTTGGCACTCCACCATGCACAGTGGCTGTGTGTTTCTGAATAGAAACGAAGTAAGACTCTGTTGTCTGGTTAAATGTTTGGCAAATAATATGTTAAAAACATTGGTGAAGCAAAAAAAGCATTCCTGAAGTGGGAAAACTACTTCAAATGTGTCGGGTATAATTAAAATATAATAAAGTAACAAAATAAGGTATTTCTGCTGTTTTGGAAGTGGCACAAGGAGATGGCTGAAAATTACAGGCTACATGACTAACTATAGGCTGCTGAGGTAAGGCAGTAAAGATTAGTGATGACTGAAGATTTGTCTGCATCTTTTGTTTGTTTCTTCCCAGCTCCCTCTCACCACTGCTTAAAAAGATAAAATACATCTGACTTGTTGATTAAAATGTAACAGATCTTATATATGTATTGGTCAGTGACTACAACTTCTTAATTTCCCTATTTTAAAAGTGTCAGTCAAAAACAGAAGGCTAGTTTCTTTAGATATCCATGGATAAGAGATTCTTAATTTACTGCTCTCCTTTCTTTTTTTCTCATTATTAAAAGATTAATTTTTTGGGAAACAAACTTCATTTTTTAAATTTACATTTGATGATGCTTTGCATTAGCTGCTAAATATTTAGACATTAGATTTAACATGTTAGTTTAGTCCTCAGTGCAGCATGAAAGAAGCTGTATCTCAAAGTGATAACAGATTAATTGCTGCTGGCATTTTTTACTGTGCTGCACCCACCAATTGTTTAAAAAATACTGCTGCTGAGTATATTGGGCTTTTCAGTCCAGAGGATGTTGTGCTTTTCAATCATTTTCTTTTTTGTTATACTTTAAATCCAAATGGCCGAAAGCCATGTATCATCACAACTTTTCCTTGATAGTTTTATGGTAACTTATTCTTTTTAAGTCTTATTTATGTAAAACTATAGTTGAAATGTAGTGATGCTCTCAGAAGTGTGTGGACATAAAATTAGCAAAATTAAGGTAAAGGTGAATATATATTGTAATTAGAAAAGAAAAGGAGTTGCAAAGTGAGAACATAAGGGTGGCCTTCTCTTTCTGCAAAGCTAGTAACTTTACATCAGGACCTTCCCCTCCAAGATGTTTTTGTATAGGAGATGCACTGACTCATTAAATATCAAGCTGAGTAGACATCAGCAGTGGGAAATCAATTTACAGCTAGCAGTATGAGGTATTATGAAATGCCATTCTTGATTTTTTTACTCTAAGTCCTTTAAAAGTACAAGGAAGTAGTAGCTCATACACTGCCATTGTGTTCTTTGTATCCTATCTTACTTGAAAGACCAGTGCTTTATTGCTGCAGTGATCTACCACAGTAGTCTGAGATTAATGCTTGCTGATTTGAATTTAATGAAACTGTGCCTGTTTATAGTAGAAATTATACTCTTTAATACTTTTAGAGATACTAGTATATAATTGATAAATTTCTCAGACTCAAAACATCTATCTAAATAAATATTCATTTTTTTAAAGTATCTGATTTCTCTAAAGGTTGCTGTAGTATGATTAAAGTAGATCTCCTATTCACACTCCCATGGTGGTTATTTGCTTGAGCTCTGACTGCCTTACAGACTACATCCAAGACAGACAGGATATCAAGAGGGCAGTTGTCCTAAATCGTCACGATTGTGAATCCATGTCAGAGAGATTCTTTACACCTTCTGGGTGCCAGTTTTACTTACGAAAGAGGCTTTAAATGGTTCAGTTAATACTTAGAGGAGATATCACTAGCAATATTACAGGCAGAGGTGTTTGGATGAGGTGGCTTGTGTATCAGAAAAATATTAGACCCTGTGATTCTAAACACCAACTCATCCTCCTGTCTCAAGATTTTTCTTTTTATAAACTGAGTTATGCTTTTGAAACTTGGATGTGTCAGTTACACCAGTAATTAGAAGAGGTAACTTGTTCTAGTCCATTGTTGTTATTGCAACATGACACTTCATTTTCTTGAGACTGACAGAATAAATAGGAATACGCATTTAAAATTGGCACTAATTGTTCTGTACCACAGTATTCTTTTTACACCCCTTGGAATCGGTGACTCTTGATCTGCTTGTGATTACATGTTTTATTTGTTAAGCTGCATGACTGCAGATAAAGGCAGACCTCTGTGTTGAGGTTGACAGACCAGCACCCTGACAGGTGCACGGTAAAAACCAGCTATGCCTTCAAAGGTCAGGTTACATATTAACTCAGGACTGTGTTGTCTGTAGATAACTTCCAGACTTGAGTCAGTGTCTTTGGAAAATGTCTTTTACTGTGTGAGTGTACCAGCTTTGGTTAATTGTTACTGAGGGATGTTTACATTGCATTTAGTTGTGTGAAGTAAACATTCTTTGTTGTGTTTGGTGTTTTGAGTGTGTCATGAATCAGCTGAAAGAACAGGCAGTGCGATACAGGTAATTGGTAAGCAGGTGTATGTGAAGCCCACTATTGGTGGGGCTGTATTTCTTTCATCTTGTATTTGCATCAATGGCAAAAGGCAAGGTGATGTTGAAGGGGGTGAATTTCTTGGAATTTTGTTTTTGGCATTAGCCTTCTGCATGCAGTAGGTACTGCTCTGTTTTCAAAATGGGATACAGGTGTAGGGAACAAAAAAATCCAACTGAAAGGCGTATAGGAGTAGATAGCTGTGTCAGGTTATCTTTGTTCGAAAGCTGATTAGCAGGAATTATTAAATTAATGTAAACAGCCCCCTCTTAACCACAAAGGCCAGGAGAATCTTAAAGGAAAAATATTTTGTCATGGGGGACAGGATGAGGAGAACTGGCAGGGAAACATCAGCAACTGTTAAATCTTGCATTCCTTGAAAGAGTTCTTATACTTAGGAAAAGTCATTCTGTGAGGTGAATGCCTTTTCTGGTGATTAAACGTTTTAGCTAAGTAACAGTTAGTTTCAAGAAGTGTGTACCTGGCAAGTATTTAAAAACCACTTTGATAGTTTTAAATAGTTCTCAATAGTTCACCTAACATCATAATTTGAGAAGGAGCAGTACAAAAGTAAATATTTAGTGCTCAGTTCTGTAGAAGCCATCTGTGAGTAGGTACAGGTATCTGCAAGGTAGATTTATTTTCCAAGTAAAACAGCCACTGCTTAGACATATTTCCAGCAAGAGGATAAGGGCTTTTCATTTCAGTTATCATTGAGCACTGAGCTGTGAAAGTGAAGTTTTGCAGAGCTTGTTCCTCTGTTGTCTTTTTATCTAGGTTCATCAGCCCCTCTGCCCCATTTCCAGGCTTTGTCAGATTTCTTTTCAGACTCTTATTCCCAGGGTTTTCTGTCAAGGAAAACTTTACCAAGATCTCTTTTGAAGAGGAGCAAAGGAGGAAGATTTTCATACTTCTAAAAAGATTACTGCTAACTCTTTTTTTTGTTGTTGTTGTTGTTATTAATATGCTGAGTAAGGAAAGGATTTTAAATAAATTAATCACTTGTTATTTTTCTGACTAGAAATCATTTGGCAAGTATTGATTTTAGAGGAATATAATCAGATTAGCTTACCACACTAATGATTTGGCTTGTTTGTGAAGTAGGTAGGAGATAATACTATGAAATACATAGTTCCTCTTGAAATTTGCATTTATTAATTCTCTTTTTTAATTGATTGTGGTTGTGGGGGTTTTTTTCTTCTCCTTTTGCAAGAAAATAGTACTAATTTGTTACCTAACAGGGCAGGTGTTTATTCTGAGCTTTAAAGAATCTAGGCCTCTGTGTAGTAACACACTTGTGCTTAACTTACACAGAATCAGGCTTGTACTCCTCATTGAGGTTGCAGCCAGTTCATATCAACAGTAGGAACAGCCAGTTCATCAA
Source organism: Morus bassanus (assembly GCA_031468815.1). Lineage (NCBI taxonomy): Eukaryota > Metazoa > Chordata > Aves > Suliformes > Sulidae > Morus > Morus bassanus. The sequence goes on from CM062600.1 coordinate 56,973,889, forward strand.
AACAGTATCTTAGGACTTTTTGTCTACAGTGATAGTAATGTTAAAGCTCTGAACAAGGGATGTGTTAAGGTTAATGGCTAACTGGGCAAGACTCCAAGGCTTGAATCTCAGAAGACCTTTTTCTTTTTCCTTACTTGCTTTATGTGAAAGAGCAAATTTTTTTAGACATTTTGGGTGTGATTGTACTTGATGTAGATAAAAGAGGTAGAACACTTTTTCTCTCTTTTTATTAGAAGAGCATGTATGGTGCAATACATGTATTTTAAACTGCCTGCTGACTAGCCACGTTGTGCCATACTACCATGCTAGTACACTACAGCCACTGCGTACAATCATCTAACAACATCAGGGGAAGTTACGGAGAGAAGAATTAGTTTCAAGTGAGTATGAAAGATTATCATATGAATCTTTGTTCCTCTTTCCTCCTGATTTAATGTCCTCTTTTTCCTGATCCTGTATTGCATTTACTCACTATGTTTCATAAATCTAAAAAATCAGTTATAAGTTTTATGGAACATTCTTTTGGCAGTTGTAATTTGGTTTAAACAAGCATATGTCTGAATCTTGAAGGATTTTTGCCATTGAAAAAATAGTAGTCTAACTAAAAGAAATTCCATAGTGTGGGGTTTTTTTTCCTGATATGAACCCAATAAGTTTTTAAACTTTTAAGCTTTTAATCAGAAGTATAGTATTTCAAAATGCATACAGTAAATACCATAAATCACACACAGAAAAGGAGTTTCTTTCCATATATAGGAGAGAAGGAGCTTTGCACAGTTTTGTGAGGAAAAAATGATTCAATAATGCTGTCTGTCTCTGACTTTTCATAACATTGCTGTACTTGCTTGGGAATCCAGGTGCCTCATACTTGTTTTCCACTGTAAAGTCTGGGCTGATAAGAAGAGAGATGCCTGGGAAGGGGAGGATGCCACTGGAATGGAGAAAAGACTTGTAATCAGAATCTGACCCAAGGAAAAGTTCTTACAGCTTTTGCCCTGCTAGACTGTTTTCTCTTTCTGTAAACAAAGTGGGAAGAGTCTGAATGAAAACATCTCATTCTGGCACCTGGGCTCCTGCAGCTAGCAAATCTCCAAGGCAGTGTTCACACAGCCTCCTTGCATGGGCTTCCCCTCTGCATCTGTGATGGCACCTGGCCCTGTGGAGGGAAACATCCTGCCTGGTACTAAGCCACACAGTGGTGCATGATGGCATCGAACGACTTAAAATGGAAGAGGCACAAAACCTAAAATTTACTGTGTATAGAAGAGGAATAAAGTGGGAGGGAAAAGCAAAGAGAAGTCAACTCTCTTAGGGCTGGGTGGAGTAATGGGCTTTGTCCAGGGGATTCCTTGTAGTTCCTTGGAGCACTGTTTAGGATTTGAGAGAGTCCTGCTTATGTTGCATTTAAACTATGTAAGTTTTGTGTGCCCTTGAAAAAGACATGCGGTTCTGAAATGCTGAATTCTCTCCCGAAGCTTAACTTAAAGTTACTGTGCTATTCTGTAGATGTTCCAGTTGCTAGGAAGTGAGGGGTTTTCTTCAACAGTTTTGTTTCTCCTGTTTACAACAAAATTATAAACCCTTTTAAAGACTGTTTTTTGTATAGTGACGTGTGTCCTCAAAGTATCCTGAAATGTAGCCTAATGAGAGAGTGAACATAGGGCCTATGGGGAAAGTAGGCCTAACTTTTTCAGTGGTGCATAGACCTTAGGGATGTCCTCCACCCAAAATGGATATGAAATTATTTTAAAAGTCAGGCTGAGGAAATGGAGGTTATCACTGAGAATCTCTGGCATCTGTGAGTAGAAAAGCAGAGCTATCAGCAGTGTCCTTGTCTACCTCAGTGCTACAACAACCTACTAGTCCTGTTAAAGTCTTCTGTAGTTGTTGACTGTTGCAGCCATGCAGTGAGCTGCCATATGCAGTGCGATGCAAAAGCAACAAATTGAAATGGTATTGATTCGGTGTACTGAGTTTGAAGTATGTTATTTTCATTTTCCATTTTAACTGAGGGGGGGGAAATATTTCCCTTGCCTTTCAAATACTTCTGCAGAGTATGACCTTGGCTACCACCTTTATTGCCTTGAGTCTTGATACCAAAATACAGAGTCTGGTGCTTTTCTGTCTTTTGTTGTTGTTCTGAAATAACACAGCATTATGCTGACTGTCTGTCAAGGTGAAGAAAGAACTGTACATGGCAAATATGTTTTTACTGATGCTGTTGTACTATATAATTTACAGGCTAGCAGGAGGAAAGATGCCAGCATCTGGGTGTTTGCCCTCTGTTCCATACAGGTCAGAAAATGCATGGGGAATATCCACAGGAACTCCTGTGAACATGTAGAATGTTCCAAGTTAGCAGGCAATTGATGTCACTATGCTAAGGGCTTTACCATGATATATTAATTTTAATTGGCAACTGATAAATGGCAGAAGACACGATGAGATGAGAGACTTGGGAATGGGCTGTTCATTGAGTTGATTCCAAAATGACCATTAGCTCAGTCAGTGTAAACGTGAGTTGTAGGAATATTTAAGAGACAGCTGGAAGTGAAAATTTGAGTGCCATATTTCATTCTCCTAACATGCACCTAAAACTAGAGTAATACATAATTTTTTTTTTGCCTAATAATGCTATGAGTAGTACTTCAAGATTAATCAGTGTTAAGAGTACAGAATGTTTTTTGTAACTACTTTGAGATACACTTAGCTTTGAACTTTAGAGCAGTACAGTTGTAGTCTTTCCACAACACAGTCACTTACTAGTCAGGATTGGACTCTACCTAGTTACATTCACATTGCTGTATCTGAGAAAAATGTGAACATTTATCCCAAAATTTGATCTGGGAAAATAATATTTTAAGTAACTTTTTGACAAAATGTTTGCTACATGATAGTTGCTGAATTACAGCTCACAGTAAAAAAAAAAAAAAAAAAAAAAGCCAAAAAACGAAAAGCCAACCAACCAAAAAAAGAAGCCAGGTAATTTTTAAGTGAAGGCCCAGCCTTTCAAATGAAAAAATAGCCTTTACAGGTTGTAATGAAAACTTAGTACATTTCATGTACTTAGAACCTTTCCCATGACACATCCAAGGGGAATGGACTGCTGTAAGTACACAGCAGCTCCACGTTAAAGTACAGCACAAGAAAGACAGGGACCTGTTGGAGTAGGTCCAGAGGAGGGCCACAAAAATGATCCAAGGGATGGAACACCTCTTCTATGAGGACAGGCTGAGAGAGTTGGGGTTGTTCAGCCTGGAGAAGAGAAGGGTCTGGGGAGATCTTATTGCAGCCTTTCAATTCTTAAAGGGGGCATAGAAGAAATACAGAGACTTTTTACCAGGGCCTGCAATGATAGGACAAGGGGTTTTAAATTGACAGAGGGCAGATTCAGACTAGATATAAGGAACAAATTCTTTACTATGAGGGTGATAGTACACAGGAACACGTTGCCCAGAGAAGTTGTGACTGCCCCATCCCTGTAAGCGTTCAAGGACTGGTTGGACAGGGCTTTGAGCAACCTGATCTAGTGGAGTAATGCCCCTGCCCTTGGCAGGGGTGTTGGAGGTAGATGACCTTTAAAGGTCCCTTCCAACCCAAACCATTCTATGATTCTATGATACTTTGGAATGGTATATTTATTCTTCAGAGTAGCTGGTAACTGGCTGTACAAGCCTAGTTACATTCATCAGTCTACACTGAAAGTAAAATGGAACTAAGACTGGATTATGGGAAGGTAGTTGTATGTCAGCATAAGTTTCTGGCAAGGGTGCCCTGTAATTACTGTACACTAATCGCCCTCTGTGTGAACAAACTTCTACATGTGATGATTGACTGCTTTGGTAGTGGTAATGGAGATGCTCTGGAGGCAAGTATTTTTATCCAGAAGAGGGTAGGTTGTATGATTCAAAATGTGTTTTCCAAATACCTACTAGGTTATGCAAATGGACAGGCACTGCATCTGTTGTGTTTCCAATATTAGATTCTGAGGAAACTAGCACTTTGTTGGGACATAATAAGTTTATTTCTTAGCCATACATTTTGAAGCAACTTAAAGTAAGTGGATTGGTTTTTGAAAAGTGTTTTGTGGGTGAGAAAGGAGCTCTCATGGTGTGCAGGACTCGTGCTGCATAACTTCAGGCAAATGGCTTTGGGGCTTCCTGCAGGAGGCTCTTTTGCCTTTATTTGAGAAAGTTTAGGCTCCTGAACATAAAAACTCAGAATCAGTAAAGCAAGTGAGCTTAAAGTAAACTGAAGTAGATATAGTGTAAATATATTTCTCTTGCGATGAATTTGTGATTTGTTAGTTGTGATTTGAAGCTGGATTTGATTCAGAGATCATCTTGTGGTTGAAGTATAGGATTAGCAGACACTGAGTCTATACTCTGTCCTGTTGCAGAATTTCTGTGGGGGCCCAGGAAGGTTTCAGGCTCTCTTCATGGCACACCACCACCTGATGTAATGAATGCAGAGGAACACTATGAGGCTTAGTTCTTGCATTATTATAAAACCTGTTGAGAGGCACTCTTGCCTAGCATCTCGAAATAAAACAAGTTGTTCCATGAATGGCAGAACTAATGAAGCCTGTTTTTCCTTCAACTGATTTATTTTGTTCACATCTATCCTAGTGTCTTCCTCATCCTTTCCCACTGTCACTTCAGAGCTTCCACCTTCTCTCTGTCCCAAACCTTTCTGTGATTGCTTGAAGTTACTCTACTGCTATGCATGATTATGAATCCTCCATCTCCTGCTTATGTACCACCAGCAGTGTTTGAGTCTGGAGTTGATTCGTACATGAGCTGAGAAGAAAATGTGTCTGTTAAGCATGTCTCATCATTTCCTTCAGCAAGAATGGAACACTGGACCTCTCATGTTTATTCAACCACGCTTTTTATACAACTTGCATGAACACCATGGTTTTGGCATGTCGGCCAAATTTGATTTTAATCAGTTGAAGAGCTCAAAAAATAGGAGAGATGCGATTGCCAATCGGGACAGCAGCTAAAACATGCTTCCCAGGAATGGGACTGGAATAGGGGCTGTTCAGGAAAGCAAGGTGTGAATCTATTTAAGTAAATGCTGCTGTATTCTTTGAGAAATGCCACATCATACTATTTGAGTTTCGCCGTTTTTAAAACCTTTTCCTTGATTATTGGTTAAACAGTGTATCCATTAGTCAGTAAATTTAAAGGAAAGGAGACAATTTCTATCCTTTCCCCTCTGCCCCTCGGGACATGGCTGACCTCTTGTATTCTTGTTTGTGAATGGATTTCTTGCAAACTTCAGTCATTTAGGTTTGTTCTGTTTAAATTTTGATGGGGTTACTTCAGACTATGTCCACTAAGTCTGTTCTGCTTAGACGAAAAACTTTGTACAAATTTTCTCTTTACTGTTAGTATCTGTCAGATGAAATGTTAGCCATATGCTTGGCTTTCTTCTGAGCAGCTATTCTTGATTTTTGTGAAGCTTTTTGTAGTGTGCTGCATGAAGGGTGCTGTAAGCAGCAGACCATAACGTAGTTAGGAGAAGACATGCCTGCTTGACCTTTAGATTTGGAAACTTTGATTTTCTCTAGGAGGAATTGTTCAGAAACATCTGTGCCCTTGAACACTAGGTAGTCAAAACTGCAAAAGCTGTAATGCATTTATTATCTGTTGTTTGAATACTAGTTATTATGAGGACTTTAAAAAAACAAAACAAACAAAGAAAAAAAAAAAAAAAAAAAAAAACAAAAAACCAAACAACCTCCAAGTACCAAGGGGGTTTTCTGTTTGTTTCTGAATGCAATGCAGTTTTTTCTTTTCCACTTAATTTTCTTAAATTCTTTCTTAAACCCTGATGAGACGACCTGTATGATTCCACAGATTTTGAAATTACCTACATTCGTGACACATTTCTCATAAATCCATTTCAGTTGTAAGGTAGTATCTATATGCATGACAGCGTAGTAGGAAGAAGTAAAAGGAGAGTCCTTGTAGTAAAATTTGGTAAAATCTGTTTCATATGTTGAATAAACATAAAGACTTATGGAAAGGAACTACTTTCTCTCACCAACAGAGAAGGTGTTATATGTGACCTGTTTCCGTAAGCTCAGTAGAGAATTTTTTTTTTCAATACTGACTTTTAGAACAACTGTAAAGGAAATGTCCTTGGGACCCTTCTGTAGTAGCCTGTTTACATTGTAAATAAAATAAAATATACACTGGGACATGGAATTCGTGGCCTAGGGTCTTATTTCACAGAGCTGCACTGAAGAACAGAGTGTTACTGCCTTACATTTGGGGCCACTGTACCACTGTTCTGGGTATAAACAATACATAGTCTATTAATTTAATCTTTGTTTATGAATTGCAGTCTTTTGGCTTATCCTCAGCTCTCTTAGGAAACAGTTGTTTGTGTTTTTTGTAAAGATAATGTAGTAGCAGAAGCTCTTCTTGTCCTTGACATCCCTTCCTTGTTTCAAGTCTAGCTGAACTTCAGCTTTTCAAATACCAGTCCTTCATGGCTGGATGGATAGATTCATTATTCATGGTTGTGCTTTTTTGGCATTACGTGAAATGAATGCACGAGATTTCTGTAGAGATTCTGAATTGTATATGATGGCTGTGGCTTTAGGGGTGTCAAGCAACCAGCAAAACTTGAAGTACTTAATGCTCCTACGGTATGACCTGTTTGGTATGATCTTAGTGTGAGCACTGTAACTGTTCACTGGGAAATTAAAGTAGAATAAATTTATAACTACAACCCATACAGGTAGTAAAAATTTTTTATATATATACACAATACACACACACAGTAGATACACATTTTTAGAAGTACATAATTAGAAATAAAAGGTAAAGCATTTTAGTATTTCTATCTACATGTTTAGATCAACTCCCAATTTTTTTGTTTTTTTTCCTCTCTCTAAGATATTCTCAGTTATTAATTTCTCAGGAAACTTCCCAGTGACACATCTGATGTTCTTCAGCAAACTCTGTGTATTTAGGTTTCTTTACGAGTATAGAAGACAAGCTCAGATAGCACATTTCTTTTCATACAGGCATTCACTTTTAGGATTCTGTTTAACTTCAGATCAGCCTCATCTCCAGAGGTTACTGATTATTCACATAAGAAAGAAGCAGCCTTGAGGCTCTTGCCAGACTTTTGACTACCTTCCACCTCTTTGGAAGTGCTGCTTTTCCTGGGCTTGGCTGGGTACCATCATCTTTGCCCTGAGTTAAATGTAACCTGCGAATGTCTACCCTGATGGTTTGAGCATCCTGAGAACAAATTAGTATCCATTGTGAGATAAAGTTTTCAATGATTTGCAAGGTGGTGTTCAGCTCTCACATGGTGATAATCAGTTTGCTTTGGGATGTCTGGCTGTTAACACAGCTATGGAGCAATGCTGTGCTAACTATTGAAGGATTTGTTTAGTCTGAAATAATCACCACAAAGATAACATGTATTTTTGTTGAGTTCAGAGGAGATTGATCTTCATTCTTCTGATGCAGCAAAATTCTGAAATTTCTTTTAATGAATACCTTTACAATGAGGTTTTATCAAGGTCCTGTGAGTAAGTGTGTAATCTTGCGAAAATACTGGACGGTTTAACAGGTGAAAAAGACCCCTCACTCTAAATTAGGACCTGAATAGGAAAAAAGAAGAAGAAAAGATCAACATGTTTTGATCCTGCTCTGTACAGACTTCTTCCATGTTATATATTCTGAATGTAAAATGTATTCTGAGGATGAATATACGAATATTTTTGTTTGAATATTTTATTATATCTGTGTGGAATGTTATCAGCCAGGACTTGTTCCAACGCTGTTTTCTGTGCAGTTTTCTGAATAACAATGTCTGTGTTTGGACCTCACACATGAAAGGAAGCAGGCATTTATCCTCATTCTTCATGCGAAATGTCAAATATTTAAAAATAATTACTAGGTATACATATATATGATAAAAAGCCTTGCACGGTCTGCGTTAGGCCTGTGTTCTGTTCCTGCCGATGGCAATACTGTTTTTTACAGGATCATTGCATAAAGAACTGCTTGTACAGCTGTGCTTATCAATGTCCTTATGTCCGAGTCCAAAACAAGTCCATATCTGTTTAGTGTCCTTCTGCTTTAATGGGGTAATAGGCCCTCTACTTTAGCTACACCGCTGTCTCACATTCTCGTACTGGCCACATCAGTGAACAGCCTGGCTCCATCTCCTCCATGTAGGTGTTAGGTCTTCCCAAAGCCATCTCCAGACAGAACAAACATCCCATTTTGGGCCTCCAGTACAAAAAAAAAAAAAAAAAAATAGAAATCATTGATATAATCATAGAATCATGGAATGGTTTGTGTTGTAAGGGACCTTAAAGATCATCTAGATCCACCCCCCGTGCCATGGTAGGGATACCTGCCACTAGATCAGGTTGCTCAAAGCCTCGTCCAGCCTGGTTTTGAATGCTCCCAGGGAGGGGGCATCCACAACTCTGGGCAACCTGTTATAGTGTCTCACCGCCTTCACAGTAAAGAATTTCTTCTTAATACCTAATCTAAATCTACCTTGTTTCAGTTCAAAAACCATTACCCCTCGTCTTATCACTACACTCCCCAATAAAGAGTCCCTGCCCATCTTTCCTGTAGGCCCTCTTTAAGTACTGGAAGGCTTCTATAAGGTCTCCCTGGAGCCTTCTCTTTTCCAGGCCAAACAACCCCAGCTCTCTCAGCCTGTCCTCACAGGAGAGGTGCTCCAGCCCTCGGATCATTTTTGTGGCCCTCCTCTGGACCCGCTCCAAGAGGTCCATGTCTTTTCTGTGCTGAGGACCCCAGAGCTGGACGCAGCACTCCAGGTGGGGTCTCACCAGAGCGGAGTAGAAGGGGTAGAATCAACTCCCTCGAGATCTATAAAATGCTTTGGCAAACTGTAGTAACCCCACATAGTTAGGGACCTGCAGCACATGGTGTACAAAAAGAGTACACCAGAGGAGCTGGCTCTGTTCAGCCCAGGGAATATAGGGGTGAGCATGCCTTCCTTTACAGAGACAATGGTGACAGATTGTAGCAAGCCCAGTTGTCTACCTTCATTTTGTTCACAAGCCTAAATTATGGAAGAGGCTACAAAAACAAATGAGCATGCAGATGTAAAAGTGTGCCAGCCCAGCTGGGACATATCCCCTTTCTTGACAACATTTTTTGCCTGATTAAACTTTGCTTGACAGGTGGAGCATCATATAGTGGTCTTTCTCTCTGTTGTGTTCACTTCTCATCACAGCAGACACTGTGAAGTGTAAGGCTTAAAAAAATACACTGGGTGCCTGTATGGTATGTACCTATGTATGCCTTCTCACTCTGGTCCTTCAAACGTTGCTAGCAGAATAATATAGCTCAGCAGCGTATAATTTGCTTTCTACTGAGCTTTTAATAACAATTTTTTATTACATCTCTTGCTTTTCAAGGTGTGTATTTTCTTCCCCTTCATTCTGGCTTTCCTTCAGTTTTTTCTCGTTTTTGAATATTGCAGTGTATTGCTTTTCTGTGTTACTGCCAATTTGTGAACTTTTGCTTTTATTTCTCTTTTTGTTTCTGTTTTGCCTTAAACATTTTACTTTTTCTAGTTCTGGTGGGTTTTTTTGTTTTGTTTTATCATTTATCTCCAGAGGATAAAATATGCATGGGAGAAGCATAACGAATACTTGTTGTCAGCAAAGTGGACTAAAATGCATGAAAGAATGGTCCAGGAATATTAAGTCCTGAAGCTTTGCTGCTTGGGTGATGAAAATACATATAACACAAACTCCCCCATAATTTCAAAGCTTTACCTATTGTAGCTCATGTCCATAGCTGCTATTTGCATGAAGTTCCTTTTCAGGGCTCTTTCAGGTTTCTAAAAGTGATAAGGTGCATCTTCCTAGATGCGCTCACACAGTTGTCTCCTGACAGCTGCGAGGCTGATAGTGAGACAGTGCATACTGATGTACTACACCACTTAAGCCTCTGATATTGGATCCCCCTGCCCAAAGAGGACAGTACACAGGCTTGCCCTCTGCTGCTCCTGTTCCTAGCTCTGAAGTACTTATGTGTTCTTCATTGTCTGAAAAATTGCATTATTTTTTCTCACATGGTAGGTTTATTGATAGTTGTCATACGTGGTGTGGTACATAGTGTGTGCTTACTGGAAAAAGCTAGTTTACTTCTCGTTTAGTCAATGTAATTGATCCCTGACTCTTTACCCTGCCATTTCATTTGCCAGAGCAGCATCTCTAGAGGTTATCAGGTTGTTGGCACATAGGATTATGGAAGCAAAAGAAGCAGGAAAAATGTTAATTTAAGACATTGTTAGGATCCAGGTAAAAATTAATTTAGTCAGCTCTTTCTTCTGAGGTCAGGGCAACTTCAAGAAACTGTGGATGATAAGTGGGATGGAAACTGTAGGTCACTGGAAAATTGGCTTAAGAAACAACATGTTAGAGAAAATGTATTTTTGCCAAGTTGTGTACTTCAGATACACGGTTATGTATATTGTTAATCAAAAGAGATTAATTCTTTATATGAAGATCTAGTTCTTTATGTGGTTTTGGTTTTAAGTGCTAAAAGTTTTCTAAACTATTTTTTCCCCTTCAGCTGATGGAGTCTGCGTGTTTAAATGCTTGGTTAACAGAGAGACTGAATACTGTCGTGTGGGAAAACAGTCTGTGTTAATGACACTAGGATACAACAGTGCCTTGCTCCAGTTCATGTCACAAGCTGGTAAGTACATCTTGCATTTGTGAGTATTTTCTCCTTTCTGCCATGCTACTCTATTGGTAAAGTTTGCTTTAAAATATGTTGTCTTCTACCTCTGTTTCATGTTGGCTATTTAAATATTACATTTTGTTATGATGATTTGTGCAACTTCATTTGCCTCTACCCCACTCCAGCAGCCTTTTATGGAGTATGGACCACTTACATAGTGGACATAACATTTTTGCAAAACAACTGCGGATTAATTTTCTGAAGAAAACAAATGCAGGTAACACATTCTTATGACAACTTCATAAACTCTAGTAACTGGTAAATGTAATGCTTTGTGTGGGCAATCAGCCACTTTTTGCTCCCCATTCAGAAATTGTCTTGCAGATCTATTTGTCTGTATAGTTAATTGAGGTAGTTTAACATACACCTGCAGTTCTTAGGATGGATATTTTGTGTGTAGTGATGCTGAAAAAGAAACTCACTCTGTTGTAGAAACATGACTGTATTTTAGTAGACTGTTGAGATCTGTATTTTTATACTTTCACCTGACTTGTGTTTTTGTAAATTCAACAGCTGAGACTTTTTAATACGCTCATGTCCTCATATTGGCTTTTGGAAAAGCATTCTTAGTTTTTGCGCAAGGAAGGCTGCCTATTTATTCTGAGTAGTGTGCAGCATAGCAACAACTCAATAAGAACCAGAAGTTCTTATATAGCAGCCTACACCAGTAGGCCCGGTGATTTCCAGTGGGCAGTTATAGTTATTTCCATCTTATATTGTGTGGAAACTGAGGCACAGAGCAATTAGATTTGGGGTTTGGCAGCTTGTTTAAAGACACATACATGTTTCAAAGCATCAAGGGCTGAGAATTTGGATGTAGATGGGTTTGTTTGTGTAGTGAGTTGCTAGTCCTGTGTCGTGAAGACACAATACATGAACTCGAGTCCCACTCTACTAGAAAATAGTTTTTAGAGTAACCTGATTTTCTCAGTTGTGTGTCAAATCTTGGTAGCCTTTGAAGTCCTACCTAGTTACAGCCTTCCATCTGTATCCATCAAGAAAAGCTATTCACATTTTCAACCTCTTACCTTACTAAAACAATATGAATGTAAGCTAAGAATGACTGCAAGCGTCTGTTGTTTTCCTATCTATGTATCTGAGTGTTACAATTCAGTATTGTGCTTCCATTTAGTTATTTCTCTTGAGACTGCAATATAATATTGTCTCTTAACAGAGATCTACATAACTGAAATGATAATTGACATTAGGTTGTTTAGCAATTTATTAATTCACTGCTGAGATAATTAATAACAGATAATTAAGTAGTCAGGAAAGTTTTTCAGTCCTCTTTGGTCTGCAATCTCTACCCTGTCTTGCCTGCCTAGGAAGGTTCTGATTCAAAAAGGCACTGATAGTTTGGGATACCAAAGCAAAAGAAGTTTCTCTTAGTGCTCTACCCCATCTTTACAAACAAGTATTTGAAAAAAGATTCAGCTAATATCTGCCAGGTTGATATTTTTCTAGAGAGGAATGCCTTGAAGATTAAGTGGTAAATTCAGTCCTCTCTTTAGCTATATTTCTTGGTGATTTGTGTTTAGTTTATGTATATAGCTACATGTTGTGAAATAGATAAGAACAGAATAGGTAAGTCTCTTAATTTATTACTTCTGATTGCTTGTTAACATGACAAAATTGAGTGTTTTCTCTATTTTTTCCATCTTTAAAACTCAGGCGAAAATAAATTGAAATGGCCTGTTAGTCCATGCAACAACTCATTGATAAAATGACAGGAATGTAATGGATTGGTCGAAGTAAAGTCTGTTTGGATTAAATGACAAACCTGCTGATATCAAATGGAATGTGTTGGGTGCTGCATTAAGCTGAAAGTTACTCATAGGATATTATTTCCCCATGCCATAAGAACAGCTTGCTGGTACTGTCTTCTACATATTGAGTATATCAAATAGCACCTACTCTTGAGAAAGTTATATGTTTTTACAAAGAAGTCAAACCTATAGAGCAGAAGCTAACCTTTTGTTTTTTGCTGTGTACAAGTGTAGGTGTTACTCTCAGTTTTATGTATTTGCAAATGCTTATGTGTGTATAATAAATAAAAATAATGCTGTTATTAAAAAATGGACTGAAACCTCCTTTTTCATATATTAAAAGCGTTAGTTATGACAATGCATTGTAAAAGTCCTAGGTTTTTTAAGTCCTCTGTCTTTTAGGAAGGTAGAGGGAGATGAGGAGTGAGGAATGGGGTGAGAGGGAAATTCATGCCCTGCTTGTGCCCACACAGAGAATTGTTGTTCTGGTTCCAGCATTTAGACAGTCATAAATCATAGACTGTATCTTTCATTTCCTGCTGAACATATGTTAAACATCTGAGTAGGATCAAGCAGGCAATAAAAATGAAAGTTAGTAGCCTACAGGCTTTTCTTTCAAAAACAAAGATCATTTATCTGTAACAGACCAACCAACCAGTCGGTAACTCATCTGTGGCAGACTTGGTATGTAGCTCTCTACTCCTTGGTGAAAGTGGCCTGCTTAATTTAGCACAGAATTAGTTCATGAGCATAGGATGAATTGTTCTTTCGGGGTTGTGGTAGAATGCAGGTTCCTTTCTGCTCTTTCAAACCCCATAAGCCTGGTCTCCAGCCACTTTCACAGTGCATCCAGGCATTGGACGTGCCAGTAGTCTGTAGTAGTAGTCTGTGTCTGTAGATGTTGTTTTATTAGCACAATTCACCTTGAAAGTTGTCTGCCAGTTCTGATAGCTGTGCCACATACATAGAAGCACAATACAGGTGGTCGGGGGCAGAAAAGTGTTATTTACCCTTTCCAGTTATTTATAGCATATAGTACTTGCGGATGTCCACATACAGAACTGAGCTAGAGACATATAGGGGTGTGTGTCTGTAGATATATTAAAAATACATATATATATATGTATTACATATCTATATGTAATATATATTAAAATGTATATGGATATATATCCCTATCTGTATAGGCATATAGATATATATCTATATAGTGTGTGTCTGTAGATATATATCTATATATATCTATAGGTGTATGTAGATATGTAGATATATGTAGATATATATCTATATATATACATATATAGAGAGAGATGTATGGATCTATATATATCTATATATCTCTATGTGAAATATATTAAAGGAATACATTGAATTTTATATGTGTAAATGTACGTGCTGTTACTGCAGTATAATTCAAGCAATGGAACATGGTATGTCTTATGGTGGTTTTTCCTCCAAAATTATTATTTCCTGTAATGGCATATGGATCTAATGAGCTATGATTGCTTTAGCAAGTCACACAGTCCCGAAGGAACAAGTTAGTAGAACAGAACAATTGGTGCTCGGGCCCTGGTACGCAAACTATACTCATTTGGGAAGGAGGTAAGAATGAAGGGTGTGTTTACTTTGAACTGGATCTAGTCTGGTCACATGGACTAAATGACCATTGAGTATCAAAGTTTATTCCTGGAATGCATATTTTGATTTAATTTCATCTAGAAGGATTCCAGTTAGTGTGTACTGAGACCACTCAGGCATGCAAACCAAAGCACTGTAAATGGGGACAACTAATCAATATGCCTCAAGACGCACAGGTTGCAAGGAGCTGTTCAGCAGTTTAATCTAAGAATTTGTGTCAAATATTAAATTCTAAGAAGTAAATGACCAAATGACTCTGTGGTTGCTTGCTAGTTTCTGTTTAAAATAGTGATTCTGTTTTTCAGAGGAGGAAAAAAGAAAAGTTTGGTTACCTGAATCTTGTTTTATTTGAGTTAATTTAGAAAGCAGTTAAATTCACAAATATCTTTAATCTTGCAGCTTGCAACTCTTGCAGAGTTTTGTTGTGTAAACAATGAGTTGCAGCATATTGAGAGAACTTATTCAATGCATTGACTGTAATTGCATCTCTGCAATTCAAAATGGTTGTGAAGTCCAGCATTTGCGAGTCTCAAAAGAGTGGTAGGAGGTCCTACTACTGGAATGACTTAAAAAAACAGAAAGGTTTTGACTTTTAAGCCATACTACATGCACAACTGTAATCCATACTTCTCACCTCTGGGGCAGAAACTTTGATTCTGCTTTCTAAACTACTCTGCTGTCACAAAGTGGCTCTAAGCTTTGTAGGTGCTTTCCCTGAGTTAATTCATTTATGTGGCTGTCCCAAACACTGGGTAGGCTTTGGGAGTATGCAGCAGTCAGTTTGACCTGTTCAGCTTCAACAGAATTAAGTGTCTGATAATAAATTTCTGGGTTGTAGTTGGAGCTGGGGTCTATTGCATGCAAGACCAAATACCCATGATGTGATTTTGGAGACTGCTGGTCTATTTGCAGATCTTAACACAGAAGGCTGCCACTGACCATGCCTTCTGCTATGTCCATATCCATTAGTCTCATGGTTGAAACCTCTGGGTTTGCTATTGTCTCACTCTGTGGTTTTCTGTGCCATTGCTTTTCTTGATCCAGTCAGAGGCAGCTGTTCACAAGTTTTGTGGTGTTTTGAGCTGACACACTGAGTGTGTTCAAGGTGGTAGGATCTAACGGGAAACTCAAGACCTAACCACTTATGGCGCTCTGTTCAGTACCTTTTGTTTCTCCAGGCTTTACTTGAACATTATTGATTTTAGCATTGGCATTTTAAAGTACTGATTTATTCTGATTCCTGGGAGGACAAAATAAAAGGGATTGGAAAAAGGTTAATTGCTTCTCCCTGGTTTTTTAGTAACTCCTAACATTCTGGTATTTTCATTGGAATTATTCTGGGCTGTTTTCTTGCTAGTTAATATTAGTGTTTGGCTTTCCAGATATGATCTGGTAATTTTTTTTCCTTTTCTTCTATAGGCAACTAATTTAGCATAATTTTCCCACAGTTTTAGAAAAAATTTCTATATGAAAGATTTTAAATTTCTAGATTTTTTACTCCTATCTGCTAGATCTGAGTACTGCTAGATCTGCCTCACTGTAAATTACAATTTAGCAGTGCCAATTCTGTGTTGAAGGTAGCAATATGCTTGTATTGGGAATTTGTCCAGTCATTCAGGGTGTTTAAAAATCCATTTAGCTCTAATGCCTTGTGTTCCGGTAAGAGTGGATGAGTTTCGGGGTGGGTGTGTGGATAGTTGTTTAAAACAGACAGTACTTCATTCCAGTGAGGCAAGGTATGTCTTAGAAAATATTGGCAGTATTTTGAAAATTAATACGCACTAATTCAGTGCTACCAGATAGTGCTTTCATGTGAGGCACATCTGTGGCCACCAGTTCAGAAGAGGCTCTCGCTGAGCACCGCTAGACTCCTTATGTACCAAGACTTTCAGCATCCTGGCTATTTAAAACTAGAAGACACAAGTGAACTACCTGCATCAACCATATCCATCTCAATATTTCTATTTCATCCAGTTGTGCTACCTTCATTAAAGTGCAATTTGTATTCTGAGGAAGCTTGTTTACATAAAAATCATCCATTCTTTTGAGGAAGAATAGAAGAAAGGATGTAATGCTTCTTAGTTGAATAGCTCCCAAACTATAGTTTAACTTCAAATGTTTTGCAATATCACAATAATTTGTACAACCTTATGTAAATCTGACTACAACTTAAAAATCCATTTCTCTCCCTGTTGTCTGATACAACTCTAATGGCTGTTCTAAAGAAAGTGAAACATTTAGATTTAGATACCTTATAATGCCATTTTACAAATCATGACTATTCTTTTGGTAACGTTTTTAGTGTGAGATTGACCTAGTGGTGGAAGCTTTCACATCTGCTAGTTCACATTGCTTTGGAGTGCAGTTGCAGCTTGAAATTAAAGGTAGTCTAATATTTGTCTTGATGATAACTGACTGGTTTATCAATTTGGCTTCGTTTTTGATTTATATTGATGTGAATCACTTACTAATGGGTGCAATGTACTATTGGAAGAAAACTGACTTTAGTTAGGATGTTTAGCTTGGAGGTGAAACAGTATTTTGCTTTCTGCTTATCAAAGAAAGCGTATATTATTGGTGCTAAAAATAGAAAAGGTTTTTGCGTTGGGAAAAGCATGACTTAAGAAACTTAATGAGATTTGGAACATGTGGCATCCAGTTCCTGATGTGGAATGACACAAGGCCATCAGTCATGTTTCCTGTAAAAACGCGTAACGATTGAGTCCCGTGTGTGCTGATGAAGTGCTTACTGACTGAATTTCTAAACATTAGTTCTCCTGTGCTGACACTTGAAATGATTCACACACTAGTGTGTTTGGGACAAAACCATTCCCATTGCACAAACCCAGACTTATAAAAAAGTTTGAAAGAAGGCTGCAGAAATTAATTTACAAAGTAGCATTGTGATAAGTGACCTAGTCTGCAAATTGTGATTTAATATTCAGTAATGTTTACAACAAAATGATCTAACGGAGATTGAATTATTAGTAAATGAGTTGTTAAATTAACAGAATCCCATTAGTCTAATCTGCTGTGTTTATGGCAATGAAAAGCTGTATAATTGGTTGAAAGGTATAACGTAAAGAGAAAAATATTTTGGGTAAATATTGTCAAACTGCTGGAAACCCAAGGAATTCTGGGACCTTTTTCTTTTTAGTCTGTCATGAATGCTGTTGGAATTTTACTAGGGTATTTGTAGTAGGTGTCACTGTGAATTTCTGAAGTCTAATACTTACAATTGAACAGAAGCAAAAAGATTTTCCTCCTCATTTGGAAGTAACACTCCAACCTCAGGCATCTTGAATAGTAATCTGGCCTTGATAAGCTTACTATATTTTTACTGCATGTTTCACTTTTTTGCAAAGCAGGCATTTTATTATTTTGGTATTTTGCAATTCTGCTGTTCCAAATGGAAGACTCTGTCCCACTTGTTAAAAGGAGACAGGCTGACCTCTCTGATCATTGGATATAGTCTTGTGACAAGTTATGGACTTAATTTAATTCGTTTTTTCAAGTGTAGTCAAAGTTATGACTGTACACCTCTCATCAGTTACAGGCCAAATTTACTGCTTAATGTAGGTACTGCATTTTAATAGTAGCCTGCAGCAGGTAATGCAAAATAATGTGGGAGTAGTGCTTCTCCATGGCTGTTATGCTAATCTCCTTAGATCAGAAAGTCTAACAGCTGTTGGTAAAATATATTTATTTAATGGCTTATTGCAAGTAGCATTATTTTGGATTGCTGTATGGAGTTTGTGGATTTTTATTCCCCACTGAGTTTTCTTTCCCTTGTTCTGTGTATGTTAGTTTCGTTTTTTTTCCCTTTCTCCCCAACAACCATCCAGGTATGTTACTGGAGCTTTTTTTTTGTTTTGTTTTGTTCCTTCTCCACCCTCTTTCCCTTTGGAGTAGTGAGAGACTCCATCTGTTTTGAGCAGATGGGTGAGGTGCAGTATGTTAATAGCTTGTGTTTGTGTGTCTGTGTCTTCTGCTGTGAGGATAAGCATTCTGTAAAGAGAAATCAGTACAACAGTTCTGCTTATGGAGAATGCAACCATTTGAATGACAACTAACCAGAAATGAAGTATGAATGTGCCTGCAGGAAGTGCTACAAGGGCCTGGGGCTTCTGCTGTCCTTTTTGGGAAGGGAGTAGTGCAAAAGAGACACAAGAAGCAGGGCTCTTTGGAAGGATGTTCCTGTTCATAGGAATCAGTTTTAGCTGGCCTTTATTCAGTTTCTACACAGTTCAATCTTTAGACTATCAGTACAGTAATATCTGCAGAACATTGCTGACAAGTCATCAAACTGTATAATTGATTAGCATGGGTTTGATGTCCAACAGCTAATGTTAGTTAGCTGAGTTGCATAGCTGGTCAAAACTTTACAGCCAAATGCCTCATTTTTTCAGCAAGATACAGCTTTCTGTCAAGATAAAAGTTTTCAAATGATTTCCTGTTTTCAAATTTTAATTGGGAAAAAAAGGGGGGAAATTACAAATAACTAAAAATTCTAACAAACTTAGCTTTCAAAGAAAATGTCTGTGAGTTACAGTTTTTATGTTCTTTGAAATTATTTGCAGGGGATGTTTTTTTTAATTTCCTCAGCAAGATCCTTGTGAAAGCACTTCAGCCCACAAGAGTGGGAGTTTTCCTTGCCTTCTCAACGGCTAAGAAAAAAGAAGAAACTGACACATTTATTCTAAAAGCTAGTAATTCATTCTGTAAGATGAGTTTCGCTCTAAAGAAGCATTTATTCTGGGGTACACTAGAATATGGACTAGGCTTTATTTGCTGTTTCCTGGTAGCTGCCTGCATGAATGTTTTTATCACATGATGTACAATAAATGTGAGGAAGTGTATCCCTTACTGGAAGGAGATTTAGTTGTTGTGAAGTAAGAGCTTGCACACAGGTAATTACTGAAGAATGCCTAATGAATTTAAATCCTTTTCCAAGTCTCTTTTTTACTTTTAGACAGAGACAGTTTGAATTGCTGGAATTAATTTTATTCTGGTTTATGGACCATAGAACACAAGCTTCTGTTCACATCAAGGAGTTTAAGGAGGACTTATGATCCAATTAAAAATACAGGTGTTGTAAAAACAGTTTATTTCAGCAGGTAAAATGCATAGGTTTAAGTGCTGTGTTGTATTTACTGCAGTGACTGTACATCTTTTATATGTACCCAGCACTTGGGCAAGTTTTGTAGCCTGTTCCACTGGAAATAAATTAGTGTCCAGATTAGCTAATACAAACTTGATTAGGCTGCATACTCATAGTGGTCTTTATTTCAATATTTTCGATTATTTTCAGAACAACATCATAGAATCACAGAATGGTAGGTGTTGGAAGAGACCTCTGGAGATCATCTTGTCCAACCCCCCTGCTTGAGCAGGTACACCTAGAGCAGGGTGCACAGGACCGCGTCCATGCAGGTTTTGAATATTTCCAAAGAAGACGACTCCATAACCTCTCTGGGGAGCCTGTTCCAGGGCTCTGTCACCCTCACAGTAAATAATTTTTTTCTCATGTTTAAGTGGAACTTCCTGTGTTCCAATTTGTGCCCATTGCCCCTTGTCCTGTCATTGGACACCACTGAAAAGAGTCCGGCCCATCCTTTTGGAATCCACCCTTCAGATATTTGTAAGTATTGATGTGATCCCCCCTCAAACACAAACACAGGTCTCAGCCTTTCCTCATAAGGGAGATGTTCCAGTCCCCTGATCATCTTTGTAGCTCTCTGCTGGACTTGCTTAAGCAGTTCCCTGTCCTTCCTAAACTGGGGGGCCCAAAACTGGACACAGTACTCCAGATGTGGCCTCACTAGGGCAGAGTAGAGGGGGAGGATATCCTACCTCGACCTGCTGCCCACACTCCTTTTTATGCACCGCAGGATGCTGTTGGCCTTCTTGGCCACAAGGGCGCATTGCTGTTTCATGGTCAACCTGCTGTCCACCAGCACTCCCAGGTCCTTCTCAATAGAGCCGCTTTCCAGCAGGTCAGCCCCCAACATGTACTGGTGCATGGGGTTGTTCCTCCCCAGATGCAGGACCTTGCACTTGCTCCTGTTGAATTTCATGAAGCTCCCCTCAGCCCAGCTCTCCAGCCTGTCCAGGTCTCACTAAATGGCAGCACAGCCTTCTGGTGCATCAGCCACTCCTCCCAGTTTGGTATCATCAGCAAACTTGCTGAGGGTACACTCTATCCTTTCGTCCAGGTCATTGATGAATAATGAGGGATGAGGCTCCTTGAAATAGAAACATCTGTGTTGATTGGGGGAGTTTTGAGTTGTGCAGCAGTTTGAGGTACTGAAAAGGTATAGATGAAAAGGCAATAAATATGTCTGCTTACCTCTGTGCTCAAGAACATCAGGTCATTCTTGTTAGAGTAGTTATTGGAGGTCTTACAATGCATGGGAAAGAGTAAATGCACTGTAAGAGTTACATTTTAAAGCCTTGTGTCATGGTTTAGCCCCAGCCAGCAACCAAGACCCACAGAGCTGCTCGCTTATTCCCCTTTGGTGGGATGGGGGAGAGAATCAGAAGAGTAAAAATGAGAAAACTCATGGGTTGAGATAAAGACAGCTTAATAGGTAAAGCAAAAGCCACACACGCAAGCAAAGCAAACAAAGGAATTCATTCACTACTTCCCATCGGCAGGCAGGTGTTCAGCCATCTCCAGGAAAGCAGGGCTCCATCACATGTAATGGTTACTTGGGAAAACAAACGCCATTGCTCTGAACGTCCCCCCGCTTCCTTCTTCTTCCCTCAGCTTTATACACTGAGCATGACGTCATATGGTGTAGAATATCCCTTTGGTCAGTTGGGGTCAGCTGTCCCAGCTGTGTCCCCTCCCAGCTTCTTGTGCACCCAGCCGAGCATGGCAAGCTGAAAAAGTCCTTGACTAGTGTAAGCACTACTTAGCAACAACTAAAACATCTGTGCATTATTAACACTGTTTTTAGCACAAATCCAAAACATATCCCCATACTAGCTACTATGAAGAAAATTAACTCTGTCACAACTGAAACCAGGACACCTTGATTCATTAATTTGCCACTCTTGGAACATGGTTATAACACTTGTAAAGTTTTGAGGGTTCTTTCAACCTGCTAGTGGAAGACTTTAGAGTGATTGGGGTGGTGGGGGCACAAGGATTTGTTTTTCAGTCAGTGAAAATTGTAAGCTATTTCTCTGCAGACAGCCAAAACCATTCAAGAAGAGTCACGGCCATCTTCCCAATTTGCAATTTTTTTTCAGAGAATAAAGGAAAAGAAAGAGTTTAGTGGGTGAAAGAAGATGGCTGTGCATAGCATAAAGAAGCACTTCATCAAGAAGCACTTGTGCCCTTCATCCCCCCAAGCACATTAATTTTGGATTTTATGGGATAGATTAATTTTTGTTTTGATAAACCTTGATAACCTAGAAAATTTTGTAAGCAAGCAGGACCTTTTTCTTTATAGAGGAACAAACAGGTAAAAGCCTGCATGATTTGTTCAAGGTAATAGAAGGAATCTCTCAGGACTGGATAGAAGACTGTTGAAGGGGTGACATTTGAAACACTACACTCAAATTCCTAGGCAACACCCTTCAGTAAAAAAGCATTATACTTAGGTTTGCTTTTGAAAAGATGGTTGAAGATCTGAAGAGTCTACCTTGATTGTTTCATGAGATGAGAAAATGAATTGCTTACAGCATAAAAAGAAAAGATATGTAGAGTACTAGAACCTTCATGAAGATTATAGGGCTGAGGATTAACAAAAAATATTCTTTGACTGTTCTTGAAAAATATTTTACTGGCTTCCAGTTCTGTATGGTTGTTGCAAAATAAAGAGTTCCAAAGTACATGACCCGCCAGTATTCTAGCCTGTCAGTGAGCCAAACTGGTTTTCATGTCAATCCTTTTCTGGATCCACCCTTACTTTAACTAAAGAAGAAAATCCAGTTTTCATAAAAACCAAGATCAGTTCTGGGTATATTTCTGCATATCACAGATTAAGTTCCCAGATTCTCAGGAAGGTCAAAATTAAATTTAATTTTAATAACCTTGATCAATATGCAGATAAAGCCATATTTCATATCACAAGCAGGACAAGGTATTGACTAATAAGAAGAGATGTTCCTTTACAGAAAATATAGGAAGAAAACAGGTTAGCGTATTTGTATGCAGAAGCAAATGGAGAGAAGAGAGGCTATTGTAAATTGCTGTTGGATGTAGAAAATAGACTTGCTGGATATAGAAAACTGACTTGAGATACATTATATTCTTTCTTCTGGGACAGTCTACAAAAGGAAGAAACATGGTGTTCCTTGTCCATATTAAAGAAAGACAAACCTCCTTCTGTTCTCTGTATAGGGGGTCCTTATTTGGGAGAATTTCTTAAAGCTTCAACGTGTCTTATTTTTTAACTTATTTCTTGTGTCTCTGTCATGTGCAGTGTTCACAATAATTCCATTTTTTTATATTAGATACTAAAGATTTATTATTTGGCACTTTGCCCTGTCACATAAATGAATGTGTATCTGAACTCTCAGACAATATTTGAAACTGGTAGCAATTGTTATTAATAATTTGTAGGCAATTTGCATTCCCTAAGAGATTTCCCTTTAGAATCCTTTGACTGTTTGCATTCAAAAGAAAAACAAAATCCCAAATTCACATCTGCAATAGTAATTCCTTCCTTGCAACCTGATCTTTAGTTTGTAGCTATTTAGCTATAATTTCCCTCAAATAGTAAGTAGAAGCAACTAAAAGATTTTTGGTGAATGTTTTATTTATAAATGTTGAGGATAAACTAAAATCCACTGAACAGATGTGAAAAAGAAAAGAGGAGCAAATTCATGCTGTAAGGGGACTTTTCACAGTGTGTTTATTCAGTCAGCGCAGGATCAGACAAGGCTATGAAGATTTCTCAAAGGTGAAATCATTAAGTTTTTGTGGATAAGTTGTAAAGCAGTGCTCTTGGTAGCTGTTGCTTTTTTCACCAGAGTGTATTTTTAACATCCTGTGAGTACTATGGTATACACTCTATGTGTATACAACTAAATGTATATTTCTATTTTTATGCTCAGATGTTTTTTCTCGAAGTTTTAGCCACTGATGAATGTGTAGAATGTGGAGTTGGGATTTAAAGTTTTTGAAAACATTAAGATGTATTAGATCTAATGCAGTTCCTGTTTTTATTGCTGAATCTTTACTGCCATCTAATAGAGAAGATTTTAATTCTGTATTTTTTTTTGAGGTTGAGGAATGAAATGAGACACTTTTCCTCTCCATAGTCTGCCAGAGCCTCTTGTGATCTTGCAAGTACTCTGTTAGGAAAACTTTAAGGACATCTGAGGTCCATTATGAAAGATTGTGGAGGAACTCCATCAACCTCTTGTTCTTTCTTTCTAATTTGATGTACCCTTCAACTCAGTGAGTATTAGTTTTGCAATTTGCCAGCACTCTGGAGAGCTCCAGCACAAATGTTGTATATAAACAAATACTGTATCACAAAGAAATCATGCTTTTTTTCATAGAATCAAAGCATAATTCAATTGGAAGAGAACTCATATGGTCATCTGGTCAAGCCTCCTTTGCAAAGCTGGTTCAGCTCCAGGTTGCTCAGAGCTTTGTATAGTTATGTTTTGAAAACTTCCAAGGATAAAAACTTTTATGGCATAACCTCTCTAGGCAAGCTTTTCCAGTTTTTCTTACAGTGTTGTGGTTTTGAAATCCATTCTCATTCCTGGACGCCAAGGACACCAAAGGTGTTCTGAGCTACCAAAAAGTCTCTGCAGAGGTATAAAAATATTGTGTGAAGAGTGACTAGAAAAGAAAGGAGTCATGCATGTCACTGAATCTGTAGCATCATCTCTTACCTTCAGATAGAGCAAAAAAATGGGAGAAGCTTAATACAATGGGTGATTGTCTGGGAAAAAATCTCCACTTTCCAGTGTCAGACTTTTTTCTGGTGTTGTCTCTTCATGGAGAGAAAGAACAGAGGGACTGACCTGTTCTAGGCTGATTTCTGCGTCTTCCAGCAGAAAATTGTCGTTGTCTGTAATTTAGGCCATTCTTCATTGCCATGATCTAGTCACTTACTGTTTTATTCTCACCATCATCCCTGTGTGGGAGTGAAAAGGGCATGTTGATGACATTTGTACATTTTCATGGTAATTTACAATTACTTGTGGAACAATTTAATTATTTTGAGATGCCCGTATCACCCCCAATTCAGATGCTGAATGTGGCATCTTCTTCCCACTGGAACTGACAGGCCAGAACTGACAAAGTGAGACTTTCTCCCACCCGGAAATTACGTGGGAATATTCTGCAGAGTGGCAACAGATCAGCTCTCGAGCAGATTTCCTCAGCAGGTGAAGTGCATTTTAATAAGCTGGTGAATTGTGTTTTACAATTTCTGCCACCCTTACAGTCTTCTACTAGAGTAAGGTTAAACTGACCTGTTCATTCACAGCAAATGCTGTGATGCTTCTTAGAGCTATTGTTCCAGACTTTCAACAAAATTATTTCATTGCATACATTAGACTGCTCATAATTTGAACTGAGAGAAATGGCTTGAAATCTGGACGCTTAGAAGTGGACTTTATTATGTGGGATAGCCGTGAGGTTCAAGGGGCTGTGCTCTCAATTGATTTGGACTTCTCTGAGGAAGTATGGCTGTCTGTCATATTTTTGGTGTGGAATTCTTATGGTGAAACAATGTATGACTGCCCCAAAGATGGAGCTTTTTCCATCCGGTTCTCCAGTTTTAGTGATTTCTAGCTGTATAAAGACTGGAAAGCTTGGATAACAATAATAGCAATTTATGATGCTTTGCCTGAATTCTACGCTGTCTTTATTATACACTTTTTCCAAGAATTTAAAATTTTCTACTGAGGATCTCTCTCTCAAGACCCTACTCAAAAATACTTTTTTGGCCCATTAAAAAGTAACTTTGCAGCAACAGTGCCTATATTGGGTTGTGTAAACACGGTCTTTGTTTTCATTCCCAAACAGCCTGACATTGAGCTTGTCCTGATTTCCAAAGGTAAAGGGAAAGTCACTTGCTATCTTTCATGTCTCTTCCTTTTTGGGTATGCCAGCTTTCTGCAGTGGAAAAAGATCAGCACAACCAAATCTCTGTTTTGAGGATTTCAAAATTTCCTGAAATTATGAGGGAAATTCTCCTTGGTTACTGTATTGAGAAGTTCATTAATTATTTGTTTCTGTCGTCTTCAGACCCTTTGTCTCAAAGGCCATTCAAAGTATTGTATTATTGAGTTATCTCCAAATGATTAGAGCACTTAGTATGTACTTCCCAGTGCACAGTTACATGCTTCAGGCAGTTGCTATTTTTATTTGAAAGTCTGTGAACTGTTGTAGGAGTTTCCTGTGTCTCTGGTTTAGCAAATTATGAATGTGGTGTGGTCTGTTTTCTCTGTCTTCTCTTTTCTTTGTATTAACAGAAGATGCAAGACTTCCACCCCTGATTTTATTGTTGTCATCTATGCTTCCCCCCTGATAATTTTTCCTTATAGTGCTTTTTCTAGATGCTTTCTCTACTTCCTGGCATGTGCCTTTCTTTCGGACATCAAGGAATTACTATATGCTTGGGGGGCTGGTTTGATCTTAAAAGATGGAGACAAAAGCTCTTGTGTGAACTGGTTATTTGTTTTTTAGGTCCACATGATTTTTCCTGTGTCGTGATCTAACACCAGTCAGCCATTAAATACCCCACAGCTGCTCACTCACCCTCCTACCCCGCAGTGGGATGGGGGAGAGAATTGGAGGAAAAAAAAGTAAAACCTATGGGTTGAGATAAAGACTTTATTAGGACGGCAAAGGAAGAGAAAATAACAATAATAATAATAAAAGAATATATAAAACAAGTGATGCACAACGCAATTGCTCACCACCTGCTGACCAATGCCCAGCCCGTCCACAAGCGGCGATAGCTGCCCCCTGGCCAACTCCCCACAGTTTATATACTAAGCATGAGGACGTATGGTATGGAATATCCCTTTGGCCAGTTTGGGTCAGCTGTCCTGGCTGTGTCTCCTCCCAGCATCTTGTGCACCTGAGTATAAGCACTACTTAGCAACAACTAAAACATCAGTGTGTTATCAACATTATTCTCACACTAAATCCAAAACGCAGCACTATACCATCTACTAGGAAGAAAATTAACTCTATCCCAGCCGAAACCAGGACATCCTGTTACTTACCTAATGTCAGGAGTGATTATGTCCACAGGAGCCAAAGGGCTATAACTCTGAGCTTTTTAGCTGGACTGCTTCTAAAGGAAGATACATGGTCCTCAGCCTGGGTTTTTAGGCCAATTAAATTTGAGTGTTTTATTCTAGGTTGTAAACCTCCTCACTCAAATCCATGCATTTCACAATAACCTAGGTGGTTCTCTGTGTGGAGCTTGGGTTAATGTAGATTAACCTGAAATAGTGGGTTGAGGCTTATGTTCAGCCACTCCTCTGTTACAGTTCACCATCACGGATATTTGCAGGAGTTAGCTAACCTGAGTGGAGAATACTTGACAACACTGTTGCATGCATTCAGGTGCTTCTTAAAATCTTTTGATGCTGGCCAGATCTTTGCAACGACTCTTGTCTGTTTAATGAAATTTGAAACTGTTTACTGTTTATTTATGAACACCATAAGCCAAATGAAGCATAACTCTCAAGTGTGACTGAATGTGTTCTTATCTTGTCATTGGATGTTTATGTTAATTTACTGTCCTTGTGGGTTTTGCTATGTTTGTGTCTTTTCTACTTTTCTTTTCCAGAATACAACGCATTTTCAAATGCATTGAAGAGATGCTGTAGCCAAAAGGAGAGCTCTGCATTCAAGGAACGAACAGATGACGTATCCTCTCTCCAGTATTTTCAGGTAATGAAACTTCAGTGCCAGTTGTGAAATCTAAGTTGCTGTTGTTTGCTTGACCTTAGTCACCAGGTCAGTTAGAAACATAGCTTAGATTTATTCAAGGATGGTGAGGACCTTAGTAATTTAAGTACCAAGTAATTTAAGGTAAGATTGATACAAGATGGGCTTTATCTTTTTTTCTGTTTTTCCTCTCTTCCTTTCCTTTTAGTTTTATGGCTGTCTGTCTCAACAACAAAATATGATGCAGGATTTTGTGAGGACAGCCACTTATCACAGAGCTATCCTACAGAACTACATGGATTTTACAGACAAGGTAAGTTCTGCTAAGAGTCTTAAATGTTCCAGTATGCTGCTTAGGCTCTAAACTTCAACTTGCCCTGTAGAACAACACTGATCAGATTGGAGCCTTTTCTCACCTGGGACTTCGTGCATGAATATACTAATTTATGTGTGCTTTATATTACTAATGTTATTGTCAAGCGCATGGATGACAATGCATGATGGTGATGGTACATCCTCAGGATGAACGGCGCCAAACATGGATCCAAACATGAGCTACAAATTCCTCTGCTGTCTTCTGTGGACAATCTGAGAACCTACACATATATGTTTCTTGACATTTTGTGCTGTTATCATTCCCATTTGGCATCTTGGAGCTCATATACAATATTAGTTTCCTTATCGTAACTGTCGACTGTGTATTTGCTATTGTGCCATATAGTCTCTTGCAAATACCTGCAAAGATTTTCTAGTTTACGTCTGTTTCATGGAGGTCTACACTGCATGTTTTTGCACCCCACAGTCACTACAAACTGAGCAAGCACATAAGTGGCTGCTGTGACTCCTTTTGTACAAGGCAAAGATATGGAAACAATGCAGGAACTTAGAACTTCAGGTGCCAAACTCATCTTTAAAATATGTATATAGATGTTGAAGACTACTGTAATGAATACAATGATGATTATTGCTTCTCTATCTAGTTCTCTGCCTCTCACATTGTCCAAACCAGATACTTCAGCAAAAACTGAACGAAAACTTACACTGGGGAGATGTAGAATAATCATACAGTTGATTTATATTTCAGAATTCTAACTTCCTAGTTATTCTTTACTGTATTTAGTATATTGAGACTTATTACTTCTCATAAATCTTGACCATTTTTCATGGGACTGCATCTGTACATTGAGCATTGATCTTCACCAAACAATTCATGATGGTGTCTAGGCTCGTTGTTGTTGTTGGTTCATTTGCTGTGATGATTCATTTACAACTTGGATGGTACTTGAACAGTTCATATTTTCCACAAAGTTATATAAATCAGCACTGAGTTTAATTTATCTGTGCATTGACCAGTGGCCTACCTTCACTAGCTCTCTCTACTCTTCAGTCATTGGACATTGTGTCATCTGCATAAATTACTATGACACTGCTCACCTCTCTTAATAAAACAATAAAAAGCAGCAAAAAATACTAGACTACATGTGACCTACTGTATGCAAATAGGCAGTTTGTAAGCAGCAGCCTAGCACCCTAGCAGGAATGTTTTCTTGGTCTCAGAATGTCAGCTGAGACCATGTGAGCTCTGTTTATGATGTTTGGGCAGCAGACTGCAAACAAAAATGATGGAGAAAATGAAGCTGCAATTATTTTTTTTTTTACCTTGTCATTTTTTGTCTTCTCTCCTTTTCCCTTCCTTGCTTTCATCTTTCTGTGTGTACCTTCTTTTAAAAGGAGCCTCTGACTTCAACTCACACCAGCACAAATGGCTTTACTACATCACAGAAGAGTCTTTAATAACATATAAGCAAATACCAAACAAAACATGTCCCTTTAAATGTGTAGCATATTTATTGGGAAAATGAGGAGACTTGTAAGTGTGACATTTATCTGAATTGTTTTAAGATCATTATATTTTAACTATTAATTAAGTTTAGTAATAAATTCAAGTGCAGCTGATAATTTTTCTTTGCCATGCAACTTAAGTAAACTGTACTTAAGAACTACACTTAACTATTTACTTTCACAGAAATGAAACAAACTTTTATAGAAATGAAACAAATAGGTTTCAGTCTCTGTAATACCTTTCAGGCCTGATACAATCCTCCTCTCCTGTTTAATTCAATAAGGTTACTAAACTAGTGGTGTGCACAGGGCTGCTCCAGTTTGCTATAGGCATCAGAACCCCAAAGCATGTGGCATTGGATGATAACCAGCTGGATAATTGGAGCTACTGTATCATTAATGGATTAAGATTTGTACTGGAATATGTAACTTGAATATATTGTGAAAGAAACAGCAGAGAAAGGATTTTATTTGCCATTGGCTTCTTGCCAAATAGGATGCTCCCATGTTGTAATGCAAAAGACAGATTTATCTCTATAGGTAACATAGCTATTCCATTTTTGTGCCTGCAGTAAGGAATTCAGGTTTTGCATACTCTTTGCCTCTGTTGGAAATCTTGCTGCTGTGCAGTAGTACAGCTTGCTTGCTTTTGCTCTTGGTTTATTTATTTTCACAACTGTTGGAGGTGCCTTGGCTTCTCTTCAGCATACCTAATAGTAAGACTATTACAGGCTGGGTGTTGTTGGCCACCCACCTAGAAAATGATCTCTCTTTTTCCTGATTCTTCTGAGAAATTGCAATTTTCAGAATAAATGTAGCTGAAAAAATGGAACTACCTACACTGTGGCAAAATACTTTCCCATAAGAACCTGAGAAACCCATTGTGCTGAGACTTGATCTGTCAGAAATACGGCAACTATATTTATCCTACATCCAGAAACTATAAGGCAGGCAGAAACATTTAATGATGGCAGTGAGGAGATAAAAAAGGCAAAAAGAACATAATTATTTTAATACCTCCATTACTGGAAAAAGTTTTACTCAATTGCTGTTTGTCTTATTGTTTCCTACCTATTCTGCATCTCCCCAGAATATTTCTTTACCTTGGCTGCCTCCTTCCCTAAATTCTGTAGTGATTTATTATACAAACATTTTTGCCTATCGGGAATGGATATCTGGTGATAAAGTATATTTTTTTCTTATTCTAGACTGTGTTTGTTTTTGAAAAAATATCTGTATGAGAAAGTATAACAGGTTGTCTGAGTTGTACCGGGCAAAATTAATTCTGGACCCTTTGAGAGGGTTCTTGGTGGTAAATTCAAGCACTGTCTGTCAGAGGTAAGCTGCTTTAGGACAAACTGGGAGGAGTGTTTGAATTGACCATTTTTGTCTATTAAAGCTTAAAAGAATAAGGAGAACTCATTCAGAATCTAATTAATCTGAGGCTGGATTCATCACACTAATATGGTAATTCTTACCAGCATATACCCCTTTATATTTGCTCTTAGAAGGAGTCGCCTTAGAGCTTTCACTAATTTTTTTAGTAAAACTTTGTCTTAGATTTTTAATTGTTACAGACCCAAAAGGGGGAGTTTAAAGTGTTTTAATTGGTTATACTAGAAAAAGGGCTCATAACTAAATTTTACAGTAGCAGTTTGCTGTTTCAAACTGACTAAAGGCTGACACATTTCTACTTCCTTTGAAAATAAGTCTTTTGAATTTTTTCATTTGTAGTCTATTTATGAATAGTTTACTTAAAAGCAAAGGAACTAGAATATCTCCAATGATCCTGGATGAAGGATCACACAAATTAACTATTGATATTGTGCAGTCAAAGGCACATGCTAAAAAAAGACATATTTTCTGTATACAATCTTGCTGATATATAGTAATTTTGAATGATAAATGTCATTGTTGAAATATGACATTTTTGCTTTTAGTTTTATGTGTTTGCCCTATTGTTGCTTCTCCTTGTTTGACCTCTGCCCCCCACCCCTTTTATTCAAAAGTGCTTTTCAGGGCTCTAATTGTGCAAGTACTCAAGCATACAAGCATATTTGGACATGTGAGTAATTCCCATTAAGTTCACACTAGGAAAGCTATTCATCTGTGTAGGTGAAAGCAGAAGCAGTACTGAACTGTGGTCAAGAGGATAATTGCTGAAGTAGCTGCATTCTCATTTCAAAATAAATACTGAAACACATACAATCTATCACCTTTCCTCTCAGCATGCATGATATCATCATCACCCAACTATCTGTCTATTTTTTATTTTAAAATTCTGCTTTTCAGAAGGAAGCATACTAGTACCATGTATTGTTATTTCACAGCACTTTGTCTTAATGACTGCTCTTACAGCTCTGTTAGGATGCTCTTCCAATCTAGAGGGAGCATAGCTTTCTGTAAGAGATGCCAGCAGTATAGGTAGTGCCACTTGGGGAGCAAGGTATGCTGTTGCAAGTTCATTGGATTAAAGTAATTTAGGTTAGAAAGAACCTCTGGATATCTCTAGTCCAAACCTCTACTGAAAAGCAGGGCCAACTAGACCTTTAAGGTTGCTTAAGGTCTGTTCAGTTACATTTTGAATGGATCTGAGGATGGAGATGCCACAGACTCTGTAGGCAACCTGTTCCAGGTGAAAAAGTTTTACTGTATCTGTTGGAATTTCCTGGGTAACAACTTGTGTCCACTGCCTCTTGTCCTATCACTGTGTGTCTCCTTGAAGAAGA
This sequence comes from Morus bassanus, assembly GCA_031468815.1. Lineage (NCBI taxonomy): Eukaryota > Metazoa > Chordata > Aves > Suliformes > Sulidae > Morus > Morus bassanus. Next base: position 57,005,516 of record CM062600.1, read on the forward strand.
ATCTGTTTCGTCTTTCTCTGAACAGGTTAGGTGGATGAGGACAGCAGTAAGCTCTCCCATTAGCCTGCCTCCTCTTGTTAAAATTAAGCAAACTGATTTCTCTCAAGCGTCTCATCATATGTCATGTCCTTCAGCTCCCTAATTATCTTGGTGGACCTCCATGGGACTTGCTGCAATATGTCAGTGTCTGTCTTGTGCTGGGGAGATCAAAGCTGGACAGAGGTCCCCAAATGTCATCTTAAAAATGGCCTTTCCCTGACCTCTGCTGGTTGCACTCTTGCTAATACAGCCCAGTATGCAGTTGGCCTTCTTGGCTGTAAGGGCTTACTTGTATTCAGCTTGTTGTCCAGCAGGAGGACCTTTAGGTCTCTTTTTTTACAAAGTTGCTTTCTAGCAGTCATCCCCTCACTGGAGCCTGAGTACGTTTGTTAGCAGCAGATTCAGCAGAACAGCTCCTCTGCTCAGCTTATTGGTCACTGCTATCAGGAAATAATCAAGGCATTCCAGAAATCCCCTGGATTGGTTGTGCCCCACCATACCACCTGTCCAGTAGGAACTGGGGTGATTGAATTTCCTGATAATAATAGGGCCTATGATCATAAGGCTTCCTCCAGAAGGCATCGTTTCCTTCCTGTTCTTGATCAAGTGGTCTATAACAGATGCCTTCCTCAATATCTGTATTCGTACCCTGTGTCTTCTCATCCCTACTCATAAGCTCTCAGCTAGCTTATTGACTACTACCAAAGCTCCATGCACTTGAGTCATTCTTTGCATAGACTACAACCTGACCTTCCCAGCCTATCCTTTCTGACAGCCTGTAGCCATCCATCGCAGCATTAGCTGTGCAAGCTATCTCACCATGTCTCTGTAATCCTATGAGATGAAAGCTGTGCATCTGTGCATGGACTTCAGATTCCTCATTTGTTTCCCATGCTATGTGTGCTTGTGTACATGCATCTCAGATGGCTCCCCTGTCATGCTGCTTTTACAAGGAGCGCATGTGGACCCTCCATTGTGCTGTCTCCTGAACACTTTCCCGCATGCCTTCACTTCTCTTCAGGCTGTGATGACCTGCAACAACATGTACCCAGTTTTTCAGGCCACCTTGTTAGGCTGGAAAACTGATGGCAAAGATACTCTTGCCCTGCTTTTTTAGATGGTCTTGTGTCTCCCAAGCAATCTCCATTCCTCAGGAAGGTACTGGACTCATAAAAGCTGAATTTCTGTCTGTTATATCAGCTGCACAGCCAGGTGTTGATGCTCAGGGCTTTTGCCTCTAAAAAGTGTCTGTGAAGATCCTGACTGTCTCCTGTTCAGCTTCCCTGATGGTTCACAGTCTGCTTCTCTCCACCCATTGCTTCATACCTGGTGGCTCTCCTCAGCCAGAGCCCACCTACCCCACAGGTCACTGTCGATCCCAGCCTCAGAGAGAACTATCAGCCATTCTGTGCAGTCCAGCAGCCACACAGCAACATCGTCCCTTACAAGTTCTGTCCTGGATTCAGGTGTGCCATGGGCTGTTGATCTAGCAAGTCTTACAGGGCATGCCTATGCCTTGTTGTGCAGCCTCCAGCGATTCCCACACTGTATCAGCTATGATTTCTGAGCACCTTTCCCCCTTGCTTCACTGATTACTGGACAAATGCTACCTCTGTGTCAGCTGCTTCATTTTGCTGTGCTCATTTGTGTCTTCATTAGCGTCTTGATGTGGGTCAGGAGTGAGCTTCTGAAGTGAATTTCTATCACAGCCACTGAGGGTGCTTCAGTTCATATTGCGGAGTGGTCTCAGAGTAAGCACGCTGGATTACTTTTGGATGAAACTGAACTGGATTAAGCTAGAAGAAAATCAGACTAGAGTTAATCATAGTAAATCATCCAGAAAAAAAAAATGTTCTAATACAGCTGTACCACCTGCACATGTAGACACAGGTATAGTCTAAGAAATATCATCAGAATTAGGTCTGGTGCAAAAAGCCATAGTTTTCCATTGGATTTTTTATGTTGAACTTGAGCAGTTGACTCTTCCTTATACTTTCCACATATGCAGAGAGAAAGCGTTATTGTATTTGTGGTTCCCATTTGGGTATTGAGAAATAGCCTACCAAACCTTCTGTCAGACCTATGGTTCAATGAAATTGTCTCCCTCCCTACTTACGTAACCGATATTGTCACTTGCTGCTCTGAAGAGCTGGTTCTACTGGGCATAGGAGCGTATTCTAACACCTGCCAAAGCATAGAAACAAAACTGGATCCGTAACAGCCTGTCATCTGGGGTATAAAAAATGAGCTTAATAAAATCTTTTACTAGGAAAGAAAATTATTAAAGGCAAGGTTCTGGCTTCTACACTAAACTTGAGACTATGTGCAGTATCAGAAGCAATGTTAATTTATTTTGCAGTGGAGTACTTTTGTAACACAGATTCATATTATCTACAACAGATTCAGGCCATATGTATTAGACTGCATTCTTTAATATGTAATCTAAATGTCACGTAGAGTAACTTCTGGGGAGTGGAATGTGCCCTTCATTCTAAAAGATTATTTTTCTGTGAAAACTATTCTGTTTGAATACACAAAACTTTCTCTTTGTGTTTTTAAAGGCTAGTAAGCAACGTGCATCATATGGGAAGTTGGGGCAGAGAAGCAATAAAGAACAGGGTAGTTGGTGGTATACTAAGCTGCAGTATTACTTTGAATCTGTATTATATTTAAGCTTCTCTGCTCTTGACTCTTGAGATTGGATTGGGGCTGTAGCTCAGTTTCATGGTGCTTTGAAATCTTATGAGGTTCCAGTTCCAGGTGGCTTAAATCACCTAACAGCCTTGTGAATTTCATATCTTGGATCAAAATTTAATAAGAATTCCAGCCACAGGGACAGGAAAACTGTCTCTCCTTGTTTTCAGTCAAGGACAAACCCATAGGAGGAACCTGAATGGTGAGCTGTTCTGTGAGATTTTTCTCACTAAAATTTTGGGGAAGCAAGGTACTGTTATTAATCTAATTCTGTTGGGCAGTATAAAAGTGAGCTTTGCATCAAAGTTGACATCAGTCACAGCATCTTAATCATTTCTCTGGCAGTTAACCTCTCTTTCTGTGTACTTATGCCTCTGCAGCAGTGTTGAGCGATCTGTACAACAGAACGAAGGTAGGAACTAGAGGCTTGTCTGGACTGTTGCAGCAGTCTCTGGCTTTGCATTACACTGTACACTGAAACAAAAATTTTGACCCTTTGAAACATTTCAGTCAACATTTTGGCTTGCAACAAGTGAGCCATGTGACTGATGGAGAAAATGAGGCTTTGGGATTTATGTTTAACTGCGGGCCTTTGAGAGACACCACATCAAGCAGTGCAATAAGAGGTCTAATACATCAGCAAGCAGAACCAATATTTGAACAAAGATACATAGTTTGGTTTTATGTGAGATACTTCCACATCACAGAGTGATTTTTCATTCAGAAAGACAAGTTTCTGTAGTCCTTCAAAGAATTGTCATGTCTTCCCTCCCTCGCCAGTGTATCCAGACTACTCTTGTTTTTCAAATTTTTCTCCAAAAGAAACTTTGTTACGAAATTCTATTTCCTCCAAACCATAACGATGTATCTACATATGAAAATAATCCACAGTCTTTTAAAAATATGCTGTTGCTGCTAAAATAAAGACTAAGGGCATTAAAACTCTCTTTAACAAGTCTTCACTTTTTCAAGTGAAATTAGGAATATTTTTGCATAATGCAGGCTTACTAAACGCAGCGTACAGCTATGAAAATTTAGTTACTTAAAAGAGGTGTCAATAAGTGACTTTTTGATTATTTTTTTTCCTTTGGTCTGTCTTTTGTTTTCAAGGTGGTCCTAGATGTTGGCTGTGGATCAGGAATCCTTTCATTTTTTGCAGTGCAGGCTGGAGCCAGAAAAGTCTATGCAGTTGAAGCCAGTGCAATGGTAAAATATGCGGAGGTAAGTGTTTTCCACCTGAGCCAAATGTTAGAATGGTGTAGAGTGAAATTGTTAAGAGATCTAGAACAGTGCCTCAAAAAGGCTAATGCTGAAGGCTTCAGTGTGATTTTTGTAAGAAGTCAGGTCTCTAATAGGCAACACTTTTTGGAAGTTAATTTTTGAAGGTGTTCTAAATGTTCTAATATGTCACATAAACCATATGATTGCTGTTTCTGTGAAAAATGGTGAACAGTCATAACTGTGATTAAACTTTCAGAAGGGAAAAAAAAACCCAGATGTTGTTTTCATCGGTTCTGTGCAAAAACATTTGGGTGTTTTTTACCTACAACTCGTGGACATCTGTGTGATCAGACAGTTGAGTTTCCTGCTAAGTGTGATCAGTTAGGTCTTTCAACCTTCTTATGAAACTCTGTTCTTAGGGTTTAAAAAGGACATGTCCAAAGAATGCACTTAGTTTTAAAAGACATTTTTCAGGCATTCTTTTTACTAAGCATTCTAATACGATTAAAGAAAAAAGTTAAGTGCTTAAAGTGGTATTGGTAACTAAATGCCTTAGGAGAAGTTCAATTCTTAAAAAGTGCTAATTCTAAATAGCAGCAACAGCAAAAATCTTGATGTTTTTTCTCACAGTCTCTGCTTATGTAGGTGAACTTCAGAATGTGTGGGGAGAAAGAAGTGTGAGCATTATTTTTATAAATTTTGTCAACACTGATCACCTCTAGCTGAGTTTTAAAAATACTTTTAATGTGGAAGAGGGTGAAAAGTGGTGGAGGACTTTTCTTCCCATATCTAGAAAAAGTTTTCAGTACCTATATGTTAATTTTTCTTTTTGCTTTACTGATGTAAAATATAAATGTTCTTGAGCAACATTAGGAGTCCATGGTTCCTCTAAGTCCACACAATGAGCATGCAGTGGTTCAGTGAAAGTTACTCCTGTATGTCCTGATGCAGCAATCCAGCCTTGCTCTTGGTGAAGGCTGGCAAACACCAGTCGTCAGCTGCAACATTGTGAAGGAAATGCATTGCTATTGGAAACTGAGATAATCTGTTCAGGTCTTAAAGAAGAAAATGTGGATATTAGACATTTTTATTTCTCTCCAGATAGAGGTAGTTATTAATATATAAAGTCTTCGTATTTTTCACTCCAGCTCAAATACCGGACTCCATAATCTCCCCATATACATTTTTCACTAACTTATATATTGAGGAAAAGTGTTGTTTCGTACAATCATTTTCTACTTCTACCATATTTGTGTTACTATCGACAAACGTTTTCTTATTATGTGTGTGTTACGTTTGGAATTGGCAAGGATATACTAGCCTAACTTAGCATATATGTACTAAAATAACATTTCTATTTTCTTGTTATAATCTAAATAATTAGAAGGATTCTTTGTAATTAAAAGGAATTTTTTTCTGATGCCTGTCATTTTGTCAGATGTATCCAAAGCATTAAAACTGTTAACAAATGTAAGGTATCTCTCAGAGGAAAGGGTGGAGGGTGGTTCCTATTTCACACAGGATTTTGTAAACAGTAGTAGTAGTATAATGTGTGATAGTATAAAGAAAAACCTTTTCTATTTGTCGCTATGCTACTATTTCCAGTAAAAGTAAAAATTTTCCTAATATAAGCATTTCCACTGCATATGATAGAGATTTTGTAATATTCTGCTGCCCTCTAGCCAGCTATGTGAGTTATGTGTTGCAGTCTGTGAGGGTCTGAAATTATCTAGGCTTCTTGCCTTTCTACATCCATGCTGCTGCTGAGCTGTTATTTGATAGTTAGTTAGTTTTAGATTCAGAACTCACCCGTAAGCAAAATGGTAATTTCATTTCCAAAATGAAATCACATCATATGTATGCTCACAGAGTCTCTGGTCTAAAGAACCTTTAAAACAAAATCCGTCAACGTGTTCTTAGAAATGGATACAAACACTTGTCAGTAAAAGAAGCAGCAATGTTATTTGCCTAATTGATAGCATGTTAGTGTACAATGATTTTTGGTTTTTTTAAATAGTTTTATTGTAATTTTAGCATGTAGTTTATATTGGCAGGTTATGGCTGAAAATCATTAACTGTATCACTCAGGCTTTAATGCAAATCCTTCACACAGATGTTATATTTATTAGGTTAGCTATAAGCAAAGAAGGTGCTATATTTCCACTGGAGAGTGTTGAGAAGGTATTTAACAGCTAGCATTTCACTTTATTTGAAGGAAGCTAAATAATTCAAATATTTTATATACGACCATAAAATTATTAGGACTTTATGAAGTATTCTGGTGTGTTCTTTAAGTTGTTCTGGGTTGGGTTTTTTACTAACTGCTTTAGCATATTCACGTTTTGGTAAATCAGCTAATAACAGCATTAGTCTCTCTTTCTCTAGTTAGAATGAGTCATAAGTTTCATCGCTGTTATCTAAGGCCCAGTCTGTCTTGGAAAAGGTTTGCTGAAGTAATTATGCACTTCTATTGATGTTACAATTATACCAGTGCAAGTACATCTGTGAGGGAGTGTTTTCTATTACTTACTGGATTGTGTATACTTGTTTTTCCTGGTATCTCTGGACATCAATACAAATCTTCTACTGTGCTGTTGCAAAGGATGCTTCATTTTATAGAATCTCCCAGCAGACACCTCAGATTAATGTTAAATAGTTGCTTCTTTATAAGTTTGTGCCAGAAGAACCCAGATTCAATTCGTTATTTAAACATAAGAGGTTTAGATACTTCCCTGTATGTCTGAGTACAGTACAGCTAAATAGAATACGCATCTATGTGTAGATATATAGAGGCTTTGTAAAGGTTGTTCTTTTCCTTAATAACTTGCTGTAGTGAACATACAATTTTAGGTCCATTTCTTCTGTTCATTGTTTTGCTCCGAGCTTCACTGTGCACATAGAAGTGGATAAATCTCCAGTATCCTGGCTCTAAGTACTGGCCCATTTGAACACATTTATGTGAATATAGCGTGATGCTCCATTTATTCTTAGAAATTACTCACCTCAAACTTTTCAGCTATTGAGTTTCTTCACCCTGTCATGACTGTGTAACTCACTCAAGAACAGTATTTTTAAAAATTTGGAGAATTATGAAGACCCTTCCTTTGTAATCTTCTGTATTGAATGAAAATATCCACCTCTTCCTGGTAGATTTTTTTTATGTAGATATTGATTATAGTTATCTCTTGCAGGACAACAGCTCTTGTACTATCACTTGCAGATTGCACACAATGCATTTCTTTGAATGTACTCCAGTGAGCCCCGGTCTTTAGAAACCTTGGTGTAGCAAGGAAAAATATTTTACCTTTCTATTTTATTCTGATTAACAGACTGAGGTAGTTGGTTTACACTGTAGAGGGTTTAATGCTAATTAAATATGTCTGATATAAATTTTGCTAATCAAAGGAGTCAACGCTTTCTGTGTGCTTTTGTTTTTCCTCCAGCTGTTGGTGAGAAACAATAATCTTTCTGACAAGATCACAGTTCTGGCTGGAAAAATTGAGGAGATAACCCTGCCTGAGAATGTTGATGTGGTAATTTCTGAACCGATGGGTTATATGCTGTTCAATGAAAGGATGTTGGAAAGTTACGTCCATTCTAAAAAATGGTTGAAGTCAAATGGTAAGTGTGTCACCACAGTAACCCCCTGCATAGAGAAAGGAAGATAAAAAGCTTCTAAAAGAAGAAAAAAAGACTTGAATTGGTAGTCCAGGATTATCTGGTTTTATACCCTCATTCTAGCTCTACCACCATCTAGGGGGCCCAGGGGAATTAATATAATGATGGAGCCACCATTGCTATTGTACTATGCTGTGACTTCTTGCTGTTTCACAGTGGAAATAGCTTTTGAGTATGCTGCTGTTGCACTGCTGAGTTCTGCTTGTGTTTTAATCTTAACCTGCTGCTATATACATTATGATTGCATCTCTGTTGCAGCGTATCACAATACATGGAGGCACACTAGCCTCAACTGCTAGACAGTGGAATGTAGTTAAGAGCAGAATGGTCAAATAGGATGAGCGGTTTTTTTGTGCAAAAACTCTAATATATTGTCCTTGGGAAAACTGTGAAGTTCAAATTATTTTGATATCCTTTCATTGGGCTTCTACCAAATACCTTATTCTAATACTTGGATGTTGCCTTTTGAGTGGCATGTGAGAGATTCACAGCATTCAGTGCTCTGTATTTCATCCCTCCTGTGTTTGGAGGAATTTTGAAGGGAATCTGTAAGTTCCAGGGCCTCATGGGAATCATCTTTGAGAGGGAAACCTGAGCGTCCAATTGCTGAATGATAAATTTTTCTACGTGAAAAGACTTCTTTAAAAGAGACCTTCCTCAAATAAAATTACTGCAGCATGGAAGTTTTTGAAGCATGGGCTGAATCTGTGCCTCAGCGGAGGGAGCTAATGACTTTGCTGTTGAGTTGTTTCAAACTTGCAAAGCACATCTGGCTGATATCCTGAAGAAAATGGAATTTTTTTAATTTTCTGCTAAGCCATAACAATGAACTATGTGAGCTTGGCAAAACAGAATTTGACGGCCAGAGGTGGGAGCTGAGAGATAGGGAAGCATTTGTTTTATGTCTGTATCCTTGAGGAGAGCTGAGAGACTGATCAAAGCAAACATCCCGCCTCAGAAGACGCTGAGAACGGGGTGATAAGGTGTATAGTCAAGGAGAAGAACTAATGGGGATGTTGATAAGAACTAAAACAAAGTCCTCATTATAATACTAAATATCAGGCCCATTGGCCAGGAACCCCCCCGCCTTCTAATAAGCCTCTTACTCTCTGAGCATGCATGGTAAATTAAAAGTGAGCTGTACCCTTAGGTCGAAGTGAGAAAGAAATTAACCAATTATTAGCTGATGCTTGTGAATATTAGCTATGACTGACGCATTTAAGTGTATAAATGCCTTAGTTTCTTGGTTTGGGGTGCTAGCTTTGTGGGTTACCACCTAGCACCACTCTTTGTGCAAAAATTAATTAAAAAATATCTGCTCTGTGTGTAGTTAGGCGTTTTGCACACCGGGCAAATGAACCCGCTTTTCAGGATAACATGGGTAGTATTTTTCAAGTGAGCCACTGATCTTAAGTCTCCTGTTTAGATTCTTAGAGCCTAGTTTCAGAGGAGAGCTTCTGAACACTGCTCAGTGGGCAGTTCATTTTCAGTTCTAAATGAATGAATGCTTTTAAAGGTACAAGCCTAACTTTCTGATTGCTCACTTGTACAGTGGGGATGAATCACCTTATGTGGTGATTATTAAACTTACTGATTGCCTAAGAAGTGAGCTGAAATTGTGACATTTTGAGTAAGTTGCTAATATTTAGTACCAGTTAGATTTGGAAATTTTCTGTTGCAAATTCTGTGCAAACTTGTTAACATTCTTCCCACAGCCAGTTTTAAAAAGCATGTCTATTTTGTGAGTGGGTGTTGTTCTTTATTTAAATTCCTGTGGACTCTTGCTACATGATGTACTTACAAAAGGAGAGCTGTTTCCTTTTCCCTCCCCTCTTTTACCTGTTGTGTCCGTCTGTCCATCCATCCCCCCTCATCCCCGGTCCTCCCCCCAACTATGCGTTGTGTTTTATACCAGATTAAAAAAGGGTGCAGTATGCTCAAGTGTAGTTCAAAATGACAAACTTTGTTTCCTGCTTCCATTGACACATGCACAATAGAATACAAGGGTTTTCATTTAAGCTGCCAGGCAATCTGATGCCCTGTCCACAGAAAATAATGACAGGTAATTCCTCTGGTTTCCTGAGCCGTTAGAGTACAAGATTCTAATGAAAATGCATTCTTGCAAACTAGTAGATCAGGATTTCATTCCCTGCTCTGCCACTGATTAGCCACTTCATGCAAATAAAATTCTCTTTCTCAACTTCAGCATCTGTTTAAAAAAAAAAAAGGTGTAGTATACAATTTTGTGTTTGTAAAATTTTCAGTATTTACTCTGAAGTGCTATGAGTTTTCTGGATAAAACTCTTAAGAGTGAAGTGCATATAAGTACTTCATTCATTAACAGCAGTTCTTCCAAATTTGACCAAAACCATACCCAGCAGTTTAATTAAAGGTGAAGTCTGAGCTTTAATGCAAATCCTTCGCAGAGATGTTATATTTATTAGGTTAGCTGTAAGCAAAGAAGGTGCTATATTTCCACCGGGGAGTGTTGAGAAGGTATTTAACAGCTAGCATTTCGTTTCATTTGAGGGAAGCTAAATAATTCAAATATTTGATATAGAACCATAAAATTATTAGGACTTCATGAAGTATTCAAGTCTGTTCTTTAAGGTTCTGCGTTGAGGTTTTTACTAACTCCTTTAGCATATTCACATTTCAGTAACCCATATATAATGAAACTAAATGCTAAGATATCTGAAGTGTATGACAATTGCTACTTCTGAATTGGTGGTTTCTCGCTAGTGAAGACATTCCTGTAGAGATGTATGGGACTATAGAATCACAGAATATCCTGAGCTGGAAGGAAATCACAAGGATCATGAAGTCCAACTCCTTACTCCACATAGCGCAACCTTAACATTAAACCATGTATATAAGAGCTTTGTCCAAACGGTTCTTGAACACTTGCCTTTCTACTTTATATTGTCTTTTGTTTACTAGGAATGATGTTCCCAACATTCAGTGATGTTCATTTGGCTCCTTTTTCTGATGAACAGCTCTACATGGAACACTACTCCAGAGCCAATTTTTGGTAAAGATTATTTATGTCATTTTATTTTTATCAAAGATTCAGTAGAGTTTGAAAATTAAATCAGTTCTTTGATTCAGCATAAATTGTCTGTCAGTATTGGAAGAGAATGCTTTTTTGTTTTCCATGTTCACTTCTGCTATGGCCTACAGTCATACTGTTTATTGTGCAAGTCTGAAGGTTCTCTCAGGAAGTGCTAGAGCTGACTGGGTCTCTTTTTGAGAGAGAAATTGACTCCATTGAGCATCCGTTGTGAGAAAAAGAGTTGACTGTGAATCAGGTGCTAGTGTTTCTACTACCAAAGCGTAGTATGCTGCGGATGGTGATCATTGTATTGCCTGAAGTCCCAGGTATGTAAGCACAGGAGAGACTCCTTGGCAGTCTTCACAGAGAATCAGTATTAATTCCCATGACCTGAACAATTTCCAATTTGGTAGTTACTTTCTGTCCACCTAAATTTTTCATGCAGCTTTAACTAGAAGTTGTACTCCTTTTGCCTTGCAGTGTCCTACTGCTACTATCCACTGGTAAGCTGTTGCTGTGCTCGATATAGGAAGAAACATTTACAGTGATATTCTAATGAGGAGAAATTGAGGTGATTCCATTTCAGCAAAGGGCAGGATTATTTTTAAACATCTCCAGTCCTTCATATGATACAGATCAGTTAATTTATAAATTAGCCATTTATAGATTATTATTTAAAGGTTTTGGATAAAAGGTACTGTGGAACTCTGGGGTTAACTATTTTTAAATCATCTGGAAGATGATAAATGCAGTCTTTCAACTGTTCTTTCAGCTTGCAATGTGGAATGTGAACATTAAATGGTCTTCATCAAACCTATTTGTTGGTTTCTTAGATTACAGACAAAGTTTTCTTCCATGCCCAGGTTACAGTGTAACTACTCATACTTAAAAGGTTTCTTCTGGCTGTCTCTGAAGTAGAGCTATGACAAATTCTTAATCTTTCTATAGCAATTAAAGGAGTAGAGAAATTTGAGTGATTTACATGCTGAATCCTTTGCTGGCAATGTTACTTTATACAGCCAGTTTGTGCTCTTTTGTCTCACTGTGTAGGTTGAGCCAGTTATTAAATGTTTGCTTTGTATGTTCACAATCACAATAACTGCAACAGTATTATTCTATGTTAAGAGACTGAAAAAAAGAAGGTAGAGGTAATTTCCAATAAATTTTCACATCTGAACTGTCATTCTGGTCCCTCTTCCCAAAGATGCTGTTATTTTTGCTTATATACATGACATGTCAATTATATATATTAGACTATATTACAAGGCTGAAGCACAATGTTGTACCACGATGCAGATTCTTCATCACTTAATAAAGAAAACAGGTACATACTTAGTAGTTTGAAGCAGAAATATAGGGGTTTTTTTCCCAGGTCTGTACAAGACTGGATGTTACTGCCAATATGAAAGCATTTCATTCAGACTGCTTGGGGTGCTTCATCTTCATTTGTAATAAATGTAAGACCTCTGTGGAATACCTGTGGGGTAGATACAGCGTATGTGTGTATCTCCATGAACACTGACATATATGGTAATGTTATTGGTGGTGGGAAAAAATCTGCTGCCTTCTGTTGTTTAAGAGTTATACAGCTGGGACTGAATAGTCCAGCTAGATTAGTTTCTTATAGTTTGCTAACACAAATACACCATCTGCATTCTAAACAAAAAAAGAAAAGAGAACTTCATCTGTATCTAGCTGGCATGATTTGATTCCAGATATTCTACATGCATACATTTAATAAGCTGAATTATCTGTCAACCACTGCAGGGCTTTCCAAGAACTGCATAAAGGGGGAAAACCAATGTTTCAAGTTTGCTTTAGTAACTAATTTCTCTTTGCATCAAGAATGTTTTTGTCATTGACATTATTATCACAGACTGTAGTAATATTTTGTAATTATGATAGTGATCAGGTTGGCAACATACTGCAGTCTTCCCTCCACCCATTTGTCTCCTATTTTTGACAGATCTTTTATTACCTACTGTTAATTTTTTATGAGAATGTTTCAACCAAACTAACCACAGAAACGTCACACCACTGCCCTTGATGATACTCCTTGTATATCATGTTCTGTTTGACATATTCCTAGACAAAACAGTTTGTGTGCCTACAGTGTAGTTTATAGCTGTCTTGAGATGTCCCCTGAGCAGAGGGCTATAGTATCAGTCCTCCTATCAGTCTGCATAGTTGTAGTTTTGTATGGATGCATGCCCAGGACATTGATTATGCAAGAGGATTAGATGTTCTTGAGGTTACTGAGTACTCTAAAGACCAACAAATAAGCACTTGTAATGTCTTCAACCCAATGTGGGATGAAAATGTTCCACGTGAGAGTGCAGTAGTTCTGCTTCTGCACCACTCTGGGACATTCATGTTCTTCATATTAAAAGGTCTGGATATCCTGATAGATCCAGGCTATAAAAGTCATATTTCAGACAAAGCACTTTCTCAGGGCTTTCTTGGACATTTGAAGTAAACCATCAGGAACTGGTTGGTGACAGCCTGTGATTTGCTAAGCTTCAAATTTCAGGCCTCAAGAAACAGCTTGCTTTCATTGACCAGCTTTGTTACTCAGAACAGATGTGTTTTGTGTGTAATAAATCCTTTCCTATTTTGCTAAATCTATATCCTGTGTCTTAGAGATTGGATATGGTTTTGGATTAAGTTGGATGAGAGTACTTGAGCAAAAGACTGAAAGAAATAGCTAGATTTGCAATTTGAACTTTCATCTGGTAAGGGCACCATGTCTTTAAAACACCTTCAAAATCCTATGCGAAAATCGTGCCGTGTGTTCTAACATTAGATGCAGCAGTTAGCATAGCCTGTTTACTATACAAAGGAAAGGCTACATGTTTCTCATACACTTAGAATTATTTTCTTGGATCTGTACAGTAATAATAATTATGAGAATGTGTAAGTATGTTTTGTTTCTCTTCAGGCCTATAGAATGGCATACGGCTGTGCTTCAGAGTTGCATATTAATTTGTATTTACCAGTAATCATTGCTAAAAATGTGATAATATATAGTCTACTATAGAAGAGCAGACTGTTCTCTTTGTTGGTGAAAACCTTGCAAAGATAGAAAGTTACAAAGCATAAATATACAGCAAGTAGTTAAAAATAGTGCGCATTTTGTCTGTGTTTCTCATCAGTGATAAATAAGCAACTCAATTATACATTACAGTGAACATATGGAAAAAGGGTAAAAGATCACTTGCAGTTACTAGTGTCAGCTGATTTCCTGTGTTGTGCTTATTTGAATTCTTTCCTTAAAGATAGCTTCTGAGACATCTGGGCATCTTCCCTTTATGCAGTTAGCACAGAAGCAGTAATGCAGAATTTATCAGCATTAAAGGGATATTGCCAGATTGGTTTAGACTAACTCATCCACTCTGAAAAAAGTTATGATCATTTAGGAGTTGTATGATGTTGTAACAATGAGGACAAACATTTAAAGTTTCCCTTTTTAAGTGCTTCTGAAGACTTGGAAGGCTTGACCATGGTTTTGTATCTAGATGACACTTCCATCATGAGGAGCTGAGCTTCCTTGCTGTTTCCCCTTTCCATGCCCTTTTTTTTTATGTTATCTGGAAGTAAAGATACCTATTAAACTTTTCAATAAGTTGATAAGAGTGTTATACGCAAGCATGTATATTCTGATTTCAAATTTCGTACTGGAAATGGTCTGAATATACATTAAATGCACATTTGCATAAATTGGTAAGATAATACTATTTCTTTTCCCTGTTCAGGTGGTATAGGATGACCTTTTTTTCCTTTTCAATGTCAATAAAAAGGTACAGAACTGTAATACAGGTGTCCTCATCACTATTTTGATATATACAAGGTCCACTCCCAATTCTGGAATAGCTCAAGATTAGAAAAGAAGCTTAAGAGTGCCTCAACCCTCCTCCATATTCTCTGCTTGCTGTGTGGATTCTTTCAGAAGCATAGTGTGAAATGTCTCCATATGTCCATAGGATGTCTGTGGGGAAGGTAAAGTAAGCTAAGGAGTGCTGCACTTCGGCTTCTTGGCAGACAGCAGAAAGGGAAAGAGGTGCTTAGCCACACTTCACCTGCCTTTTACAGTTATTGTGCCCGGGTCTGGCTGGAACCCAGAAAAAAACAGTTTGCCCTGAACATTTTATGTGTTACTGTTTCTAGGTACCAAGAATGCTTTTATGGGGTCAACCTGTCCAGTCTGCGCACTGCAGCTGTGGAGGAGTATTTCCGACAACCTATTGTGGTAGGTTTGTATGTCTGGGGGTTATTTTTTGTGTTTCTCCGTCTCCCTATCTCATCCCCTCCACAAAATCCTACAGGTACAGTAGCCTCCTTGTTTAACAGAGCTCTGTGGCTGTTGAGTAGAGAGTCAAGAACTAACTCTGTGAGTGTGAACAGAGCTGCTGCCAAAGGTTAACTACTGTATGTAATGTTATTTGTTTTGCTATGAATAACAGATGTCTATAGATATGCGCACATCAGGAAGCCACAGCAGGTGAACAACTGTCTTCCTAACATGCAACTAGCTTCCTTCAGTGTTTGCAGTCTTAAACAAGTGTCTTGACCTTGATTTTTCCCTTCCCATCTGTGATCTGCAAATGAAAGGAAAAGAGAAACCAGCCAAGCAAACAGGTTTCTGTATTATGAAACCTTTTTTAAATGTGTAAATGTCCTTATTTTATTGGTAACTTGGATCTAGCACCTTTTAGTAAAAGTCTAGGTGGTATCTACTTTGAAAGAATGCAGGAGAAATCCTCACCTCCCTGGGGAAAAAACCTAAACAATCCTCACGCCCCTACACCCTGCCCAAATATAATGCTTCATTGCAACTGTGATGAAAAAGTTCACTCTCTGAAATTTGACTGCAACAAATCTTGGCTAGCTTTAAGTGAACTAGTTTAAGTAGCAATGGTGGTGTAGCTGCTGTCTCATGGAGAGCCTACAACCTGTCCAGAAATCTGGAAGGACCATCAGACTACTGATGTGACCTTCTGCACTTGACTGCTTTTAGTACTTGAAATGGTTAAGAGAAAACTCTCATTTGTCTTCATAAATTTCAGCCACATCTTTTGACTATAGCATGGTCATTCTCAGTGCTGTCTCTTTGGCTTTCATTTAGAGAACAGAGTAATCTGTAGGACTGCAGCACATACTTGTATCCTGTATGAAGTACATGTTTGATTTCTCAGCTGAGGTTCTTCCTCCCTTGACGATCAAAAAATGTGTTGCCCAGTAAAAGCCACATTAAATTATTATTTCTTTTAAAAAATCACATATCTTCTTGGCTTCCCCTTACTCTGTAGATAGATTTTAGTTCTTAGATGGGTTCACTGAGGGGGGATGTGATACAAGCCTTTATGTTAAGAGTTTGCTTTACTTATGAAAGAGCTTGTGAACAGTGATAAATTGGGATTAGTACATGTGATTAAAGAAAGAAAAATGAAGGGGAGAGTTTTCATTTGCTGCCTGACTGCTCCTAATGTTTTTCTAGAGGGCAATCTGTATTAAGTAATTTTGCTTCCTGTACTTCATAATTTAATTTTCAAGTATTTCCATACTGTTTTAGTTTAGCTTACCCAACTGTGCAGTGCAGAAGAGCACATTAAAATGTGTGTAGTTTAAAAAAAGAAGAACAACCACAAATAAACCAGCCAAATAAACCCACCATTTTTTTTTACAAGTGATCAATTTCTGGACAAATTTTATTGTTTCTAGGTTGAATACAACAGTCTTTGATAGGTATGTAAGCAATCAAATATGTTAAATCCTAATAATATTACAAAATCTCACAGTGTTCTAAGGCATACTAAAAAAATGAAACATTTAAAATAAGTTTATTGGGTTGAAGGCTGATTTTTGCCTTTTTTACCTTTTTATTAACAGAAAACAAGTTTATACACTGACAAGGCAAAATTATAACACTTGCAACTCTTTTTTTTTCTTTTTTTTTTCCCCCCATAGGATAATTTTGATGTGAGAATTCTGATGGCCCAGACAGTGAAGTACACTGTTAACTTCGTGGAAGCTACTGAGGAAGATTTCCATAGGTCAGCAGGCACCGGCAACCTACTCTTAATCTTACATTTTTGTAACTGGCTGGTGATCACTGGTCCTCAGAGAGAGAGGAAGCTTTGATGGTGAACATAGAGGAGAGAAGATGGCACGGCAGAATAATCAGTACACCACTCGTAATGGGCAGGAGCGTTCATTTGCGTGATGATTTGTCTAGCATTGGCAGAGAAGTTTGTTCGTGAGCCTGTGAAACACCAGAGATCGGTTCACAAAATTTTCCTGCTGAAAGGGATAAAATGGCCTCTGGAGGGCAGTGTCTACTTCTTAGCATTATATGTTGGGCTACATTTAAATCTAGTTAAAAGGCAATTTTTGTTTTTATGTGTAGACATCCTAAAAGATCTTGTCAAATGGTGTCATCACAAGCTGCCTTGCTGAACTCTTGTGTATCTCTTTTCTTTAAACGTTTTCCAGTCTAACAGGAGTCAACTGTACCTCTTTACTTCCCTCCAGAGCTCCTTCAAATCTTTAGTTGGGAAGTCTTATATATAAACCAACCTGCATCCTTTGTGTCCCAGAATGACAGCAGAGAAGCCTCTTTCTCGGTACATACGTGAAATAAAGTGTACCATATGGGAGAACTTGAGGGATTACTTCAAGTCCTTGCAAGACACAGTCATAAGGGGAAAATATCACAGACTGTCTTTGAAACTCTGAACCTTTGTTGTTTCAACATGACTCACAACTAATTGTATAAATGACATGGTCTAGTGAGAGAGAAGAATTGCTCTAAGAGGAGGGAAAGAGCTGGAGAATTGCTTTCCAGTTTCAGCTGGCTAGCATGGACTTCAGTGGTTCTCAGAACTAACATGTTCACACCTGAATGCTGTTTTCATGATGTGTTTCTGCAAGAGTGGGTTAGATTTGGGTTCAACTGCATAGCCACTAATAGTTCTTTCGGAAGGGAAAATTTTCCAGCTTTTGCTCAAGCAGCTCAATTTTTCCTTCTGGTTCCAGTAGTAGTTCTGTTTGTCAGATTAGTGGAACATGTTCCTGTTCAAAATAGTATTTAAACTAAATCTAAATGCTTCACTGGGAATGGGAGATTTTCCACTGGAAAGACTGAACCCCTGTATTTGGTGTGCAGTGTTGCCACAAATGATGCAGTAACACTTTTGTGGTGGCATATTCGATTCTACTGTCAAATAAGGCATACAAAAAACTACCACCTAAATCAGTGCCGTTGGTTAATTCTTTTGACACAGAGAAAAAGAGCATATCCTTTTAAATATATGGAAAATTGAGACATAAACTGATGAATAAGAATGGAAATACAGAAGTTAGTACAAGGTAGGTTTCTGGTGGAATTTCCTGTACTTTTTGGAAATTACTTTGGCAGCATATTGTTTTTTCTCCTGCAGAATGGAAATCCCTTTTGTTTTCCAAATGATACAGTCTGGATTAATCCATGGCCTGGCCTTCTGGTTTGATGTGGCATTTGTAGGATCACTGTAAGTACTTTTTCCTTCTTCCTATGAAATTCTAAGTATAGGGGGGAAAATCGCAACTTTCATACGAAGTGTGCCAGAATTACACCTTTATCTGGTGCTGACCTTGTTTGTAATGTAATTCCATCCTATTAAAGAAATGATGCCTTCTAGAGGTAACAAGTGTGATAACCTCGTCCTAGCAGTATGAGTAGACAGTGGTGCTCTTGCTTTCCATTAATTGGGGTGCACATTATCTATGGTAGACCACCTTCAGGAGCTGTTGAGGGTCAAAATGCACTGTTCCACACAATACTGATTCTTTGCAATATTATATACCTTTCTGTTTTGCATTATAAGTAAAGCAGCAGCATTTGAACATAAGCTGAATTTTTCCCATTTGGGCTGGTCTTGTTTGTGGGCAAAAAGGAGAGCAGGTTGCAAGTTCAGCTAACAAAGTGGAAATGGAGAAAATTTCACCAGGCTTGGCAGTACTTTTCATTGCAGCACCAGGCATTTATTTCAAAATGGGGACATTCACCTGGTATAGTAAGTAGGTGAAAATTAGATAAACTTGCTCAGGTAATCAATACATAGATTTCAGCTATCTGTATTTAGCTCTTAGATAAGATTTGTTGATTTCCCAGTTAAATTGATCTAGTTTTAGATGGGGTGATTTTTTTCAGTAAATTGTAAAATGCACTTCTGTTTATTTGTGTTTATAAATGCCTTTTATTAGCCTTTGAAATGAGGATTGTCAAGAATTCAGAACAGTTTATCCATTGAAAGAAAATGGACATATGTGCATTTGTATTTACTATAACAGCTGATAGTAAAATTTTTAATCTTAAAAAAGGAACCAGAAACTCCATGAGTTAAAATGGTAGAGAAAATGGCAGACTTGTAGGAACTGACTGAAATTGTCCACTGAGAAGGCCTCCATTTTGGAGTGCGCAATTGCTTAATCAGCAGCTCTCTCATGTTTTTACTACTCTGGTAGTTGTTTGTCTTAGCACTTGAAATGTCAGTGAATCAGGCTCATGGTATTACCTGTGTTATAGCTTCCTTTGCACCTACAGCCCCTTTCAATATATTATTGAATTATCTCTTGCAAGTGAGAACTAGGTATACGACCTTCTTGGGAGGTGTTAAGGATGAAGCTACCACTGTGAGGAATCACATTGCCACATTCAGGACAAACCTTCATCTCCTCTAATTTGTTGAAATTGTCTGAATGGTAATCTCCATAATTGGCTTAGGCACACAGATCTGGTGGTGACAGGCTCAGAATAGACAAAGAAAGAAAATGAGACATAACATATTGATTTCCCAGCATAGGGCAGAATCACTCTCCCAGTTTACTTGAAGGCAATGTAAAGTTTATTATAAGCAGTTGAGGCCTCACATACATAAAGGTCTAAGAACTTAAAATTGTTTCTGAAAGGAGAAGACAGGAGAGAAAGTTTTTCTTTTTTATTTTAGGGTAACTGTTTGGTTGTCCACTGCGCCAACAGAACCTCTCACTCACTGGTATCAAGTACGCTGCCTTCTTCAGACACCCCTCTTTGTTAAAGAGGGGGAAACTCTCTCAGGGAAAGTCTTATTTGTTGCCAATAAACGGTAAGTGTAAATGCTTTCCAAGCAGGTTTTGTACCATGGCTGTTCTTGTTAGAGGTACCCAAAAGACACCAGTTAATTTTGGGTACACTTGTACACACATTTGTTATTTCTGGTTCCATTACCAATTTATGTAGTATCACTGATACAGCTATGTAAACACTGTTGGACCTTGTGAGACTCTGCTCACCAGAAGTTCTCCATGTTCCACTCCAGTTACCTGTGACATTCCTTCTCACATACGTTCTCCTTAACCACCTGTCACATCCTGCCTTCCCTCACAGTGCTACTGCATCTTTGGTCAGCTTTCCACTTTGCTGTCTTTTGCACACAGCAATTTTTTCAGGTCATGTCCAGTCATTTTCCACACCTTGTTCTGGTAGTGTCACCTCTGGACATGTCTTCGTCAGCAGCCTGGTTGTTTGCCTGAAGTCCCAACACCCCTTGTTTCTCAGCAAGTCCTATGCAGAGACAAGGAGAACCGGGGTTGATCCCAAACCCATTACATATTTAATTCTGAAAAAAGTCCTTATGCATGCGCTCCCCTGTTTAAGAATAGTGCTTTCCATGCGTTGTTTGTCCTTCCAATGAGGCCAATGAAGATGGCTGCTTTTGGAACGGCATATTTCCTCACCAGACTTCTCTGCTCTTCCTGCTGTCAGTCAAATGTTTGGTGACTCCACTCCTACACTTTGCTTTGAAAAAAATCTTCAAGTGACTGGGTCATGCAAGTCACAGCCTGGTTTGCTTATGTGTATGTGTAGTTTTAACAAAAGCCTCCTTGGTGTAGGAAGGTGAATTTTTTTTTTGGGGGGGAGGGGGTGGGCAACATGCTGACCAGTCAGGTGATTCCAGTGACACCAAAGCTGTCAGTAATACTTCCAGGGCTCTTTAATCACATCAGCAACTTGATATGGGACTTGTCAAATTTCCAGATTTTCTGCTTAGAAACTCCTCATGGAGAAAATAAATAATACAGATCTTGATATGTCTCTTTCAAATATAAAATGTATTCATATTTTAATATATGAAAGAAACACTGTATGCCACAAAGTGATCACACAGCCACTGCTGTAAATATATCAATACATAAGGCATATCTACAATGGAGCATGGCTCAAGAGACACCTGAGCTAGTGACCTTGCCAGACTGAGAATGAGAAGCACTTTAACCATGTGTTAGCACTGAACTAACAAATCCTGCTAATCTGCTTTCGGGATTAACATAGCACCTCTTTGTAACTCTGCAGTTGCTCTTCCATGCAACAGGAGCAGCTTTGATCAGCTTCAGTGTTTTGATATGCTCTCAGTTGCTCAATTGGTTCTCTCTACTTTTCTGTGTAAACTCAGTTTCTTGCAAAAAGTCCTGTGAAAAATAACCTTCCTGGTGAAATCCAGGATTATGACAAGAGTGAAACTAATGCTGTTTGGCCAGTTAGATATTTTTGAAAATTAAATAATACTCTGATTGTACTTAGTAATGTTGAAATTTACAGTATTCCTGTCAGAGAGGGGGGAAAAAGACCTTTCACTACTGAATACTATCAGCACAAAATTATGTTTTTTCAGATGCAAACTCTTAAAATCACTGAAGTATCTTGTAAATTTTTCTTTAGAGATTATTAAATAATCATGACCTTGCACTGACACCACTGCAGATAAATTTCCTTTGCTTGTTATATTAAGTGTTTACTACTCAGACAGTAACTACACTGGTATTTTTTAACACAAGATGTTATAGTTGTTTTAGTTGCATTAGCTCTTTTTTATACTTCTCTTTCTGATGCAGACAAAGTTATGACATTCAGATTATGGCTATGGTGGACGAGACAGGATTTAGATCTGGTAACATTCTTGATTTGAAGAGTCCATTTTTTAGGTAAGAAATGCTTTTGACTAAAATATACCATTGTAGAGTGGTAACATCTTATATGACAGGAAGCAAAGCACACCTACTGTGGAAGAACAAGTTTCTGACCTCTTACAGTTTATTTCTACAGATATGAGGGCATCATTGTTTTCTATTAACAGTAGTTACTTATATAAGCCAATATTCTATTTAGGCTGGGTGACAAAGAGCAAAAGAAAAAAGCTTTATTTAAGATCTATACTGATTTAGTGCAGTGACAAAATAGTAGACATTTACCTACTTGAATTAATGTGTACTTAAAATCTTTTGCTGTTTCCTGTTCTGTGATGTGCATCATTGTGACTCAAGGAATCAGCAATATGCCAAGATACACTCTGCTAAGTACACAGTATTGATATTACTATTTGACATGAAGGACCTGTCTTTCTCTATTAAATGTAAGGGGAGGGAAACAAATCTACTTGCTGCAATCCTTTCTAACCGAGCAGGGACTTTCATTAGGTGTTGCTACAGCACTGTATTTTGGGAAAAGCTGTCAATTACAGATCAAAACAAGGAGGAGGAAGGAACCATTAATTATTCAAAAAAAAAAAAAAAAGGTTTTTGAGAAAAACTGGCTGGCTATGTTCAGTTCTCATCCTTATGCTGTATTTGGCATAAAAATAGGCAAATATAGCTGGTGGAGTTTTGTTTTTTTCCAGAGGTACACATGGAAAATGCTTCCCTTGTTCATTATGTGTTTCCCGTTTCCTATTTTTTTGACTCAGACCTATATGACAATTCCACAGTAATCCTATAAAACAAAATAGCCATTGTGCCTGTTGAAAATTAATTAATGTTCATCTGTACATCAAATGTGCAGCACATCAGTCGTTTTGGCTTTAGAGTGGGGCCCTTTTGACTAAATTCGTAAAAATGCCTTTGTAATAAAGACTGCTTATGGAAGAATTGCAATAACTATAAATAAAATCATGCACTGGAAAAGACTGATTTCCTCAGATTTGACCTGTGACATGGACAGTGTCTAGCTTGCTTATGTTTTTGGTTTGGCCAATACCTGTTTCAAATATAAAAGCTTTTTGTGAGGATCAGTATGAGTAAGTTTACTGGTCTTCTAAAATCTCCATACTTACTCTCAGCACCCATTGCCTAAGTCTGGGTGACTTTTCAAAGATGACACAAGTCTACTCATTTAGAAGCAAAAGCTTTTGTTAAGAGTTTTTAACTTACATAAAATGTAGAAATCACTTTCAGAATGCTATCACTCGTTTGCAAGAAAGCACAGGGGAAAATGGTCAAGGTGTATATTACATATAGAAGTATTTTAAGTTATATGAAGCAGTATTGTTGTTTGAAAATTGAATGTAAAAATGTCACTGTGATTTTGTGGTTGCTAGCCAATTAACAATATTGAGTTCAATAATTTAGACTGCTGTTCTTTTATACATTAATTCTTCGAGTGCTTGGTTGTGAAATCCTGCCACAACACACCGACCTTATTTAGCAGGCTTCCCCTGTGAGGGTCCATTAGTAGTTTTTATTGATCCTTCTCCATTCTGCCCCTGCCCTCCCATAGCAACTACCAGAATTATGAAAGAGTTGAAAAAACAAAGGCAAAGAAGACTTCCCAAAAGAAAAATGTTTATTTATAAACATGAGGTAACTTTCAAAGCATTCGTAAGGTTTTTAAAAATTAAAATATAATCCAGGTTTTGGACTAGGACGTGCAAAGTACTGTGCCTAGTGGGACATTATGCCAACACATACAGCCTAGGTCTCTTCTATGTCACTGCTTCATAGTGTGCCTGATACAAATATTTATCTCTGTACCACAGGGATGGATGGTAGGGACGGGGCAATTCTGAAAATTTTACTCATTTAAAACAACTCCATACTAATTCTATAGCATAAGGTTAGAATAAAAGGCTGGACTGGGAAGCCCTTCATTTCTGTGAAGGCAATGGCCTGAGCTGCTATACATAAGAGCAAAAGAAAGCCTCTGCTTTTGTAAAACAAGCTACAGTGGATTTGGTAGCATTTTACACTCGCTTGCACAAGTGCAAATCTAGATGAAAAGACTTACAATTTAAATTTGAAATCATGCTGCATTTAGTAAGTCCCGTAACAGCATAGGGGACTGATTTCCTACCTTTATTCCAGTGAGACTTACCTGACATACATTGGCTGAGTATTCTGCTTACAACACTTTCAATTTCATAAAAGCCCTTATTAAATATCAAAAAGCTGTAAATAGTTTTTACTCCAGAGTAAAATAAAAGCTATATTAGAATTCATTAAGTTTGCTTAGTTCAACTGGTGCTGTAAGCTGTCAAAGAACTGTGTATTTTATTGTAACTATTTTATTCTTTTGTCCATTTTTAGGTATGCCTAGAATATATTGTAATAGGCACCTGAAAACAGAAGTGAGATTCTCACCAAGCTGAGTAACCAGTGAGACTGAAATCAATTCAGTTCTTAGTTGGCCTACTGGTGCTTGTGTAAAATCAATTTATAACTGTACTTATCTGTTATTGTACGCAAGTCGCATGAGAAGGGAAGATTGTGGTTCCATCCCTTCTTATTTTAATTGAAATTTAGCCTGCACTCACATTTACAGAACTGAGTTGCAGCAGACTCAATTTTATTCCAGTAAGTTCATTCACTATAGAACAAGAACTATTTCTCTGTTTTTATTGCTCTTTTACAGTAAGCTCACATTGGTTCACTGGTCTTTTTTCTTTTTAATAGTCTTACCAATATTCTAGGTTATTGAAGAAAACCTACCTCGTGTTTATACACGTAACACATCAAAAGATCTTTGAGCAGTATGTAGTGCCTATGCTTTAAACATTCAGCATTTATTTCCAGATATTTCAATGTTTGGTGTTAATCTTCCAGCTCACCAGGGCAGTGTGTTACATACTTCCATTTTCTCTCAGTCAACCCATTGATTTGGTTCATTTTGAGACATGAAACTAAAGTCATCTTGCATATACTTCGTAAATGTTCTGAGATTTCTCCATGCCTATAGAAGTTTAACAGGGCACATCTGTAAATTACTCCTACCATAGCGTGATATAAAACTGTGCAGTAAGATACGTGTGACTTTCACTTTTTCCATAGCTGTGTGAGAAGTTTTGATAGTCCAAGCTATATAAAGATGTATTTTTGGGTTGCGTACCTAGCAAATCAAGAAGACTATAGAGTTATAGTACAGATTTTAATGAGATCTCTCTCTAGACAATGTTATCCATAAAGAGCACATAATGACTTTTATAGAATGTGTTTTTGTTGTTCAAAGTATATGCCTTAGGCTGAATTAATGAGCTGGAGTCAAATCAGAAATGTATACTTCATCTTACTACCAAAAACATAACTGCAGTGATACCTCTAGCAAGATATAATCAGCCTTTTGCCTTCCACACACTGTTGGAAGGCTGGTTTGAATGAAAAACCTCACAAAAACTGAACCTTCTCTCAGGAAGTTACATGCCGCATTTGATCAAAAGAACAGGTGGGGACCGTGCTGGGAGTAATTAAGAAACAGCTGTAGTTTCAGAGGTTTTTCTCCAAGTCAACAGTCACTTGCAGCTATTCAAAGATAGTTTGTGAGATTATGGAAAGTAGTCCCTAAAACCATGAAACTTGCAAAAGTAACATGAACTTCATGGCCGAGGCCATAAAAACATTGAAGTTAGTGTTAGAAAATGATTGCCTTGTTATTTCCATTAGAACTTAATACAGTAGGTATTAAATACAGACACTTTTAGAATAAAAATGTAGTTTGCACAATAAAAGACTGTTTTGTTACACAAATATATAATATATATTTTAAAAATAGTAATTAATGTAGGTTGCTGTCTCAGAATGTAAAAGAAATTATCATTCTAACCTGTACAAGCAGTGCAATGAGATTTCTCGTGCAGTGTCTGATGGTTGGGTATCTATCCATCCTAAATTTAGTCTGTACAGTGGTTGGTGGTTTTATGCTTATATGAGAGAGAGAAACAAATCCAGGAATGTCCAAATCCAAATACCAGACAACTGTAGCTCAGAGTTTTCTAGAGGTTGGCAGGTTTTCCTCAGCAATTATGAAAGCAGTATATGAAATTTTAATCTGAATTCAGCTTACAGATTTGTAATGTCTCCTATTGACCTGCATGTCTGTCTGGATCACATTTCAGTCTCAAACCTCTTCTAAAAAGTATCTGGATACCAAAGACTTCTATTTCCTATAGGGAAAAACCTTACATTGTGAATTTGATGTGGCAATTTGAATTATTTTTAAGGAAAAAAGTAAATAAAGGGGAGGAAAAACAACAGCAGCAGACAGCAGTGTCAGGTTGTGTATCTGTATTTAATTCCAGAGCAACAAGTGTATGTATCTAATAACTGCACCTTCAATGTGTATAGAAAAGATTGTTTCCTTACACCCTAACAAGTACAAAGAATATTTCACAGTGATTGCTACTCTGAAGTGATTTGGATGATCCAGGACTGGCATTTGTATTTCTCTCTACTTCAGAAATTCACTTTGTTCCAGATTGTGTGCTAAAACCGAAGAAAAGATTGACATCAGATACTGTACCATTTGCAGTTTGAAATAAGGTCCTGTGACTGTCTTAATTTCCTTATCATTTAACATTTTCTGCTTTCCTGCTTTGAAGCGTTGGTGATTTTGAAGTATAGAGGAGCCTACCTTCAAGGACTATAACATACTGTTTTCACCTTACAGGACTTTCTGGGTATAAACGTAAGACTATATTTCTAAAGTATTTTTATGTCAATAAAAACATTTTATTGATATAAAAGCTGGTGTTTTGTTTTGATTTTTTATAAAGGCAATATTAATGAATGCTAGAGATTGTAGAGAAACGAAAGCAGAACTGTGGGGACGCTGGAGCAAACAGTGATTATGTAGTTTTACAGCGTAAGACTCTTGAACAGATTTGACCACTTTATGAAATATAGTGTTTCCTCATTTATAGTTGAAGAGGCTATATTAATCCTGTTGAAACATGGCATACTGTCTTGCATCCCATAGACTCAAAAAGCACAACAGGAAAGACACTGAATATCATATTAAGGAGCTGCAAATTGTTATGCTTTGTTGGATCTGTGGTCATTTAGAAGGTTCATCTTCAAGAAATTACAGCAGTAAGAAATGCTTTTAACAGCTTATTTTACAGCAATTGCATATGGTTATTTTCTTTTACCTTCACGCCAGGGAGATGCATTTAAAGTTTTGTAAGCAGTCATATACGCACAGCAATTCATGCGAAGTTGCATTTTCAGCAGTAGTGACTTCGATTTTGAGAGTCTTTCTATATGAGTTCTCCCATCTGAACTGATAATTAGGATATTCTGTCATTAGGAATAGTATAGGAATTCAGTGTGGTTACTATTACTATAGTGGTTGCTAAGAGAAGTAGTGATTTACTGCACATTGTCTGCACTAGACCACAAAAATCTTTGTGATAGCATTCTTCATAATATTCATGACAACTGTGACATCCAAAAGCAATCTTGATGCCTCTGGATCTAAGTGCAGTGAAACACAATGGAATTGGTGTTAATTTGCTTAGCTAAGTTTCTTCGAGTTGTGCTTTTTTCTCAAGATGCAAAAAAGAAGAAAAAGGGGGACGGGGAGGGAAAGGCATTTAGAGGCTGGAAAACAAGTCTCCAGTCAATATGCATTTTATTCTTCCTTACACCTTGGCATGTGGTATACAGGTTTTCACTCTTCTTGATTAGAAAACACATATTTACAACACTGCACTGATCCAAGTTGATAGCTAAAACTGGGGTAAGATGCACTGTCAGGGTGCAGCTGAAGAGTCAGTGGAATGGAGGACAGCAGTTCAACGGGAGACTGCAGGCAGAAAAATTTATTTCTTGCTATATGCACCCCAGAAGGTATTAAATACCTGACATTAACTGTTCAGGTTCTGCTCACCAGGTTTGACCCACACTGGTTTTAGTGAAATTCAGATACACTTATTTACAGAAGAAAAAGAAACTAATGTAAAGTGAAGAAAACCAAAGACAAACGAGTGGGAAGTTGTCCTAGTTTCGGCTGGGATAGAGTTAGTTTTCTTCATAGTAGCTAGCATGGGGCCATGTTTTGGATTTGTGCTGAAAACACAGTGTTAATAATGCAGAGGTGTTCTACTTGTCGCTAAGCAGTGCTTCCACTAGTGAAGGACTTTTTCAGCTTGCCATGCTCGGCTGGGTGCACAAGAAGCTGGGAGGGGACACAGCTGGGACAGCTGACCCCAGCTGACCAAAGGGATATTCTACACCATATGACATCATGCTCAGTGTATAAAGCTGAGGGAAGAAGAAGGAAGCGGGGGGGATGTTCAGAGCAATGGCGTTTGTTTTCCCAAGTAACCATTACATGTGATGGAGCCCTGCTTTCCTGGAGATGGCTGAACACCTGCCTGCCCATGGGAAGTAGCGAATGAATTCCTTGTTTTGCTTTGCTTGCGTGTGTGGCTTTTGCTTTACCTATTAAGCTGTCTTTATCTCAACCCAGGATTTTTCTCACTTTTACTCTTCAGATTCTCCCATCCCACTGTGGGGGAGTGAGTGAGCAGCTGGTGGGGCTTGGTTGCTGACTGGGGCTAAACCACAACAGTCCTTTTTCACGCCCAATGTGGGGCTCAGAGGGTTTGAGGTAATGACAGATTTGACTCGAATGCGCTAGACTGAATTTATAGCTCTTATTGCTGTTTAGCTATTAATTGGCCAGCTTCTGTGCTTGCATTGGGGCTTGCCTGTGTCACTGTATGTTAGAGTCTAGTGCTCGTTAGTGGCTGCTTTTTGCTTTTGCTGCTTGCTGTACTGCTGATCATCTAACTCTGCTGTGCCTGGGAACATTCTAGTAACAGCAATGGCCTGCTGCCTGGACTTGCAGACAGCCAGGGCATCACTGCTGTTTCTGTGCTGCTGTACTGGACAGGCTGGAACTCCAGTGTGAGTTCAAGTCAAAGAGACTGTGACCTGTTCATGAGTCCATGTGAGAGGAGGACACCCCAGAGCGTCTGTGCCCATGGATAAACCTATGCCAGAGCAGGTATATCTCAAAGCATCTGTGGCCGTGGTTATGTCTGTGCTGCAGCAGGTATAGCTCTGAAAGGATTGTGGCCCAAAGATAAGTCCATGCTGGAGAAGGTACACCTCAAAGTCTTACGCTGTAAGATTCCCTCTCCCACTGCCCCTTTTGTTTACAAAAAAAAAAAAAAAACCAACAACAACCCACTGATCCTTATTCAAAGGTTTACTCTCCCCAGGTCTAAAGGGGGGCCCTCATACTTCTTCCCATAGGAGGGTGATCTAACCTATACCCATCATTTCGCCTTTTACTGTTACGGTTGCCTTCTGCTACTGCTGCAGCCAGCAATTGAGCTTTGTGATTCTCTTTCTTAACTTGCTCCTTTTCCTGTCACTTCTTCTCCTCCCCCTTATTAATATACACCTTCCATGCCACCTTTAACAACTTATCCATAGATCTTGCCCCTGCTCCTTCTAGCTTTTGCAGTTTTCTCCTAGTATCAGGATTCAACTGCCCCACAAAGTCACAAACATTAGTGCATTGGTCTCTCTCTCCGGATCCAAATCCATCCATTTCCTAGGCACATCACACAGTCGTTCAAAGAAAGCAGACGGGAGTTTCATCTTTCCCTTGTACCACCTGATATAATTTTGACAAGTTTTTCTGTTTTGGAACCGTGTTCCTTACACTGAACAATATTAACCTCTGATATTCAGTTAACAATAACCTTTGCGCCTGATTGTTAGGGTCCCAATTCAGATTGGTGGTGGGAAAAATGATCCTTCAGTCTTCCTGCCTGTGCATCCTGAGCGTGAACCCTCTGTGCTTCTTCCCTAGCCTTAATCACAACAGCCCTCTGCTCCTCACATGTAACAATATATTCAACACCACCTGTATATCCTTCCACTCTGGATTATGATTCTCCACAATAGTTTCCAATACCTTCACCACCTTTTCTGGCACTTGCCTGTACATTCCAGCCACCTCTTTCCAAGCCCCTCTCAACAGCCCTCCGCTCCTCATATGTCAACAATATATTCAACACCACCTGTATATCCTTCCGCTCTGGATTATGATTCTCCACAATAGTTTCCAATACCTTCACCACCTTTTCTGGGACTTCCCTATACGTTCCAGCCATTTCTTTCCAAGCCCTTAAGTTTGCTACCGAGGAGGGTACTTTAACCCACACCAGTTCTCCTGTCAGACCCACAGCTGCCTTAAGGGTTCTTGTAGCACTGCCCCACCCTCCTAGTTCTTCCTGCTACTGCACTGAAATTCTCCCCTTCACTTTCAGCATCACTGTTCACATCCCTATTATCCACTTCTCCAACTTCCTTGTTTCCACCCTGATCATTACCTCCCTGTACATTTCCCTGTCCTGGAGCCACTAATAATCCCACATTATCTTCCTCTTCTACTGGCTCCTTGTATTTTTACACCTTTTACCAATACTACATGCAGAACAACATTGTTTAGGCATTTGTCCTGGATTTGTTCTAAAGCCAAAACATTTACATCCTTAGTAATCAATCCACATTCTTTTCTATTTTTCCAATCATTCCGCAATGTGAAAAACAAATCCACATATGGTATCTCATCCCATTTTCCTTCTCTTTTACAAAACTTTAACTGTAATATAGTATTATTATATTATAATAATATAGTATATATTATATTGATATAGTATTGTTATAGTATTCTATTTCAAAGTTCCATTCTTAGGCCATTTCTCTTGATCTTCCAAAGCATACATTGGCCACCAATGATTACAATACTCAATTAGCTGCTTCCTTGTGAGGTGATCACCCCCCACCTCCTTCAAATGCTTCAATAAACAGCCTAAAGGTGATTTCTTTAAAATTCCTCCCTGAACAGATTGACTTGAATCCGTTTTAGTTCCAATTTTTTCTCAAACAAACCTTAATTATGATTTCTGCTTAAATAAACCTTAATTCCAGTTTCCACTTAAACAAAACCATAGTTCCAATAAACAGACCATAATTTCCAAGTTACCACTTAAACAGACCGTTAGTTCTGGTGGAACTCAAACGCACAACCAGAAAACATACTTTGCAAGATTCGTTTTCTCTTAACAATTGACCAAAACCAATATTACAAGCAGCATTACTTAAAACCAAATTATAATTACAATTTCCAATTAAATAAACTTTCTCTTTCCATGCAGTCAGACCTTTGGCTGATATTGTGAGGCACTCACGTCAGCAAGCCGTTAATTCCTTTACCTCACTGGGGCTCGAACACGGCACTGGGACTCGAACCCAGACCCTTGGCTGGCACTCTGGGCATCCCCATAGTAACATGCAAACAAGTCTTCCCTTCCTGGGTCCTCCTTTATTTCCCTTTATAACCCAATCCGGGAGGAGGTTACTCTCCCGACTTATAGACAGCTGTACCCTCAGTAATGCCTTAATAAATCCCAGGGATCTTGCCCTGAACTCACTGGAGCAGGGGACTGGAGGATCTCCCCAAAAACCCTCCGGTGGCACTGGAGTCCTCTCAATCCCATGGATCCATTGAGCTTCAGAGGAAATGTGCCATCTGGGTCGCCAAATTGTCACTGAAAACCGGGAATAACACTCCTTAACACTGGGCATGTTAAAGAACAGGCATTACTTTATTCAGCACTGGGTGGATGGGGGATCTTTCTGCCTAGCATGCACACCTACTATAATTCCTTTTTGACATTTATACATGAAAGTTAACACACCACGCCTATCTAATACATCATCATTGACCTGACTGAGTATCCTCTTCTTCGATTGGTCTGTACCTTCTCTGCTTAAGTTTAAAGCTACAGTGTGATTTTAATTCACTGCACGTGCTCAAGGTGGGGGGGTAGTCCTCTCGTCCCTCAGTTGAGTTGGTGGTCGCAGCCTCCCCCTGCCAGAATTACTTTTCCCCCAGTTACTGTGACTCTCACTGGTTTCACTGTTCCATGGTTGTGGCATCCCTCTATCTTCCTTGCTGGAGAAGGTTTCTTTCTGTTATTGGTCCTTGAAGTTTCTCAGCTCCTGAACCTTCAATTCCTTTCACAAATCAGCTCATTGAGTTGTTTGTATTTCTCAGGATGTGGGTTTAGGTTAATAATGGCTCAAGAAGCAATTTTAACCCTTTAGTTATTTACAACAAAGGTACACTTCGAAGCATCTGTGGCTGTGGGTAAATCCATGCTGCATCAGGTACACCTTGAAGCATCAGTGGCTGTGCATGAAGTCGTGCTGGAGCATCTCAAAGTGTGTGGCCATGGATAAGCCCATGACAGAGCAGGTACACCCCTGAAGGGACTGCACCCATGGACAATGCCATGTTGGAGCAGGTTCACTTCTGAAGGGACTGTGGCTGTGGGTAAGGCCATGCTGGAGAAGGTACACCTCTGAAGGCATTGTGGCCCATGGGGAAGGCCATGCTGGAACAGGTGCACCACAAAGTGACTGTGGCTGTGGATAAGCCTGTGGTGCAGCAGGTATACCCGTGGAGAGAGTGCAGCTCATAGATAAGGTTCCACTTGGAGCAGGTACGACCCTAAGGGACTACAGTCTGTGGATAAGTCCAAGCGAGAGCAGGGGCAAGGAGAGGAGTTCATTACAGTGTTAAACCCAATGGTCTGGTCCAAAGGGACCAGGGGTGGAGATTGTAATAGAAATACCTTTAAATTGTTATCAGCTGGGATTTGAGTTGCATGTTAAGTGAATTACTATAGCAGGAACCACCTGAACCACTGGAGGACAACCCTTACAGGAAGCAGTGCAAGTGCAGCAGTGAACCAAACTCAGCTGGCTTTCGTGCCCAGTAACACCAACGGTGGTGGATGTGACTGACAGACTCCGGGATTACAAAGCCCGTGTCTCTTCCTCCCTCGTCTCCACTGTGGAGAAACTGTCCCAGGAGGTCCAGCAACTCAAAGAAGGTACGTCCTTCTCCCCACCTCTATGGACCACTATCTCAGCCATTTGGAGCCATTACTGTACTTTGGGTACCACCTCATGGAGACAATTAGCAATCATACCTCTTCCTCTGAGAGGTTTTATATGAAGGAAATACAGAACGGCACCTTTGCTACCTTCTTCTATGATGTCTCCTCCTTCATTGCAACTTTTCAGTACCTTGAACATCCTTGGGTAGTTAAGATATATCTATGGGTATTTCTCGGGAACATTGTTTCCGTTTTGTCTAAGGTTAGTAAGCAATTTAAGAATGTCACCCAGAGATCTGCCCCAAGGCTTGATAGTTATGAGTGGCAGGGTACGTGGCATAGTATGGGCAAATACCTAGGACGGTGGGCACCTCCAGTGTTTTGGAACTTCACCCCTGCACAGGTGCAGAATCCTGAAAAACTACTGGAATATCTGAGGCGAGTATGTTGCTACCCCGGTAACTCCAGAGACACACAGATCACTGCAACGTGCTGGGGCCTGACCCATGCCTACTGAGCCCTGTTCAACACTATTCGGTACCCCCAAGGGGAAGAGAAGGCTTCTGGATTTGAAGACACTACTGTATTCACCATAGCTCTCCTTGAGTTTTACGCCTATGCTAGGAACGTGCCACATCAGGGACTGGTCCTAAGTGCACATATGCTATTACTGCCTCTGGTACTACTATAAGAAATTTATTCCACAAATTAGAATGGATGTGGATGAACTGTGGGAAAGAATAAATGGCTGGAGACACTTCGCAGAATCACAGAACAGTTTGGCTTGGATGGGACCTTTAGAGGTCATCTAGTCCAACCCCTGCAGTGAGCAGGAACATCTTCAACTAGAACAGGTTTCTCAGAGCCCACTTCAACATGCTTCTTGCTCTTGGAATTCTTATTGCTTGTCTTTGCTGTCCAAAGAGCATGATCATTCTTTTTGTTTAAAAACCCCTTTGTCGGAACCACATTTTCAAGGGTATCCAAAAACATGCTTGGAATACCACGTTGGAAACCTCATGCTGAATAACGCACAATTATGTGCATAAGACAATTTTAGTAGAATCTAAATGTAAATCTGGTTCTTGAGATGAGGCTTTCACTGGAGAGACAGACTGGTAGTACTGAATTTCAACATTATATATCTGTTTCACAAATTACAAATTTCCTTTTCTGAATTTTTACTTTTTGGTTTCTTTACTGATTTTTATCTCCATGGAATCAAATCAGCATCCAGAAGAGGAATAAAACAGACATAAAAAACAGACATTAAAGCATCTGTGCTGATACAGGGCTCTGAACACACTTGGGAATGTCCTGGAGAGGTGATCAGGACAAGAATTATCTTCTATAATTACAGCCTGGTTGAAGGTACCTGAAGATCTTTAAGGACCCCCTAATTATTTTTTAGGAAAGGTAGATGCTTGAACCTGTAAGCTGGTTGACCTGAAATCTCTGGCTGACACTCAAAAATTTCATTGGTTTATTCTCTGGGAGATGTTTGTATTATAGCAACCAAGCTGAACACAGCAATATGTTTTCCATTGTCTTAACTGATCATGGTCTTAATTCTTGAAAAGAATCCACCGAAAACCTGGAAAATGTAATTAGTGTGGAGAATAGAGTTATCTCAAATATTTACAGAAGTTGTTCCAAACTCTGAAGCAAAGTATTTGGGCTGTGGCTGCATGCAAACTTGTGATATTATGCCCCTTGACTTAAGCCAATCTTCAAAATACACACTTTTTGCTCCCCGCCCCCTTTAAAACACACAGTTTTCAGAGGCATGTTTTTAACATTTCAAAGAGCGGGAAAACTAAATACCCTAATCCTGCTTATGCCTGTTCTACTTTGCAAGTCACTGCCAAGTGCTTCCCAGGAGATAAACAAAAAATAGCACTATCACCAACTGTACCGAAGAAAAAGCCTTACTCCACCAAATAATTTCTGTCTACATCACTTCTTCAGTCAAATATACTATGGGTGCTATTACCGAAGTATTTACTATGCTCTGACTTCCTCTCATAACTACTGTAATCACACAAGTGTAATAGTTACGACATTTATGAATACGGATCCCCTTTCCATTCCGAAGCGATGACTTTATTGAACACCCGAATATGAACTTCACACCGACGTTTCACGCGACTGGTCGCATCTGCGCCGTTCTGAAGTAACAGCTCCACCTGGTGTTCTCCTGCATCATCACTACTTAATCCGTACTGTGGTACGTTATCTCATTTTTAAGCCAGGATCTTGCGGGCGGTGGGCAGGCCGGCCGGCCCAGCGGAAGGGTCGGCAGGAGGCAAAGCACGGGGAAGGGGACGGCGCCTTTCCTCACAGCGGCCCGCCCTTCCCAGCGGTCTCGGGAGCCGCTACGGAGGATCCCGAGGTGGGCGGCGGCGCAGCACCGGCCGCCGAGCGACGGAGAGGGACGGTGGGACGGAAAAAGCTACGCACACCACTTTCCGCGCAGCGCTTTACGGCGCGCTGCTTCGGCACTGTCGCGCGGCAGCGGCCAGGCGGGCCAATGAGGAGCCGCGTCCACCGGAGGGGGCCGCAAAGCGCGGGCGGGAGGGCACGTGTGCGGTGAGCAGCGGGGCCGGCGGTGGGAGCGGGGGTTCCTGCGGAGCACCCCTACCTTGCCGCCCTTCGCGCCCGGGTGCAGGCCGGAGGCATGCCGCCGTCCTCCCGGGCGCTGTCACTGGGCCTGGTCTGGGGTTCCCGCAGGAGCGGGGCCGGGGCCGCCCGGGCCCCGTGAGCCGCGGTCTTGGCTAGCTGAGCTTCCGTGCTGGCCGGCCTTTTCTGGTCCCTTACCGCCTACCTAGGGACGGGCGACCGCCACTCGGAAGGGTTTAGCTCCGTCAAGAGTGTTAACCTGCGCTGAGGGAAGCGCGGGCTGTCTTTTCCTCACGTCGTTAGCAAGGGAGCCAGGCTGGTCCAATAATGCTCTCTTTTGCTCCCTTTGCAGTGTTGTCACAATGGAAGCCAAGGGTAAAAAGAAGTTTGTGGGGAAGAGTGGAAAAGCATCTCATGGAAAAGGGCCACAGGGGAAAAGAAAATTTAAAAAAGGTAATGGTAAGAAGCAACGGGTCCTTTATTGGTGTCCTGGGTGAGTGATTATTGCAGTGCACTGGCATCCTCAAACTTCATTTTTTTTATGCTGGCAAACTTTGTGTCGTGAAATCACTAGCTTCGTAGATGAGTGAAAAGCAGTGGATGTTGTCTGCATGGACTACCATAAGGCGTTTGACAGTCTCCCATATGGTCCTCGCAGAGGTGCTGATGAATTATGGGGTTGGATGGACAGATGGTGAGGTAGCTTGAAAACTGGCTAAATGGTTGAGCCCAGAGAGTGGTAACCAGTGGCACAAAACCTAGTTGGAGGCTGGTACCTAGCAGTGTACCCCAGCAGTCAATACTGGGTCTAGTCCTCTTCCACAGCTTTATTGATGATCTGGATGATGGGAAGAGTGTACCACCAGTAGGTTTGCTGATGACTGGGAGAAGTGCATGATACACCAGAGGGTTGTGCTGCCCTCCAGAGGGACCTCAGCAGGCTGGAGAAATGGGCTGACAGAAACCTCATGAAGTTCAACAAGGAGAAGTGCAGAGCCCTGCACCGGGGAGGGGGGAACAACTCTGTGCACTAGTACATGCAGAGGGAAAGCAGCTTTGCAGAAAAGGCCCCATGGCTCCTGGTGATCACAAAGTTGAGCATGAGCCAGCAGTGTGCCCCTGTGGCAAAGGCAATTAATTGGATCCTGGGCTGCACTGGGAGGAGTGCTGCCAACAGGCAGAGGGAGGTGATCCTTGCCCTCCTCAGCACTGGTGAGGTCCCACTTGGAGTGCTATGTCCAGTTCTGGGCTCCCCAGTATGAGAGAGACATGGACGTACTGGAGAGAGTCCAGCGAAGGGCCAGTAGGATGTTGAAGGACTGGAACACCTCCTATAAGGAAAAGCTGAGAGAGCTGGGACTGTTCAGCCTGGAGAAGAGAAAGCTCAGGGGGATCTTGCAGTGTATACAAATACCTGAAGGAAGGGTGCAAAGACAGAGCCAGGGTCTTTTCAGTGGTGCCCAGTGACAGGACCAGAGGCAGTGGGCACAGACTGAAACACAGGAGGTGCCCTCTGAACATCAGGAAAGACTTCTTTACTGTGACTGAGCACGTGCACAGGTTGCCCAGGGAGATGGTCGAGTTTCTCACCCTGGAGATAGTCAAAAGCTGCCCGAACATGGTCTTGGGCACACGGCTTTGGGTGGCCCTGCATGAGCGGGAGGGTTGGGCGAGGTGCCCTCCAGAGCTCCCTTCCAACCTCAGTCATTCTATGATTCTATCTTGCATTCAAAACTATACTGACTGTATGATTAAATAAACTGGAAAAAGTAAAGCTGGAATACTTTAAATAGATTACATTGCAAGCCCTTCAACTCTATTTGATTGATCTAAAATACTCTTCTAATTAAAAATTTGAAGTTGATAACTTTTTGATTCTATACTTTGCTTTACCTCATTAAGAAAAAGTTTATTTGAGAGTTGAAGCTAGGTTTATGAAGTGCTGTGGGTTAGGATTGAGATCTTTTGAAACCTTTCAGTATTTGCTCTTTTTTGCTTAAAACATGATGTCAAAACAGCTCTGACCATAAACTGTGAAGAGATGATTTGGGGATTGATGACTTTATCCGGGATGGTGAAATTCTTGATTTAGAATAATCCTTTTTATGCTTGGGCATAATAATGCCTGGGCCATTATACTGCTGCCTGGAAAATAATGCCTGGGCAAAACTTCCCTAGGGAAAACTAGAACACCCAGGGACTGCAATGAAAACACTGGCTTTGAGAAGCGTGTAAGAATTATTATTATATATGTAATTGTTATTATAAAGTAGTTTAATTCTTGCTCAGTAATGATTTGTTATTTTGAAGCAGCATTAGTTCTAGGATAACATTTTCATTTCTCTTTTGTTGGTTAATAGATTCGGGTCCACCAAAGAAACTTCTTAACAAAGGAGATGAGGAGGGAAAGCCTAAATACATTTCCAAGAAATTTGTGAAAGGACAGTTAAGACCTGGAAGAGCTAGTGTCGAACAATTCAAGAATAAACAGCAATCAGAAAAGCTTGCAAAGAAGAGGAAGCTCCAGGATGGTGAAGAGGGAGGTGAGCAGACTTCTAAGCCTCGATATCAGTGGAAACTAGGTTTTGGGAAACACATTGTTCATCTAGATCTTGCTCTTTCCCTCTGCCTTGTTTTCACCTTTCCAAATTGGCTGAATGACTCCAAGTTTACTTCATGTTTAATCTATGCTGTGGAAAAATTTGCTTCATCTGACTAAGCTTGAGGCCAAAGTCATGAGAGTCAACAGTTTTGAATTTTTCTTGGAAGTCAAAAGTAAAGATGCAGTAGCAAATTTAAATAACTGGTATGCCTTCATAAACCTGTGATTATTTTAAGGACAGTATTAAGTGGCTAGCTTGAAACTGGCTGTTTTCCCACAAGTTTGGAAAATACAGAATTTTTCAGAGAACAGTTTAGAATTTTAATCCTCTGTTCTAAAAGAACTCACTATAGAATTTGGAACACAAAAATTCATGAAACAACATTAATTATCCTTTATATTATTTTTTTCTGTGGTCTGAACTATCTAGAGACTTTTTTTAAAAACATAGACATCATCTGTGTTATCACTGCTTTCTACATTTTAGAGCTTATTTTTGTGTTTATACAGAGGTGCTAAATAAATGTCTGGTTTTATCACTGTTTAAATGGATTTCTTTTTTAACTTTGTTTCTGGTACATGAGAACTTCATGTTGCTCCTTCCTGTGCTGTGAAGCAAAGCTCTACTGCGACAATTAAACAGCACTGTAAAATGAGAAGTGGAATCTTATGTGAGGGATTCTGAACTTTTGCAGAAGAATGCTAGTTGTTTGAACGACAGTAGAAGGTGTTGAGTATTTTTTTTGTTGCTGTTGTTGCATGTTTGCAGAATGGTTTCACATGGAATATGTACTA
Source organism: Morus bassanus (assembly GCA_031468815.1). NCBI lineage: Eukaryota > Metazoa > Chordata > Aves > Suliformes > Sulidae > Morus > Morus bassanus. Next base: position 57,044,199 of record CM062600.1, read on the forward strand.
GATGTTTGGAAATCTAATAGCAACAGAATATTCATACTAAGTTGCTTTAAAAAAAAAACACAATCACAAACCTTTGAATGTTATTTACAAGAATAACTGAAAGCTTCTGTGTATTGCACAGTGGCGCTGCTCTCAAAGCAAAGTGTTACTGTTTTCTCTTGTTACTGTTACTTTAGGAGAGTGATAGAAAAAATCAGTAATATGCTTTGTAGAAAGAGAACATGTTTTTGGGTGGATAAGACAGTTAAGAACATGCCACTAAGTACCAAGAAGCAGTGCTTTAAGGTCTAAAAATTTAAAGCTGGGTCTTTAATGTTCCATATAGAATAGTTAGCGCGACTTGCTTCTGTGAAACCATGTGATATAAGATGATGGTTTTGTCAAGGTATGAATAAAACTAAAATAAAATACTTGAAGTTTTTCCATAATTAATTTCTTTCTCTAGCTCGTAAATTTCTATAAATTATCTTAACTGAGTTTGTTGTGTGGCAGAGTATAGCTATTGTATAGTAAAATCCCATACTTAAGGAATTTGACTAAATAAAAGGATGAAGCATGTAAAAAGGCTTTAATTTTTCTCCTTTCTGTGAGATTTCAGATACATATCTTTGAGGTAGTGTTGTTCTTTTGAGAGAGGGAGAAGGTGTATGTCAATACAAGATGAACTAACAAGGGCAATTACCTGGGGCAGTCATAGGCTGCTAGGTGCATTTTGAGTCAATTTTCAAGCTATTAAGAGGTTTGTGGTGCATCCTTTGAAATTAACTCTATCCCAGACAAAACCAGTACACAGAGCTTTGAGGAAAAATTATATTTTGCCTTGTTCTTCCAGTATTCTAGAAGTGGAAATTACTAGCTTAGCATACTTATTAAATATTTACACTTTCTTATTAGCTAGGTAACTGCAGACAAAGCTCCTGAATTGTTAGCAGTTCCAAGTCACAGAGCTGCCACAGTTTATACTGATAAAGGATGCCATTGCTCCTCTTTTATTGACTATAGAAAATGTATTTATTTTTGTCTTTAGGGTCGGATTCTAAGAAGCCAAAGTGGAATGACTTCAAAAAGAAAAGGAAGGAGTTAAAGCAAACCAGGCAACTTAATGATAAAAGTAATTATGACATAATTGTAAAATCAAAGCAAATATGGGAAAGTGTGAGAAGGTAATAATGATAGGGTTTTTTTTCCTTTCATTCAGCTGGCTTTTAGTCATAAATTGCAAGAAGACTCTCTTTCTGCTCTTGTAATTACATGAAACTGTATTTCCACAGTGAAACTCCATGGGTGAATTATAACATTTCATGCAATTCTGTAGATGGTTCAAGCAGAGTGTGGTGACGCATGGTGCTAGAAATGTCTGGATTGAACTCACCTGTATTTTAGGGTAGAATTTGTGAGTAAATGCTTAAGGAGTTGTCTTATTTTTTGAATCCTGGAGCACAGAGTGTGTACTGATTCAGCCTGATCTTGCAGTGGGATCACTGCATGAGTTTTTTATGGAGGTTTGTATATTCTCTCTGGGCAGGTGTAATTCTAGAACTGGGGCCCCACATCAGAAGGAGGAGTTAATTTTACTTACTCTAAGTGTCTGTGCTTTGCAATTTTGGCTGTACAATGCTTACAGATCTTTGGATCTGTAAACAGCTCTGGCTGCAAATTTGAGTTTATGTTCTTTTTAATAATGTTACTCAGAAAAGAATAATTTTGAAGTGTGAAAATTTGGTTCGGTTTCTAGGAACTGAAACTGCTTAATTACATATATCTACAAGTTTAATGAATGACAGTGTAAATTGGGATTAACAGGCGCTAACTTAATTGTATTTTGTACTGTCTCGCTTCTTAATTTATATCTACAAGTGAATCATACTACAAAAAACCTGCTTCCTCAATTAAGATTGTTTTACTTTTTTTCTTGTAGGAAGAAATGTGATAAGGAGAAGCGAGAAAAGCTAATGAATGAACTGCAGAAGCTTCTTCATGGAAAAATTAAAAGTGTAAGAAAAACTAATGCCGTAGTGCACAAATTCACAAAAGCCTCTTTAAAGAATGGTGAAATATAAATGAACTTTTAATAATATAGTACTAACCTGTTCTTCCAAATGCTACAGAGAATTTTTTTAAACTGTGAGTAAAAAAGAACAAAAACAGGTTTGAAAGGCTGCATTTGGCACCTGGATTTCAGGACAGTAGTCCTGGGATGCTTTGTCTATCAGGTGACTATTATAAGGCTGTCTATTTTGCCAAGCACCTTTAGTTCACTGAAATTCTCTGTTAACTGAAGTTCAGAAACAGCCAGTCAGAGTTTTGATGAATTACAATTGTTGCTTTGCAGCTTTCTTCTGGAGAAGTTAATGTCCTGATACTAACTAAACGGTCTTTCCACTTAATACCTGGAAATGTATAAATTTGCAATTAAATACATATTGGATTTTAAAGTGATTCTTGGTACCATGCCAAAGTGGAACTGTATCATCACACTCTCAAATTACAAAGAACATGAGATACCATTTCATGCTTCTCTCTCAGTATGACAACCTTGATGCATGTCCTTAATTGTCAGCCACTGCAAGTATTGTCTATGGTTTGTTTGATAGAGTACTTACAAAGCAGTAAAAAACCTTAAAGCTTAATTTGTTTTAAACAGGTAACTACTTTTGTAATTGGCATTACATGCTACATGTGGCATAAAACTGTATCTGAGAGCAAGTGCATTAAAATAAATTTGGTCCATAATGCCATTTGAACAGCCTAGGATAATGAAATATCTCTGTCCTGTAGCTGGCGTTTGCACATGATTCAACTCGAGTGATCCAGTGCTTCATTCAATACGGTAATGAGAAGCAAAGGCAAGAGACCTTTGAAGAATTGAAAGGTACCTTCGTCCCGTTTACATTTTACTGATATGCTTCTGTATTGTTGTTAGGATGCATTAAAACAAGCCATATTATTTTCTCTTGAATATTTTTAACTTTCTGCTGAAATGATGCATCATTCCTAGTGAGCTCTTAAAAATTATTTAAATAATGGCATCTTGTTTTGTAGAGTTAATGTAGTGAAAAATCAAACCAGCTGAATGTTTTTCCATTCTTTTAGATAGCCTAGTAGAGTTGAGCAAGTCAAAATATTCCAGAAATATTGTGAAGAAGTTTCTTATGTATGGGTGAGTATGAAGTGAATTTGCTTAGCTCTGTTGCATTGTTTCATTTCCAGTGTGAATGCTGCTCTTAATCTATAGTGTATTGACCATGAATAAAAAAATACGTCTTTGGAAACATCTTTATTATAGTGACGAGACAGGAGAGGGTCTGCTATTGCTAACAGCAGTTTTCCTTTTGCAAAAAGTAAAGCTAGAACTGTACACGTCGAGGAAAACATATGCCAAAAAAAGCTGAAATATATGCTCAAAGCTAATCTTTGCCTTGTACAAAAAAACTGGCTTTTAAAAATTTTCTCTGCTTAGTGTTTCAGGAAGGCATCCTTTATTCTGTAGAATTTACCTACTGGTTTCTTTTCTTTCCCTCAAAATGCCTTATGATTTCTCTAGATCCCTGGCTTTCTTGCCATATTTTCATAAATGCCATACGGCTGATCCAGATGCATATGTGTCCTGGTTTCTATGCTAAAACTTAACAACTAAATGTGCTTCCAAAAATAAAACTGTTGATAGGCCAGCTTATCCCTGAAGTTTTAACTCTTGCTATCTATCTTTCCCTGTGAAACAGGACAAAAGCACAAGTTGCAGAAATAATAAAAAGTTTTAAAGGCCATGTGAAAAAAATGCTCCGTCATGCCGAAGCATCTGCTGTAGTGGAATATGCATATAATGACAAAGCCATTCTGGAACAGAGGAATATGCTGACAGAAGAACTATATGGGAACACTTTCCAGGTTTACAAGGTGACATTTCAGTACTTTCTAGTCTAAGGTGTTTTAGCATCTAAGGTATTGTGTTAGTAATAGCTTACCTGTCTCACCTACTATTTCTTTTGATTAAATTTCTTTCTGTCAGCTGCCCAAATGGAATCTAGTTTAGCATGTTTAAATGTTGATTACTTGCACGTTTCTATTCTAGGTTAAATTGTTTTGTGTTTTCAGTCTGAACTTCGTAAAAGATATTATGTTCACATATGAGCTTGCTCTGCTCATCAAAGACAGTCTAATGTCGTATAGCTGCAGTTGTCGTAGCATTGTAGTGTCTAGCCTGAAGTGGTCATCCTTGCTGAGATAAGATTTAGGCTTAATTCCCCATTAATGCTGTAGATGGCTATTGTGTTGGAACTGCCTTATGTCTCATGAGAACTGAGTATGGGCAGAATGTGCCTGTATCTATATACGGTGTGCCACTTAGATTTAATTTTTGACTTGGTTTACTTTTCCCATGGAGACTACAGGACTTGCGTCCAAGCTCTCTTGAAACCGTTTAGATGTAGTTCCTCACCAGGCAGTGGGAACCTTTTCAAAAAGTTCAGCCCCCTTTCTTTTGACTTCTGTTTTTCCTTCTTTCTTGCTGACTTGGAAAGTTGTTTTCCATTAGAGGCACAAAGAGTTTTATTTGCTGCAAAGTACAAAACTGTTCTACACAATTATTAACTACACTAGAGTGACTTTTGCACCCCAGTGTACAGCACAGCACAGTTACCCAAAATTTCTGTTCATTCCTGAACCATATTGCTATTTTTTCTTTATAGGTTATTAAAGTTTTAGTAAAGCATTCTGCAGCACTGTAATAGAAAGGCATGTTCGCGGGCTGCATTTTGTACGGGGAGTAAAACAGCCTCTGAAATCAAGTGCAGTGTTAGCTTCCATCATTCTAGCATTCTTGGCAAGAGTCCTTCAAGTAGTCTTACATTGTGATACAAACCTGAGACTCAACAGCATGTGGGTTTATAAGAAATTACGATGTAGTCCTTAATGAGACCTGGAGTTTCTTGGAGTTTTGGAATGTGTGGTTCACTTTTCCCCCTCCTGCCTCCAACTTTTCACTCCCACTTACTCCCCAGCAGGGATGGTTAGAAGTACATTTCTTCTAATTTTGTATATAGTCAGACTGTTCTTCTAACAACAGATTGTTTTACAAGAGTTACCAGTGTAATTGTTTAGATAAGATACCAGGAAGTCATTCTGTGTTTAAGGTATGTGGTGTATATTCCTCCTCTCTGCTGTTCTTGAACTGGAATTTGCTGGGCCTTGGTTAACTTGCTTAACTCTCACAGGTGGGCCTGTGAGAACCTCATGAGGTTCAACAAAGCCAAGTGCAAGGTCCTGCACCTGGGTCTGGGCAGCCCCCAATATCAATACAGGCTGGGGGATGAAGAGATTGGGAGCAGCCCTGCAGAGAAGGACGTGGGGGTGCTGGTGGATGAAAAGCTGGGCATGAGCCAACAATGTGCACTTGCAGCCCAGAAAGCCATCCGTCTCCTGTACTGCATCAAAAGAAGCATGGCCAGCAGGTCGAGGGAGGTGATTCTGCCCCTCTACTCTGCTGTGGTGAGACCCCACCTGGAGCACTGCGTCCAGCTCTGGGGTCCTCAGCACAGGAAGGACATAGACCTGTTGGAGCGGGTCGAGAGAGGGGCTACAAAAATGATCCAAGGGCTGGAGCACCTCTCCTGCGAGGACAGGCTGAGAGAGTTGGGGTTGTTCAGCCTGGAGAAGAGAAGGCTGTGGGGAGACCTTATTGCAGCCTTTCAGTACTTAAAGGGGGACTATAGGAAGGATGGGGACGATCTCTTTAGCAAGGCCTGTTGTGACAGGACAAGGGGTAATGGTTTTTAACTAAAGGAGGGTAGACTTAGACAGGGTATAAGGAAAAAATTTTTTACAATAAGCTGGTGAAACACTGGAACAGGTTGCCCAGAGAGGTTGTGGAGGCCCCATCCCTAGAAACATCCAAGGTCAGGCTGGACGGGGCTCTGAGCAACCTGATCTAGTTGAAGATGTTCCTGCTCACTGCAGGGGGATTGGACTAGATGATCTCTAAGGGTCCCTTCCAACCTAAACCATTCTGTCATTCTGTGATTCTGTTCTGTGATTCTGTGAACTTCTCAGCTCATTGACTTGTTGCTCTGTTGCCCCTGACATATGCATACTGTCATGCAGGATTTCTCCTTAGCTCAGGAGTCCCTTAACACAATGCCAGTTTTGTGTATTTTACCTTGTATCTGACAGTCTCGTGGAGAGCTGACCATAACTGGCAAAAACCAGTTCAGACCATAGAAGTAGCTTTTGATTGCTGGTGATGGATATTCAATATGTGGAAACTTAAGTATACAGCTTCTGACATACTCCAAGTAGATCAGCTTTTTATTTTTAAAACTGTAAAAACTGGTAGTTTTGCAGAAAATTCATTTTGTTAATGATATTGTTCATGAATTTTGATTGAAAAGGGACCAAAGGCTATAATTGTCTATGAACTCAGATACTTAGTGGGAATGGTTAAACCTCTGATTGTGCATTTGTTTCAGACACCAGTGTTCCCAACACTGGATAAAGTGCTAGAAGCTCAGCCTGAAAAGAGAGAGGCTATCCTGGATGAAATGAAACAGATTCTTACACCAATGGCACAAAAGTAAGGACAAAAACTGATTTAAGATGTGACAATCTAGCATCAACTGGTTTGGTTTTGACACAGTCAGTGATATTGATACTCTTTTAAGCTTATATGATAGTGATACTGATAGTCTTTTAAGCTGTAGCGTTGCTGTGTTGTATAGTAAGTGACTATGGTTTTGTCTGAAGTGTCATAATGAATATCTTAACTTTGAACTCCACTTCTGTAAAATAAAGTGGTCTGTGCCCCAGTGAAACAGTCAGTAGAAGTCCCACAGTGTGGTGTGCTTCCATAATGCATTATTGGATAAGCTTCTCAAGTGGTCTTTAGGAGAAAATATTTTGCTAGGTTCTAGAATTTGTAAATTTTGGTAGAATTTTCCACATATGGTAAATGTTAAACATCTAATCAAGAATGACTATGTGTTTTCTGCACACCACACTGCCTAACTTTTTCTTAAATGCAAATGAAGTGTTGCTAGCTTATGTTAAAACTGTTAATTGTGGGGGACTTTTTGCTTATTTTCCTCTTCCCAAATACAGAGAGGCTGTGATAAAGCATTCGCTGGTACATAAAGTATTTTTGGACTTTTTCACGTATGCTCTTCCAAAACAAAGATCCGTAAGTATGTTTTGGTTTGGTTTTTGTCGTCTATTGCCTTTCAGTGGAATGTTTTTAATCTTGTTGTGAAAGTGTTGTAAGGTAACTAGACAAAAATGTGTCTTACATTTGTAGAGTTTTACACATTTGGCGATTCCAGATGATTGAGGAGTAGCATTGTATGGAGATTCACAGTCACAGTGAACTTTCACACTAAAGAAATAGTTTGTGATATTTGAATTAAAAAAAAAAAAAACTCCTAATGGAATGACTTTGATGTTTTGTCTCTCCATGCTAGATGGTCCTTCTCAGTAGCTGGAAAATAATTAATGCTAGGGACATTGCTTCCAGTAGTTTAGATTTCCAGTGTGTGGTTTCTTAACAACTTCTAGCCATTGTCCAAAAAACTCCTGAATAAAATACAATCAGATTGGCCCTTCTGTCGGCAGCCAAAACTTTGTCTTCTGCCTCCTCCTGAACCAAGCATATGGCTGGTATCACTATGTCTATATTAAATTCCAGTTTTAAACTTACCCCAGCCATTCTTGCAAAAACTAGGCCTAAATCCATCTGCATGATGTGGCATTGTATAAGCTGTTATCCTGCTTGACTTCACCTGTCTTCAAGCTGCGTCCATCAGCCTTGCCCTGGTTATGCAGCTCAGCACCATCTCACTCCAGGCCACATGGAGCCTTCTAGACTTGCTGTCTCTTACCTACTTCTGCTGGACTAGACTCCTGAACTCTTCTTTGTTACTGTTAACAAACCCAAAACTAAGGGTAATGAGGTGGACTATTCATGGCCTATTCTGAGTCCAGATCTTACCTAATTAAAGGTTCCTGTGCATGGTTTCATGTAACGCTTTGTCCGAGAATGCTTCTGGATTCACAGTCTTGTGTGAATCAGGGGAGTAAGGGCATATCTCTTCCTTCTTGCTTGGCTTTTTGGGCAGACCTTGTAGCATACGGATATTCTCTTTGGAGTTTGGAAACCCTTTTTGTAGATCTGTTCCTGCCTGTGCATGTAGCTAGTGACAACCAATCGTGTTGTGGCTGAGCAGTTTCTAAATAAATGGTAAAATGCTTGAAACCTTCAACTAGGGAGTGAGAAGCAGCTAGGGATAGAAGGGGAAATAGGTGGGAGTTTCGTGTCAGAGAAATCTATCAGACAATAACAGAAGTAGTATATAGTCACCCGAGAGGGGGTTTCTTGGTTTCGTTTGGTTTTTCTTTTTTGGTGGATGTGTTACTTGTCAGATGGCTTCAGAACCTCATTCCTTTGAAATGAAGACTAATTTTTGGCTGCATCTTGTCGTGTCTGATTTATAATGTCACCTGGTGCTTAAATAACCTTTTAGTTTTTCTTGCTTTCCGGTTTGTACCCTATATATATAAGTAAATTACATCATCCTCAAAGATTTTTGTCCAAAATGAATGGTTGTCTTTTGTCTCCTCTAATTTTAGTCTCAGTTCTGAGCACCCTTCTTTGAATTGTCTGTAATAGGACAACTGACAAGCTTCAATACAGTTCTGATTTCATAGGATGAATATGATTAGCAGTGTGGTTTTGAAGGGAGAAAGCTTATGTCATTTACAGTCTTTTCGACTCCTTTCAAGGCACTGAGAGTGGTTCTATTGAGCCAATTATGCTCTCTCCAGTTTTGTCTCTATAGACAAAAAAATCCTTTCATGCCCTCTCCCACCGGCCTTGAGATTTCTCAGGCCTTTTCTTTCACCTTTTTGCTTTATCACCTTTTCTTTCTCAGGAAATGATAGAAGCTATCAGAGAGGCTGTCATATACCTGGCACACACTCATGATGGAGCCCGAGTAGCGATGCACTGCTTATGGCATGGTACTCCCAAGGTATTGTTTGGTTTCTGCCTACCCAGTCCTCCTTAATAACAGCCTAGTCTGAGACTGTGAGTATGATTGCTCACATGGGTCCTTCTGCCAGTGCACATTTTGATGCAGTTAAGTATTTGAGAGCAAGTTTAAAAAGTAGCCCCACTTTACCTATTTGCAAATATAAGCAGTAGTTTTTCATGAATCAAATGCTTTCATCAGAACTTTTATAGTGGAAGCATCTCCTTTTATTTTTAGCAGAGTTCTTGGAGATGACACAAAGCTTTTCCATTTTAAGATTACTGGCCATTCATTCATCCTGTAGCTTTCTCAATGCAGGTGCAATGGGCAGTAGGGAGAGGACAGTAAAAAAGTCATAATGTGGAATGATATCTGGCTTTGGAATGCCAAGACTTAGAAAATGTTATAGGAACTGTGTTTTAGTTTCTTCTGCTGATGCAGTATCCTGAAATACTTCAGGTGTAATGTATGCCATGATCCCTTGGAAATATTGTAATGCCTCCTATCTTTTTCTGTATTAAAAAAAAAATGGCAACTTATGAAAATAGTCTACTCTTTAAAGAGTACAGAAAAAATATGAAGTTACTAGGATCTAGGGGTAGTAATGGGTCTAAAGGAGACTGAGCAGTGATTGCAAGAGTCAAATGTGCAAGCACTGAGGACACTCTGCCAAGAAAATCTTGATATTAAATGGGTTTTGCAACAGACTAGAGTCCTTGCTATAAAGTTTCATGTCCCGTTGAATAAGTTTATTTCGAAATGAAGAGTTGAAGTGCATTCTTTGTCTGTAAGTAATGAACAGGATATGGGTGAACATATGTGGTGGGTTTTTTTTTGTTTTGGGGTTTGTTTGTGGGGGTTTTTTTGTTTGTTTGCTTTGGGGTGTTTTTTTGTTTTCTGGGGGGTTTTTGTTTTTTGTTGGTTGGTTGGTTGGTTTTTTTAAGTTGCCCTTTCTGGCATCTTCCATTGGTGGGCTGGACTCGTAAACGTATCACAGAACCTCCCTGGGATTGAGTTTCGTGTTCACAGTTCAGGTTTAACTCTTCACACTGTTTCTAGGTGTTGACTAATAGTACAAATGTGAGACTTTGGTATATAGTCTTAGCTTTAGTAAGCAAATTGAAGGTTATCTTTCTGAAGGTGTAAATAACAGTTATTTAGAATCACTGGCATTATAGGCTTATTTGAGTTTCTTGTTTCCTTTCGGATAGGACAGAAAAGTCATTGTGAAAACTATGAAGACATACATTGAAAAAATAGCAACGGTGAGTGTTCATTAACCATTTATTTCATAGTCTCTGAAAAACAAGTGATTTGATATAGGCTAACTTGAATGTGCTTTCTTAATAAAAGTAGGTTTAAAATAGTGGTGATGTACTAGATAACGTGAAATATATTGAACTTTATGGAATATTTAGAGCCATACTGAGAAGCTCCGTTGTTGACACTACATGTACTACTGTCCTTCTTTAAAGTAGCTGAGTTAATAAGTCCTAAATTTTTTTTCTATAGTTTTTTTGTTTTGGGTTATTTTTGGGTTTGGTTTTTTTTTTTTTTTTTTTTTTTTTGAGGCCAACTTTATATTGCATCTTCATATGGCTCGTTGGTTAATTCCCCTTGGTTGGGAGCAAAATAACCTGTATACAGAAGGGAAATAAAAATTAAGGCATAAGTCAGGAAGCTCCAAAATGTGTTAATGCTGAAGTGACACACAGTGGAAAAAGTCTGTGTTTAATTTTCTTCTGAGTAGCATGTATGTTTGGAGACTGCAGCACCAATAGAGTAACAGTTGCTACCAGATGTCATAGTGCTGGGCAAAACTGCAACTGTGAAGAAAAGCTTTTTAAACTTCTTGCCTTCCTGGTTGCTGTATTGTTCTGTTTACTAATAGTTGACGTGGTCTCGATCAGTGGTCTCCAAACTTTCTTGATCATACAACTTTGAGCATGCATCCCCAATATATGTATATTTATGTATAAATTACGTACGTGTACTAGTATACGTTATAAAACATAAATAGAAATTTAAAAAGGATGAGATAAAGATAACCAGTGTTTATTTTTATATATTTATTCATGGTATAAAAAAAATACTTTCTTCCCGCACCACAATGGAGTGTCTTGTGCATCCCACTTTGGAGGCCGCTGGTCTACGTAATGTTTCTCCATAATTTTCTAGTAACAGCATAAATGAGTTGTTATATTTTTATAGAATATGTATTATCTAGAAATATGAGACAGTGGGTAAATAATAGCCTAAACAACACTGGAGCACTGAAGGTCTGGCTTCACTTGGACAGAGTCTCACTAACATGCAAGTGAATTCGGTTGTACCTTTTGAATATGCTGGAGACTTGCTCTCCAACAGTGCAGTAGAGACTGTATGGCTTATTGCAGAGACATCTCCAAAAATACTGTATGTGATTTATCTCAGATTTAAGCAAATCCACCATAGAAATAAAATCTGTATGTAATGTTCCTGCAAGGCAAATACTATGATATCAAATGTTGATTAAAAAATAGGATTAGGTTAATAGCTTGGACGTGGTTAAGCAGTAAGTATATCAATTTACAATGGCAGATCAACTTAATCTACCTTTGTTTTAACAACATGCTTCCCATAACAAGCCTTGCTTTCAGGGAGAACCTAAATGTTGGGCTTCTCTCATTCTATGACAGTAGACAGAATTTGCTTGTGGTTCACGTTGTGTCATGTTTGAGACAAACGCTAATAAATGTTGATTCTAAGTGTATTCGTAGAACTTGACTGCATGTGGTCTCTGTCTCATCTTGCAGGGTGAATTTTCTCATCTGATCTTGCTGGCAGCATTTGATTGCATTGATGACACTAAACTTGTAAAACAGTTAATTATATCTGTAAGTAATAGAATTTTTCCTAAAATAGTGTACTAGATAGTCTCAGTATGTTTGTCAGTGTATAGGAGGATGAGAGTAGGAATCAATCCGCTTTTTTCAAACCATTTAATTCTTTTCCACCTTTCTGTTTCATTATATTTGTGTATCATGATTATTTTCTTCTTTTCATAGAAGACCTCAGCACTTTCATATGTTCCCTTTATTTATTTATTTGAATTAGTTTTCAAGCTAGATTCAGTGCTTGCTGAAAATTACCCTTTTTGTACTCGTTCATTCTGGCTAATGGATGACTGGAATCTCTCTAAAGTTGGTGTCTTTGTCACTGAAGTTTGAGTTCTGCTAGTATTTCAAGAGATTAAATTGGTGGAAAACTTTAGACTGAGGATGTCATCTTATACATTTTACAGGCAAATCTAAAATGTCAAGAATATGTGTGCCTAGAATGTCCTTATTGTGCAAACTTATTGTTGTAAAAAAGGTTGTTTAGCACTTTTAGCTCTTTTCTTTTGCAGAAGTAGCATCTCGGAAAGTGATACTTCAAGATAAACTCTAATAAACTTTCAGGAACATGGCAACAGGCCTGCATATAGTATACCATGACTTCAAACAAGAAAAAGTACTTGGAGACTTTTGGTTGGATGCTGAAACCATTAACTTGCATTAATTCTCAAAACTTGACATTTTTACTTAATATGTTTATATTTAAATGACAACTAACATTCTGGATAAAATCAATGTAATATTTTTATCTTGCTTCCAAAGTGGATACTGATAGATGTCTGAAACATGAGAGCACTCTAGCTGTCTTGCTTCACCTACGTGGAATTGCAGAATGAACAGTAAGAATAGTATGATCTAGTCTGCATCTGCTTCCTTTTGGAATCCCCCATTTCCCTGCCTTCCTTCCAAAAATTATTTAACAGGGTTTCATAAAGTGTTTATACTTAAGATTATGTTTACATGCAAATTCTATAACTTCTAAGATGTTAAATCTGTAAATTACCATGAAGTTATGTTTTCACGCTGATAAAAGAGACTTCATAGTGCACAATTAATTTTCATGCAAGTGTTGATGTATAGGTTGTGATGTGCTTATAGTAGTACTCGTGCTAGGTAGCTTTTAGAACTGACAGGTTGAGAGGCAGTGGCAGGGAGGTAAAGATGAGGCAAATACTCTGCATGTGAACAAGGAATATGAGGAGAAAGTGGTTACGATGAGGCTTGCTTTAAAAAATATGAGCAGTTCTTCCATTGAGCAACTTCGTATAGGGGGAGAATTGGGTTTTTGTACCCTAGCATGGAGATTTGGCCCGAAGTCTGTGCCTCTCTGTTGGGTGTGGAGAGATGAAAGCATCCCAGTGTGGAGATGGCTTTTGTTCCTCGGGTATATTAGCTATAATGACAGCTTGGTTTTGTTTTCAGAGTCCAGTCTGCAATGTAAAAACTTCTGGGCAAGTTCCAAGCAAATAAGCCCTGATAGATCAGAGCTGTCTTGTTGTGTGATCATTGAGGCGTTCCTGTACTATGTTACAAGCACTCTGCTTTCTGGAGGGTTTATTAATTCAGATACTGTGTTTGGCTTTACCTGAGTTTCCAAGGTGTCATTTAATTCCTGAATCATCTGTGGTTTTCCACCATCTGAGATAAAAGATAATGGAGTGTTTACTGTTTGGTCATCCTACCACATCAATCTGGACAGAATAGTAAAGGCGAATAAGGAGGAGTGGCCTTCACACATTCAGAATTGGCCCATCTCGGTTTATATGAGGTCAGGAACAGGGAAATGATGTCAGGGAAAAGGAACAAAAATATCAGATAAGATCAAAAACAGCTCTTCAGATGGTGAATGAAAACTAGTAGCAGAAGATGAGGTGGAAGCATCTAGACTTCAACCATTGAAGCATACTCTGTAAAAGAATCCGTCCCTTAAAATTATCTTAAAGAGCAGTTAGACTTCTAAAACACCTTATACCAATTATCATTCTGTCCATACTAAAATTTGGCTTAAGGAATGTAAGGAAAATAATAAAGATTGGCGGGGTGAGAAAAAACAGTGCTTGGGCAAGTCTTTTTTTCTTTTTTTTTCTTTTTTCTTTTTTTTTTGGTAGTATCATAAAACTGATCACTTATGTGGATTGGCAGAATGGCTGGGAATTTGTAGGGAAGGGAAGGTTTTAAGCTCTTTAAATCCTTCGAGGAAAGTCTTTTCTTCTCATCATCTGTCAGCTCCACAGAGTCTTAATCCAGGACCAAAGAATATGTATGGTGCTTTAAACCTTCATATGTGATTGGAACTGTACGTTTTGAGTTTGGCACGTGTCAGGATTCAGGCAGGTTTTAGTGTGAAATCCCCCTCTTTGGTGAAGACTAGCAGGCAGTACTAGGGAGATGTTATGGACAAGCGACAGCATGCCTGTGTCGTTTAGAGTTTCTTCTGGTACTTTCTCACAGTTCGGGCACTGAAAGTGACAAAATTCTGTAATTCATTGGAATCATGGAATCAGTGGGGGAAATACACTTTTGGAGGATTTAAAGAAAAATTTGTCTGTTATCTTTTATGCAGAATGGCTCTGCTATAGGTTAATTTCAAAGTGCACGTGATTTTTGTGTTTATTTGTGCTAAACTAATTATTTTCTTTGCATGTTTTAAGTTTTAAAATATGGCAGCACCTTTGCCATCCATTTAATTGATAGATGAACTTCATGTACATCTGAATCTGAATGTACATGCTGAGAAGACAGAATGTGGTTTTGGTTTGGGTTTGATGGGTGTTTTTTTTTCCTCAGAAAAGATTCCCCCCCCATGCCTGGAGTGTGAAGTTTACAGTAATATGTTTTTATTCATAGTTAGAGTGCTACATCAAGCTGATGTTCATCTCAGTTTACCAAAACTCATTTTCACTTAGATTTAAGCAACGTTTTTGAAGTAAGAATGTTGTCTTACCATTTCCTGCCAGCTTCCAACCAACTTTGTGTTTCTCTTCCGCTCAAAGACAACCAGCCAGGCTTTGTATTAATAAAGGGTGACGTAGGTTTAAATTGTTCTATTTATCTTTTTCTAGCTGTTGCTGGAAGGATTTTCATGGTGGAAAAAAGGGTTTTTAAGGGCTATAGCCCGCAAAATATGATGAAAGTGCCCAGAGCTCTGTACAACCCTCCTTTGCTTTGATAATCATAAATTTTATATGTATATTAAAAGGTGTCAGGAATGGATTATCATAATGGTCAAGAATATCTTGATGGTGTTCAGGATTCTCCAGTGGTAGATGGAACTTGCATAAAATTGCTGTATGAAAGGGCATTTGTTGAGAAGCTGACAAAAATTTGAGTACAAACAGGTACATATATATATATATAGGCACTTCCATCTGAATATAGCAGCATGCTTCTATAAGCAAGAAAACTCCCCCGCATATTGATGCATTTCTTCCTCAGCTGTGTTAGTGCGTGAGTGTATGACGTGCCTATCCTGTGGTTTACAAAGTGGTTACTCCTACCCAATGGCTAACCTCTGGGGAATTCCCAGTGTTTTCTGTTAATGCTCATATAAACTGCAAATAACACTACCAGCAGAAGTCAGCTTTATTCTATTGTTGAAACTTATTTTTTCTTGGTGAATGTTCTGTGATCAGTTTAAAATGGACTTTTCGCTCCCATGGACTGTCGTTGCTATCTAGGTACTGATGTACACTCCCTTGAATGTCAGCATAGTATCAGTGATTACTCTCAGGTGATGTGGTAGGTGATTCTTTCTGTGTCTGGTCTGCTGAGGTTATGACTTTTGCTGAGGTTACATTTGTACAGAGTATGACATACCGAAATGTGTTGTTCTTTGTACTTGTATGTATCAGTGAAAACGAATCCTGTTCTTTTGTAGTATTTTTGAATCAGTTACGTTGATGCATCTGATGGACACATTTTAAACCTTAATATTTCTTTTATTTCTCTCACTTCTCCAAAGTTTCATTCTGATTACAGTTTTTTCATTTCATTTCACAAG
Source organism: Morus bassanus (assembly GCA_031468815.1). Classification (NCBI taxonomy): domain Eukaryota; kingdom Metazoa; phylum Chordata; class Aves; order Suliformes; family Sulidae; genus Morus; species Morus bassanus. The sequence goes on from CM062600.1 coordinate 57,060,089, forward strand.
CAGATACGAATCTCTTTCATAGTATGTAGTTTTCCTTTCCTAAGCTTTGCATTTGAAAGGCAATCAGTAAATACTGATGGCTTAAAACTGTTATTTCATCAATGTTTTGTTGCTGTTTGTTTACTTCTACAGGAAATAAATGCTTCTTTGCCCAATATAATAAACAACAAATATGGAAAGAAGGTCTTGTTGTACCTACTAAGTCCTAGAGACCCTGCACATTTTGTTCCAGAAATCATCACACTTCTGCAACAGGGAGATGGAAATGCCTATAGGTAATTCAGATATGAAGGTTAAGTTGTTTTCCCTAGAGTCATGAATGTGAATAGAAGAGTTCATGTAACTTTGCTATGATGGATTTAATTTCAGCTTTTCTTCATGATATATCTAAGTAATGTAAATATAGATAAATAATATTTAAGTATTATATATGTTCACCTGTAGTCCTTATTTTTGCTTTTTTTTGTTTAAAGTTCATACATGATGATTAGTAACCAGGAATGTGTTCATGATCAGCAGTTCACTCCCTTTGTAAAGGGCAAAAATTATGATGTGTTCTTTGCTCAAACTCATATATCAAATTTGCTGTAGCAGAAAATTTTTAATCTGCATTATTGGTGTTTTGAGTTACATAAAAGTATGTCAAAATCTAGCTATAAAAATGGAAATTGTTAGTTTGAATTCAGTCTCTGCTATTCACATTGATGCTTACTAGCTTTTGAAGAAGGAGCAATTTTAGATGATTAGTGAGCTGTTTAAGAAATACATCTCAGTAGTTGAGGTAACAGAATGAATAGAAAATAAACAGAGGTTAAATTATTGTTGTTAACAAAAAACTCTGAGGTTTACTGGCAGTCAGCTTTAATTACTATAGCTTTCTCAGTCCCTGTGTTCTTAAAAATGTATGTGCAACGTGTGTTTAATTGTATGTGAAACATAGGGAAGAATAATGCTTTATTTTGATCTTCCAATAATTTATAGCTGTCTCAAATAGCATATATGTTCTGAATTTGTTGTTGCGTGATGTGCATACAGAGCAAGTCTTCTACAGTAATGTGCTGTCTCTTTCATCAGTAAGAAGAATACTGAACTCCGCCGCCGTGAACTCCTGGAAGCCATTTCCTCACCTTTGCTAGAATATTTGCAAGAACATACCCAAGAAGTAGTGATAGACAAAGGTACCTTTGTCTTGGTTGCTGACATCTTAAGAACAGCTCCTGGTGACATCCAGCCTGCACTAGATGCAATTGCTGATTTAGCAGCAGAAGAGCTGGTTCCAGGTGGCCGTGATGGGCAGGTAATGTAACAGAGGACAAGGTGCTGAGATCTTGCAGAGCGTTTGCTTATTTTGTATTCCTACAATGAAGTCTGCTGACTTTTTCCTTCACATAAGATGTCAACTTACTGCCCTGATAGCACTCATTAGATGTGGTCTCTGTTTTCTGACATTTTCCTTTCATAGTTCATTATTATTGCATCTGGAGTGATGAAGGCTTGAGCCAGCATTTCATTTCAGTTGTAGAGCAAGGTACTTCATGATCTTGAATCTTCAGAACTGCTTTAAACACTTTGTGGGAAGGTAGCTGACAATCATGTTACACCGTCTCTCTTTTAATGTTATCACTATGCAATCAAGCAGTTCGTAAACTTTTATAGTTCATTTGACTGTTTACACTGAGAATGATAGGGTCTCTTAGCTTTCAGGTATGCATATCTCTATGCAAGGAAAGATCTTAGATAATAGCTGTTTGTCTTTACAGTATGACCTTCTCTTCAAAGTGTGCCCCTCTCCTATTTTGTTGCGTTAAACTCAGATATGTGTCTGTAGACTAGAAAACAAAAAATGCTGGGTGCACTATATTTAAGATAGACACCCTCCAGATTTTCGTAGTTGTGCTGAATTTGCTCTGTCTTTCCCCTTCTTTAACAAACACATTTTACAGAATTTTGCATGAACGACTCATGCTTTCTGTGATTTTCTCTGAACCATACTGTAGTGAATTTTCAAGTCTGTGAAAATGTGGAAAGTCTGGAAGTTATTGTAGAGGCAGCTAGACCAAGACATGCTGCTTAGTAAGCATGAAGTCCTTGGAAGGGTGAATGAAACATTGGTTGATATGGTTTATATTACTGAAAGTCAGATGTTATAAGGAAGGTGATAAAAAGTAAACTGGTCAGTTTAAATAAGTATTCAGATACTTGCATCAAACTTGTTGATATTTGCATAGATGCTGACTAAATGGATCAGTGTCATGCAGTGTCTGAGGGCAGAGTGGATAAATCAAGCAGGTATATTTATAGACAAACATGTAACTGCATTTTGAAACATCATCATTAAATAATTTGTGTTTGTTTTGGTTTGTTTTTCCTATTAAAGCTTCACATTGCAGAGCATCCGGCAGGCCATCTAGTTTTGAAATGGTTAATAGAGCAAGATAAAAAAATGAGAGAGAGTGGAAAAGAAGGTATGTCAGAAATTCAGCTTTATTGGATCAAATTATGACTTTAAAGTAATCAGTTATCTAACCTAAAATAAGATTGCTACATTTATTTCTTTGAATATACGGAAAAATTATGGAATTTAACATATGGAAAATTTAACATATCCTCTAAGATTATTGCTTCTGTCTTTTTGCTGTTGGGAGCTATTGTATGAACAGAATGTCAAGGATACGTTTGCTTTTTCTGCAAAGGAAGTACTGGTCTGTCTTTTTTCTTAGGCGTTTACTGTGTTTTGGGACAGGGTTCATTTCTGTGCTTAAAATGTCTTGAAAGCTTTGCTAAATTGCACAGTAATTCAAGGAATAATAATAGAAAAAGTAAGTCTTTCGAACAGGAAGACTTGTTTCATTAGTGTTTGTGAACAAACTGTAATTTTTTACAGAGTTCATTAGTGCTGCTGGGTTAATGCTTTATAACTGTCATTACAATAATTCATGCACAAAAACAGGACATCTTTGCTGTTTTATATCCCAGAAGGCAGAGATTGGGCACAGATGTTCTCATCTTAATTTAGCTTTTAAACTTATTTTATTACATAACTGTAAAATCTTGTTGGGTGAATCACCATATCCTAATAGAGATTACTTTTTCTCATATAAAACCTCAAAAAATGAAAGGAGGTGAGGGTGGCATAGTATAATCTGGAGGGAACTTCTCTGTGTATAGGGGGCTTTTTTTCTTTGTAGAATTATCAGACCTTGTTAAATGTTTTTTTGGGGTTTTTTTCTTTTCTTCTTACTACATTTGGGTATCCACTGTTTCCTTTAAAAATAAGAGTTAGTTGGGCTTTAAAAGTTCCTGAAAGGAGGCTGTTTTGCTACTTCTCAAGTGGATGATTAAAAATGTGCCAAGGGGAAGTTTTATATGACTGTCTTTCACAGACTAGCATAACTGAGATGATGATAGTTATCTGGATTTATTTCTGCTAAAATTGTGCAATTCCCATTTTAAATACAAGCTGTTCCCTTTGGTTTCTTTGTTTTCCTCCAAAGAGTGTGCCATTCAGTAGTGTTGCTCTGAGTTTATGGAACTGTTGTTAAAAAACAACCAAATTGTTATCACGTAGGGAACAAGTTGAATAAAAACTGACCTGTTCTTCAGATGGAGTTCTGATCTAAAGTGACATTGAAAAATAGCTTCAGTGTTTGTTTGGAGGCTGGAGTTTGTTGGGGTTGGGTGGGGTTTTTTGGCTTGCTTACTGGTAAGTTTGCTCAGCATACAAGTTGTAAGAGCAGGTTTCCTGAAGTTAAGTTCTTCAAATTCAGCTGGGGACTTGAGGTCAGCCTAGGTTCTCTCTTTTGCATATGCTATTATTGTAATGAATCTGCAAGTCAACTTAAGCTTTGAAAGCTGCTGAAGAAATGGAGCCCTGTAGCATCACTCCAGCTGAAAGAAACAAGGTTCCTAATGTTTTTCATGCATCAGTAGCGGATTAGCTCTAAAGTTCTAAGTAACTTGATTTGTGCAAATTCTGATTCTTCAGTTGGAGAGTCAGATGCTTAAAAACGTAGCATTTTTCATCAGAGATGTATGTATTAGTACGTTGTATATAATTATCTCTTGTGTTGGTGTCGTTCTTATGAAGTTCTTCGGAGTGGATGCCTTAAGACATGAATAGGCTTTGACACCCTTTTAGAAAAGAAACAGCAAGTTTGCCTACTTTATACTAGTAAACTGTCACACAGTGCTGCTATTGTCTAAATAATTTTAAGCAATACTTGAAAGTAGTCAGACATCTATAAAGATATTCATTGCATTGAATAGTCAATTATTTTATGAGAGCAAAAATCTGTGAATACTTGGTGGCTAAAAACTATTTGATTAAATCACAACTGCAGAGAACTTTTAACAGTGTTCTTTGTATAAAGATATTGTATAATTTTTTTCTTGTCCCTACCCCTCTTCCACATTTTACAGTTTGCTTTGCAAGAACATTGGTGGAACATGTTGGTATTGAGAATATGAAGACCTGGGCAGAAGTAAATCGAGGTGCCATTATTCTTTGTTGGTATGTAAGGCATACAGCTATTTCTGATTAGGTTCCAGTGTTAATTTCTTGAACAGCTAAGAGAACACCAGTTGAAATTTCTGCCAGCAAAATGCCATTTTTTGCTCACTGTCTACTGTCTTTCATGGCACTGGTAAGCCTGCGATGGAACAGGGTACTGGAAAAATTCAAAGCAGAGTTGCCATAGGTTGTTCCTTGAGCTCAGGCTTTTGCAGTACCAGGAAGTAGGTCAATGTTGGAAAATCTTAAGATTAAAAATCAGTTTTATTTTTTAAATTATGCCTACCATGTATTGTTTTACAAGCACAAAATTCTCGAAAGAGCACTCCACAAATAGCTACAGTAAAATAATTAACTCTGAAATACCTGTGAATGGTGGCAGCATTCAAGAATCCAGATTGCTTTTTTTTTTTTGTGTAACTTATTGCTTTGTGTTGATGCCTTAATTATGGACCTAAGTATGCCTCATACTGAAGTAGAAATGTGTTTGGAATAGACCGTGCAAAGGCTTATGATAAGCTAACGGGCTCACCACTTCGAAGCAGTGAACCGTGCAACTAGTGAGGTCAAAAAGACCTCATGGGAATCAGACTAATGTTAACATTTTGCTTTGTCAAATGCAAAAAGCTATATATATTATCACTGTTTTCACTTTGTAACTACCTATCAGTGTCAGGTCATAGAAACCCAAGGTTTTGTGTTTAGCCCAAAGTGTGTGGTCTATGGTCTGTGTTCTGGAACTGCTGGGTCAGTGTTGCACTGCTGGCTCCTCATAAAGATTTGCACTGAGCCAAAATCAGCAAAGAATTCAAACAGACAACACTATTTTGAAAAACAAAAACTATTTCTCCCTTTTTTTTGCCCCACTTCTCCTAAAGTTACTTTAGACTCCTTGCTGGTTGCCTTCCATCTCTGTTCTTTATGACTTTAGAATGAAACTACTTTGACATTCATGCTCTTTTGCAAGGTGAAACAAAATAGGACTAATAGGACTTCTGTTAGTTAATCCGAGTTTAATTCTAACATTGTTTTAATCATTTTCATTCAGAGCACTGGTGAGAAGAATTGGTAGTAGAAGAATAGTTGCAATCCAGATACAAAACCAGTTTACACAACATCATAATAGTCATATGGATGTGGCTGTTAAGATTGTTCAGCTGCGAAAATGATAACACTTTTTTTCTTTGCCTCTCATAACAGGCCTTTAGAATTCAAGAAGTGCATCTAATGCCTTTAACTTATCTGACCCTGTGCACAGATGTTCACTAGAGATTTGTTATAAAGACTTGTTCACTGACAGGGTATTTATGCGTGGACTTTTTTCCTGTAACTCAAAGCTGAGGAGATTCATTTAACATGTGGTGTTGCTGGTTTAGGTATTAAGCTTTTTTGATTGTCCAAATAAAGTTGCAAAGTAAATTAGTGGAATTTTTTCCATGTATAACACTTTAATAACTGTTCGGCTGTGACCGTAACAACAGTCTCTTAGTAGGTTTTGAAGACTTATAGAAAAAACAGGAAACTAATAATTGCTTATTAGTGAAAACCAGCACAGGACTGGTGTATTTTATGGAAAAGTCTGTGAGGAATGTCAGTCTTTCCTTCTCTGCTATCACTCATAGCATGATAGTAGGGCTTCGACAAGTGTGCTTTGTTACCAAGCAGGGGAGCTTATCTCCCAGACTGTCAACTGAACATTTTTCACCAATATTGAAACTCACCTAACAGGAAAGAGTGATAAAAGTATGGGGGAGGAGTGTGTGTGTGTGTGTTTGGAATTTTGGGTTTAGGGTGGGTTTTTTTTAAGTTTTTTAAATCTGAATCCTTTGTAGTTTGAACTTCTCTTGATGGCTCTTTAGGCATGATGCCCTTTTGTTTAGGCAGCTGCTTTTGTTCCATTTCATGTGGCACCTGCTTACCTCGCTAACACATAGTAATCAATCTCATCTTTGTTTAACTGCATGCATTGAAGTCAAGAGGTTACCTAAATCATACAGCAATGATACATTTAATTTAGTTTGGTATAGATAATAACAGCAATTTTTTTTTATATAAAATAATTGAATTTTAGAAAACCTCCTCACTTAAAAAAATATTCAGACACTTTTTTTGTCATAAAGGAGCTCAGATCCTTCAGGCAGAGGTAACTTTCAGATGCTACCAGTTCTCCCTGAAGCTATGATTGATTTTTGTTTTGTTGTTGGCTTTCAGAAGCCATCTGTCACTTACGTGCAGGTCTGAAAGTCAGAATTACCCAGTCAGTCCATTTGAAGATTTTGGCTTTTTGGTCACTTAAGCTTATGCACCAATTATGCGCACTTCATGGCGTATGCTGATTGCTTAGTTACCTGGTATCCTCTGGACCCTCTTCTTTCATGGCCCTACTTGCTTTTAATTTGATTTTTATAAAAAAAAAATCTGGTTCTGACATAGTACAAGCATGAAGAGTCCTAAGGTAATGAGAAGGCTCTTTGCAGACATTAAAATCCAGCTTAGTGTAAATGAAGTGCTGTAAGTACTTGAATGTCATGGATGCTGCTCTGTTTATGTTTCTGCATCTCACCTTTCCTCAATATTTTTTGATTTGTCAGTGATATGTGACATCAGGGTAGAAAATGGATAAAAACATACATCACCAAATGACATATTGATTTCCATATGTCATTTCTGTAACCTGTAAAAGTTGTATTTTATATCCACAAAATACTTAGGTGCCTGCTTACCAGATCTTAGAAGAACTTTCAGAATAATAATTAAAAAAAACCCCAAACTGTGGTGGTCTTTTGGCTCTATTACCAGACATGTAGATGTTCTATACTAAAAACATGGTGTTTTGAAATATCTGTGGGTGTCAGGAGTTTGAAAGCAGCGTTACATGTATAGATGTTGGCAGATGAAATTCATTTTTAGAAATATATAAAATGCAGTCCAGAGTGGCTTGCTACTTTGTATATGCTCTTTGTCCCTGATGGTGAACCGTGTAAGTCTCTCCATGTTAAGTACCAATGTGTTCAGCACATCCTGTGTCAGTGTTCTTGACTTTCTTGCTGTTATCAGGAGTACATGACTCACAGAAAAGCTGAAAAAGGATGACCTTCACCTGTGTTAAATTCAGTTGAAAGAAGGCCTCTTGACTAAATAGTACTGTCATATCTAAAAATGTAACAGAAGTAGCTGCTAGAAATTGTTAGTCATAGTCATAGAAATAAATCTAGGAATAAAGTAACTGAAAATAGTGTTGTTGTCAGATGGGCATCCCATGCCTTACTGCCTATAGTGTTGCCATCCTGCACAGGATTTGGAGTCCTAAGGAGACCAGATTTAAATCTCACCTTAAGCTACGTTAATTCCTTTTCTGCCTTACTCAGGTCTGTTTGCTATGTCTAATTCTTGTTGAAAAAGTAGGGGAGAAACAAGCTTTTAGGTAGTTGCAAATCTGGGAGCCATTTGGAAGAATCCAGTATCATGCAGCCTGCTTGGTACCAGTGTGTGGCTCTTATAGTTTGTTTCCAATCTTAGTTAATTTGTATGCCAGTGCAACTTGTAATTCTGTTCTGGATTGCCCACATTGGCTGTAGAAGACATTAAGATTTTAGGCAGTGTTCACTCATCATTTTGAAGTAGCAAATTAGGTGTGCCATTACCTCTGCTGATTTTGTATCCAATAACATTTCAGTATTACCCAAAGGAATGGAAGAAGTACAATCACTGCCCAGGTTGATCTAGATAGGGCAGAAGCTTTTTCTTTACTGATAGTATTTTATAGCTTACAATGAATTCCCTTGTTTCTGGGGAAGAAAAGTTGTCTGGGAAAGCTAGTTTGTTTTCCAAAATAATATCTAAAAAAGAACAGAACTGGTAAGGCTCTGTAGTCCTGCGCTAAATGAAGCGTGGAAGTACAATAGTGAAAGTACTTGATGTGTATTAGATGTACTTCACTGCATCCAGTTTTAGGAGCCCCATTACAAGAAATGTATCAACAACTGGTTTAATGGAGGGTGACCAGCATAGTCATGGGCTGGATCCCTTGGCCTGGGAGGAGAGGCAGTGGGACTGGGGCTGTTTCATCTGGGAAAAGGGATGGCTTTGGGGGCACTCAACAGCATCCCCGGCACCAGAGGGGATGGAGGAGAGCTCCGCTCTTCACAGTAGTGCGTGCATCACTGGAGGGTGAGAGGCTGCGGCACAAGCTGAAGCACAAGAGTCTCTGACTGGAGATAAGGAGAAGTGTTTTCCCCATGAGGGCAGCCCAGTGGTAGGGACAGGGCCCACAGAGGTTGGGCTGTCTCCTGCATTGCGGGGTTTCAAGCCCGGACTGGGTGAAGCCCTGAGCAGCCTGATCTGACCCGATGTTTGAACCTGCTTTGAGTAGGGATCTGCAGTGCCTTCCAGTCAGATTTATCCTGTGTTGGTTGTGTTCTCACTTGGTGTTGCATGCTTTCTGGAAAGTTATACATCTTTTTCTAATAGGAGGTGATAGAATCTGCCATGAACTATACTATTCCTAAATAGTTATTGTTTCCTTACATGGACAGCTTCTTTTCCCATGACCTACATGCTGACCTTTGACATCCTTGGTTTTTTTCCTGTTTCTTGTAGCCTTCTCCGGAGCACTGATGAAAAAGTGGCAAATACAGTCAAAAAAGGACTGAAAAAGCTTGTCCCGAAGTTGAAGCTGAACAAAAATGTCAAAGGAATAGAAGCCTTACTGGAGAAATTGAATTCCTAGTGTAAATGAATCTAAAAAGACAATTTACATCAATGCAACCAACAGAGAGTGTACAAGATTTTGTACCATGGTTGTTTTAAGAAGCAGTGTATGCATTTGTAAATTAAATAATTTCTAAAACAACTTGTCTATTGTACTCATTCTGTTGTGTGCAGTAAATGGTTGTTCTCAGAGATTGAAATCTCAAGATTTAAGAGCTAGTGGAAATTTCTGAACATGTAATCAAGAGTTAAATCTTTCGTGATAACTTACACAAAAATGTTTTGAGTCTTGTTAAAATTTGCGTGTATGTTGTCATAGTTACCACAGAAACAGAAACATCTGTTCTGGAGCTATTCTTGTGTACTGGGCAAATACACTTGTTCTTAATCCCCTTCCCTTCTGGTTTCCTCAAAAAACAAAGCAGAAAAACAACTCAGGTCTGATTCTTACCCTGTGAAAGAGTGATGGACACTCTCATCCTTCAGGAACTAGTAGAAATAGAATGAAAATAGTGTCTCTGACTTTTTTCAAAGAAGGTCCTGAAGAAGAGGCTATTTCAATGGACCACAGTTTGGTTTTGTTTTTCGGGGTTTTTTTTTTAACTCTTCTGAAAAGTACAGACTTTTAAGCCCTAATAAAACAGAGGGATTTTGAGGTTTTTTTGGTGTGTTCCTTGTAATAGGGGAGGGATGAATTTACTTCTGCATGATATCAAGTGTTCTACAGATTTCTACTGTACCCTATTTTGATGTAGAAACATCAAGTCAATATTTTATTTTCTCATTTTAAGCAAAGAAAAAAAATAAACACCCAAAACTTTCTTGGTAAGGCATTCCTACAACACCCTGGTGGTGTTTAGTGCCATGCTGATGGACTGATCCAAACAGAGGACCAAATTAATTAAATCGCCAACTGTAGGAGCCACTCTTTACCATTGCTTGGCCTGACATGATGTGGCTCCATTTTTAACAGCAGATAGTTAGCCATTATTTCTCCTAAGATACAGCTTCCTTGACATAAAGTACAGTGCAACTAATTGGAAGTTGCTAGTGGTTAAGTAAACTGGCCTAAGTTTCTGTATTTTACATACTTCAAATCAGTCTCCTAAATTACTGACTTCATTGTCAGAGGTCCTGATGATCCACAGCTACTCCTACAGTCCGTCAGGAAGAACAGTGCTCAGTACCCATGAAAATCAGATTACCCAGTTCGAGACTCAGACTTGCGTGCTTAGCATGTATGCATACAGGTGCTGGAATTGTTAAGTACATTTCCTAGATGTGTATATTTAAGTATAAATAGGTATAAATAGCTTATCCAAAGCAATGAAATACATTATTTCATCTCAATAATTAATCTCTTGCTTCTCATTGGTCCTGTCTAAGGGGAACAATTTTTTAGTATAAAAAAATTACAAAATACAAAAATACAAGGTAGGCAAATTTTTTTAAAAAAATCATAAACCCAATTGTAATTCATTGTTTACTAGATTAATTTAAGCACTACACAAATGTTGTAGTTTGGAGAAGTGTTTCTAACATTGTTTGTTTCTGTTTGTTTGATTTACTGATATTTTGCTGACTGTGCTTCCCTCTAATTTCACCTAGGCTTATAAGTAGTAGTAAATACTTAAAGGTTAATGCCAATTAGACCTGACTGGCACTGGCATTAAGTGTTTACGCTTGTAAACACATCATCTCAGTTACTGAAGGTTGCAGCTCATTAGTTTCTGTAACAGGATTTTCTTTTGTGACAATAAAACAGATCATTTTAATTAGCAACAGATAATGAATTTAAACTGTAGTGAACTGTTTCTAAAGAAGTCTCAGTTACTGCCAAAAATCCCAACCTCAACAAAATGTGCAACAGATTTGTGACTGAATAATTAGTGGTAGAGTAAAACAGTGGGGAAAAAAAAAATCTGATACAGCCCTTCTCAATTTTCAGGTTATTGAAGGGAATAAACTAATGCTTAGAATCTGGCACAGACATATTTCCAATCAGGTGAATTAAAGGGGGCAGTGAAAGTAAGTCATAGCTAAAAATAGATATTAATAAACTGAATAGCAAAAAGCTTCGTAAGAATGTCTGCTTATGTGAATCTGATTTGATGCTTTGTGTGCTTTAATTCCAGTTGCTTTAACTGAATGTCTACCAGGCAGTTTATTTGCATTTTTGAAACTATGTATATGATTTATTTTAAATTATGTGTAGTAATTTGGAGTGACTGACTGCTAATTTTCCTTACCACAATTTGAGAAATGTCACTCTTGATTAACTACGTATCAGTTGAGGTTATGCTAAAGATGCCACTATTTTCCTACCAGAGATAGAACATAAATTTTACTATCAAGGTATGTCTTTAATGCCAGTTGAAACCAAATTCTGAAATAGCCTAATGGAAGGAGAGGAAAAGGAGGTTGGGGGGGTACTAAAGACTGTTTCAGTGGCTTAAGGTACTTCACAGAGTGGACTTATTTTTCACACTGAAAACATTAGTTGGATTTTGTGCCATTTCTGTCCCAGTCTGCTGTGGGTGTCTCTGTGACTGTGAAGGGTGAAGGAGAAATTGTTCAAAAGACTTTGAAGCAAAAGTATTTTTTCAGTGTGTCCTTTCTTTTGTTTGAAATGTATTTGACAAGGACTTCTGGCTACTTTTGATTATCCAAATTGCTCAAATTATTGCCAGCATCTTAATATAGCTAGCAGTATATTTTTTTATTGCCAAGAAGGCAATGGAATTGCATGTGCAGCAAGTAAGTGTCTTTGTCTATGCCACTTGCTAGGAAGAGAGGCTGTTCCAGAAATTATCAGGTGCTGTTTTAAAGCTGTTCTCCAGAGGTGAAGTGACTGTGCACTTGGCCATCCAGAGCCAACACCTCTCTCTTTTGCTTTATGTAGCAGAAGTTGTAGGGTAAACAGCCAATGTTTAATCATTGTGAGTGCTTGGACAGTCTAGGACAGAAAAGGTGGTAGTGATTATTTTATTTTTGGTTCTTAGAAGACAGAGGACCCATTACCTTTGGAAATAGTGTATATTAGTATGTAATAGTGTATTTCCTATTACCTTGGAAATAGGGGTATGCAGATAGGTGCTATTGCAACTTAATACCTCTTGGGTTTAAGGTGCGAAAGGACCATCTTTCCACTTTGCTGCTCACAGCAGGAGCTACCAAGAACAAGCAGTGTTTTGCTTTTCCACTGACTCTCCACCAACTTACCTCTTCTTCAAAACCAGAAAATGTACACAGTGATTCTGAATTTGTTTCTGAATACAGAACTGAGGACAAAGTGGGGTCAGCAGAAAATGTAGAATGATTGAAGTAGCTGGAAAAAAGGGGAATGTTTTGGGACAACAGACACATTGCAGGCAGACTGTGACCCATAAGCTGTGAGATTTTCTTTCTTACTCCTGTCCATCTCTTGTCTAGTTGGGTTGTAGACTTGTAGACAGGAACGGACACAAGGCCATAGCCCCATATGCACACAGCACTTGGTACTTGAGGCTTTCTACGTAAGTGTTCTCACTGTTCCTGTGGTAGGTCTAAAAAAAAAAAATAAAAATGGTGCCAATCAAATAAGTAGGGGTTTTTTGTTTCTTACATCTTTAAAACAGATTCATGTAAGTGTTCATTGCATTAATCAAGACATATTTCCTCTGACTTCTTGGAAGAAATCTGCAGTGTCCATTAGACAGTTTGCATTATCAAGTTAAAGATCATTGTCAAAACTCATCAATTTTGCCTTACTAGTATGCACAGCATTCCTCAACTGCTTTGTGAAAATGCAAAAGTTCATTTACTTTTAGTTCATTACCGTATTATTCTTCCAGCACTTTCCCCGTTTTCTGCTTGGGGTTTAAAGCTCTTGTATCAGGTTGCTCCCTTACATGCTCTATTCTGTAAATGGCACTTTCTTTCACTGTTTAATTTTTTGTTGTTGTCTAAAGCTCCTTGTTTTGTTTTCTGTGTCTGTCTTTGAGACCCTGGACTTTTAGGATACATAACCTTTTTCAAGGTCTGTTAACATTAGATACCATTGTACTAATTAAGCATCTAGTAAAGAGAAACAGGCGTTACTGGAAAGGATTGTTATTTAAGAAGCTATAGTACTGTGTTCTCCACCTTTTCCCCAATTCCTGTAACTGCAAATTTCAGCAGTGCAAGCTTTCCTTGACATGATTTTTTTCTTTTAAGTGTATGCAAGGGACCTAACCCACTCTGCTGTAGCATCTGAAGTAGCAAGTAGCGTATCTATTTACAAGCTGTACAAGCGGGAGGGACTGAGGGAAGGGGAAGCCACTGACGGCTGGAAAACTGGAAAATATGCCAGTTAAACTCCATCTTAGTTATCAGCAGTAATTCCTTACATATGCCGAAATTAACGTTATGTATCTTTGTGATTTTCTCTTGCAGTAGTCAGGTATTTGAAGTTTTGTTGAGGGCCATACGAGTTGAAGTGGGGTTAGTCATCTTGGCATCTGCTGTCATGGAAGATCGTTTTAGTTGTTGGATTTTTATGCTCTTTCAACCAGAATGTGTCTTATGAGTACACTTTTGCTTTACAAAATATAAAAATCTCACAGATTATCTGATTTGCCATGTCTTCCCCACAGCTGCTTCTGCCTGTCATTGCTGTAGCTTGTCAGTCTGTGCTAACTAGAGTATGTCTACATGGATTACATCTTTTATTAGAAGAGTGGGACAGTCATAAAATGCATAGGGGAGGAAGCCAACAGGATCTCTGGGTATTCAGGTGATGGAAGCATTGAACTGAGAAGTCACCAGAAGGTTTTCCTCTGTTTGCAAAACAGATGCAAACAAGATACTTGTGGGGCAAAAAAAATACCAGGGTTTTTCATTTTAAAGATGTACTGATCTATAAGCATTCCTGAAAACATTTTTTTGTGGAAAAAGGTAATAAGGGAATATGAGAATTGGTGCAATATATTGCATTGGTTAAAGTTTCTGCTCCCAGTGAGTGGTTAGATGAAGATCGGGTGCCACAACACCTGCTATTAAGTCATCTTCACAGCGTGGTGATAGCACCAGTTTTCATGGCAGTCAAAAAAATTCTTGCGATTCAAATGCTTTGAGAGGCTGTTTTACAAATTGGTGCCACCAGTTTTTCCACTTAAACATTTTTTTTCTGTTTTTTCTCTGTTTATCTGAAGAGATAAAATATTTAGAACCTGTTTCAAATTCCAAGTCTTCTGATAGTGGGCAGTGAAAAGAACAGGCAGGACTAATTTAAAAACATGTTGGAGAAATGTGTGAATGATGTCTCTTCAAAAGAATTTAAAAGGTTGATCTTGCAATTTTATATGTCAAATTTCATGGTACTTTATTACCTTATTAGCTAATGGTGTCTGCCTTCCAGCAGCTCTAGTGATTTCCCTTCAAAATGTCCTCACTGATGACAGATGCCAAACATAATGTTGTGTTTCCTATTTTACACAGCATCATGCCCAAGTTGGAGGATGTTTGCTTTCACAGATGATGATTCAGCTTCGCACTCTCTGAGCATTTGCCTCCTTAGATTGCTGCATGAGTGTTATGAAGTGCATGTTGGAATGGCCCTTGAGATGAACAGAGTTACTGACAGAGCAAATGGAATAAGCACCATAACAGTGCATCTCAATTCGCCTATTTTCTTCTGCTTCAGGTGCACTTCAGGTGTCTGCCGTTGGTCGTGCTTTGTCCTTTAATCTTGGCATGGTGCACTAAGGTGGGAAATCTGTGCATGCATTGTCTGCTCTCAGGCAGTGTGATGCTGCTGAGACTGCAGTTGCTGCAATGTGTAGGCCTTGCTTTCTGACAAGTATCTTGCACTGGGTCACAATACCTAGGAAGCTTTTATTTGTTGTTCTTGTTTTAAATGGTTTCCCATATAATGTTTTTTTCATGAAAATGAAATGGCATAAGCAAAGTAAGTTTCATGAAACCAAGCTTACTTTTAGAATATTTTCTTAATAATAATAGGAATATAATAATGAATGAAGCCCAAAGCATTTTATCTTTGCAAAGGGAAAGTGTTGTGTTAGCACTGGACTGACCACTGTTTACTCAGGATTCTGCATGAACGACTGAGAACAGAAACCATATTTATCCATGAAAACTTGTTTTCAGGCAGTTATGCAAAGTGCCTTAGGATAACGCACTAATATAGTAAATTTGCATCTGTGAGCTTTCTTACAGAGAGTGGATCTTACTTGTTTGGAAGGTGAATTTTGTGGTAGAATGGGAATAAAGATTGGAGGTGAAGTCTGTGCAGAGAGAAACGCAGGGAGAAGGCAGGCATGTCAGGAAGATGTCTCCCATGCCATACCAATAAACTAAAGCTGTAAGCAAGCAGGTATTTGCAGATTTCTGAAGGGGGAGGGATTGGGGGAAAAGAACTTGTTGCAGAAGGAAAGATGCCTTTGAAAAGCAATGCCAAAGTGAATTGCAGTGGGGCGATGCGAGTGTAATAATGGTATTACAGCTCTGTAAGAGTAGTGGATGCCTGTGGAAAGAGGTAAAGCAGGAACAGTGTGCTTGAAGCCTTGTATGTCTTCTCCTCCAGTCCCTCAGTTGATGTAATAAATGTGATTTTGAATCCAGTAGCTTGCCTGCTGCAACATGAGTCAGTAGTGTTTTTCCTTCTGCCTCTGAACAGAAGATGATGCATCCCTCTCCTTAAAGCAGCTCTGGTACTTGTCAGGCTCTTCACTAAGCTGATTCAGTTCACAAACCAGTTAGAGATTCGTGTGTGGTGGTGTTGAATTAATTTCTATTAGCGAGCTGATAAGATTCACTAAACAAAAGGGAACCCACCTGAACACAAGCTAAGCAGCAGCATTGCATGGTAAGGCAGTGAGAAATCTGGCATCAGCCAGGTGATATCAGAGGAGCTGAGTAGCTCTGAGCAGCTCAGTCGGCTGAGGAGCAGACCTTCACTTTGCAGGGGATCAAATTGATCTTTTAAGTTGGCTGAGCTGCATGATCAAACTTGTGTTTCAAATTTGTGTATAAAATGGTGCTATTCTCTCTTCAGTGCATGGAGATTTGGAGGAAGGTACATTGTACTGCATGGAAAAACACACCCAGAAAATCAGCATTATTTTAAGCCTGCCATGCCTCAAAGTGGAATGACAGTTGGTTGAGACCTGTGTTTTGATTGCTTATGTTAAATCCTGTCAATAAAAAGCCTGGACAATACTCCCTGTTCATCTAAAACAATCCATTCAACCTACAGTTAAGGTAACTTTATCTTGAACTTTCATGTTCTCTGACTAATTTTCTGGTGTTAAGTGATGATATTTTTGTTTACTTAAACTGTTCTAGAAATATGTAAACCAGGTATTAAACATATGCTGACATCCAGATCTGCCGAGAATCACTTCTCTTTTTTTCCAGTGACTTTTGGGGAACATTTTAGGAATTGGAGCTGTCTTTTAGAAACAAAAGGAATGGGGAAATTAATCTCCAGTATAATTAATGCAGCATTAGATTGAAGATCCATTTAGTCCATAGTGATGATATTACAGATTTTGCAGTAAAGATTAAATTTTAGGTCATTGTAAACATTCTTGCTGACAGGACTCCAGACGTTTGGTACACTCTGTACCTGAAGAAGATGCAGCAGAGCTAGCTAATGTAACAGGTAGCAGGTACTAGGTATTTTTAAGGAAGAGGGGAATCTGGCAGCCTGTAACCTGTGGGCGGCAGCAGTGAACAATTTTCCGTGCAAGGGACTGTACTTTCCACAGGGAGACCCAGCTACCTTGCCCTTTCTTACAGGACATTGCGGCCCCCTGCCAGTGGGATGTGGTGTCACAACCTGTGTGTGATTTACTCAGTTTTCCTGAATTTCTGGAACTTGTTGACGTTTGTTTTGTTTTGTTCCTGCTTATTTACCCAAAGGAAATATTTGGACGTTAAGATATTTGGAAGTCAGACCAGCCTGACCCTCAAGACTTGGCTGGAGCAGACTTGAGGAGTATGGAGCCTCTTTGATACAAGTGTGGATCCAGCTTATGCCAGGGGTTGATCACAAAGACTTCATCTCAGAGTCCAGCCTTTCTGTTACGGGTGGGCTGTGGCATTCATCTGCAGTCCATGCCTCCATCTCCATATGTAGTTTTTGGTAAGAAAAAAAAAGTGTAAGTGTCCTACTGAGCAAGGCTGTTCTTTTATGGGTATTGAAAAACTCCTCTGCAGACAGACATTTTCAGTGACAGTGCTAGTTGGTTTTAGCCATGTAGACCTCTGTTAGCCCTGCAGCTGAAGCAGGTTCTGCCTTCTCCTTGCCAGCTGGTAGTAAAAGTGCTTTTCAAGCAGTTTCCTCTGCCAGAACTGGCAAAGGAAATAGTGTTGCATGGGTACGTGGTGGCCTGAAGAACAGTTATTAGTGGTAGCAAAAGACTGAGTTTTAAGTATGGTACTTCTTTAACTGGTTATTAATAGGGGGGAAATGCTTTTGCTTAAAAATGGAGCAAATCTGCTTCAGAAGTTAGAGTGACAGTACGGAGTCATTTCATAGAGTAGAATTAGACTCTGACAAGTTTTATTTAAAAACCTTGATAACTATCTCAGGAGCTACTTGTAGAATGCTTCAATTTTTCTCAGCATATTTCCATTAAATTACCTAAGTACATAAAAAGCTAGTACCTCTGACCTTTCCCTTTTTCAGTCCAAGATAAAGAGCTGGATTACAGTCAAATGCCATGTAATTTCTCTACTACTGAATAAAGAAGTTAATAAAGGTTTTGTAAATAACAGATAAGCATGAATCAAATATTTTTACATAACATAAAACCAGAATGTTCTAAACAGTTGAAGCTATTTTTTAATCAAGAAGACAATTTTTCCTTCCTGGGCTTATTGATAGTCTCTATTTTGCTTAAAAACTTCGAAGTATTCCTAGTTTATAATCTTTAAAATTATACATATTTGAAGACTGAATATTACTATTTGCCTTAGAAGCCTGGGAATAGCACCAGATGCCTATTAATCTGTGGCTTACTGTAGCTACCCCTTTAAGTGCTATCTTTCTGAATGAGAAAAGCAAGCAGCTGCTGAATTGCATTGAAAAAGTGATGTTCTTCTAAGACAAGGATTTGTGCAAAAGCATCTTCTAATTGGAATTCTTTCCGCTGTCTCATGTAGGGACAGACTCTTTAGATTTCTACCACCCCCACCCCTATTTTTTCCTCTTTTTTTTCCTCTTTTTTCCCTCTTTTTTCTTTCTTCTTTTTTCTTTTTCTTTTTTTTTCAGAAATCCCCAGGCCTAAAATGAGTAGAAGAAAAAACACTTAGCTGTCCTAAAATGAAGCCAGGCCATCCGTATAAACTGACCATCACTTTGTCTACCAGAGACAGCATGTTTGCTAAGTCTGTAGTGAAATATAATGATAGAACATATTTTCCTTCTCCTTCTAGGTCTCACTAATATCTGCAATCAGTTAAAATAGAAGACTTTAGCATGGCCACATTCAGAGAGGTTTCTAATTTCTCAGTGGTTTGAGAATCCTCCACCCTGTTTTCCCAAAACCTTAGGTATGCCAAATTAACATCTCATAAAACAAACCCTATCCATTCTAGCTTTAATAGTATTGCCCATCTTTGTTGTGTTTAAGCATATTTTCCCTTGATGTGGTTATTTTGAAATCTTTTGATTGTCGAAGCGCTGTGGCATTCAGGTAGCTAAGACAATCAAGACAAGCATTGGTTTTGGATCTCGTTATGTGTACCATTTGACTTTTTCACTTGAGTAATCTAGGGACAATAATGATGCCACTGAAAATCTTAGCGGCAGAATAAGTTAACTGAGAGTCTTTCTCAGAAGGAACAATTGTGTCAACAAAAAACCAGCAAAAATGCTGCATCCTATTTCAAAATGAGCTGATATGGGTTTGCACAGCCTTCTTCAGGTTGTCAGAAGTTTGTTGTGTGGGAATATGAACTCCTTCCTTCCTCTGAGCTGGCTGGGGGTCCTCTTTTATGGTATGAGCCTCCGACAGGCTCTCACAGTGGGAGAGGACCTTGTGGGAGGACTTTGGTAGTAGCCATCCACAGAAAATGCTGGTAATGACAGAGCTTTGGGCATTCAGGGCAACACCTGGCTGGGTATAGCGGTACCTCAACTTCAGGCATACTCTTTCCCATTAAAATGCACAGATTTACGCTTGCCACCACTGAAATAAGATTAGTTAAGCCACAAGGCAGAAAGCAGCGTAAGGTAATCCAGAGAAGAAAATGATAAGCCTTTGATTGAAAAAACCCCAAACACTAACTTCTAGTTTGCTGGAAAATGCCTTACTCCGCTAGGGACCTATTCACCTGCTGAATGTAGCAGGGCAGGTAAGCCAGGTATTACAAAAGAGAAAACCAGCAACTTTGTGTAGTCTTCTGCTTCATATTTCAGGTGGCAGTTGCCAGACGTCTGTCCTCCAGGCTGCACACTTCTACCATGTGTCTTGTGTCAGCTCTAGCATTTGTCAGAGCTCCCTAAATTGAGCTAGGTCATGAACCAATCAAGAACCTGACCCTGCTCAAACAATTTGTGTGTTGAGTCAGTGCATAGGGGAATCAAAAAGGTACCAAAGCAGCCATCAGTGAGGTGGTGGGACTTGATGGTGGAGGGATGAGGGGGCAAAGAGCATTGAGAAAGAAGAGGTTGAGGCAGCTGAGCTGCCTGAGTTGTGATGGCCTTGGTGTTCAGAGCACCCAGATGGAACCTGGTGGCACTGGTTACAATGTCTTCTTCTCCTGAGGGGACATAAATTGGTCTTGTCCTTGTTGGGAAGTGTTTTGGCCCATGGCCATTACCCTGTAGGGTACTCTAAGAGTTTTGCCTTCGTGTGGCTGCAGTGTGTGGTGACTGCCTCTGGAGTCCTTCCAGACTAAATGCCCCAACCAAAGATTGCTTCGGCCAGAGGAAAGTGAGTGTTTGGGAAGATTTTGCTGCTTGGTCAGGGTACTTTCATAGCTCTTTATTGGAGCATGGCCTGTGAACCACACTTTTCCACCCAGTCGAGTGCTGCAACCATGAAGCTATACAGTCTTTCTCTTACTGTCACCTGGTGGGTCATTATTTACCTGGTGAAAAGTGGAACAGCTTCAGCTAGAGGGGTGGGAGAGACCCAGTCCAAGCTGTATGTGAAAGGTTACAGCAGTACTATAGGACTTGTGCATTAAAATCTTATTGGACAGGTAAGAAAGCACTTGCCGAGGAAATCCAATTCTGACTCCTGATTAAAAGAGAGAACAGTCCTTCTTCTCTTGCTCATGTTTTGTGTGGAAAGCCTGTTCCCTTACATGTCTTGAAGAACATCTACTTGAATGGGTCCTGCATGTGAGGCAAGTGAGGTGGAAAATGAGGCTGGTGATTTGTGTCAAGTCTGAGGCTATGAGGAAGTCCAGCCTCAGCAGAGTAAGTGCTCAGGTTCTGGATTTCTCTACGTGGCAAGAAGCTGCTGAGCTTGCCATGCAAGGCTGAGCACTTGCATCCCATCTGCATGGTACATGCAAGTACTGATTCCTTCAGACAATGAAATTGATTTAGGGTGCCACTTATCTTGGAAAGTTGGGTAATCACCAATATTTAAGTCCTTTTAATGGATCTAATCCAAGCTGCATTTTGAAAATAAAACACAGTTGTATTTTTTCATGCTTGTAACCTGCTACCTCATTGAACTGCAGTGGGGTCTAAGACAGAGGCTTCCTGTGGTTTCAGGAAGCTCCTTGTCCTGTTGTTGCTGTGCAGAAGGGCCATGCAAATTCATACCGTCCCTAGAGCCAAAGTAAAGGAGCTATTCTTCTCACTGAGTGCCAGGATTGTGCCTGCTGCATTGTGTGCAGTCCAGAACAGCAAACATCTATCACATTCAACTCCCAGGGCTCAGCTGTGCCTTAAAGACATGGTTTAGCTTTATACAGAGCTGATAGCACACAGTGTGCTGACTGTCATTCCTAAAGAACAAAATGACAGATGGGCTTATAATACGTTTGTCTGGAGGTAGAGAATGAGAAGAGCAACTTGGCTACTAATTACCTTCTCACCACTGAAAGGATAAGTGTCCCTATGCTTGACACAATTTCCATGGATGTGGCAAAATTAATGAACTTTTTCACCCTCAGCTGTCCCAAGAGTGAGCTTCACACCATTGTCTCCAACGTGGCCCTGAGATTTGAATGCAGCCATTTGCATTCAGCAGGGCAGCACAGAAACAACGTTAGGGTTCAAGAATTTTAAAATGCACCTCTGCCATCAGGCTGTTTTGCAGGAAGAATGCTGCTGAGAAACAGCCATGGGTCATATCTGTGACTGTTACCATTGCTTCTTTTTGTTACCTTTTTTTTTTTTACGCTCTTTGTATCTGAGTATCAATAAAATAACTATTCTTTCAGATCTGTTTTTCAGGTTACTATTTCTAAACTGCTATGACTGCTCTTATGTAAAAAGAATATTCCTGATACGCTGCAAACTAATATATGAAACTAATTCCATTTAATTGCTGTTATTGTTGTTATTTCTTGCATAGGTTTTGGGGTGAGTTTCTAACATATGAGCAATTGCATCCAGCTGGGCAAGAAGGCTCAGTAATCTTAGGAAGTAAGGTACTACTCAGGGTGAGCTACAGTGTCAGAATTGCATCCTTCGTGGTCATATGTACAAGACAAAGTATCTTGACTTTAAATTATATTTAAAATTGGTTACAGATAAGTGCTGGTAAGATCTTTTGTATGAAAAGTCTTTATGAGATATTATCCAATACATGTTTCATTTCATTATTTTTTTAAATGCTGCTTTAACACTTATGTCCCTTGACATGCCTATTATTTTTCTAACAATTCAATAAGTAGATACATTAAATGCTCTAAAATAAATGTGGTTCATCACTTAATCCCATACCTAAAGAAGATTTTGGTTTGGAAATATTTTCAAAATTGATCAATGACATTTATCAACTCCAGACTTCTTCACTAGTTCTTGGTATAATGGAAGATGATTATGGGGAGGAGGGAGGGGAGAATACTAAAAGCAGTGTGTTGCTTGCTAGGTATGAAAATGGGAATCATTTGCAGGGCTGCATTTGAAAAATAAAATTGGAACAGTGAAGTATAGCTATCTGACAGTGGAAAGAGAAGCTGAAAGCTGAAGGAGTATAGATGCTGCTAATATTCAGGTAAATGCTCTAGGCTGTTTTCCTGGTTTTGAAAGCTGGTGCAAAACCAATTTCAGCAATGCAGTCAGTATATTGGGTATTCTATTTGTTTAATTTTTGAGACTGCCTTGACAGCAGTGAGGTGGCTGACCCTTAATGCAAGCAATTTGTTCTCCTTTGGTTTGATTATGTTGGGTCTTTATTGTGGGTCTAATCAGCAGCAGGGATTTACATCTTCATGTGGGTCTAATTCAGAGTTTCTGGGTGGTTAATCTGAAGAACCTTGTTCCAGATAGTTGATGAGCACTTAAGTGCTGCTCACAGCCTAGCAAAGCCAAAAAAAAGAATCTGTTGTTGTAATCTGAGCCTTTTTTCTTTTGAAAACAACCCCCTTCAAAACAAATTTCACCATCTACTTTTGTTACTTCTGGCCTTTTCAGTTCATCTTCAGTTAGCTTGGCTGATCTGTTTTCCTTCTTTCTCCTTCAGTTTCTCTGTTCCCTCCCAATAACCAAAGCACGAACTGTATCACTGCTGTGACAAAGGGTGGGTTGCACCTTCTCCACAGCATTCAGATATTTTCTTCATGGCTCTTCGCGTGAAGTCCACCTTCCCCCTTTCTTTCTTGAGAGCCGTGTACTCGTAGGCCTTCAGCTTGCTGTAATAGTCTGAGAATTTGTTGTAGAGAATGGAGATGGGCATGCCGTTCAGGATTATTCCAAATGCAATGCAGAGGAAAGCAAACAGGCGGCCAAGGTGAGTTTCTGGACACATGTCTCCGTATCCCACTGTAGAGATGCTGACCTACAGGCAAACAAACATTCAGCTTATTAGCTGAGAAGAAACAAACAAACAGACATGTTCAGGGATCAGGGACAATTTTAATGGTAGTGTTCTTGCACTTTGCGTCATAAATCTGAAGTACTCTCTGCTGCCTTTTCTTCTGTACTGTCCATCTTATGCAAAAATCCCTAATTAAAAAAAAATCCCTCTCATGCAATAAAGAAAGGCAACAGCACAGTTTGACATGATTCAGGAGGATTTTTAAAATCTTTGTCCTGCAGAGGGAATTTCCAAACAATTTCCACACCAGCCTGTCCAGAAGACAGGTTTGTTTGTTTGCGGTGAGCGGATAGAGATGGTTCCCTGACTCTGCAAATCCAGTGATAACTGCAGCCCTGCTCCCTCCTCGTGTCACTTAGAACAGATGCCCTGTGTCTAAATCCAGTGTGCTTATAAAACCCGGTATTTTGGGACTTATTCTGTTGGTTGTATTTTGAGTATTACCTTTGTTTGTCATGTATATTTTAGGAACTAATGAAAAACACATTAAAATCTTCAGCTAATTGTGAAATATATTTTTATAATGTTTGCACTATAGGAAGAGGTGACCTATGACTTTGAAGTTTCTAGATAAAATAGCCTTTAACAGTTACATACCTACAAGGAGCTGTGGAAAAAACAAAGATCTTTCTCGGTTGCCTGTAAGTTTTTGCTTGCAGTGTATGCTTGCAACATATATATTTATAGTGCTAAATTATTTGATCTTCCTGCTCAGCTCTATATCAGAGGTTAAAAAAGGAAGGTGTATGTGTGCCTTCAGCAGGGAATATTCTTGTTTGTTTTAGCTGACAGGAACACAGGTGGGAAAATTTTGCTGAATTCCCCTTTGAAGAAGGGTTTGGGGGTTGTTTAAAATGTTTTTTTCTTTTTTTTTTTTTTTGTGGGAATGATGGTATTTAGTATATCCACTTTATACGAATCTGTATACTTTGCTATCACATTGTCTACCTAGTTTCACAGACTTTTTTGTTCTCCACCATCAACATTTTCTCTTTTTAGCCTGTGCATATATGAAGGAAGTGTGTTTTATATGGACCTGGTTCTATACGAAGTATTGCAATATTTTCTTTGTAAAATTTAGTTTCAAAAATTCATGGATTTTTTTTATGGGGATGCTACATATGAATGTTGTAACCCCAAATAGTCCACATAAAAGAACTCCTGATTTATATACTTCCATTGCACACACCTTGATTGTTTATAATTTTTACATTTAGTAAATATAACTTATTTTTCTCTGGCAGGTAAGACTTGCAGGCTTTTGCCATCTGGCACTTCTTGGTCTGTGCAAAGGATTTTTTTCAGCCAATGAACTTTATTTAATTTTTTTCACAGTATCTCAACACACCGTGTGTATCTGTGAAAGAGTAATCTAAAACTTCATCAGAAATAAACCACAGGCAGTAGGACTTTCACTATCATGCCCTTGTGGCTTTAGCACTGAAATAAGTCTTTGGAAGGTCACAGTGTGCAGCCTGCCATCCTCTAACATGCTAAAAAAATGTTATTTCAAATGAAGAAAGCATTAGGGTACATGAGACAGCAGTGGGTAAGCACATTTGTAGGATGCACCTGGTGCTTCCTGTGGAATAAAAAGGATTAGTCACTTGGTTTAATGGAAATTAAGTCACTGGATTTAAATGATAATACAGGATAAATATCTCCAAAAATAAATATTGAGATGAAGGCAAGATGTTTATCTCTACCAGCCAGGACAAAACCATTATCCTGTGATAAGGTTCTGTTCCACTGGCATAGTCTTCTACATCAACTGTGAGAGTTTGGGAGGGATCCTTCTTCTCCTATGTGTGTGAGACCATGAATGGTGTTGGATTTTAATGACATTTGAGTGATCCAGATATCTTAATTTTCACTCTTAAAGAATGAATAGGCTTTAAAAAGAGTTTTATACCTTGGAGTTGCAATGTGCATGCTACAGCTCCTCTTTTGGAGACATTTGCTCAGCTAAATAGGTCTTTTTTCATGTAGTCATAGTCATATAGGTTTCTTAGGAGTATTTAAATGATTATGGTGTCACCAGCTTGCAGAAATGAGTCCTAAAGAGTTTGCATATATTCACCATGTTCAGAAAACAAAATATAAGGCTAATGTCCTTATTCTAGTAATGTATGAAGCACAAATTTTTTCATAACCTGTGTATATCACTTAAAAATGACCTGTGAAGGTCACATGACAGGACGCTTTATTCACTGATTTTTCCTTCCTTCCCATGCCCCAGCTTAAAGGGTGTTCAGCACATGTACTTGTGCATGTACATATATAAATGCCTACGTGTGTCTGCGGGGCCAGTTTTTCTGCCATGTGCTGAATCATTACAAACATATGTATGGAAAACCACCACATCTCATGAGCCATTGCTGAACCAGAATTGCAGGCCATGGGCTGCCAGGGCTGCTGGCAAGAAGTGACCTTGGACGGGTTGGGGTTGCTGTCCTGCGGGCCCCAGAAGCAGCTAGGACACCCAGTGCCTATGCGGAACAACTAGCATGAGAAGATCTTCTGACTCATTTCTAGTCCATTTGCATGGGCTTCCTTCCCCAGGGAAGTGACTGAGACATAGCCAGCCCCATAGCCAGGCCCGGGGGTCAGAAGTGCTCCTGGGGCCCTGCCATAAACATGGATTATGGAGGCCGGCATCAGCTGCCGCAAAATGAAATGTATGTGATGACAGACTAGAACAAGCCTTAGAGTTACAGACAGCAAAGGTGTGGGCCTTTGCCTTCTCTCAGCACCTGCAACGTCTAACTACCCTCTGATTTGATCCAGGCTGCTGTAGATACGCACATCTTCTGGAGCATAACAGAGCTTTTGTTCTCCAGCTCTGAAATGCTGCAGGCAGCAGCACAGGCAGGGATCAACTTCCCCCTCTCCCCAATGCCCCTGGTAAAACCATCTCCCTCCCTGCTAAAACATTGCTTTAAAAATTATAATTGTGAAACTGCCATACTTGGACATGAATATTATCTGTTAAGCATTTACTTACAGCCTGCAGCTCCCTCTCCATTGTCTGCTAGTCTTGATAAACCCAGAAGTGTTTCTTTTTTCTTCACAGCTCACCTTAAAGGATATAACTATCATTTTGACCTCACAATAGTTTGAGAAGTATTGGTTAGCCTTCTATAAGTGAATGTATGTCTGTCCTTGGGTGTTAATGCAATCCAAGTCTGGAGCTGAACTGCTTCATGAATCCTATAGAAGTGAATTCTGAGTTTGGGACTCTGGAACAGTTCTGCCAGGACGTTGCCAGAGCCAGGAGGCATTTAAACAAGTTGAAGGACTTTAAACTCTCAAAGATGTGTGTTCCTGGTTAAATCTTCATGCCCCTGAAAGATGTGAACCCAACAGCCTGGAAAATGTTGCCTCAAAAACACCCTTCTACATAACACAGTATAGTACAGGTCAGTGAGAGTTCAGACCTCTCAAGGAGATGTGCCCAAATGCCTTAGAGCACTAACCCAGTGGCAGTGTCTAGAAACGAGGTCATTCTGCATTTCTGAGGCTTGTCACCTGAAACTCAGCCAGTTACCCTCATTCCAAGTGCTTAGGATGGGACTAAAATCACACTTTTTCTGGCAGAGGTTGCAAAAAAAGATTCAAGGTGACATTAACCAGCTCTCAGTACTGACTGGCGTGGGATTCAAACCAGTGACCTAGATGTAGAAGGCAGTTTATCCCATTATCAACCCCTTGAGCTATTCTGCTTCTTTTTGTATTTATTCCTCTTCAAGTCTGGCATGGTATAAATAACTGTCAATGTGTTGTGTGTGTACAGGCATGCCCCTTAGATATGTCACCTAAGAAACAGAACACAATCTGTTGTGTAAAACAACTGTTGGTCCTAATGTGTTTTTAATGGCCAGAGCTCTGGGAGATCTTTGGCGTGGCAAGTTTGAGTGACCAGACTACAGTTAATAAACTATGTCTTCTCAACTTGCAGTTGTATGACAGGTCACAGTAGCTCTTCAAAAAGAAGAAGAATGAAAATCATTTGTCCACCTGCAACCAGCCAGCCTGATGCAAGTTTTTTTTTTTCCCCTTTCTTTTTTGGCAACACTGATAATGGGACTAAATGAGGAAATGCTTTTCTTTCCTGTCTCTTTGCCCACTTCTTCTTTAAAAGTGCATGTACTGTCTATGTTTGGTCAGACAGGAATTTCAACACAGTCTGCCTGATTAAGCCTTGACTTAAGCTTACAACAGAGGTGAATGACTGCATGTGTGTGTGTGCGTGTGAGCGACTGCATATGTGCTGTAAGCTCAGAATTCAGAGCAGATGTTCACTGATCTGAGCCTGCTGTTTTCAAGACTGTCAGTGACTCTAGCAAGGAAAGGGAGGGGAAGGGAGGGAGGGTCTCTGGCTACCCAGCAGGGTGAGATATGTTTACTTACGGCAGCCCACCACCAAGCATGGGGGATGCTGGTGAAGTTGGTACTGGAGACATCGTGCTCCACTGTGTAGACCATGGCAGAGAAGGCGAAGATGCCCATGGCAATGAAGAGCAAAAGGCAGCCCACCTGCTGGTAGCACTGGCGCAAGGTAAAGCCGAAGGCACGCAGCCCTGTGGAGTGGCGGGCCAGCTTGAGGATGCGGAAGATGCGCATGAGGCGCATGATGCGAAGCACTTGTCCCACCTTGCCCACCCGTCCCACCTTCTCGATATCGTGCTCATGCTGAGAGCCCCGACCTCGGGGCTGGTCATCATCAGCAAAGCATTCGAGCAGCAGCTGCAGGTAGAGGGGAAGGATGGCAATGAGGTCTACTGCATTGAGGGCGCTGCTGGCAAAGCGGCGCAGGTCTGGGGTAGAGACCAAGCGCAGCAGGTACTCCAGTGTGAAGAACGCGATGCACAGGGTCTCAATGTGCTCCAAGACTGGCCGGCTCTCCCCGCTCTTCCGGTCTACCTGCTGCATCTCTTCCACTGTGTTGAGTGCCAGGGCCACCACAGAGATGAGCACGAAGAAGCTGGAGGCCACTGCCATCACCTTGGCGGTGACAGAAGAGAAGGGTTTCTCCATGAGGTTCCAGAGGCGCCAGCGCTGGGGACCATAGTAGCGCATGTGGTGGAAGAGCTGCTCGTTCTCCTGAGCCTCTGCCTGGGAGCGCAGCTCACGCTGGACTTTCAGCTGCTCACTCAGCTCATCACGGCGCTCCTCAAAGCAGATGCGGCAACAGCGAGGTGTGTATTTGAGTCGCACGCCCCAATAGCTCAGCTCCTCCAGGAAGCTACGGGGGCACAGCTCGTCCCGCACACGCAGCACCCCCGAGGCATAGAAGTTGTACACCAGCTGGAAGACGGCTGGGTCCCGGTCAAAGAAATACTCATCTACCTGGGCTGCATAGTCATCACACAGGCCGAGCTGGCAGCGACGGTCAGTGGAGGTAGCCAGGCGGCCCAGGCGGGTCTTGGGATAGATGGCCACTGCCTGGTAGGTGAGGCGGTAGCTTTGGCCACCAACGTTGATGTTCAGCATGGATGAAGTGGAAGCTCTGGCCGGGACTCCAGAGGAAAGGGCAGGGGAGCAAGGAATGGATGACAAGAACTTGTTTTCTCCCTCAAATGTGTCTCCACTTGGCCATTTTCCATGTTCTTTCTCTTCCTCTTCCTCATCTTCATCGTCCACATAATAGTTGTAATTCCCCTCAGGTCCCAGGAACAGTAGGGGCTGGGAGTTCAACGGAGTGGTAGCAGAAAAGCCACTCTGCTTGTCTACATGGATGCCTTCATTATCCTTCCCCTTGTCGGTCTGTGGGAGGACACTTGGTGCTTCCCTCCCTCTGCCTTTATGTTTTAGGAAAGGAAACTGTTGCTGCATGTTAAACTGCAACATACTATTTTTCCTCACTCTTCTCCCTTCTTTGCATTCACCTGGTCAAGGAATTAACACCAGTCCTTTCCAACGCTACAAAGGCTGACAATCCTGTTTTCTTCTCTCTTTATCCCGGTAATATCATGCACAGCAATGGTTCTGCATTTTTCTCCCTGCCAGCCACCACTCCAGTTGTTGTGAAAGCGCCGTGTGGGATACAGACATATGAAGACTGCTGTTGACCGTTTTTATCTTGCTGACAGGAAAGATCTGAGTGCTTAGAGAAGGGGATTTAAGGGCTATTATCCTGTTCCAGTCTCATCTCCCTCAGGCTGTGACGTGAATGATTATGTATCCATAAATCTATGAAAAATCAGTAGGGGAAAAAAACCCCTAAAGTTTTATTGCTAATGCAAAACATACATTTTCCTAATTCCAGTATATATGGATTAAGAATAATCTCAAAATGAAAATGTATGAGGGGCAGAGAGAGGAGAGAGTGGGGGAGAGAGAGAGAACATTACAAATTTGTTTAATCTACATGAATATAGCGTGTCTTGGTTTTCCTTAATGAAAACAATAAATAATTGATATGCAGATAATGGGTAGGAATTCACTACAGTAGCTCTTAAAATGTTTTCCAAATG
The DNA here is from genome assembly GCA_031468815.1 of Morus bassanus. NCBI lineage: Eukaryota > Metazoa > Chordata > Aves > Suliformes > Sulidae > Morus > Morus bassanus. The sequence continues at coordinate 57,089,779 of CM062600.1, forward strand.
TAAGTAAATAAAACTCATCCCTTTTATTTGCAGTTAGAATACCTCCATCTGGTTAAGGGCTAAGGAAAGTTGCAGTCTGTGTCTGAAGCTTTGGTTGTGCTCTGGAAGTGCAGGTCTCGTGCTCCTCTAGACACAATGGAAGTGAAGGATAAGGGTGTGAAGGTCTTTCCAGCACACCACTTCAAACTCTTCATGAGCTGCTGAGAAACAGAATAAAGCCACTTTTGTTTCTCTTGCAGGGCATGTTTAACAGCATAAAGCTGCACTAGGTACCTAGCAGGACAGGAGAGATGCTTTCTCTTTGTTTTGATGGAGGTTTCATCCTCAGCTCTGGTTGAGCTGGCGCAAGCATCTCCAGTAACAATGAGCTTACTGAAAGTCAGGTTATTTCCTGTTGTCACTGGGAGACCTTCAGCTGAGCTAGAGCTCCTGTAAAGCAGAGGATACACACAATAAAGGGATGGCTCCTTTGGCATGCTCTTAGCCCCTGAGTTACAGCTTCTTAACACCAGCTCATTATTCCACTTGTATCCAGGCTGGTGCAGGAAGGCACAAGGCACTAGAAAAATGCTAGCTTTGGCAACACCCTCATTGGTCTGGAAGGCCTTCCATCTGCAATCCTGTAGCCTGCTTTCCACTCGCAGCTCCGTACCCTTTCACACCAGCTGCTGGGACAGTATCCCAGAGCCCCTGCAGCAGTATTTTTCCTTTGTTGTCCTCAAGCTCCTGTTCTTGTGTGATTATTCTCATGGTCTTGTGCTTGCAAACCCCAATACTGTTGTTCAGGTGGAGTCCCATGTGAAGCAATTGCTGTTGCCATGAGACTCACCCCTTCTTTTTCCCCTTTTCCCTACCCCCAGTTGTAGCTTTTATACTTGGTAGCTCTTGAAAAATGCGAAGACATCATAGCTGAGCATTTTGCAGTACTTTTGTTCTCAGGCTGCATCCTAATGGGTGCATCACACTGAATAGTTTCTGAACTAACTGAAACTGAAGGTTTCTTCAGGTCATACTGTTTAAAGCCTGGATTATTGGCAATTCCTATTTAGCTGCACTTGAAAGTGTTTTGCTTCATGAATTTGTCTCCACCGCCCATTCTCTTTCTTGATGCAAAAAAGGCAAGGCCCCTATTAATAGGGATTGTCAGTGCCTTATTACAGATACCAATCTGCCTTGCAGTTTGCTTTGAACATTAAACCACGCTATGATGAGTCCTTTGTTAGCAACCTCAATGCAAATTAATGTCTATTTTCAAGGTTGTTTATTTCTCCTAAGCAAACTAATTCAGGTGTGGGAAAAAAGTCTGCAATGCCATCATTTTACTACTGAAAATTTTTGAATTTCTCTTAATCAAGATTCAGACTAGACTATCGCCATATTCCTCTTGCCAGCCTCCATTGTAGCATTTAATTTTGGTTTTTGTCAGGCTTCCTGGTCTCACTTCTGAGAAGTATCCAGTGAGGCTTATTGTTTACTACTCAAGAGATCATTTCTTATACGATACTGCAGTAGCAGAAGCTTCTACAGGGTGAAATTCATGATTCTTATGCACCTGGACTAAGATCTTGGACATCACTACTAAGCAAAGCAAGAAAGATCACTAGCTTCGCTTCCGCTCAGACTAATTGCTTTGACCTAGATATTCTTGGGAACGTAGCTCTCAGGCATCTGGTACACTCTGCTCAAACTTGCCTCTAACTGACAAAAAAGGTAAAATAAAATAGCTTTATTTATGTTCTGTACTTTGGGGTGAGACTTTGTTCTGAGCTGCTAGACTCAGCCTAGATAGATAAGAAAATTAAGTGACCAGAAAAGACTTTTCCCCCTGACTTTTTTTCCTTAGCTACCTTAGTTGATGTGCTGCTTTTCTTTAGAAATGTCATTAATAAGAATTGTGTAACGTCTTCTTGTATGGGGAAGAGCAGACTTTGAGCTGCTGAAGGAGCTAGTTAATAAGGTCCCCTGGGAATCTGCTTGTGAAGATGCTGGGGTCTGTAAATGTTGGTCACTTTTTAAGAGTCATCTATTAAGAGTGCAGGAGCAGGCAATTCCAAAGTGTTGGAAGTCAAGCAAATGGGGCAGAAGGCTGGCTTGCCTGAGCAGGGATCTTCTTCTAGCACTTAGGCCATAAAAGGAAAGTGTACAGACATTGGAAGCAAGGACAGGTGACACGGGAGGACTACAGCGATGCTGTTCACCACTGTAGGGAGAAAATTCATGTAGCCAAAGTTCTGTTAGACTTCAAGCTGGCCAGCACTGTGAAGGACAACGAAAAGGGCTTTTTAAAATATGTTAACAGCACAAGAAGGATCAGAAATAACATTGGATAATCACTTGATGAGGTCAGTCACCTCACAAATAGGGACATAGACAAAGCAGAGAAGTTTAATGCCTTCTTCGCGTCTGTCTTCAACACTGATGATGGGCCCTGGGACCCCTGGAGCCCTGTATTGGAAGACTGTGACTGGGGGAATGATAAACTCCCAGCCAACCCTGAACTTGTTCAAGACTTGCTGCTCCAGCTGGATGCACCTAAGTCTATGGGGAGCAATGGGATTCATCCCAGGGTGCTGAAAGAGCTGGTGGACATCATCATGGGACCTCTCCCCAGTGTTTTTCAGTAGTCTTGGGAGTCTGGAGAGGTTCCCGTTGACTGGAAGCTGGCAAATGTTGTCCCAATTTTTAAGAAGGTTAAGAAGGAAGACCTGGTAATTACAGGCCTATCAGTGTCACTTCAGTGCCTGGTAAAATTATGGAGAAGGTTATTTTGAGAGTTATTGAAAAACACTTGAGAAACAATGCAGTCATTGGTCATAGCCAGCATGGGTTTGCAAGGGGAAAGTCCTGTTTAACCAACTTAATTTCCTTTTATGACAAGGTCACCCACCTAGCTGATCAAGTGAAGCCAGTAGATAAGGGATTTTTTGATTTTAGCAAAGCGTTTGATACTTTCTCTCACAATATCCTTAGAATCATAGAATCATAGTATCATAGAATGGTTTGGGTTGGAAGGGACCCTTAGAGATCATCTAGTCCAACTCCCCTGCCATGGCAGGGACATCTTTAAATAGGTCGGGTTGCTCAGAGCCCCATCCAGTCTGACCTTGAATGTCTCTAGGAATGGGGCCTCCACAACCTCTCTGGGCAACCTGTTCCAGTGTTTCACCAGCTTATTGTAAAAAATTTTTTCCTTATACCCTGTCTAAGTCTACCCTCCTTTAGTTAAAAACCATTACCCCTTGTCCTGTCACAACAGGCCTTGCTAAAGAGATCGTCCCCATCCTTCCTATAGTCCCCCTTTAAGTACTGAAAGGCTGCAATAAGGTCTCCCCACAGCCTTCTCTTCTCCAGGCTGAACAACCCCAACTCTCTCAGCCTGTCCTCGCAGGAGAGGTGCTCCATCCCTCTGATCATTTTTGTGGCCCTCCTCTGGACCCGCTCCAACAGGTCTATGTCCTTCCTGTGCTGAGGACCCCAGAGCTGGACGCAGTGCTCCAGGTGGGGTCTCACCACAGCAGAGTAGAGGGGCAGAATCACCTCCCTCGACCTGCTGGCCATGCTTCTTTTGATGCAGTACAGGAGACGGATGGCTTTCTGGGCTGCAAGTGCACATTGTTGGCTCATGCCCAGCTTTTCATCCACCAGCACCCCCACGTCCTTCTCTGCAGGGCTGCTCCCAATCTCTTCATCCCCCAGCCTGTATTGATATTGGGGGCTGCCCAGACCCAGGTGCAGGACCTTGCACTTGGCTTTGTTGAACCTCATGAGGTTCTCACAGGCCCACCTCTCCAGCTTCTCCAGGTCTCTTTGGATGACATCCCGTCCTTCTGGCATGTCAAGTGCACCACTCAGCTTGATGTCACCTGCAAACTTGCTAAGGGTCGACATGATCCTGCTGTCTAAGTCATTGATGTTAAACAGCACTGGTCCCAGTACAGACCCCTGAGGGACACCACTCATCACCAGTAAAATGGACAAAATATCCAGCACACAGCTAGACAAGTCCATAATACTTTGGGGGAGCAATTGGCTGATGGGTCAGGCTCAAAGATGTATGGTAAATGGGGTTACATCTAGGCTGGTGGCCAGTCACTAGTGGGGTTCCCCAGGGCTTGATTTCAGGGCCAGTGCTCTTTAATGTTTTTATAAATGATCTGGATGCAGGAATCAAATGTACATGATGTGCGTTTGCCGATGATAGTAGACTAGGAGGAGCTGTGGACTCCCTCGAGGGTAGAGAGGCCTTACAGAGAGATCTGGGTAGACTAGAGAGGTAGGCAATCACCAACTGTATGAAATTTAACAAGAGCAAGTGCCAGATTCTCCACCTGGGACAGGGTAATCCTGGTTATATGTACAAACTGGGGGATGAGAGGCTGGAGAGCAGCCCCATAGAAAGAGATCTGGGGGTTTGGGTTGATGGCAAGTGGAATATGAGTCAACAGTGTGCCCTGACAGCTAAAAGGGCCAACTGTGTCCTGGAGTGCATCAAGCACAGCATAGATAGCTGGTTGAGGGAGGTGATTGTCCCAATCTACACTGCATTGCTGTGGCCCCACCTCGAGTACTGTGTGCAGTTCTGGCACCTTAATATAAGAAAGACATCAAACTCTTAGTGTGTGTCCAGAGGAGGGTGACCGAGATGGTGGAAGACCTCAAGGGCAAGACTTACAAGGGGTGGTTGAGCTCACTTGGTTTGCTCAGCTTGGAGAAGGCTGAGGGGTGACCTCATCACAGTCTACAACTTCCTCAAGGGGGGCAACAAGGGTGCAAGTGCTGCTCTCCTCTCTCTGGTGTCCAGCAATAGGACATGAGGAGATGGAATGAAGGTGTGTTGGGCAAGTTCAGATTGGGCATTAGGAATAAGGTTCTTCACTGAGAGGGTTGGTCAGTCACTGGAACAGGCTCCCCAGGGAAGTGGTCATGGCACCAAGCCTGTCAGAGTTCAAGGATTGTCTGGATGATGCTCTTAGTCATATGGTTTAATTTTAGGTAGTCCTGCAAGGAGCAGGGAGTTGGACTTGATGATCCTTATGGGTCCTTTCCAACCTGAGATCTATGATCCTATGATTCTATGGGTACAAGAAGAAATGTGAAAACCTGGCAGTCAGTAACAGTGGAGAATGCTGTCCAATCAACCAGACAGTGCTCTGGATACCTGCTTCTTGAGAACAGTATTTTCACAAGAGAAAAATGTGATTAAAATTGAAGAAGTTCCTGAGAAGATGAATGAGTCTTTGCAAGTCTTCGTCTTAAGTAGTGTTGACTTTTCCCAGCATAGGGGACTGTATAACTGCAATGCTTTTTCACTAAGCAAATCAGCTTCAAATTTGAGTATGCTTGCTTTGTCTTGGTTAAAAAAAATGAGAACTTTTTAATTAAAATTACCTTAAAGAATTTATATGGCTCTGTCAGGCCTCAGTGCATTAATTCCTACCTCACTAGAGGAACTGTTCATAGATTGGTAGTTTTTTAAGGTCAGGAAAGGCCTGTGAGTCCATCTATTCTGACCTACTTGAACAATGACCCTAGAACTTCACTCAGTAATTCTGTTGTTGTGCTAGAAAGTGTGGCTTAAACTACTTGAACATCTTGGATACTTGAAATAACATGCTCAGCTATCCGTAGGGAAATGCACTGAAAAATTACATGGGGGTTTGTTTCAAAGGATCCAGGCAGACTCTTTTGTTAACTTCCACTGACCTCTCAAGTTATGTTGACAGTGTGGAAAATACTGCTAATAGTGTTTATTAATAGTGTAATAATTATCAGTGTCCTGTTTATAATATTAGGGTGCTCAAAAAGCATAACAGGGCTGAAGGTAGACTGACTGGCTGCAGTGTCTGCTAAAACTGTAAGGGGTGACTCAAGGGAATAGGAGAATTATGATTCTGTTCTGTCTGCCTCTCTACACATCAGTTCTTCATAAAGCGTGATTGACAAAAAAAAAAAAAAAGACACCCCCCCCCCCCGAGCTAGAACTTTGCCAAAATATCAGATCTGCTCAGAGCTGAAGCAACCTTCACTCTACCTTTTGTCTCTACCCAAATGAGTTAGTTAGATTCAAATGCAAGCAGCAGTGAGCAAGAGGATCCTTCCTGCTCTGTGATTTCAGGCATCTTTGCACCCTACCACCCTGGCAGACTTTCTGAGCCCTCAGAGTGCTGTGCTGCTGCTGAACAAATGCTTCCCTGGTTGTTGTTTCTCTATTTCTGTTTTTTCCCACTTGCCAACCCTGTTGCTGCAGCCACCCAGAGGGTGCTTGGAGAGGGCAGACCGAGTCAGAAGAGAGGATGATTGTGGAGTTGACTAATCAGTGTCACCCAGCTGCTCACATCTCTTCCTGCTTACATGTTATGGTGGAGCTCACGTGCCTGTGCAATCCTCTGCCTCCATGCAGCAGTGTTGCCTGCACCTACAGGAAAGAGACCGCAAGGAGAAAGACAGCTCCAGACATAGGGAAGAGGCAGAGGGAGAGACTGCAAAATCTGACTGGTATTAAGTTGACAGCTTGGTACCTGGGCAGTTAGGCTGTGTCAACCAGGGCAACAGCAGTGATATATATCCAAGGGGTGTACCTGATGGCTGCAGCAATGTATCTGAGCCCTGGGACCTAGGGCAAGCTATGTGAGCTACCATCACTGACTGTGTATAAATGTGTCCTCGTCAGTATCTCTTTCCACCTCTGCCACCTCATGCTATCTCTTCCTTCTCCAGGTGAACTTCTGCTGATTGTTCTAAATTGCATCTTTTTAAACAGATAAACCTACAGTGTTTACTGTAGCTGGTTCCTAGATGCTTTTGCAGGGAAATATCCTTGTCATGATGTCACCTAAAAGCATACTCACGCAGAATTTCCTGCAAAGAACGCAGTGGGATCTAGTCAGCCAAAGTCCAGAGCAACTTAGCCCAGCTCTTAAATCTGCATCACGTGAGGTACATTGGCATCTGTGTATACATCAGCTCTTACTAGGCACTAGGCACATTCAAGGTATGATTCTGGCTACAAAGCTGAAAACTCTCTGAATTTTGCCCAAGACTGCACATTAGAAAATATCAGAAGACTACAGGGAGTATTGTTATACAGATGGTGTTAAAGAATAGCAGAATAAAACAGTTCTTTTGATAAATATGAAAGGATTATAACTAGCAGGGGGTAGTAAGAGCTCAAATCTCTGGCCAGCAACAGTAAATGATATTGTAATGGATTGATGCCTGTCCTATTAAATCTTGAGCCCACCCTTGTGTTATTTGAGGGGTATGATTTGGCTAAGATCTTGCAATGAACAGTGAGAGAGAAAGCCAGCAAACATTGATTCACTATTTTGAAGAAGCAACGCTTTAACAAGAGATGAAATGAGGCATAGGAGTCATGTGGACCATCAGACAGAGAAAGCAAGCCTCATTTTTCCCTGTGTTTTAACTCTACGTGCAATCCGAGGAGTTTAGCCCATGAAGTCCCTGAGAGGTAAAAACAGACCAAGATCCAAGATCCTGGGTTGTTTCGTCTTAATTTGGATCTGATTCAGGCAATTGTTATACAGCAGCCACTACATGAAAGAAGAAGAAGGGTCTTCAGAAGAAGATATGCACAAGCAAGCTAGCTTTTCTCTGGAATCCAAGCAAGAGGCAAGCCAGCCTTTGCATAGATATGCACAGCAGTAAGAGAGCAGCGCTAGTAATCTATGCAGGCAATGGGTCACCTCACACATTTACAGACACCGACACAATGAGGAGAGAGAAACCATAGTGAATCAAAGGCTGCCCGTGACAGGACATATGGCCATAAAGTGCTCTTATACTTAGGAAAACAGGAATTGCCTCTCTGCATACCAGGTATCTCCCAACCCATGCAAGAGCTAGGTAGTCCCACAGAGGGCAGGACAGAGCTAATATGGAAAACAGGGTAGCATAAGCGTTAGATCAAACAAAACTATGCTGCAGAGAGGCTCCCCAAATAGTCTTGGGTGTACTTTTTATGATTTGAATGCACATGAGCCTGAGGGTGCAGACATGGTCAAAGTTACCAAGGTATAAGAGATCAATAGGCACCAGCTGAGCCATAGAGGCTGTCTGTACACAAGCTCTGAATCCACAGCAAATGCAAAATAATACAACTTTCATTTAGCCCTCTTGCATTGCAAGCCTAAATAGATTCAATGCCTTGTGTTTGCCACATGCTATGGGTATGGACAAAGAGACTGCAGCTCTGCTTAAATGGAATGACTTGCTAAACTGGGGGGGATCTGCCCATGAGCCTGAGTCTTAACATGCTCAGCAGTGACACTTGTGATGTTCAGCAGGCTATGTATCTGGAAATAGCTATGTGTCAGGTGGGTCATGTGAGTCGAAAAACTGTAGGGAAATAGATATATCTAGCACGTGCTTCAGCAAGTCAATTCATTACAGCAGCGATCATGCATATAAAAAAGAGAGAGACACACAAAAGAACAGTATGATCTTCCTCTAGCTTAATAATTTCTTAACCCTTTTTTGCAGGTGGGATGCTGAAGAACAAACCTGGAAACAAGAAGCAGAAGAATCAACCAGTATTTTCTGTATTGTATATTGCTGGGATTTCCACTGGGTCTTGCTTATTTTATGCAGTGGCTCATTCATAAACATTAGCAGCTCTTCAGACACAGACAGCTGGTCCCAGCCCTGCAGTGAACATAAACAAACACTAAAAAGCCCACAACAGCAGTAGCAAGAACAAGTTTTACTTAATGAGTGGGAATGAATATCAGCTGTATGTAGAGAAGCTGGAAATACACTGGAAGCAGAGACCAAATCATGACAGTAACACACCTATAAGGGTGTGGGAGGGGGTGGCCTGTGCAGTTGACAGGCTGCATTTTTTGTGTTTTCTGAGCTTTACACCTTTACAGGAATAAGTGCTTTTCTTGCTGAGAGAGTTCAGCTGCCAGTTTTGCTTTGAGAATTTGTTTTGTACTGCCAAAAAGGAGAAAGTATGGACATGCTTATATACAGTGTTTGCACTTCCTTTCTCTTCCAGGAATTTACTCTTGTGTTTTTTTCCTTGTTTTGCTGTTTTTGTATGTATGAGAAAGGCACTTTTGACTGGCAGCATACAGTGCTCTTTTTTTATAATGTGGAAGAACCCTGCACAAACAATAGTGCCACTACACCTAGCGAAAGCCATTTAAACCTCAATAGTGATAAAGTCATGAAGCAGAAGCCATAGGTGAAAGTCTGTCCTGAGGAACAGCAGTCCCTCAGTCCACACAGCCATTCCTGGCCTGCTGAGCATCATGGCACACATTCTGTTTTCAGACTTCAGGATCCTGTGGTGGGCTGGACACTGACCTGTCCCATGAAAGGCAAAGAGCTCCTGAGTCTGTAAGCTGTATCATCCTGGTACTGTTTAGTCAACACTTCCTCCCTTTTCCCTGTTTGCATCCCATCCCTAGCAAGAACCAGAACATTCAACCTGGGATTCCTTTTGGTGGTATAATGGCGAGTTGTGTTGGATTCAGTTACAGGGTGATCTGATAGATACAAGTGCCATGGCCTCTGCCTAGCCATTCCTCCTGATTTATGCATTCTGTCACACACTGTGCTGAGAACTGCTGATTCTTTACGTAGACTTTATTGAAACCAGCTAGCAACAGGAAAAAAGACAACTCATTCATGCATATTGCATGCAACAGGACCACACAGATTTGGAAAGGGCTTAATGCAAGGCATGTATCCAGGAATATTTTTCAAGACCAGTGACAGTCTTCTGTCCCTTGACAAATGTGTCCATTGTAGTAACTTTTTTCCATAGTTCCTTCTTCTTGTTTCCTTGGGTGTGACTGCCCCTTCTGAGCCTTTCCTATCCCAGTGCTCCAAATGATAGTAAATTGGCACAGACTACCTGTCTTCTGAACCTTTGCTTGCTGCTTTGCAGCTGAATTACCTTCACATGCAGGTCTCATGCTATGCTACATCTTGAATCTGAAAGAACAGCCTGGCACCTGCCAGGTCTGTAGGGGATGAAGATGTATCTCCTCCATCTCAGTGTACTATCCAGTTTCACACCAGAGCCCAAGCATTGCCTTTGAGGAGGGGAGAAGGGGTACCACACTCCTCATAGTGAATTTTCTGACCCCATAGTTGTAAGTCCATAATCCATAGTGGTTTTTCTAAGGCTGTGTTCTTGTGAAATTTTGTTTGCTTCATGCATATGCATGTCACACCTCTCCCTGTCAGTTTGGGACTGCAGCTGTGTGGCCACTGTTTTTCTGATATTTATTTCTAGAGCTGGTGGTTCTTGCTTCCTTCTTTGCACACATTGTATCTGCATTGTACACCCTTGATCCTCTCTGTCCACCTGCTCCACAGCAGCAGCACTTTTTATAAAATCAGTGACACCAGAACTCTTCAGTTTTGAGTCAGCTGTATATATGCCTCATGAAGACTTTCCTATCCACAGCATGCTGAGGGCTCCTCTCTTAGTTTCATTGTAAGAGTTTAATATGCTTTGTCACTGTGAAGCTCATGGTGTTCTGCTTTTAGCATACAAATTGAAATATTTAGCTGTGAAATTATTACAGTTTCCTTACACACAAGACAGATTGATTAAAAATAAACAAGCTATTCCTGGGACTTTTCAGAGGAAATTAGATAGCTTTGTGCAGTGGAAGAAAAGATTTCACTCCTTACTGAGATGCTTCATTCAGACCTAATTGTGATTTTAAATTCCAGGAGATATTTTCCAAGCACAAACACAGATTTGTAATAAAGCTTTCTATCTACAAAGTTGTATACCAAAGAACACATCAGTTCAGGGGCAGAGGAAGATTTTGAAGCCTGGATTTTAGTCAGATTTTGTGCATGGGTGTGTTTGTACACACACAGATTTATGCATATGTGTGAAAATCTGTCAGCAAGATTGTTATCCTTATCCCAACCATGTGCCATTTGTAAATCACTTTAATACAGTGAGCTTATCAGACATTTCATGAACATAGAGTTGAGTGGTTTTAACAGGTTATCTTTTATTCTTCCCCCTCTCACCACACACTGCACAGTACTGGCTTGATTTACAGGCTACACTTTTCTAGAGATGAATAATTTAGTTTCCAACTCTGTACTCCTCTGCTTGATACAATGCAATACCCAAAACTTCATTTTCTTTGGTGTTCTCAGAAATTGTAATTATTTGGAGAGTAAACAAGCCAGAGAAAGATCTTTTGCTGGTATTAACTCTGAAGAAATAATGAATATATCTCTGCAAATCTTCCTTTGATTTTGACTTCTGGCAAAAAAGAGGTTCTTCCCTTCTGCTCCTCTACACTCAAAGGCTGGCAAGAGAAATAAACAAGTAGAGCTGCATAACTGTGGAAGGTTTTTGAATATGACAGAGCATCAAGTACCTATTTAACCTAATTACTACCTTTGTCAAATACTATCTAGAAAATCATCCTGAAAATTGGTTCTTTTAGAAAATACACTGTGCTCTGCTGTTTTAAAAACAAGTCGCGAATCCCTATTTAGCAACTATGAATGTTAATTTTGCTATAAAGACAAGTTAATTGCATGATGCTTTATGTCAAACTAGAGTTTCCCTATGACGTAGACCTCTGTACACAAGATGATTATATTCAAATTTGCTTGGAAGACAGTATTTAGCAAATATTCTGCAGAAACATGACATCATTGCTATTGGGGATAACTGTGGATTAGATGACTGAATTCACAGGTGAGGGAAAAACAAAATTTGGTGTAGCCACTTGAGGAGAGTTTCTCCATCTTTTTTCCATTGAAGACTGATGTTTGTCCCTACTGTTCTTTGCACCTGTTTAGAGACAGAAATCTGCATGAGAACCATGCTGCAGTGGTTCCCCTCCACCTCCTCCATGCGCAGCATCCCCAGAGGACTACTTTTGCAGCTATGTGCAAAAGTCCTTGTGGTGCCTCACTGTACCAAAACTGACTTCTGCTGAATAATAGTGTCTCATCCCGTTCCTCTCTTGCTTGTCTGGGCTTGATATGTCCCTCTGCACTGTTTGTGTCAGGTAAGATATTGGTATTGCAATGGCATTGCAGCAGTTTAGTTCAGCCTATGATCATGCCTAATGCTTTTGAAGCCCTGAAGTCTCTTTCTTGTTCCCATAAGGCAGTGTAGTAGCTCAAACATGATGTTAACATCAAGGTTCATGAAAATATTCAGAGGAGAGAGAAGAGATCCTTGGGACTTTTTATTCTTCACTGTGATTTTTCTTCTCTGTTTCTACTGCAAGTCAGTCCATACTGACATCAGGATTGCATAATATCTAAAAAATACAGCTGCTACCTGTGAAAGCAGAGCTCTGTGAGAGTTCTTCTGAGCTACCGTGTTAGCATGATGTATACTGCTTCACTGCGACAGGGGACTGCAGGAATAAAGGATCTAGATAGCTTAAAAAGCCCTATCAGCAGACTTGCAGTTTAACTCTGTAAGTAGCCTTAGAAGAATAAAAGATAGTAAAGAAAGGCAATGCACTGTAACATCAATATGATCAGGAGTGACCTCAGGAAGTCAGAAGAAAAAGTCAGGCATAGGTAAGCTTTTCCTTGCTGTAAGTGTAAGCGAGTGGCACAAGTGGCAAGACGTGGTTGCCTGGATTAGGTGGGCTTCATTGCAGCTCAAACTGGTGTTTCTGAAGGTGGTGTTCAAAATGGAAGACCTGTGTGAGGATGGCTTAGCACTAAGCTGGAAGGAAGGAAGGAAGGAAGGAAGGAAGGAAGGAAGGAAGGAAGGAAGGAAGGAAGGAAGGAAGGAAGGAAGGAAAAATCTTCCCCGAACAAGCTGGCATGGGGTGGCCTGAAGCAGCAGAAAGGAGAATACAGCTGGGGAAGTATACAATTTATTCACAAATGAGGGAGATTTGGGAGAAACAAGCCAGACATAACTAACTGATAACAGCTAATGTAGGATCTTGGCAGTGTAGCAAACAGTGATTTGATTAAGATGCCAGCACCGCTCTTTGAAATCTACTTGTGGAGCTGGAAAACAAAGAAGAAGTGTAATTATGCTGCATGTTAAATTTTTTCATATGTGTTTTGGTGATGCTTACAGGACCAAGTGGCTGGAGTTAATGGCCAGAAGGTCCCTTCCAGCATGATACTTGGCTTATGATTATTCAGTCATTTGTGAGAGGTCAGGCACTTTCCAGAACATGCTTGTGTGATATTTTCCTGCCTCAGAGACCATATGGTCCAATAGACATTGTCATGTCCTGTAGCTCAGTGATTTCCATAATATGTACAAAACAGCTTTCTTTTTTCAGTAACTTGCTAAAATCCTCTGCTAGTACAAGTGGGTCCTGAAGGACAGTTCTCTGTCACCATTCTGCTTCACTAACTGTATTATGCTATGTCTTACTTCATTAACTATCCTCTGCCCAACATTTTTCTTTGTTACCAGCTTAAGTCTCCACTGGCTCGTCAGTGTAGTTCCTGTGTGTGTGTACGGCTCATCACTGCAAAACCTGTCTCTGTGGGATCAAGGTGTTCAGTAATCTGCAAGGCATAATTTAGCTATGAAAAGCTTTATATAATTCTAGAGGGAGTTAAGTGTGAAGCAGAAATGATTGGGAGCAGTGGCTGCAGATCACAAGGACCAGAGGAAGCAGGGAAAGAAGGAGACCTGAGGTAAGCCAACACACACCGTTACACAAGTGGTTTTGTCTTTAATGATTTACTGGGGAGCCAGGCAGCCAGGGCAACAGGGGAGATCATACTGAATCACCTTAAGACTCAGGAGAGTGACACAGAGGGTGTTTAAGCACAGCACTCTTTTCCTTACACTTTCTCTTTGTTTCCTGAAAGAGGAAATGATCCATTTTTTGATTCTTTACTATTCTATGGTGTAAAGACAACAAGTTGCACGCAGGATTTTAGCTACTCCTGGGGACAATGTAAGCAAGCATGTCACCTCTAACACAAACACATCACCATGAATGGCAGCTCTAATATCTTTGAAGTAGAGAACAAAACCAGGGAAGAAACCTTCCTGGATTGCTCTCTTTCATGATTGAAAGCAGTAAGGAAGCCTAGACCTGTGACAAGAAGCTGCTCAGACTCTGTGTACCAGGGACACAGTAGTGGAGGGCAGCAGGCATCACAGGAATGATAGTTTGCAGCCAAGGCATTCTGATGGACTGAACACCAAAGAACAGGGAAGATGATGAAGAAGCACCAAAACCCAGCCTCACTGAAGTCCAGGAAATACAAAAAGCAATGTGGTTCATCTGAAATTAATTAAGATTGGTTTACAGCAAGAGGTGAAGTAAGTATGGGAGAAAGCTTACAGCGGGTGTGAAACAGTTGTGATCCCTATGATAAGCAGTAGCCACTGCTCATCAGTTACCTCACATTTGCTGGGACTGTGGTGGGTTTTGTAGGCCTTGGGAAGAAATCTTAATTTTAAAAGGATGGGAGATGCTTAAAGAGAAAGTTCCTCTCTGAACTATTTTCCTAGTCTTTTTTTTCCTGAACCTTCGCAGAGGTGGCTTCCAGAGCTGTTCTCTGTCCTGGCTCTCCCTCCATGTCTCCCCAGTAAGATGAACCAATGTGCTCACACAGAGTCTGCTGGAGGTAGGACAATGCATTGTAGTCATAAAGCACCACAGGGCAGCTCTAAACTTGCTGCCCACACACTTGCTGCCCACACACATGTTTATTTGACATGCTCAATGTCAAATAAAGTATTTTTCTTCAAATTAGGTCATTGTTTGGTGCTGTTGATTGAGGCTTTGGCAGTTCAGATGTTCCCATTACTTTCCCACATGCTCATCTTCTTACTCTGTCTGTCACTGGTGGCCACAGCCTCTCCTGAAGCCTGTGATGCTCCATTACAAACAGTGATTTGCATACATTTGCGGGGACATACATCACCCTTTGGCAACCCTGGAGAATAGAAGGGGACCTGGGCATACATTACAGTGTCCTGGCTTGCCATTTTCCTTGTGCTCAGAGTTATGAACTACAGTTTGTTTTGTTTTGCTATGAACTATGCTTTAAGCTAAATCTTGATCTTAAATTAACACAGTAATATGTCTTTAGCTCAGGGATTCCTTGCAATTTCTCTTTTTGGTCTTTTTTCTGCTTTTCTGTCTCCTCAGATATGAGCAATTGAATACCCATCCTAGGCTAGTGTAAGTCCAGAGGGACTAAACTGTAATGATTGCAGAAAAGATGTTATAGCAAATTTAGTAAGTGAAGCAGCATATGAGGTATAACATTGACTTGACTGCAGCCTAATTTATAAATTAAAGAAAGACACACACCCATAAACCATTTAACAACAGATGGCATAAATCAGTCCACTTAATTTAAGTGTCCAAGTTACAAGGCACTAGGAAGGGAGTTTAGAGTGCCAGGGCCTGTGGGGCAAGCAGCGCAGGACCTGCCTTCTCGGCTGCACCACCACCACCACCATCTCCCTGCAGCAGCAACAGCAAAGGACCTGCAGCCTTCTGCCTCCCGAGAGCAGCACCATCGCAGTCCCAACCTACACCCTGTCCCAATTGCCTGTCTAAGGTGCCTCTGGGAGGTTGGCTCCAAGTTTGGGAGGCTGTCCCTATACCCCTGAGTACCCTTCAGGGTGGGCAGGGATAACTTGGTCCATAACCCAGGGTGCAAGGGGCCAGCAGCATGAGCCAGGTTCACATGGAGGGAACGAGCTAACTAATTTAGGTGCTGTGTTAGATAGTAATGGAAAGCAGGTGGGTAGGAGTGCTCCCTGAGCCTCAGCTGAATTTTAAGCACACAGAGTCCATCCTTGATTGGATTTAGGCAAGCTAAAATTGTCCCCCCTACTCAGCTGTGGTAGCAGAAACAAATCTGCAAGCTTGATCCTCTATCCAAGTACACCAATGTAAATTAATATGATATTGTGTGTACTAGAAGGGAATGCAGCTTTAGCTGCAGCTCTAACAAGTTATACTGATGGAGAATCTGGGATGATGGATTTTTAGTTCATTTAAGATGAATTGATGCCTTGATACTCAGACAGAATAAGACATGTAGTAATAGATGTTAATAGGTCACTGACAGACAAATACCTTTTTAGCCTTTTGCCTATGCAAGCCCCCAGTGGAGTTCCACCTTAAAAAGAAATGATAACAAAAAGATCCAGTGGAGGAAGGATTTAAGGATTCAGCATGGCATGTTGTCTCTAGTTTGAAGTGAATACTATGCATTCAGACTGCAGATGCAGCACCCTGGGAGCTATAGAGGTTACTTGCATGAGCAATGCAAACAGGATCTGGTGGCTCATACATGCTGATAATGATGACTGACAAACCAAGAGGTGGTTTTGTGGTTTTTTTTCCTATTGTTGTGACTGGACACCATGGTGATTGGAGGTATAAATAAGCAGATGGTTTAGATGGATAGAACCATTGGCTTTTTAGGGCATAGAAAGTCAGTTCAGCTGAAGAATTTTCTGCTTTTCAGCATAATGCTTGCACAGCACATTTATCTACCCGCAAGATTAAAATTTTATTTTTAATGAACTAGACTTGGTCTCCTAAGGGGGAGCAATTCCTCATGGTTTTTAGGGTATTTCCAGGGACAATCACATAATGTCAGAACCTGAATATATTTTAGGAGGGAAGGAGCTCCTAATAAGAGCCTTGAAAGATAAAATCACCCTCAGAGTAGTTTGGAACTACAAGGTTTGGGGATTTGCTGACAGAATCTCAGCAATGTGCTAGATAGAAATATTACGCTTGTCATTTTTCATCAGTAATGCCCTAAAGGGAAATTCCATTTATCAGGCCTGTTCACAGGACAGTTTATGTCCTGTCTAATGAACTGAAAAAATGGATTTGTTTCTGTATTTTAATTTGTTGTGTAAGCTGTAAAGTTAAATTATATTAATTGTTTATTGTGTTTCTGAGAGCTGGAGTACCTTAGGTAATTAATCACCCTGGAGTTATTGCTGCTCTCTGTGCGTTAAGCATAATATTTAGTATGTTGATGAGACCAGACACAGTCTTACTCCCTGCCTTAGCAAATTCAGCGAGATTGTTAAAAAGCAAGACCTTGCAGTTCCCCAGCTGCAAGCAGTATGTGAGAACATGAGTGTAAATGTGGATAGGTGGGAAACAGCCAGCTTTGGACATGACTTGGCATGGCTGAGTTGTGGGGCAGGTCTGTGTCTTGGCGATGTGGCTGAGCAAAGGCTGAGTCAGGTTGCTGGGTGTGAGGCTGAGGGTGTCCTGGCACACCAAGATGAGAAATTCAAATTGCTCTGTTGCTAATCCCCTTCTCTCAGCTTCTGTGGAGGAATTCACTTCTGTGCCGGACTCCACTAAAAGCCCCGCTCACATCTGACCCCAAACCCCTGTTGTCCATTGAGTGCTGATGTAGCTCTGGATTGTGCTGCCAGTCATCATGGATGGGCTTGATGGGGATGGTCTTGCCCCTGCCCACAGCTGCCATCACCCACCCTCTGTGTTATCCCTGGGGGATAATCTGCCCTGAGTGTATGGTCCAGCCTGCTGCTCTCTGTGGAGCTGCTCCTTCCTGCCATGTGTACAACTGCATGCGCGCATGCCCGTGTGTTTGTAATGGATGGGGACAGACAGAGCTGAGAGTTCACACATGTCCTGACTGATAGTCTGTGCAGGCCTGAAGTAAATCAGCCTAACATGCCCCAGGCAGTCTAAAGCTGGGGTGAGGCAGCTGATGTGCTCTCATGTGGACCATATTGTCTGCATGAAGGAATTCTGCATTTCTTGCTCCTTAGGAGTGGCTAAATCAGCAATGGCTCTCAGCCTAAGGAGGAGATGACTGAGGTGGTGGAGTGATAACAAGATTGTGCATGGTGCAATAATGATGTGTGGAATGCTCAGAGATATTTCCAGAGTTATCGGCAACAAATGAAACTGCAGAGGTTCTCCTTTGCACAACAGCTTATAAGGTTGTGAAGCCCCTCACCCAAAGATGCTGTGGATGCCAAAATTTTCAGGGCTCACAAATGGGGCTAGATGACTTTCTAGAAGAAAACATGAAGGACTGTTATAAAAGAAGACACTGCATTTAAGTGAGAAAGTCATTGACCGAGCAATCAGTAAAGATTGATTGAGTATTCTGGCAAAGTATCGCTATATGATGTCCTTAAATTCTCTCTAGGCACCCACAGATGGCCACTGCCAGGGACCAGACAATGGGTTAGATGGATCTCTGATGTGCCCTGGCACAACTGATATTTTCTCCTTGTGCGATGACTTTGTCCATCTGCTATATCTGCTCTGTGTAATCTGCCCATAGACAGGAAGTTAGGAGGGCAGAAACAGTCTTGCTCTTCAGTATTTATAAAATCAAGGGGATTTGGGTAAATGTTTGGAGTTCCTAGGTATAAGACAATACAAATAACAATGTAGAAAGAAATGGTTAAATAGCTAAGTGTTGTGGCACACATGTTCTTCTGTAGTTGGTACTCATGCAATGGTGCCAGCTCCACTTCTGTAATTTCTGACTTTCAAATGTATAGTATGCTGCGATCCTGTACTCGGCAACATTGTCGTGTGAAGGGTTATAAAGACTTAGTTTAAACACAAAGTGGAACATATTCCTCTGCTAAGGAAACATTTTATAGTCTGCACAACTTAAAATTGTCCTAAAGCTGGTAGCCTGCAGCTGCTACTGGTTGAGAAAGGGGAAGGTAAGGGAACCCCTTTGCCTTTGCCTTTGCCTTTGCTTTTCCCTTTGCCCTTTGCCCAGTAAAACTGATTTATGCCTGAGGATTGCTCCCTGGGTCAGAGGGGATGTTTTACAGGCATGTCTGGAATAAGAACTATAGAATGTAATTGTGAGAATGCAACTTGTCCTTGTTATGGCATTTTTCACTTGTTGCACTGAGAACACAGTTCTCCCAAATGGTTTTAAAACACTTACATGATTAGGTAAAACATCTGCAGGAGTGTAAAACCTAAGCCATGCAGCAGTCCAGAAAAATGAAGCACAATGTTTTGCATTATCTTAGTGTGCCATCTTGTCAGTTACTGTGTGTACCACCAATTCAACAGCCAAGATGAAGTACTCTCATAGGAGCTGGCTATCATGAGACTCCAGATGGCCCTTCCTCCTTCTTGCAGCACATAACCTAAATATGTAACAACTCATTCAGCATCACACTGAGAATCTGTTACTAGAATGATACAATGAAATGAACTGCTGGAGAAACAAAAGACAGGTTGGGGACTTTTGCATGATGTTCCCCTCTGAATTTCAGGATTTAAAAAAAAAAGTGTTTTATTTCAGCACGTCTCATGGTATGAAATAAGTAATTCATAGGAGGATGTGCCTTCATCACTCTACACCTGAAAAATAACAGACACCATTGTGCAGGAATGAAATTTGCTCTTGAGCAAAGAGCCAGTTTATCAGCCCACACTCCTGCTATAAAGTCATCTTTAGCCACCTAACTCTATTCAAATTATGGCTTAAAGAGCAAAATAAGCTTCAGATTTTTTGACGGATGAGATATGGGAGAAAAGGCAGAAGACATTTCAAAAAGCAAAACTGAACAAAGTAGAATGATCAGTGCCTCCCATCGCAGGTGCACACTTGTCGTTTGTGTGCCTCAGGGTAAGAGGGAAGCAGAAGTGCTTTCGATTTACTGTATTTGATTTTGCTTCTGAGAGTAGCAATCTGTTCAGGGACTCAAACTGTGATGGTGGAATTATATCTGATTTTGGTTTTGCATTCATGAAGGATTCAGAGAAGAGAACAACAATACGATACTCACCCTAGCAGCTTACTCACAATATCCTGCTACAATTATCTGCTTGGCACAGGATTGCAAATGCAGTAACTCTTGAGGTATAATGTTTCCCAGTCATAACTCATGTCTGCTTGGGCCAAAATGTGAAATTTCTCAATGTAATTTGGAATTGAGAGAGTGAATAGTGACAGGGCGTGTAGGGCAAAGATAACCTGAAGAACACTTATGGCTGGTATAGCGCTGAGCAATCTCTGGATAAATCATTAAAAATTAACCATAAACTGGGTGAAGACAATAAGGATTACAGTAAATGTTGATGTATCAGCCGGAGGAGCTCAGCTGGCATCTTTTCCTCAACTCTCCTGTCCTCTGAGAAAGGAATTTTTTGGCTGTGAATAGTGTGGTGGAAAGTCTTTGAATGTGTGTATATTTTTTAGCTCCCTTGAGAACTGGATGGATATGCAGAATTTGACATTACCAGGCTTTCTTCACTTGCAGCATCCAAGTTTGAGTCAACAGTTCCATAGACAAGAGGTTAGTATAGCACATTTTATAGCCCTTTTTCTCTCCAGGCAGCTAAATAACTGAGTCGTTCAGATCTGGTTTCTGTGAGGTATAAAAATACGATGCCATTAGACCTCATTAATGAACTGCTGAGAGCCACGCTCCGCAGTAACCAACATCTCAATTTTTCCAGGGAGTAAATCAGCACTACTCTGTTAAAGTTTAATGGGCTCAAGCTAATTTACACCAACTAAGGATATCAGCCAGTAAACTCAGGCTCCCACAGGGTATGGATTGCTTCATTCATCACAGAATCACAGCTGTCTCCAGCTGGCAAAAAGCACCTATTCAGCTCTGTGACACTGCACAACAAAGCAGAGTAAAGCAGGAAATGAATAAGAACATGAGGCCCCTGTAGGACTGTACAGTGCATGTACGTTTTCTGAACATCCTATGGAATTTGGCCAGGGTGCTCATGATTCATCTGCTGCTTTTGGGGATGGGGGAGAACAGTTCAAAAACTCTGTAGGATCTTAAGTTATATATAATGCAATGATATATCTAACACAACCATAGGACAATGTAGGTACTGGGTTAGTCCATTTGTGCAGTCTTAGAAATCTGACAGAAATTTAGCATAGAATATAAGAGATTTTTAAATGCATTATTGCAACTTTTCTGCCAGTTATAAACCTGAAATGAAGGATATGGTTAAAACTCCAGCCAAATAAGGCAGGCATTTCTCATTGGACTTTTTGTTCTCTTGGAACTTTTTCACAGTTGTCTTAGTGGTGACTGTAATAGTCATACTCAGAAGAGAAACAAGGAGTAATACAAAATTGATATAAATAGCAATTATTTCTACTGCATTAGGGTATTTCTAACTTAGATAGCAATTATTTCTACTTTTAGCCCTATAGTGGGACTTCTGCTTTAACGATCAGCAGCGCTACCCTGAAGCAGAAAGCCTTAAAGGAATTCAGAGGCCTTTGTATAGAACATTTAAACATCTGTGAAAAAATACAAATACAAACATCGGCCAAACAAAAATTTGCCTTTTTCTTCCACTCTGTGTAAGTTCCAGAAACCACATCCTAATAGAGCTGTCGACACTTCTATACCCAATCTCACCTTTCCAGGACAGCTGGTACCCTCTGCTTTGTCCATCTGCAGCAACAGGAAGATACTACTGGATTGTAGGCACCCTTAGTAGGCCAAAATGAGCAAACTGAGCCTCCTCAGCCATGTCCTTGGTATTGGTTTCATAGAACACATATGAGCTAACCATTGGGAAGTTAGTTAAGAGAGTGAGGAGAGGTTTGGGCTGTGGGGAGGGAAGAACTGTTTTCTTTCTTTCCCTCAGATTTTTTTTAAAAAAAAAAAAGGGTCTAATGTTGGGAGAATTTTGAAGGCTGAGATTTTCAAGTTGAAGAAAAAGGTGAATCCTGAGAAAGGGGTGGGGTGGGCATAAGACATGCCCATCTGTGGAGTTTCCTACTAGGCAGTTCTTGGGTCAAAGAATGAAGACATGGAGCACTTGGTACCTATGAAATCACTCGTGTCAAAGAAGGGTCCAAAAAAACTTTACAGACAATAGTAGCAGGGTAGACAGAAAATATATAAGGAATAATGCAATAAAAATTATCCATTAAGAAAATACTGTGTGGCGTACAGCGTCTATGACTTTAATATATCCCCAGAAAGCTTAACAACAAATCTTATGTTCTTAAGTCTAAGTAACACCAGTAGGTGGCCAGTCTTCAAGGGGCAAGTCTATTCTAAGCTCCAGAGACTCCATCACAAAAGGGAAGAGAGGATCTTGCTGCACCTGCAGGTAGGAGTCTCAGCTTGCACAGCAGATGATTGTGAGACACATTCTCAGACAAGTACCCAGCCATTAGCTTATTACCAGTTCTGCTCATTAAAATACAGATGCATCAGTCCAAATATGGCAAATCCGTTATATGATTATGCTCTGGACTTATTTGGCCTGGAGCTGAAAAATGCTTTTCCAACTATTGTTTCTGGTGCTTCCTTCTATAGCATGGCTGCTTTGGTTCCTATTTGACCTGTTACATTTTGACCAAACATATGCTAACCTATGCCTATGGCACTTTAAACATTACCAGAAGTCTGCAAAATTTCAAGGGCACTATAGTCATCATCACGTTTTTGCTAGGGAAGGGTAGGTTGGGGAAATCCTAACACAGACAGCTCTCCCCCTCTCCCCATTTTGGGAGGAAGTCTTTCAGTACTGTTCAGAGCTCTTATTTTTGGAATGTTGTCTGAAGGTTTAGCTTTGTGGCTCTGAGGATTGTGATATGCAGTCCAGTTAACAGATCTAGTCCTTAGTATGGAGATCATGGCTGTTATGATAATAAACCAAGCATTTTCTTCAAGAGTGTTATGATTGTATATTTTGCCTGAATGTTATTTATTACACTACACTCTGTTCCCAGTGGACTGGAAATTCTTTAGGGTAGAATAATTTTTCCTGTTCCTATCCATTATTTAGTACAATATAGCCCTTACTTTTATGGCAGCTTTGGGCTATGCTAAAACATCAATAACATAAAAATAAAGATTATATTCTTCTATTCACTTTCCCTGCTAATGTGCAATAGGTACTATGTTGTCAACCTGTCCTAACTACTTAATTATTGTTTTCTGCCTTGAAGAGAGCCCCTTCAAATTTACAGACTTCAGACATGCCCCAGGTAAGATCATACAGTGGCCACAGCGGCCACACAGCGCCATTAAAGTGACAGGACGTGACTATAGCCAATTAAATACCAATCATTTTTATTGAGAAGGATTGTAATGATTATTGCCAAATTGGGTGGGAGAAGCATCTGTGCCCTGCTACAAAGTACCCAAGGAAATAACTTCATTTTCTATTAACAGGAATTCCAGTGTGATTTTTCAGTTCAGACTGAAATTTCCTCTACTTTCTGTGGGTGTAAAAGTTGAATCCTGACCCTGGTCGCTGGGACGGGAGTTGCCTGCTGGCTTGCCTTCTGCATGCCTTTCTCAAACGTGAATTACTCATGTGAGATCTCCCATTCCAGGGCTGTTTGGACAACTTATTGAACCTAATTAGAGCATAAAAGGACTGGCAAGACAGGGAAGTGAAAGAGAGAAAAAAGTACATCCTGTGTTTTCCAGTTCTCTGTTAGCTGCTAGTGGGAATGGAAAAGGCCACCAGCTGCTCAGTGACTATCCAGTACCCCAGACAAACAGATTTTACAGACCACAAGTTCTGTTTTAGGTTGTATCACTAAAGCAGATCTAGCCCAGACTCATGACATTAGCACCTAAGATTTCATGCAGCTACTAGTGCTCAGATTCTCACTGCTGTTTCCACCAGTTTGAACCACAGCAGTTCAACCACCACTCCTAGTGCCCAGCTCTACTGCCCTTGCAGACAGCCACCAGTGTGTGAAGACACTGGGCCTTGCCTCTCCAAGGCTACATGTGCTGGAGATGCAGCACAGATTTCCAATCATTATTTATTATTATTCTTACACAGCAGTGAAAGACTGAACTTGCATAATTTGGATTGATTGATAGATTTTTTTCTAGAAGATAGATATGAGCTTTAGTAGCTATGTAAGCAAACAAAACTGCTCAATAACTTTAAAAATAGATATATACAAATGCTGTATAGTATTTCTTTGCTTTCTTTGACAGCTACAGGCTGTGACCTTATAATAAGAGTCAACCACAACATTCATTGGGACGCTAGATGGTCTTGCAGGTGATGCAACCATAAAACTATGTTTCAAGATCAGAAGAGTTGTTATTTATCAGCTGTTATACCATGGTAGCATCTAGAAAAAACTCAGCTAAGGAATAGGGGCTCACTGTGCTTTCTTAACATTAATAAATCTTTAACTAGGGATATAACAATGTATTTCAATTCTGTGTGTAAATAGCTGTAAAATTGTGATCTGCGGAGGAGGCTGAACAGTTTAGAGGACTCATTACAAGCTTTAGAAATCTCTGTTCCTTTTTTCTGCTCCAGTTTTCACTAGAGTCAATAGTGCAGCAAAAAATATTATTTTCGCTACTATTGTGGTTTGGCCATCACTGTGAAAAATAAGTTAGCAGTCTCATTTCTTTTATTTGTGAATGTACTTCAACACTCCAGTGTTCATCAGAAGGTGCACTAATGGGCACTCATAGCAGAGACCCCAAAGGTCTGGCTGCCAAATCACATCATCGGAGCAATGAGATGAAGTTTGTGACAAAGGAAGTGACTAGTTTTTACGGCTACCACTTGATTTTTTTTTACCAGCCGTAAATTCTCTTCTAAGGAAAATGTCTTTTTAGACAAGAAATTATAGCCTGCAGAAAACATCCCTGAAAGCAACTACTGTGTCAGTCAGACTGGAAATGAGAGAATCTGGAAAGTATGGCTGAAAGGCTAGGGGAGAGTAGAATTAATTAATGGTGGTAGAGGTTTCTGAAAGGCCTGGACTTACATGGACAAGCTATTGTTTAGCAATAGGCTGAAAAAGTCAGAGGCTCATCATTCTTAGTAACCTGAGGAATTTCAATTCATTAAGACAGAAACACCTTAAAAGCTGTCCTGGGTGTACAATCATGTCAGATTTGGTGTAATTTTCCCAAATCAACTACGTGCCAGACAGAAAGATGGAAGACCAAACAGCCACTGAGGGCAGGTTTATTACTCTCCTGTCCACTAAGTGTGATGTTCCTTGGGTCTAATTCAAAGAGCCATGGCAGAGGTTTTAAGTCTCGCCACTTGCACTGAGCTTTCTCACATAACCCCTGGGGACTGCTGGTTTTCCCTGAGCAGCCGTGGGAAACAGAAGTGCCTCTCCCAGGTCCCCTGCCTGCTGGAAACAGCATGGAGAGCCCTAAGCCCTGTGTGCACCTGCAGGGGAATCACCCAGGTGCTGGCGTCTCCTACCTCTGTCTAGTGGTGTGCCAAGCTCCAAGCCATTCACTGCATCTCTGCGACTTTCCAGGGTCATGTTAAAGGAATCTAATGAAGTCACCTGAAATTACACTTGCTGTGTGGAGTCAGTCATGGGAATCTATGTTTCATACACTGTTGGGTGCAGGTCACTGTTTGTGATGCTAACACAACCAATGCTGCCATCATGTTTGTGTCTTTGATGGCATGCTTGGCTGGTTGTTCCAGAACTGGTCTTTTTCACCACGTATCTTAGTAACTAGAAAATAATAATGCTGGAAGATTTATGGTTCAGGAGGTGGACAATAGTTGCAATCACTGGTTCAGACATTTCCCAGGCTGCTGCTAAGGGCTGAGGGCCACTGAAACCCCATAGCTGAGGTTGTGTGTAGCTGTACACTGGTGAGCCGAAGATCTACATGTTCTCTCTAAACTTTCCCTTGTGATGGGTTTATTTGGTTCTTTCTGTCTGTAGTGTAATTAGGTGGAAAAATCAGTCTGGACACATGTATTTCATGTTTAAATCAAGCTTATTTTGGTTGAACATATTTATTAGTTCAGCCAGTTTGGGGCAGGTTTAAACACAACCAAAATAAATAGCAACACCAGGGACCACAAATAGTTTTGTACCAGTTTAGCTGAACTGGCATGTTTTTGTATGTGGAAAACCATCAAACACACTTCCCCACCTCTCAGGGGACACCCACCCTGCTCTGTGAGGAGGAGAGCACAACCACAGCCTACCTGAGGGGTTCAGCTTTGCAGTAGTAAAACAGCTCATAGACTTTCTGCTTCAATGTCTTATTTGTCATCTTTGAATTATTTGAGCAGGAAACTGCCTGGAGAGGCTGTTTTTTATTCAGCTTTGTGGCACCATGCTTGGCCTTAGTCATTACCAGTTTCAAGACACAAAAACTTTCTGTTAACTAAGTAAAATCTCAGCTTAGTGACATGACCCCCTTTCAGCTTGTCTAAGACAGACATGTAATCTCAAGAGAATTGTGCTGGTACAGACAAGCACTTAGGTAGAAATCTACAAGTATAGGACTAATGGTCTTATTCTAATTAGATAAAACAAACATTTAATGTGTTTAAAATGTAGTCTATAATTGAAATATTAGAAAGTGAAATAAGATTGCCTCCTTATTGCAATTAGCTGTTGGGGATTCCTGTGCCATAGAAACACAGAAACAAATGTTTATTTCAATCATGGGAAAGAAACCCTGTATATTAATTTCTATATAGACAAAATATTTTTGAATGCATGGTCTATAGTGGAAAAGGAATTGAAAATAGTCTAATATGGATCTATCCTCTGATGCAGAATTAAGTCTACAGCTTAATGCTCAAGTGTAACAGCTAGTTGTTCAGAGGAATTTTTATAGGCTGCTCAGTAGCATGAGGTGCAGCCATGAGCCTGGGAAAAGTCATTAACAGGAAAGACAGTGGAAATGCTAAACTGGGAACTTATCTCCTGATTTTCTTTCCCCTCTTTGTTAAGAAGAAAAAGAGGACATTAATGCAATACAAAAGAACAAATTAAAAAGGACCAGACTGAGAAAAATCTAATTCCAGCTGGTCTAACACCTCTCATTCACTCACTTTTATATTTGGCTCCCCCTTAATTGGAAAACTCAGCATTAATTCTAAGGGTGACATAACTATTCTATGCATGTGTGTGTGTGTGCACACGCGTGTGTAAATGAAGAGTTGCTTTTGGAAGCAACATCAAACTGCAATTTCTTGATTTTGTTTTTTGGCAGCTGGAATACAACATTGCCTTTTAAGTACATTTTCTTGCATTTAATTTGTTTTAGTAACATAACTAAAATGGTGGTCATAGGCCAGAAAAACATTGTCTCTCTGTCTTTATTTCTTTATTGGCTTGCCCTCTGACAACATTATATTTCACTGACTGCAAGTTGGGTGACAGACTGCCTGACTGAGCTTTATCACGTTGCCCTCTGTGGTGGACACAATGACGTTTTGTAAGCAAAGTATCTCTGTTGTTATAGTTTTAGCCTCTGGTGGATGTATGGCACAGAAAATAAAAGCTGTAAACCAGCCATTTATCTGTGCAAATTTTGTTGCTCCTGGTGGTGGCTTATGTTCTTATATTTATTATTTTTCTTCCATCAAATATTTATACTCTGTTACACAACAAAAATTAAATCATATCCTTTCCTTAAACCAATCACATGCTCTTCTGTTTCATGGGTCTTTATATTCAGGTATAGGGTTTTTTTGGAAGCCCTGAACTAACATGGTTCTTTCTGCTTATTTAGCTGACATATCCTCAAAATCAGCTCATGTCTCACAACAGTACTGGATGGACAGCAGTGTGTCTGAATGCAGCAGAAGATAAAATGTTGCTTCCAATGATTTTTTTTTTTTTTTAAAGTAACATGGACAATTCTACCCAAATAGTTAAAACTACGAAGACATCCTTTTTCACTCAAGGCAGGTTGAATTTTAGAATGTCACTATTTAAATATGTCATACATGTTTTCTTTGCATAATTTCAACAGAATCCCTTTTGGCATCCGACACCATGTGCTAACAATGGATTGCTCAACCCAAAAAGCAGAGGAAAACCTCTTTTTGTTTCTTAAAGGCAGATAGAAATTTCCCTTAAAGCTGAAGGATATTCCAACTCAAGGTGTGACCTCAAAGCTTCACTGGTTTCTTAAGCTGGTATAATTGTGGCAAAGCCCATCAAATCAAGAAGATTAAATTGTTGTGCAATAAATACACACTCTAGACCTTTACAGCATCATAGACATTTCCCACTTGTGCAAACACTGTGTTGTATGCTGCACAGACTAGTCAACAAGCTACCTGGCAATTAAGTAAGATGGGAAACTTTTGCTGTAAAATTTAACCAATTCATCTTAATAATATCTTCATTACCATTACCATTTAGGCTATTCTGGTCCTGGAGGTTTCTCCTCTGCAAAATGTGTCCTGCTGAATTTCGTTGACTGTTACTGTCAGGCTATTACTGTAGCTGTAAAGCTGCTCCTTTGAGGAAACCAGGTTCCAGCCCCAGGATTCCAGGTTTTCCATGGATGTTTGAGGAATGGCTGTGCTCCAGACTCTGGGCAAACATATCACACTTATAGGATCCCAGACACAGAAAATTATATACTTATGCTGTTACGTCAATATAATGGAAATGACATCTACCTCTGAAGTAGGATCCATAAAAAAAATATTCCTAATACATGATATTTGTTGTAATCTGTGACATTCCAGAGTAAATATCCTTGCTTTGATTTTGTTGCAAACAGGGCAAACTTTCATGAATATTCGGAAAAAAATTTTTTGTTCCGCCTAAACTGTGCACAATGCTACACGTAATGTTGATTGTTATGCCTGGGTATAATCTTGCGTATATCTTAGTATGTGCCTCTCCTTTTTTAGTTGCATGAAGTGAATTTTAATTAATTGTAGCTAGGATGGAAATGACAACAATATGGCAAAATCTGCAGCTTGTTTTACATCAGGCAAGCTATTCTGCTTTGCCTCTTGTACAATCACTTGTCTGTACACAAAGGATAGAAAAAGTTGGTCAGGGTTTAGTGCTGTTTGACTACCATTTGGCATGCCCATTAAATTACTGCACAAAGCAGACAACAATGCAGATTCAAGCCCCAAGTCCTGTGTTAACTTGACTGCATAAATAGATCTCCAAGTTTAAAAACAGTTGAACAAAAGAGCCACCATGGAGTGATTAAGATTTATTTGGGTGCTGGAGTGCACAGCTGCTGCAGGGAGGAGGGAAGGAGACAGCACGCATCCTCGGGACTCGCCTGTTCTTGGCACAGGTCCCAGCTGTGAGGGAAGGAACTGAGCAACTGTACAACCTTTGTGCTCCTCTGCTTCCTCAGGGCTGGCCTAATCCCCCAGCACAAACTGGATCAGTCCCACAGAAATACCACTCAGCACAGGGTTTGCCAGGCTGCAGAAGCGCCCTGGTTAAGTGCTGTCTCCTGCCACATCACGCTCCAAATTTGTTCAGTTCTCCTGTAGGCAGATCTGTGGTCCTTTTGCACTACTGCAGCGGGGCAAAGGGGTAGAGGTTATGTGAGGAATGGATTCCCAGCTTTCCAGTGAGTTTTATTTCTTCACCACAACAACTTGAATAATCAGCACTGTTTTCTAAAGTGAAAAAAAGCCTTTGACTGCTTTGCTATTGTCAACAATACAGCGGTGACCTAGCCTCCAGCAGAAGGCTGTCTTTTGCTTCCTACATTACTGATTATCCCAGACTGCTCATGTTTGCTAATGACCTAAGATGCCTGTTGAGAAGGCAGAGAGGCACCAGAGAAATTAAAAATGAAAACATCATGAGGGCAATATTAACACAGAAGGAAACACTTCATTGTGACTGTTTTAAAAATGACCAATTGTGGTGAAAATGAGCCTATTCTCAGGGAGCAGGCAGTGCAGGATTTGAATTAAGATAGACAGAATGAAAACAATTATCTTCCAAGTCAGGGAGCCATTCACATGCTCAACAGTATAGCTTTAGCAAAGAACTAAAAAATTGCTGATTTTTTTTTTTTTTTAATGCCATCAGTTTTCTAAGAGCAGATTTTATTCAGTTGTCCACTTTTAATGCAGCAACAGATGGGCAGGCTGGTACAGTACATCCAGCTTCTACGCAGGGGTCCTTTGTCCTTAAGACAAAATGGTATAGTGATACAAGTTGTATTAATTTGATTTTTAGTCTTTGGGATGAATAAGCTGATCAACCCACGACACTTTCTTTTTTTCTCCTTCAGCTTACACTTTTGATAAAATCTCCACTTCTTTGGGACAAAGATCGTTCAGCACTATAATAGTGTAAAGGTCACAATCACAGCAATGTATCATGATTTTTTTTAACTTTAAGAGGAATCTTGATTTTTAAAAATGTTCTTAGTGGCATAGTCTTATAAAACTGAATAGAAACATCTGAAGGTCAGCAATGCTACGTCCTTGAGGCCTTTACTCATACTATTAACTTGCAGATTTTGAAAAGGTACTTATGCTGAGTATGTTAATGCATTACAAATGCAGCAGGCATGTATAAGAGACTTCCAAACAACATAAAGCAAATCCAGATCTCAACAGATGAACAGATCAGTCTCTGAGCTACTGACTGAGGCTGTGGGTTAACAGAAAACTTAAGTCTTAAGCATGTAAACATATATTCAAAAGCATCACTGAGCCAGGTCCTGAACTATATTTACTTTCATTAAAAGCATTATGTTAGTTGTGCCAAAGAATAACTCTCACTTGCTTTGGTGGCTGACATCTGCATCTGGGTCCATTACTGTTTTCAAAAAACAATGCTTTCTTTTGTGGCCCTGTACCAGAAAGTCTTACTGCCTCATTGCTAAGAGAAACTAACATCTTAATGATATGTTGATCAAGAACTATAGTAATGAAGTCTGATCTAAGTTGCAAACTGTGAGATACAAACAAGAAAAAAATCTTCAAAATTCTTGAGGGAGTGAGTGATACAGCCCTGCAGCAGACTGCCCCGAGGTCATGGCAACTCCATCTCCTGGATCTTCAAAATTTGCCCAGACAAGGCCCTGAGTGACCTGATTTAGCTTTGTAACAAGCCCTGCTCTGAGCAGGAAGCTGTACTAGATGACCTTCTAGGATTTTTCTGTGGTTCTCTATTTGAAATCCAGTTAATGACACAATATTTTTTGCTTACCCTTCTTGTTACTTTCAAACTCTCTGCTTGCATCTCAGACTAGTGTAGTACATCTTGTGGAAAGAACATATACACACAATTTCTGTGGTTGGATTAAACTTCATATATATGTAATTTCTGTTTTCTCTCTCCTCAAGCACAGCATGCTTAATGCAAAATCTTACAATGAACAGTGAAGTAAACGTCCTTATGATACATATCACCTACACTGCCTACTGGAAAAACCACAGCAGCAGAACACTAGAAGAGCTCACCCTAAGTCTGTGCTAAAATTTGGTTAAATGATGGCATTGGGCATCTTTAAGTGAAATCTGCTTATACATGTGTGCTTGTGTGTATGAGTGCATATATGTGCATGCATCCACACTCTTTACAAGCTCTACTTAATATTCACAATGGCCCTGTGACTTTTTACAAGTGGCAAAACTGAGGCATAGCAAAGAGATTTGCCCTAAATGAAACAGGAAACAAATAGCAGAATGAGTGGAATACACTTTCCACTTACCATGAGAGCTATTTAATAGCCTTTCATATGTACCTAAACTGAAGGCAGCTGTGACTCCTTATGAAGCACTGGACTGTATTGTCTAGTCATACCTCTAAGGTCCATGAAGCTTAAACAATCGAACAAGATGGACTGGAGTACAGAAACTCTGGAGTGCCAGGGGATGCTGTGACAATACTTCTTTGTAGCTAACTGTGTCAGCTTGTGTGCTTAAGAAGATAAATTGCTGAGCGAGGCATTTTCTTCTGTGTCAGGCTGAGGATTTCTGAGACATTTGCACATTTGTTTCCTCTCTTAAGAACATTGTACAGAGCAAATTGGACTGTTTGTTGGTACACTTGTCTGTGTACTTCTTTTAAAAGCAAACTGTAAGTTCCAAGCAAGTCAAGCTATAAATTTGTCAAGCTGAAAACAGGCATTGATTTGGTTTCCTTTGTATTTGTACAAAATAAAAAGCACCAAAATGAATTGAAGCATTGGTAATGTATATTCCCTGCTACTGACTGGTCATGGCCTTCTTAATCCTCATATTTTAGTAGCTGAGCTGTGCCTAGCTAGTGTTCTGGACTTCCATTCATAGTCAAACTAGAGAATGGCAATCATTCTTCCCTCTCCTCTATGTACTTAATGCAGCTTATAAAGTAACAGACTATACTGAGAAGCATTGCGGGCAAGACAAGTTAATGTGGCAGCTTCACCTTTGACTTAAACTGATTTTATGCTGTAGTCTGTAATGTACTGCTCCATTTTTAATATTCATTCCTGAAAATCTTAAATGATACGAGATGTCTTTCTGCCTGCTTATTACTCCTTGTTCCTTTGTTTCAATAGATGGATGAAGCATTGTGCACTGCCCTCAGAAGAGGGCTGGAGCCTTTCCATAAGCCCCAGTCTCTTTGGCAGGGACTCATCCTTCAAAGAGCACCTTAGGATGTTGCTGCAGGACTTATGGAGGCCTCCCAGACTTTTTGTGCTTTTTTTGGTTGCCCTACCTTTTGCAACGTGAACAGTGGGGTTTTTGCATGTCTTGCTCGTGTCCTTGGATTTGGCCATGCAATTGCCTCTGATGATCGCTATGGATTTGAGTCCAGTTCCTTCCTGTGATCTATGGTAAACACAAAAGAAATTGAAAGTTTATCTAGGGGTATGGGATGACAAAAACAAAACCAGGAGAGGGTCCAGACCACAGCGCATTCTCCACTCTGCAGTTACTGCCCACAACAGGCTCTTTTACACTGGGGAACTCAGGGTTGTTCATCCCTCTTTAGTTATCCACCTTGTACTCCTCTGTCCTACAGACCTTATTTCAGGGCATCAAGAGTCTTTCAAAAAAACTAAAAGGGGAAGTGCAGGCAAAGGAGAAGGTGCCACATGTCTAGGTGCACCAAAGGCACTGGAATATTCTCTATGGATGATTAGCTTCCCCATTCCAGACCCATGGCTCAGCCCTGTCTTCTGAGCAGAGTGCAAAGCTTTACTTCCTCACTATGGGGAGAACAGAACAGGCTCACTGAAAAGAATGAATTGACTTACACAAGTTGTGGTTATTTCAATTCTTTACTGATCCACTAATGTGATTGTTAAGATCTAAATGACCAGGCTGGCTGCTTGACTTCCTCCCAATCTGAAATAATTTAAAGGCAGATTCATTTTCCCAGTTGTTCCTACAGTATCATGTAAAAAAGTGTCACATAGTGTTTGTTAAATTAACTAACTGCTACTGAAGTGTCACACAACTAGGAGGAGAACAAAATAAACATCAGGTCTAATTATTAATGCTGATTTATTTCACAGCAGCTTGCAGAGGGCGTACTCTGAAGTAGATATTTTTAAGTGTTGAATGCTAGATGAAAGTGTTGGGGTAGCACCTAGTGAAGTTTTGTCAGAGTAAAGTGACTTGGAGCACTGAACAGTCTCCTGCTAGACATTCTCGCTGGTCAACAAGGGACCTTCAGGTGGTGTTATATAACTGGGAATGCCTGTTGCTCGCATGTGACCTTTGAATTATGAGGACAGCTAACAAAATGTCAGTCTTCAGCAGTTGGTGGCTATGTGGATCTGGTACCTAAGGTGGTGAAAAATGGCTTTTTTGAATGGTTTTTCTCTCAAGTGGATGCACTGTATCAAATATTGAAATGCAGTTCTCATGACACCATTTGAATTATGCTCTCTGTAGATAAGCAGCTTTACAGCTTTTTTTTTCTCTGCATTCACTTACACAAATTAGACCAGCAGGGGAGGCTGCCAAAGAAGAAAAAGGGCTAGAATGAGCTAGCTATTTCTCTGTGCGTAGGTCATTTTACAGTCTGTCAGCTATCCACTTCCATCCAAGCAATTGTTCAAACTCTGTTTCTGAGGCACGATAATAGTTATATTACAATTTTGAAATTGCCAGGTTGTATCTGGTAGCAGGAACTTATAATGTGTAGGGATCACAAATAACAACAACTTAAAGGTAAATTCTATGGACACCATCCCACCCCGCCAATTACTTTGTCCTATTCTTCAACCAAAAAAAGTTGGGGAGGAGTGGGTTGGATGTTGTTTAATTAAAGAATAACCAATGTTTCTTCTTGGAAAACCAGAATAACAAAGTTGCTCCTGCATCAATAATTGCATATGTAATTGGAATTTTTGTACTGAGGCTTTATTAAGTGTCATTATTTGAAAAAGGTTCATGGCGTGAACTTCTTTTACCACTAGAGGCACAAGCTGAAAGTTAGAAACTTACAGTATTTGTCACTTACACAGTGGGAATGCTTTCACCAGGGAGTAAACAAGTTACAAGCTTCATTTAACTTGCAGACTGCAAGAGCCTGAAGCAGAAATACATACTGAACTATAAAGTTCTTGAGCTATTCATTTCAGCTGGAATTGGAGTAAAAATGTGTTGTTATTAATCTGATTCTTCTAATTCTCTGCAGAGGTTATATCTTCCAGTGACATTACACCAGGCAACATCATTGCCATCTTAGGAAGGCAAATCAAGTTCCTCGAGCACCAGGTCTTTTAGCCAGAGAAAAGCCATGCTTCTACCTTAGTAAAGTTTTCTTTACCTGGTCAGTTAGAGCTGCAAAAATAGGATTGAAGGATCACAAGGGAAACCCCACTGTGGGTCCACAAGTGGACTAGTGCCAACCAATATAGATGACCAAGAGCTGGAAAGCTGCATCATGTGAGAGGCATGAACTTAAACTTGCTGCCAATATTTGGAGTGCTCAAATGACTGGGCCGAGACCATTCTCTGCAAAGGTAGTATGTTTGCTACTGCCTGCCCTCCGTTTTATCCACCACAGGAACTCTCATCTACAGGGATAATTTACTCCCATTTTGAGAAAAAAATATATTTATTGTCAAAAGAGCAATATTTTGCAAGGTTGATAATTTCCTTTGTTTCCCCAATATTCAAACAAATCACAGAATCATAGGATCCTGTTCAGACTGGTGGGGACCTGGGGAGGTCTCCAGTCACAGCCCCTGCCCAGAGCAGGCTCAGCCATGGGCTAGGACTGGGCTGCTCAGGGCTTCACCCAGCTGGGGCATGGAACCCCCCAGGGTGGAGAAGGCCTAACCTCCCTGGGCCCCTTCCTCACTGGTGGCCTGTGCTCATGGGGAAAAGGCTTCTTATTTCCAGACTGAGCCTCTCATGTTTCAGCTTGTGCTGCTGCCTGTGACCCTCCCACCACGTACTGCTGTGAAAAGTCCAGCCGAGCCTCCTCCATCCCCTCCTGCTGGTGCCCAGGATGCTGGCGCCCAGGATGCTGGCGGGTGCCCCCAGAGCTGTCTCTTCTCCCAGCTGAACCAGCCCTGGTCCCACGCCTCTCCTCCCAGGCCAAGGGCTCTAGCCTGGGACCATTTTGCTGGCTGTTTGCTGAATTTGGCCATGTTTATCAACACCCTCTGTTGGAAGCCCAAGACCAGATGCAGTGTCCAGATGTAATATGAGCATTGAGCAGAGGGGACAGTCCCTGCCCTCCCCTGGCTTTCTGGGCCATGTCCTGCTCAAACCACCACCACCACAGGCACTGCTAGCCCTTGTTGCTGCCTGGCCCCAGTCTGCATCCTTGCAGGGCTCTGCCTTCTCAGGGCAGGGCTTGGCCTTTGCCCTTGCTGAATTTCATTGGGTACCTGTCAGCCCCTTCCTCCCACCTGTGCAAGTTCACCAGACAGCAGCTCTGCCTTTGAGTGTATTCAGTGGTTTTGCCCCTGCCACCTGTTTGGCGTGCTCTACAAACTTGATGACCATGTCCTCCATGTGCTTCTCAGGGTTTCTGATAAAGATGTTCAATAGAACTCATCCCAGGATAGTACCTATGGTACCCCACTTGTTAACCACCTGCAGGCAGAGCACAACCCTCAGAGCCCATGTATCCAACCAGTTTTTACCCATCTAGTTGTCTGCCCATGCAGGCTGTAATGTCGCAATTTGAACAGAAGAATACCATGAAAGACAGTGTTGAAAGTCTAAAGGCAAGCAGGTTGGTAGGGCATGATCAGCCCTTGGTAACTCTATGCAGACTGTTTCTGATGTGTCCATCAGTGTGTGTGGAGTTGCTTAATATGATTGAATACATCCATCAAATTTTACCGCTGTGGTATCAGTACCTTGGCATGGGGGGAGGAGTACATAAAGCCCAAATAAAGAACACCAAAACTTTTCCTTAACTGCCCCTCACCAAAGTTACTTATATTTCTAAGTCTCCATGAGGCACAGACTTCTAAGCACCTTTACAATCCAGGCCTGAGGGGAATAAACCACCTCTTAAAGTACACACTCTATTACTGAGTTCATGAGCTAAAAACTGCAGCCACAATTCATTGTGCAACTACCAAACCACAGGGTAACTTTCTTGAATTAGAAAGTCTAAGTCTTAATTTAAATGGACAGGTGAGTTTTTATATATTTAAGAGCCAAAAAAAAAGGAATAAGCAGTAAGTTGTCCAAACAAAAGCACCACTTCTTACTTGCACACATCCGCAAAAGGGACCTTATAGCAGGCAGCACTGCTTCTAGATTGTTATGGTGTTTGCTGTATTCAATGATCAGCCTTTCCAAGAGACCTTTCAACAATAAATATTTTCCACTGGAGGGAAACAACTGTTCTGAATGTTAAGTTAATCCTTTCCAGTTGCTATGCAACTATTTGAGCTTTAAATCTATGCACTGACAGTAGAGTAAAACATTTCCAGTTCCATGTATTTTAAAGTTTGACTCCAAGAAAGCATGTTTAGGGCAGGTGGGAAAAAGGACCTGAAAACTGCCTAGTTTTTCTACAGAGGACATCTCCACAGCAAAAAAAAAAAATTTCTACTAAGTATTTATTTCTACTGGTCATTTGTCTTGATTTAGTGCTTAGTGTTTCCTATGTTCAAGCAATTCATTATAGACCAAAGAGGGTCTTACTTAACAGTCTTCAGTAGTCCGTTCAGGTTGGTGCTTGTTTCCCCCTCCCCCACCATGTATGATATGAAGCATTTTCCTTTGCTTGACAGAGTTGTAACTGTCCTGACCAGGGCTGTGCAAGGGCAAATTAAGACCATCATCCTTTCCACAGGCAGTCTTTATTTTGGATGTTCGGGAGCTTAGATATTCAGCAGCATAACTGTGATCTCACAGACTCTATGTCCCTTCCATGCTCTTAAGATTTTTTCATTTAATATGGGCAAATTGTGAAGCTTTTTCAGGAGGAAAAAAGTGAAAACCAGCAAACCAGGAATGTATTAAGTTGGCTTCTGCACTTCTCTTCAAGCACCTTCTTCCAATAAGTGACAATAACAACCATTGGTGTGAGCCAGCTCAGAGGAGGAATACGAGCATGTTTCTTCACAGACATACAGTGGCATATCTACAGAAAGTACTGGCAGGCCTTCACTTGCATCCAAGGTTATGGAGTGAAGAGTCCTTCTGTAGCTGTATGCTTTTTTCCTTTTTCTAAGTTCTCCCATCCTATTTCTTCCAGCTGAGTCCTTGTCTCTGTCCCTTTTCCCTAATCTAGCAAGGTTCAGCACTTACATAAAAATAGATAAATTGATTGTCACTGTTCCAGTAAAGATCTGATGGGGCGGGGGGGAAGGTATTTCCATTAAAAATGTAAGCAAATACAAGCTGGTTTGGGAAAAGGCACACTGCAGCTATCTGTAGAGAAATGAGGTGCAGAAGGGGAAGAAGTGAATCACATGAGCAACTTCAATTCCCTTTATGTTCATTTTCCTCTGTTTTTGCTGGCATTATAGATATTTTACATTATTGCTTAAAGGCAGATCAAATAGGAGGCAGAAAAGAATGTGGAAGGAGAGGGAGAGTATTAACAGAAATTTGAATATTTGTAAGGGAGAGAAAAAGCCAGTTTGAAAACTAGCTTTGCACTCACGCTTGCTAGCAGACACTAAACAAAAATAGGCAGTACTGAGAACCAGAGGGCTTTACATTCAGCAGGGAAACAAAAGTTATGCCACTACCTTGAATAGTACTTTGATAAGCAACTAAAGCCATATTTAAGTATTTATTAGCAGCAAGATCTTCAAAAGGAATACAAAGCCATCTTAACAGTGAAACCTGATCAAACAGGTTATTAATGTCCCATTGCTCTGGGAGCCCATGAGACTGCAGCAGAGGAGCTGCGACAAGGATGATCTCTGAGAATTCATTTAGTGGCCACCAGCACAGCCACAGGCTGCTGCTGCTGCAGGAGTGCTCAGTACAGCTATACCACCTTCATTAGACGCCAGAAGAGCCACATGACAGAGCAATAAAACAGAGTCAAACACTTGCAGATGGCAGGAGAAAAAAAATTGTTCAAAGATAGTAAGGCATTTGTCTGTGCAAGTTGGATCTGTTTTTACAGAAGGAATCCCTGACTACTCTCCAAGCCTGCTGTGGAAATAAACAACAATTTCATAATACAAAAATAAAGAGAGGCAGGGCAGAATAAACCTAGTGAGATTAAGAGCCAAACAATATTTGCAACTAAGTACAGGCCATCTCATGTCATCTCTTGCTACTGCCTGATGTTCCCCACTCCTCCTCCCTCCTGCTATTTGAAGGCATAGAATTTTTATCTGGTAAAGTGTTAAGTCTCCTATAGACTACAGAAACTACTTTTGTGTGCCAAGGTACTATTCTGACAACTTTGTTCAGCACATTGGACTAAAGTCAGAAAACAAGTTTGCAGAGCCCACAGTTTCTGCAAGAACTAACTTAGGTTCCCAAAATAGATTTAAGTTGCTACTTCAACTGAAAGTTAACCTCAGGAAGAAGCGTCTTTATTGGTCTACTCCGTATGCCGTTTGGTATGATGCTGGTGACAGCAATGAACTTTAGCAAAAAAGTAGGGCTGTTGATCTTCTCTACGAAGATTAAAAAGGCAGAGCATTTTCCCTGTATTTAGCTGCCATACAAATTTATTACCAACAAGCTGACTGAGAATTATGTTTTGGGCTTTGTCACATTTTAACACAAATACTTAGTAGTATGCTGAGTTAGACACCTAACTGAAAAAGTTTAATTCTATCCAATAACTGATACGAAAGGCACTTTATCCCAGGAAGTACTCAGCAAAATAGATATAGTATTATTGGCCAGAAACTTTAGAGGTCTCCTTATGTTCTAATATTTGCAAGGCATTTTAGTCCACATGCATTTCAGATACTGAAAATGTCTACAGACAGACAAGAGTTGCCAGGGATAGCTGGCTAGAAGCTTCAACTCCCCAAAGAGTAGTGAGCTTGCTAGAAACAACTTATTTTAAATCTGCAGAAGTTGGCAGCTGTCCTCATCTGTCAAGAAAGGAGTCCACAACACACAGAAGACCATTATAGAGCAGACCCCAGCTGTAACTGCAATAAGAACAGGCATTAGAACCAAACCCAGGAACTGATCCAAGGTCTGACTTGATGATTTTTATTGTTACTATTTTAGAGACATGATTGATTAAGAATGATTTAACAAGTCACCACTAAAGCATAGCCAGGAGATTTTAGCTTCTTCCAAACTGTGTCTTGTTCCTGCATCCAATCACAAGTAATTTCTTCTTCACCTTGAAGGGGGAAGGATTGCCAACAGTGAAGTAGCACCTCCTGCTACAGTAGTTATGGGATGGCAATTACAGGCCAAGATCCTGTAGTGTCAGGGAAGAACCCACAACTTTATTCTGGAAAAATAATTTGTCATTAAGGAAACTACTAATGGCTACAGAAGCCACCTTTTACTCAGTTGGAGACTGCCAAGTAGTTACACCATAAAGATCAAAGACTTCCTCTTTCTTTACTCCAGACTTGATCACAGAGTAAAATGCCTCAAGACCACAGAAGCTGCAAGTTAATTCAGTCTCCATCCTTCTCTATTGCATGAATGAACTATACATGTACAGTGGATAAGGAACATACTCAGTGCTACTAAAATTAGCACTCTAGTATGGTACTAAACAGTTATCATCAAGATGAATATCACCTTCCCAGACCCAGAACAGTTGTACAATTTATTTTTCTCTCCTACAGTCACCCAAGAGAAAGGCTCTAGCACTTCAAGTGATCACTATCTTAGAGCCATTACAATGAATTGAGTTCCCACAGGGAAGGGGACACTAACTCATTGATGCTTATTGCAGGGGACTTCTGTCATTACACATGTAGCAACAGGGGCTTTTGAGCACCAAGACTCCAGGAGCAGGCTGCCATGATTAGCTGCCAGGTCACAGCTCTGCTATTCCTTTGTACAGGTGTAGCACCTACCAAGGTCCAACCTGGACGGGCATTGTCGTGAGGAATAACTGCTAACAGCTTGACACCACTGTGAACTTGTGTATAACATCCTTTGCAAGGACCTTACACTTACCTGGCAGACAATGCTTTGACCTGTCTCCACATAGCATCTCTGTCAATGCTCTCTCTTAAGAGCTTACAATAGTAGTTGAGTATTTTTAGCCACTGTCAATCCTAACTTGGGAGTCCAGCTGGACTCCTGTGAAAGGAGACCCATTCAGTCCAGTACCCTGCAGAGTATTACTCTCTAGTACAAACCTCAGTAACCTGGTAGGTCAGTACTGTCTTAGCAGTTTAGGGTACTGCTGATGTAACTTAAAAAAATACTTCCATGTTCTGGCTGGCAGTAGTAGTGTAGCCCACTAAAGTTTCCAACTTGGAGATACTCTGTTTTACTTCAGTGCTAACATAGTAATGGAGACCAACACTTTAACTGCTTTTTTTTTTTTTATTTTTTCCCTCCTCTGCATTTCAGATTTACAATGGTTTCTTTAAGAGCATCCATACCTGTATACCACTAAGAGGTAACAGACAAGATGTT
Organism: Morus bassanus; assembly: GCA_031468815.1. Taxonomy (NCBI): domain Eukaryota; kingdom Metazoa; phylum Chordata; class Aves; order Suliformes; family Sulidae; genus Morus; species Morus bassanus. The sequence continues at coordinate 57,130,470 of CM062600.1, forward strand.
TCAATCATACATAGAAAATTACTTATGTTTACAAATTTTTGGCAATCATAGTAACCCGTTTTTTCCTATTGCCATTGCCCCAATTATTGAAAAAGACAGTGTACAATAATTTATATTTGAAGTATTTCAAAGTGCTTCATAGTGATTTTCCAAGAATAATATTTACAAGTGGCCTATACACATATGTACAGGTGTTACAAGTTGTGGCTGGAATATGGCTTTCTATGGAAAGTGCTTTATATTTGGTCAGTGGTGTTGCTAACTGACCAATCCAAGGGTTACTGATAAAACGGTAACCACTAAAAGCTGAATTGTTGTGGACAGGTATTTACAGAGTTTGTTGTTAAGCTGTATAAAATAGCTATTTACATTAAGTGTTCCATACATACAGAAAGTATCTTCTTTCTTCCAAGAATGGAGGAAGTCTTTCAGCCACAAACCTGGTTACTATCCCCAAAGAGTAAAACACAAGTAAACCGGAATTGATTGCTGATCCAGTGCGCACTCACACCATATCATCTTCTGTGCTTACAACAGATATCTGTAAAAAATAAGTATAAGTTAGCTACAATTGTGCTAATAAAAGATATAAAACAATGTGTATCAGCATTAAATGGCAGTTTTAAACAGGCTAACTCTGCAGGCTAGTGACCATATCCAGCACTGATTACTCAATCCCAGGTCTAGGACAGTAGTTGCCTACTACAAATTTAACCTTGATTGAAAGGACAAGTTATCAGCTGATTCAACCCAGTGGTTTGGCTGCAGCCAGCAGCTTTCAAGAGCAGAGAGACTTCTCTTAAACTGAAGTCACATATCATTTGGCAGTCTTTATGCCTACTCTGAGATTTAACCTGGAGCCTCGGAAATGTCAATAGGTTTACTTACTGCAGGGTAGGTGTGTCCTACTGAGCCGCTATGTCTTCCAATATCAATTGTGAGGTCCTCTTCTGTAGTTTTCAGGTAGACTGGATTATCAAAATTCATGCTCTTCATGTTCTTGTGCTGCCAGTTACGCCACATGAAGTAGGCAGCCACTGCAGCCATCACCAGCAATACTTTAGGGAGAAAAACAGATTGCAAGTATGGAGTAGGGTCAAGTCAAGCTCCTGACAAGAGTGGCTTGTCCCACCACAAGGGGTCCCAAAGACTGGTGAATGCTGTACTCACAGACAGGAAGAACAGTCCAAGCTGCTGATGTTCCTCCAGCTGCAGCTACTTCAGATGTTGTACCACTGATGTTGAATCCTGCACAAGAATTTGAAGTAGTAAGCTTGCTTACAGACAGGCTGGCAGACTTTGTCAGATGCAAGCACTTCCCAAGCCCAGAAGCTGCTATCATATATTAGCTCTTATGTTAACACACTGCAAGAACAGCCTAACAGGCTTCATCCTGTATTAGTAGAAAGCTTTTTTTATTGCTTGCCTTCTCTGAGCACTCCTGGGATTTCATGGAACCTATAGGTTCCACACTGTCGTAAGTGAATTACTTCTGTTTATCACATGCTCCAGCTGTTGTAATTGTACTACACACATGACCTGGCCTGTGTTCTCTACTTGCATGCAAAGGAGAAAACTTCAAGTAGGCTAGTGGGTCAGTTTGTATTTGATTTCTCTAAGGTTTAGCAGTCTGGGTTATTGGGACCAGTACCTCCAGGAACTAGTCCAACTGTTGGAGATTTTTCTGTTGTGCTGGTATCTTTAGCCTCAGTGTAAGCCACAGTTGTTCCAGTACCTGAAACTAATTATAGATCAAGAACCCAGTTAATCCTGAAGTTCTGCAATGGCTTAGCTATGACAGCCATGGTAGTGAATGTTTAGCAGATGGCAGAATGATCATGCAGCTTGTTAGCTTTATTGGAAACACTGACATTAGTTATTTCACTAGCACACCCTCAGCTGGGGGGTTTTGATCAAAAGTAATTCCAAGAGCAAGGCTAGACGGTTAATCTGACATGAATTACACGTATTTGAAGTCATGATAACAGTAATCCACCCCATCCCTCACTTCAGGTTTTCCGAGTCAGATTTTAGTTCCACAAGTTTACTGGTTAGGTACAGTTCTTGATACCTATAGCAACCCTTTAGAGCAGCCAACTGAGGACAGCATCCTTGCATGCAGTGCTCTAACTGTGGCAGTCAGAACAAAGATGCAATGTAGTATAGTAAGTGGCACCTTGGAATTTCTAGTTCCGCTCCACTGGTCAAACAATCCTGCCATACAGTCTGTGCTCAGGGTAATAGCAGCAGCACATTTGTTTGGACCATGAAAGGAGGTCCAAACAAGTTTACTTGGCCAGCAAGATTAGCCTATCAGCTTTTCAACACTATGTATTTATACACCATAAAGCCATGTTAGTTTATATCCCTTGTTTTATAAGAAAGGGGCTCCGTATGTTTTGTGCATGTGCTTGCTGTCTGGAGAAAGCCATGGAGGTAAGAGGTCTTGTTGCAAATGATGATGATGCAGAAGCCAAGCATGGACTTTGAACAGCACCTGCAGACCTTGAGGGCCAGCTTAATTCATGCTAAAAGACCACCATCTCCAAGATTAATTACATCAGACTATCTCACACAAAGCCGTCAGCCTGTACTGCCATATTTGCCTCCAACAGGTTCAATACCCCTACTCCTTCCCCATCCATCCTGGAAAAGATTTCCATCATGTTACCATACCTGCACACATCAGACCATCCTCCTGCAAGAAGTATCCAAAAGGACATGCACAGGTGTACTTTGGAGAGCGTTCATTTATCTGAGGAGCAGGCAGGCACAGGTAGCTACAGCCTCCATTTGCCACGTTCTCTTCACACCAGTTCCTGCCTGTTGGTACAGCAATTGACAGGAGTGAGCCTTGGTACTCCAAGAGTACAGCATAATTATTTGCTCAATAATTGCTCTAGTGGAGTTACTTGTCTCTGCAGGTTTTAGATTTGTACCTGCTCTGCCTAAGAGCAAGCAATTGCAAGTAGAGATTCTCTCAACCCCAGCAGGGGTGCCTATGTTAGAAGCTCCAAACACCCTAAATAGAAGTGAAGTAAACAGCTATACAGGGGAGGGATACCACCCGCCACCACCCAAGCAGGGCAGGCTTCTTACAAGTATACACTGACATAACTATAAACTGTATTAGAGTTACCTGAAGGCTGAACAAGTTCATGATACACAATGATGTCCTGTGCATCATTGAGGTTGTTCACAAGGGTAATCAATTCAGTTCCAGTGAATTTGTTGGCACCGTAGACTGCCTCATTCTCTCCATCAATCCAGTACACGCGATCCTAGAATGGAGTCATTGCATCTCATTACCTCCGTGTTGCTATCAGAACCAGAATTGCTAGCCATGTACTAACAAGAAGCGGATTTTTGACAATTACTACAGGAAGTCATTCTTACTTCAAATATTGTTAGAGCAAGAGGATGAGGAAGGAACATATGAGACTTCAGCACAATTCTACGGTCCTGGCCATTCAAGTCCACACTTGACAGCATATGTAGTTTAGAATCAAGCCAGTACAGGCGGCTTTTCACAAGATCTAGGAGGAAAAAACCAAACATTTACTATCTACATGGAGAAAATCTCCAAAAAGGCTCCTGCAAAAGTCAAAACCACCACAGGTTCAAGAATAGTTGCAGTGTTGCCCTAGTTTCTTACCATACCAGGATGCAGAAGGCTGCTGCAGTGCTGCCTATGTGGCCTGTGCCTCAACTATAGTAGAGAGCAGTGCAAGAAGAGTTACCATTTCAGTATCTGAGAAGCGCTAACTGTGCCTGTTGCAGTGTCACCAGGCATGCAGTAACTTCCCATTCTCAGAAGCTGAAAATAGTCCTCTGAAGGATGACCTTGGCTTTTGTAGCAAACAAATTGCTAAAGCTCCAGAATACCTCTGGCACAGAGACAAATTCAACATACCTAGAGCAATTCCATTAGGCCATTGGATTTCTGTTGTCACAAGCTGCTGTCTGTCAAATCCATTCATTCCTGCTTTTTCAATTTTTGCTGGCTCACCCCAGTCTGACCAGTACATAAAGCTGTGAAGCAGAATTTATGTTGTATGATGCACTATAGTACTGTTTAGTATCACTCTTAATTATGACCAATAACTAACAAAGGCTACCTAAGTCAGTTATCAGGACATGGAGTAGCTGGTGGTCTGCTCTTTTAAGAGAGCCAGGACAAATACTCACCCAGAGAGAGGATCTACAGCAATAGAAGCTGGCTCTTTCAGCTCAGAGAGAAACAAAACCTTTCTTTTTGTGCCATCTAGGCTAGCCACTGAAATTGTCTTTGCAGTTGAGTCGGACCAGTAGATGTTCTTATAAACCCAGTCCACAGCAATTCCTGCAGGGCTGTGTACGTTGTTCAGGATTCTGACGTGTCTTCCAACTTTATCACGGGTATCAACAGAGGCACTGGAAGACAAGAATTACTTGCTTTCAAACTCCTTCCTCCACAAATACTACCACTTGGCATTACTCAGCAAATACTGCACACAGATCTCAGGCAGCCAATGTAAAAATGCACTTGTGACATTCCACAGAGTGCCTTTTGTACAATTGTAGCAGCAGTTACTAGGAAGCTCAATAGGCACACACATTGCTAGTTGCGGGAACTTGCATCTACTGTACTTTGGCTCTAGGACATGAGGAATCTAGTTCTCATCACCAGAACTTAGAGAAGTATCTGGGGTAAAATGTGAGATGGTTTAGGGGAGCACACTAGGGTTCAGAAGGTGAGTCCATTTACCTGAAGATTGCTTTTTGGCTGAAGTCAGCCCAGTAAAGCTTTTGCTCAGCAATATCGGCATCTAGAGCTACGGTGTTTCTTAGCTGCTCTACTAGCTGGATGTATTCTTTCCTCTCAAGGCCAATCTTCCTGATATCCCGGCGGTTGGTGAAAATTAGACATGGTTCTTTTCCTATGAAAAGAGCATGTTATCTGTACTTCTAGATATTCATTCACACACTGTTCTTAGGACAAGTTTTAAGAGTCATCATGTTACCATCCACTAGCAAGCAAATGCTGACAGAGGTCTTGGCTGTACCAGACCTCACCCTCCGCAACTTGATGGGGAGGGTCCTCCTGCCCAGGGAGGAGACACAAGCAGTTTATATCAGGCAGCTTTAAGTACTGTATCATGGTATCATTCAAAGTGTTAGGAGTGTTCAGGTCTGAACAAGTTATATTGATAACAGCACAGCAACTAGTGCCAAAACCACAGTAGCATAAACAGTACATCACTTGCTACCTCATTTTAAAATGGAGATATAGAAGTTTTTATGCCAACTCACCCACTGCCTTGCACACCCCAGTAGCAAGATCCATCTGATAGCCACGGCTACATTCACATTTGTAGCCCCCTTTCAGGTTGATACAGATTTGACTACAGATACCAGGATTCTGGCATTCATCAATATCTGTAAAGAAAACAATTTAATTTGTTCTCATCTCCAATACCATCAGTATGGTCCACGTTAACCTACTTGATACTTGCCTCCACAGGTTCTCCTGTCTATAAGCTCAAACCCAGCTGGACAGTCACATTCATAGCCAATAATGAGATCTCTGCAGATATGAGAGCATCCACCATTGTTCACCAGACATTCATTTATGTCTAGAAGAGAAGAATTGGCCACTTCTGAGACAGCACATACATTTAGTCTTAGTCATGGACTGCTATACCAGATACCCATCCATTTTCTAACGATGCCTGCCACATCTGATAAACCACTCTGGCACCTGAAGTCACGTGTAAGATACCCTCTTCAAATTTTTATTTGCTCAACTGTCAGCTATGTCACTTGTGTTACAAGTTGGCAGCAGCAGACAAAGATTGAGGCTCCTGGAAATTTCAGAGTTTCTAATGCCTTCAAGTGCCTTCTGGCCATAGAGAAATCATCCAACAGCCAGTTTGGCTAGGATAAAACTAGCCTATTGTCTTGGTTGTTTGTTTGCCAACTAAGTGCAGATGGGCATTCCAGACTGACATCTAACAGCTCAGAGGCTGTATGCAAGAACGACTAGTGGTCAGCGTTGTGTAATGAGTTTGTTCACTTACTACACTCCTTGAGGGGCTCATCACTCCAGTCCTTGCAGTCTCTCTGCTGGTTACACACTTTATTGACATCTATGCATTCTCCACTTCTGCACTTGAATTTGCCAGGTCCAGAGCACTGAATAACTGAGATAATGAAGATTGTGAAGGCAACTACCAACTTCAAGAGATATTCTGCAAAGAGTTTATTCTTGCTTAGTTCCACACTTACTATTGTTACAACTTGCTTCATCAGTGCCATCCAGACAGTCTCTCACACCATTGCACTGCCTACTCCCATGGATGCAGTTCCCGTCTTCACATCTGAACTGGTCTGGTCTGCAGGTCCGAGAAGCTGAGGACACAGCCATTACAGACTTAAACTCCCAAGGTCTTCTGAAGGAAAGAAAATAAAACAGGAGCCAAGCAGCACCTCCTAGAAAAGGACCAAGTTAACTTACGGCAGTTGATTTCATCACTTCCATCCTTGCAGTCAGGATCTCCATCACAGCGCCACTTTTTGTGGATACATTCACCTGAGCCACATTGCACCTCACTGGCAGAGCACTTCACAGGAGGTGCAGGCTGGTGGCCACATTGCTCTGGAGATTCATCTGAGTTGTCAGAGCAGTCAGCAGCATCATCACACACCCAAATGATGGGGATGCAAGTGGAGCTCTTGCACTGGAACTCATGAACTCCACAGGTAGGAGGTGCACACTCCAGCTCATCACTGCCGTCACTGCAGTCATCTTGACCATTGCAGACAAAGCTCTTGGAAATACACTGCCCACTGCTGCATGTGAACTCTGCTGTACTACAAGTCACATTGCCTGGAGTAACAGGAGTAAGAGATTAGCAGGTTATCACAAGAAGGCAGACTTTTGTATGAAGGTGTTTTGCTTTGCAGGTTCTTCATCAGCTGTTAGCTGACAGATCAGCATCCTGTATAAGGCTCTAGGAGAACCTAACTGACCGCACACAGGACACTTGGGCCCCAAACAGACTGTCCTTGCCTTTGGATGTTATGTGCGAGAGGCATCAATTTGGAGTTACTGAGTGAAAATAACCTCCTTCTGAAGCAGCTAGGCTGTTCTGCTTCAGAGTGCAAGCCTTTCGGAAAACAGGCTTAAACCCTGTGAACCAGAGACAGAAGGTAAGAGAATTGCTAACTCTAGAGTACAGACTAAGATTAAAGTTGCCAGATGGTCAGCATGCACTGTAGTTTGAAATTGAAGTGTTTTGTCCTGGTCCCCAGGACAGCAGTGGCCCATTTGCCTGGACTACTGCGGAGTAACAGATTAAGATCTTGCACCAGTTGATCCTGTGGTATTAAGGACACCCACACAACTTACATCAGTAGAAGTTATGCTGGTTTAATAGCAATGTAGCTAGCAGCTCAGTATGCCTAGGCTGATAGTTTTATCAGCTTCATTAGAAATGCTGTCTGTAGATTTACTTGTCAGAGTAAGGCACTTGCTTGCTGAGTAAGGCAGCAACTCCACACACACATAGCAGAAGTCTGGAGATCTGTGTCTCATTAGCCCATCCTGGTAAGGTGGCTCTGATGGAAGCCAGTGCTGTAGCGTTGGTTACAGTACATTCGTCTCAGGACACCTCAGACAACTCATATGTATGCAAGTTCATCAGAACAAGCCAGGTATGCTGCACTCTAATGCTGGCAGTGGCAGCTTCACTTGCCTACTGGCCTAAAGTTGCCTCTAACACCTGAATCTAGCTTCCCAAGTCTGCACTTTCAGACAAACACACAGAATACTCCAGGATAGGGCTATAAAACAGATCAGCTGTGCCCTTGGCCACAAGTCACTACATTTTTAGAAGACCATTTGTTAATGTAAACAGCAACTAGAGTTACCTGTTGAGGAACTCTGCAGAGAACAAGTTCTGATGGTTTGCCTGACATGTGACTAAGCCTCTGGTCTCTGGCTAATTTTGGCAATAGCCAAAGACAGGTGTTGAATAGCTTATATTGCTGTAGTTCTTAGCTTAGCAGGATAGAGGAGTGTTAGAACAAGTCTGCTTTGTTAAGCGGGCTGCAATACAAGATGAATGTAGGTTTAAGGAGATATTGATACTATGAGAAATGTATCTTCCCAGGTATACTGCCCAGCTAGCTCCTTTCCAGACAAGTCAATTTCAAATAGAGTTATGCAGCCACTGTTTCTTCCCTTACCGCAATTCTCTTCATCTTCTCCACTGTCACAGTCTTTTTCACCATCACATTTCCAGGACACTGGGATACACTGGGTTGACTGAGGACCACAGCTGATTTCATTTACCCGGCATGTTCTCATATCTATTGAAAAAAGTTTAAGTTCAATTTAAGAGCTACTGATCGTGGGTTTTAGCAGTTGAGACTGAAAGGCTTCAGCTCTGGACAAAGTTGCAGTTATTTAGATGCCAGCATCCATCTAAGTTGATGGTTCCGTCTTGGAAGACGTTACACTAGTTTGTAGTGTTCAGTAAAAAAGATGTTTCCAGCTCCTAATAGATTAGTATTTTAAGAATATCTCTGTAGTGGTAGTTTTGTGCTTGCACACCAGTTATACTGTAGAAGCTTGAGCTATAACACGTAGTAGTAGGCAGGAGTAACGACAAAGTGCAGTAGGACTTGGGGCTGAAGTATTCCTCAGTGTGGATCCTATTGATACAGAGAAATGAAGCTTCACGGATCTATATTCCTTGATTAGTTACCACACTTAAGAGTGGGGTTGTCAAGGCTCTGCACTTCTGCTTCCCACCCCACAACATGTATTCAGTCACTCTGTTTCTACACTAGCTCTGGTTATCTTGCAAAGTAGTTGTCTTGGAGATAAGTGATCACTTGATGAACAAGCCACAGTAACGGTCAAGCCTGCCATGTTGTGCTTGCTGCTTCTGACTGTCAGTAAAGCCTTGTACCTGCTATCTGTTACCAGGTACAAGTGCAGAGTCCCCACTCAGTTCTGCAACTTCTTAAGTAGTAAAAAGTCTTGTCAAAACCCCGATGTGGCCAAAGCCAAGCTAGCACTTAGGAAGGTGCTCTCCAAGACAAGTTCATCCTTCCTTTAGGAGGAGAGCTGGGCTGCAAGCAGGCAAGAAATCAAAACACTACTCCCCGCAGGCTTGCCTGTACCGACAAGCCAGGCTCACTTACGGCACAGTTCAGCACTCTCGTCAGACCCATCCTCGCAGTCCGGATCCCCATCACACTGCCATCTGTTAGGGACACACTGACCACTGATGCACACAAAATCTGATTCAGCACATGTCTTCTTCACTGCAAGTGAGAAGGACAGCCACTTGTTTAGAGACCAGAGCTTAGCTTGTTTGCTGCAGCTAGAGATAAGCTGCCTTGCTCTAGGAAAGGGATGCAATAGTCTTAGTTCTTGGATGTCTGGTGTTGTCATCCTCCACCAGTCCAATGACAGCAGTGTTTAACACTTCCTAGAGAGCTATGCTGTGCACATAGAAACATTTGTCTTCCTGTAAGCAGGCACTGAAGGACTGCTGTTGTCAAGGGAGACTATACCACTAGAATAGCTGCTGCTTTGAACACACTTGAGTTAAAATAAAGTCTATTGATATTAATATTCAGATTTTGAACTCTGAGTTTATTATCAAGGCATTTGATTTGTCATTACAGAAGCATGGTGCTATGTAACCCTAAGGTAACAGTTTAGGTCTGCTTGAGCAGACTGGCAGTTCAACCACACCAGTGTTCAATATTGAGTCTCTTTTGCCTCATCTCTAAGTACATCCAGTCATCCATCTTGGCCTCTATGTCTGCTTAAAGCAAGAGCTGGCAGCCAAAACTAGACTTAGTGTTTATAGGAGACTCAGCAGAATCTCTTTCACAAATAAAACAGGGTATTTAACCATGGAATAGCCAACAGCTACGTGCTAATAGCAAACAGTTTCTACTACGTCTTCAAGCAACAACTGAGAAAAGGCTTGCATTCTGTTCTTGATAGCCACCACACTTGCAAATAAAGAGTTTTAGTCATGAGCTTTTCTCTCAGTCACCAATTCCAGAAGACTTTCATCGCACTCAGGAAAATTCAACTGCCTGAGATGGATACAAAGCATCAAGATCCTCCCTGAGCTGTTCTAGGGAATTTGTCCTCTACTCTGTATTCTGACTGACAGAAGTGCTGGACAGGATAAGCATCTCTCCAGCTATCCACTGTTAAGCCCTCACTGCCCCCACCTACTACAGAGGTATTATTTATTTTGATTACTTACCACAAGCACTCTCATCACTGCCATCTGAACAGTCTTCATCACCATCACATTTCCAGAGTAAAGGAATACAGCGCCCATTACTACATGGGAATTGGGATTCTTCACATCTTGCTCTTGCACCTTCAATGAAATAAAGGAACCTAAGCCCTGATACTGTTGAGCAATGATTTCTTGCTTTACCCCACTGCTGATCATGATGTTACCCAGCTTAAACAGCATAACATCAGCATGAAACCAGATCCGAGCTCCAAATCTTTGTAGTCACCTTATTCAATCATGAAAGTAGAGCCAGAAACCTTCCTTCACAGTACAAGTGCACAGCTTAAGCACTATGACAGTCCACCTACCAGACAACAGTAAACCAGCGTCAGTGTTCTTCTTACTGAGTTTTCCTTTTCAAGGCAGGGTCAAGTTTACAACGCAGCAGGATGTATGCACACAATGACTTCTGCTGTCTAGCGCCCAGTCTTGCTTTCTCAAAACTCTTCAAACTTTAAGCAAACTGGGTTTAAACTTGACTAATGTGAAGCTGGATTAGTATCTCAGTACTCTGCTGCTAACACATTACAGCAGAATCCCCAAGATGTCTGTAAAGATAGCTTAGATATCTGCTCTGTAGTTGAATAACAAGTTTTCGTGATTTAAGTTACTCCTCAAACAAGGGCACCCAGAGACATTCCTTAGTATACATAAAAAGAAGCATGATTACTTATCTGGATCTTACTTATTAAAGCTAGACCAAGTATAATGCTAAGAGCAAAATAATTTATCACTTCCTTCTAGAATCAAGTCTGTTGTCTCCCAACTGATAACAGTCTTGATTTGTCAGTATGCTTGAGTAAGGTACTGCTTTCTGCATGGTGCTTAGAATTAGAGTGCATTTTCCAGAGTATCTTCAGCTCAAATTGTATGACCCCATCCCTCAAGGGAACCTACTTTGTCTTGAAGCTGTGTTATAACTGTCACTAAAAGCAGCAGCCTGCTTCTTCAGCAGCTAAGCCAGAGCTGTTCCAGGTAATGCATGCAGGCAAGTGTGTAAGCTCACGCATTAGTATTGGCTGCACATGTCTCTTGCATGATGCAAGACTCCTGCTCCTCCTTGGTTTATTGCATCATTTAGTGGAGGTGCTTTGTATTCTAGGGCTCACAAAAGGCATCAAATTTTAGTAGAATGCAAGTAACACTTGTTATTTTATATCTTCTGTGTATGACATGCAAAATGCAAGACCGTTTCCAAGTAGAAGGAAGCTGTTCAGCCATTTCACATTGTATTGGCCAGCCATCAGGCACTAGGCAACAGCAAACCCTGGACAGAGTATCAGCAAGGAAAACACAGGCAGATTTACCTGCTCAGTGTCTCTTGTATATTCAGGCTAGAAGTAAAGGATTTGAAACAGCAGCTTATTGAGCTCTGCTAATGTTTTAGCAGTCTTACTGGTTGAGTAACTCTAGTTAGTTTACTAACTCTAGTGTTAGTAAACACTAACTCACTCGTTAGTGAGAGTAACGCCCTTGTTTCATGGGAACTGTGATCAAAGAGTGCCAAAAACTGAACATCAGCTCTTGCGCTCTATTTCCATTCCTCCTTTCCTTTTCAGGATGGGAGTTACACCAGCATACACTTTCTAATAGCATGGTTTTCTAAAGCTACTACAATTTCGTCAAGAGCTGTCAAACAAGTAGCTTGCCTTGTGCTAGAAGGCACACCCCAGCCAGCTTAGTGAGGGTGCACAACTATCAGCTTGCTCTAAGCCTGACATCACCTTGTTGACCAGCAACCTCTAACAGTGGTAGCCTTCTGCTTGCAAGCCCTGGTCACATGTTTTTCCAATATTACTATACTACTACCTAAAATACGCAATGACTGACTCCTGCTAGTTTTGAGGCATTCTCATGCAGGCTTTCAGAGTGAGAACAGTCAACCTTTCCCAAAATAGCATACTAGAGATATTAGACTAAGCCTGCCACTCAGGAGATCCCAAAATAACTCCACAGTCCTTAGTTACTCTATTTCAAGTTAGAATAACCAGAAAAGGCTTGCTAAGACTACCTAGTACATGGTGACTTGCAAACATAGTATCACTTTGACCAAACACGGCAGGGAAGCTACACACAAGGCTAAATGAAACAGTGACTGCGCTCAGAATAACAGCTGTAACTTTACAATTACAACCCTTAAAACTAGCCATTCCAAGTAGGTATCATTGCTTCTGCAGCTGATACCAAGTGAAATGTCAGAGCAACTACTTTTGTTAGCCCACAAACAAGTGAAGAACTGACAGCACCTAACACCCACACAGGTGCACAAAGGTAAAGGTCATCATCTGTTGCTACTCCTGGAGAAGCCTGTCAAACTCTAAGAGCCAGTTAGAGTGAGCTCCAGTTAAGAAAAAGGTTAGTTCCAGCCAGTAACTAACTCTGGTCCCCTGTCTTACACCAAGCACAGTTCTTCAGTGCCGGGTAACCATTCAGTCGTGACACTACCAGTCTAATCCACTGCTATTTGAAGCAACAGAGTCATACCTCAGTTGCAGCTTCAGTTACTAGACACTTGATTTTTAGATCAGCATCATTTATCCACTAACTCAAAGCTTCTCTTCATGTGCTACTCATACACCAGAAGCACCTTCACACCTTTTCTTCTCCTTCGGATAAGACTTAGGCAAAAGATGTAGAGAACCAGTAACTTCTCAGCCCGTGACTGTTAACACATTATTTTACTATCCCCCAGGTAACTACTTACTAGAAGTTGGCTCAGAAGCAGCAACGTCTGCAGGGTGAAGGAGCACGGTTACAATGACTACCCAAGTTAAACCAGCTTTCTCCATTCCTCTGCTGTCACTGTTTGTCTCAGCCCCTTAAGCAAGTTGTCACATTACTTGTCTGGGCGGCCTCAAGCATGTGACACTTGTGTGCTGTCATTTGACACCAAGTCCCAGAAAAGCTTGCAACACTGATTGGGAAACCTTAGGAAAGCTCATACAGGAACTAACTTAGACTCCCCCCAGACCCTGGCAATTGCAACTACTAGTAGGAGAGAGCTGGTGGGGCCGCTAACTCAAAGTGAGGGAAAAATTAGACTAACTTGGTGGACTAGAGTCGCCCTCCACTGCATATCTCTTGTTATGATTTCTGACTACAGTGGAATAGCAGTTTCAGTACCAGCCAGCTCAGTCCTTCGTACTGCAGCTGCTTAATCATGTCCATTGTAGACCAGATACTGGAGCAATCTACATGACTGGGAATTGAGGAGTGACTAGGCAGACATTTCCCCTCTTCCTCATTGCATGAGGACTGGGTGCAACAATCCCCTGGCTGGGGTCTACCTGACGAACCCAGAGTCTGGACTACTGCACACAGTTAGGACTACAAGGTCCAACTACCTTTAAGCATACTTCGCCAACACATCCACAATCTGACACTTAGGCATGCTCCAGGGCACTAGTCTCAAGATTAAGAGCCATATAACAACGCAGACATCAATTGCCCACCTCCCACCTAGAAGAGTAGCCTGGACCTCAGTTCCTGAAGGAGAAAAAGAGTCTGCCAATTGATTACTACCTCCACTCAAGAGGAAAAGATTTTTGATTGATCATCCAATTGGCTTAACGTGCAGGTCCCTCTGTCATAGGGGTAACAGCTTCCACACTCGGAGGCAACCCTAGAGCTCGCCACGAGCAGCGCTACGGTTGAGAGCCCAGCCCACAAAAAGGGATCCAGCGCTGGCAAGACGCAGCCTTGCCACCAGGCGGAGATCCCTTATGGTGGTTACCATTGGCCCTGAACTAGAGCCACGCCAATGCTGCTGGATGCCACAAAGCCAAAGTTGCACAGTAGTTTTGACAGCACCTTCAACGCCCTAGGTTTTCCAAGGGCTCCTCTTCCTTCCTCCACGACAAAGCCGCAATCCTCCCCGACCCCCCCCACCCCCCACCCCCCGGTAAGCCCCAGGCACGCAAACCCTCCCCTCGGCACCAGGCATGGCGCTGGAAATCAAACCCCCTCCGCGGCATCCGGGTGGGTGCTGCCGGGGGCCGGGGAAGGGCCGGCGGGGCAGGGGCTCAGGCCCACCCCCACCGGCCCTGCGCGCCGCCCGGGGCCCGGCGGGGAAGGCGGCGCCTCCCCCGAGAAGGGGGGGCGGCGGGGCAGTCCCCGGCAGCAGCGCCCCCCGGCCCCTCTGCGGAGCCCCGCTCCCCCCCCGCCCCCCCCCCCCCGCCCCGGCATGCAGCCCGAGAGACCGGGAAAGGGTGGTGGGAAAAGAAATTACGGCGGGGGTCGGCGGCGGGAGCAGCCGCGGCGGTGCGCGCCCCAGCCCCCCCGGGCCCCGCACTCACCGTCGGCGGCGGCGCGCAGGCAGCTGAGGGCGATCAGCAGGCACAGCGCCCAGCAGCGCGGGACCGCCCGCCACCCCGCACCGCGCGCGGGGCCGCCGCCGGCCCCCGCCGCCCTCGGGTCTCCGCGCTGCCGGTCCGACCGCATCGCCGCGCCGGGGATGGAGGAAGAGACGGGGAGAGGCAGGGCGGGCGGGCAGGCGCGGCGGGTCGCAGCGGCGAGGAGGAGGAGAGGAGGGAGACGGCGACATGCACGGGGGGAGGGTGTCCCCGCGGCGCTCTTATACGAGCCGCCCGGCCGCCCCGCGCGGCCGCTGGTGACTCACGGCGCGGCGCCGGGCCCCGGTTGGCTCGCTAGCGCCGCCCGCCCCCGCTTCCTCCTCCCGGGCACCTGCGGCCGCCGCGGCGCGCCCGCACACCGGCACGGCGCGGCGCGGCTCGGCGCGGTGAGTGGCGCTGCGGCGGGGAGGCGCGGCGCGGTGCCGCGGGCAGAACCCCCCACGCACCCCCCCCCACCCCCCCCACGCCTTCCTTCCGCGGGGCGGGGGGCGGTGCGACCCCGCTGCCAGCCCCGGCACCCCGGGCGGCGGCGAGGGGCAGCCCCGGCGTGGGGGAGCCTTGGCGGCGGAGGGGGCGCGGGGTGGGGGGGTGGGGGGCGGCGGCTTTGTTTTCTCCCGCTTCCCCAAAACGCCGGTTTTCCCCGCCGTCAGCGTTGCGGAGCCCCCCGTCCTGGGCGGCACAGCAAGGCGTGCCGAAATCCGCCTTGCGGGACGGTTTTCTCCAAAGAAGCGTTTCTACCATTTGGTGTGTCGTGTCGTGTCGTGTCGTGTCGTCCCCCCCCGCCCGCCGCCCCCCGCGCCCATGCTTGCGTGCCCGTGGGTTTTTTCCTCCCTCCGCAGCAGAACTTGACTTAAAACGAAGCAGGCGCAGCTCTTGAGAAAGAAAATCACTACTTCTGCATTCTCCGATCGGGGATCGTAGTTAATTAGTAAATGCACAAAATGATATGCCAAAGCAGTGTAATTAGAAGCTTAACCTTTTATTTTAAGGAGGAGAATTGGTAGTTTTATTTCACATCTGTAGCGTTTTGAACATCCAATTATGTCTTGGTGAAATAAAGGAGGAGAAGAAGGGTTGGTAAAATGCAAATTTGGTTTTGTTCATGGCGCTTTTAGAATTTGCAGTTGAGGTTTAGTGATCCTCTGCTTTTTTTCATTTATTTTCGTAGACTTGCTGTGTGCTGTGCTATTGTGTGTGGAGACATAAACCTCAGCAAGCTGCTCGATCCAAAAATGATGAAAAAGCTGGTTGCTGTTTCTTTCCTTGGAAACGAAGTCTTGAATTATTAGCCTAATATTTTAAGTCTTTTTTGGTAATGTGGCTGATTCCTCCAATGAAGCAAGTATCTTTGAGACTCACTCCGTATTTCCTAAATGTCATAACATATTTCTTTATGTGTTATTTGCAGAGTGAAGCCCTTTTTGAATCGCATCCAGTTGTGTCATGACTCCACTAAAGACAAATCATACCACTGCATGAATAACTTCGGAGTGGATTATCTCTTGCAGTTCATGTAACGAACAAGTGTCCAGGTCACCCAAATGGGCAAATAGTTGATGTATCAGAGACTTGTTAAAGAAGTCAAGATTTGATTTCATGTAACTGAAATACATCTGGAAGTGATATTTCTGATATGTGTGTAAATGGGAAGAGAGCAGTTCCTAGTGTTTGCCTCCCTACAGCCCCTCTACCTCATGGCCTCGGGGCAGTGGGAGAAAGACTCTGCTTTCCCAGCCTGCCTGGTATGTGGCATCAGATGCTACAGCATTGTTCTTGCAAACATATGCTGCTTCAAGCAAGAAAAATCTATTGTGTACAAGGGGGTTGACTTGCGTCCTCAGGAAGATGGCTTGGTGTAATTGGTACGCTGAAAACATCGTTCTCCTTGCAGATCTTCAGCATGACGTATTGCCTTCCATCGGGTGCTCACTGTTGCATGGTCTGCTCTGCTTTGGCCTGAACAGGATTTTCACAAATGTCCTGTTATCATTACAGAAATATTTTATAAGCCATACACTGAGTGCAGCAATACACAAGAAGACTCCAGTCATGCAGAAATACAGGGCTTGACATAACTTAGTGTATGGTGGTAGCTGGTTGTCTTCCTTGTTTGTCTATGGAAGATACAGATTTACAGGAGGGAGGAAAAGTAGTCTTTACCCCCTGCACTATTGCTGCTCTGTGAGCACCTGCACCTGGCTTTCTGATGGGGAAGCAACTTTCTCTCTTGGATGTACCTAGCTCTTTGCACACCTGAGGGTTTGGACTCCAAAGCAGAACTTGCTGTAAAATAATTTTTGGCATTTCAACTAAGTTAAAATGCATGAGTAAGTAGGTGCATGAGTCTGATCATCCACAGGCTCTGGTAGAATCTCCAGAAAAGGATATCAGGCAGAAAAGGCCTTTTCTTTCCTTAGCACCATCCTTACAGGAACTCTGTTTAAGAAAAGTGCAAGTAGCCTGCCAGCCCCTACGAGGAGATCTGTGAGATCCACATGAGCTGGGAGCCATCTGCACTGAGGTTTTGTGCCTTTGTGGCAGCCATAGTCTTGCAAAGGCTTGCTTCATGTGGGAATGGGAAGTTGTCTGGGGGGACCAGCAGTGTGGGTAATGAACTGCAGTGTCACTTTGTTCATACACACAAGGATACAAGCCAGAATAGATCTATACAGGAGAACTCGAATAAAACTGTGGATTTCTGTTGGAAATATGCACCCTTAGGAGAATAGTAGCCCTGCTGTGCTAGTGATAACATAGGAGCAAAGCGCCCAGGAGGGACTAAGGTTTAGGAACAGTGCTGAATTTTGCAGGGAATGTGAGCTGGCTTTTGTAACTCTAAGTCCTTTCATCATCAGTCTGGGAAACTCATTAACATTTGCTTTGTTTCCATGTGTGACCCTCAGTCTCCTTTGGTTTTTGCCATGTCTGTTTGAGTTGAACTTCTTTAGCTGTCAGGAAGTCAGGGAGCTGCAGACAGAAGGTGGATGAGAAAGTGGGCAACCTCAGAGAGCGCAGAGAGGGAGTGTGAAGGGAAAGCTGGCATCGCCACCTCAGTTAAGCAAGTTCCTGTAGTCAAGAACAATCTCAAAGGGTGCTCAGCTCCTGTACTGCTCTCAGAACCAGCCTAGGTCCATCTTCTGTTATTAGTTGCATTAAAATGTATTTGTAGTAATGTTATTAAATATGCACTATAAATATATAAGATGTGCAGACTACAGGGCTAATGTTTCCAAAACCACTTAGGCATTACGCAGGAGTAGTTTCTAACTAATCAGACTGGCTGAGACACCAGAGAAAAGCATTTCTAAACCATGTTTCTAGCAGTGGCTTCTTCTATTGTGCTGAGCAGACACTTGGATTCAGTGGAGTTTCACCGGATATGAAGGTTTGTTGCAGATTTCTCATTTGTGATAATAGGACATGCCATCTTTGTGGGGATATTCTACAGAACAATCTGTTTGTGTGTGTGCAAAGAACTGTAAAATGTCAAGTGGTATATGGTATTAAATATCATGCATAATAGTTTCATGACTGCTAATTGTTTTTAGAGAAGTCTCCAAGTCTCCATCCTGTTTTCTGACCCATAACTGGTGAATATTCTTGAACGTCTAGTGATGTTCCCTTGAAAAAAGCTGGAAAAGATTGCCAAGAAGCTAAGTGAACCAGTTAGGCATTGTCTTTGCCTTAAAAAAATAACCCAAGTAACAAGAAATGGCATCGTATTACCTTTCCTTTTGGGAATTGTGGTGGATATTGGGGCCCCAGAGACCTTCCAACATCAATTCATCGATAATGCATTTGGACTTACAATAGGTGTGGATCCTTTGGGCTAATTTATTTATCCTGTTGGTTATAGAGTGTAAAGTCAACTTACAAGAGACAATAAAGAACAGAAAGGACCTTCTGCAGTACACATAATATGAATTCAGTGTGTTTTGTGTTCCTTTCTCTTTTTACCTTAAAGACCCTATAGCCTCCATTTCTAAATGAGTTCCTGAAGCACTGGGATTACTAATTCACCCTCAGGTCTTAAATCAATGGGACTTTTGCCTGCAGCTCCTCTGGTGAAGGACAAGAAGTAAGGATATGTCTACCATATGCAACCTAATCTAATAAAGAAAAGGAAAGCCTCATGGGTAGAAAAAGCAGCAGCTACATATCATGGGATAGCATCCTGCCTTAGGATCACTTGCAAAAATATTTTCTTCATTGTGTGCTGCCATCAAAGACATTAACTGCTATAAGGTCATTGCATGCCTGAACTGACAGTAATCGAAGGAGGTCTATTCATGGCTGTATTTTGGAAGTGCAGAGCCAGGATCTGTGTTACTGGCTTCAGAGGAATTGTACAGAGCATGAGAGAGAGAGAATGCATCCTTTGGGAATAATTTAAAATAGGTATGTGCATGAATCCTTCTGATCCATGTGATTGCGTGGCTGTATCTAAGGGACAAATTGGCCCTTTTTTTTTTTTTTCCCCAAGGTTTCTCTGCAAACTGTGTGAAGGTACACATGGTTGTTAAAAGTGCTACTTACGTCCATGTTCAGTGTTTTGTCTGCAGCTTTAGGGAAATAAAGGAGAAACAAACAACTTTGCACTAATAAAGCACCTTTCCTGTGTTGTTCTCAGGATACCTAACAAACAGTAAATTAAGACTCACAAAAATGTCCCCCCTTGCCCTTCCCATCATCATCATCTGAGTTGTAAAAATGAGGCAGAGAGAACTGATGTCTCACTGGTGATGTTAATATAAATTTTTATGATTTTTTTTTTTACCATTAGTGTTACAAGAAAATGGATAGTGCGTCTCTGAAGGAGGTTAGAAAATACTCACATCTTTTGGATGTATTCTTCACAATGGAAAAAACACTGGATACAATTCTTGACCTGCCAACATCAATTGGAATTTGCCGCTGTTTTCTGTCAGGACAGGATTTCCTCCTCTGTGCTACAAATTAGTCAGTTTTCTTTGTATAGTCACTTACTAACAGATTTCCCCTGTTTGTGAGGATCTAGCATGTGTGATATGAGCAGGAATGCATTTTATGTGGTGCTACAGTATTGGAAGACATCACAACAGTTAAAGTCAGTAAAGGATCAGAATCTGGAAGTATTTAATTTGTTTTCAAAATCCAAATCCATGTTTCATTGGTGGAACTGTGCTGTGCATGCAATGCATAAACTTGCAAATGAGAGAGTTGCAAGTCATGGAATCAAAACTTCCACTATGCTTTTATTTTCATTAATACATGATAAAACTTTAGCTGTGGTGGAAAAAGAGCTTCCATTTCTGTCAAATGTGGGACAGACTGTGGCTTCAAAATAGAGCCTTGCCCATTTTGCAACTCTGTGGCTACTTCCACTTTTTTATGTTTATCTTTAGAAATGAGATACTCTTTATAATATCATACCCTCATGTGACATCAATTCTATATGCTTAGTAATAAACCAAATATAAATTGATCTTGCTGATACCGCAAGATTTATTTGCAGTATACATAGGCTGGAGTATATTCTGCTGAGTTTTTCCTGTGAGACTTACATCAGTTAATACAACTGTATATTAAAATTCCTCCAGAAGTACATGTTTCTAAAGTTTTCCAGTGGAAAAAGAGGAATTTGAAGTTTGTTTGCTTTCCCTTCAATGTACACTCATGATTAACAGTGTATATGTTTGCCTTTGTGGAAGTACACATGCATATTGGGAAATCTGACATTTGTGTTTCAAAAACACAATTTATAATATTGTATAATATACAAAACACTCTATATAATAAGTGGAGGAGGATATCAGTATTTGTGTTCTTCTTTGCAAAGGATGAAAAATGGTGGTGTGTGATAAAATAAGGGATATGATTAATTAAACAGGTTAAAACTTCAGATTGTGGTGTTGTGCCTGTAGAGCATAGGTAATAGGATGGGGAAGAAAAAGAAACATTACTGGAAAGCTTGGAGTGGGCCATAATGTTCTTGCATGCTAGCAGAGAAGTTTTTAATCAGATATTGAAATGATGAGGGTGTCACTGCAGATGTGGGAAAAGAAATATTACTTTCCCTTCACTTGAACACGTGAGCAGATGAACATTTTGGGAATGGTCTGATTTGGAGGATAATGTGGAAACAGAATACAGTGTATTAGCCTGAATATAGAAATTTCTGAGTATGTTCTTGATTTGCAAACAAGGTAACAAACATGACAGAAAAGTGTACCTGCATAGAAGGGTGAGCAGCAGAGAACCATGCTGGGGGAGTTCTTCCTGTTCTGGGCAGAAAGGCTGTGGTTCTTGGTGGTTGAAAAAATAATAGACTAAGGACATGGCAAAAGAGCTGTCCTGGGCTCATCAGTTATTTGGAGTAACACTGCGTTGTCTTTTCCATGTGCCATAGTTGCTGCAAAAATGATCGCCTACTCATATTTTAAATGTAAATTTCATTTTTCATCCCTAAGGGTGCTGTATGTAAACTCTTGCCATTTTCATTAACTAGCCCTTCCTCTTCCCCATATGTTTGAGTTTCACAGTCTTTTTTTGGATACTGTCATCTGGGAGGAGGTGGAATATTCGACAGGCAAATGGTCAAGCTCTTCTCTGGTGCAGGTGGTGTTTTGCAAGAAGTGGTAGACAGATTTACAAACTGAGGAAATGCAGTATAATAGCACTTCCTTTAAATTTTAAATTACATTGAAATCGATCAGTACTGATATCTCTGCATTTACATGCAGGATAATATTGTTCTGCATGCTGAAATGTTAGGTTTTGCTTACAAGGAAATTGCTTCTGTGAAATGAAATGATGCCATGAAATACAGTTTCTGAATCTGTTTCAAGAATATAATATGAAAGTGTCTGTCTATAGCAATACGTAGACTCTCACTTTCATTCTGCTGATAGAAAATCAACTTTCTTAGGCCTGGGCTATCTTAGGACGTACCTGGATAGGATAGATATAAATATGTTTTATTCTTGCAAGGTCAATTATTTCCTTGTTACAACTGTTTTCAAAAGGAAAAATATCTTTTTACAATAATGAACAGGAGACTGGAAGGGAAGGCTAAGTCTAGTTTAGTCTCATGCTGTTGAAAGCTAAGTCATAAGTAAACCATAAGTTGATTATGCATCATGTTGCAACCCTTTAGAAGGTTGTTTGTTTGTGGAGGGTTTCTTGATTTTTTTTCCTTTTTCTTTTTGCTATGACATCTGCTGTAAACCTTATCAAGAGTACCCTGATGCCTTGTTCCTGGGATACATGGTTATACTCTAATTTCCATACAGAATTTATTTCTGTTCATTTTGTTTCTATTTCTTCTGACACTGACATTCACTTTCAGTGACTGTGCCTGACATTCTTCCCTGTCCTCTCTCAGCCCCTGTTTTTCTAAGCTAAACTAGCCCAACTCTTTTGGCCACTGTACTGGTGATAGACCATCCCTCTAACCGTTGTGCTTGGGATCATTAGCCCCTCGCCCAGCTTGAATCCACCTTTTCTGGGCTTGACTGAACAGAAAGGTAGGTGGTGCTCCAGGGTGCAAAGAGCTCCACAGGAGGTCTTATCCCAGCCTCCTATGCTGACATGAAGCTGACATTAATACTTCCCTTGCTAGAAATACCTTGACTGACACCCTGTGTTCCCTTTTCCCAGCTGCATCAGATGGTGTCATGGTCTCTGTTGTAAGTATCTGCCTACCCTAAGTATTTAACTTGAGGTGCAAGATTACCTGCATAATCAAAGGGGAAAGATGGACATTTCTGCGTGGCCATTCACAGACATTTAGGCAATTTCTATTATTTAGTTTAATGTGTCAGTTGTCTATTAAGTGTGCTGTCCAACTTCACGTTCTTCATTTTGTTAACCCCTTCCTAATTTCTGTGGCTATATTGTTGGTGATGCTATTAAATAAGATTGGTGATGCTATTAAATAAGATTGGTCCTATGGCTGATCACAGATGAACTCTCTAGGTAACAACTTCCTTTATCCTAATGGTTTCTTTTAAACACCACTCCTCATGTTCCCTTTAAAGTATCTGTTACCCATCTGGCAACTCTTGTACAAATTGCCAGCATTTGCTAATTAACTAATAGTTTCCTGTGCTGGACTCAGTCAGATGCTTTACTGAGTCCCATTTGGACTTGGTCTAGATAGTTTGTTGAAAAATTCAGATGACTTATGGAAAGAAGGACTCAAGTTAGCTGGGCACAATCTAATTGTGGTAAATCCACATTGTGTTTTCTCCCATTTTCCAAGCACACTGAAGTTTATGGTGTCTTCTCTTTCCTATTTGTCCTAAAACTTTGGATATTATTGAGGTCAGATGAGAGGTCTGACTGGCTGAGCAGTTTGAGAAACTTCTCCCCTTTTCTTCCTTAAATACAAACAATGTTCATTCTGTTCTCCTATAGCATGTGTCCTAGGATGGAGACTGACTGCTTCACCTCTATTTCATTTTGATAATTCTTGTTCTGTATCCTTTTTTGCTTTAACCATCCTACTCTTGACTGTATAGTCATAGTTTCTGTTGAAAAGTGAATCAAGAATTTAGTTATAGAGTTATAGATCTCTAATCTTAGTATCATATGCAATACATATGCAATGCACTTTCTTTTTTCCTTATTAATATGTTTTTTGAGCATTTGAAGGAATTCCAAACTCTTAAACTCTCTAGTTGTTTGAATTTAAAAAAAATTTATCTTTTACAGTAAAGAGAGAAATTCTGTGTATCATTTAATTTGATTTAAAGTGGATCAGCCCATGATCATTCAGATCAGATCTTACCAGATCTGATGTGGAAAACTTAATGGAAAACAAACTTAAAATTTAACCCCAGAAATATGGGTTCAATCTTCACTCATGTCTGGAAGTAGTCAGAACTGACAGCTATCAGTAGTATTTGTTCTCTGCATATGGGAAGTTCAAATATTCTCTAATAATACACTGTCCTGACACATCTTTCTTCCGTGTAACACTGTAGAGCTGTGCCTGTCTGTCGCTATATCTGGTGGCCCATGGCAAACCCCAATTCTATCCCATTAGAGCCCTCCTTTTCCAGACTGATTTTGATCTCTGTTTTTACTGACGTCTATCACATTATTAATATGCAAACCCACTACACTTTCATAATCATTATTTCATTTTACCTGAGTGCTTTAAAATACAGGCAAGTACCCTTTCAAAGCTGTGTTTTTTGTCATGATTGCTATTCTGTCATATCTGTTATTCCTTGGAGATGCATTTTATCATGATCTCTGTAGTTAGCATTAGTCATTTCAGTGACAATAGAGCATAGCATCTCCTGATACAAGAAGATAAATCTTATTTGCATATAATGAGTTATTCCTTAGGCTTTTCACCTGCAGCTACCTTGTCTGTTTTTTCTTAAGAATATTGCTGTGGAGATACTGAACAGCAGCTCAGGAGATCAAGGTTCAATTTATGGCTTGGCTTTGTGGAAATTTTTTCAAATGTTCTTGTGCAGCTCAGTTTTTCCATGCCGCTTTGCCTGGTGAAATAGAGATAAAAATGTTTCCCTGTGTCAGAAGGCATTTCCAAGGGGTATATTTCTTAATGATTGGCAAGTGCTCAAGTAATTTAGTGGTAAATACTGTGGAAATAGAGACTGTCTATGGCATGCAATACATCCTTAAGTGACTGGATGGTTGAATCTTCAGAACAGCAGTTAATAGATTGTTGGATTTTTTTAAAAAATGAAAATTTATGAAAATTTTAAAATATGCCAACAATTTTGTACAATAAACTCTACCCATGCCTTCCCTAACACTTATTATTATTGGAGCTTTTGGTCTTTTTTCAGGGAAATATGGTCCATTATTTAAATTCTAAATTTCTATTGATTTATGTAAAAGGGAATCACTGTCATCTAGAATAAAGGTTTTGTTAATAGTTTCTATTATGAGATCCTACTTTCAGACTGATGTTCTCAGTGTTATTTAGTAATTTAACAACGATTACTTGCTCTTGTGTATCTTAGCACATGGTTGAAGAAAACAGCAATATTTTGGACATGCTGAGAATACTCAGAGCTTTACTTCTACACTTCCAAGTTTAGGATGTGTGATTTACTGTTTGAAAATGAGGTTGCCTGTGCCTTTTGAATCCATCTTTCACTGTCACATAAAACACACCCACCTTTTCCCAGATGACAGTATTAAAATAATGAGACTCTGGTTCATATAGCTGTGATTTTGCTACATTTGGAATGGTGAATGCAATCGAGTCCCCATAATGTAAAAATTATTTTAAAAACAGAGAAGATACAAAGCCAGTAATGGATGATGCTAAGAAAGTAAGACATACTGCAGAAAAATACACTGAAAGAACTGTATTAAATGGAGGACTCGGGAGATTTACAGTTACAGACTATAAATAATTGCAGAGATAATAGTATAAATGAAAGAAGGGAATTATCCACATCCTCAGAAGAAGGAAAGACAAGGTGCAATGGCCTGAAGCTGAAACAGGAAAATCTCAAGTCATTAAGAAAGTGTTTCTTACAATGGGAGTAATTGGGCGGTGAACAAGAGGGCAGTGCAGCGTCACTGCAGATGGGCTACTGAGGCCAGGGGCATTCCTGCAAAGGGGAGCTGGACAGATTAGGTGACGTAGATGAGCTTTTCCAGCTGCTAGTCGTTTCAAGAGCTTACAAAAGTCAGTCTGTTTCTCTACATCGTCTTCATAAAATCCCACATACTTCTACAGCTGCCAGTCACATTCTTCCAATGGGATATCATACTGAAATTCATCTTTGCAGCCAGGATCGTGAGCCCCAGTAGCTTCAGTGAGATGAGGGTCAATCTCATTGCATTTTCTATTGAAATTAAGTGTGTTTTCTGCTCTGGTTTTCCCAGCATGTTCCATCTCTCTCTGACTGCTGTTTACTCAGCGCTTTGGGAGTAGGTTCTCATTATCATCTTTATTGTTGTGTTCAAGTGAACTGCTTATCTTACTTACATGTAAGCATCACTGGTGCTGGTGGCAAGTTGCCAAAGGACCCCCTTCAGTTAAGAAAAGGATGAAGTAAAAGGTATGTCTTGTTCAGATATTTCAGCTATAGGCAGTGTTGAAGCCAGCATGCAAAAAGCATCCAGTATGACCCCATCCTGTTTCCTCTTCGTATGAGTGTCACTCCATTTGTTGCTATGTTAGTGACACCACCTTTTTCTGACTAATTCCAGTAGGGGTTTACTGGAGTTTTTCTAGGCTTTACTTGGGTTATTCGGAGAAAAAAAAAAATTAGGGTCATGGCCTACTTGCATTTGGCTTGGATGTGGCAGAAGCCCTTGTCAAGTTATAATATCCCAGGGAAAAACACAAAAAAAAAAAAAAACAACAGGGGAAAATTTCTGTGTCCTTTGTCTTTGCATGTTAGGAATTAGAAAAGTATAATACCTTTTATAGGTCCTCATTAGTGCAAATAACCAAGAACAACCACCCTTATTTTATCTTTGGTGTTTTTGCTAGGTAGTCATTCCTGTGATGGGAAAAAGCCAGGAAATGCATGGTTCAATGTGTGTGAGTTCCCAAGGTCTCACATGTCGTGCACTGGTCTCCATGCTGTCCATGGGTGTCACCAAAAGACTGGTACTTGATAGTTTGCCCTCGTTCTTCACGGTTGTTGCACTGCTATGAACAAGTAGCAAGCAGTAAGACTTCTTGCTTTTAACCTGAAAGTTAGCTCAGAGATGGTGTAAGGCTCCAAATGAGCAGCCCCAGTGACAAACCACAACCTGGGAACATGACTGTTTAACTACAGAATGGGAATGTGACCAGCTTTGGTGCTGCATGCAGCTCTGCAGCTGGAGCTGGAAGGCCCATCTGCAGCGTTAAGATTGAGGCCTTTGTCAGCAGGCTGTTAGTGGCTGTGGGTCCTGCTCTATTTCTTGTTTATTTTGCAGGGAGAGAGTTATTTGGTACCTACTGACACGCTGTGCTCCACAGATATCAATAATTCAAGTTTTGCAACAGTTCTGTGAAAGAACTCGTGCAGATGAGCCTGAGGGACGGCCACAGGACTGGTTTAGCAGGAAGGCAATTGCCACGTTAAGCTGTCCTGGTTGTTTACCCACTTCTTGCTGCCTCACTGCACCATGGAGTCCCTAGTGCTGTTTCATTTGTTTCCACTTCTGAATGCAGTTATTGTCTCAGAAGGTGGTTCTGGACCAGTGATCCCCAGGAGCTGTGCATCTGAGGGAGAAAGCCCTGGGGCTAAAAAAGAAATGGGCTTTAGTGTAAGCACCCAAATCTTCCCAGACAACCTGAGGCTTGTAGAATTGGAGTAACTTTGTTTCAGGGACCAACCCCCCGCCCGGGGCAGTGAAGGGAAGAGTGGTGAATTTCTGCTGTGCCAGCTGGAATGACACTTTCTAACTCAGCTCCTCTCTAAGATTTGCCTGGATCTGAGTTTCAACCTTCTCAAGGAAATGTCAATTTAAGTATCTTGTATGCAGTTTCTGCTGTGCTTTTTCCCATTAGTTCAATCTAAATCCAAATTCTTCAATAAAGTCAATATTTTTATACATCTGTGCTTAACATCAGAGTCCAGATTCTATATTTGGACCTTAAATAGAAGCATCTTATTGCTCACTCTGAAAGCTAAGGAGTTTTATGTGTCTAACTGCAGGCCTCTGGTTCAGTAAATGTGTCTGGTTTTTGCTTTCCACCCTGTGTAACTGTGAGCAGTAACAATTCTCAGAGCAGCATCTTGCCAAAGGCATGCCTGGCAGCTGCCTGGGTATAGCTAGCTGCTGTGGTTCTGCTTTTAGTATGGATATACATGAAGCAACAGACTTTCTTCCCAGGCTTCAGTTTTGGCCAAGGATATTGTATTATTTAGCTTTGCATTAGCAGCTGGGGAATTACTTATATGGTCACTTTGCTAATTAGTTTCACTCTTATTTTTGAAGAGTTTACTAATATTTCAGTCCAAAAAGCGTTTATAATATCCATGAATTGAAACATTCTGTTGGTGTTGCGAACATATGTTGGTAAGAAACTATCCGCCTGTGTAGGGGAAGTATACAACACTCTTGTGTGTGCTGTATAATCTGGAGACAGATCATCCCAAGTGAAAAGAAAGCTTCAGAAAAGAAATATTTGGAAAGGTACAGCGTAGCTGCTCCTTAGAAACCTAAAGTATAATGAAATAAATGGGCAGAGAATTGTCTTACCACTATGACAGAGTTAACTTATTATTTGTTACTATTTTATAGCTGTTTTCATCATTATTAATTATTATTAATCATTCATACTGATGATAGTAGTAAATAAAATCATGAAGTATTCATCTAATTTTTTTATGGCTTCCAGTGAGACTCTTATCAGACTTGGGGGTTAGCAAAGACTGACATTAGCATTTGCCTTTGTAAGTTGGCATCTGGCTAAGTGCAGCTGGAGGTAAGTAGTTTAAGGCAGACCTCTGGAAAAATTGGGCTAGAAGGGCCCCTCCAGAGTCGTCTGATCTGGCTCCTGCCTCTAGGGAAGGCTCAGATATTCCTATGTCGCTCTTGACAATGTTTGTCTAACGTGTTTTTTAAAGCCCTCCAACAATGGAGACTCCAGGCCTTTTTCTGCAACAGCAAGATATTGTTGACCCTTCAGTTTGTTATCTACAGTTTTCCTCCTGATATTTAAGATGCATTAAGCTTTATTGGGAAGAAGTTAACAGTATGCTAAGGATGCTACATTTGTCTTATGATTTGGACAAGAATGAGAGGCTGTGGGTGTATCTTTGCAAATTTAAATTACATAGTTTAATTCTTGGTTAAACAAGCCAGATGCTTAGAGCATGCTTATCTAATGTATGAAGAAATTTTCAAGGACACTTAGCAGAGGTGGAAACTTCAGTTACAGCTGTTCTGTGAGGCAGAAGCAGTCCTAGGATTGTGCCAAATCCACCTTATGAATTGATCCAAATGGAGGCAAAAACATCACACCAGAAGTCAAAAGGATCTGAGTACTGTGAATAAAATGCCCAGTGTACACGCTGCCAACTGGGCTCCTTGCATATAAAAGTCATAGCGCATGCAGGTGATGATATCTACCCTCTGCTAGCCAGACGGCAGAAGGCAGAGAGTGGGATGGCAGCCAGCAGCTCGCTCCCTTTCCCATGTGCTCAGGCGGTGAGGCTCATCTCCACACTTGCCCCACTCCAGCCTCCAACCCTGCTGCAGGGTAATGAGCTGGACCCTTCCCAGGCTCCTGCCTGTGCCCTGTGTGGGCACAGCACAGCACAGTAGAGTCCTGTACTGCAATTCCCCACAGCACCGGATCACAGGGCAGAGAGCTGGCACAGTATACAAACATCTCTCTTCCTTCTCAGTCCCACCTTTTCCAGGTAGTAGCTCCAGCAAGTTCATGTGGAAGAACAGCAAGATTTCTGTCATTGAAATGTGAGCATCCCAAACTGTGTATGCAGAGGCAATGTGGTAATAGTGCATTCACAGCCGAATTCAGTTCTGCATAAAAGTGTCCCCTGTTCTCTTTTCCAGTGGTGACCCTCGCACCTCCGATTTGAAAGGCCAGACTGGGCAGGTTTTTACAGAATTTGACTCACCAGAAAGATGCCCGAGATTGTTGTCTTCAGTGTTAATGCAAGAAGGAAATACTTATCTGAGCACTTGCTGTTTTAAAGTATATCGTTTCTGTACACTCACATTTGTTAGATGGCTTGACATAAAGATATAGCATTCTCCTTCCACCTAAATTCCCTGATTTGAATTGTTATCAGCAGCAGAATTGCACAGGATGGTACATGGTAGGAGAACAATAGTTCCATTATGACCTACTAACATTGTAATCTAATATGAGTTTAAAAAAAGACCTACATATTAACATCTAGCACAGTAGGATAGCTGAATGCATTTTTATAGTAGAGAAACAGCAGTCTGTGACAGTTTCTAAAGGAGTTTGTGTTTCATTATTATTTAGATTGCTATTTCTAACTGGTACAGCATTTCAGTTGAATTAATGTTTCTCACCTGTACTGCTTAGCCAATCTTTGTTTCATTTTGATTTTTTTTCTTTTGTTGTAATTTAAATGTTAAAAAGTTTGAAAAGCACACGATGTTGAAATCAGCTTGTTAATTAAGGAATAGTTCCCTGCTCTTGTTTCTTGAAACACTGAAGACACAGAAGAGCCTTAATTTACTCATAATGGCCTAGATTAAGGATAATGGTGTAACTGCAGTGATCAGGCATGGCCTATATCACCAGCTGAGCAGCTCACAGTCTCTAGCATATTTCCCATCAGGGCAGCGATGGGAGGTGGGATGTTCTGTTACCTCTGCTTTACAGGCTGAGGGATCTCAAAGCACAAGAGATTAAACAACCTTCCCAATGTCATGGCAGGACCTCTGTGACAAAGCAAAGAGTTTGGGTAGCAGCAGTTAAGATCCTTTCTCTCTGAGTGATACAGCTAGAACCCTATAAAAAGAGGTGGTGCACATTCCCATATGGACCAGATTAGCTGTACTGCATATTAAAAACATGGCCACAAGCTATTTTTTGCTAATGCAGTATGCTGCACTGGTATAATCAAAGTTATGTTAGCATGAATTTCTTACCATCAAATGCAGAAAAACTGTGCAAATCTTGCAAGAGCAATAAAGGTGGCTTATGTGTACATTTAGGCCCAGCTCTTGCCCTCCTTGGAGGTGGTGGGAATCCTTCCATTTATATAGTGGGTTCTTCATTGTTCTCAGATTTCACTCTGTTCCTGTTGAAGACATCTCCTATGGGTGTATTTAAATGAATTAGGGTAAAGCTACCCCGGGGTAGTTTAAAGGATCAAGTTTAGGTTGCTTGTTTAACTCTCACTACAAGCACTTACATTTCTGAGTCATGCAGGCAGTTTAAAAACACTCCTTGCTCATTCTAATGAAAATCTGAATACTGGTCCTTGAGACAGATCTCAGTTATATATACAGTGTGGCAGCTGGTACTTGCTTCCATTCCCAGAGGGGAAAATATTGATTGTTGCTTTTTTGCGATTCGATTTTGGGTAACTGAGCTGTTTCGTTTTCTGCAGGCAAACTGCATTCAGCCATTAACTTCAGTTGCTTAATTAAATAATTTGAAATTTTCTAATTTCATTGTGCTAGCTCATGTGCTTAAATACATTTTTTGTGCCAGTAGAGTTTTTCCAGCTGTTTAAAGACACATCAATACTGGTACCTTTTAATAGAGTTTTGCTTTCACAGTGTCCAGCTATGAATCACACTTCCTAATTCAGTTTTAAATAAGCTATTATGAATACTGAGAAGGCTGCAAGATATGTAACGACAAATAATATAGGCAATTTCAAAATGAAAGAAGCAACTGCTTGTGACCAAGTATATATTAAATTAAATAGGTCCTAGCATCATATATTAAAGATGGCCTCTCTTAACATTAGGTAGATGTTACACAGTAAAGGCAGAGAATTATTTCATAACTGAGTCAGAAAAGTCTTTGAATTTCTTTTTGAGAT
Source organism: Morus bassanus (assembly GCA_031468815.1). Classification (NCBI taxonomy): domain Eukaryota; kingdom Metazoa; phylum Chordata; class Aves; order Suliformes; family Sulidae; genus Morus; species Morus bassanus. Next base: position 57,161,619 of record CM062600.1, read on the forward strand.
ATTACATATGTTAGTTGTACATGTTCACTTCTCAAGGGAAAATTCAACATTCATCTAGCATGCAGATATTTGCCAGACACACCTAAGTTGTCAGAATACCTGCCTAACGTACATGGTGTGCCTATACCCCACTTGAAATACCACATTTTGATTTCTGCCTGACTTACACAACAGTGGGCCTAATTCTCTCTCCTCCTCCTGTGCTGACTTTTAGATTTCTCTTTCCTGCTATAAGTACTCTCTAACATCTAATAAGAGCTGTCGTTTTCTGCTCTGCACTTTGTATAGTCTATTATTCTTACGTATAGACAGAGCATGGTCTGGCTTTTCAATTTGTTTTTCTACGCTTATTTTGCTTTCTAACCTTACACATTTTCAGAGATACGGAGCATTTAGGGCATCCAGCTTTGTCCCTAGTCTTAGAGGGGAGAGAAAAAGAGGGTGAAAGTGAAAGAGCAGAATTAAGTTCCAATTGTATACATAAAACAATGCAAGTAACAAAAGTACTTGCCTTTGTGTCAATGGTGGTGTGGTAAATAATTGCAAGAGCCCAGCTGAAATGCCCAGTAAGAACTGGGTAAAACCAGTAATGGCCAAGTTAGAAAATGTATTAGCCTTTACTTGTCCTGAACTGTGATTGAAGTAATGTGAACTAAAACACTGTTAACTATTTTACATGGTCAAAATATTTAGAGGTTTATTGATGTCTTAAAAAGACAAACTAAACTGGAGTTCCACAGTGCATACGTTTCTTGAACAAGAAACGTGGCCAAACTTTAGCTTTGTGAGACGTGGCAGTTACAAAACTGGAAGACACGTAATGGTGTCTCATATGCCTTGCAAAACCAAGGTAATTACAGGAATATTCCTCAAACCATATGGAAATGGGTGGCTCCTGCAACAAGGGACAGCCAAATTGATCCTAGGATTTATTAGGAATAAACAATGCCAGAAGATGACCGGATAGCTTGTAAAATGCAAAGGGCTTCCACTGGAGCAGAAGGGAAGGTTAAGTGAAATACAGTGCATATACATTGAAATCTAGAATAGAGGCTTTGCAGATATTCAGCTCTTCTAGAGAGAAGCTGTAGCCTTCAATCTGCATGGTTGGTTGCACTCATGCACGAATTTGCTCTGCATGTGTGTTCAGCTGCCTGGACCCAAGCCAGCTCCGGTTCAAAAGCATGTTTGTGAAGCCCAGCCCAGATTGCTCTGCCTCTGAGCACGGCTTATTAGCTCAGGCACAGTGTCACCCTAACAAGGTCACAAGGGTTTTCAGTTTGGAACTGGCTGGAGGCCCATTAGATTGGTGTGCAGGCAAAGGGAGCTCGTGTCTGCTTGTCGTGGCTCATTTATGTGCATCCCATAAGAGCTTACCAGACTCCCAGGTCTCAATAAGCATCCATTGTAACACTAAGGTTAAGAAAAGGGAATAGCATTCTCTGGAGTTCTTTCAAACAATATTCCTTTAATTAAGCAAGTTTGTAAATTACTTGTGGACTGGGTCATTCAAGTAGTTTTAAAGGCCATGAAAAGGAAGGTTTAAGGCTTTTACTTAAAAGCAGGTTAACCCATACTTAAGGTACTGCTATGCGAGCCTTGTGCATTGTAGGGCTTGCAGGCACGCGTGACCTGCAGGACAGTTTTACCCACTTGCAGCTCTCTGGCTGCTTGATCAGCTGCAGTCCAGACTGCTCCAAAAGGGATGGTACTGTGCCTGCCACTGTGCTTGGCCGCTCATCCCCATGGCTTCCCATTGCAGGTATGAGTCTTGTGCAGACACATGGAGAACTGAGCTGGTGGACCAACCTGGCTAAAACCCCAGTCATTTCACTGTTGCTAGCTTTCAGCTGAGCAGCTTCCTGGATCCAGCCCGCTGTATAGCCACCTGAGTGAAGGCACTGGCTTGAGAAGGAAAGTGGCAGTGGGCAGGGAGAAGGGAGCAAGACCACTCCTTTCACTGCAGCACTGATTTTCACTGTGCTGCTTCTACAACCATCCCCGCACACTGCCTAACACCTTTCGAGTATACCTGTATGGCTTAACATCAAATTACTAAGCCCCTCCTGAGGCACACCATAGCTCAGGTGTTGTGGGCACTGCTTCTGAGTCCAAGTCTGGCTCACTGGATCCAGGCATTGATTTGCAACAAATAGGAGTAACTGAAATCTAAGCTTAAGTACCACCACAATTTATCTTGACAATATCTGTGTGTTACTTTTTTTTTAATATATATACTTAATTTTATGAAACAGATGTGTATTTTTTTTTTGCCTCATGTTGCTTTTCCTGTGCTGAAGTCCTGAAAGCTGTATTAGGCCCATCATAGAAACTGGATCTCGAGTAACATGGTATCAGAGAGTGAAATCTTTTGAATGGAAATGACCCTGATGTTTCCCAGATGTGTAAGCAGGAAAGTTTTTTTCTCAGATCACCTTAAAAATATGAAAAAGTGGAGTGTACGAATTGACTTTTAAAATATGACATTGCAGGAAAGGATGGAAGACTGACTAATGGGAAGCAGCTCCACATTTTCCAGCTTTCATGCTTCATCTGTGCCTTTTCTGATAGCCTTAAAGTTTGACAAATACTGTTTGGTGCAAGTCAAAGATGAGGAAGTATAAAATAATTTTATTTTGTTTTGAGGAATGGTCTGTCAAAACCAGGCACAGCCTTAATGACAAACTGTGATTATAGTATCTTAGTAGCTAGGAAAAAAAAAAGTCTGTTCTCCAATGTAGGATAATCTGCTAAAACATGCTTTGACAGGCATTTTAGGCACAATGTATGGTTACTTTCACAGTTACTACTGTGGAATAGCATTTAGTTCTTTAGTAAGAGGTATCCCTTGAGGAGTAGAAGGTGAAGCAAGACTAGAATCCGCATAGTTTTAAGTTACACATTTTTCTATAAATAGAGTGCCTATTAAAATGAAAAAATAGAGCACCTATTAAATCTGCCATGGATTTCAGTGGGAACAGAAGTGGGTCATAGGTCTGCATAGAAACTCAAAAAATAATGAAATTTTATGCATGGCAGTGCCAGCACAATGCCCCAGATTCTCCATCAGGTTTTGTACTGTTCTTTTTCCACATAGATTTGAGTTCCTGCAGTGACTCCTGATCTAATAGTGTTCATATTCATAATATGTTTCAACAAAAAGGCATGATTAGCCTTGTGTTCTGGATATTGTCTTGTCTCTGTGGGCAACTTTTTTCAGCTCTTATTATTTATGTCTTACCCACAAGCATAGGAGTTGCATAGTAACCAACCCTCACTGACAAGGTTACCTTATATCACTGCGGCATAGTAAAGGTGGCAAAAGATGCATTAAAGTCCTGTCAAATTACATTTACAGCTTTTAGATTATCAAGGTCCTTTTTGTTGCCGGTGCAGCGTAGAAGGGCCATGGAGAGATGGAGGACTCGCCTACACCTGCATCCGTGGAGGAGGAACAGGATTAGCAGCTGAACACAGTAACTAAGATATTGAATAAATGAAGAGCCAGATGTTAGGCCGACACACATCAAATCCAGGCAACGTCTATGCAACAGCGAGCCAGGTTTCCAGCATTTTCCATGTGCTACACTCTGGCAGAGGCATCTTTCATAAAGCAAAACTCAGTGCCCAGTTCTGCACAGAGTCCAGTATTGCTGCTCACTTAGGTGACTTTTTATCATTACATCTGGATCAATAAATCATCAATAAATATTTTGTGTTGCAACCAGAACCACAGGTTCTGTTTCTTGTACATACAGCCTACAAATATAAAATGGAATAAGGGCTGAAACAATTACATATTCTCCACTGACTAAGAATGTTCATTTTGGTTAAGGCTATTGCAAGACGTTAAAGCTTATTATGAAGTCTGAAAATATTCTAGTTTCTATAGAATTTTTAAAATTTACACAGTTCCAGTGATCATATACAGGTGTGACTGCTGTGGTAGCTTAGTAGAAAGGGGCTATTTATAATTAAAGTAATATATACCTAAAATTTTAGATTACCAAAAGGCCTCACAGAAAAATTTTTATTTCTGAACTAGTTCCCAGGATATAATATTGTCAACATAAAGACGTAAGTGGTGTTAAAAGCTAGTGTTGCCTTAGAAATATAAGACCATAAGGCTTGGCATTCTAGATCAGATTATTGATTCTAGTTGTCATTAGGAGTTATAATCAATATTCTAGTTTTAAAAATCTAACCAGTTGTGCAACAGGGGTACCTCACAAAGCAAATTCCGTCCATGAGTGATTGATCCATTTATGCCAATAAATGAGATTTTATTATCCTTATCTTGCTTCTTGTGTGAACAATTTGAAGTTTTCAGTTTTCTTTTATCTCTTCTGAATAGCAGAGACATGCTGACTGAAACACATTGGTAGGAGAAAAATAAATCAAATGTAAATGAACCTGTCTTGAGTGCTGTTGTTTAATATCTAGATATGAATAGAAACACCTCCTGACAAATGTGTGGGGCCTGTTTTGCTTATATCTAATGTCACTGGAAGACTTTTTATCAATATGTGAAATCTCCCACACAGCTCCTGAGGATTAGGCTGTATTAAGCAGAGGAGCCAAGAGGTTAACAGAACACTGACCCTCTCCCCAACCCTTATAAGCACTCATGAACATAAGAATATAAAATATTTTCTCATTTAGATTCTTGAGTTCACAATTCTCTTGTGTTTCCTTTGCTGAAGTCAATTTCCTAGTGATTTTTAATGGCTCAGAATCTGTGGGTGTTTTAGCAAAGTTCACCTATAGGCCAGTTGTACCGGACATTCCAGTTGGTTTTTCTAACCACAGAAATGTAGTAGACTAGGAAAAAAAATGTGGAAAAAGAAATGATGGAAACAAGGGAATGGAAACTCTCCTTTGTGTATGAAGATGCAATGTACTACTGGCTTGGCAGCATGTAGCCCGTTATTTGATGGCTTAGCTTAATTAAACTCTGAAATGCCTCCATCTCCTGTATCCCATATTTCAGTTCCCTGTGATTTTTAATTCTGCTAAGTTCTGACAGGCAGAATTTTGCAGAGTTTGCTGCAATGTAGGTTGTCTCTTCGCCCACAGGATTTGTGGTTGTCTCGCTGTACACTGTGTCAGTAAAGAATTTCTGCCTGCTCTCACAGAGTCCAGGACTGGTGTGACTCCTCTGCTAGGTACAAAATGATGACGATCTCCAAAACGCCTATGTCTTTCAGAATAGGGAAAGTGTTTACCCTCCGGGTTCAGGTTCCCATCAAAAGCCACAAAGAAGCTTCCCAGGATCCCATTTGTCATCAAAGGAGAGACTTCTCTGTTGTACTGTAGGATCTAGGATATGTTCTCATGGCAGTCATATAATTTCTATTGATCTAGCAACATTATCCATGTGTATTGTCACTTCAGTAGCTGATAACGTGGTGTACTTTTGTACCGGCTCTGGCCAGGATGGAGCTCCTAGCAGCGCATACAGTGCTGTGCTTTGCTTTTGTGGCTGGGCGGGGTTGATAACACACCAGTGATAACACTCCAGTGTTTTGGCTATTGCTGAGCAGTGCTTGCACAGTGTCAAGGCCTCTCTCCAAACCACCTCTCCACCACCAAGGCTAGTAGGTTGGGGGCGGGCAAGAGGTTGGCAGGGGACCCAGACAGGATAGCTGACTCAAACTGACCAAAGGGACATTCCATACCATACGACGTCATGCTTAGCAATAAAAGCTGAGGGAAAAGAGGAGGATGCAGGGACATTCTTTGTTACGGCATTTGTCTTCCCAAGCAATCATTATAGGTTCTGAGGCACTGCTTTCCAGGAAGTGGCTGGACATCTGCCTGCTGATGGGAAGTAGTGAGTAAATTCCTCTTCTTGCTTTGCTTGCATGTGCAGCTTTTGCTTTTCTTATTAAACTGCCTTTATCTGAACTCAGGAGCTTTTCCATCTTACTTTTTCCCTTTCCTGTTGAGGAGGTGGAGTGCAAGAGCAACTGGGTGGGCATCTGGCAGCCAGCCAAGGTCAACCCATCACAATTGTCTTACATAAGACTGTATTTTAAGATGGGACCAACCTGACCAATTTCAATGAGCATATTTGGCACACTTAGTTGTACAAAGTTCCGATCACCCTCCTTATGTAGGTACTTGGGCATTAGGGTAGCTTTTGTTCACTCAGATATTAGTACAGGACTAGGATTGTCTATGTGAAGCCAATCTGCATAGAATGCATTTACAAAGAAATGCTACTTTTTCAATTGATGGTGATTTATGGTTTGCAAAATAAAAGATTAACAATTTGATATACATTTAAGACAGTATCATTATTCAGGCTCTCCATTTTTCTCTTCCACAGATCACATCTTCACAGTGACTCAAAGGCCCAGGAGCTGTTAGCACAGTCAATAAGCAGGAGGGTTACTTACTCCACTACCAGCAGATGAGATTATATCAATATGAAACTCAGCTTCAGATTGTATTTCCTGCAAAGGATTAGAAGTAGGGAACTGTGAAAGTCTACATGAGAAGGGTACGGGGAACCATACAGAGGAAAAATTAATTTGAGGTGAGTAAGAATCGTTTCTCTCATTTGTTGCAGGGAGGACAATGCATGAGAAAGCAGGGTAAAATATTGGTGGATGTTATAAATAAATGCAACTCTCCAGACAGCCCTTTCTTGAACAGTACACTCCTGACTCACTCAACCATATGAAATTATAATTAGTCATGTCCCAAACTCAGCACAGACTTGCTGAACAGGCTGTTTATATAAGATCCCTGTAGCAGACTTAGGTGTCATGGCATAGAAAATGAATCTAGTATAAAAAATCAAACAGTTTCTCCCATAAGAAGCTGTAGCACAGCTAAAGTCTTGAGGCCAAAACCAGCTGTATGTAGATGCAAGAGTCATACAATATTTCAAGCTAAAACTAGGATAATTTCTGCAGGTGAATACGGCATCAGTATGCCCTGTACAAAAGCTACTGTATTGACCAAAAGATGTAGCATGAAATCCTGGCCTCACAGAAATGAGTGGAAGCCCTGCCATGAATTTGACAGGATCATGTTTATTAATCACTATGGCTAGCAGAAGCTGGTGGAGCAAAGGAGTGCAATCACTTTGAGATCAGCCTACAGGGTGTAAGTAAACACCCAGCCAACTTTTGCAGGATGCCACAAACAGTGATGCACAGTTGCTTCTTGTAAAAATGACAGCAAGCAACATCCTGCTTTACGATGGACAGGTGGTAAAATTTTGTAGCTCAATGTTTGTGAGTCTCCAAATTAGACCATGAAAACTTTGCCCGTAAAAAGCACATTTTGGAGCTTTTTCCCAGAGTCCGGTAAGTATCTGAGCTGGATATTTAGCTGGAAACAGACTTCTTGCTTAGAAGTGTTCTTTGACATTTCTTGAGGAAATTTGTGTTAGGGGCATTTAAAAACCAAAGCATTCAAGTGAGTGGCTTAACTTTTTTTCTGACTGAATGAGTAATTCAAGCATGCAACGCCATGCTCGTGTCTACAGTATGAATATTCCTATTCTGCTTTTATAGAGCACCTTACACTGGGAACAGTATGCAGTAGTAGAGCTGATGTGTGTTATGATAATACAAGTAGTAAATACAGGAATAATCAGCAGCAGATGGGATCCTCACGCAGCTTTTGCTGAGAAGCCTGTAGAAACATCTCCGCAGTGCAGCAGGCCACACAACAAGGGATGAGGGAGCAGTCAGGGTTCTTATAATTGAAATTAAATGTATGTTGTTTCAATTAATTGTTCCAATTAGTCTCTCTTTCTTTTCAGTTATGCCTTTCTGTAACAGTGTCATCTGGGATGCTGTGAGAAATTGAAAATGCCCTAATGGTCAGATGTTCATCAATTAAAGAACTTTGTATTTCTAATTAGCTCCCTGAGAAGAATTCATTGTAAGAATGAAAAATTGTATAGGTGGAACGAGTGAGGAGTTGTTTTTATTACGAGACTAATTTTCCTTTCAGCGATAGCATTATTTCTGTTGCCAAAAATAATTTTAAAAAAGCCTTAATAGAAAATAAAAGAAGGAAACAGCTGGTTTGTTTCTATATAGCAAGACTTTCTTGTTCTTGTGAGCTATCTTTCACAATGATTTAGTAACTAGAGTGCAAACAACACAACAACTTTAAATCACTTAAAAAAAAAATCCAAAATAATAATCCAAATTAAAACTACCAAAGGTACTTTTTATGAAATCAGATCAAGAGGTACTGTTTCAGTTTTTTAGTCAATGAGACATTTCCTGAGAAAGACTGAGAAAAAATGGTCAGGTTCTAGATCTGGTTAAAATATTTCTGAGTTTATATTGGTGTGGGGTTTTTTTTAATGAAAAACTGAAGGCTGAGATGCAGTTTCAAAAGTTTTCTTTTCTTTTTCCCCAGTTTTTATTTGCACTGGAAGTTCACACAGTACTCAGAACAGTTGCTAGCGGTTTTTACCCCTGAGGCTGTAAATGCAAAAGGACAGAAAGCTCTGACTAAAAGCATGGCCTAACAGATGCTTTCTGCCACAGCTTGTAACCATCTCCAAATCCAGGTGTAACTATCACACTGCCTTGATATGCTAAGATTCAGGGAGACTGGTTTGTCAAATATTTAAGTGTGGCACACAGCCTGCACCTTAAGCCAGACCTCCAAAGCCTAGACACTAAGCAAAGGCCTCCAATTTAAGAGCTCATCCACAAACGGAGCTATTCATGACTATGTCTAGGGTTAGGCAGTGAGTAAGTATAGCCCATGAATGGATGCATCTTCCTACATGACTTTCAGACAGCAGATCTGCGCAAGAAGCTGTGCTTACTTTCTGCTTATCCTCCATTAGGAATGCTGAGACAGGTCTCCAAAGTTATTTAGTTATGGTGTTGCTTCAGCTATGGTGATTCAAGGACATTTTATCACAGAGGCAACAAAACTTAGGGAAATATACCATCTTATACCTCAGCTATGTTATATGGTATGGCCAGGTGGCACATGATGCCTTCATCAGCAGCTTTCATCTTCATCAAAGATATTTTAGCAACACGACCTAACTCAAATGCTTAGTCTTCCTGTCTCATTTCCAGTCTTTGCCTAAGAGAATAACTTTACAGTAATCACCACAGATTTGAGCACTGGATTAATTTCTCTCTATGTATGTATTGGTACATCTGTGTGTATATATGTATATGTACCTATACACACATATAAAAATAAATATATATACATCTATGTATTTTAACTAAGTTATAAGACAACTTCCATTGCAGCCTTTGCTTATGATTTCCACATAAAAAATCTGCAGTTAACCAAAATGCTGAATGAAGTGAGGCTCATAACTTCTCCATCCTAAACCTTGGTTGTCAAAGGTTTCTGATACTTTCAGAACCTCCTAGTAAAAACAGGTTAAACAGCACCTGAAATAGTCTATTTTTGTATCTAACCAAATTCATTACCTTTGCCACAGCATTTAAAAGGTCATAAACTTAGTTTTGTGCATGCCCCTGTACTAACAATATGATCCATTTAATAGCCTCTAACATTGACCCAGTAGGAGCATAAAAATCAACTTTTTAATAGATCATCCACGAAATAAAATATTTTTATAAGTAGCTTTTTTACTTCTGACAAAAGTGTTGCTCAAACACTTGTACTTTCTTACTCATTCAGGTGAAAAGAACAGAGCAGGGCACCTTACTTGCAAAATGCTCAAAAGCTGTAACACGAATTCCCTCCAAGTCCTGTCCTACCAGTGAAGAGATATATGTAACCAATAATGATTTATACAGAAATGAACCCCATTTCCTTTTCTTGTGATTTACGCAACTTTCATGTTTTCTTGGGGGAGCAAGGAGGAAGATTACATTAGAACAAAGGAGCGTTTGCAAATGATAAATCATGGCTTCTCAAAAGCCAGTCATACATTTCTCTGTTTACACAATATTCCTGGAGTGACAGTACAATGGCCCTGGCCATAAGCAGTGTGCAAGTTCACAATAGTCTTAAATCCCAGACCATACATTCCTGCTGCCTCTTTTGTGCTGGCATTAGCAGCTACGTGGCTGTGTTGTAAAAATGAAGCTTTTCTATTTTTGTGGAATAAATGTTCTGCAACCTTAGTGAGCATTTCACATTGCTTTGGCTTTCACAACCCACCATTAGCTGGGAGGGTAAGAAAAAGAAGTGTTCATCAGTACAGTAAGCCCATACTTACTCTGTTCTGCATGGGAAAAGAGGACTAGCCAGAAGTAAATCAGTCAGAAAGGTACATGAATTGCCTAGGTTATCAGGGCGTGCTGTTCCTCTTTGCTCCTTCTCCATTTCCAACACCTTCTCACTTGATTGAATTGCCAGTGATACGTGTTTCCTGCTAGCACTTCTTAAGTGTCCCTTCTTCTCTCTGTTTATTCTCTGTTTAATGGCTATTTCTTCTTTCTTTTTCTTAATATTGAGCTCCTTAAATTCCAACTCTGTCTATAGCTTCCACTTCTAGCTGATTCTACTGCATAAAATAGGATTGCACAGCAGTGCTTTCAGGGATGAAGGAACTCCACCATTTGCTTTTTTCAGTCATCATGCCCTGGTAAAGAGTTTCTGGTACCATGTAATACTGAACTTTAAAATCTTTGACACTGGTTTTGCAGATGAATGACTAGACTGCATGGTGGTAGTAAAAAGTAAGATGAGAGATTACATCCTTCACTGTAATTGTAGTAATAAGCTTCTGGATATTGTTTCTAGGTACCTTGGTATATTTATTTAATATTGGGGTCATTTTTATTTTTGTTATGCTCCTCTTTCTTATAGAGAGAAGATCAAGAACTAAAAAACATGATGTCTTTCAAAATAAGCCTGTTTGTTCTGTTTTTACATAAGTTCAGAGACATGCCCACTGTCTTGTTTTGAATGAATTGTGAAATGCCTGCAATAATTATTTTTTACAGAAAGAAATGCCCAGGGCATGCCAAGTGGGGTAAGTTCAGGATCAAATACCCATGGACTGAGATATCAAAGATCCCTCCCACTGGTGCACACCAAATGGTTCACTACATGCAAAATGTTAATTTGTGTACATATGGTAGTTTTTAAGTGTGCTGCTGCAAAGCTCTTAATCTCAGATGGTTAGTGATTTTGTCATTCTTTGGCTCAAGCTACTGTTTCAAGATGATCTGTTGCCCCTTTCTGCAAGGGTGTGTTCCTGCCCCCAGATGTCTCATGGCGAGAAGTACCCCTCTCCCCTAGCACATTCAAAGGCTGTGTTGGAGTCAAAATTTCAGCTGAGCAAGGAAGGCTGGAGCCAGCTCAGGAGCTAAGGAACAGCTTCAGGGAACAATGGAGCAGGAAAAGATGGGTCCTTAGGCACAAGGACTGAATCAAGCAATGCCACAATGATCTTCCTTTTTGGGGCAAGCAAACTGAATATCCTGGAGGCAGAGATGAGGGGTTGGACTTCTAACTGCTCTGCTGAGGAAAGGCTGTGGTCCTTACTTGGAGGAGTCTTTTGCTGGCTGGGAACACACCTGGGAGAGGAGACCTTTCATGTGGGTCCCTTATGGGACTGTAGTCTGAGTGATTGCAGGGTCTGAATCCCCTTCCCTGTGTTTTTACAAACTTTACAACTATAGTCCCAATCTTTTGTTAAGATTAAAAAGGTGACTTTTGGCTAAAATTACCAAATACGCTATTAGATGTTTCAAAATTATTTTGTTTGCAGTGAAGCAGTCCAAATTACAGATTGCCTCCATTCTTCTTTTTCCTTAGGATCCTGGGGATCAAATTCTGATCTCAGGTACTTCAAATCCTAATTTCCCTTATAGACAACCCGTAGAGAACAGGACATCTTGGGGCCACCAGACTGGACTAATTAGCCGACTATATGCATAGTTCTTGAAGGAGTTTTCTGCAGGTTTTTTGTGGAAGAGCTCTTGTCCAAAACAGAGGACACCAGTGTGCACGCTCTCCATCCATCCACTGCTGTGGGTATCGTCTCATGCAATTCCAGAAACCTGTTCGTGACAGATTATAAAATTTGGCAAGTGATTGTAACGTACTTTAATAGCCCCTAATATCTCAAAGGGAAGCAGAAGCGAAGATTTAAAAAATGCTTTCTAACCCATAGTCTCAAGACATCCATTATTACAATAAATGTCTAGTACTGTGTCTAATATTGCCGGTCTCGGCTAAAAATGGAGATGAGTTGACTTCGCAACCTTTCTTTCCAGGGCAGAATTTTTGGAAAGTCTCTTTGTCTGGTTCAAACCTTTCCTATCTCACAGCAACCATTGTTGTTATTGTTATTACTGCCACCGTCATCATCATCACTTGTAAACAAAACTCCATCATGTACATGTGCTATTTATAGCTATTTTCTTGAGGATTTTGAGATAGATATTATGTGCAGTGTGCTGCAGATTTCATTTATTTTAAATTGCTATGTCAGAGGTTCTTTTTTTGAGGACCATTTACTAGGGATGCCAATGGTAGCAGAGCAAAAATCAAAGGCTACCTCTGTGTTTTATAGGAGAGGTAGCTGGACTGGCACTGGAGACTCTCTGACAAGCAGTAGTCAAATGTAAGCCTATAAGGCACCTGTGTTAATGGCACACCACTTTTAGAACTATAGGAAAATGTGACTTATGCATTAGGTGATACAAAATACAGCCTGTGTATTTCTGAGTGTGGTAAGCTGTAAAATAACAGTGTCATCATGCAACTTCAGACTGTTCACTCCTAGCTTCTCAGACCAGATCCTGGACTTCCTTGACCTAAGGCAAGAGGAGACTCCACAATGAGGAGAGCAACCATTGCTTTCATACTTAACAGCTGCCGATGAGCTGTGAGGACCCTCTGTCCACATAGCCCTCAAAGAACAGCAGAGGGCTAACAACAGAGTCTAAAAACAGTGTAAAACAAACAACTTAGGCTTTATTACAACCTTCACCAAATTTTTTAAGTATAGATTATGGAGTCCCTCTACTGCACTCTACTGAACTAATTAAACCCACCACAGATTCCTCAGTTCTAGTATTAGCCATAGTTGTAGGGAATTGACCTGGAACTGATTATGAAAATACCTTTGTCCTCTTCATTTGGCTATAAAATTTTCATCTTCTCAGATGATGCATTGCAAGCCTTCAGCATTAGGAGCTATAAATAATTAACTTCTGGAAAAATTATTTAAAATATGTGGTGGAAAAGGACAATGCTGAGACAAAGCTTAAAGAGGCCACCAGCCAGAGGCCTGAGACCTGTGCAGAGCTTTGTATCTTAGGTGTCTTTTACCCCACTCTTTATCAAATAGACCTTTTTGGGACAATTTCTCTGACCTGGCTTCTTTTTCGTGCTTTCTTTTGTGATCCAGCTATTTCAAAAGAAATAGCATTATCAGGAGAGGAGACCCTTGAACAAGAGTGTACCCGGATGGTAGAGCTGGCAGATGATGCCACTGAAACTGAAAAAGCATTAGGGCTTCTCTCACCTTTGCCAAGAGCTAAGGACAATTCCACCAGCAGTCTGGATGCAGAAAAAGTAAAACAGAAGAGGGAATTTATCCTGTTTCTCTGCTGTTCTTCCGGGTACACCAAGGAAACCACAGCTGCATCTGGTTTTTTTTCTGCTGAAGTGTGCCAACACCTGAGCTACAGAGCAACATATTAGTGTACTTGAGAGGAAAATCAGACAGCAAATAAGTTTATTCAAATACTTTGAAAAGATACCCTGTATCTTCAGATCTTTATCTTGGGCTTTTTTACTGGGATATACAATCTATTTTGTGATGGCCAGCCTGTTAAAGCAGTCACAGACAATGGTTAGTGACAGTGTGAGCCAAAATTTAGTCATTCAGTTTCCATTTTGTAAGGTTTAGATTATATAGATAGTTTGTAATATAATTCTAACTGATAGGAAAAATTAATTCAGTAATTAAGTACCTGTCTGGAACAAATAGATCTATGGGTTTCCCAAAATATGTGTTTCAAATTAGTGCTGTTCAAGTCATATTGACTGCATTTGTCTCATGCACTGGCACTTCTAATCAACCAGAGCATGGCTCAGTGCCTACACTATACAGCTTTTCCTGTTAGGTATCTTCACTGGATACCCAAAAAGCAGCTGAGAATGCTGTTGAGAATCATTGACAAACCTTACTGGCTCCTTGCATTTTTAGGGACTGTGTTCAGTTCTTTACCTACAGGAATTTACAGTCCTTTACCTTAGGAATTAAAGGAATTTTGGAGACAACAGTTTTTCTGGATCTGACTTAGACAGACTTCAAGGCCCATATTGATAGGAGATGCTACTCAATGAATATTTTGGTCTTTAGATTTAATTTTATTTCCTCTAATGCTACAACGGGAAGTGGTGTTTACAGCACTTTAAGCAGCCATGATCATCTCTCCACTAGTTTATACTGTGAGGCCACCAGCCACTTGAGACCTCTTCAGCCCAAAGATTTAGAGTGTGGCTGACTAGTGAGGCATAGAACTGTAGAATCATTTAGGTTGGAAAAGACCCTTAAGATCATTGAGTCCAACTGTTAACCTAGCACTGCCAGGTCCACCACTAAACCATGTCCCTAAGCACCACATCTACACGTCTTTTAAATAACTCCAGGGATGGTCACTCAACCCTTCCCTTGGGCAGCCTGTTCCAATGCTTCACAGCCCTTTCAATGAATAAATTTTTCCTAATACGGAATCTAAACATCTCCTGGTGAAACTTGAGGCCACTTCTGCTCTTTCTATCACTTGTTAATTTGCAGAAGAGACCAATACCCACCTCGCGACACCATCCTTTAAGGTAGTTGTAGAGAGCAATAAGGTCTCCCCTCAGCCTCCTTTTCTCCAGGCTACACCAGCCCAGTTCCCTCAGCTGTTCCTCATAAGACTTGTGCTCCAGACCTTTCACCGGCTTCATTGCTCTTCTTTGGACATGCTCCAGCACCTTAGTGTCTTTCTTGTAGTGAGGGGCCCAAAACTGAACACAATATTCAAGGTGCGGCCTCACCAGTGCTGACTACAGGGGCATGATCACTTCCCAAGTCCTGCTGGCCACACTATTCCTGATACGAGCCAGGATGCTGTTGGCCTTCTTGGCCACCTGGGCACACTGCTGGCTCATGTTCAGCCAGCTGTCGACCAACACCACCAGGTCCTTTTCTGCCAGGCAGCTTTCCAGCCACTTTTCCCCAAGTCTGTAGCATTGTGTGGGGTTGTTGTGACCCAAGTGCAGGACATGGCATTGAGCCTAGTTGAACCTCATACAATTAACCTTGGCCTATCAATCCAGCCTGTCCAGATCTCTCTGCAGAGCCTTCCTACCCTTAAGTATATCAACACTCCCACCCAACTTGGTGTCATCTGCACACTTACTGAGGGTGCACTCGATCCCCTCATCCAGATTGTTGGTAAAGATATTAAACAGAACTGGACCCAGTACTGAGCCCTGGGAAACACCACCTGTGACCGGCCGCCAACTGGATTTAGCTCCGTTTACCACAAGTCTTTGCGCCTGGCCATCTAGCCAGTTTTTTACCTAGCGAAGAGTACACCTGTCTAAGCCACGAACAGCCAGTTTTCCAGGAGAATGCTGTAGGGAATGGTGTCAAAGGCTTTACTAAAGTCCAGGTAAACAACATCCACAGCCTCTTCCTCATCCGCTAAGTGGGTGACCTTGTCATAGAAGGAGATCAGGTTAGTCAAGCAGGACCTGCCTTTCCTAAACCCATGCTGTCTGGGCCTGATCACCTGGTTGTACATGCTGTGCGATGGCACTCACGATGATCTGCTCCATAACCTTCCCCAGCACCAAGGTCAGACTGACAAGTCTGTAGTTCCCTGGATCCTCCTTCTGGCCCTTCTTGTAGATGGGCATCATATTTGCTAACCTCCACTCAACTGGGACCTCCCCAGTTAGCCTGGACTGCTGATAAAGGATTGAAAGTGGATTGGTGAGCACTTCCACCAGCTCCCTCACTACCCTTGGGTGGATCTCACCCGGCCCCATAGACTTTTGTGTGTCTAAGTGGTGTAGCAGGTCACTAACCATTTCCCCTTGGAATATGGGGGCTTCATTCTGCTCCCTGCCCCTGTCTTCCAGCTCAGGGGGCTGGGTACCCAGAGAACAACTGGTCTTACTGTTAAGGACTGAGGCAAAGAAGGCATTAAGTACATCAGCCTTTTCCTCATCCCTTGTGACTACATTTCCCCCTACATCCAATAAAGAATGGAGATTCTCCTTAGCCCTCCTTTTGTTGATAATGTATTTATAGAAACATTTTTTATTGTCATTTACAGCAGTAGCCAGATTAAGTACTAGCTGGGCTTTGGCCCTTCTAATTTTCTCCCTGCATAACCTCATGACGTTCTTGTAGTCCTCCTGAGTTACCTGCCCTTTCTTCCAAAGGTCATAAACTCTGTTTTTTTCCCTGAGTTCCAGCCAAAGCTCTCCATTCAGTCAGGCCAGTCTTCTTCCCCACTGGCTCGTCTTTCGGCACATGGGGACAGCCTACTCTTGCACCTTTAAGGCTTCCTCCTTGAAGAATGTCCAGCCTTCCTAGACACCTTTGCCCTTCGGGGCTGCCTCCCAGGGGACTCTGTCGATCAGTCTCCTAAACAGGCCAAAGCCTGCCCTCCGCTACTCCGAGGTGGCAGTTCTGCTAACCTCCCTGCTTACTCCTCCAAGAATCAAAACCTCCATCATTTCACAACTGCTATGCCCAAGACAGCCTCCAGCCATCACATCACGCGCAAGTCCTTCTCTGTTCGTGAACAACAGGTCCAGCGGGTCGGCCTCCCTTGTTGGCTCACTCACCAGCTGTGTCAGGAAGTTATCTTCCACACACTCCAGAAACCTCCTAGACTGTTTCCTCTCCACTGTATTGTATTTCCAGCAGATATGTGATAAGTTGAAGTCGCCCTGTGACAACCAGGGCTAACGATTGTGAGACTTCTGGCAGCTGCTTATAGAATATTTCATCTGCCTCTTCATCCTGGTTGGGTGGTCTATAACAGACTCCCCACTATGATATATGCCTTGTTGGCCTGATTCTTACCCATAAAATTTGCTTAACAGTAGTGACAATAATAGTTACAGCTACTTTGTTAAGAAAAATTGTAGCCTATGTAGAGGGTTTTGATTCTCCATAGGAAAGATCCTTTCTGATTTCAGTAACAGAAAGGAATATAGGCAGAGAGAGTGTCAAGATCAGCAGAAATCTAGGAATGGCCTTTGTTATTATTAAGATTTTTACTTCTGGAAAGGAAGAGAGGTGGTGCTTAGCACTTACAGAAGGGTGCCTCCCAGCAGCTGAGTGAAGGTGCTGTTACAGTGTTGTGCTGTTTTATCTGTGCCAGACCATTTGAGACAGCATAGATTAAAAAAGCAAGGCACACCCAGTGGCACACACTCTTCTGTGTGCCAGCAACTTGAATATAAGCTGTTTAGGGCACTGGGCTGTTCATTCTCTTCAAGTTATAGTCCAATAAGTTGCTTGCTAACTGCATAAGTAATAGCACTGGTTAGTTGTAAATGCTCTTAATTTCCTTTGGGAATGGGATAACAACATATCTGAGGTTTGAATGTCCTTGTGGAGGGACTACAACTCAGCTACATCTAGCAGGATCTGCTTTGCTTCTAGTTTAGCTAAATTCATTTGTTAGGCAGACAATTTGTCAAAATTAGCTACTGTTTGTTGGGTATTTGTGACTGTACAGGAAGGGATGTACCTGAAAGTCCACTTCCTCTTTAATTAAACTGAAGGATTAGAATTATTTATATTAATTATGGATACTGAACTCCAGAGCATGTGGTGGAGGAATTAGTATCTCCAGTGCATTTCACACTTTGCTTCCTTCTTTAGCACAGCAACACAATTACCTTCTTATAATACCCTCTGACTTAAAACATCTCATAACCACAATCTTCTCTGATCCCTCTCTTTCCCCAAAATCAGCACAACTCCAGTCCTCGCAATCACAGGACATTGCACCCCTTAGTTCAAACCCCTCCACTGAGGTCCCCCACATAGACCTAGTAAGAGCCTGGGTACAGGAAAAAGCTTTGCTGCTTGCTTGTGACATATTGTTATGGTGTGGAACAAGTATCTCCATTTAATAGTAACTGCTGTTGACTTGCTGCAGGGTTTTTACCTTGCTTCTGAAATGTACAAAGAACATTCACAGGACAAATGTCTAAAACAGTTGAAATGGGGAGAGAGAAAGAAGAGGAAAACCTGAAGAGGCTATAGGTCACTTACATAAATGGGAGTTTTAAAGACAACAGGAGAAAGTACTCAGGTAAATTTGGGGGGGAAAAAAAAAAAAAGAACAAAAAGAAATTATGGAAGGTAATATATTCAGGTAGCAAACACTATACTGTTGGAATCGCTACCCTAAGTCGTTGTTATGTAAGTGATACCTTTTGCAAGAACGAGAGCTTAACACAGTAATATACACTTTTGCAACTTCTTAATTTCATCTCAAGCAAAAAATGAGGTTTAAAACCAAATTGGTCTTCTGGACTTGGAGAGAGACTTGTTATCTGCGTGGAAACCATCCACAACACCTTTAAAGATGGTGTTCTCAGTGCATGTATTACCATGCCTCACATCCTCATAATGCAGTGTTTGATACTTGCAAACAAGATGTCCTCCAGGCACAGTAGCCAAGGGAGATGATTTTTATGGATAAATTTCTGACTCCGTTATAAATTGCACAGCTAATGGAGATCCTAGAGCTCATTTCAAAGAATCCAGCAAATCTATTACATGGGGCCAACAGCTCAAGACTAGTCATGGGCAGGTCCTGTCAGATGCTGGGTGCCCTTGCCTTGCAGATCATAGTACCCATCGACTGCCACTGGGTTATTTGGGAGAAGAGTTGTGGCCCCACTTCGGACTTCTTCCAACCTGTGCAAATCTGCCCTGGGGTTTCAAAAGGCAACATTTCCTTTCTAAAAAAAAAATTCTTCTTGTGTTACTAGTGCAAAATAATTCCCTTTCCAAGTTCACAGGTGTCTGCCATTGTGTGAGCAAATCTATACAAGCTTTGGAAAAGGCTATGAAATCTCTGAGGATAAGGTGCTGTTCATTTGCACAAAATACCCCCAGCACCACCAGAGCAGAGAATATTTTTCCAAATTTCTAAAAATTTCCTTAAAACTGTGAGACACTGTTTTTGTAGCGTCCTGTGCTATACCTGGGTCCTCCCATTTGAGCATCTCTTGGTTTTGGCTGTCACATGCCTGCATGGAGCTGCATTGCCCTAGGGAAGTCTCTAGGCAGGCGGTGGGCTGAAAACTGTTTTCTTAGGCATATTGGCTGTTTACAAATTGTTTGGTCCACACATTAGCTGTGTGGAATATAAGGAGCAAAGCTGTAAACTATCTTCTGAAAATGACTGGGATTCAGTGGATAAAACTGAGCAGGGCCTTCATTTACTCATCACAGCCTGAGAAACAGAGAAGTTTGGCACAGCCTGCATCCAGCCTTTGATAGACTGAATTAGAGTAATCCAGCTCAGAAGTGATCATGCCTGGGTCATTGTGACCATTGCTTATCTGGGGAGAAGGGATGGCTCCTGCTCAGCTGGAGGTGATAAAAGGCCTTCTTCCAGGCTTAGTATAAATATCCCGAGGGCTTAACTTGATGCATTTTGAGAGATGCTGTATGGAGGATAAAACCAGTCGTTAGCTAGTTCTTCAAAGGATTTCAACTCCCTAATCAGCACTAACTCAGCCATACTGGCTCCTCTTGAGATCTGCTTCAGATGCATGCTGATGCCCTGAGGGACATCACCGGTGGTGAACAGACTTTTAGTGTTTGCTGGCAGTAGCCATGGGTCCTGTTGAGCTCCATTATTGAAAGGCCTGAAGCAATCCTGGCTGTGCTCCCTTTGGTACCAGTCTTTTGGTCTTTGCACAGGAGGACAGTATCTGCCTACCTGACAGTTGCACTGCTCAAAATCTGGGTTGTGTTCCCAGGCAAGCTGTTGGTCATCTGCACAGAGCTGAGAAGATAAGTCACAGCCAGCAGCAAATTGATGTTCCCCCGAGGAAAGAAGGAGAACTAAAGCTATTAATGCCTGACTCACTCTTGTTGTGGCTGCTCCAGGGGCTGAACATCTCTAGTCCTACCCTGACACAGCTTGTGAAAAATCACTAGTAAATCCAGTATTACAGGCCGTAAGATAATTTTCCATGCTGTCAAGGGTGTGCGGACTCTCTCTCAACTCCTCTAAAGTGTCTTCTTCCTTAAGTGCTTGTCACTCACCGTTCATCTTTCAGTCCCCTGGTAGCTGCTCTCCTTGGTCAGCCTGTAGAGGTCCAGGGGCAGTCTGTGTATATCCAGACCATTGTTATTCTGCTACTGTTGCAATGTGTATTGTGTTCACTGCTATCAGCCTCTATCACAGTATGTTGTTTTTCAGCATGTATTTACTGGACAGCCATTTCCTCTGCTCTGAAAGGCACCATTTTCTGTCCTTAATTGAAGCCATGGGTCCTTAATGGAAGCAGCTCTGTCATGTACCACTTCCCCTTTTGTACCACTTCCCCTTTTCCCATAGAGAGTTTGGGAGCGTAGAGCCAGCGGTGACTTACTTCATTTCTGAGCAGTAACAGCTTTATTAGCCAGCCTTAGCAGCTGGACAAAGAAGAGGGTGGTACACACAGGCTTAATCATAGAAATTAAGCTATTTCTGTAACAAAAAAGGGTTGCTAAAGGTTTGCACAAAAAATTCTCATAATCTCATGCAGCAAACCAGTATAGTAAGGGGAATGCCTTTTCAATTAAATATATCAAATCCATTCTCAAACATTTAACAAACCAATCAGTGTCTTTTGAAGAAATGCTGTCTATTCTTGCTGAGAGCATGGCATTTGTTCATCTTCTTCTAGCTGCAAGTGGTGAACTAAAGATATTAAACAAATCTGATGATTTTAACACAGTGTATTGATTTGTGCAGTTCCAGTATGCTTGGGAAAGGGGCATTGTTTTATTCTACATACAGATGCTTCCTATAGCAGGCAGCAGAAACATCCTAAGTGTGCAGTGTGATTTTCCAGCAAGAAAATCTCTCTGGGGTTCTAAAAACAGGCTTTGCATTTTGCAAATATGGGAAAACCAGCGAGGGTCAATTCTCACCTTAAAATTGATGGGAGGAGAAGAGGAGGAAATTAGACAAACTGTTTTCCCTTTGACATTACAGTCAGATGCAAATGTGTACTTTAGGTAGTATATTTCCAGTGAAGTTCCACAAAAACTATATAGGATCTAGAGATCCTATAGAAGATAATGCATACTCCACAAGAATTATTGCATATACAAAGGAAAATAATGTCGGCATAAAATAATTGGAATGACAGATGAGTACACATGACAAACAAACAAACTGTTAGGTTTTTTACATTCCTCCTTTAGTTCCACTTCCTTTATTTTGTAAAGGAGTTGAGTTATTTTTAATTCTCCGTAATATCTAACATAGCAATGCTCCTTCCAGTCAATGGAAGATAATTGATACAAAAGAACCTGTTGTATGGATAATTAAGATATAGAAAAGTTAATGCAAATACTCTAATATCTGTTAAAGGGTATGGCATTTATTTTAAGCATCTTGAATGGCTCTGAGTATGTTCAGTAGGACATATGTGTCAACCCACAACATGGTCTGGCTGGACTTCTGTGGAAATCAGTTAAGGGATTGTTTGTTTTCTTCAGCTGATTCTTATGTAAGATACTGCCTGGTTGGAAGTCTGTGATAAACATTGGTAAGCATAGGTAAAACCCTAATTCATGACAGTCTTTGCATTTGCTCAATCCTTGAGACAGAGACAGGCATAAATGGGCATTTTCACCATTACAACTCAAAGAATGTGTTGTCTTTCTTTAGTATGGTTGAACAAATGCAGCTTTTGCATGCAGCCAATATGTTAGTGAATTACTCTAGTTTGAAAAGAAAGAAGTGTACAAATGCATTGATTATTTTTATCCCATTCAGAGTCTGATTGCTCTTAATAACACTGAGATTATGAAAGGTTTTTTGGACTGTTGATCAAAGTACATGGCATGCTTCCTAAACCGAAAAGGGGGAGGTGCTAAAAAAAACATATGGGTCTGGCAAGGATTTGGAAAGATGTAGAATAGGATGCCTCTTTTCAGAGAGGAAGAAGTTCTGCCAATTGTTCTTGATGAGGTTGTTCTCTCTTCAGACTCTTTATGTAGGGGTGTATTTATGCTTGGCAAGGTAGGACATGGCAAACCACAAATAACAAAGCAAGATTCTTTGGGAGCAAAACCCTGTAAAGTATGTGAAGCTGATGATATGCTACTGGATGCCATTTCTTGGGGTGAGTGAACTTTCTGCACTGAATAAGAAGTTCTCTTATTTCAATTCTTTTATGTGCTAATTTTCTTCTTTCTTGCTTGACAATATGGTTTCAAAGTGGAATCTTCAGTGATTTTTTTAAGTCATTCTTAAAAGACTGATAAGGTAGAATAATTAATTAGTCACAGTGGCTCTTGACACTCCGAGATAAGTCTGGCCTGCTTAACAAGGAAGACATGATGGAGGAACTATAGACTTGTTTAAAGACTTAGGTCTATCAGGGATGAATAGGTCATTTGGTGACTATGTAAATGCTGCTTACAGAAGTTCTGTATGAGCAGGATAGTATTTCTGGGAGTATTTCTCCCAGAAATCTGAGGTGAGGGAAGGGGGAAAGCAAAGGAGGATGTCAGCTGCATAAAATAAATTATTACTCTTGAAGAACAGTTGAATGACCAAGGATATAAGCTAAGTGATGTAAGTTTAGTTACAGCTACCAAAAAAGATGCTCAGTATAGAGTAGACTGACCTGGATTTCCCCCCTTCTGTAAGGGAAAAGAAATACAGACTGAGTCCTAGTGTACTGAGTTTTTAGGGTAACTTCCTCCCTCTCTACTTCCCTGTTAAGTCATGGAGCTGCTTTTTGAAAAAGCACGCTGCAAAGTGCCACAGATCTTGTCAGGTTTTGAAGATACTCTAGCTGCCCTCATGCAGTTCACCCTGACCCAGTGAGCCAAACAGAATCCCCTATCACTGCATCAGCACTGCTTCTCCTTGAGCCTGTGTGGGGATGGATAGGGGGTGCTGCCATGAGATAACAGAGCCTGAGGCATTCATATCTTTTCTTGGGGCCTCTCCATGAGGCTGGAGGAAAGCTGCACACCTGCTTCCAGGCTCTGTGATCCACTTCTTTTCCTAGCCACCATCTTTCTTCCCTCCACAGATAGAGGCATCACCTATTTTATCTGGTAAAGCAGGCTACTGTATTGACCAATTCACTCCCTAAAATAATTTATTTTCAAGAAAGCTAAGGCAAATCAACCATGCTGTGAAGAAGTGTTGAATGAAACCGTGTTATACTGCTATGGTAGCTCCCAGTCAGGTGTAACATTATTAGATTGCAGCAGCTTTCTCCTACGCAGGGGAAGGATAATTCACAGTGATCGAAGAACAACTCTACAGGAGTGAATGGGATTCCTCACACAGGGTGAAGGGTTAATGTTCTTAATTTATACTCTGAATTGATGTACTTCTGTAGTCCTTGTGTGGCAAACCCACACTAAATGCCGCAAAGAACTCTGGTTAATTTTTTTGATTATTACTTTTGGTAGTGATGCATTTTTTAAAGGCAAACAAGAACCCCTGTGTCACCTGCTTAATTTTGGTGCTTGCATGAGGCACTAGGTGGCATCTCAGTTTTCACCTTTAGTCCCTGTCCCCACATCAAATCATTCTGCTGGAGTCTGGGAGTAAGTCAGTCCTGAGCTAGCACAGGGACATTTTTCACATGAAAACATGTATTTTGAACTCAAGAGCTTTCTGTGACCTTCTGATCTGGTTCATTTCATTGTTCTGCCTAGCTACCCTTACATGTCATGTCACAGATTTCCCATTCACTTGAGTCCAGCCGCCAGCAGTTTACTGGAGCTACAGCAATGTGCAGATTGCAGGTCTGCAACTGCACCCTTTTTGCATGAGTGATTATTCTCTATTTTGGTGACGTGAGCCACCAAACCAGAGAGTTTCCACTTTCTTTTTTTTTTTTTTTGTGTGTGTGTGTGTGTCTATCCCAGTCCTGTAAGTCTAGAACTTAGGTTCTCACGGTCCACATAAAGTAGCTAAGTAAAGAGAGCCTGCTGGCAGGAGGATCAATCTTGCTGTGCAAGGTGTCCATCTTCTCTGGGAAGCATTTAGGCATTCACAGATTGAAAACCCCTGCAGAAAATCCAGTGGCACAGTAAATGCCTCAGGATCTCCTTTAGTGCCTGCTTTATTTGATAAGAGGTTTGTTTACATGGTTTAATATCTTTAATTAGTCTCCACTGTTGCTGAACTGCTGCTGTAGTTTGTATTACAATTGTTTTTTGAGATTGGTAATGGAATAAATTTTCTTCAAGTATTTACTACTCTTTATGCTTTGCTTTGTTTTATGTCCACATTTCACGGGTCCTTGTGCAAAAATATTGGCTTTTGATTGGGCTCAGCAGGTATTCCTGTGACCAGTCTGGCCAGCTGTCTTCCTTCTCTTTCTTTTGTGTTCACAGATCAAATTTATCTCACAGAAACAAATGCTGCCAAGTGGTTTGTATTAATAATACATTGAAAGCTGCAGCCGGTCTGAAGTTTTCTCCTACTCTTGAGGAAAAGGATTGTTGTAAACCTTGAATGTTCCTTTCGTTCCTCCAGTCAGAGTGATCTTGAGGGTTCTTGAGGTGCTCAAGGAAGGCTTAAAGGAATGTAAGTGGACTTCTCCAAAAGAAAAAAGCATCCTGCTTTTTCAGTTAGTTCCAAAGGAGCATGTCTCCTGCTGTGGAGGAATCCTGCTCAGATATAAAAGATATAAAATGACATGCTACCTAATGGATTAAAAATGGATACCACTTTCAGTTAAATTAGCCAGCACTATGCAGGATTGTTTCCTCTGATGTATTTTTATTGTTAGTTTTTTTCCTTGGCTCATACTTAAAGGAGTCAAAAATGGAGGTTTTTCATCTCATTCCCATAGTGGAGGTCAGCTAGGTCTGAACATGTTTTGTTACTCTCTGAATTTCATTCCCCCTTTGAAGATTTGTGTCATTGAGGCAAACAGATCTAAAGTCCTCTAGTGGGGTCCCAGGGACCTTGGCACTGATCTGAGGTCCTGCAGTGTGGGACGAGGAACAAAGTACCTGTGCTCCCTGTCCCTGTGTGGGATATTGAGGAGTAGTGATGCATACTTGGCTTGGAGCTGCACAGAGACAGCAAATAGGACATGGTGTGCATGGGTATTTGAAATCCTATCTCCCTCTGTTGGATCCAGCTTTACACAATGGCCTAACAGCCTGCACAGCAAATGAGGGACCGATGCATTTTTCCTAGGACCTTTTCCCAGTGTCATAACAGTTTTTCATAATACACTGACACAGTTAGTTACAAAATGAAATGTTGAGAGTATCTTCTCCCTCACTCATACTGGACAAAACCTGTTGGCAGTCTCTCCTGGCAGCTGGAAGATGTGGCTGTGAACTGGTATCGAGAAGAGTTGTGCTCTTAGCCCTGTGCAAATGTTGTGGCAATGCATCTCCAATTTGCACAGTCTTTTTTCCATTCTCTCTGGCAGCAAACTCATGCCTAAGCCACCATGGTCAGCCTCAGGGAGTTACTCTGAAAAATTTTGAGCTACTTCCTATTCAACATGTATTTCTTAACATGCATTTTTTCAGACAAGATCTCATCACACTTTCTGCTTTAGATTCCGTCTTTTCTTTTGTCGTTCTCTATTTCCTTCCCTCTCACTGAATTAATAAATGTGATGAATACTAGTATCAGCTGTGCATGTCCTTTCATTTCTTTTCCAGCCTATAATGCAAATGTTACAGCAAGTGCTGGGTCTCATATGCTTCCTGCTACATCTGTCTCTATAGGTCCTCATGAGACAAATCCACTTACACAGGTAATTATCTTGGGTTTGCATTTCTTTTTTCAATTTACAATCCATTTGACAGTACACACTTCCAAACCTTTTTCTGTGTAGAGCACTTTGTAATTTCTGGCACAATAAGAATCTCTCTGAATGAGATCTGTTATGGCCAATGGAAGTCTGTCCTAGAAGGCAGGCAACATGCAGGGTGGCAGATAGTTGGTTTTAATGGCAATAGATGTTTCCGTAGATGAACATTTTCACACCTGACATTGCAGGCTGCAGAAACTGATAAGGCATTGAAATCCACATCAAAGGAGTGAATGGACCTTTTACTGATTTTATAAATCAGACATTGGCATCTCAGAAACATCTACATCTGCATTCTGGGGAGACCTGCAGAAGTAAACTGTGCTTCCTATAGAAAAGAATATTGTAACCAGTGACTGAGAGTCAGCAAACTCTTTTGAAGTACAAATAAATCTTTATGTTCAATTAGTTACACTGGTGCATTTATGGGCTGGTGTTTGACTATGACAGTGATCTTGAGCATGATTTGTTGGCTTTTGAAGTAATGGAATACCAACCAAAAGAAATTTGAAACTGTAGGTTTAGTGGGATTATTTCTTTTTTTGTTCTAATGGCATCTAGCACACCTACAACTCTATTGCACACAGTTTCTCATATATACATTGATTAAAAACTGCTCTTGAGTCTCTCTACAGGTTTAACTGGAGATACCTGCTGGATCCCAGTAGAAAGGTTTCTGAAACAGTCTGAATGTTCCCCAAACCTTGTTCTATCTTTTATACTATATCTCCCCTAGGAATGAGGCCATTTTTGATTGTGTGTGTGTGACTTTTTTTTTTTTTTTTTATTTATTTATGCTGCATACACATCCTCAGAGAACGTTACAGAAGGGCAAAGGAAACCTGAGGGTGACTGGTGTAAATGGTGGGTGGGATCCTTGGTCTGGAGACCATATGTTGGCATGATGGAGTAGCAGGAAGATGAAGGGAGTGAAACAAACTGATGTGCTGATGGAAGGAGAGATTAGTGGTGAGACTGGAGCTTGTGTAGGGAGAATAACAGATGTAAGAGAGATGGGAAAAGGAAAGGAGATCGTGGGCAGCTGAATGTCTATAATGGTTAGCTTGGGGTGTAGAAAATTGAATGGGAAGGAAGAAAGTGCATTAGGACAAGCTAGAAAGCTCAGAGAAAAGGGAATTCTCATGTTGGGAGGAGGTGATTTGAGAAGAGTGGATGAGTTTTGGCATGGTGGAGAATTGAGGAATGTATGTGCTGATGTATTTGCACTGCCAGTCTACAGGAGTTCTTCAAGTCTAGGAACACCAGCCAAAATCTATTACTGGGGAGTTAAGTGAAAGCACTGTTCTGCCAAGAAGTGTTCTGTTAGTTCCCCACTACATCCCGCTGCTATCATAAAGAACTGTGATTTTACACACAATTACTTCAGTAGAACATGCATCCTATTGTGACAACACAATTTTTAGTGATCCCAAAAGAGTTTGCTGGAGGGAGATAGATATTAAAGGAAAATGCTGTGAATTTCATGGGAAGATGGAAGACAGAAGGGAAATCATCAAAGTAACTTCCAGCCTGTCATTTTGCTGCAGTGGTCAGTGCTTACCATACTCCTCTCTGCAGAGAGAGACTCCACAAGGCCATGGCTCTTCTCAAGTCACTTTGAAGATGTAAGTGGCTTGTGAACCTTGTGCTGGGTCTTTGCACACAGGTATATTTTAGTCTTAAGGCATAGCTTGTGCTGGAGTGAAGCATGAATATTAAAGCTGGGTTTTGGCGCAAGGGTGTGTTCTGTCTTCTGATCTAAATGATCGGGGTTGCCAGGAAGCTGGAGTTGCCAGTGATCACTTGTGCAGAGTTACTCCTTTGGCCAGGTCTTTGCTTACTAATGAGAAAGACAGGGATGCTTCACTTCTCAGGGAATTAGTATAACCACCAAATTTTACTGTGATACAGGTTATGTATCGAGCCAATGAATGCCACTTATGTTCCTGTAAATTAATAGAAAAGGTAGACTTATTCAATCATCTTCAGGAAGCCAAAGTATAACAAGGAGACTCAGTTTCTTTTTTATACTTACTCTAAAATAACCATAAAGTGCACTATACAAATCAGTGCCAAAAATATTGGATAATAAGATGGCATTAGATTTTTATATCTGGAGCCCTTTACTGTCTCTGCTCAAAGATGCTCTAAGGCATTCCAGAGGAGATTTCCCATGAAACAGAAGACTGGATCTGATAAGCAAACTCTTGACTATAAAATATATTAAGACTTAGCCCTTTCTATAACCCTCCTTTAAAAAAAGCTGGCCACATTAACAGTAACATAAGCATTAGAGTGAGAAAAACAAGATCTTGAAAATGGCCCAGGGTGAAAACTTGAGCTAAAGAAGGAGTAGGAAGAATTCATGTGTGTTGTGCTTTTGTTGTGTGATGTTGCTTTCCTGTTTACACCTGAAGGCAAGTGTAAGTACAGTGCCTCATCAAAACACAGTGACATTACTGAACTCGAATGTGTAGGTAGTGGATGTTGAGATAGCCTAGTGTTGAACAGCATAGGATGTGATTTTTGTCATTTGAAACCATGCTGGGAGATCTTTTGCTATTAAAGCTCTGTTACCTGTGAGCAGCTTGGCAGAGAAGGGTAACTGATTCAGGTGTTTATCATTCAATTTCTGTGTTCTGACCTGTAAAAATGGTGTTACAGGAGATGGATGCATTTCTGACACAATTTAGAAAGTTGAACTGGAGCTAGCAAAAGCACACTGTACTCCTTGTGTGCGTATTTATGAAGAAAGATCAATTAAGTCAAATACCCCATTGATTTCTGGAAAGAAAGGTTGAGATCAATTCAATCAAATGGAACAAGTACTGAAAAATGCATCACCGGCAGCTCCCACTGTGCCAGTGCCTTGTCAGATTCTGTAGATGATTGCTGCAAAACAGGCTGAATCTATTTCTCCCTGGTCACAGGTATCCAAAGATACTGGCAGAGCAGACATTGATAAAAAATATCACTCAAAAGCAACTTATTATTTTTTTTCTTTTCAATAGGCTTGTCAATATGTAGCAAATGCATGGAAGAACCTGCTCTGTTTCAGCAGCACTGCTGGATCACTTTGTTACAGAAAGAAACACTCAAATATGTTTTTCTTAAAAACAATTTTATTACATATTGCTTTTTACATCTTAAATAAACAGACCAATGATGGCACTACACAACAGTTTAAGTTGAAAAAAGGAATAGTTCGTGCAAGTTAAAATGAGAAAATCTTAACCGAACCAGCTGAATTTTCCCTAAGATAATGTGGATTTAATGAAATACAGACAAAATGAAACAAATCATTTTGGCAATAACAGTATGGAAACTGCTCTGAATATAGGACAGCATGACTGAGTTTTCTTCATAAACCATGACTTTTGCACATTCATCTATGCAAATATTGTCAACACATCAACATTATGCTTACAATTAGATAGAGAGGATTTTGGATGCCTCTGTACATGAGGTTATACGTGAAGTCAGCTTTGCATGTGAAACTACCTTTGCACGATAACTTTGCAAACAAATTTAATTCTCATGTTAAGAAGAATGCATGCACCTTTACAAGTCTGTGAAGAAAATTCTGTAATTTGGAATAACTATAAATAAGCTACACAGAATCTCCATACCTTATATTGACACTTTGAATATGGTATGTATGCATAAGGGCACTCAGATAGCTTCCTTTCAGATCTTCCAATAGTTAATTGTCATAGCTTCAAGTTGGTTATGCTTCCAGATATTGAAAAGAGGATGAGCAATATGTGTCAATGCTTTTGTGCAATATTCATCAATATTTCTTAGCATTTGTTTTTTGTATCTACTTGCTCATGCATATACAAGCTAGACTCCCTTCCTGGAAGATTTAGTAAGAGTGTGCTGAGCTATAGAACTTCAATACAGCTACAGAGAGTCTCCTGCATGCAAATGCTAATTGAAGTCTGAGGTTTTGTGAACAATTCTAATAGAACAAAACAAGAGTAAGATCCTCAGCATTTACTTCTGGCTGCATAAAAGTAGTGTTCTTGTGTTGGTGCATTGTAGTAAATGCCTAACAAGGAGTTATAAATATAATTCAAATTAAGGTTCACATTCAACAGCATGATGGGTCAGTGAATATCAATTCCCCATTCAAGTGCCTAGTTATCCTCTGCACCTTAAGCACTATGACACTGATTCTGAATTTTTCTGTAGTGATATTTTGGCAGCATAAACCAATATAATTTTACGCTATTGACTTTGTGTATTGAGAGCTTCTCTGGGTGCCTTGACTCAGCACATTAGATACTTATTCAGGAGTAACTGTCTGAGTCAATGTTGCAGGTGAAGCGCTCAGAATGGCTTTTGCAGGCCCTTGCACTAATGTTTTGGAATGGTTCACACCTACTGTATCTACATCTGTCTCTATACATAGTTAAAATTATGTCACTTGATATACCTAGACTTTAAAATTAAAGCTGAGCATTGCAGAGGGAATGGGCAATAATCCTGAAATACTTCAAGTGGAGAAAAATCCTCGAATGCAGTAAAAATTAAGAAATACAAAGAAGGATTGGAAGTTTTAATATCCTAGGCATCCTACAAAAAAAACCCCAGCTTTTTCATTATTTTGCTGCTTTTGTTTGTTGCTCCTTTGTCTGCTTCCTCCCTTCCCTCTACACTTCAATTATGCGTGAAAACCAGCAAAGTGCAGATGATCATCCATCTCTGGTGAGGAGAGTCCTGGTGCCTCTAACTTGTCTTTAATATGACCTAGTGACTAAAGGGTTTGAACCTGGCATAATGTCAACATCCAGTCGTTCATCTCCAGCCTCTATGGACAGTGATGATGGCTTTTCCATAGCCGGAGAGAAATAATCAAGTACTGTTAGCCTATTCCTTGTGACTAAATGGCTTATGAGTAAAACGACCACCATAGAGATTAACCCATAAAGCAGACTTCAGGGCTTGAGAGTGGAAAACACAAACACTGCATTGATGCTTTGAAGGCTGCTCATTTAGGTCAGGAATGAAATTTGTAGTGACGAGAATATAGAAGACCCGTCCCTTCTCTAGTTTCAAACATTCCTCTCAGACACTATATTCAGTTAAATGGGGAGCAGGAAAAAAAAAAAAACAACAAAACCAAAAACCAAAAAACCCCACCCTGCTTCAAATACCCTAGCTTGCACATACAGTGGGAAATGGCATAAAAAAGCAAGGAACTGCATAAGCTGGTAATTGCTGCTTCTGTACTTAAGAAAAAATACTAGGATAGCAGCTGTGTTGCATAGGAACCATAGTCATGGTTTGCCAATATTTACATACCTAAACATTTATGCTAGAAATAGCCCCTTGAAAGAGAATTGTTGGGTCTGTGTGGTTTGTGTATACCCAAAAGTGTCCCTGCCTACCTGCAAGAGCTCAGTATGTCTGTAATACTGAGACATACCTGCTAAATTTGGTGCCACCTGGTACCCAGCACCCTATCACACACTACCAAGACAATCTGTGTTTCCAAGCATTTACAGTGAATAAAGACAGAAGATAAACTGATCATCATTTTTATTTACACAGCAGGGAATTAAGGCACAGATTTCAGTCAAACTTAAAAATTTGGAAGAGTGCCAAAACCAGGCTCTCAAAGTCCTTAAGCAACTAAAAAGTCTTTTCATTCCTTCCCAGCCACCCAGAAGATCACTTTAAGGTTGGTAGCACTACTGAGACAAATCTGTGTGAGTATTGTGATAGAAATGTTAAGACTGACATGAATGGGCATGTGTGTTTGTGGGACCAGCAGCAGGAGAACGGCTGTACCAATGGCATATGTTGGTTCGTGGTTTCTAGATTAACATGTCATTGGGACCCCAGCACCAGTATGTGCAGCTTCTCAGGACACAGAGCATGGGAAGGACAGTCTAAAAGAAGGAAGACCCTACTTCTAGGCTGGAATAAAGACTGAAGCCATTTAAAGATCATGGCAAAAAGAGTAGGACAGAGTAGGAACCATAAGACAACCATTTAAATATGAAGGATGGTGAGCAAATCCTAATGATCCACAGAGGTGGAACGGGTTGGGGTTGGAGAGACAGACTACCAGCTTGCAATGAGCGCAGAAGAGCAGACCAAAGACTGGCACATTGTTTCCAAACTCAGAGGAATCCAGGGCACAGGAGGAGGACTCAATAGCTGGCATCCCTCATCCTCCACATCATTTTAAGAAGTTCTTGGCAGACACTGGGATACAAGCACTTCAGAGCCTGACTTCTGGGCAGGCCCCTCTGCTACAATTGTCTTGCTGATCATAAGTGAATGGATATAAGAGAGTAAAATCACTTTTGTTTCAGTTTTATTTAAAAACCCCTCACCCTTACCCCCCTTTAAGATTTCACGTTGAGATTTGCCTTTTGGCTCCTGCAGTATTGCAGCACTGTTTCTTGCATGCAAGTCCTTGATTTTGCCTGTTCTGTGTGTGTGTGTGTCTGCATGTAACCTTGCAAAGAGTCTGTTTCTGCCAGAGGTCAGCAGTGAAAACCGGTCTCCCCGGCCACGGACCAGTTAGATGACTGCAAGGGTTGGCTCCTTGTGTTTTCCAGCAACTCTAGAAAGCCACGTGTTGTTTCTGAGTGTGAAACATTTGAAATCCTGTCATCCCTGGAACTCTTGGAGGCAAATCTGGCAAGTGATATTTGCTACAAAAGCACCTTGTCTAGTCTGGCATGCTTATTCCAAAGCAATTGACTATTAATTTGAAAAGTTTCATTGTCTAAAGGGCTGGAATTAATTCCTCTCTTCATCTCTCTGGATAGTACTTGAAAGACAAAACAACTTCTCATCAGGACACTTTACTCCCTAGTTTCAAGGCAGCTGTTTCTTCAGGATGGCTTCTTTTAATTTTGTGTGGAGAAATAGCACAGTGTAAGAACTGGTCAGCTCTCCGAAGCCAGAACTGGGCTTCTAGGCATTAGAAGTACGCTTGCTGCCTTGTCCTACAGACAAACCAAACACTGCACTCTTTGCAGGGGAAAGAATAACATTTATCTGCAGTTGGGCCAGGAGCAATCTTTGCTGTAATAACCTTTGCCAAGGTAATAATAAAAACATATAGAACGTTATGTCTACAGACATTACTCCAGGGGTGTTCTTCAGAGTCTGCTGTGGTAGGTAAACTACAGTAGAAAGATTGTCATTCCAAGAAACAGCATCTTGTCTGTAAAAGGATTTCTAGATAAATGTCTTTTGTTCTCAGCTTTACCACCCATTCCCCACACACATACTTTGCATTTTTATTGGATCTTTCTATGTTCAACCTTGTTATTTCAGCTCTGACAAAGATCTTTGGGTGGGCAAGGAGTTGTATGAACATGCTGAGCTGACCTGTAGGTTCACTGACCCGTGTCATTTATGCAGTAAAACAGAAAGTCTGTGGAAAAGCAGGTACCCACATGCTTTTCCCATGTTCAAACAGGATACTGTTTGAAAGGATGTAGCTTCAGCTCCATCTCTGAAAGCCTGTGGCTGATTTTGTTCCCCCTCACCGATTTATATATTTCCCTTTTAGAAGTGGGAGGTCACCAAACCACTTCACAACTGCAGGAAATACTGCCTGGGCTACTGTAAGGTCTGTTCTGCATGGTTGCCTGATTCAAATTCAGGCACCCCAACTGAAAAGCCAAACGTGGACTGGCCTTGCTGGTTCAGAGATCAGTATGTAAGGGGAGACCATGGTCTAGGCCTTTGACTTGGAATAGAGATTTACCATTAGATTCTGTCCTTGATACACCCTCTTCCCTTTGGTTATTTAATCTCTTGGTGATGTTTCCTACTTCTGAAAACAGGTATGGCCTCTGCCTCTGTTGAAACATTGCACAGTGCACAAGGCTTTTCTGCTTAATCTGGTCCTTTGAAAGCCTCTGTGCAGAGATAAAAACTAGTGGTATCAGGAGGATATGTGTCCTTACCCTCCAGTCCACAGTGTGCACTTCTGTCAAGGTGCGACTTATCTAACCTTGTTATGAAAAACTGTGGTGCGTATATGGTCCTGGCCTGGAAAGACCTCTGCCAGGAGAAAAGCAGATGCCCTCTCTTGCCTGTCTTTATAACCATCAGGACAATGCTGTGATCAGGGGTAATTTCTAGGATGTCATTGCACACACACTGCTTTATAGGTTGTTTTAGGTGAGGTAATTCTTGGGTTTTTGTAGAATATAGTCTTTAGTACTTTCTTCTGGTACCCAAAATAAAGCCCTGTAATCCAAACAGACTTTATTTGTAGATGTATCAAGCACTGTCTTTCAGAACCAGCCAGTATTGTTAATATATTCCTCTTGGTTAGAAACCACACTAAAATTCACTGGAATTGGTTGCTACAGGTCTTCCCCCCTTTTCTCATTATAGCTTGTCATATTAAATCCGTTCAGGCAAAGTTTTTCAGATCTGTCTGTAGGATTATACATGTCCAGAGTAAGAGAGAAGCTTGCATGCTTTGCTGCAAAGCACACAAGAGTTTCTTGTTTGTTTTTTTTTTTTAAGATAAAATGGAGATATTATGCCACATACAAATGCCTTGTTTGTCCTGCAGCACTTCTCTTGCTTTTAAAATAG
Organism: Morus bassanus; assembly: GCA_031468815.1. Lineage (NCBI taxonomy): Eukaryota > Metazoa > Chordata > Aves > Suliformes > Sulidae > Morus > Morus bassanus. The sequence continues at coordinate 57,196,215 of CM062600.1, forward strand.
CATCTTGGGTTCTGAACTCTAAAACTTTCTGCTCTAGGCAAAACCAAGGATTGCTCTTACAGAGCTGTCCTCTGGCCAGCCTCCTATGGCAAGAGCCAAAGGACAGTTCATGGTCATGAGTTTGACAGCAAAAAAGCCAAATACAAGCAAAAGTCTGCAAAGATTATAAAGGCTCTCTTCTTTTGGATTGGACTCAACATAGATGTAGTGAAATGTGGTAAGCTTAAAACCTTCCCACACCAATCCTGTTGCAGTGATGGAGATCTTATAAGGTCCTGCATTCTCCTTGACATATATTTTGTTGGCTCTATAACAATACAAACGATAGTGTACAGGCCTGGAAGGAGAAGGGTAATGGGGAGGGAAAACTAGAAGGTGACATGTCCAAAAACTCTGCAAAAAATTCTAATCTTTTAAGAAACTATAGTCAGCCCTGAAACCAGTTGTGTGCCTCTGCAATGAAGACAAATGTCCAGTGATAGCTAATATATCCATATCTAGCTGCTCAGCAGGAACAGGATAGGGTGTTTATCTTTACATGATACCTACAAGCTGTTCCTAAATGTAACCAAACAATTTCAAGAGATCTCTTCTGAGATCAGAACTGGAAATAAACCATGAGACTTGTAATGTAGTTGGTCTGGGAAAGCTACTTGCTTTAACCAGTATTTAGATGTTACAGGCTGCACACCTCAGTTAATTACCTGTTTTGTAAATGTGTCTTTTACAGGGAACTATGATGGTCTAGAACAATGTGGTTTTCTGAGCATGTTCAAGATCATGGCAGGGGTACATGTTATCTGACAGCAGAGTAGACCTTAGTGGTTATACAAATATCTGAGTTCATCTTGTGTTGTATGCATTCCTACCCATTATATATGTCAGCAGCACATAGTCTTAGGGTTTGTCTGAAGAATAACATGCTGAAAAATTCAGTGGCTTATTTATTCCTCCTTAAATACTTAACGCACCCTACTCTACTGCCACTAAAATAATTATATCAAGACTCAGTCCTCCAGGGACTAAACTCATCTGTGCTGCTTGATAGCTCATGCAACATTAAATGTGCAGATGATTGCTGGTGTCAAGGTTTAGCATGCTGTACCTTCTATATCCAGAGCAGAGATGACTCTCAGGGTGCCAGGCTGAGGAGCAGGCATACTGCAAAGTCTTGAATTAACAAAGTAGGGGATGTGGCAAGAGTCTGCCTTTGATTTAATCACCAGGTTTGAAATGTGCCATTCTTATGCAGTGATTTGCAATTGGGAATCAGACCGAGTTAGCTCTGACAGACTTTAATAGCCAATTTTTTTTGTATTTTTTTTTTTAATAACACTGAATCAGAAAGAGTGCTTTCCTTTTGTCTGCCCTACTGCAAACAACTGGTATCTTAGATGACTGGTTTATGTCTCCAGCTGTGATAAACTTTCCTACAGAAAGGGAAGGAGAAGGATGAGCATACAGTTAGCCCTTCCTTGCACAGTGCTCTGTGCTGCAGAATGACCTTGACTACAAGAGCACTGGGCAGATGAGCAATGTCAAGTTCACTGCTGTCCAAATAATAGCTGTGGAGCTGGTTACTGACAAGAAGGCTGTAAGCGTTTAAATGAAAGCAGTGAACAAAATAGGTATTTCAAGTCAGGTGGGCAAATTGCCTTTCAAATTTTCTGATTTTAGTTGGATTGCCTTTGAAGCACACAGCCTGTAAATGCACAGATCATGTTTCTATGAAGACTTTGCTAGTACACACCCTGATCCAAAGGAAGGTGTTTTCCTAGTGACTCTTTTTTCATGGGAAGAGGGAGTTTTGTGGCTATGTACTAGGCTAGGACCACTTGAATGTGGGGTCAGCTTTAGCAATGTCTGATTGTGAGTTTTGACAAACTACAGTGTCTCTGCCTTGCACACAGAAAGCAGGACCTACTTGTCACTCCCTCCACTTTTGCATTAGACTGATTGCTAGGAAGTGTGCTGTAGCAACAGCAATGGTGGGCTAGCTCCTGTGTACAGCTTCTAGCCCTGCTGTCATCTTCTTCCAGAAGAAAACCTAGCATTACACATAAAATCTAAAACCTGTAATGTTTTTGCTGTTGAAGAGTCATGTGGGTAATGAAGCCCGTATCTTGTGCTTTTAAAGCAGCCCAAGGACATGATGCTGTTTTATATATTATATTTAATATAATTTTATTATTTGTATATTAAGGTCCAGTCATTAAATATATGTTAATATTCATGCCACAGAATGCATGCTTAGTTTTGAAACCTTCTGTTTTCCACCTAGGCTGTTGTATGATGTTTTTAAAGTGCCAATGCCTGGAACAAAGCTGACTTTTGTGGACTAGAAGTGTAACTGCTTTCTTAAAACTTCAGAAATGTTCTGATAAAGTCAAATTGAAAAGAAAACATGTGACACAGACCCTGAGCACTGCTGAGAAGCTGAGTACAGAATTGAATTAGTGCTCTGCTGGTTTTTGCTTCAGGCTTGCAGAAATAATTTTCTTAGCGTATTAAACCCAGAAGGATGCACCCTGCAAATGCAATGCAAAGCAAAATTCATATTCAGATCAGCAACTGCTTTGAAGAGGGCTGTTTGAAGGGAAAGAGGTGAGAAGGCCTGAGACAGTGAAGAAAGCAGGAGATATTAGGACTTAATTTAATACGGAACTTTGAACTTTAAATGCATTCAAAAATGTTAATAATAATCCTGATCATACCTAAACAGTGTGACTCTTCCTTATCAAAACTTGTTTACCAGGACTTGTACTATTCCCCATAAGGTGTGAATTCCCATATTAAAACACTAATCCTTTCTAACATACAAAATATAAACCACCAACCTAAATAAATGCACATTTCCTATCCATCTGACCTTCATTGTACTGTGGCATACACCAATGGCTGGGCTTCAGAGCCAGCTAGAGGAAGTAACGATTGGATCTAAGGTTGTGGCGTGACACCTGAACACAGCGCAAGAGAAGCAGCAGGGTTTTTTGCTGTTAAGTCTCTGACCTGGTTAAGAGGTTTTCTCTTGAATGTCTCAGTCTCTGAGGAAGATTGGCTCAGGTAAACTATAGTTCAGCTAACCTGAAATAAAAGGGTGATAATGAGGCAGAAGAAACTCCAGTCAGCAGAATGTTTCTGCTTTCTGTGCATGTGCCACCAACCTCCTGGGAATGAGTATTATTGCATAGTTCAAACCTTGATGATTTCTTCCTTAAACATTAAATCTCCACTATTAAGACCATATCGGTTTTCATTCTGTGGGTCATCATCAGTTCTTGCCCATATAGGTGGTTGTATATTTTCTAAGCCTGTATTTAATTATCAGTGTGTTCTCTTGTTCATAAACTGAACCCTTTCATATTTTCTATTGCCAAGAGATTCAGTAGCCATAGATTTACTACATTTAATAATAGAATAGCCTTTCATAATACAATGCCATCGCCTGAGAGATTGCTGTCTTTTGAAGTCCTGTATTTTGTTCTCCTGGAGAATCACTCATCCAAGAACAAGCTAAGCTTCTCTCAGTTTTTGACAATGGATGATATCAGTGCCTGATGGGTATGCTAACACAGACATTAAATAATAGAAATTGCAGATTAGACACTAAAAGCAGCCTGTTGGTGTTTAGCATTTTAAGGCAATAAGTGGTTTCCTAGCAATCAAACTACATTTACCAACAGTCTTTAAATAGATGAGCATGCTCTTTCTAAAAAAGGCGTTAAAAGCCGAGCAGTTCAAACACTTTTTTCCCCAGATTATATATGAAGAATAGCAGGTTTGTTATCGAGATGAAGTGAGCTTGTACCGAGAACTAGCGAACAAGAGCTGAAACTTTGAACTGCCTGGGAACATCTGTTATGATAATGAAACTTATGCCTAGCAATAAGGTTTCTGGATTGAATCCCTGAATTATAGAGCCCCAGGACTGGATACACCATCAATACACTGTCTCAGTAAAATCTCCTTTAAATCTATGGCACTTGCACTGTTGAGCAGTGAGCCAAGGACTGTTTTGTGTAAAGGTCAGCAGTCTCATGACAGAATGAGGCAAATCGGTTGTACCATGTGGATGGACTCCCTGTAACATGCCTTGCTTCTCGATAATGCCTATTAGAGAGAGGAAAGGTACTCTAGAACTTCCTTATATTTAAACCTTAAAGAGAAACAGACTTCACACTGAAAAGTGAAATTAGGCTGAAAGATTCTGGAATATAAATCTGACTTGAGTGCTTGGAGATAAAGTCCCCTGTCTGTCCGTGTTGATGTCTGTCTGTACACATTTTGCTGGGATCAGACAACAGTGGGCAAAGATGCAGGATGGACCGATGTCCAATACCATATAATAGTGCCTAGAGAAAAGCCATGTGCCAGCATTCGTGATTTCAGGTTGTGTTAAGAGTACAAACTGTGACAGAAGTTAGGAATCTGTGAGGTGGCTTTGGTACAGAACTTCTCCTTTTGGATGCTCTTGTCTGAGCATCCAAAGATGCCATGAGTCACACAGAGTCATGCATTTGGCATAAGTCTTCTGTTTGTTCCAGTGATTTCAACCACACCACTACCTGATACTGCTAGTACTCTGAAAGGGAGCGTAGTATTTGAGTTAGTGAATGGAACTTTTGGCAGATGTACAAGCCAGATTTTAAAACAGCTCCACATTTGGAAACTGCATAAGCCACTGAATTGTTTTCAATTCTCAGTTTATGAAATGGTGTGCAGTGCATGGGGAAAAGAAGCTGCTCAGCGCCCACTGGTGACTCCCATCAATCAGAGAGGTTTCCCAGGTGGTATCTAAAGTTCTTCACAACAGTCAGAGTGGAAGTCCTGCTATCAACTTAAATGGAAGTACAGAACAGCATGACTTCAGATGGCTTTTCTTTTTCTTCTCTGGGATATGGCATGCTGGAAGGGCTTTTGGTCTTGCTGGTTGGTAGACCCTAACTGACACTTCCTGTGAACAGATGGTGATGAATGGTTGTTCCCCTTCCTTCAGTTAAACTCCTTGAAGTCCGTGAATGAAAGATGGGATTTGGTGTTAAATCGTCCTAAACTAAAAGCTTACAATGAAATGCTCATTTTACAGTCAGTTGAGGCATTTTTGTTTCTCCACTAAGCACAGGAGAATTTCTGCCTATGCATCAACTCTGACATTTGGAGTAGTGGTTTTATATTCTCCTCTATCAGAGAGTTACCAGTCTGACCAAGATGATACAAAAAATGGCACAACTTTCTGTTGATGTAGGCCAGCAACAACCTGCTAGCACCCCTGGTGAGTCCTGCTTGGAGGACCAATGTTTGATTTTACAACCAAATATATATAAAATAAACAATACAGTTTATTTTAGTAGGAAGATCTGTTGCTACTAGAGAAGAAGATGTTTCCCAGAACATTGGTGATTTAAAATATTGGCTTCATATACTTTCTTCCTATATGCTTGGACCCCCTAAATGAGCCTGGGTTTTCTGGAGGATTTGGGGTAGGTGGGAGGACTGTTGTTTTTCCTTTAAGTTATCTAATGGTTGCTAATAGAAACTGTCTGGCTGACTCCTTCTTGAATTGTAGTAATCATGGTTGAGTTTGCTACATCATTCCCAGGTGGCTTGTTCCCTTACAACACTACCTTGTACATGAGACCAAGCAATGTAGGAAAACAAGTTCATTTGAAGGCAAGTTCAAAGAACATGAGTTTATAAGCTTTTCTCTCTTTCTTGTTGAACAACTGCTTGAAATATCAGTGGTTTTTATTTTTCTATGATACTCACATCAGTTAAGTTTAGTTTCAGTACCCCAAAGAGGCACTGAAGCTTACTGTTAATCTTGCAACTAACACAGCTGACTTGTTACTGGGATTTGCTGTGCAAGAGGAAAGGAGAGAGGTGGTTGTAACCTACAGTGCCATGGGAAGAGGAAGGTGCTTATGGAAGCTGGTATGTACTCCTGACGTACTCTGAAGCACAATTTCTGAATCTGAGACAAACAGAAAAGTGAAAGTAATATGAAATGAGCAAGGTATAGCTGTGGCCTGGCAGAACAACTTGCTCTTGTTAGTGTGGACGTAACATGTGTGCCTTGCAGATACTACTGTTCTGGCCTTGTGTTACTGAACTTCATGTCAGGTGTGGGTTAGACCAAATTAGGCACAAATTTTTGTAGGATCATCCTCCCTTTCCCACCATTCATTAGAGTGACAGAATAAAATGAGGTCAGACAATTTCTAATCCTGGAGAACAGATATCCCCCCAAATATCTTAAGCTGTCAAGAACTAGTCTGTCAGATCTCTGAACTGGAAATGCTTCTACAGTGCTCAACTGCTCGCCCCCAAGGTGTCTGTGAAGGATAAAGCTGCCACTCCTGTCCTATCCCAATGTTTTGCCTAATGGCAAGTAAGCCATCATATTAAAGCTACATGAATTCAAGAAGTCCATGAATAGTTCCACAGGAAGAATTGCTGCATTACAGCTGTGCTTCCGTGCACATTAGATTCGAGATGTAGTGAAAGAGTTTTGAGAGCATATTGTCATATTCAGCCAAGTGGAAAATTCATCTTTTAAATACATCTGACTGTTCAGAACAGGCTAGTGAAATAATTTTACTGGTTGCAAATATGCATTTTTTGTAGCATCATGGCCCCAAGGCTGATACTTTAGATTATGATGTCAGGTGTTGTTCCCACACCAGTCAGGAAGACACTTAATTGCAAATATATTTTATACACTCTATGGATTGTTCGACATGGGACACCTCACAGATCAATCCATGTAAAATTAATGGACACAGAAAAAATATTTTGCCAGTCTTGATCTAACTTTTCCTTTTGACTTTCCTAGGAGCCTAGTATTAATTTCACACCAGTTTTCCCTTGGTTTAGCTTTGTCTTTTGTATTTTAAGGGATGCAAGTGAATTCTGTGTGTTGTTTAGTGAAATATTAATAAGCCAAGACAATCATTCTAGTTTGATGCACAGAACCAAAGCAATTCACTGTGATATAATATAGTATTTTAAAGGTTTACTTGCACCCTTAAATGAATACCAGTATTCTTGAAGGGTGGGGTAGACAGGGTGCTTTGCTTCTCTCCTGTGTCACAGTGTTGGTAGTGTGGTCAGAGCAGCTGTTCCTCACCACACAACCACCCTGTCACAATTAAGGAAAGAAAGTCCAGAAAAATAAATCTTCATTTTGTCAGGTTGAATTATGCCTTGGATAATTAGGCAGGTGACAGCAATCCTTCAGCATCTAATGGAAAAATATTACTCACTGCAGTCCAGAAGGGTAAAGGCCATTTCTATTTCATGTCTTCAAACTAGATAGCCATATGCTGCAATACAATCAATGCTCTCTGCATGTGGGAATTCACATAAATATTTTGTTCTCCTAAAATATGAGGGTGGGATCCCCTCAGTGAACCTCTTCGTGCATAAAAAACATTTTCCTACAAGCTTGGTATTAGCAGCAGCTCAGCAGAGAGCACAATGCCAAATAATTTGTATTTCTAAACCAGAGACCATGTTCCCCACAGCTTTTTTTACTCTGCTAGCTGTGTGGCAGGGAACAGCAGTCTCTATGTGTCTTACTGCCTGCCAAGCACTGCTCTGCTTCAAATGTTTTCTTCAACCAATCACACAGTAGGTTTTATCATCTGACTCATGTTGTCAGCTTTGTGCTTGACCATAAGATTTACAGGCTTACAACAGAGCTATGCACCAGTCTTCTGGCATATAACTCCGTCCAACTGGCACGAACAAGACCGAGGGTTTTACAAGTGCCAGTCTCACTGAAAGCCAAATAACTAGTGTCTTCCTCTCCTCCTTTTTTTTTTTTTTATTTTTTTTAACTATAGAAAAGAAAGGCAATGGTAGCAAAATTTCACTTCAGTATAGAACTACTCTGCTTTATGACCAATGTTGGCTCAGTAAAATATTTCTCAGAAAACGTCCCTATTAAGGTTGAAGGACTATAAAAACTAACATGGAATACTTTGGTTTATTGATATAAGAAAAATGCAGCAATAATTAGCATCTTTGTTTGAGCAAGGTGGCAATACAGGTTGAAACCCAGTATTATCTCTTCTGCCAGTAACAGCAAGGACACCTAGTAAATGAGTAGTTAAGGACCACGAAGCATCCTCCAAGCATTCAAAATGCAATCACTTCATCTTATCACTGATTAATTCGGTGGAGGATTCATAGTTGTTGTCACATGTCTCTTTTAATGCAGATGGATTTCTATCTGATCCTGCAGACAGAATTACATCGTGCTGTGGGGCTGCACTGACTCCAGCAGGTGCAAGAGATTGCAGACACTGAAGTCCCAAGGTCTTTGTCCCTTAAAGCTAAGAAGTATACATCGGCAAAAGCATAGGAAACCGTTTCCTAAATCTCTTTGTATGCATAGGGAACATCTGTTGTTTTGTGTAGTAAGGGACATTGTATAGAGAGTCAATCTGAAAGTTAGAGGGCAATCAACACTTTGAAGAACAGGGCCTGTAGTGAAAATTTTCTGTGAATATTTCTTCTCTTATTTCAAGGAGGGCAGTGTGAGGGAGAGGGAGGAGCAGGAAATCTGAGGAGAATGCACTGTACATTTTTTTGTCTTGATATATTAGAAAACATACTTCTTCAGATGTTAGTACAGATTTCATTGCTTGTAAATTGCTCCTTCATATGGTTTATGATTTTTGTGATATAGCTTATAAATAACTGATGAACTAGTTCAAGGAAAACCACAAAAATTACTTAAAAGGATGCTGTCAAAATGTATGTTACCTTTAAGTTTTTTTCCTAGCCTTGAATATTTAAAGACTTCGTTTTCCTTTTTTCTTACTTGAAAAATAGCTCCACCATGCAGCTAAAGTGTTGATCTTTTTAAAAATAGAGCACAATAGAATCTCATTTATCTTAATATGTATGTATGTCTGTGGATTTATGAAATAGTATGCAGAAAGTATTCTTGTGGTTTTATTAGATATCATAAAACAAAGCCTACCGTGCTTCATGATCTATTGAAATTGGTTTTGAAGATGGTCCATATATTGTTTGAATGAGACTTCCAGACTCTGAAAGTACGCCAGTGCTAAACACAGGTCTGGAAAATGGGAAGACATGGAGTCTACTTTTGCAGAACTCAAAAATTATGCCAATTTCTTTTTCTCCATACCATTTTTGATTTGGTGAGTTCAAAGTTCAGAACTCCCCATGTCTTTTCCTGGAGGGAGAGGAGGAGTCAATGCTGAGCAGTGATCAGGTTCATGTGATAAGATGTTTACCTAAGTGAAAAGTGCATGCCATTCACAATTTTGGAGTCATGAAATTGCAGGAGACCATTTTCTTGCTTCCGAATGTAAACGGTTTTCAGCCATTCAGTTTTCAGTTCAAAACTTCACTTGGCTTTTTCTCAGTCCACACAGAGGTCTCCCTTTTGCCTTCTCCCTGATCTTTCTATTACTTTGGATGTATGATCCAAAGATCCGCAGTCCAACCAGTGCTCTCATTTATGTATTTATTTGCCATTCATATTTAGACTCCAAGGAAACCCTTTAGACCACATGATTCAATTTTCTTTCAAGCACTGTCACGTGTCAATAGCTTATATTCTAAAGGCCCTTGATATTTTTGTTAAATAACTGTAATTACTCTAAAATTACGCCCAAGCTGCTAAGAGTTTAAGACAGATCACTGCTTTACAAAGTGGTGGTGTAAAGAATGCTCATTGGGTGATGAGCCAGGGTGATCCAGTGAAAGGACATGATTTAGTATTTACAACTGAGTTCTGGATCTGCCTGTTTCCTTACTCTTGCTGTGTAATACAACATAGTGTTTACTTTGGTCCTGGAATAAACATAACTTCCTCAAACAGCATGTGATGTGCTCTGAGGTGAGTAGAAAGTGGCAGTCTTGTTAATGCCATGTAGAGTGAATGGATATTCCCACTGTAGAAAGCAAAACTGAACTAGTAAGATAAAGGGAAATTTGTGCTGTGGAGGCACTGAATCCCTCTCTCTTTCAAAGAATATCTTCCAGAGATATTAAGATAAGGGTAATTGCTTTCTAGTCAAAGGTCTAGCAGTTTTCAGAGATTTATAGCTATACATCTTTTCTCAAAGGTAGGTAGGTTTGTCAAAAGACAAACTTTTATACAATCATAAGCATTGTACAATACAGCAATTAGGAAAAGTAGAAATAAAGTAAAATTTATAGAGGAGAAATGTATAATTACAAAGTTCCCTGGAAATCTTTGGAAAAAGAGGGGTACACACACCAGTTCTTAGTTTAGGTCTACAGATGAGTTTATTTGCCATCATGATTCTCTATGTTGGCGAGACAGCAAATCCTTAATGATGGTTGAGGACAAATCAAGCAGTAATCACAGAATCACAGAATGGTAGGGGTTGGAAGGGACCTCTGGAGATCATCTCGTCCAACCCCCTGTTTGAGCAGGTACACCTAGAGCGGGGTGCATGGGACTGCGTCCAGGCGGGTTTTGAATGTTTCCAAAGAGGAATACTCCACAACCTCTCTGGGCAGCCTGTTCCAGGGCTCTGTCACCCTCACAGTAAAGAAGTTTTTTCTCATGTTTAGGTGGAACTTCCTGTGTTCCAACTTGTGCCCATTGCCCCTTCTCCTGTCGCTGGGCACCACTGAAAAGAGTCCAGCCCATCCTTTTGGCAACCACCCTTCAGATATTTGTAAGCATTGATAAGATCCCCCCTCAGTCTTCTCTTCTGCAGGCTGAACAAACCCAGGTCTCTCAGCCTTTCCTTATAAGAGACATCCTCCAGTGCCCTGATCATCTTTGTAGCTCTCTGCAGGACTTGCTTAAGCAGTTCCCTGTCTGTCTTCAACTGGGGAGCCCACAACTGGACACAGTGCTCCAGGTGTGGCCTCACTAGGGTGGAATAGAGCGGGAGGATAACCTCCCTCGACCTGCTGGCCACACTCCTTTTTATGCAACCCAGGATACCCTTGGCCTTCTTGGCCACAAGGGCACAGTGCTGACTCATGGTCAACTTGCTGTCCACCAGCACTCCCAGGTCCTTTTCAGTGGAGCTGCTTTCCAGCAGGTCAGCCCCCAACCTGTACGGGTGCATGGGGTTATTCCTCCCCACGTGCAGGACCCTACACTTCCTCTTGTTGAATTTCATGCAGTTCCCCTCAGCCCAGCTCTCCAGCCTGTCCAGGTCTCGCTGAATGGCAGCACAGCCTTCTGGTGTATCAGCCACTCCTCCCAGCTTGGTATTGTCAGCAAACTTACTGAGGGTACACTCTGTCCTTTTGTCCGGATCATTGATGAATATGTTGAATAGGACTGGATCCAGCACAGACCCCTGGGGAACACCGCTAGTTATGGGCCTCCAACCAGACCCTGCTCTGTTGATCATGACCCTCTGAGCTCTGCCGTTCAGCCAGTTCTCAGTCCACCTCACTGTCCACTCATCTAACCCACACTTCCTTAGCTTGTCTGTGAGGATGTTATGGGAGACAGTGTCAAACACCTTACTGAAGTCAAGATAAACAACATCCACTGCTCTCCCTTCAGCTACCCAGCCAGTCACACCATCACAGAAGGCTATCAGGTTGGTTAAGCATGATCTCCCCTTGGCGAATCCATGTTGACTACTTTTAATAACCTTCTTTTTCTCTACATGCCTGGAGATGACCTCCAGAATGAACTGTTCAATCACCTTTCCAGGGATGGAGGTGAGGCTGACCGGCCTATAGTTTCCCGGGTCCCCCTTCTTGCCCTTTTTGAAGGCTGGAGTGACATTGGCTACCCTCCCGTCCTCGGGCACCTCTCCTGTCCTCCATGACCTTTCAAAAATGATGGAGAGTGGCTTGGCAAGAACATCCGCCAGCTCCCTCAGCATTCGTGGGTACATCCCATCAGGGCCCATGGATTTGTGAGGATCCAGTTTGCCTAGGTGATCTCTAACCCAATCCTCCTCAACCAAGGGCAAGTCCTCCTTTCTCCAGATTTTTTCTCTCTCCTCTGGGGGCTGGGATGCCTGAGGGTCAGCCTTAGCAGTAAAGACTGAAGCAAAGGTGGCATTCAGTAACTCTGCCTTCTCTGCATCCTGCACCACCAGGGCCCCTACCTCGTTTAGCAGGGGGCCCACAGTTTCCCCAGTCTTCCTTTTACTGCTGATGTATTTGAAGAAGCCCTTCTTGTTATCCTTGACATCCCTTGCCAGATTTAGTTACAAGTGGGCCTTGGCCTTCCTCGTTGCATCTTTGCATACCCTGACAACATTCCTATATTCCTCTCAAGTGACCAGTCCCTTTTTCCACATGCTGTAAACCTCCTTCTTCCATTTGAGTTTTTCTTGAAGCTCTTTGGTCATCCATGCAGGTCTCCTGGATCCTTTGTTTGACTTCTTCCTCCTAGGGATGCACCGATTTTGAGCTTGGAGGAAGTGGTACTTGAATATTGACCAGCTCCCTTGGACCCCCTAAATTCTAGAGCCCTAACCCATGGGATTCCTCCAAATGGGTCTTTGAAGAGGCCAAAGTTGGCTCTCCTGAAGTCCAGGGTTGTAATCCTACTTGTCACCCTGCTTCTATCACACAGGATCCTGAACTCCAACATCTTGTAGTCAATGCAGCCAAGGCTACCCCCAGCCCTCACATCCTCAACCAGCCCTTCCTTGTTCGTTAGTATAAGGCCCAGCAGCATGTCTTCTCTCATTGGCTCCTCCACCACTTGCATCAAAAAGTTATCCTCGATGCTCTGCAGGAACCTCCTGGATTGTGCATCCCTCGCTGTGTTGCTTTTCCAGCAAATATCAGGGTGGTTGAAGTCCCCCACGAGAACCAGGGCCTGCAATTGCGAGGCTACTTCCAGCTGCCTGTAGAAGGCTTCATCAACTACCTCTTCCTGATCAGGTGGCCTGCAGTAAATGCCTACAACAGTGTTGCACATATTTTTCTGCCCCTTAATTTTTACCCACAAGCCCTCGACTTGTTCTTCCTCCACTCCTAGGCAGAGCTCAATGCATTCTAGTTGCTCTCTTACATAAAGAGCAACTCCCCTACCTCACTTTGCTGGCCTGTCTTTCTAAAAAGCCTGTAACCATCCATGACAGTATTCCAGTCATATGAGCTATCCCACCATGTGTCTCTAATTGCGGTAAGATCATGGCCCTGCGACCGCACACAGATCTCTAATTCCTTCTGTTTATTCCCCATGCTGTGTGCGTTGGTGTACAGGCATTTCAGAAAGATACTTGAGCATGCAGGTTTCCCTGGAGGGGTGCACGAGGATCCACTATAGCCATGCACACCCTTGAGGTGGTTGGTCTCCTGATTGTCATCTTGTGAGGCAGCTAAGGCACCTTTGTCACTGCTCTGGTTGGCCTGGCTTATTCCCCCATTGGATGCAATGGCATTAGCATTGCCACTTTGGCCTCCACCACCCAAGTCCCTCAGTTTAAAGCCCGCCTCACCATAATCATAAATTTCCCATTTAGATCTCTTTAAAAAAAAATCCTTGCATTATCAATTTATCAGCAGCTTTAGAGAATATACCTCAGTGATCTATTTTTGCGATTTGCTCAACCTGACTGGTTACTGGAAGGCAATTGGAAGTTTTAAGATTTCTTATAAAGATGGAAATCAAACGCTTGCTTAGATGATGTGCCAGTCTCTACAGCAATATTTAAGGGAGAACCTGACCAGTCTAGAGCAAGAAGTATCTTAGGATTTTCACTGTCATATTTTATCCTCCTAGAATAACACAAATCTCTGGAAAAGCATACAGCTTTGGCTGCTTCAGTCCAGACTGAGTTGCACTGAAACAATTCAGGCTGTGATCCAAAATCCATTGAGGTCAATGGAGAGATTCCCATTAGTTTTCAATAGCTTTTGAATCAGAGCCTTAAAGCTGCTGTTTTGCTGTCAGAATTTGCTTAGGCAGACCATGAAATGTAAGTATGCATTTCTCAGAAGAGCAGGAGAACACTGAAACTGGTCTATTCCCTGCAGCTATACTGAGGATTATGCCTGATTGGCAAAGCTTTCCAGAACGTTTAATCTTCAAATTAATTTGATGGTTCTGCTCAACACAGAGTAAACACAGCAGCAAAATGTTCTGCAATATTTATTCACATTTTTAAATGGATGGTTGTCAACAGTATTTTCTTTCTTTTTGTTTACCTTTTTGATAAATCATTCTAGTGAACAAGTTTGCTAGCTGAAAGGGATTGCTGATACAGCAAAACTTAAATTGGTTGCACTCTTCAGTCTATTAGTGGTGAGGCCCATGCATGCTATAGTTAAAGGTGCAGCTGCACTTTGTGTGGTTGTGGACAAGCTGTTTTTGTACTGTCAGCTGTGCTGAGTAGTCTGTTTATCCAGCAGATCACAACACGGCAGTGTAGCCATTGCAGATTGAGCTGTCTCTGTATCCTATTAAACCTAAGGCTGGTATACATTTGCCTAGTGGAGTGGCTGCCTGGTATAGCTTCCTCTATTGGCAGTTTATGGGAAAGTGCGTCACTTTTAACACCTACAAAGTGCAGGGAATTTATGTCTGATAGAGAAAATGCACATCAGCAGGTTTTAAATGCAGTGCCCAGTGGCAGTAGGGAAAGTATGAAGGTAGACTAGGTGCCTAATTTGCTAATACTCACTTTACTGAGTCCTTAAAATAATTTCAGATGACACAACAGTTAGTATCTAAGTTTCTTTAAAAGTCAAGACCCTGCTACATCCATCTCTTTCTTAAGAGATTTGCTTTCTCTAAACAATAAAGCCATACAATGATAATCCAGAGGATCACACCAATTGTTTATTGTGAGAGGAAATGAAAGATAAGTCTGAGATTCATTATCTGGGTTAAGATTTTAGAAGTCTGGGCTCTTTCTTTTTCATTGTTTTTCTGACTGACTTATAAGAAATTGTTCAATCTCCTGCCACAGTTCTCTACTGTAAAACAGGAAGAATCTCCTGACTTTGGGGAGGAGTTTGAAGATGAATTTGTTACTACCTGCCATGAAATCAGTGGTACTACAAATGAGCAGATCAAAATCAATACATTGAAAACGTTGCTAGAACAAGTTTGATTTAAACTGCAGTGCCATTGTTCATTCTGCCATTGTTAAGACAACGTAGAAGAGACACTTACTGTACCCAGGTTTATAGACATTTCTGGAAGTCTAGGGAAAGAGCTATCACTCCCAGTGGATAGTTAACAGGTGGCCACAGCCTCTGTGGGAAATTCTGATTGTTGATATTTGTAGTCTGCAACTCTTTATGGTCAGAAAGAAGGTGTTCTGGAAGGTCAGTTCTCCTAGTACACCACCCAGAGAAACAGGAAAACAAAGTGGATTTATTGCACCACGCACACACTTTCAGCTTTAAAGCAGCACCCACCGTAAAGGATGTTATTCTGCATGATCCCCATGGGTAGCATGACAAGACAGCAAACAGGGTACAGCTGTCCTCAAGTATGTGTCCAGGATGGCTCATCTACACAACTCAAAATGTATGCAAGCGTTAGCTATACATAAATATTTTTTACATAGAAGTTTGTAAAATTTTCAGTAAATTCAGAAAAAGTGAGAAATTTTCCTTTAACCACAGGCAGGAATTGTACACAGTTTCCTTTCTTTTCTTAGAAAGCAAACACTGAGATGCTTCCCTCATTTTAAATTATCTAACTTAGCTGAATATGTTTATGTTCTGTTGATGCATTATATCTGCATTATGCATATCTTCATACAATAATGCATTATGTATGATATGTTCATATAAAGCTTTTTCAGTCCTGTTAAATAAACTCCCCAAAAACACTGCTATCACCAGAAATGACAAAGTACTGCTGGTTGTCCAGATGAAATACTTACAACAGACGTTCTGACTTGCACCTTTAGGGCTTTCGTCTGCTTTACTTCTTGTTGTAAAATTCTTAAAAAGAAAATCTGAAAGGCTGGAGACAAATATTCTAATCTTTATGC
The DNA here is from genome assembly GCA_031468815.1 of Morus bassanus. Classification (NCBI taxonomy): domain Eukaryota; kingdom Metazoa; phylum Chordata; class Aves; order Suliformes; family Sulidae; genus Morus; species Morus bassanus. The sequence continues at coordinate 57,212,168 of CM062600.1, forward strand.
TTTGAATAAAAAAATCTGTTGTATGTGTAATTCCCAAACATTCAGGATGCTCTCTGCTTTCTGTTCCATGAGCTATTTACAACTTTGTACATACACATTTCATGATGCTGAGTTTATTCTTCCCTGAACAAAATTTTGTTCAGGATGGGGTAGCCTGGTAGTTCAGTAAAAGGACAATTGCATCTTGCTCTGAAACTGTGAAGTCCTAGAAAGCCCCCCTGTGCCAGAGGAGGTCAGCATGTTCCTGGGAGCTGCTTATGGCAAATAAATGTCTCCTGCAATAAGGCTCACGTCTGAATGCTATGGTTACTCTTTCATAAAGGGGTGGGGGGAGGGGGGAGGGAAACACCACTCCTGTGACATCTACAAAAATTTTTTTTCTAGTCATTTCTGGCAGGCCTCGCTGATATCAAGCCCTGGTGTCCACACCCTTCCCATGTGTTGCAGGCTGAAAGCCAGGCTCCCAATGCAGCTGGACACCCTCCCTCTGCTAAGCACTTCCCTGCAGCCCCAGCTGTAAGGGGCGCCTTGGTCACCACCACCCCAGTGAAGAGCATCCCCCCCACTGGGGCTCCGTTCTGCAGAAATCTAGGACAGTTTTGCCATTTGCTTCAGCTTGGCTTTTGGCGTATGACCTTAGTTGCTTTGGATTTGCCACTGTCATGTTGTTCCCTTGGCTTTGTTTTTCTCTGTGTTCAGCTTCCCACTGGTGGCTGTGGTGCCACGTCCCACTCAGTCGCCCCTGGATGTCACCTGCTTCTGGGGAAGTTCAGGCAGCCCCACACCACCCCCACACTGGTAACACTGCAGGAACCACACGACCGTGGAGCAGTGCAGCCCACCCCTGCTTTTCAGAAGAGTTAATGAGGCCCTCTGTACTTGGTTACAACCCCACACTTCTTCCCAGCTCAGGTGGGCCCATGGCTCTGCAGAATGCTGCTCCCAGCAAAGACAGCAGCGAAACTGATAACGACTTTGGTACCTGCAGAGCTGTGTCTGCTGTAAAGGAGGATGCAGCAGGCAAAGCATGTTCAAAGTGCACAGAAAACTCCTGTGAGGAAGCATCCTTCTTTCATAAACTTCGGAGAGGATATAACTCTTACATGAATGAAAGGATATGGGTCATAAACCTGTGGGAAGCAACCAGTTCTTGTATGGTAGAAATACTTTGAAAATATATGATTTCATTAAGAAGATTAAATTTATCCCAAGTTTCCAAGAGAAGCAATATTTTATTTTGGCCACATCTACCCTATGTGGCTCTCAGAGTGTAGCCATGTTCATACATGCTGATTAAAAGCTGTCTCCAAGAAGAGACAAGGAGTAATAAGCCTCCTCACACTCCTCTTCTCACCCGGTCTGCCTCAGAGTGCTGTGAGTAGCACTGAGCAAAAACAGATGAAATTTAACACATCTGCCATTCTCCCCATCCCTAGACCAGCGGAAACAGAAAAAACTCAGTTATTTATATACACAAAGTGCTTTATCATTACACAAACACAAACATCTCCCCATCTTTGTTTTTGAGCCGAAATACAGCAGATGATGTGTTAGTGTGGATCGCATGGCTCTGTGGGATCATGGTGAGAAAGGGAGAGAAAACTCCTTGCTTCCATCACTTCTCTGGCATGTTAAACCAACCTTGTCTGGGATTAATTTGATTTCTGGCTCTGGCTGTCTGTTGTACTAATATCCCCAGTAGACCAAGAAATACTTTAATTCAGGAAAAGGTTCAGACTAGTGGTTCTAGCTGCTTTCATTGGAACAAGTTTCACCAAACATCGATGGGGCTGGGGGTGAGCCTCTGACTTTTCAAGAGACGGCAGGCTGGTGCTGACCACATGCTGGCTGTTGCAGAACCCATTTATTAGCCCCGGAGCTGCCTGCAAATCAACAGCACAGATTCCTGTGTGTGATCAAAAATGCACTGCACAGAGCAGTGACTACAAGACACAGGGGAGTCAAACATCCTGGTCTTCTAGCTACTGCTTGTCGGCTGCTGAAAAAGTGTATTCTTAAACACTAAACTTTTGCTGTAACTACCTTACAGAGAAAAAGCTGTCAAAGGTGTCATTCCATCCTTTTATTCCTAAAGATGTGAGTGTTAGTAGAGGGAATATTATGCCTACAGCAGATGCTTAAACTCTCTGAAGCCGCAATATTTTATTTTTTGAAAGGCACTGGGTAGCACTGAGTAGCAACCATTATCCAGAAAAGTTTCTCTTCACCAATATCTGACCTTGTAATCCATCTGTCCCACAAGGTTTTGTTGTGCTTTGATTATCTCTGTAGCCTCGTTTGGGTATGAGTGCAAAGGTGACAGTGCCTCCGACTTTGTCAGTGACTCAATAGTATCAACTGTCTGTGGAAAAAAATAAGTTTTCGTGAATTTCGCTCCACCATTTTTATCCTGAACTAGTTTCTCAGTAGATCTACAGGGGCTTTGAGATTTCCACAGGAGAAAAAGAATTTTGGGATTAAGCTTTAAAAAATCAGAGACAAACTAAAAGAGGTCTCTCTTCAGGTTATTTCTGCTGTTGAACTAGAGTAAAGCAAATAAGTGCTGGTGACACAAAAACACACTTCTCTAGAACAACCTGAAATACTACCAGCCAGAAAGCTTATCACTGGTGCTGATGCAGGGTGGTAGTCAGGATTAAACCAGCTCCTAGCTACTGACTGGTACCACAGCATCAGTGCACCCTGACTGTGAGAAGGGAAAGGCCCAGGGCTGACAAGATGTAGTCCAAGTGAAGCATACAAAGTCAGTGACGTGTAGATAGTGACACCCAGAAACATAGCTGAGGCTGGAAACAGCAATTCCCTCTTTACAGCCAGCATGTTAACTGCCAATATGCACTAACTCCAAAGACACATCTGAAGGAGGACATGACAATGTGCTGAAACTCAGCAAAATTAGGACGGACAGTGTTGGCAGCTGACGTAGTAGGGAGAACTCCTTCATGCTCCCTCATCCTCCAAAAGCACAAAAATTCAAGTGACTTTTTAAAGTCTTCTGCTATGCAGAAGATTTTCCCAAAGCATTTTGATTGCTATCACTGTTAATCCACATTACAGATGGATGGAGAAACAAATAAGTGCAGTAGGATGAATGATATGTTTTTTGTAGCTATACATCTTTTCCTATCTCACCTAACTGGCTGCAAAGCCATGTGATGACACAGCTTGTGACAAGAAGCCAGACAGATGTGCACTTATTCCAGGGCTGAGCCTTTCAGAGAACAGGATACTAGTTCAGTAAAAGGGTCAAGTCCCAGAGCATTTTGCAACGACTATTTGTCCCCTTCCCTTCAGCAAAGGGAAGCAAGGAATCACAGGTGAGGCAGGTGCCTTGACTTTACACATTGTTGTAACCCTGGGGCAGCTATCTGCAGGTGAGAAGGTCTTGGTGTGTGGCTTAGAAATGTCTGGGCAAAGCAATGGCAAGAAGCAGCAGTCCAAATACAGTGGGCGAAGGTAATGGAGTTTTGCTTCGTTCGCCTACAGGGTACAGTAACATGGTCACTGATAGTACTGCCACAGTCTGAACTCATTCATTCAGTGCCTCATGCTTGCTAGATGCATGTTGAAGAGCCAGTTTAGTTTCACAGTCACTCAAAAGCCCTCATTTTGTAGTTCATAAAGTAATCTTAAGCTGCCATCTTGATACCTCTTATCACATATCCTCTGGGAGACATTAAAATGGAAGATCCCCTCCAGGATTGCATGGCTGCTTTAACCACATAAAACAATTTTTAAATATTCAGATAATGTCAGTATTGCTTTTTGTTTTCCTTGTATAGACTTCATGTTTGTTTTTTAACTCTATTTAGCAGTGGTAAAAAAATACAGGCTAACTACACATTTTCTTTATACAGAACCATAGACATGAGCTTTAATTTATGTCGGCAGCAGGATTTCATTTAAGATTTGGGTATTGAAGAGTGAAATGTTTGCCCTCCACAAAGATCAAAACACAGATGTCATCTAGCCAAATACAGAGAACCCATAATCAAAACTGCATAGACTTTATAGCCTACAGTGCTCATATGAAAGTTTGAAAGCAACATTATTCTATTAAAACTGAGTTTTTCAGCCCTTACACAGTATTGCATTCTGCCTATGTGCATGAACGGTGGGTATGCATGGAGCTCTACCTGACCACAGGCAAAAAGCTGCCTGAGAGCTTGTAGATTAGAAGGCAGACCGATGTGGGTGATACTGCAGTGGGTATCTGCTACAGAGACCACCTGCTCAGGAAGAAGAAATAGACAAGGGACATCTTCAAACAACTGGAAGAAGCCTCACATTCAGAGATCCTGAGGCATTGAACTACCCTGATATCTGCTGGAGGGACAACACAGCAGGGCACAAGCAGTCCAAAAAGTTTCTGAAGTATGTCAACAATGACTTCTTGACACAGATGATTGAGGAGCCAAGTAGGAAAGATGATTTACCGGACCTCATGTTTACAAACAAGGAGGAACTGGTTGGAGATGTGAAGATTGGGGCAGCCTTGGCTACAATGATCATGAGATGGTAGAGGTCAGAACTGTGGGAGAGAATAGCAGAGCAAATAACAGGATCGCAACCCTGGACTTCCAGAGAGCAGAATGTAACCCCTTCAGAGATCTGCTTGGAAAAATCCCATGGGAGACAGCCCTGAAGAGAAGAGGAGTCCAGGAGAGCTGGTTGATTTTCAAGGACCACCTCCTCCAAGCTCAAGAATGGTCCATGCTAACAAGTAGAAATCAAGCAAAGGGGGCAGGTGGCCTGCATGGAGCTCCCGACTAGATTCGGACATAAAAAGGAGGTGTACAGGAGGTGGAAGCAGGGGCAGGTGGCCCAGGAGGAATATAGAGATGCTGTCTGACCGTGGAAGGCTGGGTTCAGGAAAGCCAAAGCTCACCTGGACTTTAATCTAGCAGGGTATATGAAGGTAAAAAAATAAAGATTTCCACAGTGTCATCAGGAGCAAAGGGCATCCCAGACAAAATGTGGGCCTGTGACTACATGGAGCAGGGATTTGATGGCAAAGAATACAGAAAAGGTCAAGTTACTCTTGACCTTCAGGAATCCCGGGTCCCTGAGACCAAGGGGAAAAGTCCAGGGCAATGTAGACTTGCCCTGCTGGAAGATAATCAGGTTAGGAAGCATTAAACAAACTGGACTTACACAAATCCATGGGATCTGAGGGGATGCACTAAGTGCTGAGGGAGCTGTCTGATGTAGTTGTCTGTGGAGTCTCCACCAGTGGAGGAATGCAAAATCCTTCCAGACACAGGTCTCAGCAACCTGCTTGAGCTGAACCTGCTTTGAGCAGGGATGATGGACTAGATGTCCTCTAGATAAGGTCTCTTCCATCTTTACCAATTGTGTGGTCCTGTACAGACAGAGTAAACAATGTTCCAGCTGCTCAGAGCTCTGGCCCTGCCACAGCTGGCTTAATAGGAGGGAGCATATTTCTGTCAGGCAGGGCTGCTGAGCTAGGTTTCTTCCATACCGTTTCCATCATGACTGCAGCCAGGGAGGTCTGGTAAAGAAGATAATGAAGAGCATTCAACAAGGTTAAGAAAACAAATACTCTGAATTTCTGGCACAGCCCATGGAAGCAGAGATACATCAAGCTCTTTTTATATAAGCACCTGTGCTTAGGAGCGTAACCCAACTATTAAATGACAGGAGTGAAGAAGAAAATTCCCCACTGGGCAACTTGCTCCATAATTACCAATTACTGGGGCTTCTGCACTTTCCTTTGAAGCACCCCACAACTGGGTACTGGCACTCAGCCAGGGAAAGGATGCTGAGATGCTAATCTGCTAACTTATAAAGTGCAGGAAATATCAAATTACCTGTGTTAATTTCAATCCAAGTTTAAAGACTGGCTATTGTATAGGCAAGCCCCTAAGTGTCATCTGAAAAAAAATTGTGTATGTTGAGCTTCTTTCAAATTTGAAAGTGTTTAAGAAGTTTTCCTATGTTTTCTAATTTTTGTATGAAGCTGGAAAAGATAATGCCCTCCCCTTCCATTCACTGTCCCTCCCAATTTATTGTTGAATTTATACAAATATGTCCAACGTGCTTCTGTTGCTCTATCCCCTTACTCTCCAGGCTCTCATCTTCTCATTACGTTCTTGTCTTTTTGGGCAGGGGTGGAACTGTGAGCTTCTGGGTCTCCCACAGCACATGGGTTCCATGAGCAGGCTCCTTAGACACTGCCTCACATAACTGCTGTGACAGGCAATGCCCTGGCTGTTTGGGGTGAAGGCAGAGAGAAATGCATATTTCTTTCCATATGAATCACAGACCTGAGTACTGTAAAGCCAGCAATGACAGAATTAAACAAGATTGTGAATGCAGGTTTTTCAGAGATCAGACTACGTTTGCAGCTTGAAAGCATACTGAAGCTTTGAGGAGAGTTTTTCATTATTGGACAGGATCCAGCATCTCACCATCTATTTTACAGTTTGCTTAAAGGCAGGCAGATTATGAAGAAATAGCAGCCACATCTGTGGCAGCTACATTTATCCCATCTGTTTTTTATTCTAGGAAAGTAAAATCCTAGTCATCACACAAGACTGTTTTATAAGGATTAGTGCAAATAGTTCAGCACTGACAAAACATACACATAAATGTTTTGCCTTCTGGATGAGACATTTTAAAATTGCATTTCCAGTGGATTTAATTACAGTTAAAAGCTTTCACCATTTATTCCAAGTCATTATAGTTCTTACAAGCTTCATTCAAGTAGTTCTGTGCCACCCTTGCCCAAGTAATTTTTAGAGCAGGCTATTAAAAACATTATCACACAGTAGTCTTTAATACAGCATGGGTTTGGATACACCCATTTTACCTTTGCTCAGGTCAGTGTCGTTACTGCCAGTGGTAGGAGGTTGGTGTGAATGTGGGGAGTGGGAAGGAATAGCAAACAGGAGAACCAGGGGACAGAAAGTACAGATCCATAACAAATTTTCTCCTGTCGGTGAGACCTGTCCCAGGTATCACCAGTAACCATGTCATGCAATACTGTTTATAAAATGACCAGGCGCTTCCCTGTGATCTCCTTATGCTATTAGCCCGAGCACACACAACCTCACTTGTCTGGAAGGGAACCTTTCATTTCTGGTTTAGTTCTGCAGGCACTGCCCATTTGTTCCCATGCCAACATCAGTTAATTGATTTCTTCTACCTCTTTTTTTGTTCAGATCTCCTCATTCTTTCCTGTGTATTTCTCTACAAAGGTCATAACCTCTAACAAAACAATGGTTTTACTATACTAGGCAAGTTGAAGTGGTTTATGTGCCCTCTTCCTAATCATTTTGTCAATCCTGTCCTATACCTTTTTCAATTTTGGTAAATTTTTCCTGAGCATGGGCAACACGAAACTTGCACAGTGTGCTGTGGAAATGTTGCCAATGCCTTGTATAATGACATTAATATGTTCTTATCTCTACTGGCATTGATTCATGCGTCAGAGAGTTTTTGATCTCCCCAGGCACAGAGAAGCTGCATCTTTGGCACTAAAGCACGATGTGTTCAGTTCTTACTCTCTGAGTCCTACAGAGAGTACATCTGAAAGCCCTTTCAAAAGGATGCTAGTGTCACCATCCCCATTTTACAAAAGCAACTCAGGCGATGAAATAACTTGCCCAAAGCCACACAGCAGGCTGATAGCCAAAATTAAGTGAAGACTGTGTGCCTTGACCAACAAATGCTTTGTGCTTTAGGCCACAGACTGCAAAGGGAGATCATCAGACAGGCCCTTTTAATCTAAGGACTAGAAAAAATAAGGTGAAATATTGTAACTGAGGAGGATGGAAGACCTTTGCTATGGATAAAACAGAAAGTGACCCCTGTATGAAACTCTGTTAACATTATATCCATAATGCTTTTGAAAAAACAAACAAACAAACAAAAAAAAAAACCAAACAGGAAACGTGCCAGAGCACAGCATCGCTTTGCACTCTTGTGGGGTCTTTCATCTGTGGGGTACAGGCTATCCTTGCCAGGTCAGAAATAATTTCCAGCTTGCAGGCAGACAAGTAGCTGTATCACAGGCCCCAGTAATATTGCACAGCCCTGATTCTGCAAGACTTAAATTTTTTACTTTATCCACTGTGATTAGCAGCAGCTGCTTACGTGGCTTTTCATTAAGGACTCAAATGAGTCTTTGGAAGATGTTAGTCAAAGTCGCTGGGAGCTGGAAAATGAGAAGCCTCTGAGTTTGGGATATCTGTCCCAACCCACTGTCCTCCACTAGGTTTCTTAAAATGTTGCTATTGACACCTTTCTCTGAGACAAAGAGCAAGCTTCCAGGGAAGTAGATATCACTTACATTTTATTGCTTGGAGCAAGGTCTGAAAGAATAACCTTAACTGAGTTTAGATCTTATCACAAGTTTATAAACATGTTATCCTGATTACAGAAACACAGAACTGTTGAGGTTGGGAGGTATCTCTGGAGATGACCCAGTTCAAGCCCCTGCTTGGAGCAGGTCAGCTACAGCAGGTTGCTCAGAGCTCTGCTAAGTAAGGTTTGAATACATCCAAGGATGGAGACTCTACAACCTCTCTGGGCAATCTGTTTCAGCGTTTGACCACACACCTGGGAAAAAAAGTGTTTTCTCACGTTTCAGTGGAGTTCCATGTATTTCAATTTGTGCTCATTGCCTCTTGTTCCTTCACTGGATACTACCAAGAAGAGTCTGGCTCCATCCTCTTTACCCAATACCCATGTCCTCCCACCACCTGTGCCCCCCCATCAGGTATTTATATACATAGTTAAGATCCCCCTAAGCCTTTTCCTCCCCAGGCTGAACACACCCAGCACTTGCAACCTCTCCTCATATGACAGATGCTTCAGTCCCTTTATCATCTTTGTGGCCTTCACTGTACTCACTCCAGTATATCCATGTCTCTCCTTCACTGGGGAGATAAGGACTGCATGCAGAACCCACATGTGCCTCAACAGGGCTAAGCAGAGAGGAAAGAGTACCTTCCTCCCTGTGTTGGCAATGCTCTAACGCAGCCCTGGATGCCATTGGCATTGTTTGCCACAAGGGCACATTGCTGGCTCATTGTCAGCTTCTTGTCCACCAGAACCCCAGGTCCCTCTCTGCAGAGCTGCTGTCCAGCCTGTTGGCCCCAGCATGTACTGGTTTATGGAGTTATTCTTTGCCAGGTGCACAGTTTGGCATTTTTCTTTGTTGAATTTTATAAGACTCCTGTCAGCCCATTTCTCTAGCCTGTCCAGGTCCCTCTGACTGGCAGCACATCTACCTGGTGCATCAGCCACTCCTCACATTTTTGTATCATCTGCAGACACGCTGAGTATGCACTCTGCCCCATCTTCCTTATCATTAATGAAGATGGTAAACAGGATTGGACCCATTATTGCCTTGCAGGGCAACCCTCATGACTGGACTCTAAATGGGCTTTATGCCACTGATCATAGCCCTTTAGGCCTGCCCATTCAGTTTTCAATCCACTTCACCATTCACTTATCTAACACACACTTCAACAGCTTCTCTATGAGGATGTTATGGAATACAGCATCAGACATCTTGCCAAAGTCCAGAATAACACAATCCACTGCTCTTTCCATGTCCATCAGATAAGCCACCTCATTGTAGAAAGCCATTAGGTTGGTCAGGCATGATTTCCCCTCCATAAATCCATGCTGAGTACTCCCAGTCACCTTCTTGTCTGTAAATAGTTTCTAGGATTACTTGCTCCATCACATCATGGGCAAAGTGTAGGTCCATTTTTTCAAGATGTTTCATAACCTGATTGTGCTCCACTGAGGGTGAGCCTACATCACTCTGGACTCTACCACTGGTCTTAGAAGCCTGAGAATACCTGAGGGCGTGGTACCGGTAAAGAAAGGGGAGGGAGAGCATTGAGAACCTCAGCTGCCTCCACATTTTTTTTCACCAAGGGCCCTGCCCTGTTTAGCAATGGGGCCATTTTTTCCGTAGTCTTTTTTTTGCTCCTGATGTTCCTGTAGAAACCTTTCTTCTTGCTCTTCACATCTCTTGCCATATTCAACTCCAGGTGAGCCTTGGCTTTCCTGAACCCAGCCTTCCACGGTCAGACAGCATCTCTATATTCCTCCTGGGCCACCTGCCCCTGCTTCCACCTCCTGTACACCTCCTTTTTATGTCCGAATCTAGTCGGGAGCTCCATGCAGGCCACCTGCCCCCTTTGCTTGATTTCTACTTGTTAGCATGGACCATTCTTGAGCTTGGAGGAGGTGGTCCTTGAAAATCAACCAGCTCTCCTGGACTCCTCTTCTCTTCAGGGCTGTCTCCCATGGGATTTTTCCAAGCAGATCTCTGAAGGGGTTACATTCTGCTCTCTGGAAGTCCAGGGTTGCGATCCTGTTATTTGCTCTGCTATTCTCTCCCACAGTTCTGACCTCTACCATCTCATGGTCACTGCAGTCAATGCTGCCACTGATCCTCATATTCCCAGCTAGTTTCTCCTGGTTTGTAAGTGTCTGGTCCAACCAAGCACCTCTTTTCTTGGCTTCTTGATCACCTGTGTCAGGAAGTTGTTGTTTACTCTTGCATTGGAAATGTCTTGAATATCAGGTCTATTGCTGAACAAAAGTAGGTAAAGAACACTTCCTTTTGTAGATAATAGCTTGTAGCTTCCTAGATGCAGCTTTTTGCTAACTTTGTCAATGCTGGCCTCAACCTGAAACACACATCTTTAGTTTTTGCTTACTGCACAAATAAGGAGTATATAGGCTTGGATACAGGGCTGAGGATTACAGTGACTTATTCCTCGAATGAAATTGGCACAGATGTCAGTTCTTCCACTCCATCAAGCAGTGGAATGACAGTTCAGTTTGTCAGCAACTTGTCTATTTTAGGAGCAGCACATATATTCTGCTGGACTGTGAATTACAGAAAAACGTAAGTGCAGCTTTGCATTTCTGAAAGATGTTTACTGCACAGATTTGTGGAACTTTGCCCAATGACATGGACCTTAAACTTACATTTTTACTGTATTAATTTGCCATCTCATTTTATGACATTTAATTTGCTGTTTGCACTAGGTTTATTTGCTTTTTGTGCTAGTAACTCTTCTGTGAGGAAGAGTTTTATTGTGCATCCATGAAAGAAGTTATTATATTGTGATGGTCTCTGAAATGGAACTAATTCTTGCTCCCCTCCCTACTTAATTTTTAACTTACATTAACAGTCAAAGAGATTTTCTTGGTTTTGATTTGGGGCTGTATGGGAGAGGCAGGGGGGAAAATGTGACTGTTTTTTATATAAACCAAAATGGAGTGATTCTAAGAAATTTTCATCTGCCAATTTTTTTAAATAATTTTTCAAGTATTTGATAAGCAAGTTTATCTGGGATATGGGATGAGATCTCCTTTCTATTTCAGTGAGTATTCAGAGTGCAGAACCACTGTGTGGGAATGGGCATTGCCCTTTTACCATCATTAGCTCTGCTCTCTTGACTTACTGAAAGGTTCCCCAGGTCTCTTTCAAGGCCCTGGCTGGAGGAGGAAGAGGAGAAAAGAACATGAATGCAGAAAAGGGGAGACAGAAATGGTCTAGTGCATTCCACAAGCCATCAGGAAATCAACACTTACAGTGCTCTCGCTGCAGCCTTAGAGGGTGGTCTTAATGCTGTAAAATAGATCCAGCACTGTCACACTAGGAACAGCTGCTTGGGGAACAGTCCTTGCTAGTATGGTCTTCTTACAAAAAAATCTTTCATCCTGTTGGCTGAAACACCCTGAATCATGAGGACTGAAGACAACAATGCAGGTTTTGCTGCCCAGCAAGCCTTCAAGAAGTATTTTGTTGTCCATTTTCATCAGATTTCTGAGCCTTCTTGCTCCTTTGACATGCTGTCAGCTCCTGCTATAAAGTACAATCAATTCTGTGCCTGTTCGTACACAGAAGGTGACACTCGCTAAGTTTAAATAACTGTATAATGTGAAGTGCTTCTGTGTAACTACACATGTGCAACGGAAGGGTCCAAAATCTCAACTTTTTTCCAAGCAAGTTCTTTAGCATAGAAAAGTTAATCACAATTTCCATTTTCTCAGGTCCAGTTAAGTCCAGTGTATTCAAACTTGGAGCAACGTGTATGTACTGATACACCCATTCGACTTGTGCAATAGCTTGACAACTTAAGATATTTTAGGAACAAATTTTATTTTATTAATAAATTATTTGGTTAATAAATTAAAAATCTAGAATTAGTATCTTTACTTGTTTATTTAAATAGATGTAGTGTTTTCATGCAGAAGAAAGTAAGTGGAAGGCAGTGAAAAAAGGACAGATGAAAGGTAAGGGTGACCTTTGTGTTTAGTCTTTACTATTCAAGGCTGGTATGAATATCAATAAAACAAAATGACATTGTTCCTGGAAAAAACCTGGGACAGTAAGGAGTGGCTTGTTTATCTGTGTTAACTAGCTGCCTGCTGCAATGTTGAGGCTGAAGCTGTTAGCTATAGGAAATGCTTCAGAAGTTGGTTGTACACATAAGATCTCATGGGATTATAATTCAGCCACCACCATGCTGAAGTACATCCGTTATCTCCCTGTTTATTGCGCTTTCAGCCAACTGGCGGTGTGCATTACAGAATATATATAGAGATGGGAAATGCATAGAAATCAAAGCATAGAAACATTTTTTCTAGACTTCTGGAAATTAAAACTAGCTACAGGTTACAATATATACAGTCAAGAAACTGATATTGCTTGGTACTGGCTAGGTGCTTGCTGTGTAAAGGATCAAATCTGTCTTGTCTTTCTCTCCAGGACAGAGTTATGCCATGACAAAGCTAGTAGAGTCCCTCATGAGCTGGTTTCCAGAGCCACAGATTTATCAGTGGTCTCAGAGCTGAGGAAAAGGTACGTTTCATACATGTTGTTCCTAACACATTATTCAAGATCTTTAAGATCCATCCAGGCTCAGCCTTCTCCTCTGACATACTAACTTCTATAGCCAAGAACGTGACTGAAAACAGCCAGGTAGCTGCAGTCACTACCCTAAATACTTCTCCATACTCTGACAGGAGCTCTGTCCTCCAGCTCTCCTAACTGGTACCCCCTCCATAGCAATGAGACTCACTGTCATGGAGCACGGCAGTGTTTTCAATAAAATACATTTAATCTGTTTCTCTGGTAGATGGATAACTTAAATGCTCCAGTGTAAGTACCCCTGTCTATTGATGTTTAATATGACCTTAGTACTGTAGTCATTTCTGCAAGAAGAGTTTAAAGTTTGGGGAAAGGAGTGAGCATGGTTGAGCAAGTAGATGAGAACAGCTTTACATCAGTAAAAACAGGTATCAGGCAATTTCTAACACAAGGAGTGCAGAATTAACCCTTCCATGAATAAGGACAGGTGTGTCAGTTTCTAGAAGATATTTATAGACAGAAGGGAAGTTTAATAGCTAACAGTTTTTAAAAACAAGGAGTCCTAATACAGTTTTGGTACAAAGTCATGCACCTGGAGAAGCAGCTTATTTCTCTATAAAAGTCAAACAGAAGTATTGGAGACGTTTTAGTACTTATTTGCACTGCATCCAATTTAAACAGCAGGCAGAACTGCCTAAGAACTGATAGAGGCCTAACAGATAAAGTCCATTTGATGCCAGATTATGCTAGTTCATGGAAAGTGGAGTTAGACTCAGTGGAGTTGGACTCAAATTGGACTTGACGATCCTTATAAGGGCCTTCCAACTTGAGATATTCTATGATTCTAAATTCAAACTAAGGGAAGAAAATTTCATTCTGGAACGACTGTATTCAGGAAATGAAAAATAGTGCAGTGATTTTTTTGCAGAGCTGCTTTCCTGTTCCGTACTTCAAACAGCTCTATGCTTCTTTCTAGAGGACTTCTGATCCAAACCTTTGAAAAAGATTTTCCTTAGAACATGGAATTTCCTCTTGGAGTGCAGTGGAGCTGGAAGCCAGCACACAAGAATTTGCATTTTGCCTTTGCATTGTCCAGATTTATTTCAAACTAGATGACTAAACCGAAGAGGAATGGAAGTTAGCGTGAACTTCACATGCAGATAATGTTTGAGATTTGTCTGAGACTGCTCAGTTCACTTTTACAAAGACGGGGGGTTTTCACTTGGGGATACATCAACTTGAGCAGATGATCTTATTTCTCTCTGGAGCAAAGCACTTTTGTGAATTACAGATGATTGTATGAAATCTAGTCAAATGAAGATGCTTTGTGGATTAAAAATTTCTGACCCACTTGTCTGGCCACATTGCACTACTTGTGTTATCCTCTATGAGTGCAGAGGATCTCTGCACTTTCTGCCAAGGTCAGCTGGATGGGTTGTACAAGCCAATTTAGGTGGAGCATTTCTGCTGGTTAGTCTTTAATTATAACCTCCAATGTGTCAGGCTTTCAGGAAAGAAATGTACAGTTATCTCATCTTTAGGAAAAGAGAGAGAGAAACAGATAGACCAAAGTTATGTTTGGGTTTTTTTCCATCAAAGGTTCTATCAATAGATGATACCAAACCCAAAAACTATGGGCATAGTGTATGTAGTCCTAGTACTGAGGTGTTCCTGATCCAAGTAATTCTGCTTGCATTTTTTGACGTTCGTATTTGTACTCACAATGAAGCATGAGATCCTTTAATCCTTTTGGTACTACTGTTTTCAGATGTAGTAATAAAAAGTAGATGATAGTAGTGAAGATAAAAGAAAAGATAGGACTTAGGATATTTCTGTAACATAGCTTGTCTGATCACAAGCACATACTGTATAGCTTCATGCTACCAGGCCATTTTAACAACTTATCCAGATTTTAACAAAGTTTATCCAGATTTTGTCTTGTCAATTGTTATTCTTCCAACTAATTTTCAACATTTTAAAGTCCAATTTAGTCTTCTTTTTCTGTGTTTCAGTTAGTGAGGTAGAGCAGCCCTTGTAATGTTTCAGGTTGGATGTCCACACCAAACTGGGACATGCTGACCTTTTCCTACTATTTCTACTAGGCTCAGAGAACTTCAAGATAAAAATACTGTTTTATTTTAGGTGTAACTGAACTATTAGAGGTAACAGAGCAGTTACACTTTATCATTATGAAATATATCTGAGAGGTAAACACTGAAATGAAATGGTGGTGTTTGTGTGTCGTTCTATTCTGAAGAACCACAGACCCACAGAAGTGGTAGGACTTCACATCTCCTGCCAACCATTTTAAATGACAAAAGAGAAGACTAACTCCATATAATTCCAAAATAAGAGACATGGCCAGGAAATCAACTTTAACATTCTTATTCTTGAAATTGATTCAGAACCCCGCAAACATAAAGCCAAATTATGAGCGTGATGCTCTGTTGTGACCCCTTGAAGAGAGGATGGGGGAACCCAGCATTCACACTGATGGAGTTCTGGTGTGGATTTAAATTCCAGTTAGATGTACTCATCTCCATTTTCAGATTGCTTTGCTAAGTGTGTAATTACTAAAAGCACTACTTTAGCACTACTAAAACCAGTGACTTGCTTATTCATATTGACGTTGTAACATAACCACCAGTTGCATAAAGCTCACTACTGCATACTTTAGCACAAAAGCAATCACAATACACAGTTAGGTTTGTCAGCCATTGTATAAGCATATTGACATATTGCCTAAGTATCTAGTATGCCTAATGCCTGTAATATTAAATTAACCAGAACACTTAGTCCAGTTTGAAACATCTTGTTTATTTCTCTTTATATTTTATGGATATATTCTTCCTTCCTTTTGGCTTTTGCACATGGTGCTTTTCCCCAGCACACGTATGTTAAAGTGAGAGAGAACATAGTCCCATGCTTTCATTTTAGAAGGCAGTTTTAAGCTACCTCTAGGGAACCTTCAACTTCTTGAGCTACACCCACTCACCTTAAGATTGGGCAGCTGTGTTGTGCAACAGAGGCAGAATCAAAGCAGGAGGGTTGCTGGTATGTTTCCTAGTCCCATATTATCACCGTCTGTATTCATGCAGCCGGAAAACCATCCTTTTCAATTACTACTAACAGATGACGTCCCCTGTCACACCCCAACAGCTGTGTGTGCTGTGTCAGCTTTCACAAAATTCATCTGAAAGAACCATCACAGATTAAGCCATCAGGATGATTACCTTAAAATATGCTTTACTATACTCTTATCTTACATCTAATGTCTGTTGCATTTTTGTGTCAGACTTGCTAGCAAGCTCACTATAAGCTCTGGAACTCAACTTTAAACCTTGCCAATTGAGAAACAGCAGCCTAGAGCCCAGAAACCTATTAAAGATGGTAGCAAGCACCCTTGCAATGACAGTTGCCACTTCTCTCATCACTCTTGGATGCCAGTCCAATAGGCTGTACCAAGTTTCCACAAGTGATCCCTTTGCCCTCCTCCACCCTTGGATGTTTTCAGGACCCAGCCAGACAAATCCACAGCTGACCTTAATGGTGCTTCAACAAGAAGGTTGGACTGAACGACCTCCAGACATATTTCTATGTACTAGCGTCTAGAGGAAAACTGTCAGAACACAACATCCATGGATGGAGATTTTCTGTTTGTCAGTTATTGCTTCTCAGAAGAGACAGCACAGATTGTTTAGGTTTTCTATTGCATGGAGTATGAAAAGGCTGCCCATTCTGGCCTTGTGCTGTGAAATTGCCCCCTTGAGAAGAACTAGCACATAGCTGCAGTATGTTGGAAATGCGTTTAAGCATGTTCTATCTCAAAACATGAGGAAAGTTATGTTCATTGTGATCATGAAGACATAGACAAAGAATTTAATAGGCTATTCAGGAAGAACCTGAACAAACCACTGTAACAGGAATTGCATCAAACAAAAGATGACAAATAAGGATTAAAGTAAACCACTGGAGGTCGTTCACAGCTCAGTACTCCACAGAAGCGCAGAACCACTGGGGAGAGAAAAAAAACCCCACCTGTGCAGAAAAAGGTATGTTCTGCAAAATAAGTTCAGACAATCTTTAAAAATGAATGGTTGAGACTACAGAGAAAGAAGCAATCTGTGATAATTGTATAACATATGAAGAAATGGAGGGGAATGCCTTTCAAACCTGTACTAATGTAAACAAAAGGCATGTAGAGTACATCAGATTAGAGTGCCTTGATTCACACATTGTAATACAGAGGACAGTTTTCATTTTAAAAGAAAAATCAGCAGCAGTAGCAACACGGAGGTTTTCTTTAGAGCAACTAACATACATTAATAAAGTGTGGAGCGCAAGCTACATGTTTGTTCTAAATTAGCCTTTATCTGGAGAGTCCTTAAGGCCAAATTCTTGTTGCTTAGCAGTAGTGTGTCCCCTTGAAAGATAATTTGCTAAAGGTAGGAGACAGTCTCTAATGTTCTACTCACTATAGCCTAACTTTAAGTGACCACACACTTTTATTTATTTGATAGATATCTCGTGGTTGCTATGGCTAAGCACAGGAAAGTTTCCCAGATGTCTTAGTGATGTCTCTGTGTCAGCAAAGCCTATGTGCTGCAACTTCTCTGACAGTTATCAGGTCCAGGTTGATTATGATTCATTGTTTAACATATCCCAGATTATTTTCTTTTCCTATTAAATGTTCATGGTTCTACAGAGTTTGTTGTACATTAACCTTTCTGGAGGTAGTGAAAAAGTTACTACACATTCAGTCTATGTTATCAGTAGCTTGCAAAACAAATGGCTGATTGCAGTTTAGTAGCAAATTCATGCAAGACTATAGTATTTTCTCCATCTTTGATATCTCACTATCTGCAGTTGGATAGAGTTGAACAGCAATGAAAAACCTTTCACATGGATAAATCCAGGTCAAATTTTTCCACAGAACAATCCCTGAAATAATTTTAGCAATGTAATAAGAGGATTAACTACCCCAGCAACCTCCTTTCAGGTTTTTTTTTTTTGTATAGAAATCAGAGGCTGGACTTCTTTCTAGGGCCCTCTAACTACTTCGAAATATGACATTAACTTGTAGAGTTATTGCGTATTTCAAAGACACTTAAACCCAGTTCAATTTCATCCTAATCCATAATTATACTTTTGATCTTTTCACTTTTGTCCCACAGAAAGGTCCAGCCTTGACATTTTGGATAAAGTTGTATTCATCTTAACAATAAAATTTATATCGTTTTCCTGCTCTGCAAAAACATCCTGAGAATAAAGCACTGGACTAGCACAGGAGAAACATGTTCTAGTGAAATTCTTAGATAGAAACAAGCAGCCAGTATACCTTTAAAAAATTGTTTTGGTGGTTCTTAGCCCTGCCAGTCACGCACGTATATTAGTATGGGTCTGAGTCCCATTTTCAAGATTTCTTTAGCTCTCTAGGGAGAGTTTATAACCCATAAACAGCGCCATAGATCTTGGCCTTATTACTGAAAAATAGGTATCTTCAGGAGGCATTCAGAACACTTAAAAAAATGCTCAGAGAGGTAAACCATGGAATCAGCCAAAGGTGACAACATGCACAGAAACTGTTGTTAATTATAGACAACTTACACCTGATGAATTCAATGGGGATTATATGACTTCAAGTATTTGGTATCAGCTAATGGTAGCAGAAAATGTATTTCTATGCCGTGTCCAAGAAGCAGCAGAACAGTGGCTTTATACGCTGTTAAAACATATTTCCTCTAAGTAATATTGAGAAGCAAAGCCACAGAAACCAGAAAGGTCACCCAAAGGGCTTGACAGATGTTTCTCATGATACCTCCCCCTCCAAAGGCACTGTGGCTGTGTGCACAGACCTTGACAGGCTCAGCTCCTAGAGCAGCTTCTGCAGTGTACTGACCTGTGCTGCTCTGTACTCTTTAATACCCTCCCTACTTAAGTGAACAAGAGTGGGATCTTAGACATAGCTTTACATGAAAATGCTGATGCTTTTTTCGCTGGTACAGATGTATGTATGAACACATATCGTGTATGAACCCTAAATATTTGACTTGATAGCATGCATTAGATTTACATTGCATGTCACTCTCTGCTGAAGATAGAGCCGTTCTCTTATTGCCATAGTTTCAAGCTGTAGAGATCAAGTTTAGGCACTCTGCTATAATTTCAGTAACTTCAGTAAACATTTCCTCCATATCCTCTAACCCTTCCCATACAACACTGTGGTCTGGGCATCCATGTAAGTCACATATACAGTGTATGTCCTTCATCACTCAATGACTAGAGTAATAGATAGAGTACTGTCTTATTTTAATATTATTTTTGGTAATTGCAAGGAACAGTGAAAAACCTGGCCATGACCAGTGAGTTCCTTCTGTGAGAAGGCAAAATTGTCTTCCATATTAATGTTCATCATTAAAATAAATAATCTAGTCCTGTCCTGAGGTGAGTAGCTGAATAAATCAGCAGAATAACATAGCATCAGAAGAAGAGCAGTTCCTAATAAATTGATTTTACCAGGTGTTGCCCTGAATGTATTGCATTGTATTTCCAGCCAGAGATTCATGAAGTTAAAAAAAAAAGTTTAGCATCTGCTGCCTGTATACACCAACATCCATATTCATATATTTAAGCAAGGATAGTCAGTAGGGATTTATAACCCACCAACAAGTAACCACTTGAATTATAACAAAGAGTTAATCCTACAGAGGGGGAAAAGAGAAGAGGGAACATATGGGAGGACTCATGGATAGGATAAGGGATTCAAAGATCTTAATTCATTAGCTTGTATACTGTGTCATAGAGAAAGTCTGCTGCCAAGGTTTAGTCAACAGCCATTAGAACAGCCTTCCACAGTGTTCCCTTGCTAAACAATTAGCAAGTTTAAGTCAAAGCTCTTAGATCCAAGTAGGTAACCAAGGAGGTATAGACAGAAGAAAGGAAGGACCGCATTGTGCAGCCATGGGACTGGGATGCAAGACTCTTAGACCCTTCCCAAATCTCACCCAGATGCACTGGAAGTCTCCGGCAAGCAGATGGGATTAGACTGCAGCTAGCTGGGTGCCTAGTTTAACTCAGCACTGCTGAGTGTCCTGTGTATGGTTTTTAATCATCAGAAAGAAAAGAAAAGAAAAAAAAAACAAAACACCAAAGAATAAACAGAAGTTTGATCCCAGTAAGCCAGCTACCTAAGAGAAGAGAATGTAGACCAGCAAGTAGTTACAGAGATTACACCATGGAAGGTCACCTGCAGAGTGGTGCCTCCTATGACACTGCCCTGAGATCAGGCAGCCATGAACTCCTGTGGGTTCTGCCTCTGAAGCATGCAGCCTGGATAGGATTTTTTGCACTAAAGTATGGAGTGTAAAGGCTTTGGCCAGAACAGGGCAGACTTCTATTTACCAGTATAGAGTCACGGAGCAATATTTAAAAACCACACAACGTAGACACACTGCTTGGGACATCTGTGTTTGCCAGGAGTCTTAAATTACGCTGTTTTTTGCTAAACGCTGTCAGAACTGGTAAGGGCCCTAAACTAGTCTAACTGTATGTGTGTTTCATCTCTTCAGGTGGAAGGAGACAATTTTCTCTATTTCATAATGCAGCCAGCAGCTAAATTTTTTAAATAAAAATGACTGAGTTGCTCTAGAGTAACATTTCTAACTCATTCATTACTTCCATCTAGGTAACTAAATTCTCAAGCTGAAGTGGTTTAATTTGAACCCTTCCCTATTTCTGAGGGAAAAAGAAAAGAAACAAACCCACAATTTCCCACAATCAATGCTTCTTTTAGAAGAGGGAATTTGCTTGACAGATTCTACCTGTTGACTTTTTACCAACTTAGCCTCCAAAAGGGAAACAGTTGCAGCCTTAAGAAATAGAGTGGGAGGGAGGAGGCATCTGTAAGACAATCAACTGTCCTAAACACTATTGCTAAATTCATTCTCATCCTGGCATATACTAAAACAATGTAGTGCAGAACCAATCCCTCCCTGGTGTCCAGCTTCTTCCCTTCTGTAAGGACGCTCCTGTGAAGGCTTCAGTAGGCTTGGGTAAAAGAGAAGGGCTTGAACATCACCTCTGTGCTCATTGAGTGATGTTGGTGAGTGCATGTTTTTCTGCCCCACTTTGTGCCCCTTCTTCCACATGAATGTCATGCCCTCATCCTAAGCAGGTAAAAAAGGGAATTTGAAACTCTTGTAAGATTTCAGCAGAACAGTAACAGCACAGTAAGTTATTAAGTATACCAATTCCTCCAACATTTCATTTATAACAATGAAGAGAAAGGAAACAGAGGGAGAGATCAGCAGGACAAGGGAAGATTTTGGCTTCCAGCAAGTGTTTCACGTTTAATTTCCGAGAATCTATCAAGTATATTGAAAAAACCCAAATGACTCCTTTTTTTCCTTCATTGCATCATCTGTCCTTTGTTAGTGCTTTTTCAAACTTTATGAACTCATTGGATTGTTAGCATGCATTAGTGTGTTAGTGTGACATTTTCAACAAAACATTTTAGTCATCCAAGATCTGAATAGCTTCCTGGGAATTCAGGCTCTGTTAAGATACAAGATGCTTTTCTTTATCTGCATCATCAGCAGGAGATACTTTTCAACATGGGGCCCCCCAACAGAGAAAAAAAGCCAAAAACAATCCCTGCAGATAGAACAAGAAACATTCAAGTTGCTGCTGACATCAATGAACCAGGGAGGTTTTGTTCTCTGTGAGCGTGCTGCAATTAATTTTTCTTCTGCAATCTAGGGATTAGCACAGGTGCCACGTATTTTAACCTTATACACAGTGCTCAAAGCTATGAAGCAGATATAACAGATCAAATTGAGGATAATAAATTCCAAGACTGGCAGAATTCTTCTGGATTTGTCCACAGGTATTTTTCCACAACCCTTAAGGTTTTAGGTGACAGTGTTGTATTTCCTTTGTCCAAAGCATGGTGCAAGCTAAGCAGAACACATCCCAACAAGCAAGACTGAGCTGCCTTTTCCCTCTCCTGTACAACACCCTGAACATGCAGGCTGCACTGCTTATTGGAGACACAGCCAGTATATTCTCAGGGAAACACTGACTTCAGCCAAAATACATAGGCTTTTACAGGTAGGCTTTGATGAAGCTTCTTCACTGAGCTAGCCAATGCCCTCAAATATTTAGCAAAACACAAGTTTGCTGAAAGTGGTTAAAAGGAGTTGTGTTAGTTCAAGTCACAGGTGAACTAGAAAATCAGTGTGAAGCAGACTTCACATCTCCTGCCCAAGGCTAGTCAACTGCAATGGGCACCATTCTTGGAGGAGAGCTAATTGCTTGGTGTTAAAAGGACTTATCTCCTTTTTCAGGGAGAATCAGTTCCAATCTGTGAGTTAGCCTCATGGACAGGCTTTGGCCTTCCCTCTGCATCGGATTTTTTCAGCTTCTGAAGATGGGACAGTTGTCCTTTGGTCACTGCTGAGAGCAAAGAAATGTTAAGCTTATCCATGCTTTAGCAGCCTATGCCAAAAGCTGGAAACTCCTTGGCTTTATAATTCATCTGCATAAAGGCAAATCAGACTCCTACACAACACAGCTGCATCAAATTGGCAGGCTGTGTTTTCCCCTCCTCCTCTACTCATAATGCAGATAAAACTGTTCGCAGGCATGGCTCTAGCAAGACTTGTACAAAAGCTATGCAGCCTCACTAGTACCAACTCAACTTCCACCAATAACCAGCAAGGTCGGGGCTTCTCTATTTGGAACCGGACACATGCCAAACTACACACCAAACCAGCAGCACCCTAAAACCATTGAGTGATGTGCTTGTGTCAATGATGAACTCAGAGTCTGAGCATCTCTCAGCCCAGGAAGCCTCAGTTTCTGGATCATTTGCTCAAGGATGTTCATGATATTATACATAATTTTCCTGAAAATTGGACTTACTTTCTAGACAGCAGTGAGACAAAGATTTATAGACGAAGCGTTGCACTGTAGATGAGTTGAGACTGCACAAGAAGTTCTGGCAAGTTAGAGTAGAAGGAATCATCTGTTTGATGCTGTAAGAAAGGTCCAAGAACAAAGGCTCTCAGTTCCTGAGTTTCCAATTTCTTAACCTGGATATTACATATATTTTGGCCTGGAAACACATACATGTACACACAGTCTTGTTAAATAAAAATTCATCATGGAATAGGAGAACCTTGTGAGTTAATCCATGACCTCATTGAACTTGTTCCAACAGATATGACAGAGTTGTTAATGTTTATACAGAGTGATGTGATTTTCCATACTCTCTAGCCTCTGTGTCTCTAGCCTCACATGGATCTACTGGCCAACATGAGTTATTCAACTCCCTTTGCTTTTGGTTTCAAGCCAAGATAGAGCGTCTTGCGGAATCCTACATCTTAACAAAACCTCTTGTCATTTCAAAGCTTAGCGGTCTGAAGGGAAATAAGTAATGAACAGTCATTTATTCAGCTCAGCATAAACCAGACTAGTGGAGAACTGGATACCCATGTCCAGACATGGCAGGCTGCAGACAGAAATCAGAGGAGGTATATACAGCAAGAAGGAAGATGTGAGATAGATGTGATACAAACCTACGCTCTGATTTCTGTCTGAGACAAGAAGTTTGATATAGTGGCAGCAAGGGGTGCATATCCAGCATTTAAGTCAAAACATTATTTTCCCCAATGAAGGCAACTGTCTTTTGAACTGGCACGAGTAAAGACAGCAGAAAAGCAGAAAAGCTGCAGGAGGCAAATTTGTTATTTGCAAGAAGGAAGGGGTGGCCACCAGGACAACCATGATCAGTGTTTCATTTTGTTTCAGATTCATTAGCCTCATACTATCTCCGTTTGCATCAGGTCTTCGTGTCCTTCCAGTGCCGGCATTTCAGGTTGAGGCTTTGTTCTGGAAGAAAGCAGGTCAGATGGAGAAAAAACCCAAACTGTATAAAATCAAGTACAGTGTCTCTAATTCTGATGAAGCATTAACCACATAACCCTTCCAAAGGAGCACTACAGGCCAAATAGCTTCTAGCTTGTGGATCAGTTAAGTGCTAAAGAAAGAGCAAAAGAAATAATGGAATTGCTGTAGAGATGGAAACAATAAGATGGTTATAGCCTTTCAGAAATACAGGCATGAAAGACAGAGGCAATGAGGGAGCTGCATACAGTATAATTTATGTTTTAAAAATGCCCTTTCTCCCCATCATCACTGCTTGACCTCCAGCTGTACCCACCACAGATCCCTTCACTGCTACTGGACAAAATGCTGGACAGAGGCCAAGGTGGACACATTTCTTGTTTTGTTATGGAGGATAAATGCCAACTTAAGTGCTCTGCAAGCCAAGAGGAGAACAGCTGCCTGTAGAAGGGCAAGACAAGAGGAGATTGTCTGGGCCATGAGCTCTGCTTTGTACCCCTAGGCAGTAGGCCACAGGGCAGTGAAATGTGGCAGTGGGGTGGGATTCCCAGGAGGCACCCAGAGGGTAGCACCACTCTTAGCAGCCTTTCTTTTCATGTTCAGCATAAAGGACATGTCTAGAAAGAAGGGAACCAAACAGCAGACCTGGCTTCTCCAGAGACCCTATTGCCCACAGCTGCCTGGCTCACAGAAGCAGCTCATAGCCCAGACACCCTCAGGGACCGCACCACTGCTCACAATGCTGACGTTGGGGAGATGACTAGTGCTGGTTACTACCTTCACCTCTTCTAGCTGTAGAGCACTAAAGCTCTGATCAGACTGTGATCCAAACCGTAGCATCACCTGAGCCTCTCCCAAACAGCTCCTATGCAGCCTTCTGCCCCTTCCTTTCTCCCATTGCTGATGGCAGGGTATCCACCGTCCATGATGAGGTCCCACCCTCCTGCTTGGGAAAACCTGGGGACTCCCTGGGCTCCACAGACCTGCATAACCAGCAAAAGGCCTCACATACCCCTAGGCCTACAGGTTTTAAATACTGTCTTTTCCTTGTCCTTGCTCATCTTCCAGAGGCTCCTAATCACTCTGAAACTTCCTTCTGTTGCTCTTGCCAACACTCTTCAACAGCATCTGTGCCCTCCAGCCTTTCACAGCTGCTCTGTACACCTCACAGGCAGTAATTAATTTGACACTGGCAGGCACAACCAAGTTCTCTTTCAGAGGTTCACATCCCCTCAGACTTGCCTAGGCAGCTGGAAGAGTACAGCAGAGATTTATATTTGCTCCTTCCCCCATGACTGCTGTCTTCCTGGATCCTGGCCCCAGAACCACATATATTCATGACCATCAGGGCAGGAAGGATAATTTTTAAAAGCCCAGCTGCTAGAGGAAGCAAGAGTGGCTGGCTGAAACACCAGTGAGAGAGTGAATCTTGACAACATCCCAGAAATTTACCATCTGGGATTAAATGGTAGAATAAGCTTTTGAGGTCTGACATGAGGTCATCAAGTCAAATCAAAAGAAGATGTTTCCATACCTCTCTACAGGAGTGCTCAGGGCCTGGATCACAGAAGCAGCCCTTCTTTTCCAGGCTAAGCTTCACATGAGATGTGACAGGAGATGGCTACAGATGGTTTCCCCTTTTGCTCTTGCTTTACATCCAGGTAACTCCACTGACTTCCTTACTGATACTCCCAAAATGCTTCTGTGTGAAGCAGAAAAGGGTTTTGTCTTTTGTCTCTAAAATCAGCTGAAGTTGGATTGAACAAAACTGTAGTTGGGAAACAACAATGAAAAGATTAAACTAGTAACTATGGGGATTTATGATTTTATTAGTATGATAGACTCATCTGAATTAACTTTTATTAATCAGAAATGGGGCAATTTCTCCTTTGTTATAAAAGGAGACATAAAGCAGATAGACTTGGCTCTTTCCTCCTCCCTTGTTTTTGTATATAATTTGATTTGGTCCACATGATGTGTCTTTCTGATGTAGGAAGCAGGAACTGAAAACACATTTCCCTATTTATTACATCAGAAGATATTTATTAGTACAAGGCCGTTTCATGGCACTTTGCCAGCCTTCCCCCACAAGAAGAGGTGAATGATCAGTACAATAATATTGGCAGACCCAGCTGGTCTCTCATGCCCTTTGATTTTACTCTCAGATGCAACATAAATAAATTCACAAAACCATCTTCCCTGCATGCACGTTGTGTACATGCATGAGCAAACATCTCTGCAAAGCCACCACCAAGGGAGGAAAGTAGGGTCAGAGAAGGTATGAATTACACCAGCATCTAAATTACTAAAATGTCATAGCCTAAAGGATGCAGATGACAGCATCATAAAACCCTCCTGAAGTTAGTCTCAAGATATTTGCATCTGGAGAATTCTCCTTTATTCGTTCTCAGAGAACAAGAGTAAATTAGTGGGGTAGAGAAAAAAGCATTTGTTTCTGTAGTGCACACTGAGAGGGTGGCTGGAGAGAGACAGTTTTGTTTCCTGCCCATAACCTGTGCTGGGAGATGTAGTCTGTTATTTTTACTGTGAAACTGTGGGGCACATATTCTTTTTAATCATGTACCTGCCATACTAATGGTTATTTACTGGATAGTAAAGTAATTTTAGCTAACAGCTGAGATCTGTGCAAGAGAATTGGTGTGTATAGATGGTAAGCAAATGATGATTGGGCAGAGGTAAAATGGAAAATATTAAAAATATGGATATACAAATATATATCTTTGTAAATTTTACTTATTTTTATGTATACATGCATATATTTTTGGTATAATATACACACACAAACCCTTACCTGGACTGGGTTTAATTTTTACTTTGGAAAGGTTTTCTTTCTTGGTTGGTTTTGGTTGGTTTTTTTGCTTTTTTCTATCACTTCTCTCTTCCCATCTTCCACAGAGAAAAATCCGTTACATGATCAAATAGGATTCGAGATGAGTATTGCACTTGGAGTATCATCAGTTAGTTAAGTTAGATAAAGTTAATCATTTACATGCCTAATTTTAAACGAACCAAAAATGTCTCTTTATCAGTTCAGACTACATCATAAGTAACTGGTGATGAAAAATTGTCCCAACAGTTTGTTGTGCTACAGCTCAGGTGAGATGTGGGAGAAAGCTGGTTGGGTTATACCAAAAATAATCTGTTGGTTTATTACACAGACAGCCTGAGACTGTGCTTTTCTTTGTTTCTTAGGATTTATAAATTACGTGAATGCTTATGGTACTGCTGAACAATATAATCCAGTCTTCAATATTGATTTATGTGGTTTTAGACAGAGGGGCAGATTTTTAAGTATTTCACATCCACGGACAGAAGTAACAGAATTAAAACCAAAAATATCTCAGTAATATCTTCTGAATATGTTTATAATTTCACTTTTTTTTCTTTCTTCTTTTTTTTTTAAATAGTAAGTCCTGTACAGATGTTATGAACATATACATTCAGTTAGAGTACCTATACCCGTATAAAGTGGGTTTCCCCACCAAAAATCATTTTGGGAGATATGACAGGTCAAACCCCATGTATCTGGGAGATATGACAGGTCAAACCCTGTGTATCTGACTCACTCAACAATTTTGACCTGAGCCTGAAAATGAAGACAAGACAGATCAAAAGACACTTAAGAGGGGGTCAGCATCTGAACTCCTGTAGAAGAGGTCCCTCTGGCTTTCACAAAGGGGTCACAGAGAAATAATTATGAGCACTTTCCAACCACATAGCTTCAGTGTGGGAACATATCATTGTTATTTCAAAGCTGGGAAAATCAGGGCACAGAGAGGTCAACATGATTCCTTCAAGGACAGATAATGAGTCAGAGGTGGACCAACACAGAGTGTTGTTGTTCAGATTTCCAGGCCACGGTCACAGCTATTGGGCGCACCAGCTCCCTTGCCAGTACCAGATGATGATCATTTCTAATTATTTACCAGCTGTGGAATTTCTATTTGCACTTCTGATAAAAGTCTCCAAAGACCCAGAGCCAGGCTCAGGCATCTCAATACGGAAGGAGAGTTAAGTGTTAGTGAATTAAAGAGCTGTTTACACTGAGGCAAGAGTACACAAATGCAAATACAGAGCTCTGTGCATTTAGGCAGCTTTATGGCAAAACTTCTGTGCCATGGAGGTAACAGGCTTCCAGTTGAGCTGGCAGTTGTGCTGAGGTGTTAGGAAGGTAGTTGAGGATTTAGATGCTGAAAGCAGGACTTAAGCAGAGCTTGGGTCCTTAAATCCTTCATAAAATTCAGCCCTTGAATCTCCATCTGTGCTTCTCTTGCTCTGTAATAAACTTGTGCATTGCTCTTTTCTGATTTGAATAGCAAGCTAGCAGCAGAAGGTCTAGTCCTACTCACAGACTTCTTTCCTATCTGGCTCCAGGAATCTCATCAGAAAGGAGTTTATTGCATTGGCAGCCTATACACTCTCCAGTGCTCTAATAACAAAAATCTTTCACTCTGCACAAGATGTTCAGTTGCTGAGAGGGTGGCTTGTCAGGTTGGGAGCTGTAGTTGTGCACACCACGCAGCCAGAGATCCACAAAAAAAATGTTATTTCTATCACTTAAATGTAACTGGTTCCCAGGTCACTTCTAATCTTTGATACATTTTTTCTGGTTTTAAATTGACAGAAACGGAAATCCAATAGTATTCAAGGGTCATTGATTTTATGGCACTGGTGACTGAGGCACCATATACACACCCCATCCTGCAAAGAAATATGCTTGCTACACTAATAAGGCTTTGGACACATCTTAGAGGGATACATTTTCTTTTCGTGTGAGCTAAGTTTAGTAAACTGTAGTTTTTATGGCATAATGTGGACACAGTTTTGTACATTTGTACAAATGTGAGCAAAATACTCATGTGCCTTCCCCTGTGAATTCATTCCAGAATGAAAATTCATGGTTTTAAAAAAACAGCTCAGTAGTATTATCTGTTAATTAATTTGCCCTTGCAGTTCCAGTGTAAGGGGAAACTTCATCTAAGCATTGTGTTGGCAGGTGTAACAGCAGTGTGAAGGTTGCTGGCATTTTTGTGGGATGCTGAAGGGTCGCAGAGCTGAATTTTGCACTTGTGTTTGAAGATGTCTTTTTTACGGTCACTAGCACATAGGTCAATACTAAGGCTTTCATGAACAGTAATGATGCCATACACCTCAGCCACAGAAAGAAACATATTTTTCCTTGCACTTCAGACCCAGAGGTGAAACCCACGAAACGTAGCATTTGACATATTTTTCTAACATAACTGCAAATGCATGGTCCCATCTTTGGTATTTTTTTTCCATTTGCTTGTCCATGTGTCAGCCGTTCCGTGCAGGGCTACTCTGGCATTTCTTTCAGGTGAAAGTTTCGCAGTTGCCCCTGCAACTCCCCAGTCAGCAAACAGCAGGTGGATCGGGTTTTCCAGCAGGTGCACAGAGGAGCCAGAAAACAGCCAACCAGGAAAACCCACAAGCTTGTAAATCCACGCTTGACTTTGTT
The DNA here is from genome assembly GCA_031468815.1 of Morus bassanus. Taxonomy (NCBI): domain Eukaryota; kingdom Metazoa; phylum Chordata; class Aves; order Suliformes; family Sulidae; genus Morus; species Morus bassanus. The sequence goes on from CM062600.1 coordinate 57,241,465, forward strand.
TGGTTTTAGACACTTACAGGGTTTTCACATCATGTTCGTATTGGTGTTATTGTGGCTTAAACAGGAAGTTGCATACTAGTGGAGGTGGGAGGACCATATTTGTAGGCACAGGAGGGTTACTCAGTGAGGTGAGCGAGTATCCTCGCTGCTGGCTCCAGCTGTGAAGAATTTTCAGGGAATGACCTTGGAGTTTCTGCCTCTTGGAAACCATGGCAACCACCATTTGTTCTCATAAAATAATTTCTTGTCTCGCCGTGAGTGCTTACATGCCTCCTCCAAAATCTGAGGTAGAATCTCTCCGTAAAGAAGAAAAAAAGATACCAAAGAGAAAGCCTGAGTTGACCATTCTGAATCCCTATATCCTAAATAATGCACTGCAGGTTTTCTGCTGCCAGCTGAACAACAAGCTGAAGAGTAGCCACTGGATGATTGTCTATTCCTGTTTCTAGGTTAGCATAATTAAGTCTGAAATAAATACTCGCATCTTGGTGAATGCCTGTTTGTCTCCCTAATTAGCATCTGACAACTATCAGGAAAAAACATTCCAAGATTATACTGAGGCTTTTGTCGTGCAGTTTGGGAATCACTCACACAGTCATTTCTCTGTTCTTAAACATATTTTAAGGGATTAAAGGCCATTTGCAAGTTATCTGTTCCTCAGATGATCAGTCTGTGCAATTCTGGCTGTAGGACCTTATGTATCTTGTGCTCCATCTATGCAAAAACTCCCAACAACTGGTCATGTAAAGGAAGAGCAACGTCTCTCATACATCCATACAGCTGAAAAAAAGGCTGCAGGAAAAGAAAAAAAAAAAAAACAACCCCAAAACCCTAAAAAAGATAAAGCTGTGGTAGTGGCTGAACTTGTCCTTGCATCACAACATGCATCACTTGTGGCCCCTCAGTGGTAAAAAAATGTGCAAAAAGCCATGGTGAAGCCTCCACATCTGCTTTAGGGTCATCTCTGAGGTGGCTGGCATTTTATTTCATAGGAGGCAGGTTGCTGAGGCAATCAAGTATGCTTTACCCATCACAGCTTTATAACTGCTTCCTTTAATCTGTAAAAAGGGGCAGATGCTGAAAATTGCATATTTTAAGCCTGGGTCCTAAGGACATAAGTCGTAAGGGCGATCCAGCTGTTTCTGCCTGTGAATAATCCCTCTCCTGCAGTAACTTAACAGTCTTCTGGCAGAATTCAAACACATCTGAATGAGAAGATGGGAAACCTCAAGGACACTGATGCTTTTACAACCGTGCTGAGCACTGGGAGCTGGGTAGACAGACACCAGATTTTCCTCCCTTCCCCTGCCACCTGTGCTCTGCCTAATGGCCCTGTGCATCCCAGCAAGTCACCAGGTGGTGGCCTCAACTTGCTCCTGAGGACCCTGAGGTTGTCTCCTCTGGCCCCACAGGGAGGCCCACAAGTTCAAGTCTAGGGTCGTCTTCTGCCCACTGCAAGAGACTGGGAGAAGACCCTGGGGACATGGATTTAACTGCTGTGGCAGTGGCCCCTGAGACTATTTCATTTCTCCTCTGCCTACTTCTCCTTGCAGCCTGTAAGCTCCCTGGGAAAGCTAACCCATGAACAGGTTTGCATGCCCACATGCTGCCTGCAGTCCCATCTCAGCAGCCCCCACAGCATCCTGCTCCAAGGGCTGCCCTGGGAGTCAGGGGGGCATAGCCACTGGAAGGGCAAGCAGGCAGGGCGGTCACCCCAACAGCACCACGGAGGACCTCCCCCGCCATTTCCCTCCCGTCTGGTCTCTCCTGGCCTCTTTCCTCAGGGCTCAGGCATCCTCCCTGGAGCCGTGGTCTCCCCTTGTGCCCCTCATCACCTGTGCACCAGCAAGACTTCAAAGGCAAGATTTATGTGCACGGTAATATTCCCATGGCTAATACCATTTGTTGCTTTCCTTTATCAGAGACAAACCTCTCTACAATAGATGTAATTATGATTCATGGCATTATTAGTGACAATTAAATGTCATACTTGAAAACAGGCAACATAAACTCCCATTTCATCACAAGACTGCCCTCCTGCTGCTTTGCCACTAACAGTGACTTTCCCTTGCAGCTTTAAATCACCGTGCCAGGGTGTGCAGCTAAGCAAGGACTTGGAGCCCTCCTCTTGAAGCCAGGACTCCCCACCAGCCCACAAACATCCTCCAAGGAAAATGCAGCAAAGGCTTATTTTTAGAGGATTGGAATACAGGGTGCTCCTGAGCTCTGACAGACACAGTGCCTGGGAGAATAATGAGTTACAGTGGGACCTGCATGTGCCAGTTAAAGGCACTGCTGCCAAAATTCTGGCAGCAGAGGGACCACAATCCAAAGGGGAATATGGGCTGCTTGAGGAGGCTTGCTGCAGCATGTGGTGAACAAGCAGCCCAGTACAGAGCTCTATGGTGGGAAAAAAGTAGTTCTTTGGGGACTCAGGTTGCTGTAGGTGCTTTGGGACCCCGATGGGGCCAATCACAGACCCTCCTTTAACAGCAACTGTGGTTTTGTCCAGGGAGCGTGACTGCACTGATGCACACACATAGTCTCAGGGTGCACACCATCCCAGCCCCAAAGCCTGGGAGCCTGGAGGTGGGGGCTTTTCCCAGCCCTAGCCAAAGGGCTTTGCAGAGGGGTGCAGTCCTGCAGACCCACAGGAGCGCCATGTCTAATAGAACCCCAGCCCTCCTGGGCCACAAGTACATCCAGACATCTGTGCTGTAAAGAAATACTTAGCAGATATGTGCATTAGCTCCCAGATTAACTGCAGCCTTTCCCAGCCAGTTACTAAGAAGTGGGGTTTGAGATATGAAAGCATTGCATGGGATTAGCCATGCATCTGCCATTAAAATCAATCCTCTACACTGCTTTGAAAATCTCAATTTGCAGTTATCTGCCTCTGGGACAGAAGGAAAGAAAAGAGAGGAAAGGAGGAAAGGGAGAATGAATACAGAAACTTTTCAGATATATGTTGTGACTCTATGGCATTTACTTATGATATCCTAAGGGGCTTACATTATTCTTCATCTCAAGATCTTCAGATTATTTTAGTTCAGTTTCAGTTCAAAATGTCTAAACAAAGGAAAGGGTGATATAGTAACTGGGGAAGAAAAAAGGATCTGCTTGTTTTATATAATAGTGCTGGACCCAGGTACAAAACTTAAGTCAGGTCCTAAACAAACACAATTTTCACTAGATTTTTAAAAAATACAGATGTCTCTTTTCTGTTATTTGAAACTTAGGGGTTTTTTTTGTTTTGAGCCTTAGCCCAGGGGAGGACTTCAGTGCTTTCCCTTCAGCATGTATACCCAAAACTTAATAGTTCCATAAATAAACAAACCAACCACTGAAATTCTCCTGTGATTGCTCAGTTCTGGGTATTGCTACTTTCAGAAACCAAAAGCTTGAAGGCATAGTGTGGTGATGAGCTCGCAACCGTGATGCATGGGAGAGTGGTCACAAGTGGTGCATGTTGGGAAGCAAAGAAGCTAGGATGATAAAATAAAAACAGTTTTAAAAAATGGAAAAAAAAGAAAAGGTGAAATCCATGAAGCAGGTGGTTAAATGTTTCTGTGGACACTCCCAGTTTTTTTCAGAAGAATGTTTAACATGCCAGACACATAAAAGGTGGAGCAACTGTTGGTATTAGGAAATGAGAGCAAAGAAAAAAATCCAGTCACAAAGCAATACTGATCACAAAGTATCCACAAAAAAATCACAAAGGAAAAAGGTAATTCCTAGCTTTGGTCCACAGCTGCTTCACACTTGTTTCTTGTGAAGATAAGAGAGAGTGAACTGGGTGGGTGATTTGCCCTATATCCCTCATTTCGCTCCCAGAGCTCACCTGCAAGGGGTCCAGAAATGCACCCTTCTAGGAAGAAAAATGACATCTGAAAGTGAGTTGAGGGTAATAGCACGACAAACTGAGAGACAGAGCACCAGCACAGGTAGAGGGAAGAGGGATGTTGTGAAATGGCAGCTGATGCTAGCACATTTCCATGGGCCTCGACAACAGGGAAGATGAGTGGGGAGAGGTGGCCACCACAGGCTGGAGAACAACTCCTCAGCAGAGTTCAGGGGAGGAGGGAGTGTGACGAGTCAGATTGCTGAACAGCCTCTGCAGTTGCTCACCCTTAAATTGGTAGCCAGTCCCAACAATTCATTCTTCACTAGATCATTTATTCTTACCAGTTAAGCGGAAACCTGAAAAATTCCCTTTTGTACCAAAAAGACTTTTCATTCCAGCCAAACCAAAATGTTTGATTTTGCAGCCTGTGTAACAAAAGCAGAGGAAATAGCACTAAGCTCAAGGGTGAGCAGAACAGCAGGGAAGCAAGGTCTCCCTTCTTTCTAACCACTGAGGTCAAGGGACCCTTGTTCCTTCCTTCTTGCACCTTCCTTGTTCCTTGACCCTGCTTCCTTGCACCTCTGCATACCTTTCTGGTTTTGAGGCAGGGCTCTTGCAGGGGTAGTGGGGCTGTTCTCCTCCACTGGGAGTCACCCCACTTTGAGTGGCACCTTTAGTTACTTACCAAACAACAGCATGCAAGTGGTTAGGACACTAGCCACAGAGATAGAACATGAGGGTTCATGTCCCAGCTCCACCAATATCTTAGTGATTTTATCACAGAATTTCTGTAGCAATCTCCGGATCAGAGGAACACGCTGAACCTCAGTCTTGCACACCCTAGGCAAGTGCAGCCCTTGACAAGAGAAACATTTTCACTGGTGACATGCCTATTGTCTGCCATCCTGTGTCTGACTCCTTTATGCAAACAGTACTGAGATGTGCAAAAGTACATTATTCAATGAAGAAACCATTTCCTCAAATCTCACAGCTCAGGAGAATGACTTTCACAATACAGTTATTTTAACAGTTATAGCAGCAGACAGTGAGAAGGCTATGAAACTAAAATGGAGGGGAAGTTACTCTGTGTTTCTAGGTATTTTAAAAGTATTGATGCAATAAGAAAGCACCAAAATACAGAATGAGAGGGAGTATGGTAGCCACTGACTAGGGTGCATGCTGGGAAGAGGGTGAGAGAGTGGAGATGCCGTGGTAAGAGCTGCCTGAAAAAACAATAAGGGAATAGAGAGCCAGTTTCATTTGCACACTACATTACTAACCACTTGTGACCAGCAGAGCTTCAAGATGCACAAATGTCTGGAATAATTAGGTCAGATCAGTCATATCTAGATGCAGAGACAGCTAGGTCAGGCTTTCCTGTGCTGTAGCTTTCACCAGGAAACCAGCGCCATCATAATATCAGAGTTCAGGAGAGGAATATAAAAATCTGCATCTGAGAGGGTACCAAAACTACCCTATTACCAAAAAACTGAACAGGCTATAAGAGCTGCCTGCATCTCAACCTCCCCCCACTCCCTGCAGATTGCTTGCATAAACAGGTCTTCAACTTCAGAGGCTAGTGTGAGTAAGCAGGGGAGATCAAACATACCCATCCTGTTTAAACATAAACTTACTGTCTATACAGCAGAACACGTAAGTCCATGCAACATAGTATGTGTTCGAACTGAAGCTCACACTCAAGGATTTCTGTGGGTAGGGAAGGACTGTGGGATGGCAGCCTGAATGTTAAGTAGCTTCATCATGTCCACAATGTCAAAACATCATCTTTTGCTCCAAGAGGATTCTTTGATTAACGTAATTAACACCATTCGGCCTGGTATGTGAGGCAGTAGGTGTGACAGGCCCGGGTTTTCACTGGTTCCTGCTAGCACAAAGAAGGGAAAGGGCACTCCTGCGCTCCTGGCAGCCGAGCTACACCAGCAGGAAAGCAGCAGATGCGTGGGGACGTGCTCCCTGCGTCGCTGGCTGGGAGTCTGCAGTCACACATGAATCATCACCGTCGCTCAGCCTTGCAGGGGTTGGTTCTTCAGCATCAATAAGAAACACACTGCTAGAGGTAGGCAATAGAGTGTTTTCTGTAGAGATATCAAGACCTTACAGAGGTAATTTTTTTACAGCCATGTCACCAGGTCTCAGACAGTCCCATCAGTGTCCTTGCACCAGAAAAAGCAAGCGGCAACACCTTCCATTTGCGCTATTCTCTTTTTGTTTTCATAATATAACAAAGCAACCTTGCTAACAAGAGCAGTGGAAATTAATCTGGTTTGGTTTTGTTTTGAATAGGAGGTTTGCAGGTCCCTGTGACAGCAAAGAGAAAGCTTCCCTGGGTGTAAGCACCAGGCCCAGGATAAATAAGTTCTTGAAATTGGCTCCATTCTTATACTGAATAAATATTCACTGAAGCAACTCTGTTTCCTTCTTTGGTGTCCATTAGAGACCACACCATTTATTTTTCATTTGATTTAAACTGAAATGCAGAGGGACTTGCTAGTTAGCAGTAGCACAAGACTACGATACAAGTGGAATTTAGATGACATTTGATAAGAAAAAAGGACATTTTTTCCACATAGGCATTCCGAGATGTTTATACCTACACAAAGGAGTTCTTCTAGCCTTTGATGCAAATTATTCTGAAGAAACCTTAGTGGTAACAGAATTGTGGTCATATCCAAAATAATTAGGTTTTGCCTTCAATTGCTGGTCCTCAGCATTTTAAACATTCTCTACAGATTGCTGTAATTTCTTTCTTGCATATCACAACAATATCAGTAAAGAGCTTAGAGCCAAATACAGCTTATACTACAAATGGTAATAGATAAATAAAAGGCATAGAAAATAACTCACAAAACAGCAGTTAGTGAAACAATATTAGTTGATTATCTAAGGTGCTCATCAACTTCCTACATTCAATTTCTCTGTATCTAGTAATTTATGAAGAAAACTATTGTAATTTAATATACAATATGCTTATTGTAGACGCTCACAGAATTTGTAATATAAGACCTCCTAGCAGCTTTCAGCAAAGAGCGTTACCATGCCAAGGACATTACATCATACACTGGCCCTGGTTAGCCAGCAAAAATAGTACCTTATTGAGAGAGTTGTGGTAAAAATTAGGTTTTTATATCATAACTCACAAGAGACTACCACCACCTCAGGAAACAAAACATGACAGCAGTTGACAGAAATATATCGTATTTCTGGACAATAACTGAAGAATATCAGCTAGCATCCTGCCAGGGACAGGACAAAAAACTGGCCTTAACGCTGTTAAGTGCTGAAAATGAGTTAGAAGCGGTGATTCCAGGATCTGGCTTTCACTCTCATCTAAAAGGTGACACATACTTATGTGCCTATGTGTCCTCTGTTCCACTATTGCTTCAGGAAAAAACCCTGCTTAATTTCCTCTTATGATAATTGGATGTTTCTTGGGATAAACTCTGTGGCTCTCAAAGGCTCCTTACCATGCTTGCTATCTGGTATTTAGGAAAGACATGCTACCTGCAGGATTTAGCACTTCAATATTTAGTTTGTTTCTTCTTTTCGAGTCTCTGTGCCTGCACTTTGAACACTCCCCCACCCTTAACAGTTATCTTTTCCACTAAAATGCCAGTTACATGGTTGGGTAGGGTGAGCAGGCCCAGGAGCTACTCAAATGCAAAGTTCTTTGGTGCCCTCTTTGGGACTGAGAGTCACAAAGCCCTTGGGGACACCAGGGTGGGCGAATGACCGCTAGGAGCTGAAAGTGTGAGAGGAGGCTGGACCAAGCGCAGCAGCAGTGGAGTAGCAGCTCAGCTTAAGAAAGAAGGGTTTATCTGCCAGTTTTAGCTTTGCTTTACATTAACTGTTTGCACATTAAAGCTTTAGGAACAGTTTTCAGTGCATCCGTACGAGCAAGGGGTTAAACCACAGCAGCAGTTGTCCTGAAGAATTGAATTACCTGGGGTCCATTTGCAAGCTGTACCCACCCCTGGGTTCTCCTGTGGGCTTTCCCCTTTCATGCAGTCGGATTGTGTATTTAATCTCCAATTAATTAACTGAATACTTGTGCCTGGAAAGGGGACCTCTGAGAGCTCTAACAGCAACCAGAGAGGTTGTATGGCAAGGTGGGGGGCGGGTTTGCCAAGCTTACATCACTTTAATATTGCAGGCAATCTAGCCTAATGGGACTGAGAGAAGAGACAGAGGCCAGGAAAGAAATCCTGGGAACACTTTACACCACTTGGCCTTGATTCGCTCTGCTGTCAGAACCCAAGTACAAGGCATCTGTTTGCGATGCCTTAGGGGTAGGATGGAGCTACGAGGATCAGCTTTAGGCATTTAGAAAAACTGCTGTAAAGTTCCCATGTCATTTGCAACATTTTTCCTTCTGCAGAATCCCTTGGAAAGGGCAGTGTCTCTCAGCCTGCTCATATACAGGCATCCAAAAAGCAGTATCTTGAGTTCAACCAAAAATTTCATTCGTGTGTTAGAAGGTAGGACAGGACCCTCAAATACTGCATCTCTCTCTGTCTTAATAGCAATTAGTCCATAAATCAGGGCTTGGCTCTTATATGAGCATTTAGCTTCTTAAACAGAATTGCTGTGAGAAAAGCAAGGAAAGTTTGCTTATTTTGGGCTTACAATAAGATGGCCAAATTTGAGAGTGAATCCTTCACAAAAAATGGCAGCACTTCAGAATTTGTCTGTAGAAGATATCCTGTAAATCATTCTTTTTACTCAGATTGCAGTATTGAAACATCTGCACATGAGACATTCAAAGTTACAACCCACCACTTATTTAATGGTTTTCTAATTTAATTATTAAGTCCATATCAGTAGGTGTTAGGACTGGCTTGCCAGGAAATACAAAACAACAAAAGCATCACACATCATCTGCACAACAAACTGTTCAGTGAAGCACATGCACCTAAAGGGAGCATCTTACCACTGTGTATAAATACCCGAAGGGAGCAAAGCCATCTGAATGTGGACGTGGGCAGGCAGCTCCAGGTGGCCCTGCTTGAGCAGAGCCAGATGACCTCCAGAGGTCCCTTCCAGCCTCAACCATTCTGTGACTCTGTGAAAAGCTGTATTACTTTCAACAAAATTAATCCTATATAAAAAAGCACACAGCTTGTTACTTGAAAGCACAAAAATACATCTGTAGTGCAACATACTTCACAGCCTGTATCCTCACGTGGAGAATATTTTGCTAGGACAGTTCTTTGGAAGTCATCGGTTTTACGCCTATTACATAAGCAGAGGATGTGGTCCAGGATCTTTTCATGCATTATTGAACAATGTTATAAAGGATGTGTGTGAAATCAAACCCGGAAGTGGATGGGCATCATTTTCTCTCCATAGTGACAAGCATATTATAGCTTACCTTCTATTCATAATGCACTGCACAGACTGAGAGGGCAGAACAAGAGCTTTACTTCATCACCATTTTTTACCTTAGATTTCATGTTCCATGAAAGTTCAGTGCTGCTTCCTTTGAAATCAATGTTTAAATTGTCACTAAGCTTAATGAGAGCAGTACTGGTCTGCCTGCCTTAATCTGAAAAGTGAGTCTAACACTAAACAGCTGAAATGAAGTCAAAATATTGTACAAGTCTTTTCTCTATTCAGCATGTTGTTACGAGTGCCTGTGGACATAATCAGGGGAGAATGTTAACAGAACAGGCTGTTAGCACAGAATGATGGTTCCCCATTGTTCGATTAGTGCAAAAGGAAAGGTATAACATTTATCTGCAATGCAGAAGACGAGGCCTGTGATAATGCTGTGTTTTGTTAAACTTTATTTCTCCACAACTGTTTTTGTATATGATAATAGTTTTCCTGAGGGATGTTAGTGCTATTACCCTTTCTTCCCCTCCCTGCCTCCACGCATCAGAAGGGAAAGACCTAGTTTTCAATCAGTACAGATGCATCAGCAGATCAATTTTCTAAAGGCAAAATCACTAGAAGTTTACTTTGGATACATGCTAACACAAACTGGGGTTTTAATCAAGCAGGTTATGCTGCAGATACAGAGTAAATGACAGTCTGATTGGCTGGGCAACAGCTAACAACTATTGCACAGCTGTGCCAAACTTAAACTGGGTTAGTGTGAATTAAAGTCTTGGGTGTACCTGTTCTGACAAGAGATGAGGCTGTGTGTGTCTATTGGGCCATGACATCGCCAGTTTGCTCAGTGGGGTTCAGCAGAGCTCTACTCCAAGAGTGAATCTAGCCTAACGCTTTCAGATCATACACATTTACCCTGGAATGGTGTTGCTTGAAGTTTCATGCTAAAGGCAATTTATAAGCTCATTGACATGGGATTCCTTTTTGCTTGTTTTATGAAGGTAAAAGTAAAGTTGCTGCAATTACTGCAGAGGTTAACTACCAGAATCAACTATTAAGAAATGGTGGGTTCTTTATTTCTTGCTCTCTCCTGATCAAGAATGGATTTTTTTTTTCCTGAAGGCAATACTTTCATTAGACACAAATTGCAAGACTCCACACAGAGTAGCCGGGCAGAACTGTATGGTGTGCATCAAGCAAGAACTCACTGCAAGTGACCTCGTAGTGCCTTCTGAGCTTAAGATCTGTTACAAACAAGTAACAAAATCCGGTGGCATTATGCTGCATAGGACTGACATTTCCCCTAAATTAAAAAAAAAAAAAACAAAACCCAAACCTAAAACTACATACTGTTTTGTGCACCTGATCGACAAAACAAAAGATTTCAACAGGAATCTGTGTCTAAAATGACTATGACTTCAACACAGGGTATGAGATAAATTCCCAAGAAAGGAAGTAGTCTAGGAGACAAAGCTGTAAATAAAGATACACTTTTGGCAATGGCTTTCATTTTGTTTTATTCAGGCCTTTACCCCACTACTTGTATGACAGTATTACAGCCAGAAGTTATGCTAATTATTATCAGGACACTGCATAGACTACGTGCACTGCCTAATTGTTCTTTTACTGCTTTGCTATGTCTTTCTTACACTTACAATGACAGCCATACAACCCTCCACCAATGTCCCTGCTACAACATACAACTTTCTAATCCTGGAACATTGTGCTCCTGTTCCCTACTCATTAGATTATCATCATCAAAGCAAACAGAACATCACTTGTGTCAGACAGGACAGGGGCTTCTCAAGCAGCACAAACAAAGCAGGTCCTTCCTAGTAATGTCATGTTTCTTTAGCTTGTAGCCTGAGGAACACAGAGCAGCCTTATTAAAAAAGCCTAGATCATAAAAAAATGGTCCTACATAATGTGTAACAAGGTCACGCCCTCAGATGTTTACTGAAATTCACTTCTTTCACAGCTGCAGTCCTCTGTCTGCCAAATGTCTTCTTTAACACTGCATAAGAGGAGAGAAAAAGCTGCATGGAAAAATGCCAGAAAGATTTCCCTAAGTCATCCAGTGAATTTTATCTATGTCTGTTTTGAAGACTTCAAGTTAGTCACAGCAGAAACAGTGTTTTACTGGTGTTCAGTTAAGGCCAAACATGTTGTTACTGCTTGACTAGATGGTGATAGGTAGGCATGTAATGGCTAAAATGTCACCTCAGGACCAGGTTAAGAAATAGAGAAGTATATTAGTTTCCTTGTGCTACTTAGGTTGCCTGGATGTGTCACAAAGATAAATGCATTCACCAGAATCTGGATTAAACTACTTCGTTAACTGGACTGAGATCACCTGCAAAGACAAAACATTTCAAGTTATCATCTTTTTCCAGTGGCAGGTGTCCTTCATCATGAAAACATAGGTGAGAGAAAGATGAGTGCCAGTCATGTGGGATTTTCGTACGAAAGAGGAACATGTTTCTACCGTTTCACAAAGGCAACATCGTGCAAAGAAAAACAACTCCTGAGAATATCTTTTAAGAGCTCATTTCCAGGCAAAAGCTGCTGGTTCGCCAGTTCCTCTGTTTCCCATGGCCTGACTTGGAAAAGCAGCAGCATGACTTTCCAAAGCATGAGGCACCTGCAGCTCACAGAGCACTGCCAGCATTTGTGCCTTTGGTGTTGTTCACCTGTAAGCCAGAAATGCCACGGGTTACCCAGGTATCTATAGTGAAGTTCCGTAACTACTGAGTTTTATCAGAGACACCTGACCTTGCTGGGCTTCTGCACAGACTAAACTCCCAACAGGAATCACAGAAAGTGCACCTCTGCACCGTTAGTTAAAACCTCAGAAATCCACTGAAAAGCAAAGGCTGAACTTGAAAATACTAGTCTTTTTAGATACTTCCTAATATATCTCACCTGATAGTCTATCTTTTTTTTCTTCCCAGTCAGGCACACTCATTTTTTTCTATTTGAAGCAAATAATAGTGTTAACCACAGTGATGGTATGGTCTATAAAAAACATTTGATTTTGTTCACTGTAGCTCAAGACAGATATAGCAGTAATACAAGAACAAAAGGAGTGACAGAGCAATGGGATGTTAAGCAAAGTTTCTTTCAAGCAGAAAGTCAGTAGCTCAAGAATCGAGGGGAAAATATATATGGTTTTGGCCCAAAGAAGTCACTGTAGTAATTCTCCATTGATCATTGAATTCACCCATGATGAACAAGAGGGAACCACACAAGGGTAAAATATTAATGATAAGCCTGGTGAAAGCACCCTATTTATTTGGCCTTTGTAATAGTAGAACAGGGACAAAGTGAAGGGAAAAGCATTTCAGGTCAATACCAGGAAACGATTTCATACAGATAACAAGCCCATATGGAACCCATTGCCACAAATTAAAAGCGAAACCAATAATTTAGGAGGATTATGGAAGGACTGAATAGCAAATATTGGCAGCATGGCATCCTGCTACAGGAGGTTGGTGAAGACTATCCAAAAAATCATTGTGCCGTCACCATGAGAATGACAAAAATAATAAAAGCCTTCCCCTTTTGGCTTAGTTAGTGACAGCCTTTTTTTCATGTTCTTCTAATAGATCTAATACTAGCTTCTGTCAGAAACAGACAGAAGCAGGACAGGTCCAACCCACCTTGGCTGTTTGTGGCTAGTTTAGTAGGTTTTTACTCATGTTTTTGCCTTTCTTTGTTAGGCCAGGACAGTGACCAAAGAGGAAAGGAGCTCTGACAGCAAAAGGTACCTCAGTTGCTGAAAACAGTATACTCATAAAAGAGATGTCACTTGGTGGCAGTCAGCTCCATTATGGTTATTACTAAAAATAAAGCAGATTTGCTTGTAGTGGTGGGCGTTTGAAGACACAGACACTGACAAAACAGCATCTCCTTTATCTTTGCATTTTCTTCTTGATGTCTTGGTAACGCTCCGATGTCAAACATTAGAAAAGAAAGCCATTTTTCCCAATCAACGTATTTACTCCTCCAGAAATGCTAATGGAGACTTAGCACCAGAATAAGAAAGAAACACAAAGAGGGCAGCAGCACTGTACTTTCATCTGCTACAGCAAGCAGCTGTCAGCACTAGTATAAAAACTACCCAACAGACAGGCATCCATATTTATGCTAAGTAAACATTTCTTGAATCTATTACATATACCAGGAACCTAGCTTTTCTCTGGTCATTGCTCTGAGTAATTATTTCCCAGTTTTTCTTTCCTATTGTCTTTTATTTCCTATTGTAGATACATACACCAAGCCAGTCATCTCACTGTGGAAGGCCATCAGGTTGGTCAGGCATGGTTTCCCCTTCATAAGTCCATGCTGACTACTTGCAGTCACCTTCTTGATTTGCATGATGTCTGGAAATGGTTTCCAGGATTAGCTGCTACACCACCTTCCCAGGGACTGAGGTGAGGTTGAGCAGCCTGTAGTTCCTTGGATCCTCCTTCCCCTTCCTGGAGAAAGAAGAGACAGTTGCTTCCTTCCAGTCCTCAGGATTTCTCCCCAGTCATGCCCTTCTACTCCACACCCTTTAAAGATGACCGCAAGCAGCCCGTAATGACACAGGCCAGCTCCCCCAGTACTTGTGGGTGCATTGCATCAGGCCCATGGATATGTGTAGGTCCAGTTTATTTATATGTTCCCTAACCTAATCGTCCTCCACAGAGGGTAAATCTGCTTCGCCCTGGACTTTCCCACTGGTGCCCAAAATTATTGAAGGCGAATCTTACCAGTAAACACAGAGGTGAAGAAGACACTGAGTACCTCAGCCACCTCTTTGTCCTTTGTCACAAGGCCCCCTGCCCAGTTTAGCAGTGGGGCCATTTTTTCCCTAGTCTTTCTTTCACTGCTGATGTTCTTGTGGAAACCTTTCCTGTTGCTGTTCACATCTTTTGCCAGATTCACCTCCAGGTGAGCTTTGGCTTTCCTAAGCCCATCCCTCCATGGTCAGACAGCATCTTTATATTCCTCCTGGGCTGCCTGGCCCTCCTTCTACCTCCTGTACGCCCCCTTTTTATGTCTGAGTTTAGCTGGGATCTTGCTTATCCATGCAGGCCTCCTGCTCCCTTTGCTTCATTTCTGCCTGTTAGGATGGACCATTCTTGAGCTTGGAGGAGGTGACCCTTGAATACCCACCAGTTCTCCTGGACTCCTCTCCAGGGCCATACCCCATGGGATTCTTCCAAGCAGATCCCTGAGCAGGACAAATTCTGCTCTCCAGAAGTCCAGGGTGGTGGTCCTGCTGTTTGCCCCATTCCATCCTCTCAGAATCCTGACCTCTACCATCTCATGGTCCCTGCAGCCAAGCTTGTCCCTGATCTTCACATCCCTGACCAATTCATCCTTGTTTGTAAGTAACAGGTCCAGCGGAGCACCTCTATTCCTTGGCTCCTTGATCACCCGTGTTGGGAAGCTGTTGTTTATTCTTGTATTGGAAACGTCTTGAACGTCAAGTCTATTGCTACAAAAACACAGTAAGTAAAGAACGCTTCCTTTCGGAGGCAATAGCTTGTTACTTCATAGATGCGGGATCATGTCAGTGCCCCTGCCATTGTAGTGACACAGCTATGCTGTTCTGAAAAAAGCTCTTGGACCATCTTGTGCACTCTTCTGCACAAACCCCTGCTCTCTGTTGGCTCCCTCTGTTAGCTGCATTTGTCATCATCCAAAGTTTTCATCAGCTGTGGGATGACATTCAGTCATCCATTTTCCTTAAAAGTCAATCTCTTCATGCCAGTCTTGTAACACTCATGGCAGCTACAGTTTTGAACCTTTTTGTCATCCGTGTTGCAAACAACTCTAGGATTTATTTGGCTTAACTTTGCCATAGAGGTAATATAAAGTTCTCCTGAGAGCACATTCCACACTAAACTCAGCTTTTTTATTCAATCTGATTGGCTGCAAACTAGATGAACCAACAGATTTTATACCAAAGTGCATTACAGATACAGTGTGGTCAGAAGAACTAAGGCATCCATATGGCATATAGACTGGACTCTGGGACAGAGGTACCTACCAAAAAAAAAAAAAAAAATAAAAAGAATGATAGCTTTAACAAATGAGTCAGCAATACTGAGGGTGAAATTTCAGAATGACCAGGAGGTATGGAGAGAAAAGGGAATTTGGTCAGTGCTTCCTAGTGCAAACAGTAATGGCACTGAACTCTGGAAGTCAATGTCAGGATTGGTGGAAACAGTAATGAAAGGTATACATCAGTTGTCAGAATGTGTATACAAAGCCTGACATCTGATCAGTCGGACACCCTGACACAGGAGCTAAATCTTAGTTTTACTTTTTTCATCTGACCAAAAATACTACTTAACTTAAAGGTGACATTTCTTTTAACAGTTATCCTTCCTCTAACTTGCATGCCTTCATCAGCAGAAAAGAGCAGCCACTTCCTTAGAGAAAGCCTTATCGGACATAGAAACCAGAAGCTCAGCAGGATGCTGTAGGTTACTGAACCATCATATGCAATTCTAGTGGGAATGCAATTCATTATTAAACTGAATTGAATAGGTACGGAAAAGCTGGGTGAAGTGCCAGGAAGGAAGTATGGGCTGGATACTACTGTCGTTTCATTCTTTAACTGCTAAAAAACACTCTTTCAGGCACTGCCAATTCCTCTATACAGCAAAGAAAGAAAATTGTAAGATCTGTGCTATGAATGAAAACACCTAAACACAGGGATATGGCAAAAGCAAGGCTGTCTGATAATTTGCTGCATTAGAGGTATGATTCCCTCTTGGAGGACAGACAAGGGGCCTGTACGCAAGGATGCTTTTCAATGGGTCACAGTCTGGTGGTGATGTTTAGCGTATGCTCCAAGGACTTAGCACTAAGCCTGCTTGGCCCCAGGCTGTGATGCTGACCAAAGATGCCAAACTAAATGAGTTAATTCCCAAAGCCACTTCATGGGAAACTGGGAGAAGAGGTCAGAGTAGGAAAAATGGTAGGCTGAAAGAAAGCATAAGGGGGAAAAAAGGGAGAGAGAACGACATCTGCTTATAAAGCCTGATTAAACAACTCAGCTGAACTCTGACAAAAAAGAAAACCAAGCCCTCTGACCACAGCTGGGCAGAAACACACAGTGAAAATTGAGGGCTATTGTGGCTTCTAACAGAACTGGTTTGTATGGACTTAATTTATTTTCTTAATTAGTTTATATATAAGCTCTAAACATAAATATTCAAGAAAGCCAACTTTATACAGGAGAAAACTTACGGACCTCCCAGAAAGGCTTTAGTTGGCACTAAGGGACAAAAACACTGCCACAAACAAAGCACTTTATTTCAGTGACTTGCTGCAGCCAGAAAAGAAAAAGGAAACAGCAGATCTACTTCTTTCCAGACACGAGGTCAATTGGACAGGAAAGAACTTCTTTCAGCCTGAGCAGGCTCTTCCAAGATCTGAATGTCAGCTAACTTTATTATGCCAACTAATTAAGACACAGGCAGAATGAAGTTCTCTTCAAGCAGTGGGATCCTATCACAGGATTCAACAGACTTTACTAAGTCACATGAGGTGAGACTCCAGGGTTGGTGATGACCCACATCCACATGCAGGCTGCTGGTCCTGGGCATAGATGTCCTCGGAGATTTTATCTTCTTACATTCTGTAGAGAATGTAAGCAGAAAAACAGAAGCAAAAAAAAGGTCACCTTTCCCTTTTTTGTCTGAGATTTCAGATTCTGTACCATTACAAGATTCAAAAGCTCTGTAGGTTACAACGGTCAGCTTTGATGTGCTATTCCTTGATCAACCACCAGCTGCAATTCTGTCATGAAAGGAATATTTCAGGTTGTTTTGACCTGGAAGTAAGGAAAATAAAAAAGACTTTCTATTTCTTTGGGCTGATATAGTAAAGTGGCTTTGAGTTTCTTGGAAACAAAGTCAAGGTTTACATTCTGTATGCCAGGAGTTAAAAGGAAGAAGTCTGCTCCAATGAGAAGTCACAGTCATCTGAAATTATGATTTTGGTTAAGAATTAAATATATTTCATAGGCTGGCTTTTGCATTATGATTACCATTGCTGTCCTGCTGGTGAAAAAGAAGACCACAATGAGAAAAATCCTCTCATTCCAGGCCTGAGGACAAGCAGCAGAGAGAAGAGAGGAAGTAACCAAGAACAGGCCAAGACTAACACAAGCGGAAAAGTTTGCCAATAAGAGCCCCTAAATTTGATTTCTAGCCATACACTGACCCTGGGGACTTGTGTGCTTCCCTGCTGATTAGGTTTTTGATACTTTTGGCATTTGCTTTCTGCTAAAGGTTTATTTCCATGGAAACAGACACTGTATTCATGAAAACAAGGAAGCAGGTTCTAAAAACTGATGTTTAAAGAAAACCCACCTTTACGTACCTGTTTATGTAGAAAGGTACTAGTTGAACAGAAAATGGCATCTATAAGGTCCATCTGCCCACAGAGATGTAAAATTTTGAATCGCAGCATCAGCCTGGTTTTACACACATCTGCCACCCACAGAAGGGTTTGTTTCAAAAAAGTCTATTCTGGATTGGCTGTTAAGGACATTGTACTACCTCAAAGTGTGACCAGCCAGTGGGGTTTTGTTCAGAGAATGCATGATTGCATTTGACTTCATTGCTTCATCAGTATAAATTATTGACACTGACTCGTCAGTGCATGAGTTTGCAGGGTAGAGCTCTTCAGAAATTTAGATTATTCCCCCCCCAGTGTCAGTGGTACAGTTTAATTTATTAAACTGTTGTTTCCTTTCATTTTTGGCTTCTAATTATAATCATCCTAAGCAGACCAGGATGGGACTGTCACTGAGAGAGTTCAAGAGGAGACGTTATGAAAGGTTTTGTACCAGCAAAATATTTTAGTAGTGACAAAGCATAGAAGGTGAAGACAGGTGGAGTTGATATCTCCCTTCTGCTACCTGGCAGTAGAAGCAAACCACAAACTTTTGCCTGTGGCTGGGGTTCCCTCTGAGCCCTGGGAAACCCATGCCACCCTCCTTGCCTTGTGGTAGCTGGGAGCTCGAGTGTCACATGCACCCTCAAACCAATCCACCCTGTGCCAGGATGGCAGCAAGGCAGCGCTGCAGGGGCAGAGATCAGTGCTCCTTCATGGCTTGTTCTTCACACAGCAAATCCCTGCTGGCATCTTCTCAGGTCCTCTGGACAAGGTGAAATAACGTGAGCAATTACTTCTTATCTATTTGCAAAGGGGAAAAAAAAAACCCAAAGGTCTGGTAAACTGCAAGACCCTGAGCTGTCAGAGCCTCAGCAAGGGAGATCCCCCACTTGCCCTGGGAGCTGCTTTTAAGCTGAGCTCTCACTTTTGGTCCATGCCTGAGCTGTGTCACCAGTGGGCTCTGCCTGGCCATGGGCCCCACTGAGCTAGGGTGACCTGTGGGCTGATGTCTGACCATGACCTTGGCCATGTCCCCGACCCCATGGCCAGACCCTAGTCATTGAAAGAGGCCTGCCCTGCTGCCACCTGCAGCTTCCAGCTCACCTGCCCTTGCCCTGCTCTTTGTTTTCCCTCCCTATGCTCCAGGAACATTGTCTGTCCTGGAGACTTCAATTATGCCTTAATTTCTACCTGTTACAGTTGCATTAATTTACAAGGAGAAAAAAATAATTAAAGAGCCTGAAGTACATGGTCATTAATCAAATGCCGCCTTCGTGCAGTAGCCATTGTTTTATATAACCTACTTCTAAGTTTGCTAATGTTTTCTGTTGTTGCAACATACCAAAGCCTGGGTTGCTTCCAACATGTTGAGATGGCATGGAAATACTCCATTGCTATGTATGTGCTTAAACTCAGGATCACCTCTGTCATAAAACCAAGAAGCTGATGGATTGCTTAAGAGAGTATTACTGCAAAGCATATTTCTCCCACTGAAACCCAAGAAAGCTAAGTACTTACATCCCTAAAGGTTTTTTTTGTTTGTTTGCTTAAACCAATTTTCTTTGGTAATGTTTGCATTTTGATTTAATCCAAAGACTACCATCAGGCTTGAGATACACCAGTGCTGTACAGAGATTCTTGGAGAAATGTTTCCTCTTCCTTGGTCTGTTAAAGTCTAGAGAAGAAGTAGATGTATTTCTTTACCAAGAGGGTGGTCAAACCCTGGAAGAGGCTTCCTAAAGAGGTGGCCAATGCCCCAAGCCTGCCAGTGTTTCAGAGGCATTTGGCCAATGTACTTGATAACGTGCTTTAGCTTTTGGTCAGCCCTGAATTGGTCAGGAAGTTGGGCTAGATGATTGTTGTAGGTCCCTTCCAGCTGAAAGAGTCCTATTCTATTCTATTCTATTCTATTCTATTCTATTCTATTCTATTCTATTCTATTCTATTCTATTAACAGTGGAAAGCAATGAAACCTAAGCAAAACATTGAAGATAACAACAGAACAAACAGGCTTTTTAACTACCTTTTTAAGCTTTCAATTAAGCACTTCTAAAGCAAAAGGTAAGTATCTTTTCTAGCAACTAGTGATGCCACCTGTGTCTTAGTTTGTATGTTCTCATGTTCATTGTCTTCATGTTTCTGGTTGTTCTGCTGTAATTCTTTCATTTGGTTTGTTTTGGTTGATTTTGTTTTGTTGGTTTGGGTTGGGTTGGGTTTTTGGTTTTTTTTCCCCAGCATATATATCACAGAGTAAGTCAACTCCACAGCTTTATTTCTTTTTCAGTGAAAAACACAACAGTCAGTGTTGTGTCAGAATATCTGGAGTCTGGATTTGGAGCAGCAAAGGATTTCTGGCCATTTAGGAAAGCCTGACTTACTGAATCAGCACCATGCTACAACTGCCTTCTGATACTTTGGGAGGAAAGGAGGTCAATGAGTAGGATCAGTCAAGATTTTGAGTTCTGTAAAAGTTCATAGGAGCCTGAGAAGGGAAATGAAATCACACGGCATTTAGGAAAAACATAAACAGAGGGAAGGAAAGGATGTAAATCTGGTATCCAGGGTGGAGCAGGATGATTCTGTAATGGGGCATGCATATAAATACTGCTATTTCTAATGGTAATAACATATATTTTTCATGTCTTTCAGTAAAGATTCTAAGAGACTGCTTTTTCTAGTATTTTTCAAATGGACTATTTTTTCCCCATTTCTCCTATATCTTTGACATACTCATTTTCAAACCTTGGGATACTTTGGACAGGAGTTTTGGGATCCAGTGGAACTCTGCTGAAGAATGAGAGCTAGCAAGAGCACAGTGTATGTCTCAAGCCCAAACCAAACTTAAACCCTCACTATAAACAGTTGCCTTCCAAAGCTGTTGAGTAAACAAACAACAGAGAGGAAAGACAAAAGTGCAGAATGGTATGCATAATAGAACTTCTCTTCAAGTTAGCTGTAATTCATTCCTCTTCTGCATCAGGATTTCAGTGAGTGCCAGGTTGAGGGACAGCTTTGCTGAGGTGTTTGTCCATGACCACAGTGAACCCTGGTCTGCAGGTTCAGAGGTTTGATAGAAAATTGCAAGTCAGAGATATAGAGATACAAATGCAGAGGGGTACAGGAATATTTCTATTCCTTTCATACATTATACTATTTATTCTTTATAATGGAAGCCTATCACAGTGGGCTTTACAGGAGAAGAACATGAAATTCAGACAAAATCTCAGTGGGCTTGATTTTAATTTCTTTCCTCTGCAGCATTAAAAACAGTCTCCTTTCCACACACTGTACACTTGCAGGTAGGTCCTATCACTGCTGGTACGCCCAAAGCATTTCCTGTTGTGATGTTAAAACCTAGACTCTGCTTATGCAACATCGCTATTCACGTGAAAGTAGGAGCAGTCATGTAGATGTGAATTATAAGAAAGTATTGTTTATTAAAAATAAAAACAGGCTACTACATAGCTTAAAGGATCAATAGTAAGATCTGAAACCTGGCAGCTTAATTTCAGTTCAGGCTGGAGGAAATAAAAGTTGAACTTGAATTTTTTCAGACAAGAACTGCTACTATTTGTCATTTGCTTGCTGGTTTCCATGAAATATTGACAACATAACTCAAATTCCTGCTGGACAGGTATCCTCAGTGCAAACCTGGTAGTGACTGAGATGCACTAGACATCTAAAAAGATTCACAACTGAAGGGCATAAAGAGCAAGATCTCCCTTTAGCCTATAACAGTGGTTTCTCCCATTCAGACTTGGAAATATTTTTACGGGTACTGGATCGTTTACAAGCAAAAGATGAAGATTCAGGTGTGTATCTCCTCCAGCAAACATTTTGTTGTCTATTTATAATAATCTATGCAAGCATCAATACTTATATAAATAAGACCGTGGATTTAATTTAGTGTTAATTCTACCTCCCTGTCTCCCAGCCCGGAGTCCTGCAGGCATAGGCTGCTTGATCTGCCTGTTTGAGGTCTGTTGCTTGAGAAAGCAGATTTCCTTGGGCTCTCTTCACCTCCCTCCCCTGCAGTGATGAAGAAGCTCCTTTCTGGAATGGAGAGACCACATGGCCTTCAGAGACTCCACGGACTAACATGGTTCCTCACAGCCCTCTGAAGGCATGTCTGCAAGACCTGTCATCAGGCTGAAACTCACTTCTGTGTTACAGAGCAAGAGATGCTTCAGCAGAGATCTCAAAAATTACTTTCTCTATCATGAAAGTAGGTATTTTTTAAACTTCCCACGCATTCCTCACTTACTAAGTTCCATTTTCATTTCAAAGTCCCCCAGGATTTGCCCTTAGGAAAGTCAAATTGTCCTTGCTATCTAAAATCTTAAAGGCAAAATAGAGTTCTCTGCAAAGAGGGATGATTTAATACAGAATCAATGGGTTACGCCTTTGACACGATTGAGTAAACCTTGACACTGACTGTTGGGTGTAAAGGCTATCAGAAGACAGCTCATATATTTGTGTGAGACAGAGAGTATTTTCTGGCAAAACTAGAGGGGAAAATAGGCCCCATTAGTGAACATATAAAAAGACAATGCATGTGTGATCTTCCTGAAAATGTTCACACCTGCAGTGAGTGCAGCCTTCACAGAAGAATATTTCCTGTAGCTCTCTGTATTACTAAGGTTAAAAAACGTGTACTGAAATTTCATGTTTATCTTTCCAGCATTTTTCAGGACTGAATGCTGTAGTCAAGTCAAATAGTGACATCACATGGCGCACTGTCAGACCTTGTGCTCACTGAAGAGCATGCACCCTGCACTGCAGTTTAAGCCAGACAGATGAATAAAGGCCGGCTCTGCTCAAACAGGGCTGTCATTTGATGGGTGCCCATGCTTATTACCAAAGTATACAGTAAGACTGAGGTGGCGGCCGATGGCTGAAAAGGATGACAGGAGGTTAGGAGGCATGATGTGTTGGGAGACAGTCTTCTGACATTTTGCTCTCTTTTTGAGCAGCAAAATGAGAAGTCTTATATGAAGAATCTCTTTTTTTTTAAAGATAATTGTGTGAATTTTGCACAGTAGGTGTATTTCAGAGTTTAAAATTATGATCTTTTCATGAAGCTGTCACTGTCTGGCACTGTATTTGTTCATCCTGTGTCTGGACAGAAACAATTATGGGATAAGTTAAAAAATATTTCACTGTGCAAGCTCATTTATTTTAAAAATAACTAGAGACCAGTTTTTGCTCAGTGACTCCAAAGGCTGAACAGCCCCAAGGGGACCACTTGACGGGCCTCAGGCAGGTGAGGCAGCTGGAGGTGAAACACGCCAATACACAGTGTAGATGATGCCTTTGTTATTTCGTAGGATTAGTGTCTGTGATTCACTTTACCTACCTAACTGTTACCCTGGTTGATCCCATAGAGTTACATTAAAGGAGCCTACAGCAGCAAGCGAGTAGAAAGGAAAGTAGCAACATGGATGTCTCCAGGGAGAATGCCATGAGCTTTTGGAAAGTGGTGAGAAAGCCAGCCATGACTGCCTGTTATCAGAGACTTAACGGGATTGTTCCCCAAGGCCAGAAATCTCTTATAAGACAGATGTTAGGCCATTAAAAGAGTCTTGAGGAAGCAAGAAGCACTCTGTGATCAGAGGAACAGTGGCATAGGCAGAACACACAGCAAGCCTACTTGCTGAATTCAATAGGGACCAGGGACATCACAGGTGGGGATGAGATGGTTGTGCTCACTTGAGCTCTGAGAAGTGATGAGCTGCCCACTCACAAAGCTGGGCTTACCAAAAGTTTGCCTCCTTTATTAATCTCTGTGCACCATCCAGGGAAACATGATCACCTGGAAGAGCTGCTTTGAATCAGTTTCTACTCCAGGGACTGTAGCAGCAATGTGTCTCAGGTGCTAACTTGCAATAGGACCTGGCACAGTTGGAAAGGCAGACAGTGCCAGCCCCAGACATAGTCAGAATGACAGAATAACTGCATGGCACCTCCTAAGAAAAAATGTGTCACTTGACTGTTTATGAAGAAGAAACTCAAGTTTCTCCCTTTAACCTACAGCTTGGTGGCCAGGTCTTGAGTGGGCTGAATCCAGCATTTATGTTCTGGGAATGAGGAGGAAGCTTTGAAGTGAGTCTGAGTGACACAGGAGAAATAGACAGTAATATCCTTTTCAGCTTGTTTACTCCTAAGCAGAAATAATCAACTTGCCAGATATAGGACAAGCTTTTTTTTTTTATTTTTTTTTCTAACTTGTCCATCTCAGGGAAATCATCACTGTTATGCTCCTAGATTCTGGTATGGGCCCTGCTATACAGTGTCTCTGTATCTTCCAGATTCCCAAGAAGCAGTGAAAAATTCAATTAATGATGCAAGGTAAATGATTTTCCTATAAGCACTCAGGATGACCAGGATCTAGATCTTGATGGTCATACACAAACAGTAGGACATAAGGATGCCATGAAGAAACAGCACAAAAAGTTACATCCAGTGGTGCAGGACTGGAAGCTGGTCTAATAAGGGTTTCCAAAGCAGAAGTAAAATGCTCTTATTTTTATAAGATTACCCCTTATGTAGTTTAAATGAATTGTGAAGTTTTACATACCTATTTTAATTACTGCTTCTAAGCACTTAAGTGCACTGACATAGAATACTTACCGTCTTTTGTGCATCTGTAGAATGTCCGACATGCCCAGCTTCACTGCTTTGTTCTTTGACCTTAAGAACTGCTCAAAGAAACTTCAAGGAACTGCAGGAGCACTGACGTGTCCCTAGGGTTGTGCTAGCAGACAACAGCACTAATAGCAACAAGATGTCCTGGTCTCAGAAAATGAGAAGCCCTAACTGAATGGTCAGACAATGCCTTTTTCCTCCTTCTCTCTCTCATTTCATGTTAGAAGGAAAAAGGAGATGGGAAGTACTACTGCACAATGAAGCAGTAACTGCTTCAATTCTGTCAGGCTTCCAAGTTCATATAAAACTGTTTTCAATAGAAGGTGATGGACAGAAGAACAAGTATGCTGGAAGCCCAAAGGGAGAATGCACATAATAGATACTACTACAGTCAAATGGGATATAAACCATAATACAAATAACACAAATGGATATAAATTCACCTCTACTAGAAACTATGGCTGTTTTAGAGAAAGAAAATGACGTTTGGCGTATATATAGTACCCTTTCATTTGCAGTGAATTCATGTCTTAGCATTGGGGTCTTCTCTGTATTTTAATCTCCACCTCCTGGTGTGAGAACAGCCTATGTAACAGTTGTATTCACAGGTAGCAGATGATGCAATACATAGCTTAAAACCGTTGAGTCCATCAAAAGCGGTAAATGTAATGAAGCATCAGTATATGTTACCACGGCAATGGAATGTGAAAATACGACACTGAATACCAAGCACAACCTCAGGAAGCAGCTACCCAAGCTGGAAGTTGTCATTAAAGTAGTCCTTGTATCAGGTATAACTTCCAAAACAAGTCTTGTGGTCACTTCAAAAATGCAAGAACTTCATGTTGCAGTTATTTGTTGTGATTCAGCCTTTGACAGCAACTTGGTATATGCGGGAAGAAAACACAAGCTGTCATCATCTAATTGGAGAACAATTTTGTTCTTAGCAAGTCTGCTGTAAGGGGAGATGTAAAATACCATCTGGATTGAAATACCAGCTCCTTATAAGAGGCAGGGGAATATTTTACCTCACAACAGCATCAGATCAAGGCAGAGAATTCAACATGTTCTTCAGCACACCTATCTCTGTGTGAATGTAGTCAGAAGTATGGTAAATATTGCCACATTCACAACCCTCACAAGTAAAGCAAATGGAGAGACAAGGACTAGTGTCTGGAAAGCAGGTGTGACCTCCACATCAAAAAGAAGTAGAGATACGCCTGCACCAATCTCATCTAAGAGGGTGAGCTCTGGGTTAAGGGGAAATGAGAGTGATGCTGTAACCTCCAGTTAACTTTTATGTCACATTTAAATAATTGTTGGATAAAATCTGACT
Organism: Morus bassanus; assembly: GCA_031468815.1. Classification (NCBI taxonomy): domain Eukaryota; kingdom Metazoa; phylum Chordata; class Aves; order Suliformes; family Sulidae; genus Morus; species Morus bassanus. The sequence continues at coordinate 57,267,045 of CM062600.1, forward strand.
TTCTGACTTTCCTCAAAGAGAATAAGCAGGCTGCCCCTGGATAATCCTTCCTGGCATTTTTGGTTTTCATTTTAATTAACAAAGTTACCCCAAGCATAAGCATGGCCCTTGATGTTTAAACACTTAAAATGTATGACTGCACAGCCCCAAAGTACAAAGTTCTGTCCCCACTGAATGGGATGTCCAGTTTCAATAAAACAGAACTAGGAAAATGCTGACTGGTAACTTGTTTCACATCCTCTGCTTATTTTCTGTCTCATCTACCTTCTATCCCTTGTTCAGCACAGCAAGATTAGGGGTGAGGGATAATATGACACACAATTCTACTGCAAAGGAGTCAAAATTGTGTGTCATTCACCTCTTTGCCTGCCCTGAACCCAGTTCCCCTTCTTCCTTATGGTCAACACACATATAAACTACTTTTGCTAACCCCTTTTCTGAACCTACAGAACTTGATTTACAGTCATGTTTCAGCTTACAGTTCAAGTCCCTAGTCAAAATCGAGAATGGACTTTTTTTGCAGGAATTTTAGACTATTTCAGGTTTTTCAGAGGATGAGCAGTGGGGAAGTAAGAGACCAATCTGAAAATCCCTTTATAAAAACTTCTCATTTTGTTTTTAACTTCTTGTGACGTGTTTTCTAGACTAGACAACGTGTTCAGTAAACCCAATTGTCCAAGCACTTTTAATGAAGAAGTGGCAGTAGATTGTGCATTATTAATAGAGCTATCAACATCCTCCTTGGGTAGTACAGGACTGAGCATGTGCCAACAGCTTGATAATTTGCACACTACTTTGAGGCTTACTACTGCATCAGCTGTGCCTTTGTCTTACAGTGCACAGCAGCTGTGACAGTGTTTGCAACGACACACCCTGCCATGTCTCTCTGCTTCAACAATCCCTGATCGCCAGCTTTATTCATAAGCTGAGTGATAAGTACGCCTCCAGGGCCAGAGAGGTGATGGTGGGGGAACACCCTGACACTTCTATCCTAAAGGCAGTCTACAGGAGAGGAAGACAAAAACATATGTGAGTCTGAAAACATAGCCAGTGCACTACTTTGCACTGAGGACCAGACACATTTAAGCAGGAAGCTATTTATATTAATGAGTAAAAGGGTTTGCATTTTGTTTCTTTCAGAAGGTGTGTGAGAAAGGAAAGAATATTAATAGCATCTGAAATGTGTAAAAGCTGTTAAATGTTATTCATCTGGCCCACTTACACTGCTGCCTACTTCCCAGGAGAAGAAGATGCAACAAGAACACCACCCCCACCTCTACCCCATTTATTTCACTTTGCTTATCTTCCTCAAAGCTACACCGTTTCCAATTTTATTAGACAATTTGCTGAAATTAAGGTGAGAAATCAGTTAATTTCCATCCATATGGATTGTAGTATTGTGGTTTTACTTGTGTATTGTCCAAAAGGAATTCCAAGTGCTTTGCATGTCACTTTGTACTAGAAAGGGAATCCTGTAAAAGAGAAAGTGTGCTTCCATCTTTAACATGGATTTGTACATACCTTAAAAAAGGATTTCCTCCTCTTTTTTTTATAAAAAAAATAGAAGGTTATATATGAGAACAATTTACCTAGAACCTTCTTCTTCATATAGTGATACGCTGAGATTACCACGAAAAAAACTCATCTTGAAAAATGCAATAAATTCATACAGAGAAAGAGCAAGGTAACAGTTAAAAAATTACTCTGGGTAGAAACAAATTCAAATCCTAAGCAAAATAGCAGGATCAACTGCAGCAGAGGCATAGGCACGACTTAAAAATCATAAATCAGTTTTCATCTAATGATAAAAATAATTGCATTTTTTCTTGAAACTCAGAGGTGAAATTGAAAATATTCTGAAATTACTTAAACCTGATAAAACAAAAACTGCAGCTAACAATTCAAATGTATTTCTTCAGGCAAACTGATATCCTCATACGGCTTATAGTTATTGATTATAAAAAAAGTTCCTTTCATTTTTCACAGAGGTGTTGGGTCTTCTTGGTTCATTTTTATTCTTCAGCTGAACACTCATCTGTAAATAATGAGTTCTTGAAAAATAAATCAAACTGGGTCACTGCACAGTCATCAAGGCACCCTGGGGATGGGTAACGTGATACTCTGCCTTTTACATCTAAGTTGCCAGTTTAAATCCAGTCTAGGCCAGCAGTGACTGAAGCCTACTGCCAGATGTTCCTTGTCATGCATAATGGGTTGGTAGATTTCGTTCATTTTGCAGTGAAAAAATAACATTTATATATGGTCTCATGAAACTGTCACTGAAGACAGAATGGCTTCTGCAAACCAAACTATCCTGTATGACAGGATCGCAGAATGGCTGAGGTTGTAAGGGACCTTTGGAGGTCATCTGGTCCAGCCCCCTGCTGAAGCAGGGCCACTTAGAGCCAGTTGCTCAGGACCATGTCCAGAGGGCTTCTGAATACATCCAAGAAGGGAGACTCCACAACCTCTCTAGGCAACCTGTGCCAGGGTTCAGTCAACCCCAGGGTAAAAATGTCTTTCCTAATGTTCAGAGGAAACCTCCTGTGTTTCAGCCCGCACCCATTGCCTCCGGTCCTGTCACTGAAAAGAGCCCAGCTCTGCCTTCTTTGCACTCTCCCTTCAGACAGATTACCTTGATAAGGCACCTTTGAGCCTTTTCTTCTTCAGGATGAAGAGTCCCAGCTCTCTCAGCATCCCTTTGTATGTGATATGCTCCAGTCCTTTAACTATCTTAGTGGCCCTTTGCTGGACTTGCTCCAGTATGTCCATGCCCCTCTTCTACCGGTAAGCCCCCCAGTGGACAATGCACTCCAGATATATCTCACTAGTGCTGTGTAGAGGGCAAGGATCACCTCCCTGCTGGCAATGCTCCTCCTAAAGCAGGCCAGGATACTGTTAACCTTCTTTGCCACAAGGGTGCATTGTTGGCTAACATTCAACTTGGTGTCCACCAGGACCACCAGGTCATTTTCTGCAAAGTGGCTTCAGACATTGGTCTCATCAATGTGTCCCTCTGAGGTCAATGGTATCTCTGTGAAATACAGGGTCTTCCATTCAGATGGAGCACACACTAGGAATAAAATGTGTGAAATTGCTAAAACTAAGCAAAGCTAGTAGGGCTAATACACAAAAATGGGCACCAGACAAACTTACAAATCGCTTTTAACTGAGCTAGAAAAATCTGAAGCAGTTAACATACTGCAAGGCAGTATAAAGAGATGTGATGTAGACACATACCGAGAAACACACAGTTCAGATAACAAAGAAATGTTCTGTTTACAAATCAACTCCTAGGCTTGCACATTTTCTACTCACTAATGTTCAAATCTAAGAAGTTTTGATTTTCCAAAGTAGCAACATTAACTGGAGATACATAGTTCAAATGTTTACACTACCACATCTTACTGCATTACAACCCTGATTTACCTCAAGATAATACTTAAAATAAACTGACTTATACGTGGGCTAACTGCCTGCATAACTCATTGTATTCAGGCCCACTGAGGCCTGTGGACATACATTTCCTGAAAGAAAAAGAAATGTTTATTCTATTGCTTAATCACTTTACTTGTACTTAGGCAATGAACTACAGTTTTACTTCAAGGTATTATTCTACTACTTCAGTTTTATTATTCTTATTTTAACATGCACTGCATATCTTCTCTCTGTCTCTGAAGACACTTCTGTGGTATTTGAATGAGTTCTCATTTTACATTCAGGACAGACCACAGTGGACCTCTCTACAGGAAACATTCCTGCCCTCTCGTCCCTACTATAAAAAGATTTTTGTGGAACTCATAACACAAGGCTGCATCTCTTGAGCTAAATTATCTCTTTATTAGGAAAGCACCAACACCACATTCTTCAAAATTACTGGAATTTTATTTGCCTCAGGCTTATGACTTGCAACCAAAGACATTGTGCAAAGAAAGCAAAGATTAAGTACACTTTAGGGAAAAGGTGATAATCCATATTGGTAACATAGAAGATCAGTCTGATAAAAGAAGCCATCCATTACACTATATAGATTGCAATATTCAATAGCATTTTTTAACCCAACTTTTTTAATTGAGGGAAGAAAAGTTAAGCAAAGTTTACAGTAGACTTAAATTTGATACAATTCAAAAAGCATTTTTCTGAAGATCGTCAAGCATAAAGTGGAAAAATGTATATGGGACAAGGTGGATGAAGGCTAACTACTGTACATTTATAAGCTATTAAACAAAGTTGCATATATGTACCACAGTGTAAAAAAACCAATACAGAACTAATAAAAACTTTGAAAACTGCCTGATGAAAAATAAAATAACCAGTGGCTTTTAATGGCTTCTCCTGGTTATATCAATGCTACAAAAGACTTTTTTTTTTGTCTTTCTGATGCCACTGAAAAACATCCTATCAAATGATAGGCACAATCAAACCATCTCCGAGTTAAAACCAGCCCATAGAAATATACTATCAACCCACATTTTCCATCAAAAGCTTTTTTTTTTTTTTTTTGGTTTTTTTTTTGTTGTTGTTGTTGTTGTTGTTTTGTTTTCAAATCTTTTGAGGCCCATTTGGTCACAATATGTTACATTTTTGTCCTTTTTTACACCATGATATCATATGTTTGTCTGGCACTATCCTAGAGCTAATTTATAGAGAATGAGAATACAGAAACAACCCAATGTCTATTTGACAAAATGAATTCACTGGGTGTAAAATAGGAGAAGGGAGAAGAGAAGGGGAAGGGGTCAGTTCTGCCAAGAAAATAAACCCTATGGATCACTCATCATCACTTCCGCTTGCTTCCGACTGGTCCTAGAGGTAAGAGACACAAGACAAGTCAGAAATTCTTTGCCAGCTATTCTGTGGAATTTGTTAAAGAAGGAAAAAAAAAAGAAAAAAGTAAAAGGAAGAAAAATGACAATTAAAGAAAAAAGTAAAAGGAAGAAAAATGACAATTAAAGAAAAAAGTAAAAGGAAGAAAAATGACAATTAAACTGACAAATCAAGATAGCCTTAAGAAAGGTACTATGTTATCTAATTTTCTCTTTCATGACATTTCATTTAATTGCTGTAGCTTTTTTTAGAGAAGGAAAGACACAGAGTCAGGAAACACCAGATCTTTCTTTCTACCCAGACATTTAAAACACCTGGGAAGAGGTCTGTTTTCATTTGTTGCAACAGTAGAAGCACCCACCAAAAAGAAAAAAAAAATCAAGCTAAGAGGTTTTCGTCTGTGGACAAAAGCAAACAGACCATAGGTTTAAAGGTTCAATGAAAGTAGGAACAGCGCCAAGATATAAGCTCCAAACTTCTTAGACTTTCATGTCTTTCAGGACTGGGACCAGATCTCACAAGCACACCCATATACAGTTAACACTCCCTCCCAATTCTCTCAAGATGATCAATACAGATTAAAAATGTGCTGAAGCATGAATAGTTGAGAATTCTGACAGCAAGCAGGACAGGGCAGAGACGCAATCACTGCAACCACTTCCACAGTCTCAGTGAACAAAACTTACATTTTCCTCTTGATCCTCATCACTATCATCATCACTCACGACAGGCTTTGCCTTTGCTCGGCTTTGCCTCTTCTTGCCTTTTCCTTTCTCCCGACTCTTTTCATCCTTCTTATTTAGCTTGATTTTGACTTTCACTGATTTTGCTGCAAAGAGTTTAACAGCATACATGAATATAACTTTCACTTATCAACTTTTAAACTCTGTCTCTGTTCACAGAAGTTCACCCCTGGTAGCAGCCTGAAAAGATATTACCCTCTGTTCTTTTTCTGGGCTGTGGAACAATGAAGCAGAGGTATGTGCTTTTATTTCTCTACTTCTCGATAGTTTTAACAATAATTTGTATTAAACTATAAAGAGTAACATTAAGTCAACCATGCACATCTTATTTTCATTCTCAGAACGCATGGTGTCTACAGGTAGTATATGGTCCTGTGAGAAGATATGCATCTAAGAATATTTTTTTCCTTGCACACAGAAATGTTTATCCTTTGTACAAACAGACAATTTTTTTTATTTTGAACTACAGAAATGCTGTGTGGAGGTGACTGGCAAATTTTGAGTCGACACCTTTCTGAAGAATGTGTTGAAGTCCTGATTCCAGAATATCCACTCATTTCCAAATGAACTGCTAAAGTTGCATACTTTGCACACCTGCGTGATGTACTTGGAAGAGTAGCTCAGGGCCAAGTACTACAGTTCCTGTAACCAGACAGATGGGGTAGCTGGAGAGTATGGGTAGATGTACTCGGTGGCAGAAAGTGAAATGAAGGGATTCAGAAAGTGGATTAAGACTGCCTCTAGCCTTTCCAGGCACTTCTACTTACAAATAACATGAATAGGACCAGAAGGGTTTATAAACACTCATAGCCAGTCAGATCTGCTTCTGCAAAGCACCTCTGTGATTTGTTTCTGGCTTAAAAATATTTTATTATGCTCTAAGAGGTATAGCCAGAACATACGGCCAAAAGACTTAAGATGAATGTTATCACCCAAAGTAGCAAACTTAGTAAGAAGTTACTTTCTCCAATGGAAAATACAACCTTATAATCAGTCTTCATGCAGAAACTGGAAAACCTCCCCTTCCATCCCCAGATATACTTTCTTTTCAGTATTTAGCAGGGGACTCACATTCTGATTCTGATTCTTCTTCTTCTTCATCATCTTCGTCATCATTGCTTTCATCCTCGCTTTCTTCTTCTTTGGCAATCTTCTGTCGTGCGCTTTTGAACACAGACTGAAGAACAATGGAATCCTCATAGATCTAGAGTATGAATACAAACCTATGTCAGAACTGTAAAGTCAAGCAATATAAAAAATTCACAGCATAGACCTTAATTTTCAGTGCAAACCCACAGAGTATATTGCCTTTTCAAACACTGAGTAACAATGCTTATTGCATGAATTTTATAAGAAATGCCAACATTATTTTTTCATGATCTAAATGAAGAAATTTGTCAATAGTGAGCTACAAAAATACAACTCTTAAAATGTATTACATCTAAAATGTCTAGTTAGAGTGTTTTTCTTATTATTTTTATTACTACAGGAACTATTGTGTATTTTCATTAGACCATAACAGCCTTGAAAAACTGCCAAAGCAACAGACATCAGCAGTAAGCATCTTAATTAAAAAAATGGGTTATAGTCTAGCAATACAGTTGATAATGACAAATGGCTAACCCTCATGTTAATTATCCTTAGTTCTTTCTGAAATCCAAAGTGGCTACAAGGAAAATAATGTATCCCAAGCAGCTCATTCCTTCCTTCCTCTCAGATCTACAAAGACTGAAAAAAAACAATAACTAGTGCTTGTTCTAAACTTAGTACCTGTTCTCAAACATTCTGTAGCTTGCTAAGTATCTTGGGTACATCAGATTTTCTTTTTAACCTGAAGCATGAGGGGACTCAAGAGTGAGAGGACTACATTTGGCTTTAAACACAGTTCTCAGATTATCACAGTAAAAATCTTGATGTCTTTCTGAGTATCTGGGACTTCATAATCACCTTAACAAATAAGCTTGTGCATTTTGTTTTGTAAAACATCAGAAGTCAAGCATTGGACAATTCAGCACTAGACAATTAAGAACAGTTAATGGAAGGGTACAGAGTCATAAGATTGTTTTCTTCATCATCATCAGTTGAACTACCTTGGCTGTCACACTGCTCCTTTGGCTAAATTACAGGCTTTCAATCTGTATGTTAGAACAGATAAAACTGCTCTAATACTTTGCAGGTTCAACAAAACAAATTACAAAAACTTTGTTCAGAATACTTTACATGAAACATGCAATCTCTCTTTTTTCACTTGATTGCCAGGTCCTTTCCACAAAAACTCTCTCTCACCGCAGATTGTTCCCCATTCTGTAAGTACTTGTCCTTTTTGCTATGAGATGTTTGACTGCTCTTGACCATGGTAAAATTTCTTGACATACAGATAATGATCACAAATGTTTTGAAAAGGCTTTTCTCCTATCGTCTTATGACATTAGCGGGCTGTGAGTCCCCACAGCTTCCTTCCTCGAAGTTAGATGATTATTGACTTTCTCTTATACCTACTTCTTTTCAAGTCAGCTATCGATAGGAGCCCGAGTTCCTCCCGAGGACCATTTATTTTTCTTATGCATAGGCCTAGCATATTCCATTGTTCTTAGGAATGGCTCTTTCAACTAACCTTGCTGTCCTTTCTCAGACCAAACACTTTTCTAAGACAGGAAGAATTAGGGATGCATACATTATATTTTTTAATGCTGGTGACTACATATTTAAGGTATCACTGTGACCCAGACTTTAAAACAGAATTTCCTAGGGAAATAAAGGGTTTTTAAAAACTATTTTAACCTTCTTAATGTGGAATTATTTGTAATATTTAGCTTCTATTTTGATCCAGAAAAAACCTGGGTCTGCTTCAGGAAAAGCTTCACAAGTAAAAGTTTTCCTGTTTTGACCAAAATCCAATTCCAACAGGTTTCAGAAAAACAAGCAGCAATGACAGTGGAAATTCCTTCAAAAAGGGAGAGGCAATGACAACAGAACTTCATGACAAATGATAACATTCATGACAAGTCTTCTGTTTCAATAGACACATACTATTTTTAACCCTTTACATGTCTGTGTTTCATTTGACCATTACAACATGAAAAACTTTTCAAATCGCTGAGGTTGCATTGAGGACAAAAGCCTCAAAACACAAAGTCTGTCTCTCCCTGAAAACCCCTCATAAGGTTCCAGCTCAGATGGAACTGCTTTGCTCCAAGGAAAAGCAGCATGCATCATACTAACAGAACAAACACGTGGAATTTCACTTGAAGTCACTTGTGTACTTAAACAACTGAATTTTTGGTTTTGGGTGCACACACAAATGATGTAGTTTACTGAAGTGAACTGGTATGTCAGAGCAAAGGTGGACCCGAACTACTACAAAGAACATGAGGGAGCCTTAAAAACTCAAGGACTGCTGCAGAAGTCTCCCGCAATTCACTGGAAAACAAAATGAATGGTATAAGAACTTACCAGAAAGAAACCTAAAAAAAAAAATCTTAGATGTGAGTTATTTGGGCTTCATGCTATAAAAAGTAACACTAGCTCTGGTAATTAATGTTGGTACATTGTAATGGAAAATGATATTGCAACACTCTGATACAGGTTGGGTTATTTCCAAACAGAACAGCAACATCTACTGAACATTTCTACCCACTCAGGATTATTCCTGTCAATTCTACCACCTCTGCCTAACAAGAGACCCATTAGCAACTTGTGTCATTCTGATGAGAATAATTTCATTATTTTTCCCATTTAGCTACTGATTTTTCTTTGTCTCTTTTTACCTCCTCTACCAACTTTTACCATTTTCTAAAGTCTTGGTAATAATTTTTGGTATTAGCTTTCCTATCTTTTTTTTTTTTTTGCATTTGTTATCTTCCAGTATTTATAGCTTTTTTACTGCTATGTGACTAAGCAGTAAACTGGCAATTTACATTTGGATATGTAGCAAAATTTTGTCCCATGCTTCCTATCATCATTAATTTTCTTATTAAAATATTTTTAGCTGATTTGTTTATAGGTTTCCGTATAACTGAAGACAGTAAAAATACCGCAGATACATATTACAGAAAACACTTTCTGTCTCCAGATACCAAAAATAATCACAAAATTATGACCTGTATTCAACAATCCTTCATATTTAATTGCATGCTCATTTTAAATTTTAATTCTCAAACTTTAATATAAACTCCCCAGTTTAGCTAGGGGTCATCAGTAATGTTTAGGAAGTTGAAGGATGCATTACTACTGGCAGCACAGCCTTCAGCTTACTTTTACTTAGGTTTCTTTTAACATCTTTTTCCTCTTCCACATTACAGGAGTTGTCTTAATGTTCTCTGTTGCAATTTAATATTGTGTTTGCATCACACTATTTGAACCTTATCTATAAAAATAATCATCCAAGACTATGTTTCACTGTATTGTGAGACAATTTTCTTATCTGTCATCCAGATTTTGCAGTCTCTACTTTTGTGTCAGTTTCCTGTTCTGAATTCACAGCACCGAGTGCATTCATGTGTGTGAAACATCTGTTTGAGATGAGAGATTTTGCCTTCTAAACCTCTGAGACTCATCTGCAATTTATTATTACTGTCTCTTAAAATGGACACTGATCTTTCAACATTAAAAAAAAAAACAACTTAACAGAGGGTTCAGAGAGTATAAAGCTTCATACACAAAGCTTTACTGCTCGACAAACCTTGAAATTATATCTTCCATTAGCAGAACTGAAGAGTACACTACAAAGTATTTCCTCAACAGCCTGTCCTAAACTGTACTGTTACATCTGCTCCTTCTATCATCCACTGTGGTAAAGCCAAGCTGATGTATCACTCTACACGCACTGCCTTTTACCATAGATTCAAATAGTCTTACAGCAGCTCTAAACTACACACAGATCAGAAAACAATGATCTCAGAATTAGAGTCAAAACCAATTTCTCTGCATGCATACACTGCAGCTGTGTCCAGTGAGTTCTGGATGATTCTAAGAATCTGGGCACTTTTCTCTATTCAAAGTAAGAATTAAAACACAGGGTTTGTCTACATAGTATAATAATCCACAAGCACTGAAAACATTAGGTAGGGGAAACCTCTATGTTTGACACAAAGTGGTTCATTCAGACCTGTGATCCCTCCAGATTGAATGTCTGAGCATTGTGACACAGCAACATGACATCTTTCTCCAAGTCTCCAAGATTCCGATACTTATGGTTGCGAATTCTTTCCTGTTACATTTGTTGAGGAAACGAAGAGAAGTATGGATGAGCAGTGGTGCAGAAAGAAGAACAGCAGACAGGACACTGAATTAATATTTTATTTCAACACATTAAAAGCTTTCTCTTTAAAAATTTTACCTAAGCATCAAGACAAGAATCTGTTTAAAACAAACAAAGAAAGTCTTAAAACATACTGTTAACATATTACTCAAAAAAAAAATACAGCAGGGTAATTAAAAATTAAGCAATTGCTGTGTGAACTGGAAGGGGCAAAAGCAACAGAAATGGAGCTCTTTTGATAAAAGGAGTTCCAGTTTCTTCTTTTCAGCACAGAAACAAAATAAGCTACGACATGAATGAAAGTCATATAGTTATGACATCACCTAATGTGCAACAAGCTGCCTAAATCCCGTCTGCCAAACTGAGTTTGGATCTGACTTGGCTGTTCCAATATGTGATGCTAGTTTACGGATGACTATATTCCCCTCAATCATTAAACGTTCACAAACACTGTGTTTTTACCAAAGATGTAATTACAGATTCACAATTAGGTCTTTGCTGCAAAAAAGACACTAAGATGTCATCTCTGAAAGTGTCATTCATGTCACACTGCTATATTTTGATTTGACTTTGAAATTACAGTGATATACTGCAAAGTACACTAACCAAAATTCCTGACAAGGTGTGCAACAATGTTTAAAATCTAAGTCACAAATACAGGTACATGGAATATTCATGTTGTTGTAATTTTAATGATGACTTCATGCTCGCCCTTCTGTACAACAAAAAGAAATGGAGGAATCTCCACTTCCAAAAAAGGTTCTTACCTTTATCTTTTTGAAGTCCACTGGTTTCCTAATCAATTCATAATACTCTGGTAATTCTTTCCTAGATGGGAGCTGAATGAAGACTTCACTCAGCTGCCGTCCTGAACTGTTGAGAAGAGCAAACCCATAATTCAAAGAATTACTACAACTCTCTGACAAAAACCACACACGCAGATACAATCTAATCATAAGAAAAAAATAAAAATAAAAAAATAAAATCACAATTTTTTCTTTCAAATAATTAGAAATTAAACCCTGCTCTGATTTTTTTTACTTTGGTACAGATAATTAATTTACAATTTAAAACATATACTTTGTGCTGTTGTCCTAACATATCACCATCATTATAGGATCATATGTGTAGGATGCTTTATGGAAGCAGGATGAGGATTTGAATCTGAGTTCTGTAGTGGTTTGCCGAGTACAGTCTTATCCTTTTCTCAGCTTTGTTTTATAGTTTTTAGCCAGTGTCCCTCCTGTGACTATAAGTTTATCTTCTTCCTGGTCATTTTATAGTTGTTTTGCACCTCCTCATCGTAGCAAACAATTTGTTAATACTGATTTCCATTACACCAGATGCTGATTGCTATCAGACTAACTAGATGCTACAACAAAAAAAATTATTAACTTCCACTAATGACTCTTAGGTTTCTGGGAAGATCATTGTAACTGTATTGAAAATCATTACTGCCATTTGTACTTCTTCAGTCATCTGAAATAAAGTGATGGGTTATCTAAAAACCTTCCATACTCTAGGAGCATTTCCTATCACTCACAGGTGTTCAGAATTTCTAAGATTTCTAGATTTCCCACTGTTCATCCTTTATTAAGAGCTATTTTAACACTTCCAAATTGAGCAGTTTTTTAAATCTTCTTATTTGTGGCTTCCCAAATAATACATGGCTATAAGTCACCTGGAGAGGAAACGTCTTGGTGGCACTTATGGGCTTAGTCTTTTCTTTTTTCCCGCCTCTGTGTGTGTCATTTTTCTCACAGACAAAGCAGCAGAAAAATGCTCTGCTGAGAGGAACTGTAATGCACTGTACATAGCATTCATAAGCACTTCCCAGCCTACATTCACATGCTTCCTTCTCTCACAGCTACTCCAAAAAGGCCCTGTTTTCTCATTTGCATCTTTGGATGGTAACTGAGGGATACCAAACCTTCACAGCAGTTGGGCAAGAAGGCTGCCAAGTCCTGGTCTCCACCTGAGCTTCTCTCTTGCAGTCACCCTCCACAGTGGTGTGGGATCTTATCAGACATATTAAACTGATACTGAATTGAAGGTTAACTGAGGCAAATCTGCTGGGGAGGATAAGGATGACAAAAAGCACGGAACAGCTCTGCCCTTTATGAAAGTCATGAATGCCTGCTATATCTTAGGCATTTATTAATGCCTGAAATGGTACCAGAATTTGAGAAGATACTATTTTTCTTATGGACCTGACAGACCAATGAACAAGTAGGAATTAACAGAATTTCCTCATTTCCTAAGTAGCTGTTGCTCACTTAATGCAAGATTTCTTATTGTTCTCTATTTAGTCCTGGGACACTGCTGCTCCTTATATACCTTGCATCAGAGAGGACAATAATGTAAACATTCTAATCACAGCTTGCTAATCAGTGTTGTTGAACCAATATCCTGGGCACCAACTGGCAGCTAAGAGTATTTTTCCATCCAGTGCAAACCTAGAAACCAAAAGCCTCTGTCTCATCCTGACAACTTCTGTCTGACTTGCAGCAGCAGAAGCTGTTTCCCTTGCCTGCTTAGCAGTAACTGCCAGGCTGCCATTAAGTACACACTACACAACTGACTAAATTAACATGTGTTTCTACTTCCTTGCACATTATTTTTTTTGTTAATAAAGAGAAGTGTTGAGTACTCACAGCTGCAACTGAGATCAATGAAACTTGTTCTGAACCTATAGAACACTAAGTACTCTGAGAAATCAGATCTCTGGTGCCCAAAGGGTGTCTTAAAATTTAAGTTTTTATCCCTCATTTGTAAAATGAGAATAAAATGTTGTGAAAAAAGTTCTGTGCCTGCAAAACATGCAGACGTCTTAGGAACATTATAAAGAAGCCCCGGGGGAATTCAGCCGTTCATTAAGTGATCAGTGCCCACCTTGTATATGCAAGCCACTGGTCCTGTGCAAAAGCAAAGCAGTACACTGTCACGCCATTTCACAGCATACTGTAAGATACTTTCCTGAGGGAATCACATTAGGTGTCCACCTTTTTTCTGTTATATCCTATTTTTCTGTGTGCTTGACTTCACAAACTTAATAAAGTTATTCTAATAAATCTGTGCAATATGCTGACATATGATACAGATGTAAGCTAATGCTTTAAGAAGTTTGAAAACTTGCTTTCAAAATTTTGTGCAGTATGAATCTGGATTTGCTATGCAAAAGGACTGAGTTATCACTGCTGTGTTTTAAAGTTCAGCAGCTTTCTTTTAACAGAAATATCTACTGGAGAAAAATTACTAAACCACTGATATTGGTGTTGCTCCCACTACACTTCAGAGTCTAACAACAAATAGAATGATTTCAGTATAAAGAAGACAGCTACTAATAATTTAATTTTTATGGAATTTTAAAACATTTAGCATTTCTGTCCTATTTAAAAAGCTTCTGATGATTGTAGAGTTTTTTATCTCATGGCTATATGATTTTTATCTCTTTTTACATAGACACTCCCACATCTATATTGTATTTTATTTTAAAAATATAACAGTAGCAAATTCTTAAACAGCTATATCATGTTTTCAAGCTATAAATCTAGCCAACTGTGATTAGTTCACACATGCTATTAAACTAAGAATGCCACAGAAAACCTTCAAGCTTTTCCTTGTTATAATTAATTACTAAGAGTTATTTAAGGCTGTCAAAGAAAAAGCATTAAGGGCATGAAATATGCAACAGACAGAAGACTAGTGCCTGATTTTGCCTACTCAGATCAATAACAGCTTATTCTCTTCTATCATTTTCATAGAACCTCCTCTCACAAAGAAATATTATCTTCTGCTCCCTTTGTATATGTGCATCTATACTGTAAATTAATGTGATCTTTTCTTACATAACCTCAAATGGCTGTGTTGTGGATACAACAGGAGACAATTAGTAATTATCAATGTAACTCTGATTTTAATCCCTGTCCCCACTTTTGTAATTAGAAAATAATAATCACAACAACTACCACATAAAAATCATGTGCAGTAAAAATCATGGTTGCCTAGCAACTAGCAGGATACGTGCTGAAGGGAAGAAGGACCAGAATAAATTAAAAGGCCTGACTGTGAAAGAACTGTGAGTGACAGTTCACTGCTACTGCATCAGCTCAACATGCTAGTCCTGTGTGTGCTTACACAAAAAAACATACTTCCATGCTGTGCAAGTTAAAAATGATTAAGAAATACTGCTCATTTTCAACATATT
This sequence comes from Morus bassanus, assembly GCA_031468815.1. Classification (NCBI taxonomy): domain Eukaryota; kingdom Metazoa; phylum Chordata; class Aves; order Suliformes; family Sulidae; genus Morus; species Morus bassanus. The sequence goes on from CM062600.1 coordinate 57,282,082, forward strand.
TTTGCTTAGAAAAATATTTGTGCTTGGTATTTCTGATTTTCCCTCATCTTTGTCAAACTGCTTATAAGGTGCATACAAGCATATATTTCCACCCATTTAGTCAGTATTATCTTCAGTGGAATTAAATGCAGGAACAATTAGGCCTCATTTGTATGAGGTTCCTTTTGTATTTGTTTTCCCTGGCAGTATGTGGCCAGAAGCAAGCTGCCACTGACCTGTCAAAAGTATTACTCCTATCAACACCCTTTCTCCTTTGCAATCAAAAGGAGAGACAACTATGAAGTTGAAACTGCAAGACATTCTTGTATTTCTGGCAAATTTCACACTTCTAACAAACACTGAAATTCAATTTAGAGTAGGTAAAATGAAGAGTCCTGCAAGCTTGCCCTAGTCAGAGTGCTCACAACCAGAACCACTGCATGCAGATTACAACTCCTAATCAAATGCAACTCACATGGATGCTTTTTAAAAAAAGGTATGCGTGGGGGAGGAAAATTAAAAGAGCTTACATAGCAAGGTGGTTCCTCTGTATTTAACAACTTCCAACAGTAACCCAGCTATGTAGGGAGATGATTCATTTCTCTTAAATGTATTTAATGGTTCTTCCTTTTTGCAGCTGACTGCAGTAGTACATGGTGGACCCGACCCCATCATTGAAATGGAAGTGGGTAAAAATACTTAAAAATATAATTCTTGGTTTTGACATATGGCTATGTAACTTTGGCTATAAATAAGAATTATTTGTTTTGCATGTTTGAATACTCAAGAGTACCAGTTGGTATAATTAATTACTAGTTAGATCAGTAATGGCTAATTACCTTACTCACCCATTTTACAGCAGTTAAAAACTGGCAACTTGAGAAAACAGTTGGAAATAGTATGAATAAAATCCATTTCACATACAGAGAAAAATACTCTCTCCCTGAGCTATGCCCTGTCAAAACTAGAATAGTATGGGCACGAATTTAAACATTTTGGCTTTAATGATACACTGATCAAAATGCTAAGCACCACAGACAGGGGAAGTCTCTTGCCAGTCAGGAAATACAAACAGGGCACAACAACCCCACCCTCCAATTTTATATCAGCTTTGTTACAATGTGGTCAACAGCCACCTGCTATGGGGAGGAGGCTTTGTGAAGTTAACTGGTATACCATGCCAGTCCTTTAAGTCTCACGAACAGAGCAGAGAGCAGGTAGATCACGAATGAAAATCACTGTATGTAATAGAGCCATCAGCGTCCTAGGACTCCTGAAGTCAGCTGTTGCTATCTAAAGAAAGCTAATACAAACTAGTGGTAGCATCAAGTGGGCACCTACGCAGGAAACATCAAACTCTGATGCAAGGCAGAAGAGGACAGTGGATTTGTAGGGAAGCTGAAGGATTACAGGGTATGAAGCATCATTCTTTTTCTCCACTTAATTTTAACAATCAGGAAAGGGAAGCTACACTTACAGCTTGTCTTCCTCTGAAATAGAAAATAAAGGAAAACCTTCAAAAGAGGAAAAAGATAGTTTGGGGGACTAAGCCTGCATGTGCATGATGCAAAATCGGCAGCTAGGGCTCAAATTTGGCATACAAATTCCTTATTCTAAAAAGAAAATCTATCTCCAGCAAAATTATCCCTGCTTTCAAAAGGTTAAAGCATTTAAAGTGGACATAGAAACTAATTTTGCTTTCTGAAAACATAACATACATATTACACATATGATTCTGTGATTATCCACTTCTATGGGCATTCCTAATTTTAGAGGGAAGGAAAGACAGGTTAAAAGCATCAGCACTGGAAAAAAGCATGACGATAATGCTGGACTGGTGCATTTCAACTTGCTCTCTTCGAAGCAGTTGTTTTACACTGCAAGAACAAGGTATAAGGCTGCAAACGCACCTAAATCTTAGCTTAAGACATAATTGCAACAAAATCCAAGATTAAAATGTATTATTGCAAATGAAGTCTGCAAAGATGATGCATATACTTTACATTGGAGAATCAGGATCAACTGTGTAACAGGAAAGGTGTTTCCAGGTCCCTGAATCTAGAGCCCTAGTATTGTAAATAAACATATAGAAGTTTTTTAATCAAGGAACAGAGCCCCAGTCTGTCTAGGTATTTCTGTCCCACCATTTCGTATGGAAAGGCTCCAGAACTCTTAGTTAACAACTTGAATGTATTCATGAATGTTTACAGTCATATAACCTTGTGATCACCATCCTGTATTTTACATATTTATATACTCTCGCTGGGTTTATGCTTCCCTTCTTTCCCAGGTGAATTTACTGAGAGCAATCATCTTCCCCTTTCAGATTGTGCTGTGTTTGAATAAACAAACCAACCTGTTTCCTCTTGCAAGACTCTTCCATGCTACTTACCATTGAAATAATTATTTACACTTATCTCAGTGTAAACTTACCTTCCTTGAATGCAAAAAGTATTCAAGTACTATATACAGCAACTCAGAACCTTTAATGGTGTCACATATAATGGCATACACATATCATGAGTATTTTTTCATCCGCACAGGCAATAGTGTCAGGCTCTTATTTTATGCTTATGGCTGGACAATACTGACGGCTCGTAGTTAGCTTTGATCAATAATTTCTTTGCCCAGGTCATTCTTTTTCTGTCAGTTCCACATGATAAACTTTGAATTCAAAGAAAAGTTTCCTATTTTTAGTCTCTAAGTGCCTTATAACACACTCTGAGGTACTTTATTGCATGCCAGTTCTTTTACTCCAGACTTAAACTATGTTCAGTCCTCCATGGATACGAACCCAATATTGATATTTTAAAACTTTTTATTTTGGCTAGGACACTCCTCATTTTTTAATATATATCATTAACATATTATGATCTATGCCAACACCAGTTCTTCAAGAACTTTCATCGTATCTTCTGTCCAGTTTAATTGTTCCTTTTCTAATAGAGCCTTCAGTTACATCTTTTTTCCTTGTTTTCACTCAGATTACAGACCTTACTTATTAGACCTCCTTTTCTTTGATATTAGCTTATAATCTTCCTATGGTACCCTAACAAATGCTTTACCAGAATCATAGAACGGTTTGGGTCGGAAGGGACCTTTAAACATAATCTAGTCCAACCTCCCTGCCGTGGGTGGGCTGGGACATCTCCCACTAGATCAGGTCACTAGAAGTCCGAGGATTCTGACCACCTTTTGTACTTTACTTTTGTATCATTAGAGATTTATTCTCCACTGTATGCCATTACAGATGAAACCTAGATTAACTCAGCTTCACCTATGATGGCATAGCAGTGTAAAAGAAAAACAAGGTTCTGCATCTGTAGTACTGCTCTGTATCTACAGTTAGCAACATATTTTATGGTTTGATACTTAAAGCTGATTAGTAAGAGCACAGGTGCAGTTTAAAGGGAAGCAGTTGATTCAACAAGCATTTTTACTTCTAACAATTTGGAGCACTTACCCCACAGTTCTTCAAATTGAGGTATGACTATTTGTTTCAAGATTAACAAAGATAAATACAAAGATATGAGAAAGAAATGCCTATCACTACAAAGAAAAGCTTAAAGCACATCCCCCGATACTGGAATCCAAAGCACAGCAGCCTGCAAGAATCAAGTATTGTCAACTTGACAAGGGCCTCAACAGCTCTCACACCAAAGAAATCCAAACAGTCTGAGTTAAACATTTTCACAGTGCCTCACATCTCCGTCAATTTTCTCCTTTTTTACTATTTCCTTCATTACATGGGAGACACCCCAGGTACCAGAATTCCAGGAAACTAAGCAGTTAGGCTGTGAGTCACATCAAATCTCAGCGTAGACACTGAAGTTTTCTCTCCTTCAGTGTGTTCCTAGTTCTCTAGAAAGATCCAAAGAAACAGTAAATTGCTCTGTAAGAACTATTAAACTTATTGTTACTGGAATGTTTCATTAAAAACAGTATCATGTTGGGATATGGGATGGGAATGAAAGGTAATCAGAAAGTTGCTTTACAGTACTGCATAAAAAAGGAAAATCTAAACAAAAGCCTGAATTTGCACTGAGGACATGACTGAGATAAACAGTAATTTGACCTCAGTGCTAACTTCCACTGTCTTGCATGGAGTTCTTTAACTGGGGTTTGCAAGTAGTTGGATGTCTACCTCTGAATTTCCTTTTCAAAGAATCATAGGCTGCTTTTCTCTACACTGAACATTTACCACAAATGTTGCTAATTTTTCTGTTTAATCTTATTTTGACTTTTACATAATAAATGTGTAGCTCAAACTTCAGTTTACTAGAGCTTATTGCTTGTATTATTATAGCCTCTAGCTTTCCTAGACATAGGCAATCCAGACTATTTTGTTGAATGCTTTTTAAATAAGGAAGAAAAGGATCGTACTTGTCCCCAAATGCCTACAACAGAAGTCAAGTACAAGACAGTTAGGAAAGTATTTGGAGACTCCTTCCCTCCATCAGCATTATACAGAATCACCACACAAAAGCAGCCAACTGGTGCTCCAGATGTTTGTGGGCACCATGGAAAAATGTTTTTGTTTTTTTTTAAAATGAAAGATCAGAGAAGTGGTTCTATATTTACAAGGAGTTCTTCTCAAAAGCAAGGGGAAACATGAGAAAAAGCAGAGATTTATTAGCTTAGCAATGCATTCTCTTGATTTTTTTGCCTGATGGCTTATTAACTGCAACAAAACTTACTGAAGATTATAAAATTGGTTTTGCAAAGGAACTCAGGCCAAAGTCAGTACAATTTTGGATGGGTATCATCTGACCACCTTTGGGACACAATCAGCTCTCCATGGTCCAGATGAGCCCTCTGGACTTTCATGAAGTAGAAATGAAACATCTATTAGCACTGAAAATTTACGCTAAAGACAAAAAACCTCCCCCTCCTCCCCCCAATAAAGCTCATGGCTTACTTTTCTTCAAATAAACCTGTCCCTCTATACTTGCCCCAATTGTTTTTACACCCACAAAAGCCCAGGTCTGAACAAACAGGAACCACCAACAAAGCTGAAGGGTTCCAATGCCTAAAATCCACTGAATTCTAAAGCTGCAAATCCTGAACATGTTCATTGAACTCTAGAACAACCTTAACCCCAAAGATTTTAAGATATTCAAGTTTCCTGACGCCTACATTTGCAATTCCATTCTGTCCCAACTTTCATAGGACTGGGTGGCTTGAAGCTAGCTCACAAAAAAAAAAAAAAAATCAGAATATAGGAACTTAGAACTCTTCTGCATAGCTCATCGCACTGAAGAGCTCAGTTTAACAGGCATTTTTAATTCTTAAGAGAATAGAGCTCCATACACTTTTTGAAGTGGGAACCAATTCTGCCTTGCATAAATGTGGGCTCCTGGGAGCGGGTATACTATGCCTCATCGCTACATAATAGCACAGTGGTTAACTTGTTTGACAGAGATCAGATATGAACTTCCTGGAGCACAAGCGACAGGCAAAAATCTTTAACTTCCCCAGTAACTATCACCTACTATCAGTAGCTAGCCCCTACTGGAAGCTAGCGGAAGTAGCTTTGCTATTTTAAAAATGAAAAGTAGGCGCCCTGATCAGAAGTGCTTGGCTTCAGGAGAAGGCTCAAGACCAGGGATCCAAAATGAAGGGATGCTCCCCTGCAGACCTGACTGGAATACCTGAACTTTAAACACTTCTCCCTTCTCAGCTAATCTTTTAGTTGAGAGTCACAGCAAGCTGAATACACTGAGTTTGTAGTCAGCTTCCTGCTCATCATGTTCACTGCTGTGAATCCTGTTCCGATGCAATAAACTTTTTGATGTACTGTAGAGAGAGCCCACAGATCACAGAATGCTTCATTTCAACAGTTACGTGCCAAAAAAAGTCAGGCATCAGAGCTCTGTGTGCTTCACCAGATACCACTCAAATTAACCTTGTACAGGCAGACCCAGAACAGTAGCTGCAAAAAAGGAAGAAGTGCAACTTGCCATTTGAAGTCACAAACTGAACGTTGTTTACATGCAAAAATTACATTGTTACACTTGTGTGGGTCACCTAATGTAAATACTTCTTGATTTTTCTCTGAATGCATTTAATATTCATTTAGCTTATAATTTCTCCTTATATGATTTAAGTAATTCAGTGTACAGCAAAGAAGGGATAAGTACACAAGAAGGCTTTACTGGTTTTTGGCAAATAGAAGTTGAGTTAAAAAATGCAACTTTCTCAAACAAGTCTGGTTCGAAGACGCCATTAACTAATTCTCAATTTCTTCGTCATGAAGCATCGATGATTTTCAGTTTGAAAACCTCAAAAACAGAAGTCTTCAAATGACACTTCAGATTAAAAGTGGTATTTTTTCCTAAGGTCCAGCTATTTAACATTTTGTTATGCTGAAACCAGGGATTTCTTGACAAACAGGCTTCCATCTCAGCTGCAGACAACATAAATGATGCTCAGTATTTCTACAGTTTTTCCTTTGGCAGCTCAGAGGCTCATGATATGAGCCCTACATTTTTGGGGCAGTCTTTCAGGTCATGGTGAGACCCATGTTAACTTGCATTAATAAATCTGTAGCCATGCATTTGAAAAGATTAATCTTAACAGATGCTGCACCACTAAACTGACAGAAAATCCCACTCAATCTAAATGTTCTTAAGTACACCTCCTGAGCAGAACAACTTCATTTCTAAGCAGGAGCTCTATGCCTATTTTTCCTGTTTGTGTTTCAACAACTTCCTATCAGATGGGTCTTTAAAAAACCCTCTACAAAGACTGAGACTTACATCATCAGGCCCTAAGTGGAATTTCTTTTCAGAAATGCTGTGTCAGCAAATCCTTCTAAAGACTGAAACCAAAAATGAAGCTATTAAAAAACATAGAGAGAGACCAACAAAGAGGGAGAGAGCACATGCAACAGAGAGAGACCGTCTCCAAGCTCACCTGTCCTTGTAGTTTATCACAGTATCAATGATAGCATTCATTTGTTTTGTCAGTTTGGGTGGGTTGGGTGACAACTTCTCTGCAGGAGGTCTGCCTCTTCTTTTCTTTCCTTTCTCTCCATCCTCCTTCCCAGAATCTTTATCCACATTTCTTCGTCTCTTCCGTTTTTTAAGCCGGACTTCCTCTTCCATTTCTTCCAAATTGCCGTCTTCAATTGCCTGACAACCATGGATTCAAAAAGTATGATTTTTAAACAAAACAGGTATTGCAAACGGAAATAACAAACTGTATTTAAAAACAAAAACACAACCCCACAGGATGCAGATAATTCAGCTCAAAATGTTCAGCTTATTTATAAACAAGAGTAGAAGAAGAAATTGAGTTACTGGGAATCAAAGAGACACTAAGCATTAATTTGTTCTAAGAATCCCACTATCATCAAAACAGATGCGTGTTCATTGGAGCCTTGAATTACACACCAGCTCACAGTTTCACACACAATAATGGCCTGTGGTACTGTGTCAGTAAGTGTACAACATTCATTTGTTCATGTCAGTGGCAGTTCTGGCTTATGTAGCTCCATGCAAAACAGACTTTGATATCGCATGTTTTCAAACAGGACAGCCTAAACTGCGCTAAGTTCCCAAGGCAGATCACACCCAGTTCTTTGTGCACACAAAAAACACACAGATACTTCTTGCAGTAACGACTCAACTTCTCTTACAAATAGTTTAATCAACTTCCAAATCGCCTGAGCTTTAAAACCATCTCTGAAATGTACCATTTTATTCCAGAACAGATAGGCAGAAGCACTGACAATACAGTGTTTTACTGTAAAAAGCACTCTTAACATGGGATGCAAAAAGACCCCCCAAAAAAACTGAAACCCAACAAACAGTCATAAACAATGAACATCAGTTTCAATTACCTGGATGTATGCTTTTAGCCAGACCCACCAGCACTATGCAGAGGGATAAAAAAAATTGCTACAAAAAAGCAAACTAGGAATAAAGGGAACTTGTTCGCACACTATCAGATCCATGTGATAAAGCAAGAACCTGAACTTTTCTTGATTTGGGAAAGCCAACAAAAGAAAAGAAATAAAAATACCGGGTCATGAGAGAACTGAAAATAAAAATAAAAAAACCCATGAAAAATATCTTAAAACTAGGCTTTCTGATTAATGCTTTCTCAGAACATAACTGATGTTGATATTTGTCCCTTATGCCTCTCAATATTGCCTTGAGTACATGCAAATGCTAATCAATCCTTTCTCGTAGCTGAAAGAGCTCTAATCATAAGGCAATTACCTTCATTTCTCCACAGCACCAAACATGGCTAATATTTATGATCATGTAAGCATAACAATCAATATAAAAAGAGTGATTACAGCCCAGACGTAATTTTTCTCAATTGTGTACAATGTCTCTTGAAAAACGTTTTGTGAACAAAACCTGATGCACAACACAAAACAACCTGAAGTGTTAAAAACACCAGTGGGATTTTGAAATCTGTTTCCTATGCATCCTCCGATGTGCAAATCCACAGAACAAACACAAACACAGAATCCTGAGGGACAGCCTGAAACTAGGCCTTAATAATCAAAAGACAATTTACATCATGCTTCCACAGCATTCAGATAACCACTATGAAGGAGGCTTGAGATCTGATGAGTTAGGAAGAAAAAAGAAGAAAAAAAAAATCTGCACACAAATTCATTAATATTCATTTGGCTAAAGCAGGACACCCACTATAAACCACTGCAGCTAACAAAGATTAAGAAAAGGAAATTTCTCTGCATATCTTGGAAGCTAGAAAAGCTAATAATAAATACAGCATGCAAGGCTGTCAACAGTTAATGTCATTGCTCTCCTTAAGCACTCAGTTGTACACTGAAATACGGAGAACACCGACTTTTGATGTGTTACACACCTACACATGCCTGTGATGTAGTTCTACTGAATCTTCAAGACGGCAATGAAAAAGGATATTTACCTTACCACTATCAGCAGGCCGGCTATCGGAAATCACAGTTAGTGGGGATAAAATTAACAAGCCAGCAAAGCAGCGAGCTGCTAGTCTCTTCATCAGCTGATCAGGAAAAAAAAGAGAGCTGGGGAAAGGCTATGTTTTCATATACAAGTAATTTTATTTTACTGAAAATTTAATAGTGAAAGGATTGTGGATACTCAAATCTGCTGTTTCATTCTACCTACTACAAGGCCCGAAGCCTTCCTCCTTCAGCCTGCTTTAATATTGACAACTACTTATCATATTTCTCCCCTTATTATTCTAGGCATTCAAATTAGGTTTTTAGCTGGGCAGTTACTGATTCTTGTTAGCATTTTAATTACAACGGCACAGTTAGACAATTTCACGTATTATTTTAAACCTGAAATGGGCCGCATGCATTTTGAAGATGCATTTATTACAGAAAATGTATTTCTATTGCTCCACAGTGAACAGATCAGGTTTTGGTTATTGAAACTGATAAAAAAAAATCTATTCTGATTTACAAGAAATTAAAAAAACCAAACCAAACCATACCAAGTTATCATTTTGTTAACTTTGGTAACATTTTGTTGTCCTTCAGAAAACTGGCATTCACTTAACTAAAATATATTTATATTTTTGTTTGCTTGACAAATTTTCTACCACCAAAAAAATAACAGTGCTGCTGACACCACAGAGTTTACTAACATCTCATTTTAGAATTCTGCATAAAATTTTTGCTTGGAGTAGGTAATATTTTGGAAAAAAATATCAGGATAAAAAGAAAAGATAAAAATAGAAAGATTTTTTCAATATTACATCTATCGATGTCGTAAAGACAAAAACTACAAATAAAACCCAAGTAAACTAACATATACTCTTGCATTCTTAAAATTAGTGACTAGTAGATAGCAAATTAATTCTTAGCATGCTACAGATTTGCAAATATTAAACTATCTACTTAGCTAGTAATATATCAGTTGATTACTAAACTCAGTTTTAAAAATTTATATGCATGAATGTTAACTCGGACAGTTTTTCTTAATTTAAGACTTCAGTGACACCACTTGAAAATCAGTGTGACAATACCAGCAGTCCAAAAATGTTGTTACTGTGACTCCCAACATTAGTTCTCAAGTGGCATATTTATATTTTGTACCTAAACAGCAATATTTAAAACTAAACCTCTATGATTTATGCTGCTTCAAAAGTTGGCTTAAAACTGCATTACATAAATCAATTATCAGCAGAGATATTAACGCTCTGTGCATGTGTCTGTACATATGACCCATGCATGTGTGTATGAGCAACAAAATATTTATTAAACTAATTCATCTGACTGAGCTCTTTGTTAGAAAGGCTTACTATTCTCAGGCTGAAGTGCCACACCTTCCAAACCTTTACCAGTATGATAATGATACAAATGCCAGACACAAATCTCCGGTTCCTGACAGACAATGGGCTGTGCAAGAATGCAAGATAGCACAGACATCTCCCATGCTCAAGCGCCTCTGGATTAGTGAGGTGAACAGCAAGGGAGACAAGGAAAACAATACACCAATAAAAATTTAACACCTTCCTTCCCTTAAGAAAACAGGAGAAAAGAGTACAATAAAGTTTGGAGATCTCATGTTTTGAAAGAAAGCTGTGAAAATTTAATGTCAAATTTTGCCAAGGGTTGGGCACCTCATGAAAGGCAGAGATGCCAGTGGAAGTGTGAGGACCCAATGTTAAGTCCAGTACTGACAAAATCTTCTTGCTTTGCTGAATCTTACTGCTGTATCCTGGTCCATGTACACAAAACAATTTCCTTGCTAAAGAGCTAAGAGCATGCAAGCTTCTTGGCACCAGAATTTTAAGAAAGAACATACTGACCATGTATTAAAGAAACCAAACTGCCTTCCTCTGAAAAGAAGCATATGTGTGTGTGTCCCCAAAACAAACAAACAAATAAAAGTGGATTTTTCAGAAGGCAAGAAGTTACTTCTGAGGCAGCTGGCCTTCCTATTGCTGCTTGCAATTACATATTCGTCTTCTTAAGGAAAAATAGCTGTTTGGAGGTGGAAGTATTCTTAGTGAACATGGATACAGCTACACAAGCACCACAGAAATGAACATAAGGTAACTGCTTTGCAAAATGAAGTTTCCATTTACCAATCTGGAAGAGAAGAAAGTAGTAAAAGAACCCTATGGAAGGCTAATAACAAACATCAAAAGCACTAAAATGTCATCTACCTGCCCCAACCAATTTCTCTCCTCAGCATAATCCTTCAAGTCCTATACTGATATTCCAAGAGAAATTCCACTTGTTTTTTTCCATTTTGCTCTATTTGAAATCCTACTCCTCTTAATTTTACATTTTTGTTCTCATATTATATCTGACAACTGATGAAGATTTCAAGTTTCCAACCTGAAGTTCATCTTCTCCAAGACCTCTTCAAAATCCAGTTCTCCTGCTTAGTTTCTTAACAGTGACACTCCTGATATCTGGGACTGTTTCTAATTTCTACACACTGGAATTATTTCTTGGCTCTCTAGAGCAAGTTCCCTTACTTTGTAACTAATTATCTCTTGCTATGCTATGGCATAGAGGTCAGTATACTACACATGAAGACTGTGAAGAACACCACCATAATACTTGACAAGTAGATGGAAGGGCATAAGATACTCAACAGTGCAGTGACAAATAAGATAATTATATGAAGATAATTATACAGATTGATGAAGAGTTATTTTAACTGAATTTCCTCTCCTTGCTGGATAGTATTGCACAACAGATTTACCAGACCAGTTTTGCTAGCACTAAACTAAATGAGGCAAAGAATTAGTGAATGCATCGTTTTTCCTTGCTTTTATTGCTGACTCATTCTCCTCCACATAAGGAATATTGCAAAAAGTGAACCATCCAGCACTTAAGTAGAAACAAAAGTACTGTTTTTTTAAAAAATGTAAACAAAATGCAATTATTGCAAAAACACATAAACTTGTAATAAAAGGTCTTGCCAGATATGCTGAACTTCCACAAAATAAGGAAACTGAATCCTTAAGCAACATGTTCATCAGTCAGGATCCACATATTCACGTTGCTGAAACCTGCTTCTTTTTGAGAAGCGGGAGAAGATAGTTTGTCTTCTGTTTTGCGTTTGAAAACTATTAATAGTTGCTTAATTATTTGCACAGAAACTCTATTTTTAATTAGACATTAAGGAAAAATAGTTTTAAAATAAATAATAAATAAATAGTTTTCCCTTGCATTTTGATTTAAAAACTGATGCCAAAAAGACCTGATAGAACCATGCAGGAACCTTTAAAGAGAAATGGTCTCAACCAAAGCAACAAAGCATAACATTAAAAAAAAAAAAAAAAAGATATCTGTCTAAAATATTTATAGGATCAAAGCTTTCATCTTCAGTATTTTCTTCCTGGTCTGAGAAAAATATTTCAGATAAAACATCCTAATATTTAATCTTAATGTAAAATATCTTAATGCTTAAGCTTAACCTTTAATGTGACAATTACTAAGTAAAAGCATCACGCAGAGCCAGCACCGATAAACTTGCTCCAAGTTACGGCAAAGGACTACATTGGCAAGGACATAAATTTTCTTCTGTTCAAAAGTGAAATCTGGTTAAAAAAAAAAAATCAATAATTAGTCTCATTCCTCCCTCCCCAAAAGGCAAACAATGATTTTAAATGGAACCACTCAAACTGATTTTGCACCAATGAGCTTTTCACAAACTGAAAGAGAGTGAAGAGCACAATAATTCCGATAATACCAGGATCCAGAGCCTACTCACGGAGCACAAGCAAAGTGCTCCATTAGAGGGAAGGAACCGGGTGATAAAAAGTAACAGCTGTGTCGTGCTGACCATAAAGATGCTTTGCTTAACCAGTCAGAGCATTAAGAAAATACATACTCATGTTATAAGACACTGAATGTGGAACTACCACAAATCATCCCTATTCTGTGGTCTACAGCTACTCAGCCGCACTCTTAGAAGATCCACAGAACTATCTCTAATTGTCTTCTGCAGTTTTCAAAAGTAAGTGTGATTTACCCCATCCATTTGACATACTCTTGTACTTCATGTTCATTAAGAATATTTAATATGAACAGCTTCTTGACGAAGCCAACCTAATCTAGGAGGAGCAGAAACAGGGGGAAAAAAATTCCAAACAAATTCTGTACCAGAAACTATTGCTATCACCCTCTTACTCTTTATCACTGAACTGTTTTGTTGGGGGCGGGATTGGTTGGGGGATTTGTTTGTTTTCCCAAATCTTCCCTTTTTTTTAGAAAGCTAGATCACCTGCTGAGCAACTCTTGTCACTTGGAGTAATAGCCTGTTTCTAAACACAGTGAAAAAACTCTCTTATTCAAGACTGGCGGACAGTGTATAATGGACTTGTGAAATATTGCACATCAAAGTTGCCAGATGATAAACAAACATATTATGAAAGGGCTGTTATAACAGCACTTCTGAACTTGATGGTAACCTGCATATTTCAGATTGCCCTCAGATTGCTCAGAACCTTACAGCATACTGATGACTCAAAGAGTAAACATTACACATTGGCATTGGAAATAGTTACAGGTATCTTTGGAAGTCTAAGTAAAATTTACATAATGAGATGTAACTAACTTAAGAAAGACACTGCAAGACTATCACTTATGAAAATACTGCAGGCAAATTTATGGGGTCAAAAATAATCTTTACAGACTCACAGTTGTAAGGGAATACACTTATTGTGACCAAAGCTATCTTTCAAGAGTGATTTAGCTGAACTAATTTTAGTTTGCAACTGTAACTTCAAATAAATGACAACAAAAAAGGAAATTACTATGATTAAGCCATCGTGTGTGTTTTTTAAAGTTAATATGATATAAATTTTTCTCTACCTACTTGCTTTTTAAATTGTCTGGAGAAAATGATCAATTATTTAATGTGCATACATGAAGATAATATTAGTTGATCCAATTGAGATTATAAAAATGGCAATTTACTTTTCTACATTCACTTTTGTCTACAAGATTTATAAATAACACTATTAAGACATGAGTTATGCTTTTTCTTCTGTACAGAAGGTCTTCATTTCTTCAATTCTCCCTTGCCAAAAGTGAAATCTGATCAAAACCAATGAAGAATTTTAAGAACCTCTCAACAAGCTTGATAAGGACAGCAAAAGTCTGGGGTTTTTTGATGACTGCAGGTGCCAAAGGCTTGCTGAAGTAAAATGGATAAGCAGGAAACCCAAGAAAACCTCTGACAGGAACTCAAGTAGGAAGCATTTTATTTCACACTGATCACAGAAAGATCCTGCTCAGGAAAGAGGGCTCTGACTGCCAACAAGTCTTCCTTGGTACCTGCTGCAGTCTTTCCGTTCCCATTTGTGAATGATCTATTACATGCAATTTTCACCAGCACAGAAAGATACATGTTTCCTGGCTTCAGATTCACAAGCAATCCATCTTGAAGTAAAATCTAACATGATGACAGAGATGCCTAATTTTTTCCCCTTTATCTTGTTCAGTATGACGGAGATGCATATGTTTGTTGTATAGACAGGATTCTGGAGCATTTATTGACTGTTTTTTTCAGTGAGGAACAGTTTTCTGGGGAAAGTTTTCTTCCTTTTTTATTTTTATCAGCATTTTCTCCCTGACTTACCCAGAATTCTGACTCACGAAAGCCTATCTGAGCTGTGTAGCAGACAGTATACTGAAAAAGGTTTTGTGAGATAATCTGTACTCCAGTTATGCTTTTTTTCTTGACCAAGTACATTATCTTTCCTAGGAGAGGGGCAAGGAAAATTAATTGCGTGAAAAAATGACCTTTTCTGAGGGGTGCCAGGCGGAGGTGGGGGAGATTACTTTTCTTACTTTTTCCTAAATTCCTTTAAAATAACAAGCATGGCATTTAGTCAACAACATAGAACATCTCCTGTTGTAGGACACAAAAGTGTTATTTTCCTTGGCATCTCACAGTTTAGAAGGAAAATAAAATCAAGGTTGTTATGGCTTTGTTTGTACTGTGGGTTTCGCTTCCAGACCTTCCTTCTTTGGTCTAAAATAGATCTTTTACTGGAGGGACATATCATTCTATTGTTCTTCTTAGATTAATTTTTTCTTCTGTTTTTAATGATTTGCTAAAACAGTTGATTAATTAGTTTAGAACTTATGAACAAAATTTAAGACAATTTCTTAGTGTCTTCTAGTATTTCTGGTAACAACTACATTCCATTCAGGCTCACAGACAAAAGTTGCAGAGCAGGAGAAAACAAGACGTAATGAAGGCATGAAAATACTCAACAACAAATACCAGATCCCAAATCAAGGAAAAACAGGAATTCTACAACATTCCAAGGATTTGCTGTCTCCCAGTCAGAAAATACATTGTTTATTTTGCAAGGGAGATGATGAATACAAAAACCAATCAGAAACACGTTTATATCTGACCACTAATAATGTAGGATGGCTTCTCTTCCCAGTCTTGAGGCAAGTAGTTCCTGTTGCTTTTTACTTTGTCTTTCACCAAATACTGTTGCAGCTGCCAAAGGCCTTTGGTTTCTTAGTACCACATAATCTCAATTTATCTTTATATCCCTGAATAATAGGGCTGTTTTTATGGACATTTACCTTTTTTAATGGACATTATATCCTTCTGTTGTGGAAAAAGGTAGGAAATCTTTACTTTGTAATATTGTATGTCTTGGCAGACATATTTGCAGTTCATAATGCCAAGAACTGAAGACAGACTTCCCATGTTTCATTTTGTTCCTTATGAAAAAATTCTCAAAATTCAATCCTTCAGAAGGGGAATTAATGGATTATTTTTTAATTTATTTTTAAAAAATTTCCAATGCTTAGCCTTTCTTCATTCAAAGAGCATTGCCTCCCTTTTCTTCTGAGACCCTACTAATTAAATCAGAAAGATGCCTGGTATAAAGATAGGGTTTATACCCTTAAGATCAGTCCTTTGGAAAGAAACTGCAGTCTTGGCTCTTTCCAGGACCCCATTTGCTTCCTGTGAACCTTGCTAACATTTGCAGTGACAGAAATATTTCTATAGTAAAAATAACTTTGACAATTCTAAGCACTGGATGAAGGTAAGTAGACAGGACCAACTCTCGCTCTGCAACACACCCAACAGCAGGATAACATATCCTAGTAGAAAGTTTCCTGTAAAGAACAAGCTGCCTTTTCTTCTATTATGGAAACAACATAGCTGAGGACAATAACACAAAGGGATGATTAGCAGATTTCCAGTGTGAAATCACTCATTTTGAGCCAAATCTCTAGCCTTAGAATAAGTGAATTATTGGGCTCTCAAGTGAACAGATATCCAGTGATGCCTTCTATTGCTCAGAAAAACTTAAGTGCTTTCTTTCTTTTTGATCAACAGACTAGCAGACTAACAAGAGGCTTCTACTATACAGATGAGCATAAATTTTACACAGGCCCTGAAACACCACTGTTCTTAATGATGCAATGTGAGAAGCTTACAGTACAAAGCTTAAACTGGCACTTTTATGCATGTCAAACTAAACTCAGCTTCTGCCAACAGGCATACCATTAACTACTTTCATGTGTTCTCCTTCTCGCTTATATTTAAGTATATTCACACATTCTCAGAGACATTTTTTATTCCAAGTTTAAAATGTGGAAGATAACCAAATGGAAGCAAAATGGAGAAAATAAATTCAAAACAAAACAGATACAATATCTTGCAAAGAACAAATAAAATGGGGAAAAAACGACCAGCTTTCAGAAATCATTACAATTTCATTATTTTTCAGTGGATGTTCATAGGATCTCTTGTATCTAGTTATTCACAGAAAACAGCTTAAGGATTTTTCCAATAGCATGGGAAATTGGTTATAGAGATATATCACTATTAATGCAGGTACTCTGAAGCAATTAAGAATGGGAAGTATGCAATGTTAAAAGTATGATACGAGAAAATGTATGGCAAGAGATTAGACTACTTACTTCCTATGCCGACAGAGGAAAAAAATTTTACATACAGAAATTGATCGTGTTTAAAGAATAAACAGTAGGAGGTGGCTGTTTATGACAATCCCAATATAGTCTTTTAATAACTCTGCAGAATTTGGAGGAAGCTAGCATGAAACGAAACTAAGTCAAACTTTCGACAACTTGTTGAGAAGAGCTAAGTTATATGTATCTTTTAAGTATTCTATATCAAAACAACATTTTGTGAGGCTAACTTCTAGCAGTGATGCAGTAAGTTCCATGTTTTCAGGATGCTTCTAAAGCTACAGTTATCAGACTTTGGTGGGACTTACAGTAGAGGTTGACCCTTTAATATGAATATCACAGCCTAGAAGTAAAAATCTAACATGAACGGTATCTGTCTGGAAGGCCTTTTTGGTCTTGTGAGATAAAATGCAATGCAAATCACAATCTGACAAGCAAAAACTATTACCTAAGCAAAGGCTAACTGAAGAATACAAAGAAAATTCCTGGAAATGCAATGAGGCTTAAGAGGAAGTGAAGTTTCTCAACAGAATAATGTATAGTATAGTACAAGTGCATATATGAAAAACTAAAGCAAGGGCAAAAGCAGCAACAAAGTCCTACGGTTCTGAGTTTGAAATCCAGCTAAAAATATTTTATTACATTGTCAGATGCAACTGAAAAGAATTCATAATGGTTATCCATTAAACTGAAATTTGTAACACACTAAACTCGACAACTTCAGAGTACAGGATGAAATTACAGGGTTACGATTACTCGAAAACTTTTGTAAGATTTTCCTTTTTTAAAGTTAAAATTCCACTGTTAGAGTAAGGAAATACACCATTCTACTTGTCAAACAGAGTACTTCAAGATGACTCAGGAAGGTAACTGCCTAAGGCCTTCCACTCACAACATGCCTAATGATAGACTGAGTAATTTTTGAGAAGTTCAGCCTGAAACTTCCCTGTTCTTCCATATTTGCAAAGTTAGTACTTCCATACTGATTTACATACAAGAAGAGACAAATTGCTTTCATTTAAGTTGCCGGTTTCTATAGAAGCAGCAGAGCTCTGTGTACATACACTGATCCATCAAAAGGATTACTACACGGAAAACAGGGTGGAGCTTCCCATCACCTGCTCAGGTCTGTCCTCAAAAGATGACATTTTACAATAACAGTCTTTCAATTTGCTCCTGATGACAAGGCAAAATATTAAATGCTTCCCTTTTTGCAGAGTGAATAAATACTTTGGCCACAATATACACTTGGAAAGGTATGGGTAATTTCTTACCCATGTTGTAAATGCAAATCAACATAGGAAAATTTATTGCCTCTATTCAAAAGTTTGATACGTGACAAAAGGTCACCTACTGCTTATGTCCTATCATCATTACTGTCAAGGCATGTCAGATAACATAACAATGCAGTGGACCCAAGTATTAAAAAGTCTGCTGCTTCTCTTTTCATTGCCAAATGCCCCTAGCAACAGTAATGTTTTAAACTTTCAATGCAGACTTTATTTTTTTTCTGGATTTTATGAAGTATTTAATAGTTGTTTGTGTTTCAGTTTTGGAAGTTCATTTCAGTTTTGACCTTCCACATGAAAAGTATTTCAGGCACCTTAACCACAGGGCCTAATTTTTTCATGCAAAATTTTGCACTTGAAACAATAATAATATAACAAAGCCTGAAACCCAGAGTTTTAGCTCATTGTTGCCAGGCTATATAGACTTGGTATGTCAGAAAAGTATAGCTATTTCAAAGAAAATGCAGTTTATTTTAGTCTAATGTTAACAATACTGCTCACATTTTTAAAAAATACAGAAAGGTGTTTATATGACACTATTATTCTAATGTTTTCTAGGGGAGAATATATGTACAATTCCAATCAAAACTGTGTTAATATTTTGTTATGGTATTTTACATGTAACATCATATGGACAAAATCACAGACTGAAAAAAAAAAAGAATCCTCTACAAATATGGCAAGATGCTTTACTGATAACTGGTATTCCTCTGAAACAGCTCTTCACATTTCCTGACTTGATTTTTTTCTCACACAAAAACTATTTCTGGAACACTAAAAATTGTCTTACTGAGATTATCTCTCAAATACTGAAGAGGCATTTCAAAGTACTTTGTTAGTGTCCAAAATTAATACTCTCAATCCTGTCTCCAGATTCTGAGAAAGATATCCAGAGTATAAATCGGGTTCTTTTCTTTATAAACTAACAAACGCATCTTGCCAAAATAGAGAACCAAAGCAATCAGGTAGATGCATTTGAATTCCCTCTCATACATCAAAAGCCAAGAAAAGCCCCTTTCATCTAAACTGCTTCATTGGTTTTAACTTCACTGCAACTTAAAAGTAGCCATCTTTTTCCTTTTCTTAAACAGATTCTGAACTGAATGTCCTGAAAAGGGCATGAAAGATAGACAGTAATACTCAGAACATACGTATGGCTTGGCTTTGTGAGGCCTTAAAGTCATGTCCAACTTCCTAATCCTTCAAGAAACTAGCTTCCACATGCACGAAACTTATCAGTCTCACCTTGCACGTTAAAAAATAGTACCTGGGGCATCCTGAGTATTGCTGGTCACCATCGCTGGGATGGTGGACTTTTATTTCTCCAGTGACAAAGTCCTTTAAATGTGACTTGTTTTCCCCTACAGCTTAACAGATTCAACTGGATCTGCAATTCAGTACTACATAGCAGAGTTTATATCAGAATGCAATTTTCTTCAAATGCCCTGGGCACTTACTCAACTGTTAAACAGGTTTAGCAGCAAGTCAGGAAACTTTGCAATTGTAACCAGAAATGGTATAAAGGAGTAAGGAAGGGAGAAAGACAGGGTGGAAGTGGTATCATGTACATGAACTATGCAAATAAACTATGCACTGGGTAAAAGGTTATTTCTTCTCTCCTCCTTTCACAGAATCTCAACCTCCAATATAGACTATATAAAAAACCTCCATCACAATTAAAAATAACAACCAGTAGATGAAAAGTGAAGCTAAAACAATTATCAAATGTAATGCTGATTTTCCACACAGCTATTTCAGTATCTAACAAAGACTACTGTAAGATCAAGTTCCACCATCACAGGTTACAAAACCACGTCTTAAAATACGTTCTTAGTATTTTTGTATTACTTTTGGTAATTTATGTCAAGTTGTAGTAACAAGCTGGTCCAACTTTACTCCCTCTGATGCCAGACCTAACTTTTAATGGACTATTAGAGAGTGTGCAAAATCAAAAAGTTATATAAAGTTCCAGCTGATGAGAAAACAGTTGAAAACATGCCCAACATTTTGCTGCTTGGTAGTTTGATTTATTATACAACATATTTACCTTAGTTAGTAAACATAAACAAAAAAGCAAATAAAATTTATGTCATGATTATGTTAAACAGTATTCACCAGATAGTCTGTTATGTATGAAAGCCAGCACTGGTTTTCTTTAAATTTAAATAAGATTGACTAATTATAGACCAAATGCTTGAATTTCACTTACAATTTTTAGATGAGCAAAACAAGTAGTCCACAGTAGTTGACTTCTGTATGTCTGCATGAGGTAAACGAAACACTGCTCATTTTGGACTCAAATATGTTTCCCTGGCCAACATGCAAAGCTAATTCAAATGAACTGCACAACTTGGGAATAAAACTTTATTCATGTCACCTAGCCAGCAATTAAATTGAATGAGAAGCTGAATCCAGGTGCAAGTGTCTTAAGAGTCTTGTAAGTACTCAAACAAATCCTCTGACTCTTGAAGCCTGCCCTAAGCAATGGAGTCCTTAGCAGATGACCCCTCTGAAAATAATCTGCCATGGGATCCAGCAAAGTATTTTGCAGTCCTGTTAGAAATGGTGCAGGGATAGAATCTGCTAGAGCATGAAATACATCCAGAATATAAATGCTTCATAGGATCAGGAAGCAAACTCCTCCTTCCTGTTTGTGTTTTTTGTTTTGTTTTGTTTGTTTGGTTTTTTTTTTTAAGGAAATATGGTTGTCATGTCAACAGTTACAGAACAGCAGGCTGCAGCGACAGCTAGTGATGAAGTCTATTTGTGTCTTACAGCTTCCCTGGGAGGCTGTTATTGAATTACAAGATTGTTCAGGGCAGCAGCACAATCTCACTGAATACTGTGTATGTCCATAGTTTTGGCTTCTGTAATTATTTTGTCTCCTGCTTCCAAACTCAGGTACTTGACCTCATAGCAAGGAGGGAGCTGACATACTTTGTCAGTATACATACATGCACACAGACCTTAAGGTGAATGGCAGATCCTGTGGGGATCTGCCATGACCTTAACTACACTCTTCAGTGTCGGGTGTATCAGCAGAGGGGTCAGGGTCTAACTGAAATGGAGCAGGCAGCTGATCTCCACAGTCTGAGTTGTGGCTGCTGACCAGGCAGAACTCCTCAGAAAAGATCTAGTCAACGTCCCCAAGACACACAAAGAAAAAGAGTCAGCTGAGGACTGGATATTGATATTACGAAACCAACTTATTCGTCAGAAATGCAAAGTTTTACTCCAGAAAACCCCATGAGGAGATAGCTATAAAGCTGTAACAGCAGCCACAGCAAGAGAAAAAATGATGGGCATCCTTTGCTGCTGGTGAATAAATCTCATTCTTCTGTAACACTGCAAGAAAAATAGAAGTACCTATAGCTATCTGTGGAGAGTGCCATGACACAGAGCATGGGTAAAAGCATGTCTTATGAATTAAAGTACCATTCTTAATCAGAACATACTGGCTCTTCTATTTTTTCCAGTTTTACTGATATGAGTAGTTCACTGCATCCAAGTTAACATGAAATGATTAATTCAAAATTTTCATGCAATATGCACGATAGTGTTACCATACAAGTTACAGTGACAAAGCCACAAGATACAAATGCTTATAACACTATCTACCGCAATTTTGTGTGTTTATGTAAAATTCCCTTGAAAGTGTTGTACAAGATTAGTATCGCTTTTTCTACAATCTTCCAAAGGTGTCATTACAGAAGAAGACAAACACTTAAATTCTCAAAGAAGACATAAAAGTGATGATAGTGGGAGGCCAATGGGTGTGACAAAGAACTCTGTTTCACACACACACGAAATAAGATAATGGAAAAACTCAGAAAACTTGACTTTTCAATATCCACCCAATGGAGAGGAGTTTTATTCTCAACCTGCATAAGCAGTGTTACACTATAAATATAATTCCTATTAAGAGACTCTAAAAAGTATCAGTAGTTCCTACACTTGCATTTGTTTCAACTTACTCTCAAGTTCACCTGAAAGTGGAAGTTAAAATATGTATACAATAGAGTCACAGTAGTGACTGCAATGCACTGTAAAGCAATCTGACTTAGCTTTAACTTCGCTAATTTGAGAACATGCTTAACAACTCAATAAGGAGAAGGAGGGAGACTAATTTTTCTAAACAGAATAGCAAACCATGTTGAAAAGGGGGTAGTATATGTACCATCTTGACTAGCAAGGTTTCTGAACTGGCCTCACAAAATTGTCTCAGAAGCAAACAATGAAAAAACAATTACTATAAAGTAAATGGAGAACTGGTAAGAAATTGTTTTCAGAATAGGCCTTAGTGCCTCTTTATTGAATGGTTCAGTGCTTTTCAGTGTTTTTATTGCCTTTAGGAAGACAGAACAGAAAGTATGCCTACTAAATCTCCAAAGAACACCAATAGACCAGAAGTTCACCTGAGGACAGGCTTAAAATTCAGAATAATTTTGGTGAAGAAAACTTGGATATCACTCAACAAAGGCATATGCTAAATCCTCTTACTAGGAAGGAAAGTTTGACTATACAAAACATGATTCTAAAAAACTGGCCAGGAAGTAGATCCTCAGAAAAGGATTAAGGCTTATACTGGATCAAAAATTTAACATTAATCAATACCTTTACTGTTAAGAAAATGAAACACTGGATTGTGAGGTGTAAGTATCCTACAAGTTATGCAAAAGAACTCCTCCTCCTTATTCAAATGAGGCTGCACCTGGAATTTTGTTGTCTAGCTTTCAACCAAACTTGCAGAAAGACATCAGTCACATGTAGAACAGCTAAGGGAAATCAGTGCAAAAAATCAATAGATCTAGAAAACAGGAACTATGGGAAAAGACTGAATGAGCAGTGGTTGTTAACCATAAGAACTGACTGAACAGGGAAACAACTCTTCTATGACATAAAGAAATATTAAAAAAAAAGAAAGGTAGCAGCCTGTTCTGCATGACCAGAGTGATTAGAACAAGAACTAATTGGCTTAAAATCCAACAAGAAAATTCAGGTAAAATATAAGGGAAAGCCAAACAGTTAAATACATTCCTCTGTGGACTTCTGAATTCACTGCTAGGGAAGGCCTTGAAGAACGATCAGATCTATTATAAATGACACAGGACTGGCTGATTCTCCTCAATAGGAAGATAGATTACACGATTTTTTTAGGGCTGCCATTTTTGACAGTTAAGCTCTTAACACAAGTATCAAAGCCAACTCAAGACACAAAACATGAAAGCCGAAGCTAACATCTATGTTGCCACAGCCAAAGTACCCCATCATTAAAAATAATTAGCTTAAAATGACCTTGAGTAGAAGTACACTATACTGCAAGCACTTCCACTATAGGAAAGGGTAAATGTTCGAGAACCCAGACAGTTTATGTTTCTAGGTCTTTCTTCTCCACTGACTACTTGAAGACATCACATATCCAAGTCCTGTAGTTTCATAAACTTGCTTAGACTTACAGCTGATGTATAATTCAAACCTTTGCACCCCTAAACTTTACACCCAGCAGCACAATCTGGATTAGCTCTTAGCATAGTATTGCACAATGCACCTTCACAAACGTTAAGTTTGTAACTGAGGTAGACAAGATTTCTACCTATCTTTAGGAAATTATACACAGAAACTGCACTGTATATTCATGTTGGCATTAAGTCTGTAATTATTCAACAATAAAACTTACTCTGTCAAACCATGTAGAGTAGTTTTGCACATACAATACTTCATCTATATGTTTTGGAAATCATAACATTATCAAATCTCCTGGTTTTGAAAAGACTTTCCAATAATCAGTCCTCACCTCCTTACCACCTGTTACTACCATTCTGAAAAGGCACATGCATTAGAATTCATTGGATGTGTATTTCACAGAAGAATGGCAAGAATCCTCAAGTACAGCAAAATCACAGATTTCTTGTGAGTTAGGTTTAGAATCTTTACTTTCAGGTCTTAAATTCTTGTATCACTTATCAAGGGTTTTGATCTCAGTGGAGCAAAGAAATGTGCAGGACTTGGAAATGAAAGAGCATTTCACATTTCACTTATGTGAAAGTTCCAAATTCTTAAAAGGGTTAAAATCAGGTATTTAAAAAAATAATAAAATTAAGCTTCTGCAGCACAGAAAGCTGTGGTATACACTGATCACTGGTCTTCTCCACTGTAAAAGAATTCTTTATTATCTTCAAGATGACACTTATGAAAGTGTCTAAAGATGTAAGAAATATGCCAAGATCCATGGCAATAGAACAGTTGTAATAGAAAGCTATCATAGTCCAGATTCAGCATTTAGTAACACTGATTTAAGTTTCAGCTTAAAACTTATTTATGCTTTCAACACAGCAGCAAAAGCTGGATAATAAGGATATTTAGGCCTTAACTACTACATTGTGTTCTAGCTGGTGCCCCTGTGCAGTCTTCAAAAAGAAAAAAACCCTATCACAAATGAATAAATGTCAACTATTAAAAAAAAAGCCAAACCAACCAACCAACCAAAAAAAAAACAAACAACAACGAAACAAACCAACAAAAAAAACCCCACAAACAAAAACCAAAACACCCAGCCAAAAAACCCCAAAGAAAAGGGACAACCTACCCGCAGCCATTGTTTCTCTGTGAGAGCATCACTGTAGTCCACATCCCTGCGTTGACGGGATCCTCTTCCGAATATTTTCTCCTCTTCTTCTTCACACGTAAGCCGTTCAACTTCAGCATCATCCTTAATAATCCAGGATGGTAATTCATCCTCCTCCATCAAGCGGGGCTTACGTTTCGGGTTTCTGGCATCCTCCCTGCGACGGTCCATATCCATGCGCTGCAATGGCAGTTGAGAAAGGAGAAAAAAGTTTTAAGGGCAAATATTAAGTGAACCATGGAAATTCCAGGCTAATGATACCTGAAACTTGAAACTAAGACCTTCACAGATATCTCCCTTCCACCATACTTCTAAATACTTCTAAAATGCAACTATAAAAAGAAGAAGCTACACTCAACAGTTGATTTTCAGCCAAGTTCACTATTCCATAACCAGCTTTTACTGAAGTAACAGTGTACCAGTTCACCACAGTGAAGTAACTGTGTAACAACACAGCAGCTAAGTGATACAAAGCAGATCTGAAGAACACTGTTGTGTTAATTGAACAACTCTCTTCCTTTTTTGCACAGGTTTTATGGTTTCTTTGAATTCATAAATGTGATCTGCAAATACTAATCATTCCTCGACAACATCGCCATATGGTGTGTCATTATGCAACTGAAAAGAATAATTGAAAACACAGTAGTTTTGTGAGCCTGAAAATCAGAAGAAAATTTGAATGCTGGTATTATAAAAAAAAGAATCAAGAGACTTAAGAAATTCAGGTAAAAGCTTGCCAGAAAGCCAACATGCTTAAACCACTGAATTTCTCCTGATCTTACTGCTGTATTAGGCAAAAATCAAAACACATACAAAAATATCAGATAAAAATAGGTAAAGTGTTAAGAATATTAGAAGGTAATGTTAAGACTTTAAGCTGAAATTGAAATAATCACAAAAATGAATTTCAAGTGTGGCAAGCAATTACCTCAGAAAACAGATAGAGATACTCAGGATACATTCCCATGACCTACTGTAGACTCATCAGTGAGGTGCTATATTATCCTCCCGGGGAAGCATCCACCTCTCTCCGTTGACTGTATGCTGACCTGGCTCCTATGGTCCTGTGAATCTCATTTGCACCTTTTTCAAGTAGGCCAAATCGGATAATATAAATAGCCTTTTCAAAAAGGCCTTTTGAAGAGTCATACCATACTTAAACACTCAGTAATCAGTTGCTAAGCAGAGAAAACAAACAGGTGGCCACTGAGCATCTAATTTTCCTATTTGAAAAACTAATATAAATAGACCAGCACCAGAATTGGCTGTAGCATCAGAACAGGCTACTGTTTTGGCCAGGAAACATTTGTAAAAAGCATTCTCAATTACGCGCAAACCCCTCCTTTGTGTGCATGATGCTGCACTTCTACAGGTTGCCAACTAGACATATCATCCTTTTACACCCCTAGCCAAGACACAGCCATGCATAAATTCAGAGGTATTATCTATCTATAGGAGCAGCTCAAATCCAGCCAAATTTACGAAATGAGGCTTAATGATGGCACTGTAGAATATGCTGATATTCTCTCATCTTGGCAATTCTCAAATATAAGCGTTCCCAAAAATACCACCTCAGGCACAGCATCTTACAAGTGGTCTTCATCATCTTGTCTGGTGTCCTATCTGATTCCTAAACTCAGTAAAAAGCAGAACGTAAAAGGTGTATCTTCAGTCTGCAGGTCCAACTACATTCATGAAGTAACTATAAATACATGTGGGTTTTCCCACCCTTCGTTACCTCAGACAATGATGAATGGGCTGTATAGCCCTTAGTTTTTACAGTAGACTTCCTTATTTCACCTTTTATAGAACATCTCATTCAATCTGAATTCCTTTCAAAAAATGCCTCATTCAAGCCAGACATGTGGCTTGGTTTATTGCTAACTTGGCAACCAGCAAGCTGCACTAAGAGAAGGCCCAAATGGGATAGATGGGATAGATTTCTCTATTATTTAGCAAAGAATTTCAGTGAAGCCAGGGACATCTTATTATAATGACATTAAGCATATGAAGTGAATGGTGAAACTTCATTTTTTTCCCTGATGGCTATGTTTCTATCTCTAAGACAAAGACTGAACACTAAGGTAGTATATTTTAATAGCTGTTTTCTGAATTAAAAGTGCTTGGGAAGGAAAATTAAAGATACTCTCAGTTAATCTGAGATGCAAGAGATACAAACACCCATCTGTTTTTTCTTAGGATACTACTCAAACTACTTTTATCTCTGGGAAACCTCTGGTCCTATTTTCCAATGTCTTACCAAAACACGTATTTCTAAATGAGATCTACCTTATTTTATTGTAACTAAGAAAGTAATAGTATTTACACTGTCCCCAATGAGGCCTAAACGCTGGAAATAAAAAAGTCCTATGCTACCGCTGCTTACACGTAAGTGAAGAACTTAAGTGTTGGCACACTCAAGGCCTAAAACTTCCAGGTTAGAAAAAACATGGAGCACTGTTGTCCTGTGAACTGTGAATGGTTATCTTAAATTTTCCAAATTAAAACTAAAATGGTCCTTTAAAAAGACCACCCAAGCCACTCAGTGTAAAACCAATAATTTATATACTCAGTTGCTGCTGTATTGCCATTTTGGATTCAAGGAGATAGACTGTATTAGCACAACTAGAGTACTGGAACCCATTTTGGTGGGAGGCCTTCCTTGAAAGGCCACTCTTCCACTTGAAAGACAGTTTTTACATCAGGAATCTTTATTTAAGTAAATATAACATTAAAAATAACTTAAAAACTTTTCCAGGAAGAGTAACACTTGTTGAAACACTCTGTTATGCAATGACAAGAGTTGTATAGATCATACTGAAACACTAACTTCTTTCTGAATATTTTCTACGTTTTTACTATGTGATGAAGTGCCATCATCTGCAATGAATGCAAAAGTAGGACAGTGTGAGGTTTGAGGCTGTCTAGAGTTTTTAGCTATTGTTATATATGTGGAGCCTCCAAAAGTCAGGGGAACAAAGTCCACTTGTACACATCCTCTTTCTGAACACTGTATTTAGCTCTACAGCTACATCTCAGGATCTATGCCAAAGAATACTTCTAAGCTGAAAAGTGACCACAGCATAGCTTCTCAAGGAACTGATCTGCTTTCTTGCCTATTGTTTTGGAACCGCTCACTTTAAATAAGCAAAACACATGCTTTTACACTTCTAAGCCTAGTTAAACGAACAAATCAAAATACATTCTTCTTGGATACTGCGGTTTGCTGAATTCTGATTACATCTGCACAATCTTAACAGAGGGAATGAGGTGGCACAGGTATCACTGAGGTAAGGAGAACACAAACCTATCTTTGTGCTCTTTATCTGACTATGCAAGACCTAAAATATTGATAAACAACCCTGACTGCCAAACTTGTTTTTCAGACTTTTCTTTTATAAATAGTTTACCAAAAATGAAAAACAAATTATTTATTAACAGTTAAAATTATTTCTTAGCCATTAATATTTAACTTCACTGTTTCTATCTTAAGTATTTTCAAACCACTGGCCTTCAAAGCACATTAGCTTTGCATCTTCAAATTTTTATCACCTACCACCACTCTTTGCTCTCTCTTAAAAACTTTAATTTTAATTAATACGAAAAACGTAAATTGAGCCTACACAGTGCTAAAACTGTCTTCACTCTAGGCCCCTCAACTGTTTTACTGAAAGGCTGTTAATAGCATTCAAACTTAATCCAAAAAGGTGAAGTTGTAGAAATTTCCTGCAAACAGACATAAATTCATCAGCTACTTTCAACAGATTAGTTCTTTCCTTCTGGGTCTGAAGAAGTACTGAGAAGCTCTTCCAGCAGCAAATCTGCTTTCACAGAACTCGGGGTACTTTCAGCCAATAATTTGGCTGAAATGATTCCTTTTGAGCCTTGGATCAAATGGCCACCTCTTGGTTTCTGTCATGTAAATCTCCTCACACTCGAATCGCTGAAGGAAAGTTTTAAAAGGCAGGTGTCTGTAAGCACTCATTGTATGTGCAGCCTAGTTTTAGGGATTTCAGTTCTTCTGAGGCAACACTGAATGAAACTTAGCACAAAAGGACTAAACTGGCAAGTCAGCAATGACAAAAGGCACGGCCACGTGGGGGAATTTGGCCTTTGCCAACTGTGCACCTGAACAACTGTCACTTATGTAAAAAGGGCCCCTGCACACTTGTCTAACAGTGAAGTTTTACAGATGAATCCTTGAGCAGAAGATGTGGTCCTATCAATGATTGCTTCTGTGGATACCACCTGATACACTTTCATTCATGCACATATGAGTGTCTGTCTTGTTCCACCTTGCAGAACAAAGCAGCCTCTGTAGAATTAGAGGGGATGGTGCTTTATCTTCAGTACTTAAGTATCCTCCTGTTGCTGTGTCAGTGATTTTCAAAGGTCCTCCAGCAATCCTCACAATGTACACACACTAAAAGGCAAGAGCCAGGCCTTACACTGACATTTTTGTAATTATTCCATCAGTGTTGTAGCAGCACTAACAAAAAGGGAAGTACTAATAAAAGTGAATTGCTCACATTTGAAACACTGACACTAGCTTTACCTCGGTAACTGTTCAACAGTTGTAGTGGCAGAGACGTAGCTAACTGGGACCTTGACAAAACCATAAGCAAACCCCAGTTAATTCACTAAGGAAACAGCACTGTCAGTCCACTAATTTACTATCTTTTGAAGTTCCTGTAGTTGTCCTTGCCTATACCATAGCCCAAAAGTTGGAAGAAATGTTGAAAAATAAGAGTATGTTGTAGAATTAGGAAGCCAAACTGTGACTATCTGCTTTGCATTGTAAATTTCGCAGGTCGTGCCAGACTCTTCCTCCATATTGGCACTGCTCCACTACACTGTCCGCAAGGATCTCTGAAGTCCTTCTGTCATGTGAGGAACTCTGTATTTAAGTGGACTACGCTTCTTTCCTCAGATAAACAATGCAAGTAAATAAAGCCTATTCCTCCAACAAAGTTTTCCAAAATTTGAACGACAAAAGCTTAAGGCCTTTGTTAAAAACACCAGAGAAGATACTCCCATTATGATCATATCATCCTTACCATAAAGAGATCAAATTCTTCCTCACGTCGAGCAATCATCTGATTCAGAGTCTCATCATCAGGAACTTCATCTTCCTCCTGGTTACACAGATGGATAAAGGTATTAGAAAGAAGTTACGTGCAACTTGAAGTAACAGCCTCCATCAGGTCAGTGTTGCACTGACTCTCCTTCTGTCATGACACGTGTGAAACACTCAAAATGAAAGTAAAACTTTTAAAATGTTCAGCAATTCAGTAGTAATGCAAAATAGACATAATTAGAGAGAAGATTGGGACTTATTGCCACCTTCATAAATTGAGTATGAGGAAATGAGCAAATATGCAACCAGGAAATTTTGGGTTGTGGTTTTCCTGGGTCAGAAGCACAGTTAGTGCTTCAGTTAAAATATATGCATTTCCGTTCTGCTGCTCTACAGTACTCCCTCAAAAATACCATTCTGCGTTTTGAGGTCTTTGCTGTCAAAGCAAGGAGAATGAAAAAGCAAGGTTAAACTAAGAAAATGAAATGTCATTATACTTGAAAACCCCCTGCTGAATTCCTCCTTCTCTTGACCATTATCTGCTTATAAATTGAGATGTGACCCTCTGAATTCAGACAAAATGAATGATTTCATAAAAATAGAAACAGTTCTTGGAAAAACAATTTAGAACTGTAGAATTCAACTAAAATTGTTAAAGCTGAACAGCTGTGGTACAATCAGAGTCCACAATATTCAGTTTCCCTCCCTGAATTATTTTGAAAGCACATGGCATTTCAAATCTGGCAATAGGTCAACTGAAACAGTAAAACCACGGACTGGTTCCTACACAGAGCTTACTGAATCTATGTTACAGTATGCTGCAGACCTAGAATTTTTCATGACAACTCATGTTTTGTATGCAGTGAAATGGGAGTATAGAATGCTGCACATACCACCCAAAAAACTAACATGCTGTAGCTTTCTTTTTTTCCAGAAATAAACAGAAAAGGCCTTTATCTACATCCACACATCTAATTTTCCCTCCACTGGCAAGATTTCTACACCTCAGAAAAAAATACAGTTCTTAATGCAATTCCCAATGAACAGCACTGTACCTTAATGTACACACAATTTAAATTTTAACATGAAAAAAGAAACTGGGAAGATTATGTAGAGAATTAGTTCTTCTCACTTCTAGTCAGTGCTCTTTCAACGTTCAAGAAAAGGAAGTTATGTACTTACACACACAAAGAAAAAAGGAGTACAGATCCCTTCTTCTATGATCAGTGAAGAATGTGACCCTCATGAAAGTTTCACATGCTTCCCTATTACCTCAAACAGAGCAACTGACCCGAAAAAAATAAGGGATCCCACAGCAGAAACTGTAACAATAATGTCTGCATCATCTGTGGTTAGTCTGAATAATCCTGTTGCCAACCAGGTACGCTTGGCAGAAGAAAAATTTATAAAGACCAGTGCCAACAAAATTGCCTCTATGAACAAGTCATACATTCCTAATATTCTAATATATCTTTCTAAATACACAGAAATCACCTCTTTGCTTTATCTAGTACTGCTAAAAGACCAAACAGGGCAAAAATAAGGGGAGTTTCAACGCCGAATTTACAAAAACTACTAAGCAGGTACAAACAGAATATGGTGCTCTACATACAAGTGCAAAAAGCTTTGATATGCAAGTTTAAAGCATGCTTAGCATGAAAATATTTAACTAGGTGGTCACTAAACCATCTCTTTATTAGATATGCTTGCCCATATTTGCAAGTCAAAGATGTTTTGACATTAATAACTTTTAACTGAGAGATTTACTTTTTCTTGTCAATCTCTCATTTGATACTCAAATCTTGTTTCCAGTGCTGTTGCAATGAAGACGCAATGGCTGACCAGTGCAGGGTGGTGCAAATTCAATCCCTCTTACTCCCTCAATAGTTTCAGTGTTTGAGCAAAGTTTTGCATAGTCTCTGTTCACAAAGAAATCTTACGTGAAAGCTTCAGCTTCAGTCTGACTGTTAGGAGTCAGACTAGCATACCAATGCTTGCTTTAAAGACTGATGCTGGGTTATGGCAAGCAAACCTTGTTTAAATCTGTGCTTGCTTCAGGACAGCAGACCAAGTGTATTTGAACAACTCATAAGAAGCCGATTGCTCTGAAGTCATCTATAAAATAACGTATGTCAAGTAGGCCTGAACTACAGTCCTGACTTTTGAAACATTTTCAGATAAATATTTTCTAGGGCTTTAAAAACATAACAAAATTATATCAATTTCAAGAACAAATCCACAGGCTTACTGAAAATTTCTATTGCTTCAAGTTCATCTGTCTACACTGGCTACTTGAGAACTGCAGCTTTACTTAATGAAAAATGGTACATATCCATCATCCCATTTCTGCATTCACACCCTAAATAAAAGACAATTACTGAAAAAACTGACTGTTTGTCACTCTTTCATTTCTTAAGAAAGCAGTAGATTTAATTATTGAAGAAGTAAACTCCTTAGTCTTTGAAACTTTACACCACATAATGAAGGATGCCTGTGAAACACACACTATATAATCTTCTTTTCTTTCAGTGTGGACCATATTCAGACATATGAGGCATAGTCAGAGGCAAAATTAGGCTTGAATTCTCTGTGTCTTTGACCAGCACAGGATATTTTTGAGATGGGAAAAAGTCATTGCAGAATGGGATTTTTTTGTGCGTGTCTTCAGTATAATTGATACATTTATACACTCTCTCCCAAACGCAACTTTCATCCAAATGCTGAATTTTGTTCACATTAAGAGAAGAGTCTGCAGTGACAGGCAAAAGAAGGGGCTTACCATTCCACAGTCACAATTCCAGAGAGGAACACAATGAAAAGACAGGGACATACAGTCAGTGATTCTATAACCTCACTTCCCACTATTATAAGGAAAGACTTGACAGCTGTTTTTAAACAGCTAATTGTTTCTTGAAGAGGAAGTGCTAACTAGAAGTCCAGGCTGGAGACAGCACCAGAAAGAAACAGTTATTTTGCCAGCTTGCCCTAAGCCCAAAGAACATCAAAGCAGATCTTAACTCTTTACCTAGGATCCAAAAGAAGCACAGTATGCAGGGTCTTTCATGACTGAACCTACGTAGTGCTAATTGCTCAGGATGTCTGAAAATCAGATTACCTAGTTTAACATACAAACTGGATTTAGGACCTGTTTTATAATCTGTTTTGGAAAAAAATCTTTGTTTGAATACAATTTTTTCCCAAAATTATGAAAGGGCAGAATGGGTTTAAGTTACAATGCCTAATTGTACACTAAGATTTAATCATAACCATTACATTATAACCTATTACTGTGACCAAAAGAAAGAGAGAAAAATGAAGTTGTTTCTTTGACTGGATGGTAAGAATATGATGACATTTCTAATTTCAGAGGAGATGACAATCTTTCTAACTGATGAAAAAAGTGACTCAGTACTTCCAGAAACATCCTCTTACTATTTCTAACTACCTTACCTCATTTTCTTCTTCATGCTCCAATATAGCCTGGAGGAAGGCCCTCCTTTCGTGGCTTGAGGATTTCTGATCAAACATTCCAGCCTGAATAACTTTTTGATCTACATTCAGCTTATACTTTGCAGCAGCAAGTATCTTCTCTTCCACGCTGTTCACAGTGCACAGTCGCAGGACTCGAACTTCATTCTGCTGACCAATTCGGTGAGCTCTATCTTGGGCCTGCAAGTCCTATTAGGCAAAGAACACAGAGAGTGATTTGTATTATAAGTGTGCTAAAGAAATCATTCTGTGCCAAAGGACATAATAATGCTGAATTCTTTTTGGTATAAAAAGGAAGTACTCAAACAACAGTCCACCACAATTCATATCCTCATTGTGTTCTTTCCAAAAATTTCATCAGGCCCCGGCAGGGGGAGAAGTGAAAGGAAAACACATGGACATGCTCTGTACAGTGTAAAAGCAGTAAGCAAAAAACTTCTTGAAAGTATGTGCAGTGACTGAGAAGGGCTGATGCATTTATTTTTTCTCTCCTATTCAAGATTTATGGCCTTCCAAGCCAGAATGAACTCTAAAATAAAAGATCTCTTTACTGCAGGAAAAGAAAGCAACAAAATTACTAAGAAAAACGCCATACCTAAACTTATCTACTAAAGGCCATTGCTAATTCTTAAATATGTTAACTAAAAATTATTTGATCTGTTGAATCGGCTTTTAACTTGGAATATTTGTGTTAAAACAGCTTAAGTATGATCCTCCTGATTGAAATTTCATATATACAAGACCATAAATCAATATAACTATTTTTTCATCAGGTGATTGCACTTAGAAATGGCGGAAGTAAAAAGTACACTGCAGGGCGCAGGTAAAGAATTTCTTTTATTAATTCAAAATCTTACCTATTTTCTTTTGGGAAAAGACAAATCCATTAACTCCTATAAATGGTGTGTTTCTACTTCAGCATAGTCAGATAACAAAGGGTACCTAACATCAAAATGCTATCACAGTTTTGTGCTACCTCACAACATGGAGATTTCTTAATACAGATAAAAACAGAAAACAGGCAATGATTTTGCCTATTTCAGCCCAGCACCTTGCTTTTGCTACCATTGTTAGCTCTTCCCTCCCACAATTCCCTTCCCAAGCACTACATACAATGCAGCTACTGCAATCTAAAGATGTATTTGAAGTTTGCGTTAACAGTGAAGATAAAGCTACAATATGAATTTGTTTATATAATCATTCTCAGAAGCACAGGAAAATGGTAAAGTGAGAAAACACAAGTTTTTATTTCTGGAAGTATGCCATTTAAGTGCTACCCATCCCATCCGTCTGTGTGTGTGTGTCCCCCACCCCCTTTTAGCATACTGCTCATTAACATGAACAAATCACTCCCATCTACAGAAGAGAAACTGTATGCACTGGAAAGGAGGCTGAGGGGAGACCTTATCGCTCTCTACAAATGCCTGAAAGGAGGTTGTAGTGAGGTGGGCGTCGGTCTCTTCTCCCAGGTAACAAGCGATAGGACAAGAGGAAATGGCCTCCAGTTGTGCCACAGGAGGTTTAGATTGGATATTAGGAAAAATTTCTTCACTGAAAAGATTGTTAAGCACTGGAACAGGCTGCCCAGGGAAGTGGTTGAGTGACCATCCCTGGAGGCATTTAAAAGACATGTAGGTGTGGTGCTTAGGGACATGGTTTAGTGGTGGGCTTGGCAGAGTTAGGTTTACAGTTAGACTCGATGATCTTAAGGATCTTTTCCAACCTAAACGATTCTATGATTTTGTAATTTAGCAGTTTTACTATTGAATACTCCAGAAAATCTTCTATATTTCTTTCTATACTGCAAGGATTTATTGCTATCCAACTGTTGAAATATACAGTACTCTGCATTAAACTTGTCTGTGAAAGTGACCTAAAGACAACCAAAAATACAAAGAATGAAGTGCTTTCTGAGCTGCTTTTAAACCCTCTAAATATAATTACTCCGAATTTCTTAAGCCTTGCTTTAAATTGGTCACCGTGGCATCTATGGAAGTGCTGTCCTGAAAGTTCTATATAAAACTCTTTTTCAGTCTCACTTGCCTTACTTTTACATGTGGCCATTGACTATGATGTGATTTGCATATATTTGCACAATATCTGAAAATACACACATAGTTTCGTACTTCCAGAGATATCCAACATATGTTCTTAAAAAAAAAAAAGGCACTAAGTGACAAAGATAAACTTCAGTTACCTGTTCTGTCCTTTTTAAATAAGATAAAGTGGTTTGATACCCTCTTTTCCTGGTGATCTGTACTCACTGCTACTCACCCACACCAACAGTGTAAGTTCAGTGTCTCAGGCCAAGACTGCTGCACTCATATGGCTACTAATTTCCTGGGACAGGCACTCTGCACAGCCTTTACTAAAATATTGCAACCTACCTACTGAAGACTCAAAATGGGAAGTTACTTATTAATGTCCTAAGGGTTAAAGAATGAGTACAGTTATACAAATGAAGGCCCCTAGCTCTGAGGATTCCCTGAGGTTCAGATAAAATATATACATAGACACAGAATTACTCCACTGATTCAAACCAAAACATCTCCTGATTGTAGCAGTTTGCCTCACTATTTCCTCTCAAAGCAGCATTTTATGACTTACCTGGATCTATTCCTTTCACCCCGGGCTACAGCCCCAGTTTAAAGAAGCAACCAAAAAAAGCATCACGAATTCTTTGCACATTTCATGAATATAAGTAAATAAAAATAACCTGGTGAGGATTCCAGTCACTATCAAAGATTATAACAGTGTCAGCAGCCTGGAGATTTAAGCCTAGCCCTCCAGCCCTTGTACTCAGCAAGAAGATAAAGTATTGTGACCCAGGTTCATTGAACTTCTTCAACAGAGCAGCTCGATCCTCTGATTTTGTTGTGCCTGAAAAGAAATTAAAAAAATATACCTTATAATAAAGATGTGAACTGAAATAATATAAATGCAATGTCAGTTGCTAAAGGGAAATTTTAGCTCACTTGCTCTTTGCCATCTCTGCCACATCTTCCATAACACAGAATAAACACTGGCCACGAATGTTTTGATCAACTGCCTACAACATCTAAGAGATGGACTTCTAAATACCTCTTTGAAGTATTTGACATTTCAAAAGTGGACTTCAAAATGTTGGCTAACATTGTTATACCTTTCTATGACTCACGCAAATTTCATTTGAAGCTACTATACACGAACAGCAATGAGCTCCAGTTTTGAGTAATGCCTTCTGGCCACAACAGCATGTAAATATTTTTAAGTTACTTATATAGAGATTTATCAAAATGTCAGTGTTGGCTGTCAGAGTCATAATTAATACGACAAGATTGAAAATTCTTAAAACGTCCTATCTTGAGGGTGATGGTGTACAACGGCTGAGGGAGAGCAGGCAAGGAATTCAATCATGGTGAAAACTTAGACAAAGTTCTACGTAAAAACCAAGCCCTGTGCATTATGGCAACTGGATGAATTTAATGTACTTCAGCAACAGTCTATATGGATCACCTTAGCCTGGTCCACTGTTTGCCTCATCTTTTTTACATTTCTGGCTATAACTGAAAGCCAAAGAAAGTCTGCTATTTTTATGCAGGTATCAATATACGTATAGAAGATGAAGTTTTTCTACTAATGTGGTGGGTTGACCCCAGTTGGCTGCAAGATACCCATCCCCTCTCCCCCCCACCTCTCTCACTCCCCCTCCTCAACAGTACAAGGGGAGAAAATAAGATGGAAAAGCTCCTGGGCTGATATAAAGGCAATTTAATGAAAGCAAAAGCTGTGCATGCAAGCAAAGCAAAAAGAGGAATCTATTTACTACTTCCCACTAGCAGGCAGAAGTCCAGCCACTTCCTGGAAAGCAGGGCCTCAGCACGCATAATGATTGCTTTGGAAGACAAATGCTGTAATGAGGAATGTCCCTGCATCCTCTTCCTCTCCCTCAGCTTTTATTGCTGAGCATGTCCCTTCAGTCAGTTTGGGTCAGCTGTCACAGCTGGGTCCTGGCTCACCCTCAGCCTACTGGCCTTGGTGGTGGAGAGGTGGTTGGGAGAGAAAGTCTTGACACTGTGCAAGCACTGCTCAGCAATAGCCAAAACACTGCAGTGTTATCACTGGTGTGTTACTAACCCTACCTAGCCACAAATGCAAAGCACAGCACTATATGTGCTGCTAGGAGAAAAGTTAACTTCATCCAAGCCAGATCAGTACAATCATGCAGCCACCCTGCCGGCCTACAGAAACCCATTCCCTTAAGACGCACATGACTTGGGTAGAAAACACTCTGTGAGAAGACAGCTGGATAGAATCTATACACCTAGAAACTAGAATATATATGTATTACATTCCAGCATGGAAGGTATCTGTCATCACAAAACTGGAAAACGAGAAGAAAGGGTTTGTCTCACTATTTCAGTAAATTACCTGCAAAAAATCTTAAGAGAAAAGAAGGAGCTGTATTCACCATACTGCATACTGCCACAGACATTCTAGCGTGAAAAAGAACTAATTTTAAAATACATAGTATAAGGTAATTTAAAACTTTTCAAATGCAATATAATTCATCTTTCTTGAATTAGAAACATTATAAACATTGCATTAGAACACCTGCAGGCCAGAGGTGCAAGGAGGGTTTTGTTTGCATGGTACTATGTTCTTCAGCCAGTTTTGACAAAGACATCCTGCGGCACAGTGAGATAGCTCATTTGTGTCTCAGTTTCATTACCCCATTTTACATCTGATGATAACAGCATTTCAAGTTTATGTTCATTAATATTTGTAAAGGACAAGAATACTTCTCAGCATTACTTTTTCTTCCAAATAAAGTATGAAGTGAAGAGTCGACTTAAAATGCTGTAAAATGAATACTCAAAAGGACCTTAAACTCTCACTTTATTCATGCTGTTCTTTGTGCTTTTCTTAGATCATTGCTTTTCTATTGAAAAGGTACTCTGATAAATGTTGCTGGCCCTATGTAGTACTATAATGTGTGAGATAAATACATTAAATAAAAATAATCAATATTTAGGAAGGTCAGTATGAGGCAGACATCAACATGGAGGAAGGCCAAAATGGAAACTTCTTTCAAACAGTTTTAAGTCTCAGATGGGATATGCTATTTTTAGTTATTTTCCTTTCAATACCACCTCCCTCTGTTTCTAAACCATCTTTTCATTCAAAGGTAATAAAACATATATACACACATAAGGTAACTGAGGCTACTGACCTTCCTGTGAAATTCAGAAAGAAAACTACAGGTACTATCTTATCTGTCACTGAAATTCAGCTATCCTGTGGAAAACAGCAGTCGAACTTTAAACAGGTACAGATTAATTAATTCCACTGGAATCTAGGCAAAACACTGGCATTATCATCTCTCACCACGAGAATACTTTCAGGCAACTTAGATAGTGACAACTGACTGGGACCTTGAATTTTAAACCTTGTTTGAAAAAGACATCAGCCCCTAAACATAAAATCTCTACACAATCTGCATTCCAGGAACAGACCTGTGTGTCCATCAAAACAATCCCTCAACCAAATGGTTTGCAGGTTAAGAAGATGAAAGAACTCAGTCAAAGAGCCAGGGAAATAGAGAATTACTTAAGATCAACTCTACCAAAAGAGGCAAATTATATCCTGCTCAGTATCTTGTCTGTAAGAACAGGAAAATTATAGCAAGCTGCAGCTTAAAGGTCTACTGTCATAACTTCATGAAGAATATCCTTGCAGACTCTTCCTTCATGGATCTGTCAAATCATTTGTTGAACCTGTTTATGCTTTTGTACTGTCGCATCACAGCACTGGTGTGCTAGGAAGGCACTAGGAAGAGAACCCAGGTCTCCCATGCCCAAACTAATGAAGCATAATTCCTCCTAACTTACTGTTTATCCTTTTTACTCATTTAGCTTACCATCAAGACGCAGGTAAAGGAAATTTCGAAAGGCAAAGTAGTCTTCCATAATGGTCATGAGTGATGTCATTTGACAGAAAAGAAGCACACGATGGTTAGTAGCTCTTAACTTTGGCAGAATACGATCGAGTAGCTCAAACTTCCCTGAGGCCCGATAAAGTTCAGCTCTGTTGAAGAGAAAAAGCACAGTAAATGCCAGAATGAGCCTGCATTTAGAAGAGTTTTTAGTCATTATTATGTCAGAGTGTACCAGAGAGATTAATTTACCTAAGATAAACAAGACTAATAGCACTTCTCTCTCTTTAAAATTGTTTATGTTGATTGAAATAAAAAAAGAAACACCCATGTGAATTCCTGTTTGGAAAGGATTTTTCTTCCATTTCAAAAACTGTGCAGACTTTCAACCACACAGAATACCTTCTTTTATGAAACTCAATTTTGTTTCATTAGTTAACAAAACAAACATTACTTCTCAGCTAGATAAGCAGTTTATCAGTTAAGACATTCACCTGCTAGCTTTGCTTTCAACTGGCATTTACTGCAGCTGTAAGTTGTATTCACCAGACACATGTCAGAAACAATTCCCTTTCCACTCAACTGCTATGCACATGAAAGTGAAATATTCCAAACTGAACTAAGATACAGAGATAATGGGAGGAGTTTGACAGAGGATATACTCTTTAGCCATATAACCTTAGTAGTCCTGAACAATGTTTAGTTGCTTTGATTAGCTCTTCTGTGTTCTGTGCTATGAATTGCAAAACAGACTCTTAGCACTGAAATTCAAGTCGTAACTGAGAAAATGAATAAAAGTCAACAGGTTTCTAAATCAGCATCACAATCATATGCTTTACAAAAACAAATTTCCCATAACTCT
Organism: Morus bassanus; assembly: GCA_031468815.1. Classification (NCBI taxonomy): domain Eukaryota; kingdom Metazoa; phylum Chordata; class Aves; order Suliformes; family Sulidae; genus Morus; species Morus bassanus. Next base: position 57,322,223 of record CM062600.1, read on the forward strand.
TTTCTAACCTTGAGTCTGTACTCTCAAAATAAGATTTATCATTAGCAACGGTATACTTAAGTCCACAAGACACATGGCCTTCTGATATGCAAAATTAGCAAAAGACTAAACTGTTTAGGAGACAAGTAGTCTGGTATACTAGTTAAGGAGACAAACAGTCTAGTATACTAGTTAAGGGAAAAAAAAAGAAATGTCATTACCACGTGAACAGGAAGGGGGGCAGGTGGAAGATATACAGCCTTCCTTTAGAAAGCATCCATTTCTACAAAGTTGCACAAAGAAGTGCCAAGAACAAAATTTAAATCTATTTCATTTCAAATAATGGAAGAAATGCTACTTTAATTTGGAATAAAGATGCTTAAGAGGGAAAAGCAGAAGGCAAAAGTAACAGGAAAGAGAAAAAAATCCCAACTGATATCTCTGAAGAGTCATTCCAATGAATTTCAGATGGTATCTAAGATATGTCAAAATAAGGGGAAAGAAAGACATCAGTTTACAATCTTCTCTGCCTGTCCTCCTGAAAGAGATAGAGGGTCATAAAAAGCTCATATAACACTTCTAGTACTGTTATCTTTTGCATTAGATATGTGCCCTGTGCCTCCTCTGCCTTTCTACAAACTGCTCCAGTTCGTTAGTATATACCTTCTAGGAAAAGAATGTCATACATTAGTTCCAATACAACATTACGAACAGGAGGAAAAATTGAAAGAGTTACCCGTTGATGACACCATTTGAGTAGCCTAAATGTTCAGCAAAGGACTCCTGCAGATTTATAAGAAATAAACAGATTATTACAAACTACATGGTAACCCAAAATTATGCATTCTTATATCAATTAAATTAAATATATGAGCATTGGGGTTTGAGTTCCTTTATGTTCATACTCTTGGAATCCACCTCATAGCAACAGTGCTCTACTTAATGTTTTCCTGTACTTCTATTATTTGAAATTCATGGTTTGCAGAAGTAACTTCTGTCAGCATACTTTTTACCAGATTACAAATACAGTAGAACCTAATTAATTTATACTAATTACTAGAAGATCAATTTGCAAATTCCTCAATTTAATTAATTAGCATACAAGAGAACAAAGAGGGAAAACTACAATGATAATACATCACAGTAGGTACTTAACTACTCATTCATAAATGTAACTACATTCGAGATATCATGACACTTTCTGTCTCTCCAGATATACTGTTATATTTATGTACTTTGAGTCCTAAGGAGAGATGCTATGTAGACAGTACATTTTTGCTGAAAAAACAAGATGGATGAAATAGAACAATTTTGGTTGATATTGTATTAGATTAGCAGCCTGCTACTAATAAAGATCCTACACCATTTTGAACTAGTGTTTGTACATCATAAATCAGGTCTAAGTAGAGATTAAGTTGCTCTGGAACGTCTTAAAGTAAAAAAAAAACCTTCATTTTTTGAAGACAGTGTCTCCACAAGATTAAATGCTTTAAAACTAGACTTCAGATTACCAGTAAAAGGTTGGTGGTTGGTCCCTTTGTTTCTAAAAATAAGGGACCATAATGATTGTGTTTTCCAAATGTGTCCTTTTCAGCACAAATGATGTGGACACACATCTCCCACACACATAAGCTTCAACAGCAGTTTTCTATTATGCTAGCCATCCAAACAAAAACAACTCTCAAAATCAAACCTGTCAGTCTTACCTCAATGTGTTGAAACATGTATGGGTGATTGCATATCTTTCTCAACTGCATGATAGTGTTCATAAGAGTTTTTGCCCCGCCTTTTCCCTATGGGTACAAACAATGCAAATCAAATTATTTATCTAATTTCTTAGCTTTTTAATGAAGCTTTTGAAAGATATTTTTAAATGCAAGCGTAAAAATACTTCTACCCCAAACCTGAACATTCCATCACTAATAAAAAAAACAACCCCCAAAAAAAAACCAAACAAACAACCAAAACAAAAACACACACACACACACAAAAAAAAAAAAAAAACCAAAAAAAAACCAAAAACACAAAAAAACCCAACAAAACGAAAACCCAGCACAAAGCCAGAAGCTATTGTGCAGTTGTCTTGTATAAATTCATCTATTACAAGAATGCTCTATAATAAAAAAGGAAGACCTGGAATTAATCCACAAAGTGCATTATGTGTCTAACTGCAGTATTCACAGTGGGAAGCAGAGCATCTACTGCCCTGCATACTGCTTATTTATACTGTTTATTATGAAACTATACAAATTCCATCTGGTCTGAACCTTCTAAGAGAAAATTACTCTAGCTGTATGCTTTTGAATTCTACAGTATCTCCTCCTGTCTGCTGACTGGATATATGGGTTTATCTTTCCAGGCCAAGTAGAACACAGGGCCACAGGCAGCTAAGAAGCTAGAGATAACCATACCTCATGAGTCATCTTAATATTTAACAAAGTATCTTCTCAAAACCTACCCTACAGTGCGCATCTTTTTTAGAGCAAGAACAGACTTCAGACAATAGACAGTTGTGCTAGACTAAACAGTATGGTTAAAAACTAATTGTAACTGGTGGATACAACTTTGAGAACATCATTATCATATCAACATTGCCAAACACTTGTCGCTTTCAGATGCCACTTTGCTTTGTTGCAATTTTATGAAAATGTAGTCAGTATTGGCCACAATATTCCGAGCTTACTGCATGACTAATTCAGATTTATTTTAAAAATCTCAGCCAAAACAATTTAGCAATTTCCAACAGTAAAACTACGGAAAAGTATACCATTCGATCATATTATGTACTAGTAATATCCTAGTCTTTCCTGGAAAGTACAGTGAAATCATAACTTCAACCCAGAGCAGAGATTTTACGTTTGAAGAGGGTACTCCACACTCCAAACCAAAACTTGGTTTTGTTCTTTTCAAAATCCTCTCAAATCTACTCCAAAGTGCAGTGCATTTTTGTTTTAAGAGTCATTTCCTAGGGCTTTCCAGCTTAATGAATTCTCTCTAGTATGAGCTGGTTCCAGGCCAGAGCTGCAGAAAGACACGATTTTTTCCTAACAGAGTAGTTGTTTGATCACTGAATCCAAGCATTCTCAAGAACCACCTCCCTCTGCTGGCAACAGGTAGCATGGATAAAAGAGCCTGATGAAGCAGTTAAAGAAAAAAATAATCAAGAGAGGGTGGCAAGAAAGAAAAAATTTTAGACCCTTGGGGACAGGGGAAGGAGAGGAAGGTGTTCAGAAGACAGCAAAGGTAATTTGAACTGGTTAAGCAAAAAGCTGGGTGGAGAAGCAAGTAGGGGAAAATCAACAGAAGATTCTGAGCTGGTGAAAGAGAGGAAGGAGACCAGAAAGGGAAGGAAGTAGAAGACTGTGATACAAAATGAAATTTGTAGGACGAAAGTAAAGACATCAAACTACAAAATTACATTAAAAATACAACAGAGGAACATAAATTAATGTTTAAAATGTGCTCAAACTACAAACATGAGTATCAATATCCAACGATAAGAACCAGCTTTGACTGGAGTTTGAATAAGCACCAACAAAGAAAACAATTTGACTGCACAAAACAAGGGGGGTAAAATAAAATACCAAACAAAAAGAGTCACCTATTGTACCAATGCAACCTGCAAAAGGATGGTGGAAAGACAGTATGTGATTGCACTGCATCAGTAATATACACATTACGGCGTGCAAACACAAACTGTTACACACCAGCTGTTCTGCAGTGCCTATTCAAGGTATTTCACATTTATTATAATGTGAATAGTGTATACACAAGCTGATGAACGGCAACTTCTTTACTCTATATTAACTGGATCAAGTCCCATGATGGCATAATCAACATTTACTAACATGTAGTGTGAATCTTCCTACATGACTTTGAATCCTACTGTTCTCCTAAAGAAGTTTGTGGTTAATAGATCTTACAAGTATGCATGCAAGCATACAGCCCTAGCTGGCCAAAACAAGACTTAACTAATAGCTCTGAAAGACAAGATGAATAAGCTTCTGTAGCCAGGGCTGCCACAATCACAATTATTCAGGTACATTACTGGATTAAACTCGGCCAAGGGAAATGCTGATTTTTTCAAACATTGCCTGTTTGCAGAAAGGCATTGTTAACTAGAGTGAATACAAGTAGTATCTTTTCCTTGTGAATAGAGAGCATGACCTGCAAGTCTTGTAAAACAAAAGCATGGCTGATAGAGATTTCTTTTCCCTTGACAGATACTTGCAGTAAGAGCCTACATACTATTTTATAAAACAGATATCATATTGTTAACATGTTTAATCATAATACATTGTTTCCTACATGTTTTAGTCTCTCTTTTGTACCTTCTTGTCTTTTTCAGAACCATCTGTGAGAAGGATTCCCTTGGCTTGCATGTGACGGTACAGGATCTTCTGAAGAGCTGACATATCACATTTGATCACATATTCCACCTAGTATTAAAAACCAACCAACCAAACAAACAAACAAAAAAACAACGATAAACATGCTGACGTAATAATGTTAGTAGGATCTAACTGCAGGTTCTTGTCATCCTAAAACACAAAGCAAAAAACTACTAATCTTTTATCCATACCCTAACACCACACATGATTTCAGTAAGCAGCAATCCAACTGCAAGCACAGCAATGAGTATCTCAAAAGATTATCTGTGAGATTCACAACTACTGTCAGACAGTTGGATCCTAAGAATATAACTGCAGAATTGCCAACCATATTTTTTTCTCATTCTGTAATTTTAACAAGTTTAAAAAATAATTTAAAATTCACTGTTTTATTTTGTTTCACATGTAATTTTAAAAAAAATTGTATTTAATAACCTGTGAACTTTATTATGTTTGTAAAGCATTATAAAAATATCAAGCAAAGCATTATAAAAGTATCATCATTGTATACCTAGCAAATAAGCATCCCTCATAGTGTCTAATTTCCATTATGCTTACCTAAGTTGGCATAGAAATATGCCATTTTCTCAACTTCAGCTGAAAACACAGGGAATTAATCAAGCACTGTATGATCCCCACATTCAGTTTGACCTCTTGTTCAGCTTTGTAAAACTGTATTTATTAAAGCAGTTTTTGACTGCACATTATCTTTAATTCCAGTAATACAAAGACTTCATACCCCAATTTAACCCATTTTTTTCTATTACCCAATTTCCAGATTACAGTCACTGTTTTTAGTAAGTTATGTAAAATAAAAACAGTCACATAATAAAGCCACACTAGTGGCTAAAAATCTTTCAAGTGGTGACTGACAGAAAAAGCATAAGCTTCCTAGTGTTTAATAAATAAATGGAATAAAAATTATCAGGTTGTTTTCTTCTCAGGAAGACAGGAGGATGAACTCATTAAAGAGAAGTGATTTCTTCAGCAGCTTCTTTTACCAAGATTTATAAGATCAAATGAAACTGATTAACAGGCTTTGGTCAACAAGTTCAGTCTTGACGGCTGGACTAATTGCTTTTTTCGTAAACAAGATACTGGAAACAAAAAGAAACATGGTCCTTTGAGTACCAGCGTGTATGCAACTTCTAAATCCTCCTCCTCCAATGCCTATTAATGGATTTATCAAATACAGGGGCTCTAACCGGCAGAAATTTGAACTGAAATAAAGATTTCAGTAATATTTTTAAATATATGTTTCATTCTCAAATAAAATGCTACTGACGATACTGAGAAGCTGACATTTGAAGGAACAGAAGTCACAACACTAACAGTGTTCACAACATTATAAAGATGATAAAGATATTTTAAAGAAGCCTTTCCTTTGAGTACTGTCACTAAGCATCTCTACAGGGCTCTTCGTTCATTCAGCCAGTGTTAGTCAGCTCATAACACAACTCACAAAAATTTCATTTTGGTGTGGGTTTAACCCAGTTGACCTTAGCACCAAATTTTCCCTAGCACACCTTCAGATTTACTTTTTTATTTAGTTGCTGTTGTTATTCTGTGAAGGGTGAATGGGAAAAGTGATGCAGGACTGCAGAGGAGGACAGGGTAGGCAAGATGAGTTGCCCAGAGATAAAAACAATGATCTTTCAAATCAGAAGAGAATTTTACATTTTGAATTAAAAAGCCACTAAAAAAAAAACTTGTGCAATTTCAACAAGACACTTCACACAACTCCTGGAATATTAACGCAGGACCAAATTCTGCCTGCTCTATAAATTCCAGTAGTCCTTTAGGAATGTCAGTGAACTAGCTAAGGGAGCAAAGGTTCTACCTGGTGCAGGAAGGATGGGACACGACAGGATCTAATCCTCAGTGTATGGTTGACTCACTTACAACTTGAAATGAGATATTATGGAAAGAAGTTGCATGTCTTATATGGATGACTACAAACAGAATTAAAGCTGTAAGACTGGTGAGGAATCCTGAGAATGCAGAAACTTCAGGTATTCAAGCTTCCTATGTGGCTGACTTTCTTTGCAGAGTTATAAACAAACAAACCACAGCAGTAACAGATGCTAAAGAAGTCCTCTTCTGTAAAATAAATCTGAAAAAGGAACTTTACATAATGCTTAAAAAAAGTATTAAATCCCTTCCACAACTCCTCTCATTGCAAACCTTTTCTGGCAGTTGAGACTCAACCTCTTTCTTCAATCTTCTCAGCAAGAAGGGTCGGAGCACTTTATGGAGACGACGGATGATCAGAATAGTTTCCTCCTCATTTAAGTCCACCTACAGAAGTTTATAAAAGTCACTACAAGGCAACTCAGTATATTAGGTAGTCTTCTCTGACATGAAAGGTTAAGTACATGCAATAATTACTTGTATGTTACAACAAAACTGACTCTGAGTCAAAAAAAATACTGATATTAAAATTTTCTGGCATTATAAAAAAGGTGGCTTTCAGTTACGTTAATTCCCTAAGTACCAGTGAAAGTTCAAACACTAATCTTTCTGTATAAGCTCCTTTCTGTTTTCATCAAACTGGTTTCTTTGTGATGTTTTAAAAAAAAATGCCACAGTACCCTTTCTCCAGTCATGGCAAATGGAGCATTGAACCACTGTTCAAAGGTGCTACAGCTCTTGAAAATGGTTGGGAGGAGGAAATTGAGAAGAGCCCAAAGTTCAGGCAGTTTGTTCTGCAATGGAGTCCCAGTCAGCAGTATTCGCCTAGGGGCCACATAGTGGGTGTTCAAGACCTGAGTCAGCTTGCAGTGATGGTTCTTCATTCGATGACCTTCATCTACTATCATGTACTTCCATCGAATCTGTAAGAAAAAGAAGAAACGCTGGCAAAGTTAAAGCAGGTCAGACTTAGTCAAATTCCTCCCAACAGGTACAGAACAAAAATAGTTCAAGCCTGAGACACCAGTCATTCTCATTTGTGAGAAAAGCCAAATCAAGCATTACCTGAGTACCAGTGCCCTTGCAAGCAGCAAAAATAGCAACAAACACTAGATATGCTGAATGTGATACTGAATTCTGATGTGAATTGCAACAGCAAACAGCGTATTCCTCCCATTTCTGGGAAAGAGGAATGGCTCTTCAAGGTCAGAGAATATGATTCACAGGGGTGAAAACAAGACCACATAAACTCCAGATAACCTGCCTGCAACAAGAATCCTGGCAAGAGACAAAAGCATTTTCAGACAAAAGAACTATGCTCACAAACAATAGCAACCCTGAACTTCGTTTTGTTTCAGCTAATCCTACATTTTTACTCAAGAATAAAGCAGCATAATTACGATCATCTCATCCCAGTTACTGCAGCTTCAAATAAAGTTTCTTTTCTTAATGAGAAAGCTTAACTGCAGTCACAGCAGATGTTGAAAGAAAGTTGCTCAAGCTTTCTGTTACCACCTGTACTACAACATGAGCAGTCAACACATGTGCCACAGTGACCATATGATGAGGTTTGTACTTTCATAGGTGCTAATTAGTTCCATTTCCCAGGACAGGTTGAATGGCATAGTGCTGTCCTTCCTATCTTTTAGCAAGGGCAGGCGAAAACTAGAGGGCAAGAAAAATTCTGCATTCTCAAACTGTTGTCAAGTGTTCAGAATTATGCTAAGAAAATGCACTGCCTTTGCATCAGAGAGGAAAAATGAATAATCTGAAAATGCAGTACATAATAGAATGAAATAAAGTGAAAATGAACAAGGGGACAGTAGAACCATATGGGTTCTCCATATGGCAAAATACCTCCTTAGTCTACTCTGTGTGTACATGAAATAGTCTTACAGTACTGAAGCTTTCAAATTAATTCATTATATTTGAGGCACACCTGTTGACAGTTTAGTAAGCTGTTCAGAACTAGGCCATCTGTAGTAAAGATTCTGGATACCAAATTCATGATACAGGTAACTATTTAATCATTTGGGGAAAAGTGATCACATAGCTGGAAAGGCTCTTATTAGAGTGAGTTCAGGTCAGAAACAGTGGAAAAAATTGAAGTCAGGACTGCAGCTTAGGTTAAATGCCATTAAACAGAGGGGAGAAAAGTCATGTTTTTCCAAGGACTGGCAGGTATACAGTACTGACAGAATTGCACAAAGGAATTAGTCTCCTGGCCATATTCAGGAAAATCCTGGTGTTTACAGGGAGAAGAGCTGTGACTGAGAAGTTCAATCATAAACAGAGGAATAGAAAAGTAAATGAAAGGTTTAACTTTTACTGAAGATCAAAACAACAACTCAGGACTTCCCTATAAAACAAAAATGTTTTGTGCTATGCACCACTTGAAGGTGTCTTGAAGGTCTTGCTGTTAAGAAATGAAAGTCATTATTACCTTAGCAAGGATATGTTTGTCCTTTATTATGTACTCGTAAGTAGTTAAAAGAACATTGAATTTTCCACTTCGAAGCTGAGGAACGAGTGAGCGGCGCATTGCAGGTGTACCCTAAAAGAGAGAGAGAAGTGAGTAGTTACTCTTTCTCCTGATGAAGAAAATATAACTTTTTATGAGTTAGCAGACACAGGGCAACCACATAAACTTGTAATACTACAGTACTGCAAACAATGTACAGATGCATTCCAGACTTCTTCACAGTGCCTTCCCTAAAAGGCTGCTAGACTGTAAAGGTCTGTTAAAGGGTCCTTGGACACATGTAGCTAGTGGTCTAGTCTCCCTACAAATTGCTTGGCCGTACCACCACTACAGTAGCCAAACAGCTTGGTGTTCAGATATGTATAAAATGTGAAGTAGTTCATTTGTATTACTCTCATCAGAAGCCTTGCAATGTGATAATTAACAATTTTATTTTGCATTTCACTATGTGAAAGTAATTACAGTTTATTACAGTCTTCTTCATAAGCTTAACTCTCGCTGCTTAGTATCCAAAATATATGACAAAACTTCACGAGCAAACAGTTTAGAAATGCATGCAGAAGAGAGGAAAAACTGGCTCTATTCTCATTCCTTCAACTCTATAATCATATAAAAAGCAAATCAAACCTTGTAAGATATCTTCACCACAGAAGGAGCCCATTTGTCAAATTCATATGTCCAATTGGATAAAGTCCTATCATAGAGATTATAAAGAAAAAGTAACACATTTCATCATATGCAGGTCAAATTTATAAATGTTTCCAAGCAGTTGCCAACTTTTCAACACGTCATGTAATCAAGCCTCATAATTAACAGTATATTTTAAAAAATGCAATTTATATACTGTAATAAAATACCGCCATCTCTGAGAGGGGAGTAAAAAGAAAAAAGCATGAAACCTTCATTCAGCTCATATTCAGGGCCTCTTTGGAACCAATTCAGGGTAGTATTTTATGTGCATCTGTGGATTTCGGAGGATATTAAGGATAAGAAAGATAACCCTGAACAAAAAATTATTTGTAGGTTCTTTTATGCTACCTAGCATCCAAAAACTGATGTTACAACTTTTCAAATATAGCCTCATGAAGTTGATAATAGAATTCATCTGTGTTCTACTCGAGTAGAACTACTCATAGTGGCCACCCAGTGCCACTAATGCAGGTCTGTTTTTGCACTGTGTTTCTGGTGTTTGATCACAACAAATAGATTTTAATGGCTAAGCTAGTTGCTATCATGATATAGCAGCAAATAATAACCTTGAGGTTTTTTGTTTGCTTGGTTTTTTTTTTTTCTGCTGGACCTGTGATGGCAGCAGTACTAGCTATTAAGAAAAGGCAGGGAAAGGCAGCTTTTAAAATGTATACAAGAAAGACATTTCAGCTCCTCTCTTTCAGAAATGTAAGAAAAATCATTACAGAGTACTTAAATCTGATTTTTTTTTACTGTGACTCTGTGAAATCTGACATTAATAACACTCTCCCTTTATTTTTAACTTTGTTTTACTTTATAGGTCTTCTCCCAGCCATTTCTTTTCACACTAGAGCTCATCATTTGTATTCATACAATTAGGCACAGCTATGGTATTTATGTTAGTCTATCAGTTACTACTGCAGCATAGCCAAAAGACATGATACCTCAAAAGAAACCAAAAGAGATGGCCACAAACAAAATTTATCCCAATCCTACAATACATTTGCATGCTCAGCACAATCAGTGGACAAATTATCTGACTGAAGTGTGAATATTACTCATCAAGGCTACATCCAGGGCTAGTTCAGTACTTAAAACATCATCCAACCTCATTAAAGCATTACTACTTGATATCAGATGGGGTGCCAGTTGTTTAAAGAATTACGCAACAGATTTTTAATAACACAGTTAAAAGTTGAACGAGGAACTGCAGGCATGTAATATGGAAGAAAATACCATCCCCCTCTTGTGGCTTAAGAGTGAAATACAGTAAATTCACTCCTCAGTTTGCCAAAAGACTGGACCGTGAAACTAATGGAATCAAGTGCTTTATCAGCCTTCTGGTCACCCCTCCCATGCCAGACAATCACCTGGGAAGAAATGATTAACGAAAACACTGAATACACGCTCAGTGTAATCCCACTGTGCACCTCAGCTTGTCATTACATGAAAAACAATGTGTGTTCCAAATAAAGCAGTCTGCAATGCTTAGAATGATAATTGCAGAAAGAGATCCTTTACTTACGAAAGGGGAACAATGATGAGATAGGGGCCATTAAGTCTTTTGTGCTCCATCAGGTAAGTGATGAGTGCAATAGTCTGTATTGTCTTCCCTAGTCCCATTTCATCAGCTAAAATTCCATTCAGATTGTTATTATAGAGTGAAACCATCCATTCCAGTCCCTGGAGCTGAAATGAAGAATAATAGTTTCAGTTCTTTAAAACCCACATGAATAATTAACACCAGTCCTACAGAACCAAGGTTCTGATGTCCCTCCCTACTTAGACATTTGATCTCCTTTAATAACACTGTATGCATGGGGATCCCTGGCTATCTTAACACCTTCCCCCCACAAAAAAACCCCAAAACAATATAAATTTCAGGTAACAGCTACATAGAAATCATCACTCCTCTTTAGCAAAGCCCATAATATGAAGTCAGATTTCATACATGGGAGGTTTTTTTGTACTGCACACAAAGCAACACAGGCACTCATATGTGAGGTTGATAAATACTTAACATTACAAGAGTTTGTTCTTCAATTTCAACACTGTCAAGTGTTAAACTTCCTGTGTATATTTCATGCCAATTGACTGTGTCAATTAAAATCTTCCAAACCAAACCCATCAAGTCTGCACAAAACCTGTAAGCCTCACACTTGCCAACTGCATCACTGGTATGCTCAGGCTCTTGTCGTACATACTCATTTAGTGTCTGCTGTCCATACCTCCACATGTCAGAGTAGGACCCCTTTGTCCAATTATGCTTTGTGTATAAAATCCCAAAGCCGGAAGGAAGCCAAAGTACTGTAGCTAAGAAATGTATGCATAACAGAGTTTCACACTCCAAGGATTACTGCTAGAAAGCACCAACTCAGATTATTCCCTTGTCACACAGACTTCCACATATGTGTGTATCACATTACTCATGCAAGTGGAAAGTAAGTTTTTGCTTCTAAGATCCAGACTTTTGGTGTGTCTCATTCATGGAAAGAGCAGTAAATTAAGAGGACTGAGAAAATTCAGAGAGAAAACACTACATGCTTGAAGTAACCTTCTGTTGTCCCTGCGAAAGAGTAGCCAAAATAATGTTGCCAATTTATTGGCTTTATGTACATGCTGACTGATTTAATCTTAGGTAAATAACAGGTAAATAACAGGTAAATACTCAGGCCACCAAGAGTTGATCAAAATTTTGCAACCATATGTCCCACTTACAGAGTAGTTTCAGAATTTAGTATAGGAAAACTGTCTTTTTGATGTCATTGAACTTTCTCCACTGACATACACTAATATGAAGGAAGACCAAACTTGACAGTAAGAAACACGGAAAAGCAGAAAAAAAGTTAAGAAGAAAAGCATGTAAGATCTAGATGACCAGGAAATACAGGGAGCGAAGGTAAGAGTTGCAGAACAGTCTCTTTCAGAACATTCTTGCTAGAACCAAAGCCAAGCCTCAATGCTCCTGACATAAAGCTCCTTAGACATGTGTGCCTCTTACCTCTGGTGCAATTACTATACAGAACAGACACCATAAATATGGTTATTCAATTGCTAGATATCACATTGAGCAGCTAAAGGACCTGCTCTAATTGGTAATCCCTGTGAGTGTCTGTGTAACTCCACAGACTGAATTACTTTGCTTTGGGGCACACAGGGAAATTGCATTGCAAAACACAGATCTGCATAATTTAAGAATATTTCTGTCTTCCATAAGTAACTACAATTCAGGAAGTAAAGAAATTATCACAATCTTAATTTCCCATCCATGAGCACTTTAAGCCAATATGGCCACCAAATTTTTATTGTTGTAACTATTCAGTTAGTATATCAAGTAAACCTTCACAGACAATGAAACAGTCTTATGCAGTAAAGAAGGCTGCTGACTGCATCTGTTGGCTCCCTGCTTCACCGGGTGCACAAGCTGGACAACATATTGACAATAAGGCAGCAAAAATAAAGAGGGTGTCATAGCTGAGAAAGTGGCATATTTCTCTATATGGTTGGATTCTATCTTGTCTTAGTCACAGCATTCCTCAATGGTGCTAGAAAAGTTATTTAACCTATCATGTTTAAAATCAGTCCCTGAATGACACACTCCTCTTTTTTTTGAGAGCTCACAATGAGATACCTAGAAGTGCTAAGGATTCACAACAGAATTCAAATTCAGATGGAGTTTTGCTATGAACAAGTAGGACCATGGGATTATTCAGTTTGGAACAGACCTCAGGCAGTCTCTAGGCCAATCCCCTGCCCAAAGTAGGTCCAGCCTTGGGGCCAGGTTGCACAAGGCTTCATATGCTCAGCAACTGAAAACCTCCTAGCTAAAACCTCTCTGAGCCCCTGTTCGACAGCAGCACTGTCTTCTTCTGTACACCCAGTCTGAACCCTCCTGTTTCAGCTTTTGTTTTCACACTATGTCCCACAGTGAGGAGCCCAATATAAAAATACTAAAATGCTTTGAAAAGAGCAATCAGCTTAACTCTTGAATTTTAAATTATTTAAACGAGCTACTGTAATAGATGGCAGTGCTGAGGAGCATAGGAAACAGGGGCTGTAGTCATAATGTTTTGCACATTTATAAAAGTCTTGCTCCTAGCTCTCTGCAAGTAGAAACAGATAATACATCTCTATGACACCTTGGTGAGTAAGTATTATTCTTTATTTTATGTGGATGTAGGAATAATGTTCTGACTGCAGAGAAGATGCAGGTTCCTGGAGCTTCCTAGAAAGCTGTACAATAGCAGAAGTGTCGAAAACATGTACCAAAGACATTTTCAATCATACATGAATCTAGCTTATGTCAGAATACAAAAATTCCTAGTTACTAAAACCAGTGAATGTCTGTAAAGAATGAGACATCAATGTCCATAGTAAAATATTTTTCTTGTTTCCAAATTTTATCTATCATTGCACTGAAATATTAGTATCTTAATTAAAAAATAAAATCCTAAACTTTTAAATATTGGAAGAAGAAAAATATTTTTAACCCACCACAAATTAAAACAATAAGCAGAAATAAAATTCCAGGTCAGTAAGAAGGAGAGCAAAACAGAAATATTATTGGCCTGCAAGGAAAAAAGAAGTTACAAGTATACGCAGAAAGTTGGTATTATTCAAGCAGTATGTATGAAATGTTATCTGTGATAAGTGACTGTCATTGCTTTGAACATATAATTTTCAAATTGTAACCTACTAGAGATCTTGTATTTCTTAACAAATTTTCAGTTTGCCACTTGAAATACTCTATTGAAATGTTGAGTATAATTCCAAGTTTTAAATGTTAATGTTTTAATGATTTCTCACCTGATAGTGTTTTAGTGTGCCATTAATAAGAAGAGAAGATTGCTTTTCCACCCTTTCTGTGATTGCATGAGCAACAGTGTAGTAGGACTGAGACCCTCTAGCACTATATTGCATGCTATACTCATCATCCACATCTTGTTTGGCTGTCCTGGAAAGCAGAAAAAGAACTAAAGTGAATTCCCACAAACAAACAGGTTTTTTGGCCACAGATCACATATGTCTGTCTAAAGAAACAGTGCAAATCCCCAACTATGGCGAGTACACCAAAGGGTGCAAGCTACTTTATAAACAGTACACAATTAATAGCAAATGATCATGTTCCTTCTCCTGCAGATGGTCACGCCAGAGAAGCTACCACAACTCACTGTAATCTAGACCAAGATACTCTTGGGAAACACCACTGTAAGAAATCACAAATCGTAACAAAAAACAGCACTTAAAGAACACTCACTCAATGATTTGTTTTGCATCTTTCTCAGAAACCTCCTCACTGTTAGGATCCAGGAGTATCTTCTCATCTGCTTCTAACCTGCTTGATTCTTCTTCATCATCCTACAGAATACAGAAAAAGAACAGGGATGCTGGGAAGTGCAACATCTTCCTAAGTCATACTTTCAACTGGCATTCACATATTGGTAGCTTTCATTGGTCAATGCTTTACGACAGAAACCTGAATCACAAAGTTCAGCTTAGGTCTATTGTGCAACAGAATCGCACTGCAGCCTAACAAGAAGATAATTTTTGATATACATTAACAAACAGGAAGTCATGATACTTTGAAATAAAAAGTATTTTCCCCTTTAATATTCTTACTTTTAAAAGCCTTACTCTGTCTACCATGTTCATGGAGAGGATTCCAATACCATGTATAAGTTTATACCATATTCCAGATATATGATGATTTAATAAAGCTTGAAAAACTGCCAAGAACTGCTGTTTTAGGCTACTAGTTTCTTAACTTTTTAAAAACAGACAACATTTTTACTCATTTTAAAATAATTTAATTTGTCTTCTGGCTACAGTTGCAACAGATAACCAACAACTCAAAATCTCACTGATTAAGCTGAACTAAACACTGCTCTGAGTTTTGCAAGTGTATTCTCCTAAGAATGATTTCCCCAGCTCCAAAAACACTGCTGCTAAAGAGCCTGTGCTAAAAATGGGGGCACATCTCTTTTAATGTTCCTCCTAGAATCTGACAGGTATCAGGCCCTCCCCTCCTACTTAATACTGAGAGTGTTGTAGAATTACATTATCAGTAATTAGTCCTACAAAGGCATGTACATTAGCATCATACAGTCCAGGCAGTTTCAGTGGTCATTTGGTCTAGTATTGTAAAGACTGCTAGACTTAGGAGATCTGAATTCTATACCTAGCTCTGCTGCTAGCCTGTTGATTGAACGTGGTCCTTCCCTAATCCTGAGTTCTCCTCTCCTTTAGAAAGTATTTGTCTGAAAAACGCTATACAAGTATCAGTACTGATTATTCATAGTGTCTAATATTATGACCCTGCAGGGTTGGGATCTTTGTGTATGTTAATTTTAAGATTCTTTTCAGAGTTTTTGTAATAATAATATTTAAATCACCATTAAAGTACTGAATCAGATAAGCCTACCCTGAACAGTCTGAACCTAAGTCCCTGACATAATCCCTAACTTTTTAATAAACATAATATATAAACAATAACTGTGATCAGAATTGCCAATAAAACCTCCAGTGCATAAACATTAAAGATGTTAACTTCATTCAGCACAAAGCCAAAATACCACCTTTTGTGACATATATTTTAAAATAGGAACCTGCTAATACTCTCTGGTTCATGATTATTAATAGTCAGAGTAAAATATTTACTTTTCCTAACCCCGATTACCAGTCAGGCATTTACATCTATATAAAGGGCAACTGCTATGAACGGAAAAGAATTAGAAAACTAGTTACTTTTCCTGTTTGTATTTTATTTAAAACACCTACACACCTGCTATTGCTTTCCTTTTCTTCCTTATGAAAAAGAGGAAAATACCACATAGAGTAAGTTTTTTACTTGTTTTGTACTGTATTACTTGTCACAGTATTTTTTTTAAAGCACATACCTCCTCCTCATATTCAGAGCCACTTTCATCTTCACTGTCTGACCTGGGAGCAACTTCATAGCTGTACAAAGATGACAGAAAGATTATGAATTATGGATAATAATAGGAGGGACTAGGTTCAATACACCTCCTACTCAGCTTTCACATAAAAATTAAAATAATAGAATAGAATAGAATAGAATAGAATAGAATAGAATAGAATAGAATAGAATAGCATAAAGAATAACTAAGAGAAACCCATGGAAAACATCAATGCAAATAGAAAAAGCAGCCTACATATAGGCTAGCTACTTACCCAGGGTTCATTTCCAGCCAAGCATCCAGCTGACTTGCTTTTGGGGCTTCTGGTCCAAGAAGAACTTTGCCTGTTTCAGTGTGAGTCACTTTGACTGGAAGGTCACTCATCTGACTGCTCTCATCTATGGGCTAAAAATTCAAATGAAATTTTATACCATAACGCAACTGAATTGCATGCTTGTCATACATAATGATAAGAACTAACTGCATCTTTAGAATTCCAGATCTGAACAAGCAGTGAAGTTTTGTTATTAGAAACCATACCTACCCACATGGCTATCAAGCAAACACTGAGTCACAGTATTTCTGTGCTTAATATATTCTATGTGGCATCCACAAATATATCACAGTATTCCAAATAAATTAACAAGAGCAGCATGGAAAAGAATACACTGTTGCCTTCTGTGAAACAAGACACAAGGTATGTATGCTTATAGGCATTTAATCCTGTTGTTTATACCAATGGACATCTGTAACAAAAAAATATACATTGACCTTATGACCTTTTCTCTTATATGGAGAAACAAGCACATAACACTTTAGCTAACTTTTTAAGTCAAGAAGGCCTATTTTCAAGATTCACTGTCCTGACTTCTTCAATTAAGCTGATAAAGCACCTGCAATAACAAAACCTTTTACTTATTCTGGTGCCCTAACAAAACCAGAATAGCATAATTACTTTTTCTGTTATTTCTTTGCCCTGTTTAATCACAGTTTTTCTACTTTAAAAACTTTTCACCTTCTACTACTGCTTCTTCTGAAGAATCTTTTCCTATTATATATAAGAACAAGAAAAAATAATTCTGATCAGTTATAAATACAGCAACTGACATAGTGTAAAACTTACCCCATTTCCATAAAAACTGAAGTTACAGGAATGTTATGTGCATTTTTCTTGTGCAACCATAACTATATTAAAGGATTTTGCTACAATTCTTTAACTACATGAGCAAAAAATCACTTGCAAGTATAAAAAAAGATTAAAAGTAAAACAATAAATACAATTCTAAAGTGCTTACAATAAAAATAAAATGGAGCATAAAAATGGCATTAACAGAATAGATCTGAATGAGGCAGCATATGCTTTGCTACTGAATGAAAAATATTATTCAAAGAATGACACAGCAAAATTACTCATTGCCATTTGCTTCTAAGGAAGAAAGAACTTTCAGATGTCTTAAGCCATCATAATACTATAGTCTGTCCTGTGTCTGAAAGGTAATTACATGCAATGTCAACAATGTATTTTATAAAAATGAGAAGCTAGAATATATTGTGTTTACAACCTCATTTTAGAAAGTAAATTATGACTACACATGGACTGCAAGAAAACCATTTACTTTTAACCATATAACAAAGCTGAGAGGGATTCTACAGTATACTCGGTGATACATTCAATATATTTTTCTTTTAGTCTTTCTGAAGAGAAACAGGCTAGCATAAAAGTTAATCTAGATAATTTTTATTCCTGTTTATAAACAACTGCTCTTCTCAGAATATATGTGGTCATGATTTTTTTTTTAAGCTATAGCAATGGCACACAGAACAATCACTGGAAAGTTAAAAAAAAAAAAAATACCAACAACAACAAAAAAACACCTTGTAAAATTCATACCTCTCCATCAGGACCAAGACCAGATGCCATTCCTTCTGCATTTTCTTCAGCCTTCTACAACAAATGAAGAAATGAAAAATACCACAGTCAGATTACAAGTATAGAGAGACTACTTTATATGGTGTAAGCGCTTTGGACCATGAATACATTTCACTCTATTTCTGAATAGGATGCACACAATTTAAGGTGTGGGTGGATATAGGTAGAGGTAGGCACGGAGTTACTACCACACACAGAAACCATTTACTAGTATGAATAGGGTACCTACAGTACCTCTAGTCACTGTAATAAATCTCCACCTAAGAAGTGGCTGGCCTACTGCATTTCTGGTCCAGACCTAGAGCTCACTTTCTTACAGACTATGCTAATCCAAATAAAATAGTAATTAATTTTCATGTGATTTACTATTAATCTCCTCTAAAGTGCTTTAATCTCAGTTTTGGAGGTGTCACCAGGCATCACAGATCATATATTTATGCAGACACTTTTATTTTGGGTATGTACACCATTTTTTTTGGTCTGACAACTAACTAGAAGGGGTATTTTGGGAGTTCTTTGCACTACATCTCAATTAAGTCTAAACCACAATCACTCAAATTACAGACAAAAAGAACCCTGGAGGTCTTAGCTGGAGTAAGCTAGATGTTTCTTCTCCCCAGGCACCACTCCGAGGAATAAGCAGTATCTTCATCAAAGCCTGTCCTCATTTACTGTACTTAAAAATGTCAGGATAGTATGAGAAAATGGAAGACTTAGTGTGCTTCTGAATTGAAATTTTCCTAAACAATTCTGACAATGAGCAAGAAAGGATAGAATACAGCTTCTGCTCTTGTCACAGTGATGGGTTTGTAACACTACAGCACAGTTTTATTTTGGTTACCAATCTAAACAGATCAGACTAACAACAAGAACAGATCTCTTAAATTGTGTTTTATAGATAAACAACTTCCAGGTATTGTTAATGTGCGTGATAAACTTAAATAATCCAATTGTTTCTTTTTTTTAAGTATACTTAAGGAATAGCTGCACTTCCGAATATTCAGGTGATCCTCAATATCTGTTTCAGATCAAGCACTGAGCCTTCGTCTCTGCCATTAAAGTCAATTTTCCAAGGCATGAACTTCAAATGAACATGCAACAGCAGACTTGTGTCAATTCTACATTTATAAAAAGTTTATTCTTATTTCTTTTACATAGCCTTCATACTTCAGGACACATGCCTAATTATATTTGTTAACTACCCTTTCACTAGTATTACCAAAAAGAGAAATCTGACTAAGCTTAAGTCTAGTCTAAAACCTTTAAAATATTTATGAAGTATAATATTATTTAGTACACAAAAAACAACCTGAAGGAGAGGCTTATAAATACTTCACTGGGCTACACAAATGTCATTGGTCCTGCTCACTGCAACAATAGCTGATGCTCAGTAAGAACATCAATACGAGCTTGAAGGTTGCTTGCTTCAGCATTCCTGGGCAGCACGTATGTCGGCTCACAAAGAAAGGAACTGTACCAGAATTGAAGAGTTTAAACAAACAGAGGGGTAGGATAAGTTACGATAGCACTTATCTGGCCTCAGCTGAAGAAGTTACATGGACTGAGGATATTTTTTCCTTGGATGAACAACAAGGGGAGGGGACCATTCTTTGCACATGAGACTGCTCTCTAATATGTGAAGATTGTTAGAGCTTAGCTACAGTCAATGGAAAGAACCTTACAACTCAAACACACCACCACAAATAAGTAGTAAGCATCAGTGCTTCACTATGCAAAGATCAGATCCTGCTGTGAGAGCAGAAACATTTAAAACCTGCAGTTTAGAACAATTTTGGAAAGCAGAAACATACGTTACAAAGGAGATAAATGTAAACGACAGATATCTCACACTTGTATTTTGGGCTCTGCAGAGATGTCTTTAATCTTGACAATTTAATCCTTGGCGAGGAAATACCAGTTTTATAAAAGTAGGAAGCTACATTTTCTTCATTCTCTGTATTATGACAGGAAAAACTCCTACAGATACAGGTGAAAGGTTGCATCGCAAGTTAAACTGGCCTATCAGATGAAAACTTCTTTTGGAATATTTTTTTTTAATCCGTGACTGCAGCAAGGATGTGCGACACTAGCTAAACAGGAGACTGGAGACAGAAGACGCAAATACAGGAATGTGAAAAAGGCAAAGAGGGAATATCCACCATAAAGATTCCCCAAAGTGTATCCCAGAGAAAAAAAGGATTAATCTGAACTACTTCCTCATTGCCATTGCTAGGAGAAAATCCTAAGAACTCTCTTCTCTCATTCCTCTGTAAGTACAAAACATTTAACTACATGTGTTAGTAGATTAAACTGTGTTTTACATGGATTATAAAACATTAAAGGGTAAGTATTAAAAGTGTATGACTCAGAAAAAGACACAGTGCCCACTAACTTCAGTGAGTGCTGCAATACTCTACACAGTGTAGTAGTACAACACTACAGAGTCATGCAACAATGAATTCAGAGAATTATAAATTAAAACAAAGGGTAATATTTGTGTGCACCCCTATATACTTGACAGATGAGCAGAAGCTTGGTGGAAAGAACCTAATTACAAACAAAAAGCTGCAGATGATCAAGACAGAGCTGAGATTTTTTTCTGCTAATCTTCCTTTCGGCTTTAGACTGGGATATTTATAAGCACTGAATATTTATGGGGCATATTTCCTTTTTACTTCAGTGACAGAAAATTATGTCTTTATTGACATGGCCAGAAGATACGCTGTTCCTCATACATACTTCAGCTAGACTGACACAGAAATGGAACCATATCACAGATGTGGACTGTTGAAGTAATTAGTATTTTTCATTACAGTGACACCTGACACCAGCTTCAGAAAGACCATACGGACTCCTTTAATTGGAGCAACATAGCCAAGTTTTGAAATACTTGGAATACTTTAAGAATAAGATAGTCTTAGCACCTGCTATATGCGATTAGATAGAAGGGAGTTTGGAGACACTGTATCCTTGAGTAGAATAAATAAGGGAAATGTACTAGAATAAGCTAGTTTATTATCAGTAAGAACTATATAACCAAGCCGAAAATGAACTAAGCATGCCCAGAGACTTTCAACCAGCAGACATGGTGAGGAAGACTATCAACAACCACCAGAGGACCCTGGAAGACCACTGATGAGCATGAATGCGCATGCGTTAAGGGCATTTATGTATACCAATGAGTTCCAAGAATAGTATGAATATGGTAATAATTTCCTAGAAATCCAATGACTATGTATATTTTTGATTGCATATAACCCCTGTAGTAGAGCAACTCGGCGCACACATTAGGTGGAGCAATCTCCTGTGTGCCTGGCGCTGCAATAAAGAATGCCTGCTTTCTAAAACAGAGGGTTCTGATATTTGCCGACTTAGGGTATCAACAGCAGTGCATTTACGCCACACACTATCTTATTAAGGATTATCTCTACTGTGAATTCTGTATATTAAATCAGGTCTGCTCTCACTGGTAATACAGGTCAAGAACCCCATGTAAGTCACATCTTGGCTTTGTAGGTGGGGGATTGTTCCTATATTAAGAACATATTCTCAACAAAAAGTACAGAGGTTTTCAAGAGGGACAGGAGAAAACATGGAGCATTTTTAAGGCCATATCTCCAAAATTACAATATTTATATGTTGGTATTCATTAACGTATTTAGAGCGCTACTTGTAAACCATGTAAATATAATGTTTATATTTGTATCAGTAATTAGTAGCAAACCAGGCATAGAAATGGATTATAAAAATCCTCTTATCCATCCTGCAAGAGATGAAAGGTACTCATGAGGTCACAAAAATGACAAATCATTACTTAATGATTATTTCAGGCACAGAATTATTTTTTCAAAAATAGCACTGTTCAGTTTCCACAAGTCTCTCTCACAAGGTAAGATATTTTGTATGAAGAAAGGTAATTTTGAAAAGCTTCAGCTAAATGTTAAGAACACACAATGAACAATACTACTGGCAGAATACCCAATTACTATAATAAACCTACCCAAGTTCTTTCTCTCTAGTGGTTTCCAATGGTCCTACAAAATGGACTGAGCCAAGTGTTGAATGTGGAGGACTAAAAAAGTTACCCTGTATGAAATAGCCACACAAACCAGACTTTTCCCATCTTCTTCACACAATGTATTTTGGATTCATTGGATCCTTTTTGGGTACTTTAATCCTAATTTACATGTCTGGCCCAATTTCACTTGTAGAAAGTTTATCAGCAAATCAATGTTAACAGCCCACAGTTTTGATCCTGCCTCCTTCCCACCTTCTCTGGAATTAATGACAGCAAATTTCTTGTATATTTCAGTGGAGAGAGATGACTTCCCTCAGTGTTAAGAATTTGGCTGTGTAAATTATTTTAGATACTCTGGTATGTGTATGACAATTGGGTATCACTACATTTATCAACATGAAAATTGGATTTGAAGGAGAGATGGCCTAAAAATAACAGTTTTAACTACTTGCCTTCTTTCTTCTCCTTCTCTTCTTCTTCTCTTTGGCTGCTTGTGCTTGTTTATGCTCCCATACCAGGTTAGTCAAGTTAGCCACATACTCATCTGTCTGCTGCAATAGGTAGGCCAGGCGTCTATCTTTCTTTTGGTCAATCAGCTTACGGTAGCCTTCTTCATCTTCAGCCTAGCAATACAAAATAGGCATCAGCCATGACAGAAATCTTTCCAAAGAAACACCAACCAATTCCTATGTCAATAATCATGTGTTATCTTAGGTCATTATGATCTGCATAGGGGGACAATTAGATGGGTAAAGAACTCATTGGATGATCAGGCCCAGAGGGTCACATATTTGTGTTAATGGGTCATAGAATCTTAGCATCACAGAATGGTTTGGGTTGGAAAGGACCTTAAAGATCATCCAGTTCCAACCCGCCTGCAATGGCAGGGATACCTTCCACTAGATCAGGTTGCTCAAAGCCTCATCCAATCTGTCCTTGAACACTTCCAGGGAGGGGACATCCACTTCCCTGGGCAACCTGTTCCAGTGTTTCACCACCCTCACAGTGAAGAATTTCTTCCTAATATCTAATCTAAATCTACCCTCTTTCAGGTCAAAAGCATTATCCCTCATCATATCACTACACTCCCTGATAAAGAATCCCTGCCCATCTTTCCTGTAGGCCCCCTTTAAGTACTGGAAAGTTGCTACAAGGTCTCCCTGGAGCCTTCCCTTCTCCAGGCTAAACAACCCCAACTCTCTCAGCCTGTCCTCATAGGAGACGTGCTCCAGCCCCCTGGATCATCTTTTCGACCCTCCTCTGGACCCAGTCCAACAGGTCCATGTCTTTCTTATGCCAAGGGCCCCAGAGCTGGACGCAGCACTCCAGGTGGGGTCTCACCAGAGCAGAGTAGAGGGGAAGAATCACCTCCCTCGACCTGCTGGCCACGCTGCTTTTGATGCAGCCCAGGAGACAGCTGGCTTTCTGGGCTGCGAGCACACATTGCTGGCTCATGTCCAGCTTTTCATCCACCAACATCTCCAAGTCCTCTGCAGCGCTACAAAGGGACATACTCTATCTGGAGACAGTAAGAAGAGGGATACCACAGGGGTCTATCCTGGGACATGCTGTATTTAACATTGCTATCAGTGACCCAGAGGAAGGGATGGAGGGCACTCTAGTCAAGTTTGCACATGATGTGAAACTGGGGGATACCAGTCAATATGCTTGAGGGCTGGGCTGCACTTCAGAAGGACCTGAACAGGCAGAGAAGTTGTGCCATGTCTGACCTTAGACGTTTTCAAGACATGTCTGAAAAAAGCCTTGAGCAACCTGCTTTGAACTCAGTGTTGACACTGCTTTGGAAGGTGGTTGGACTAGAATGCTCCCTGTTACCCTGAGTGACTCCAGGTCACTCTATGATTCTCTCTCCTACCCTCATGGACTAATGACTGTAAAATCTACAGCAGTTATGACATGTAAGGGGGTGGGGAGGTGGGGGGGAATCACTTAATGCCACATCAAACAGATTACAGTGTCCCAAAACAGAATGCTTAGTAGGTCTCTTACAGAGATGATTTTTCAAAGACATGAAGTGCAGGTAGCCCATACCCAGAGGAAGAACATGGGAGCTGGAGGTGAACTTGCTTTTAGTCCTTTTGCCAGTATGAATACAAATCTTTTTAGTTTAGGTGTTGGAAGAAAAATTTTTTTGGGGCAGATTATCTATCATCTTTCTACTCTGGTGTTATTTCATCTTTGATACAAGTCACTATCAGCGACAGAATTAATCAGATAAGCCATATCTCTGAGACATTCTGGCAACTTCTGCATCCTTATGGCACTATGTAGTGCATTGTTAGGGGTAAGACATATCAGGAAATACTATTTTCACGTGCTGTGAAGATATAATGCAGCATTTGAGCATGTCAGAAAAATACAAGTAAAGCAGTGGAGATGCCTTTGTCAATTTTGGCTAAAACAGCAAATAAAGGATGTATACAATGCCTTATAAAAACCAAACATGTAAGAAATATTTTAAAGATGACTACTTTAAAAGACAGCACTCTGGGAGATACAAAAAAATCTCCTGCCTTTCTGGAGAGACACCAAAACTGCAGAAAGTTGGCAAGAATAGCTATAATGTTCAAATTGAGCTTGTAAAATTGCTTGTAAAATTCAGTTGTAATGTTCAAGCCATCAGAACTACAACATTCAAAACCTAGGTTTTTAGAATTTATCATCATTTAGAATTTTTCACCATCATCATCATCATTATTACTGAATACAGAGTCATTGTAATCTAGCCAAGCTAATTCCAAGCTTGTCTTGACAGTATCTTTTTAAATCATACCAGTGCCCATTCCTGCACGTGATATATACTAGTATTAATGACCCGTGACACAACAACCATTTCTAATCGTAGTCCATGAAGGACAATCTGTGGAATGAATTCAACATTCCTGAGAAGATATGTGAAGAGTTTTAGACACAGCACATTTTCCTAGACCACATCAAGCGTCTGAGAGGACAAGATGTTTGTAAAAACCCCTAGTACCTATCCGCAAATTCAAAATTTATCACAACTGGACTAAAACTAAATAGGCAAAATAACCCCAATAACATACCAGACAGTTTGCTTTTGCAGAAGGATTTATCTGAGCAGTAGGGGCAAAGACATCTGAATGCAAAGCCTCAAATGGAAAATGCCTATCAAGTGCTGTATCTATGGCAAGAGCTTAACCATAGCTTTGGTCAAAAAGTCTTAGGAGAAAGCACTGACATTCTGGAAGCAATGGTATCCTGTGCCATTTCTGGACATTCATCTACTTCATATTTTTCAGCAGTGGACATCTTTATTATTTATCATACTACATGTTAGACTGGCATAAGCTCAACCTCACAATGTACAAAAATATTTCTAAAATATCAAGATTACCTTTTCTTTAAACAGCTCTTTTTTCTCTAATAATTAACATTTTTACAAGCTTGGTTATGCTGGCAATTATCTCTAATTATAAGAAAGCTCTACAATGCTGATCACTATGTAGTTTTAAGAAATGCTCTAGGGCCTAAACATTTGTTATGCTCTTATGCAAGTTCTTCATTTCCATTTTACACACACTTTTATTTCCAAGTTTTTATCATTTTTGTATTTAATTATTTTTACATTCGTTTTGTGATTTTTAAAACCAAACTGTTCAGTCCTTATGCACAGTGGGACTAGATTCTGCACAGGGACTAGAGTTTTGCATTACATCTGCACCCATATTAGATACTTAGTGTTTTTTACCACCACGTTTCAAAGTAAGCATGTCAATTCCCATAAAATCCCATGTTGGTAAAGTGTTAATAAAGTGTTAAAAAAGAACTAACCAATGTCTTGAAGAAATCTTCCCAACCCCAATTGCTAACGTACTTGTACATATGCATTAATCTGAAGACACTTTAAATTGCAGAATTATTTTAACTCCTGAAATGTAGGCAGCCCACTGACTGGTTCCACAGCGTTCTGAAAAGACATGGTTATACACTAACCTATTCTATTCTGTCCTAAGAATGATACAACTGATATTGTGCAGGTGCAAGGAAGGGAAAACTATGACATAGCAAGAAAGAGTATGGTCCTGGAGCATTAATGGGTAGAACTGACCGCTATTAATTCTACATGCATTACTCCTGTTGGTATATATTTTCGCATGTGAAATCAGCTTTACATAAAAGTTGCAGAGTAATGCCATGAACAAGTTAATCATATGGAATCTTCAAAACTATAAACCTAGAAATAAAACATAGTCCAGGATTTACATAATGGACCAATACCCATGCAATTATGTAATGGTGTTAGTATATGAAGTTAGTGAGATTAAGTGATGTTATACAAAAGTGGCTGTGCTAAGCCCTGTCTGTAGAAGAAACTACTATTATTATCAAAAACCTTAAAAAAAGAAGTAGCTATAGGTTAAAATGAGCAGTGTCACATTCACTACCATCATCAGAAATACACATAAACAAACTGCAACAGTTCTAGATTTGTACTTTTTGCGTTGCAGAGACTTTATTCTGCGAAGGAAATACATAAATGTGGCTGAGGCTGTATACGAAATATTAAAAGGATACAGTACGTAATTTTAGCTGAAATAACCATATTCCTTCCTCTACTCCTTACCATTAGTCTCCTCATTCGTTCTTTCTCAATTCTCTCAGTTTCTTTTTTCTGCTCACGCTCAGTGTTGGCGTGCCAAGTTGCTACAGCTTTGGAAAGTTTCTGAATTTTCCCAGCAACTGACCGGTGGTACTCTTTGAAATCTTTAGCATGCTGCAATATGCTATTCAGATATTCCTAGAAAGAGAAAGAAGTTAGTGCAGTCACTTGGACAAAGCCAAGCTTTGAAATCAGGAATACAGAAGTCCTAATCTTATCATTTTCCAATTGCTTATCACATGGTCTGGAGTTTTTTAATCTTAGAAACTCCAAAGTTAAATAAAATATGTAATAGAGAAGACCCACACAGCAAAGCAAGGTGCATCTCTGTGATGGGGCAAATAGCTAATAGGTTAAAATACCTGATGCTTCTGTCTACGCTTCCTTTCTTGTTCTATCTTCTGCTGTTTCTCAAGCTTCTCTGTCATTCGGGCCTCCCTCAAAGTCTGGCGTTTGCTTCGTTTGTAGGCTTTGGAGTTCAATGCTGTTTCCAATGTTGTGTCACGACGCATACAAGCTACTACCTCTTGTCTTAGCTACCAGTGGGAAAAAAGAAACACTTAAAAAAAAAAAAATCACTTTTAATACATGGAGGAACAACTTTAAACACTGGTATGGCAGAGTAAAACACTAACAGTCCAGAAGATGTCCCAGTCTCCTCTTCCCTTTCAATTACAGTTCTGAGAAGATCCAGCATCTATACAGCTGCAGCAGCTATGTCTGTCTCCCTAAACAAATCTTAAGTCTCCACAGGATGGCCGAAAGTGTTAATCACTCTTAATCATCATTTCTTCCTTCTTTACAAGATGCTGCAAATGACTGTCCTGCTGCAATGAAAGGGGCTAGCCAAGATGTTACACCACTGAAGTAAAACACGAATGAACAACATACATAACATACTTTTTAGAGCTGGACTTGAACATAGCTAACAACTCATTTCATTGCCAGCTGCACAGGAAGACAGCAGGGAGAGGTAAATGTTAAGGGCTTGGAACAGTATTGCCACAGTCCCAGCAGTACAGCAGGGAGAGCCTGCTGCTTTTCATCTGACCTCTGACAAAACTTCATTACAAAGGAGTGCCAAGGGTAAAGGGAAGGAAGACTTGGACATCATAGTACAACTACTGCCAAGGCTTCTGTCAGGAAGTATTTTTGCTTGACCTGCCAAATCACATCTTTGTTCTTCCAAACTAGCTGGAAAAGCCAATGGCAAGAGGCCCATAAAAGTCTGGCAGTGTGACTCCTTTTCTGAAATTCATTTGCTGACACATGCACTCAACATCCAACTTATATCTTAGGTATGATCTTGTTACACTTAATTTTCAAAGTCTGTGTGCCACAGTGGAAATCCTGAAAACAGATCACAGAGAAATACGACACATAACACCGAGGTACAACTCTTCCTAAAACAAGGGGACCCGTGACAAATATCAAGTATGTCCAGAAAGAGGCGTCTGTTGGGATCTGTGTTGAAAATCAGCTTGTAGCTTGTTCAGCTCGTTTTGTCTTTGTGCCAATACCATGTTGATTATGAAAGACACAGTTCTATGCTTACATTTCAGACTGGAAGATAAAGCAGGGAGCAAAAACAACACTTGCATATTTTTATTAACAAAACAAAATACAATCTAAGTTAAATATTTCTGTGACTTATCAGTCAAGTTTGTTCTCATGCGAAATCTCTTGCCAGTTTACTCTTTGCTACATTAAAACATTTGGCTGTGACCTCTACGAGAATTTTCCTAAAGCAAAAGGCATTACCTGGCGCTGGAAATTCAGTAACCTAAGTGCCTTCAACTCTACTGTAGCTTTGGTTCGCAGATCAGGGGGCAGAGAACCAGGCAAGTTCTCCAGTTCCTGGATTCTGTGAGCAATTCGAGCCTGAAGCCTAAGTAAATAGAAAATTGGATAAGACACCAGGAGAAATCTATAAGTAGTTATCAAAATTATACAGTACAAATAGGCAATTTATCTCAGGCATTTATTTGGCTTTTACTAATTCTTTCTGAACTAACAGGCTTTTTGCAGAGATGAAATTAGGTATCCTTTTCCACTTTGAAAATCAGTTGTTAAATAGTGAAAATACCCCTTGACCCGTCTTTTAATTTTGACTAAAAGTATATGAGTGAAAAGAAACTTGGGAATTTTATTTTACTCATGCTATACAGGATTCTGTTTTCAAGCTTCTTTGATGGGTATTGTTTTATGCACAGTGTAGTCAGTAATAGCACAGACAGAACTTTCCTTAATAACTGGAATTCTAGTTGCTTATTTTATTGACAAATGAAAAGTTCATTAGTAAAGTATTCACACTTACATAGCTGTTACACTGTAAATCAGATTCTATTTCACTCTTCCTTTACAAGCTCCTTTTGCATTCATTTGCAAATTCAAGAGAGAGAGAAAGAGAGAATAATGGACAAGCCAGACAGAACTTGCTTTTTTCTATTTTTTACATTGAAAACCAAGATCACAGAGCTAACAGTTACACAGTTTTGTGTTTTTATTTACAAGTAAATACTTCTGTGAACTGCAAATTTTGCCAAGGCACTAAAATAACAGACCCCAAAATTTCAAGTTATCCAAAAGCTGCATCTAAGTTCAACTGAATCAGTGCCCTCCATTTCCCACATGCTTTAGGAAAAAAAAAGGGCAAAAAAAACCCCCAACCAAAACCAAACACACACTCCTCCCACAAAATCAGACAGTCTTCTCTCTTCCAAAACCAAAAATCTCAAGGTGCAGGAACAGGAAGGTATCTCATCTCCCTATACTACACAGGACTCACAAAATTCCCCTCTTCTTTACTTTCACAAAGCACAAAACATCAGATCACATTAGGAAGAGGTGTCTGCTGCTGTTTTCCTGGAATGAGGACTTTGGAACTGCCATGAGGGAAGAAAGAAAACACTTTCTATAGGGCTTCTTTGCATACAGTGATCATTCTTCCCCTGCCCTTTCACCCCCTCATGACTTCACAGTATTACACAGTGACATAAACTCTCATACACTCGACACATCAGCCTCACAGCTGGAAAGACGATCACGTATCAGGCAAAATGGCTGCACCTGATATCTGGTGCCAGAACAAATCAGGATACTAGTATCTCACAGTAACTGCGTGCATCATGACTTACGTATAATTTGAAAATCAACTAGAATCGCTTGTACAGTTGCAGACAATATCTCTTCTGTAATAATACTCCTTCCTAAAACTCCTAAACTTCCTAAAACTATGCATTTTTTATATTACCAAAAGACTTCTGAAAAGGAGGTAATGCTGCATTACTGCAAAAGACTTAGTGTCCTCAAGACAGCAAAAGACTGAAGCAGAATTAGGTTAGTTAAGTTTTTCATACAGACTGAAAAGTAGATCAAGAAGGATTACTTCCTAACAAGAGAAAGTTCCATTAAAAGCTACAGATATTTGTCCAGCCCAGAGTAGTTCATGATTCCTGCAGGAAAATTATTCACTCAAAAAATGAAATTAGCATATTTTGTTCTTTCAAGTGTATGTACTACACTAAAAAAAAAATCCACATTTTCTACAACTTCACCTGTCACCAGGCATTGCAGTTATTAAGAAGAGATTTTAGTACACCTAAGGATGCAGAACCTTGACAATTAAGTGGTTTATTTGGAGATTAGATGTACTATTGTACATCCATACAAAAAAGCAGCCAAGATATACAAAGAGAATACTGTTCTAAATCACTGATGCTCTGCCTCTTGCTTATTTACACATGGATGTAATCATGCATCACAACCACGACTTATTACTCTATTTCACTCCCTAAATAGCTGCAATGCTTCTCCTGAAATCATCACCTACAAAACAGCCAAATCCTGGCTTCACTGACTTTAATGAAACTTTAGGAGAGCATATACAACCTTTCCAAACTTCTCTTTTGAACTGTGAACTTAGTAAGGCAGCTGAATACTGAAAATATTTTCAATTTTTTTTACAAAATACTACTATTACTGCTACTGTTAGTACCCTAGACAATATAATTAGTACTTCTAGAGAAGTCTGAAATAAAACTTCAAAATATGTTCCTTTATTTTGTTTTATATGTAACCCATCTGGCTGATATTTTTCATT
This sequence comes from Morus bassanus, assembly GCA_031468815.1. Lineage (NCBI taxonomy): Eukaryota > Metazoa > Chordata > Aves > Suliformes > Sulidae > Morus > Morus bassanus. Next base: position 57,353,288 of record CM062600.1, read on the forward strand.
ATTTTTCCATAGGTGTGCTGCAGATTTTCATTAGTATTTAAACTTTTTTGATCAAGACTTTATTTAAATAGAGAATGGACCTGAGTTTCAGTGAGAGTTTTCTGAGGTAGCATCTGCACTGACTTAGAAATACTGATTTTTTTTTTTTCCCTATTTCTTCCCTCTGGATGTATTATAAAACTTTTTATCATGTACCTCATGAATTAGCACTAAAATACTGTCTCCCCAGCAGCACACTTCACACTTTCATTCCAGAAACACCATATTCTAAGTCACTGTCATGGTTTAACCCTGGCCTGCAACTAAGCACCCCACAGCCACTCACTCATTTGCCCCCCCTTATCCCCCCACCCCACCCCCAGCCATGGGTTGGGTGTAAAATTGGAAGGGTAAAAGTGAGAAAGCTCATGAATTGAGACAAAAACAGTTTAGTAATTAAAAACAAAGAGTAATTTTTTTTTTAATTGTAAGGAAAAGAGAGAAAAAAATAACAAAGAGAGAGGAAAATAAAACCCAAGAAAGAAAAGCGAAGCAAGTGAAAGCAATTGCTCACCACCAACTGACCGAGGTCCAGGAGGTCCCCAAGCTGCAGGCCCCTGCCAACCTCCCTCCCACCCAGTTTTATTGCTGAGCATGATGATGTCATATGGTATGGAGTATCCCTTTGGTCAGTTGGGGTCAGCTGTTCCCTGTGTCCCCTCCCAGCTTCTTGTGCACCCCCAGCCTGCTCTCTGGAGGGTTGGTGTGAAGAGCAGAAAAGACCTTGATGCTGTGTAAGCACTGCTCAGCAACAACAAAAACATCCCTGTGTTATCAACACTGTTCCCAGCACAAATCCAAAACATAGCTCCACGCTGGCAACTCTGAAGAAAATTAACTCTATCCCAGCCAAAACAGTACAGTCACTAAGCAAACCTAATCTGTAATTTTCAAGAATTCCTAACTTAATCAGGTTCAAAGCTCACACTTTCCCACAAGGCAGTATACCAAAATTTTGCCTTTCGGGTCTATCTATATATTTGAAATACGAAACCCTAAAATACTTGTGTGATAATTCTGTCTTTTCACAAAAATGAGTAATTCAAACAGTTTTCTAAGTATTTCAAAGTATAATGCCCCTTTATTAAAAAAGTTAACTACTGAGAGATCTCAAGGGACAACAGTTTCATAAAGCCTTTGCTAAGTTCACTGGTTTCACGATACAAATGTTTATACTGGCTTTTTTCTAATCCCTTTTTATGAAGAAAGTGTGAATACATCATGCTTCTGTATTAAACTGCTATACTAAAGGTACTAACTATACTATAGGTACTATACTAACTAACTACACTAAAGGTAAGTCTAGCACTGTCCAAAGCACAAAAGCTGTTAAACTGTTTTTTTTCAAAGCTTTTGTCTGATGTTACTTATACAGTTTTAAATAATTAAAGACTTCCAGAAGTTCTAAGCATTCTGGTATGCAAAGCCAAACCAAATTCCAGCAGTGTTCAACTTGGATCATTATCTATGTGCTGCCATAAAAAATAAGAAATAAAACCCTTCTGCTGAGGAATCCTTGTCAAACTTTACCTCACTTAACTCTGCCAAGAAGATCAGGGCATTTAGAACCTAATGGATATGCTGTATATGCAACCAGTTCTCCACATTAGTACACACAACACTGCTATTTTCTATCACTCCTCACTTTCCTCCATTTATGCATTCTAAATCATAATAGTTTGGCACAAATAGTGCAATGGAGCAGGGCTGGAAAGACAGAAGGAGTAACAATTTGAGGTTAACTGATGCAGAAAATGTTACATTACACTGGCCACATCATTCTTGGCTCAGGTTAGAGCTACAATTCTTCACTCAGAGCAACTGTGAAACTGTATAATGCTGTGTTCTACAAGCTTTCTGAAAAAGACGTTAGAAAATAGTGATTGCTTATGCTGAAACAGCTATGGCCATTCAGTCCTAAGGTAAAAAGGGTAAGACTGACAGAATGGCCACAACAACATGCCAATAAATTACTTAAGCATTATCTTACACAAAAAGTAAGAGCTTTTCTGGGATCAAGACCTGGATTCTGGACATGGCACGACATCCTAAAACATGGTGTTTTACCTTCGTAAAGCAAAAGTCATTAAACCAGTCTTCAGTGAGATCACCATCCCTTTTGGCTACCTTTCCCTACAAGCTCATTGTTATAGTAATTGGAAGATGCATCATCAGTCCAAAACAAGCAAATTACACTAAGTGCAGTTTCTGTTCTCTGACTGATAATGATCAAGAACATATTGCAGGTGCAGGTCAAGTTCCTTCTGCACAGCAGATTCACATGGTCAATTGTTTAATAGCCTTGTTGATGGGAAGAGGGAAGAAGTCTCTTTCTAACTCCAAAAGAAATGTCATCCTCTATAGTTTGTACTGAATATAATTTACCATCTAATTAGGGCACTCAGGAGGCAACTTTTAAAGATCATCCTTCCTGGTAACCTTTTTTTTTATCTTACTTGTGACCTCCCTAATATTCTCTCTACTCTTTGGTAGTCCAGTCAACCCCATCATCACTAATAAAACTTGGTTTTGCTGTGGCCACTAACTCATCAGCCTTTTGACCTCCACTGTTCTCTTCCCTTTCATTTTAATTCTGAAAACTTTCTGCACTGTTTTGATTTCCTAACTGTCAGTGTTTGCAGCATCCAAGTAATATACTAAACCAGCAGAGTTCTTGAGCCTGTTTTAATCTTATCTGGTTTGCAATTATACTGCCAGTATGCTTCACTAGTTCATAACTTGGGGTAGAATTAAACCATTGTTTGGTTTGACATTTCCATACTTCTTTTAGACATGGTCTCTCTCTGGAAACTCAGTTTATACTCTTGTCACTACAGTAGTTGATTGCAAGGAGTTTCAGTTGAGAAAGTGAAAAACAACAATCTGCATATGCATTTGAATCTTTTTATTCACTTTTACCTATATTCACGTTCTTGGAGTATTTCAACAGGATCCAATCCTTGTGGCTTCTGGATAGGGCTGATGCGATTCTGCTTTTGCTGCAGCTGAACAATGGGTGAAGGCTGTCCAGGTGGTGGCTGTGGTACAGAAGGCCCAGGCACAGCGGCAGCAGGCTGGGCAGCAGCAGGGGCAGGAGAAGGCCTCCCACTAGGGGGTGGCGCAGGAAGCTTTTGCTGTGCATTGGAGACACTCATATCTGGGGCTTGGCCTGAATCATAAAAAAGTACTTATCCATAACATGAAATACAGAACACAGGAAGAAAATCAAGACAGTTTCTGAAGACAGAACGTGAAGCTAAGGTAAACATTCAAAATCACCAGAAAAAGCACACTGATATAGACTAAGCTCCATATTTAAAAAAAACATACTAAAAAGCAAGTATACCATACGCTGCAGGACATGGTCCAAAGAAAAACAAAACACCTCGAACTTTATGATGAATGCATTTCTTTTCCCATTCCTTCTGACTTTTAATTCTAGCATTAAAAGAAGTAAAACAGCTGTAGAACTGATTTTGTGCAAGTGTAGGACTTAATTCTGCCTCTTGTTCACTGTCCTTGCACCACTTAGAAGAAGGTATCTGTATCACAACCTGGCAACAAGCACAAGTAGGTCTGCTTTTAGAGCTCTATCAGAACTAGACAGCCATATTAAACTTTCTACAACTGTACTTAGAAGTACCTGTCATATATCACAGAATCACAGAATCACAGAATGGTAGGTGTTGGAAGGGACCTCTGGAGGTCATCTCGTCCAACCCCTCTGCTTGAGGAGGTACACCTGTAGCGGAGTGCACAGGACTGCGTCCAGGTGGGTTTTGAATGTCTCCAGGGAAGGCGACTCCACAACCTCTCTGGGCAGCCTGTTCCAGTGCTCTGTCACCCTCACAGTAAAGAAGTTTTTTCTCATGTTTAGGTGGAACTTCCTGTGTTCCAACTTGTGCCCATTGACCCTTGTCCTGTGGTTGGGCACCGCTGAAAAGAGTCCGGCCCATCCTCTTGACAACCACCCTTCAGATATTTATAAGCATTGATAAGATCCCGCCTCAGTCTTCTCTTCTCCAGGCTAAACAAACCCAGGTCTCTCAGCCTTTCCTCATAAGAGAGATGCTCCAGTCCCCCGATCATCTTCATAGCTCTCTGCAGGACTTGCTTAAGCAGTTCCCTGTCCTTCTTAAACTGGGGGCCCCAAAACTGGACACAGTACTCCAGGTGTGGCCTCACTAGGGCAGAGTAGAGGGGGAGGATAACCTCCCTTGACCTGCTGGCCAAAATCCTTTTTATGCAACCCAGAATACCATTGGCCTTCTTGGCCACAAGGACACATTGCTGTTTCATGGTCAGCCTGTTGCCCACCAGCACTCCCAGGTCCTTCTCAGTGGAGCCGCTTTCCAGTAGGTCAGCCCCCACTATATAAGTAGCCTCTGTTTCATTACAATCTCCTACTAATTGTATTTAAGTATTTTAAATACCAGGAATTTGATTACTGTTTTACCTTACAGCAATCTAATCATCTTGAAAATTAAAACCTCAGTTAACATGAAAATAGTACCTGCCATTTATAGACACTAAGGGTCAGAGATTTTGGTATGCCATTATGACAACAAGTCACCCATGCATTCAGATGTTCAAAAATTGTCACTGACAACAGACATTGCAAAAATAAAGATGTCACTTAATGGTCTGAGGAGCCATAGTAATTTAATGCTAGGAAAAACAACTACGAAGTACATCTGCAATCTTGTAATCAACCCTAATTCAAACCCAACAACCTGAAATCTAAATAAAAAGGTTCCTTCAAAGATCACTATTTATCATTCACACATCTGCATCAAACTCCTGAAAAGGAACTTGAGCACAAGCTGTAGATTCTGTATTTAGCAACACTGTGTTTCAGCTTATAAAAAACAAGGAAAGAAAGCAAGTCCACCAAAAGCCTCTGTGTAGGCTCAGTTTTCAGGCAATCATGCACACTGAACTGTAAAACAAACACTACCAAGAACAACTGCGTAATGAATGAAAAATAAATTTAAAGAAATAAGCACAATCTTTAAAAATACATCAAATAAAACCTCCACACAGATACTGCAAGGACAGACATTTTTTTTCTTATAAAAACAACAGCAATGAAACAGGACAGACATATTACTATGACATACTGGATTATTTAGATAAAACTATCCATCTAGCAATTCTCTACACCTGCCAGCATTTTAGTAGCAGCATTTGAGCTAGAAGGCACTGTGCCTGGTAAACTCATACACACAACTCCTCAAGAAACACTTCTCCCCCTCTTTACTATCCTGCTCAAATTTTAAGTATTCATTGGGAGTATTCCAAGAAAAGCAATTCTACATCTGATTACATACTAATATTTCATTCTCTTTTTATGTTGCCCTAAGTAGCTGACTAATGACAGAGAATTTTTTATGACATCAACTATCACGGAGTCATCACTATCTCCAGATTTACCCACAAGCAACAACACAGCATAACATTTCTACTGTATAAGAAGCCTGTGTTATTCACAAGCCTGCAATATTGTATTTGTTTTTAAATCTCTCTTAAAAAAAAAAAAAACAAACTTAAAAAAATAGGTATTGCTAGGGATTTCGAATTCTTTTCAATACAATAGTTCTTCCACTCTGCTTTCAACCAATAAAATTGGCCTGTAAACCCAAATCTGAATGATTTAGTTCAAAACCTGATAATCATGCAGGGGAAAAAAAGTTATACTGTCTATTAGATCTTAAAGACTACACTGAACTTTGAAAGCAATCCAATTTAAACAAAAAAAAAAAGGCAGCTTAATTCTACCATGGTTTGAAAACCTTGGTTTACAATAGCAAAGACTAGAGTTGAAAGACAAGCTTGCTGCAATTAAGCATGCTCAGAATATAACTTATTAAGTAGATTTTATGGGTGTCCCTCAAGCAGCTTACATATTTCATTTTGATTGTAAAAAAGTGTTTATGTTCAGGATGCCTAACAATTGCAGTAATTTCTTGTGGTCAAGTCATTCACGGATGAATGAATGGTTAGACTCTCCTTGATTAAAGTCCTAAGCACAGTAAAGGTTACACTATTTTTCCGCATGCTTTTTACCTCTCCCTTCTTTTTCCCTCTGCATCTTTTCCCCAAACCCAACCCACACTGTTTAACCATAACTCTGCACAACACAAAATTAGCATTTATACTCTGCTATACCTTCAGTCCAAGTTTTAGGGGTAATGGCAGCTGTATGTCCAGGCATCCCTGGAGCAGGCCCTGGTCCGGCTGCAGCACCACTCATTGTATGTAACCCAATACCTGCAATTTGACAGAGGAAAGAAACTTATTAAGCTATAAAGCATTTCGAAGTATTCAAAAATCATTCTGCTTTCTAGCATTCTAGTCTATTCAGGCAAGTAGTATTTTTCTTCATTAAATATGGATTTAAGCAGATTTTATTGTGAAAAAATATATGTAGTGAAGCATATTAAAATCATGTCTCCTAAAAAAACCTTACTTGGTAGCAAAGCTATATCTACCGAAATGAAGTGACCAGTGAAATTATTAAAATCATTACCAAAAAGAAAATAGTATCATCTTAACACTCAATTTCTATTGCAGACTCAGTAATGGAAGCGTTCAGAAACTAACAGGTGCAGGGCATTTAATGTAACACAGTTTTCTCAGGACAAAAATGTGCTTATGTGCTTGCTTGCTGCACTGTAACATCTATTATCATTAGGAGAAAAAGAAAGAACACGTTCTTTTCCTTATGTTTTTCACGTAACAGCACATTCTAAATGGTTTGTTTTACTTTCAACAACCTAAATAATCAGTCAACTTGCTCCAGATTTTTTTATCTGCTTTCCTGCATAGCAACAGGAGACTGAAAATTCACTCTAAGGAAAGTAAAATTATCAGTGAAGTATGACTAATACTCAAAAAATGTCAAACATAATCAGGACAGACACAGTACTGCACAGTGAAATCACTGTCATTTCAGTTTTTTTATTAATAGATGTGTTTTATGCACTTGCTCAAGCTTAAAACCAAAGACTGCTGTTCACTTAGATGCCAGAATACAGTCCCAAATTATAGCCCTGCGCAGCACCCGTTTCTTAATTTTCCACAGGTAGAAATTCAAGAATTACCTGCACAATGACACCAGGCCTAGATTCACTTACCAGACTGTCTGTTGAAGGCACTGGGAGGCTGCTGCTGCTGAATGCCAGGCAGGGTCCTCTTGCCCTGAACAGCAAGCTGAAGGTTTTCTGGTAAAGGCTGACCCCTAGCTAACATTTTGTATGCTAGAATCTGAGCCCGCAGCTGATGCAGCTGTACAGGGCTGAAAGGGGAAGGACCTCTGTTAGGTTGATTCATAACTTGCGGATCTCCTGGTATAATGGGTCCTGGCTGGCTGGGAGTCATCTGGGGTGGAGTTGGACCTCCTCCAGACATTGGACTGGACACATGCTCTGGTGCTCCTAGTGGAGATGGGTGTGGAGACATATAACCTAAAACAGGTAAGAGGATCACAAACTTACCTCTCTGATTAGTCAAATCTAAATTCTATCAAATTTCTTTAACAATACAAAAATTTCAATATAAAAATTTCTCTCACAAGTCAGGATAGCTGTAGTATTTTCTGCAAAAACAAAAGTGCAATCTGAAGTTCCCTCAGACATCAAGATAGCCTCATGAGCTATTTTTTGAGAAGAACTATGATTGTATAATCCAATAATTCCCAAAAATAACAATTACCCTCACATTTGGAGTAAAACAAACTAAAACATGAAATACAATATAGAAGCATTAGGATGTGGTACAATTTCACTAGAATGTTGGACAAATATTTCATTGTGGAACACATGCAGTGAAGTCCTCCTATTTTACAGCTTAATATTATAAGTTTATTTTGACGCATACACATCAAGGAATACCCATTCACTGATACAGGACCTCTTTGCCAAAACTCACCAACACAGAGAAATAGAAACAGATGGTATTCAATTTTTAAACAATTGCTGTTTAATTTATACAGATTAAAGGTTTGAGCCAGACAAAGAACATTCAATACCTTTTACCATCTGGGTGCTCAAGAACTTGGAACATCAACTGCAAACACAAAAATCACCTTCTGAAGAAGCTGCTGAAGACTGTGTTACTCTGTAGAGGTCCAGAAGAGCAAGCACACTTCTGAAGCAAACAGTGCTTCTATCTTATAATAGCACTTACAGATGCGGTGGTTCTAAGTTTGAATTTTAAATACACTTAATATATATTTCCTTGAGCTTCACAATGCATCCATGAAAAGAGATGGCATAGATTTCTGGTGAGATTTCCAAGAATATGTAGCATGTCAGAGAAAAAATATGAAGAGCGATCCTTCAGATAATGCACAACAGACAGCTAGATTTTAAAAATGTCCACCAAGAGTGAAAAAGAGGTAACAATATTTACCAACTTCACAAAAATCAAGAAATATTATGGCTTACTTCCATATTCTTTAGCAAGCCACGGATCACTGATCTCCAACGTTCATGCCACAGTTCATGGGTCTGTGACATTCTTCCTGACACTTTAAAGTGAAAATACATCTATTTCATCTATACATAGTCCAGATCACAGAAGCAAGTAATTTTGCCCTCTCTTTAGCTTTGCTGTTCTCATTGGCCCTTCAGTAAAGGCAACATCGGCAAAATCACCAAGTAGTCTGAACTCTTCTGAGATGACAGCTGCTGTTAAGTCACTAGAACTTATACAAGTGGATAGATGAGAGTGCTAAAGAATCAGAAGTCCATCGATGCTGAGGTCTGGGGATGAAAATATTCAATAACAGAGTAATGGTTATAAATGTCTGAGATAAAGGACAAAGAAGAGAGAATTTCAGCTCTTGTAAAAAAGGAAAATGAGGTAGAAGTACACTAGGGAAAGAAAAGACCAGATAAGACAAGACAGAACCAGACTGAGTTCAATCTTATAACTAAAGTAGATGATAACGGGAAAGGAAGAAGACTCTAGTGAGAATAAGAAAAATTAAGCAGTTCAAGAGAAAAACAGGGAAGTGAGGTGAGGAGTTCAAAGAAAAGGTAGAAAGAGACCTTTAGAAGTTAAAATTACTGAAGTTATTTACTAGGTCAATATAAAAATTGTTTATACATCCATTGGCAGTGATAAAAGCTATGATAAATAACCATAAGTTTACTCCACCTATTCATCTCCTTCCACTAACTTACGTTTGCCTCAACTTTTTTAAGAGGTGAAGCTACAAATTCCTCTTGCTGAGCACACTGCTTTAAAAGAACAACCACAATGCCACAACAAAAACCAAAATATACAACTGCATTGTTGTTTTATACGATAAAATGGGGTTTACTGCAATGTTTATCCATTACTTTACACTTCTAAATCTCAGAATTTACTTTAAATAGCACCTATTTCGAATTACATTGCTTTCCAAACTGGCTTTCGAAGATAGGTTTCTTTCCCCACTTACGTTTCATTGTCCAAGTCATATATTCCTTAATCAGTGATAGATTTCTGACCCAGGATCTTGAAATCCATCTGGACCATAAAAATCTAAAACTGTGGTGTAAGATATTGAGCACTTGTTTTCAGTCCTGACAGTTCTAGCTGCAAGTCTGTGCCTATGTTTGCAGAGAGGAGCTTTTAGAAGCAGACATTTTTTGAGATTTCTAAACATGTATTACCTACACCTTCTCTCTCCTTCAAAGTCCTATGCATTAGGATTCTTGGCAATAGGAAACTAGGCTTGACGAGAGTAAGAATGAAAACAAAATTCCAATAAAACATCTCAGGAAAGAACAAAAGCCTTCCAAACTTCTTGTAAAGCCCCTAAAATGTGGTATTTACAGAATCTAAATTTTGTTATGCTATATGGAAATTTTCCTTTTTAAGTTTGAAAACTTCCAGAAGATTCAGCAGTGTGACAATACATACAGTCACAAGCTTGTCCTAATTAAGTCTATACTACTTGCATTTTTCCCTATCTTATTACACATACTCTAATACAGGCGAGCATGCACGCATGGGCTCTGAGTACGGACACATAGAAGACTCACGAAGATTGAGTTTAGCCAACAAGTTTAACTTGTCATAAAAGAAAAAAAAATGTAAAGACACAATTCATAGCAATGTGTAACATACAAGCAAAGACAGACACCTTTTTGAACTTCGCGAACATGCTTTCATCTGCTATGAAGCACTTCAGATGCATTCTTCTGTGGCACACAAGAATTTCCACAATAAGTATTCAGCAAGTTTTTAAATAACTAGCTCATTAATTGTTACTTGCTGAACTGCTAGGTACCCCTTCCTCTAGATTTTCCACAGAAAATTTTGTTTTCTATTCTGCATAAATCATTCTGTTTAATTTAACCTTCACAGTGGAAGATGGCAAAAGCACTGAATGGTAAGGTTGCAGAACACTCACAACAGAAGAGTTCTAAGTGCTTGCAAATGACAAGGAACCTTTAGTTCTGAAAAATATACAGAGTAGAAGACACCCAACACCAGGAAAAGGAGGCCAAACAGCCCAATGCATCATTTAAAACTGCAGTAACTCTAAAGCTTTATGGGGTTTCTCCAGTTCTTATCCAGGTTAGTTCTGAGAATCTCCAGTGATGGTGATTCTTAATCATTCCCATGGTGAATATTCTTTCTCTTAAGTCCCATCAGAATTTCACTTACATAACTTGTGACCATTATTTTTTGTGCTTTTGCTATGCACCTCTGAGGAGAGTCTGGTTCTGTCTTCTCCATAATCCTTCAATGGGTCATAGAGGAGGCTACATCCGAAACCTTTCTCAAGTTTTCAGCAGTTAAAAAGCACTGCTTTCTTAACTGAATGCATAATTAGTAACGCTTTTTGCATACCACTTTGGTATCAACTTGTTTGACAGAAATAGATCACAACATGTCATAAACAATGTATATTCTTTACAGTATTGACACTGGAAGAAATCCTAGTTCTAACACTTTACCAAACACAAATATTTTTGGAGGGCAGACTGTATAAAAATCTTCTGCTCTAATTGCTTTTAATTTCACTTTAGTTAACAGAAGTAAAGCACATCTTACTCATCTGTTCTAAAGCTGAAGAACCAGAGAGCTAAAAATTAGGAGATCTTTTTTCTCCACTTTTAATGCTATCGTTAAACAGAGAACATATATGAATTCTAAACCCTGGTATGGAATATAATATAGAAAGAGACAAGGTTTTACCAGTCCAAACACTGGACTATTCAACAGAGGTCTTGACTCACCACTAAAAATTAAGAAGACTTAAATGATGAAAATGTCTGAGGACCATATACATCAAATCTTTCTGCTAAAACTGATAGCAAGGGTATATTTTTACTCAAAAATGTGACTGTAAGAATTTCTGGATTAGGAAGATATAGATAAGAATGAAGAAATTTAGTTGAGTAACTCATTTATGTTAACTATCACTTCAAACATCAATTAAAGTTGGTCTGAAAAAAAAAATAAGGAATCAAGTGCATGGCCACAATACAGAGTAGGAAAGCGTAATGTCTTGGAACTCAGTGGAAAATATGTTCATGTTGGACCAAGGCTACAAACTTTCTTAAGGCAAGCAAAATACAACATTTCCCTGTTGGTAGTGTGGCCAGGGTTAATACCAGTTCTTGCGAAACTCTCAGCAAAGAGAAAGAGAGGCCACATGTGTGCAAGTCATTTAAAACTAGGACTGTAGAAATAAACTGTTGAGAGGTCTTATGCTGGCAGCCAGATGGATAAGGTGACAGATCTTTTCTCATCTTTAAAAGGCTGAAAAAAATCAGAAAAGGAAGCGCAGCTAATTTAAGAACAGTAGGGACAATGAACGTTGTTTGTGAAGTAGCAGTAATGTAGTGAATTCTGTAAGTTAAACTTAATTTATGTATCTTTAGAAGCAGTTCAACAAATACTGCATGATAATTAAAAATATACACAGATCAAGTCCCAGAATCTTAAATCCTTGCAGAGCTTATATTTCCACTTACAAACAGCACACAAAGACACCTGAACTGTTCAGATTGGTCTGTATTTCACTGCTGTATCAGAGTAACTGCATTTAATTTGTTCCAAATTCCAGAAAACCACAGAAATTGTTTCAGTCCATCTATATCTTTTTATTAATTCTAATAGAAATTTTTCTTAATATAAATATTTGGCTTGCCTTTGCAATTTCCCCCTATTCATTTTACAAAGTCAAAACTAAACATAATTTTCATCTTCTGGATAACTGTTTAGCAGTTTAACAATTTACAGTAAATTTCACACTTTAATATCAATACTGGGTTTTTCAGGACACTTCATTCACAGAGGCTGAAGGCAGTATCTAACACAATTCAAATTCAGTTAAGTGTAGTAAGATTACTATTGAAACAGCTAAATATGAGGTTGGAGCAATGGATTTTCCTTTCATTTAACCTATTAGCATTAAAAGAAAGATATTAAGACTAAACAGGGACATAATTGTGCATAAGTTCAAGAAAAGAAAATTGGTCACCAGAAACAGTCAGGAATGCTACACTTTTTCCACTTCGGCAGCAAGAGTGGAAAGGAGTAACTATTGAGGAGAAAGATACCAATTCAGAATATTTTTCCCCATAAATCCATGTCAGACTTCTGAAAACCATCCTATTGCAGTATGACTGCAATAAAAATGTGACAATCTCTCTGAGCTAGTAACAGATTCTTTCTGCGTGACTAGCATCCCACTGAGCACCAAGAAAAAAAAACCAGAATCTAAGTAATAAAGTTGCATACCTTATTTTAATAATTATTGTTAGTTACAAAAACGCAAAAATTTCAGAACAGCAACTGCCATTCAAGCAGCCAACAGGCATTTATAAGCAAAATGACAATGTTCTTGCAGATTTAGCTTACAACTGTTTCTGATTTGCTCATCAAAATAAGTCATCTCACCTCAAAAAGGGTCAGTTAATTATTTCTTAATATGGACTGTAAGAATCATTACTTCCAAAATTCTGTATCAATTTGCCCCTTGTAAGTTCAGTGGTCTTTATTTCAAGATTGCTCATTCACAACTGCACGTTTGATTTACATAAATTATATCTACAACCACATCCACAGTTCGCCAATTTATTTCTAATTTATCACCCACATTTGTAACCACGTATTTTATAAAAATTCCTGCTTTTGCACTCAGAGATACTCTTTTGCAAGACCTTCTTCCTTTAAAAAATTACTGGAAAGACTGCTATTGGAACATTTAACGAGATCTCATTTTGTCCTCAGTTCCAACTGTAAACTGCATACAGAAGGACTACTGCCTATGCATTTATCACAACTGTTCCACTCAGAGCTCTTAAGAACAGCAGCATTTTATGAAGACTATCCATCTTCCCATTCTCAAAGAATTAAAAACATTGTTTCCTCCTCTAGCTTACTAGTTCTTCTCAGAATCTTGGAGCATGTTTACAGGTTCACAGATTTCTGGCAATAAGGGACCATTACAGCTAGAACAGTCTACCTAACTTGTCTAAAACAGACCAAAGACTCTTACCCTCTAAACCATCTCTTCCCTTTGGTCTGTGGAACAGATGAGAAAGACATCCAGTGTTGACTTAAATTTCATGTGACACAAAACCTACCACAAATACTTGGGTAATCCTTGTCCCAAAGGTTAATTATCTTCATTAAGTAAGATGCAGATACTTAATACAGTCTGAATTGACCTAATTTAAATTTGCAGGTACCAAAATTCACTGCATTTTTTTTTTAAAGGATCCATCTATTACAAGCCATTCTACCACCTGGGAATGTGCAGACTGATCAAGTCTCTGAGAGAATAGAAAACGGATTTTAACATTCTCCAGGCAAAAAAACAAGTCTTCCAAGTTTCAAATAATTCCTTTATTTGTCTTCTAAATAAGGCACAATTTCTCAGAATCACAGAATTAAGGTTGGAAGGGACTTCTCAAGATCGTCTAGCCCAAACCTCTATTCAAACAGGGTCAGCTATGGCAGGCTGCCCAGCAAGATGTCCAGTTGGGTTTTGACTACGTCCATGGATAGCAACTAGACAACCTCTCTGGGCAACCTACTGTACTGTTCAACCGCATTTAGAGTAGAAGCATGTTTTCTTCTGTTCCTATTGGAATTTCATGTTTTTTCAGTTTGTGCCAATTGTCTCCTTTTCTGTCACTGATAATCACTGCAAAGAGGCTGGCTCCCTCTTTGTCACTCTGTCCCACCAGGTATTTCTGAGCCTTCTCTTTTTCAGGCTATGCAGTTTCAGCTCAATCAGCCTCTCTTCATACAAAAGATGCTTCAAACATTTGATGCTACCTTAAACATTTCTCAACATCTTTCTGAACTGTAGATACTAGAATGGAATACAATACAGCCTTCAGCTAATTCATTAGAAAAGGTGATACAACTCCTCAACTAATATGCCCCTGCTTCTGTATGCAGGTAGTACATTCCATCTCATGGTTGCAAACACAGTATATGGCAACACACATTTAAGTCTGCCAGAATAACCAAAACTCTTTTCAGCCTTTCTGCTTTCTATGATAGTCTCATACCACCTACACAATAAACAGCTTTGCTTCTAAACATATAATGCTGTTGGCTGTGCTAAAATCCATGCTAGAGGGTACATTCTACTGAGCATCCCAATCAGCCTTTGTAAACAACTTGCTCATTATTTACTGCTAAACCTCTGCGCTATCTGCAAATCAGCGCTGATTTTACACTTTTTTCCAGATCACTGACAAATACATTGAACAGCACTGAACCAAAACTGAGTCCTACAAGACTAACTAGAAAAATCCACAATTGGATGATCATCTTCTATTTATAGTTAGTTTTATAATCTGTCATTTAACTAGTTTAATATATTTAATATAGGTTACATTGATTTTACTTAGTGCTATCTTTTTCCTAAGTCAGAATATCATAGAGCAACAAGCTAAGCACCTTTTATAACTCTATCTGGCAGATAGACACTCTATCTATAATGTGTCTATCATTACTACTACTGGCTTTAATGATGCACAGAGAAACTCCATACAGGGGCCAGGATCCATTTTCCTGATAACTGTACAAATACTGAACTGCACTAAGTACTGTACAATACCTGTCTACACCTTAATACATCAATTTAGCTTATGATCTCCACAAAAAGAATAGTAAATCCGTTTGACAAGGCTGACTTTATGCCATCCAGAGGAACCTAGACAAGCTGGAGAAGTGGGCCCATGTAAACCTCACAAGGTTCAACAAGGCCAAGTGCAAAGTCCTGCACCTGAGTTGGATACCAATACAGGCTGAGGGATGAAGGGATTGAGAGCAGCCCTGTGGAGAAGGACTTGGGGGTATTGGTGGATGAAAAGCTGGACATGAGCCAACAATGTGTGCTCGCAGCCCAGAAAGCCAACCATATCCTGGGCTGCATCAAAAGAAGCATGGCCAGCAGGTTGAGGGAGGTGATTCTGCCCCTCTACTCCGCTCTGGTGAGCCCCCACCTGGAGCACTGCGTCCAGCTCTGGGGTCCTCAGCACAGGAAGGACATGGAACTGTTGGAGCGGGTCCAGAGAAGGGCCACAAAAATCATCAGAGGGATGGAACACCTCTCCTACAAAGAAAGGCTGAGAGAGTTGGGGTTGTTCAGCCTGGAGAAGGGAAGGCTCCAGGGAGACTTTATTGCGGCCTTTCAATACTTTGGAGGCTTAGAAGAAAAATGGGGACAGACATTTTAGCAGGGCCTGTTGTAACAGGACAAGGGGCAATGGGTTTAGACTAAAAGAAGGTAGATTCAGACTAGATAAAAGGAAAAAATTTTTTGCAATGAGGGTGGTGAAACACTGGAGAGAGGTGGTAGACGCCCCATCCCTGGAAACATTCAAGGTCAGGTTGGATGGGACTCTGAGCAACCTGATCTAGTTGAAGATGTCCCTGCTCATCGGAGGGGGGTTGGACTAGATGACCTTTAAAGGTCCCTTCCAACCCAAACCATACTATGATTCTATGATTTTTCCTTAAAACTATTCTCAATGGCCTGAATTATAGATAAGGTCATATGGAATTAAAAGACAATGTTCTTTGATTTTACCCAGAACCAGTGCTAGACTAAACAGTATTTAACTGATACATGGCCATTCTTCTTACGCTTTCAAACTAATTGCAGACGTTTAGGTTCATCCATTCCCTGGGGTTTTGAACTTCTTCAGCTACTTTCCACCAAATGTCTGAAAATAATAATATTAATTAGTGCATACATTTATCTACTTCAGTTTGAGGCCTACAAACAATAAGCCATGAAAAAACCAGACCTTGAACTAATGAGGTGCAATTTCTATTTGACAAGCTTATTGTTAAAAATTGTACAGAACTGCAACATAAGCTCAACCATCAGACATCCAAGAATCTGTAAGGAAGTGAACCTTATAGTAAGTCTTGGTTTCTAACAATGTACCAAACACAACTGAAGATTTTGTCAGGATTAGATTTACCATGCATCTTTCCATGGATTCTCAGAGAATTCATACTGTCCCCTCCCCATGAGTGTGGACATGGGTAAGCTCTCTCTCTTTTACCACATTGCCTATTTCCATAGTATTTCCACAAAACTTGTAGAAACATAACTGTCTTACAGGACTCTAATCCCATAGTAAATCAGACTGAAAGCATCCAATAGGTGGAAAGGCTACTAAGAAACCTGGTTTTCTATCTTGGACATGTACACCTATGGGGAGAAAGTACAAGGTTAGCAGATGGGACTTTCCCCAATGCGTATCAGAATAGCCTCAAGTGCCATCACCATTTTTTGTGAAAAGACAATTGTGTAAGAAGAAAAAAAGGAGACATAGAGGCAAAGAAAGCTAAAACACAACTCGATAACTTCAAGTAGAGTATTTGAAATATTATAATGGGGGGATGGGAGGGGCATTAACCATTTCTTTAAAAAGCCTGCTTACATTAGAACTCCAGTATTCTCTGTTTACCTTGCAACAGTTGCCAACATACACCAAAGAGAGCAGGGATTTGTAGTCTTTAGCCTGCCACAGCTGCTCCTAATACAATCATCCTTTTGCAGAGCAACACAACCTGGAAGTCTGATCTCAGCCAGCACAGGAAAGAAGAAAACAACTCAGAGCTACTTGCATTTGAAGCATTTGCAACTTATGCTTTTGTATTTTGAGCACATTATGTTTGAATTGGACCCATCTTCATCTTCAGACTAAGCGCTCTGTTCACTTTAAGGAACAAGTTCATTACAAGCAAAAGAGTGTCTCTGAATGCAAAGTCAGGTAAAATTTTGCACTCAGATGATCATGCTTGCACCTCACTGAAATAAGTGGAAAAGTTTTAAGTGATGGAGAATTTGTGCCTGCAAAGTCAGTTCTATTTTACTTAACTAATATTAAAAGGTGTAATGGAAAAACAGTATTTTGTAGTGTTCAAGGTCCCAGACAGGGATTCAGCTGACAGATTACAGACTAGGGTTTCAGTCACAGCTCACTGAAAAGTCACAAAGCAGTTCAGGCTGAGTCATTTTGCTGATCTGTACCTGTTTTCTTATTCCAGCATTTCTCTTATCCTATGTAATAAACATGTAAATACATCAAACAGGGACCATCTCTTAACAGATTTTTACAGAGTGTGTCAAACCAGGACACTAAATTTCAGTTGGGATCCTTCAGGTGTTGCTGTAATATAATTAATTATACAATATACAAAGCCTTATCTGCTGAACTAATTAATACTAGCAAGAGTTACCAGTTAAATCTCCAACATACTGAGCTGCTTATAGAATGCATGTCCTCTTATGTTGCAAACTAAAGGACACAAAGAAGGCATGTAGCAATGTGGTAAAAAGAGTTTCTATTTTCTGGCATAAAAAATTTTGGAGAGAACTTTGATTAGCCCTTGACCAAACATTATAGATACTAAAGAAGGTTTCCCCCGGTTTGCTTGGGTTCTTCTCTCTTATCATTCCTTCACCACAGGATTAAAATAGATCATATTCTAATGCATTTACATTTACAATAGCCACATAAGATAGGAAAGAACTAGGTGGGGTTTTTTTAGAGATGTGAAATCTGTAATAGACTTAGTCCAATTACTTGCTCCTGCCGCAGACTTGAACCTTAGCTTTTTTCCAATACATGACTGATGGACAGTCCAGAAAGCAAGGGGATTCAGTTATTCACCTTGCCCTGTGATAGCAGTTCAGCCTTTCCAAACAAAGCTGAAAGGAAATAATTGGAAATCTGTTACATGAAACTACTGACTCTTTGTGGAACAAAGGAGACCCAAATCATACAGCATGCACAGTATGTATAAACCTTGGCTATGCTGGTCCATTGGACTCTGAGGTGGGCCCATTCCAGGGTGAGGAGGTCGCATACTCTTCATGGAGCCACAATGAACATCTTCAACCATTCCTTTTTCATGCAAGCCATCAATAGACTGTGAAAACAAAATAAGTATTTATAAAGACATAGTATATAAATCCGCTACAAAAATTGAAAGGACTTTAACTCAAAATCTAAACAAATACATAGAGAGTACAAACTTCTCTTAGCAGTCACTCAAAATAAATATAATGGGAACCTTTAACCCCGGAATCTGACATTTGGGGAAGCACAGAACACCATAAGGCTGCTCGTTCCCTCTGTTTCCTTTTGGCTTTTTTTTTTTTCCCCTTATGAACTGTTTGGCAATGCCAGGGAGGCAATCTTTCCAAATGCAAACACAGGAACTGTATTGGCCTCATATTACAAAGCAGTGTAACACACACCAACTTATGAAAGTACAGCCTGTGGCTTGGCTTGAGTTATTTTTAGCCCAAACTTTGCCCTTTCAGTCACTGCTCTACTGGAATGCCCCGAACACTGTTTCTCTTCAAAAACAAAGATGACATTGCAGGAGGTAACCTGTTCTTTGCAGGTAAAAACATGGACAGGCAGTCAAGAAAGGGAAAACATAGCTCTACTCAAATACTTGTGCTCCCTACAGTTCCTGTCACCTCATTTACTCCTCAAAAACTACAGTTCCCATGGTACTTGAAATGCAAAACAGGGCCAAGTGCCTTCTTCAGAGAGTGAAGAAAGAGAAGACAGCTTGGGGTCAGAAAAACACACTGAAGGCATGCAGGGCACTGGAAAAGGCTCGGTAATAGAAACTGAAGGATTCTGAATGAGAGAACAGGGGAAAAGTAACATCAGAAGGAAGATGTCATAAGAAAACTAAAGAGTTTTACCTGAAAGGAAAAATTACAACACGTCCCTAACTAGGGAAGTGGTTATTAACTTCCCATTAACTTCTAACTTAGAGATCTGCAAGGCTTTGTATTATGAAGGAACAGGCTGGCATTACTTACTTACCTTCTCTCTAAAAAAAATACGCAGCTCTGCCCCTCTCTGTAACACATGCATGCATGCACACTAAACACCGTTCTTGCAAACCCTACTGTGAGTGGAGACCTTCCAGTCTGTTTTATCTAAATGCACACCTATTTATTGAGAATTATTTTTAAGAAAAGGAGTTAAGAAAACTTACTCCAGTGGAAAATACAGGCAGCTAACAAAAAGAGTGTTCAAGAAGCTACATCAAGTCACAGAAAAAAAAGACACCATCACATTTCTTCTTTCCAAGCAGTTCGTTGCACATGAATCAATTTAAACAGAACTAAACATAAGTCATCCTTTCTACAGAGGAAAAAATTATTCTAAATTTTAACTTGTAAACCCTTCATACAAATTTTCCACTTCCCATTACAATAATCAGATTTGATTGAAGGTATCTTTAAACGCATGGGGTTTTTTTTGTTTATCAGCATTTTTGAAGGATTTCACTGTCATTTTTCCTAATCAGAAACTCTGGGTTAAAATGAGAAAAGTTACAGAAAACGGGAAGTAAAATAGATTTTTTTATGTTTCATCAAATTGTTTAGTTGTCATGACAGTATAAAAACATTTGTGAAAAGAACTTGTAACAGAAAAATACCCGTTACTTGAGAAGCTATTTTTGATTACAAGAACTTGGAATAAGGAGTAGAAATGTAGAGATAGCTGACTGACACATTAAAAATAGTTCCACCATGCTAACCAAGTAAATCCCAACGCCCTTTTCTGAGGAATAGAGATCCCTCTCTCTCCTTTCACTCCCACTTGTAAAGATAATCAACGCGGAAGAGAACGCTCAGTTCACATTCTGCCCGCAGGAGCTGAATACTACAGAAACCGAAACACCTGTAAAGCCAGATCCATTCCTATTTTATCATGGTACGTGTCGAGGACTAAATCTTTAGGGCCACCAAGAGGAGGAGATTGCAGGAAATTGGATCTGATTTCCAGAACAGAGGACTCTAGCTGTACCCATCTGTGGTGTGGCTGCAGGGGTGGGTGTCACTACACTAATACGTGGCAACCATGAAATCTCTGCAATTGCAGGCAGCTCTGATGGGCCTAAGGTGGGACACAGCATGCATACCCAGGGCATCAGAAGTACCAGCATACAGAAGGTGGGGAAAGGAGCCAGCATTAGCAAAGAGCAGCAGTGAAGAGGAAAACAAATATGTGGCCTTTCAAAAACAGAATTTTAAAAAAAAAAAAAAAACAAAACAAAACAACAAACAGGAACAGAGAGGTGAAGATGTGACCGTACAAGAAAACACCATTTGAAGGAATGCTTCTATGGAAAGAATTGATCAAAAGAACAGATTTTTGTAAGATAAGAACTTAAAAAGGAAACCAAAACCTGTAACAAAGTGAAATGCTTCAAGTGTAATACAAGGGAGCCTAAATATAGCAAGAAAGGGGTTTGCTTCTGTGTGTTTGCAGGAATTATGCTGTGAAAAAACTGAAAGTGAAAGCCATTAGAAACAGATTAGGAAAGGTAGAACTCATTAATCAGTTTTTTACTAGCAAAGCCACAAAAGATGAAGATAGCATAAACTTCTTTGAAAGAAAATTAGTTTTAATGATCACAGTACTGCTAATTTATGCAAAGAGACTTGTATTTCCAAGAATATTTTTCATCTAAAAGCACCTCTACTGCCTATGGAAAAACCTATAAAATTGGGGAGACAATTCAGCAGAGGACTACAAGAGCTGAAAATTAGTTATTTTTCATAACTTCTTTGAATCACTGTGTAGTTACAGAGCTAGATGATAACTTTATGTAACAGGTTAAAAATTACAGAAACGATCTTACACACAATGCAATTTCTATAAATTCTTCAGTCCTGTATCAATTATTATAGATACCTTCCACAATGACATTGTGGCCATGAGAAATGTAACCTATACTACCAATAAAGCATTACTACCACATTGCGGTACTTTTTTTTCAATTCTTTTAATATGACAGAACAGAAGAGAAAGAGGAAGTTCAGACATACTCAACTTTGACTACATGTTACTATTTTCATTGGTCCCTGTAAGAACAAGCACAGAACAAGCCAGATATATAAACAGTGCTTCCAGAAAATATAATGAGGGATGAGCTTCAACTGTATGCAAGCCCACACCTACAGACTTGGCAGACTTAGAGACTTTACATAATGCCTAATGCATAAGGAACATTTTGCCTACACTGCTTTTGCTCCCAATTTAGTAACTAAGGTCTTCTCACAGACAGCATTGCATCACAGTTTGACCTATTTCCAGGTGAACTGTCAGCTTATGGTGTCTTTTTTTGTTTCCATCCCCCTTCTTAAAACAAACAAACAAACAAACAAAACACCAGCCTTGAAATCAGAGACCAAGATCAAGTATCAAACTAGATTTCTTCTAGACCGTGCATACTCTATACGAACAAAAATTACATAGATCAAACAGCAATGTGTTGTCACATCACTGCACAGCATAACTGAATGCATCACTGATGGACAACCAGACTGACTGTGGTTGTCCTTGCAGTAAGGACTTGGCCAACAAGTCTGTTAATCTCATATAAATCACTAAAACACCACTTTAAACAAGGTTTCTGCTGATTTCTCAAGATGGACAACAATATTTCCTTTCTTTTTTCACTAATGTAAACACATACAAAAAAATAATGCAGGGAACATGCCTGCTGAATAAAAAGACATTACTTCCAGTACCATGACAGAATTTGAAGATTCTCGGAATGTCTACAGTGCACAGATCTGTTAGCCAACAATATTCAAAATAGGAAACCATTTGCCTTCTGTTTTAATGGAACATCTGAGTGAAGAAATAATATACTTAGTGGAAACAAAAAAAAACTTGTGAGAAAATAGTTTTTTGTCGCTCACTTTTTCTCTCACTCAGCAAAACAGTAATATTGCCCATGACATCATAATAATTTTTCCACAGCCAGTAACCATTTACAGTACACCCCATTACAAATCCACAAAAGAAGTGATTATGCATGAGGGAATGATTAAATGGAAGATAAAACAAACCAAGAGGTCACAGTGTTCTTCCCATCCCTCAAGTGAGAACCATCCAAACTAAATAGAAATACTGTTGTCATAACTAAGAGTCAAGCAGTTAACATGCTGGAGCAGGTACAGAGGAGGGCCACAAAAATCATCAGAGGGATGGAACACCTCTCCTACAAAGAAAGGCTGAGAGAGTTGGTGTGGTCCAGCCTGGAGAAGAGAAGGCTCCAGGGAGACTTTATTGTGTCCTTTCAATACTTAAAGGAGGCTTAGAAGAAAAACGGGGACAGACATTTTAGCAGGGCCTGTTGCAACAGGACAAGGGGCAATGGGTTTAGACTAAAAGAAGGTAGATTCAGACTAGATAAAAGGAAAAAATTTTTTGCAATGAGGGTGGTGAAACACTGGAACAGGTTGCCCAGAGAGGTGGTAGGTGACCCAACCCTGGAAACATTCAAGGTCAGGTTGGACGGGGCTCTGAGCAACCTGATCTGGTTGAAGATGTCCCTGCTCATCGCAGGGGGGTTGGACTAGATGACCTTTAAAGGTCCCTTCCAACCCAAACCATTCTGTGATTCTATGATTCTATTCTATGAAAATCATGTGGCCCAGCTGGTGCATAAGAGCATACAGAAGGCTGTATCAGTTCAGGCTAAAACCATATATAACCCTATGTTCTGCCTCCAGGGGTGCTTGTATGTGGATGCCAAGGAAAAGGAAGATTACGGCAGCAATGTAACAATGCTTTCCTTCAATATCTTCCCAGCTGCCAAGCATTTTCACCTCATGAGACTCTCCATGTTACCGTTTGTCCATTTAGCAGTTGTGTCCCCTCCCGACAGACTTCTAAGTATTTCTCCTTAAATGTAGCTGTCTTGCATCCAAGATGCACTTCAGTAAAATTTGAAACTGTTAAGTATTTCCCTGGCAATTTGATCAATAGCCTAAAGATTACTTAAGAAAGTAGCAAGAAAGATAGCTAATTTATTGCTTCTATCAAAACCGCCTTATGTAAATCAATTTACTATTGTAAATTTTCCTTTGGAAGGGTTTTTTGGTTACTATTTGAATATATAGTCTTCAATTTTCATAATAACTGTTGTTAAGTAAACATATTTTAGGAATTATGATTTATTATTATCTATATTGGACAAGGGGCAATGGGCACAAATTGGAACACAGGAAGTTCCACCTGAATATGAGAAAAAACTTCTTTACTGTGAGGGTGACAGAGCCCTGGAACAGGCTGCTCAGAGAGGTTGTGGAGTCTCCTTCCCTGGAAATATTCAAAACCTGCCTGGATGCGGTCCTGTGCACCCAGCTACAGGTGTACCTCCTCAGGCAGAGGCGTTGGACGAGATGACCTCCAGAGGTCCCTTCCAACCCCTACCATTCTGCGATTCTATGATTCTGTGGTCTGTATCAATCCGTGTTTTCTCTATTGTTGGATACTTTGGGTTTTTTTTTATTTTTTATGTATTATATTATTTTTTTGTAAGCTAGTCATACTTCTAACACAGAATGAAGGTGTTTCTCTACTTAGTTTGTGAATTTAAAAGTAAGAACCACATCCCACTGCATACATGGGATGTGTACTCCACAGGCACTTGCGTAACTGGGACACTTTTTGTGCTATCTCTCACTTTTACTGAATCTCATTGGGACTTGAAAGTCACACTAAGCAGAAGGAAAACATTTATTTGGCCAAACTGCAGGTGGCTGACCAGTGTTTAATTACATGGAACAACACTCAAGTAATATTTGCAAAGTAGTCTCAACTCACCCTTCTGCAGCATTTCTTAAATAGACCCTTCCCTCAGTTGTCACAATACACTATTTCTGGGGTTGCACAGGAAAACAGACCAGAAGACTGATCTAGACTGAAAAATTAACCAACAGGTTTTTTTTCACTTGGATCAGTTCAACAGACCCATTTTCTAGCTTAGTCACACACACATGAAGGCACGCTGGAACTTCTGAAGTAGCAACCGAGAGGACAGCAAGGCTGTTGCTACTAAAATAAAGACTTGTGAAATTACAGCCTTTGTTCCATTATCAGAATCAAGGTACAGAAAAGGGAAAGTAATTTTCCTATAACTATACTGACTGATTATCTTTGAATTAGCTATCCAGACTCTTCACATTCATGGTGTCTTTTTGAAAACATTTTAATGCCACCTCAATAGGAGAATTTCTACTCTGGCTCACAGAACTTCTGATATGCTTCTAAAGTCTCTGAAAGAACTTTGTGGAATGACGTTAGTTGGTTTGTTTCTAATGGTAACATAGCATTAAATGTCTGAAGAACACACAGGTGAAACAGGATATAGCAGTTAAAAACATAAAGTATGGAGCATTCAACCGTTCTAATGGAAAATTCCTGGTGTTGCCCTCTTCATCTGCAGGTACAGAATGACTTAAAAACAGAAAGAAACAAGAGAACTGAAAGATGTAAAAACCTTGGCTGCCTTTGAAGTTTGGGGCATTCACCAGAGTACTGGAAGCTTGGGCTGTAACTGACTCTACAAACAAGGCAATGCCAATTGCAACTGTCTAATATGGCTAATAGCTAAATCACATGCTTCAAGATTCAAATGCAGAAGTTTTAGCTACTGAATGTACTGACCTCTCAGAAATTACAACAGTTCAATACAAACAGGCAGCTGGATCATGGCCTCCTTCACTTCAGCTGTCTTTGTGCTATTAGAAATTTTAATGATACAGTTCTTCACACAAAAGATGGTAGTGTCATGTCCCTACTGACTGGACACTGTTTTAACTCTTTTAATGAATGAAACTGATCTATACATGAAAACGGCAACATGAAGAAGTTGCCAATTCATGAGGAATATTAAAATACATCTACATTACTTTAAAACTAAATTTTTATTGTAAATTTAATTTCTTTCTATGTTCACATAATAATTCCAAGTGGAATCAACAATAGGTACCAAAATGCTTTCAATATCTTGGCTCTGTAAGCTATTACTGCATATTTCTGAGAGGAAAAGATCAGTGAAATTGAGATTATCCTAAACTCTGGTACACAACCAAATAAAAATAACAATACATAAAGAGACTGTTCTCACAAAGAAAATTCCACACAAACAAATATTTCCTCAAAGCAAAATACATTAATGATAGTCTAAGCACACACGTACTTTTAAGTGTATGACAACAACCACTGAAGTCCAGTTATTTGCATGTTCTACACTACAGTTTTAAATTCCTTAGTAAGATGGAGCCTTTATAAAGTAACTTGGAAACCAGGTTTTTCATCAACATGGAAGAGTAAACAACTTTGTAAGCACAAGCCCTTTAAGAGTTAAAAATATTACTTAAAAAAAAAACATGCAAAACTAAAAATCACCCCAGAAAAACACAAGATACATCCAAACAGAGAAGAAGAAAAAAAAAATTAAAAAAGGTGGTTAGAATGGTCTACCATAAGGTTTTAACACTACAATTCAAATTCTTTTTTTCCCTAGTAACGTCTGTCTTACTGAAAAGTAGTTTACAAATGAAGATTTGCAAACTACTAACTCTATAGTTCAAAGTAGTCTACTCAGAACAGGGAAACTATTTGATATATGCATCATCTTTAGTAATAAAGACAGAAGTAGGAGTGTAGCTGCAGTTTTGCAGGTGATATATGATGTGTAATAGCAGTTATGCACATCTAAATGTCGTGTAAGTAGTTTTTTTAATCAGTGGAGAGAACTCTAGGAAAAAACGGTTCACTTATAATAAACTATTACCTTATGCATTTGGTGCATGCCTTCCTGTGGATAATCAGTAGGCCCCATTGTTGGCATTGGGTGCGGGACACTGGGTGGACCAGGACTTGGCCCCATCATGCTGTGAACTGAGCCAGGAGATGGCCCTGGTCCTGGGCTAGGTCCTAGAATCGGTCCAGGTGAAGGTCCTGGTCCAGGGGAAGGACCAGGATGAGGCATGGCGCCAGGATCTGTAGGCGTGGACATCTATTTTCTGTCTCCTTTTCAATTAGCAGAATAGCTCTAATAACAAAAACAAAACAAAACAAAAACAAAAACAGAATTTCTATGTGACATTAGGGGCATTGAAAAAAATGTAATAAAATCTACTGTCAATCATTACACACACGCACACACACACAAGCTGTCATCAGCAGAAAATGCTTAAATGATCCGTAATGTTGCACATTAGTTTGTCCATCCTTCTAAAGGCCCACTAGAAGGCTAAGGATCCTGATAGTTCACTCAGTTCCTGGATGTTTATATGTTACTCACAGAACAAAGCAACTGGTATGCCATGAAAAACATCTACTAGAGGCAATGGTAGTTCAACTGACTTGCTATCATCAGATGTATTCACATGGGGTCAAGCACAGTACTACTAAAGGCAGGGAAGACAGGTGAGCACCTCTGTAATATACATGTGTTCAAAAATCTCTCCCTAAACAGATGTGTCTCCACTGAAATTCATACTTATAAAATTCATGGTAATGCAGCAAAACAAGTATTAAATGGAGTATTAAGACTATTTTCTGGCTTTTGGGTTTTTAAGTCAGATATTAATGCAGGACCTCTCTGGTTATCTCTGTATGCAATCATAATATCAAACAAAACAGACAACAGAAAAGACAGTTACTTTGGACTGAAAAGTTATAATCGATTTGAGGGGTTCTGCCAATGTCAAACCATTAGAATGCAGCTCAAGTGGCTTAAAAGTGCCCTGAAAACAACTGACAGACTTTTACAGGCTGGAAAACCAACTATTACTATATTTTCATTTCTGGGTTCTTAGTAGAACAAATTGATGCAGGCTACAGGCTTGAAACATTCTTCAGTATTCTGAGAACTTTATTCCATGTCTAATATTGGGAACTTTTTGTTTACTAATGTCTGAGTATTGTAATACAGTGATGCAGGTGCCATATTTTTACAGAACTTATGGTCAGTTGCTATCAACGGGATCAGTTACGTTTCCTGGTATTCCCCACTCCCAACAACACCATTTTCATGTGTTTGATCATACAGTGATCTCATTATTTGAGCAGTTAAGCCAGCAGAAAAGTGACCCTATATTAAAAAAACAAACAAACAAACAAACAAAAAAAACAACAAAAAAAAAAAAAAAAACCAAAACAAACCCAAAACAACCAAACAAACCACAAAAAAACATCTAGTGATTCAGGTTACTGAACTGACTTTCTGAAAGGACAGATGAGTCCCAGTGCCAGCACAAGGAAGCAAGTAGGATCACCACTTTCAGCTGTAGCTGACCATTAGATGGGCTTAGCTTGTTCCCTTTATTCACTTTGGGCGTAGTTTTATAATAAGGTTACCTGCCCATGATTACTTCTCCCATAACAATAAAGCCAATACAATGAAAAATGAGTCTTATTAAAAAGCATTCTAATTTGGTACATTACAAAGTAATTATAATGCAATGGTACATTATAAGGCCTAAGAGGACTTCCTGTCCCAGCCTCTCTGCTTACAGAATTTATCACAGAAGAGTGTTCCACCTTCCACATCTGGGTTCATCACTATCTATAGTTCGCAGTAATTACCTTCTAACATGAGTAAGTGGTGTAACCCTGTTATGACACTGCTTATATAAAGCCACACTGTAACACTGCAAACACACTGGCCTGTAATCAAATTAAGAAAGAGACACTCAAGAAAGACAAAATACTCTGCAAGGTTTGCAACAAAGCAGAAAGAAGACCCATCTGCAAGACATGTCAGAAAAAAAGGGGACTGGTGTTTACTGCTAGCAATCAGGGAATTCAAAGCTTATAGAACTGATCATCTTTCTTCTTTCATAAGCAAGAGTCTTTACTTATCAGAATGCATACAAAAGATAAAATGCTACTACATCAAGACCGTTTTCACTTATTTACCCCTAATTACCTAATCATTCTGTCAGGATCAAAACCAACTTAATAGCTTTTGCTTATAAATTCCCTTTTGTTACATTTTAATAGCTACTTCTCTCTTCTGATTAAAGGCAACAAATTAGAGCAATGCTTAACTCATTAAAAATAAAATATCCTCACCTGAAATAAGCTACCTTGGGATCCTATTTCCTTGCAAAAACAGGGAGATGCCTATGAAGGTTCTCTGTTCAAAACAAAATATTATACACACTAATCAGTCCCCTACAACCCCACAACATTACCACAAAAGAAATCAAGTTATCAAATGTTCACAACTGCATATACCATGCCATAGCTTCCTATAAGAGGCCTACAGTTTGGCCGTATGAAGGACAACACACATTTCCATACAACAAAGTGTTTTTATATAAGTCAATCATTACATTGCAAAATATAAGACTGACACTGTCACAGCTGACTCTCTCTGCAGCTTATAAGCCCAATTCAGTCCATTTAACAAGGCAGAACCTAGCACCACCACTATTCAGAAAAAATTACACAGAACTACAATGCAATCAATTACAAAACTACTATCAGTATACAGCATCCCAAAATATTCCATTTCACAAAAGACTTCTACCTATACCTGTGCATTAAAATGGGTATCAAAATCTCCCCTTCTATTTCAAATTCAACTTGCAGTTATCATTAAAATCAACTGGCTCCAGTCTCAGCTCCACTAGTTACACTGCCATTTACATATACATTAAACATGTCGTGTACACAAATTTGGAAAATTTAAAATCCTTTTTAATGGGCTAGCAAGTGCCCAACCTGTGAAAAACAGTAACTAACAGAGGGGAATACTGCATCCCCCACACCAGATCAAGTCTCTTCATTATCTTTCTTTAAGAGCAGATAAACTCACCCAGTCTTGCCTAACTGTGAATTGTCTTAAACAGATTTGTATTCAGAGATTTTTGTATGTCAAAAAATATAGTTCTACACAAAAAAAAAAAATAAAAAATCTAGGATCTATATCAGGGGAACATAAAATATTGGAAAATACTACCTGAATGCAAGTAATAAATCCTGCCCAAAGATACCCATGGACATAAGGAGACAATGCAATTTTCTCTGGCAATAGTAGTCCACAAAATTTAAAAACCCAGCCACTGCCATAAACCAGAACACATTATACATGGCCCTCCCAACTAAGGATCTGTTCACAGAACAGAACTGCTAAAAAGCTTATGATTTAACATGATTCAAAAATAGCTTAGTTTATATTTACTAAGACTGAAATTGTATAAAAACCCCGCAGAAATTAGGCACCCCGCTCTCATTAAAATTCAGTAAGAGCTAGATACCTAATTCCTCTAGGCCCTTATAAAAGTCTCATTAAAGTCAAAGCAAAAATGTACAAAGAGACAACAGGTGCAACAGTGGCCAGGCTCCATTCAAATAGCATTGGTATTCGTCTGAGTCAACCTAAATTGAACTCCAGCCAGGATGTTTTGGCCAGATCCCCTGCCTTGGATAGGTAGCGGAAAGGGAACTGCACCACTTCGATCTGATGAAAAGGAAACGTGGACCCAAGCAACAGCCACATGCACGCTGCAAAGCAGACTGTAACTTTGCCTTCACAGAAAAATAATTACAGTCTACTTCTCTGCACACATCTCCAACTGAAGTCATGATTCACAGGTGGCTTTTAAAAGATAAACTGTCAAACTGTGATACACTACAGGCTCAAGGAGTTGCCTTCATGACGCTACCACAGAAAACATGAAATGATACTGTCAGTGATTCGTAGTATTTGCTCAATCTGCTAACCATAATAAAATGAAGATGTTCAAAGTTTAAGAACTGATTAATAATGACAGCATCTCATCATAATTAAAACAAATAACTTACAATACTTAGAAGCAAATCACTGTTTTGTATTGTACAACACCACAGGACACTCTGCATTAACATTTATCAGGATTTAACAACAATTTCATCAAACAATGATTCAATCAATAAACAGCTCTACATGAAAAAAAAAAAAATGAGTAAGGAGAAGAGTCAAATCTTCAACTAACATAAGGCAGTTCACATAAAAGAGCCAAACACACTAAAAGCTGAGAGGTTCGGCCTTTGCGTACTCATGTACATAACTTCACTGTAATTTCAAAACCTTCTGGAATGGAATTTGCAGTTTGAACTACAAACCACAGAATCAGAAACGCTGTACCTTAATTGCTTATCCAGACACTTAGGCCAGAGGCAAAAACCTCTGGACACTGCTTTAGCCACTTGTCTAGCTGTCAATCAAAAACTGCCTGCATGCACCCCAGCAGAGCTAGCGGAATGGGTGGTGGTGCACTTATACCAGAAACTTCATTGTCAGGTAGGGTATAAGACTCCTTTTCACATGCAGAGACAGTTTAGGATTATAGTCCTAACACTCCCCACTTCCAACCCCTTATAAATATTCTTGTAGAAATTACTACTCCTACTGGGTAGCTGTTCCAGTTTTTCACGAAGCAACTTCTCAGCTACTCTAACTTACAGCCTACCCTCTTATGAAAAACTAAAATCGGCACCAAGAAATAACTGGCTAACAGCTGGGGTTTGAATGTACTACAGAGTCAAAAGGTGTCATCACAACTCAGAGCTTACACAATTTAAGCTAAGCTACGCCACTAGACTTTTCAATGAAGAGGCTACAGCATAGACATATGATCCTTTCTGGTGGCTTTGCTGCAGAAGGCAATAGCCTTCAGGAAAAGAGATGGGCGGATAGCTGCAGTCAGGAGTTTTAACTGCCTTTTAACCCCATAGCCACAGCCACAGCAGACAATGCCCAAGAGCAAGCCCGTGTTTCCTACATATGTAGATTCCGCTGTACGTTTTTGGCACAGAAAACTGACTCATGACAGCACTGACTGGTTACGGATTACGTTTCCATACTGTGACCTTTACTACAGGTATTAATCACAGTTATTGAACATCAACTTCACATTAGTTTCTGAAGAACAAAAGCCATAATGAGATGTAGGCAGAAGGAAACGAATTTCCCATATTACTGACAGGTCTTGTCTTTACTTAAATGGGGAAGAAGAGGAGGAAGAAGGGAACAGATTGTTTTAAATACAAGTTACCTAGGTAAAATATTGGTGAAGATATGAAAAAGGTACCATTTCTGTAACAACACACTTATTTTTAACAAAGGTCCCAGCTCTAAAGGATCCACCTGGGTGCTCAAACCCTGCAGGATATAATTATATAGGATATAATTATAATTATATAGGATATAATCTCTACCAAGTGGAGACAAACAGGACAATGTTTACACCTAAGAAGTGATGACTGTACCTGTGTC
This sequence comes from Morus bassanus, assembly GCA_031468815.1. NCBI lineage: Eukaryota > Metazoa > Chordata > Aves > Suliformes > Sulidae > Morus > Morus bassanus. The sequence goes on from CM062600.1 coordinate 57,384,926, forward strand.
AGAAACAAATAAAGCAATTTTCAGTATTAGTCTTCTTATTCTGCTATATTTGCAAACTACCAAAGCCACGTTTAAGTAAGGCTTACTTCTTTCCCTTATTCATCCTTCCTTATTTTATACTGCATATGCTTTTCTCTGCTGCCATTTTCATGACAAGTGATCTTTACGTCATAACGTTGTGTTTACTACTCCACTAGAGGATCAAACAAATAAAAAACTAAGCAGATAAATTTCAGAAGAGGTGGAGGTCCAGGAAACACTCTTTACACATAGAGAACTTCAACTGCAGCAGAAAACACAAAAAAAGTAATAGGCATTTTAATGAGTAATTTGCAAAAATGTTCTCAGTCATCCGAAGAATGAAAAGTCTCTTGAAAAGGATCACTAGTTCACAGCAATATTACTAATCACGACCATGAAAATTGAAGATGAAAGTGCAGACATTTTTTTAAAGTTGCTACTGTGCACATTCTCACCTTAACTTCAAAAGTCCAACAAAAATTGAGAAAATATATCTGCAGATACTAATTCCATATAGACCTTTGTCATGAATATATTTAATATAAGAATGCTAGCTGGAGCACTTCTCTTGTTAATTTTCAAGCCTCAGGTATTGGTGAAAGCATTTTTCAAACTTGACAAGAAACACTCACAGACCACTTCAGAAATGAACAAAAGAAAAGATCTAAGACTGCTTTGAACACACTTCTCTGGCGCATGTTCTATGAAACACCACAGAAATACCAGTTCTAAAGTTGAGACATAACTCCTGAGAGAGATATTGTATTTAATGAAGCTTCACCCTCACCTCTGTCAAGTCCACATACACTGTATGATACACTTAACTTCAGATTTATTTTTAAATGCTGATTATCCATACATTCTTTTTGCTTTCTATTACTGATATATAGGGGCATAAAAATCTGCCTCCAATCCCATCCACAAAGTGTCACACCACTTTTTTCCTTAGAATAACAAAAGAACAAAAGAAACAAAGTCAAAGAAAGTAATCAGGCAATTAGGTTCCCAAAGAGAAAGTGTGCCTTTATTTGCACAACAATACTAACTCACACAGAAGAGGCTGCCCCACCCCGAACATATAACTGGTATACTACTAGAGGAATTAAATTCCGGTACAATGTTTATTGTCTGAGTCTTAGGGGCTGTGGTTAAAAGCAAGTAACACTGAAGAAATCTAAAGCAAAACAGAAAAGAATATAAGCTGAACAATGCCGTGTCATAGATCCCATACAATTTTTTTTACAGAAAGCATGCAGAATACTTAAAATGATGAAATTAAAAAAAAAAAATTCTTATAGCTTCAATTCTTCAGCTGGTTATTAAGTTACCTATCTAAAATACTCATCAAAAGACATCTTAAAAAGAGCAGCGTTAACCTGAAGGTTGGAAGGTCTGGATATCAAACACAAGCAGGAGATACCAAGGAGCACCAACTCCGGTGTGATCCAGGTAGCCACGCTGACACTTTACCGCTCTCTTTACTCGACCATAATGCACCTTATGAAAAGAAAACACACCCCGACCCCACCGGTTAACTGCAACTTCGGTCCGAGTTTACAGGCGCTAAAACTTTTCCAGCCGTGTACAGTTTGTTGTTCCACCATTATAAATTTGGGGGTGGGTGGGGAGGAGACGGAACGACGAAGTCCATTCCTCCCGCACCACGACGTAACGACACGCGGGGGGGTGGGGGGGTGGGGGGTGTGTCACACGGGACACGGCACCCCGTGTCGCCGCGGGCGCACCGGCGGCCGCCCGCCGAGGCGCACCGGCGGCGGGGCCGGCCCGGCCGCGGCCCGCCCGCCCGCTCCCCCCGCGGCAGCGCTCCGCCTCGGCACGGCCGCCCGGGTCTTCCGGCCCCGCCGGGCGGCGGGTAGGCCTCGCCGCCGCGCCGCCCGCCGCCTCGCACCCCCTCCCGCGAAGGCGCCGGGGCGGGCGGGCGCGCACAGCCAGCGGCAGGACCCCGCTCTCCCGCTCCGGCCCTGCTGCACAGTTGTCCCCGCGGTCGACAGGCTCTGAAACGCCGCTGCCCGGAGACCCTGCCCCGCTGCCTCCTTCCCCCTCCCCTCCGCCAAGCAATGGCTGCGCCGCTGCCCGGCGGGCCGCGCAGCGCCCCGCACCTCGGCGGCCCGGGGGTGCTCGGCGGCAGGCGGGCGAGCGGCCGGGGCATGCCTCACGGCTGGGCTGGGCCCGTCTGCCCGCCGCTCCGTCCCTCCGCCACCATGTCACGCCGACCAAACATGTCTGTGCGCCTGTGTGCGCGCGGCGGTGACTTCCTGATCCTCCGCCGCCGCTGGCACGGGCAGAGGGACGGGAAGGGCCACCCCCCGCGGCCACCGGCGCTGGCCACCGCCTCCCGCTCCCCGGGGACACGGGCTCCGCTGCCCTCCCGCCCCGCCCGGGAGCTAGCTGCAGCCGCGGCCCGCCGCCCGCCCCTGCCTCCGGCACGGAGAGAGAACTTTTCCCGGCGCCGACCCCCGCCGCCCCCCTCTCCCCACGGGGCAGACGAGCCGCGCCTACCTGAGCACCCGCCTGTGTATGCATCCTCGCTCCCGCCCGACCCGATCAAAAAAAGAAAAAAGAAAAAAAAAAAAAAAAAAAAAAAAAAAAAAAAAAAAGAAATTTCCGCGCACACCGGAAATAAAATGCTTTTTGCTTGGAAGGCGATTACAAAATTGCAAGCGCATGTTTTGCGCTACGCCGCTTCGCCGCCTGCTGCAAGGCGGGGGGGAGGAGGGGAGGCATGATTTCTGCAGGGAAAACGGGGTGGGGGGGAAGGCAAGCTATTTTGGTAGTAAATCGCGACACCTTTACAGCAGGAGCGACTGACTGCACAGTTAAAAACAGAGACTGAAAAGCAACAGGAGCCGGTGCCTGTCGGGCGAACTCCCAGCCCCCACCTCCTCCCCGCTCCCCGGTGTGTGCAGTGCTTGTGACAGGAGATTATCCGGGCCGTGGCCTTCCCGGCTCCGCCGGGGAACGCCGCTACTCTCACGGGCGACACCGCTCCCCCACGCACCATCTTCCTCCCTCCCCACGCCTCCCCACTTCCCTTTCCTCGGTCGGGTCTACGCGACCGTGTGCCACAGCGGAGAAGCACCCGCGCCGCCACACGCCCTCCCGCCGCCGGCCTCCCCGAACTTCACCCTGCGACCCCCGGCAGCCGCCGCAACGGGGCCCAGCGGGGGGCCCGCACCCGGCGGGGCTGCGGGCGGGCCCGCCGAGCTGCCCCGGGGCGGGGGGCGGGGGGGGGGGGGGGGGGGAGGGCTGTCGATCCCCAGCATCTCTTTCTCTGCCGGTCGCGTCGCCCGGAGCCTGTGACAGTCTCGCTCGCCGGCACGACCGAGGGGTGCCAGGAGCCGGTCGCTGTCGCCGTGCGAGCCCGCCGGCCGCGCCGGTGAAAGCCGCCCGCCGCCCAGCGCGGCCGCAGCCAGCCGGGAGGGCACGGCGCCCCGCCGCTCCCCCGACCCCCCGCCGGTGCCGCTGACTCACACGTCAGCCACCAGCGACGCCCCGGGGGGGGGTTTTGTGGGGTTTTTTTTTCCCCCTTCACACCCTCCCACCCCGGAGATCTGCATCGTGATTATTCCAGAAATACCGGATCAAAACTTTCTTCTCTCCACCCACCCGGGGATATAAATACTGGGGAGGGCCGGGCGCCGGGGAAGGTGGGGAGCGGAAGCAGGTGGCAGCGGGGCGCCGGGGACGCGCTCGGGGAAGGGGAGGGAAGGCGGGCACGGTGCCTGCCGGCGCGATCGCTAACAATAAAGGAGGGCGCCGGCACCGCCGCGCCGGGGACGGGGACCGGGGCGGGGGGCGGACCGACTCGTAAGTTATATTTACCTTCCGCCCGGGAGGAGCGCCGTGCTGGATGTCGCTCCTCTCCCCCTCGGTGACTCACCCGAGCCCGGAACCGGAGCGAGGGACTAGATTATGAACATGACTTCATTGATGACAGCCATTCCCTCCTCTTCCTAAACTCCTGCCCCTCCTCCGGCCCCCTCCCGCCGCCTCCCCGCAACGACGCCACCACTCAGGAAGCGGCGTTCCCATTGGCACGGCGGCGAGGGAGTGCCCGCCCCCCTACGCAAGAGGGCGGTTCTATTGGCAGCGGCTAACTGTCGCTCAACCGAGAGGCTGGGGAGAGGAGGAGGGGCAGTAGGGCGGCGGGCGAGCGTGCTGTGTGAGTGTGCGGGAGAGCGTGTGCGCGCAGGCCGGAGGGCCCCGCTCGTGCCCCTGCCGTGCGACGGCGGGGCGGGCCGGACCGCCGCTCCAGGCTCCTCCGCGCCCCTTCGCCCCTCGCCGGCTAGCGTTGTGCTGAGGGGCGAGGGGCGGGAGCGCCCTCCCTGAGGAGGCGGTGGCGGTACTGGCGGGGGGTGGTTTGGGGAGAGGTGAAGAAGGTGCTGGAACTCGGCGGTGCCGCTGCCCCAGCCTGCCGGGGCGAGCTCGCCGCCCCTGGGGGCCGGGGAGGAGCCAGCCTGGGGGGCGTTGGGGTCAGGTACCGCTGTACCTGCCCGGGGGAGCGGGGGGGGGGTCCCCCTGCCTTTTAAAAAGAGCGGAGGAAGGCATGGAAGGGGGTTGTCATTCGTCCCGAAACTTACACGCCGTGCCCGGCCTCCCGTGGCAGACCTGGCGCCGTCGCGGGCGAGAGGAGGCTGCCGAGAACATTCCAGTTCCCGTTCTGACGGACAGCCGTCAGTCAGTCAGCCAGGCGGGCTGCCGCCGCCGGGGCGGGCGGGCCGTTACTCGCCTCACGCCCTCTCGGAAGACCTGGCCGCTCCTTGTCGCGGGTTTGGAGGCAGCTGTTGGAGTACTCGCCGGGTATAATAAGGCTGTGTGAAGAGCGGAGGGGGACCTCTTGTTTCTTAGGGATAGGAAGGGTAAATACGGCAACTATGTTTGTCGCGTCTTGCTTCCTTCCGTCCTTTTAGCTTTTTTAGCAATTATTTTGGAAGTGCGCTTTTCACCTCTGCGTGCTGGTGCTGTGGGTTTTTTTCTTTCATGCTGTAGATCGTTTACCTCTGCAGATCTCCCACGTTGTTCACAGAAGCTATACCTGTTCGTGTAGCAAACGTCTAAGTAATTCATTAAAGGAATGAGCCCGCCAGTCTGAGGGGTTTTTTTGAACACCAGTTGTAGAGTCAAATTTAACAAAAAAAAAAAAAAAAAAAAAAAACACAAACCCAGAGCCTGATAACTGATTGTTGTTGATTTTTGGGACGACAAGCCCAACTGCCATACGTGGTGTTATATGTAATTATCTTTTTTTATCTTGTCATATGAAGGTATTTGCCATTCTGAAGCTAGTGTAACTTTCTTACTGTGGATTTCGCTCTGTGCTACGGACTAAAAACGTTAAGAGGAGCTTCAGTACTAAAATCAGTAGCTACTACAGACACTCAGGTGACAGTATTTACCGTGAAGTTCCTCTGCTGTGGCTAGGTGGAGTAGTTAAGGACCTGAAGCAATGCTGGGAGTACCAAATGCACCTTGTGGTCATTAAGTGACAGCTATTGTTTACGTGGTGTTTGGCTTGGGGCTTTTTTTTATTGGTTGAATAGGAGCAGCAATCACCAAGTAACAATGCTGGCTGTACAGTGCTAATTACTACTGTTTCTGTAGTTTTGCCGGGTGTTAATACTCAATCCCTAGCTTCCTCTTATTTGTTGTGTAAAGCGGCTACCAAAATGCTGAAAGATAAGTGTGTAAGAATTAGTGCGAAGTGGACAGCACTAAGTACCAAAAAAATAAATTAAAAAAAATTACAAGGCTATATTTGTGAAAAATATTTATTTGGGAACAAAATCAAAGAAATTGAAACACTCAAATCTGTGTATACAAAACAGCCAATATCATTATGTAAAACTTTTGATCCACGAGTAATTTATAATTTTGATTTTAGCTTTGTTTTAAACGATGAGTTGCAACCGATGTCTCAGAGATAAAAGAATGCAGTTAACATTTTTGGAAACTTATGCTAATGGCAATGAAAGGGGTAAAAGGATTCTTCCTTTTTTTTTTTCCTTCATACCCTATTGTAACTCTCATTAGACAGTGGTGGTTGGGGTTTTTTTTCCTCCTTCATTCCCCTGAGTAAGTCTGAGGGCCCTTTGCCTTTTTCTCTCCAGTAGAGAAAACAAGCCTTAAATAACGGAGGGGAAGCTTCCTTGCAAGACAGCTCAACTGCTTGTTGGACTCGGCGGTGGTCAAGCCATTCTTTTTGGTAGAAAGCATACAGAGAAGAAAAAAGGAACATGAAAGTAATCTTTCAGGCAAAAGAAAAAATGTTCACTTGATATTGGGATAAATGCACCTGTGTTTAGTTAACAATTAGGTTTATTTTGGGAAGGCTGCAGCAGCCAATTGCATTTTGGGGCAACAAAAATGCCAGTTGAATGGGCATGTTGCTGACGTCAATCTGAAGGCTTTTTCTTTTTGTATTTTGATAAAGTATCTTTTAATCTCATTGTAATGTGTATTAAGGGGTTGGAAAACATGGTTTTTTTTTTTCAAGTCAGGCATGTTCAACTGACAGGAAAATCTTTACTGAAATTGGTTGGATCAATAAGGGCTCACAGTATGAGACTTGGGTGGCTGAAGGTTCATGCATAGTGGATATGCAAACACGGTGAATAATTACATGCTAAAGGATAAATTAGTTTTCCCCTGATTGATTTGTTTAGCTTAGCAAAAGGAAAAAAGATGAGGGCCCTTAACTGAATTAATGCTTTGGATGCTGCCAACAATGGTAAAATTGCACATAAGATTTTCAAACAAGGTGAAGTACCACGATGAGAAGAGGTACTGTTTTGACTAGCAAGATGTGTCCTTGTGTAACTAAAGCTTGTTATGTGAGGAATGGTACCAATATAATTAAAAATGTTTAGAGACCGATGTATCAGTGGAACTCTTGCAGGAATGCTCATACCAAAAGAAGGTCATTACCATCAAGAGTTGCAGATGTTTACAGCAACCTCATTACCACTTCGAAACTCCTGCTGCAACAGTTTGTGGTGGTATTTCTGTTTGCTACCAACTCCCTGCCAGAGGTTGCAGCCACTACAGCAGAAATGGCAGAAAGGAGTATTTATTTTTTTTAGTGCCTCAGCCAGTTCCTAGCAAAGTCCCACTGCTTAGGTTAGGTGGCCAGTGAAAATGGGTTTAAGCTACAACATTCCATGGTTTCATGCTCAGGTTTCTATATAAATAACATAACAGAACAAAAAGCATTTTTTACTTATCTGGGGAAGTCATAAGCGAGCAAACTTAAGACTCGCCTTATGGAAATATGTAATGTTTTTGCTTATGTCTGCTGCTTTGGTGGATAGTGTTCACCTCAGAAAGCAAGGAGAAAAAGCATACTTGTTTGAACTTTAATCGAAGCCTTCAAAGGTGAAAATGGGGTGAAGGCAAGATACTTCAGCTTTATAGTGAGGTTAGTTCATTGAGATTGTCATCAGATGGGGAAATAAGGCTGGCCTCCATGACTTTGCTGCAGTAAAGTAGAAGTGTCTCATCTTTTACACCAAGATAGTTCATGTGTCTCAGGTAACTAACATAAAAAAAAAAGCCTACTTTTTTTAAGTAGTGAAGGCAAACCCTGTGATGATGAAGTAAATCTTAGAGATAAGAAACCCTGGGAACTGTCTGTTTTGCTGGTGCTCCCTGCGAAAGTCTTCTCATGCCCTATCCATTGTATATTTGGAACAGTACTTCTCCTGAAGTATGTGAATCCTAGAGGGAAGGATACTCTTTACCTACCCATCTGTTGATCTGCAGTATGTAGTATTATGAGTGTGCCATATTTTGTTGTGAAGTGGTGCATCTCAGCCTGATATGTCTGGAAACAAAGTAATTATTAGAGCTGGTTAGAATTTTTCCTTCTCTTATGGAAGATGTAGTTGTTTTCTAATTTAAAAATAAAATTTCTGTTCTAATACAGCTTTCACAAATGTGCTTGGTATTCCTGCACTTTTCCCTTCAGCCTTTTTTTCTGGAGGCTTAATATGTTCCTCTAGATGGGGAATAATTATCTCCTTTGTCTAAAGAGCCTTTCTGAATGCATTCCAAAAAGAAGTCTGTGTGTGAGAAAGGTTGGTTGCCTTGCAGTGATAATGTGTTAATGTTCCTATTTATTTTGTAGTCCACAAAATTCCAGAGTTTGGTTTGATGTCATATTCTGAGGGAGAGAAGCATGCTGTGGTGTTGATCTCTTTCTAGCCTTGTTTTTTTTCAGGCTGCCATTTTGCTTCCCAACCAGGTAGTCCCAGTTTTGTGTTTGTGTTTTTGCAAGAGTATCACTTTACACTTGATTCTATTGAATTTTATCTTAATGTTTTCTGAGCTTCTCTGCAATTTCTCAACATCATTTTCAGTTCTAGTCCTCTGTTCTAAGGTGCTCACCAAATCTCACAAGCTTTGTGTCAGCTGCAGATTGTATAAACAAATTCATCACTGAAGCAATTAAAAATAATATTGAATAGAACTATGCCCAGAATAGATTTCTCTGCAGCTCTGAAGTGTCCTCAGTTATTAAGCTTTCATTTCATTCATAACCTGTTCTGGTTCTGGCACCCAGTTACTTTTTGTATGGTTTTGGTAAGATAACATGTTTCCTAGTTTTGACTATTCCTGGCCTGTTAAACTGCCTGCTGGAAGTGGTCAAACAACTTTGTTCAGTGGGACAAACCCAGAATTCTGAACTGGTGCCAGTAGTTCCTGGGGAGTCCCTTTTGCTCTTCTCCTTGTGGTTAATAGTGCTTCTACTGCAAACATGAATTTATCCATCTTTAAACAGTCTCCAAGTTTGTCTCTGAGGTCAAGAAACAGAAGTAAAATCTATGGTGATTTGCTTGTTCTGGTGCTCCCAGTATTAGAATTGTGCTAATTGCAGCACAGTGGGGGAATATTTAAGGAAAACTACCACCATAGGATTTTGATCCTATAAGCAGCAAAGGTTGTGAATGTACTAGACTGGGAAAAATAAATCTTTGAATTACCGTAATCTTCATAATCATACAATTTAGTCAAAGTGAAAAACAAGTATAGAGGACCATGTTGTTTTCCTCTGATAATGTTCAACTCAAACCAGGCTACCATATATTACAGGATCAGTTCTAGTTTGTAGTATGAAGTTGGGTTAGAAAGGGAATCTAGGCAGTGAATATTGGGGCCTTTGGAAAGCGTGACTTGCTCTTGGATTCTGGATAAGTCACAGTTATGTACCAGGGAAATCTTATGACAGTTTGGTATATCAAGCATGGTAGTCACAAAGACACAATCACAAAAACCTGGATCCTCAGATTAGTGGGATTTGCCATAGCTTGCTCTTTTCTCCTCCATGCACTATTCTTTCCTGTAATCCAATTTTTGAGTAGCATTCCTCTCTTTTTGCTCACAAGTATTTAACTTTTCACTGTGCAGCTTCTTCCTTTTTATAGTTACCTACTCTTTTTTCATTTGCGATACACTTTCTTCCAGTGTATTTGTTCCTTTGTCAGTGCTGTTTATGCCAGTGTTATGCACAGTAACTACAAGGTGGAATTATACTACCTAAGAAACGCTCATTTAAATAAGCTACTGCTTGCCACTTACGCACAATTTGAGAACCAGTTATGAGTACTGTCTCCAATTCTTGAAATACAGACTTGGTTTTGCCCAGATATAAGCATGTTTAAGACAATGGGGTCAAAATAAGGCTAAAACTGGTCTAAATTTTCTAACTGCTGCTAACAACTTACATCCTTCCTAAATATGCATTTTCTCTAATACTTAACTTAGCATGAAAGGTGGCATCTTTGTCCTGACAACCAGGGAAAAAAATAAAATATCACCAACAAAAACATAACTCTGACTCTTACTTTCTGAAGAGAAAAAGTAGAGATTTTTTTTCTGTTTTCACAGTATTATTTTGGGATACTGTTGCATGTTTCATGTGTGCTCAGGTTTGAGACTACAGAGTTGTGAATTCACAAACAAAGCATAGGTTATATCAGTAGAAATCTTTTTTTTTTCTTAAACAGTTGAATATATTCACAATTTCTCAATCATAGCTTTTTTTTTTGCCTAATACAATAGCAGCTATCAAATAAAATTATAAAACTTACCAGTGTGTTCTTAGTCAATGAAACAAAAGCCTCTTTTCTACCAAGTAGCAGAATATGTTGAGATTCTCTCCTACCTGAAGGTGGAACTTTTGAGACAAGAACCCCTCATTAGCCTTTTTATCTCAAATGTATTTTAAAACAGGGAGAAGAATGGTCAATTAAGAGCTAGCCTTGTCAATATGGAGACTTTTCCTAATTTAGTGTTCACGCACTGGTTGGGGTGTAAGAATAGTTTGCTTCTGTTTAGCTTTAGTCAATTGATTTTGAAGCCAAAATAAATCATTCGCCATGGGACCATGTGCAGGACACCCCTAGATTCAGCTATGCCAATGGAAGAAGTAGATGTCAGCTGTCTGCCACTGCTGTTTACAACAGTCACTGCTTGCTGTCATCTGCCAACACAGCAATCATATGACCACTCTAATACCAGAAATTTAGATAAATCGGATTAATTGGGACTGTTAAGGTAAATGGTGTGAGCCAACCCATCAGTTTTGGCTGAAGTAATGCTGCTACAGACTGTGTTTTCAACATATTACAGAGAACTTCATTCTTCACAAGAAATGTGGTGGTGGGTGAAGGCAACATTTAATCCAACAAAACAGTGGAATCCAGAATGGGACATCCATCTGTAAATAGGAATTCATATAAGGGATTAATAATTCAGTTAATTTTAAATTTGCATATTCTAGTTAAGTCCAGGGACATTTATGTGTTAAAAAGATCTGTGTGCCACTTTCAGAAACCCTAATGAGTTGTTCAGCCTTTATCGATGTTTCCTACTGTATCACGCACAAATTCTGCTACCTTAGCTTGTATGGGTTTTGTGTTCATTGTTGCACTGACTTTGCCTGCTGTCTGTCTCAGAATTAGAGCTTGTTCACCCTTTACCATCTTGTTCAGTGACCTGTATGTGTTAAACTTAAAAACACTTGTGAAGTGTTGTTTTAATACAAGATGTTTTAATGTACCTGAGTCATGTACTTGTTTAAGTCCTGCTGATGTGCTTGAAAGCTTCAGGGTGGGATAGTGATAATGATACTTAATATCTAGTTCGTCTTGTGCAACAAATGTTAAGTTCCATAGCTGAGATAGCTTAAGGGCAGCTAGCCTTGGGCAAAGAAAGTTCTCAGAATGGTCATAGCTACATACTGTCTTCATACCTCAAAAATCTAGTGTTTAGTAATTTCAGAAACTTAGGTATAAATGCAGAAAAAATTGGCAGAAGATGAAATTGTGGGACTCGGCAATGAAGACTCTTCTCCCCATCTTTGCTAGAGATCTCCTATGAGAAATTACTGAGCTCTTCTAGGTTCCAGTAGGATTAAATAGTGCTGCTCTTATTACAGCTTTGACACAAATTCTGATAGATTAATATAAAATATTTTAATAGGACACTACCCCATGGGTAGGCTTCCTCTCCTATCAGCCACATTACCAATGCTTGACGCAGGGCTAGGAGAAAAGCATATTCCTGGAATTGGTCTAATAGGTTCTTAAATGTTTGTAGAGATAAACTACTGGCAGAGGCTTGACTGTGCCGTTCCAGTGTAACCTGTGATAGCTGAGGTGTGCACATGGCATTGCTTCTGAGCCAAAATCATAAAGTGGTGGTTTTTGCCAGGGGGCTTTGTGGATGTCTAGGCATGTGGAACAGGATGCAGTGCTCTTGTGAAGATGTGGAAGAGCAGCTTGTTCTGAGGATCAGTTGAGGGTCTGATTTCCTTGGAGTTAAACAGCTTTCCAGTTGAGAAGGTGTAGGATGGAACTGGATTTGTATGCTGAAGTCTTAAAAAAGGAAAATTAATAAACATGCAAGCTTCAATGCCAAAGTTATTCCTCTAAGAGAACAATAAAGGGTAGTGGTGCCTGACCCAAAGGACTAAAGAGATTCTGTTACTGTCCATTTCACAAAGTCACCCTGTTCTTTTGTTGAACTGAAAATAAAGGCTGCTGAAGAGACTTTACATCATAGTGCCTGGGATGCTCCATTGTCCTGGCTGGCAGAAGGCAGAACAGTCTGTGTGTTAGTAATGTCTTTAACTGCTGCAGCAGTTTGCTGCAATGCTTATGAGTCAGAGCCCTACATCTCTTTCCAAGCACTCTTTAATGCTCCGGTGGAATGTAATATATGTGAGAGACCATTATCACATTCAAAACATTGTGTTCTGGCCCACTTGTTTGATTTTTAGGACTTTTAAAAGCCTTTTTCAGTCTGAAAGCCTCTAACTGTATCTCAAACATAGACACATCTAGGCTCATGCTTTTTTTTTTTCCTGAGACAGAATAATCAGAACTATATTTTAATGAAAAAACTGTTAATAGGATTACAAACTTGATATTTTTTAGGTGTTTTGTCGATAAAGGAGCAGAACTGGATACTGGTTTTGAACAATGTGAAAATAACCCATTTCTGATAAGATACTCAGAGGAGTTAAATTCTGTGTAACAGGCTGATATCAATGGTTTTCAAATACTTCTGTTAGCAAGTGTCAAGAAACAGAAGTTATTTTCTTTCTTTCAGTTCCTCTAGACTATATAAAACATATGCAGTTAACCAGCCCTCCTTAATTACTGACAAGTTAGCACTTCCTAAAAATACCTAGGACTTTTCTGTGAAATTACTTTAATGATTTTTTCCTCTATAAAAACAGAAATAGAATGACCTGCTAAGAGCAATAACAAAATGAAGCAAAGAACCTTAGATGTCAGGTCACTCCCTGGGGCAGGGCAGGGCAATCTGGGGAAAAGTCGATTATCATTTTTTATCTGAGGTAGTTGTCAGGTCATAAAAAGCCTTAAATGACCTGAAAGTACTTGAAAAGTATTACTGTAAGATACTGAGGAGAAAGATGCCACAGAATCTCAACATACATCTGGGAGAAAGTAGATAAGTGTAAAACCTCAGAATTCTTTAGAATAAAAGATGAAAGTATCAAGGAAAATAGACCATCAGGTGACTCTGGGTTTGTGCTGAAGAATGTTTGTCTAGCATGGATTTAACTCTAGTGTATTTGCTAATTTCAGTAAATATAAAGGGATGCATTTAAGTGGATCATCTCTGGTTAGAAGCTTTTGAAAGCAGAGTGATTCCACTCCAGGGAAGCCGATGAGCTAGGTAAACTTACACTCTTCAGTTACAAAGAGCCTGATATTAATGTCATGGAGGATGAAACTGCGTAGACATGTCATTATTATTTTGTTAAGAAGACCTATAACTTTGTTAATTGTTTTCTGTATTATTTATTGGCCCGTTGTGTTTAGCTCCTATTTAGCAGGACAAATAGATTTTTCTAGGGATATCAGGGGTACAATCCCCTGCCTCAGTATTGCCACCATCCATTCTGATGTGTGCTCGCGATAACATTAAGGACTATGGCTGTGCACCTTTTGCCCCTGACTGCCATCTGCCTTTTCACTGGACCCAGCGCTGTGAACAAATCATCAAGCAGAGGAAGCTTGCAGTCTAGCCGCTTGTGGAAGCCACTAAGATTTTTGTGAAAAATTACACCTGGCTGTAAGTGTAGTGAAGTTTCAGTTCATGTGTGAGCAGCTATATATTACTATGTGTGGCATACAGACTGGTACGCAGCACAGATGCGTGATTGTATTAAACTTTCTCAGAAGCGTTTCAAAAAGCACAGAGAACCTGCATTTTGCTGGTGAACTTCTGAACCTCTGCTAAGACTGGATGCATTAAGAATAATTAGCAATGAAGAAAAATTTGTGAGTGGGTAGATGCAAGCAGTCTGAGATTGAAGAGTAATAAGACAACCATCCCCACAGTAACCAAATAAGGTCACATTTAAAAGATAACTGGAAACCAGAACTGGACTGTTGTGCAAGAGAGCCCCAAGAACAAAGAAACAAACATAATCAGTTACAAAAAAAAAGCTAATATAGCCCTACTTGTAAGGGATGTAATGACAAAATAAAGCAAGCTAGCAATAGTGTAATTGGAGATGCGGTTGTGTAAGGCCTGAAACAGGCATGAACGACATGAAATTCTCTAAAAATCTCTTGCAAAGCATTCATTATTCTGCACCACAGTAAAGAAATGGACCTATTTTGTTTGTACCACTTTTTTCTAATTACACTGTCAATTAATAAATTGGGATTTATGATCATAACCTTCTCTTGTTTGGGGGGAGTGATAAGGTTCTTGTAACAGGAAAAATTGTTTTGAAGTGATGATTAGAAGTAAGTCTCTCTTCCCTCTTTCAGCTCTTTTTCCCACATCCCTCCCACCACAACCAGCTACTTATTGTCCTGCCTTTTAGGCTGCTGAGAAAGGGCTAAGCTTGCTACTTCTGTCATTGCATAGGGCAGCCAGGAGACAAAAAGGACTTGCTACTTTTGTTGCTCATGTTTGTTTCTGCTGCTGCCTTGCATCCCTCTACTTTTTCCTCAGAAGCCAAGGTTATGCAAGTAGGAAATAAAACTGACTCTTCAGGTTGTATAGGCTGCTGAAGCAACAGATTATTGCTGTCTTAGCCCAGACAAAGCAGATAGTCTGCTGTTCTAAGTTGCTGCCCACTTTGTGTGTGCCAAAAGCTAGTCCTTTTCACTTGGAAGACTCTAAACAGGCTGCATTTTAGAAGCTAGGAAAGACCTACATTCAGAGTAATCCAAATAGAGAATCCACAACCATAGCTGCTTCTGAAGCCACTACATTGAGGACCTTCCCAAACAGCCCCTGAGAGCAAAGGTGTGGCACAAATCCTTACACAGGACAGATCCAAGCTGGAAGGTTAACCCTAAATGTACTAGCAGCATGTTAGTACACTCTCAAACCGTCACAAAAGTTAAATATAAATTGCCTACTTGAAAACTGATCCTCTGCTTGGACAGACTTCTAGCTATTCACATTGCCTGGCAAGCTGGCTGGCACAGCAGGCCTGTAAACATGTGTTTGTCACCACAGGAAGAATTTTGGAAGGGATCGGACCATATGCGTGAGTAAGAGCAATAGCTGCAAGATCTCATTTCAGCCCATGGGCAACTTGACAGTAAAGTTGTTATCAAAAACTCATGGACTGTTGAGGAACAACTGGGTACAGTGGGTCTCACTGCTGTGTAGTCAGTACCCACATAGAATAACATTTACAGGATGTGGTAATGTATTGCTCTGCCAAATCTAGAGATAAGGCTCCATTATCAGTATCGTTAATGTATCCATAGCTATTAACTGCTCTCTGTCCTGTCACCCAACAAACAAGCAAAATTTTGGCCTTTCTGAAGAATGAACAATGCCAATAGAGAATGTTGCTCCTTCTAAATACCCATTCTCTTTCCTGTACCTAATTCCTGTGTTGTCTTTTTATTTATTTATTTATTTATTTGTTTGTTTGTTTGTTTGTTTGTTTATTTATTTAGGTAAATCTGCCTGCAGATGTACCTGAAACCTGTTAGCTTAATTCTGTGTTCCTAGCTGGTATGCATGATCTGTCTGGAAGAAAAATGGACTTTTGTTTATTTGAGGGAGGAGCAGAGGAAAGGCAGTGAGGAGCACAGGAAGCACAAGAGGAGGTAAGAATGAGAGAGTGGCCATAATGGGAATGAGAAACAAGCAGAGTTAAAACAAATCGATGGGAATAAATTCAGGCCAAGGAAAGTGAAATGGAGGTTCCTGGCAGTTAGTGGGAAGCACATTTGACTGAGCCAGTTCTTTTGCTTCTTCATGGCTGCTACAGCTTTTGCTAGTAGCTGGTATATA
Organism: Morus bassanus; assembly: GCA_031468815.1. Classification (NCBI taxonomy): domain Eukaryota; kingdom Metazoa; phylum Chordata; class Aves; order Suliformes; family Sulidae; genus Morus; species Morus bassanus. Next base: position 57,400,769 of record CM062600.1, read on the forward strand.
ACTTCAAAACTTATTTCTATGCATTGTTTCATCTGATAGGCGTTTTTGGAACATCCTACTTAAATGACTTCATATGGAAGCAGCTGTGATCGTGGTTGGTTGGAGGATGATCTCAAGGATAAAGTAGACTGCATAGAGATTGTAAACAAGTAACCCTCTTAACGTGCTACCTTTGCCCATGTACACTTCGTTATTTTCTGTTACAGTTAACTAATTTAAGGAACAAATACCTTAATGCTGCTGTGAGTGTGAAGAGGTTGCTGCTGAACTGAGGAGTGAGGAAGTCTGCCTTCAAAGATCTTAAATTTCAGTCATTATGAAAGTCCCATTTTCCAGGCAGGGTTATTCAACATGTAGGTGGATTTACATTGTTGGGTAACTTTACTCAAGAAACATTCCAGCTGTTAGCAGGCACTGGTGAGTAGAAAATTTGTGAAAGGGCTGTCATAGTTTCTACAATCCCTGCAAGGGAGCAGTACAACCCACAGATCAAACTGTCAGGAATGGAGGTCTGCAGCTACATTCAGTTTTGTGTCTAATGACCAGGCTTTGACAGAGACCCTTTGGAAAAACAAAGCACTGATTTCAAGAATTGGCAAAGATGTTAGTGCAGATGGGACTTGAAATGTCATGGGTGGAGCCTTTTCTACTTTGTTTCTGAACATACATATATGTGATCTGGGTTTGTCCCGCTTTGGAAATTCTTTCATTTTTAACTTAAATAACAGCAAATTAATTGCTGCCAAAGCATTCTGGAACTATACTGCACATAGCTACCACATTTTTCTGTTCCTGAGAAATACTGCTTTCATTTCTTTTGTACCTTGGGTTAAAGAAAGCAGCATTAATTTGCATTGGATGCTAAACTGAGTTAGTAAATTGTACCAACACTCCCATTCAGATCTGTAACACTGGCTTTCTTATTATGAACTCCTGGCGTATGGAGCCATGTTGACACATGATCATAGAAGTTCTGGCTCAGCATGCCATGGTGGAGAATTTTCTCCCCCAGTGTCTCCTTATGTCTGCAAGTATACTGTGGAGAATAATATTCTTGTTTTGCAGATGTAATTTGGCCAAGCACCCATATTCTTGCAAGATAGACAATCCCCACTTTGAAAGCACAAAGGCAGCATGCAATTTCCCTGAAAGAAAGATTAAACTAGTGACAGAGATATGGACAGCGCACAGAGGTCAACTCTTTATCCAATGATCTAGCTGCTAGAAATGTTTAATCTTTGTTGACATGGTGAATTTCCACTTGCAGCTCAATAAATTGCATTAATTACTTGATGGGAAGAAAAGGGATATTTTGCAGGTATTCTGTGAAACAACCGCTGTCAACAAGAGTTAAGACAGCTAGGTTTAAAAACTTGTGGGTTTAAATTTGGTTTCCATTTATTAAAAAGTTCTTTAACAAACAAGCCTTCCAGGAATAGATAGTCAAAATAAATAGTGACTTATCTTATCCTTGTAACAACTTGCTGAGTAACTTCATGGGATGGAAATGTTTGTAGGAGGATGTACTTTGATTTCAAATACAAGCGCGGCTTTGTAAACATGTTTGAATCACTGTGCACATAGCAGCTTTGTTAGTGCCTAGAACCTACTCCAGATGGGTTATATATAAATGGAGTACAAACCTCATGCTACAGTTACAGTATTATGCTATTAACATATTTAAAGGTTTGTTAAGGTCCTTTGCAATTTTCTTTCCAATCCCATAGAGATTCTGGTATCCATCTGATCATAGATTTTTTTGCATTACAAAGTAATTTTGGTGCCATCTCCAAAAAGCACATTAGAAATCCTCTGCAGTATTGGGCTGTGCTGGTTTTGCCTTGCAGCTCGATTGCTGATTGGGTAAGTCTGTGACTACATCCAGTTCCAGAAAAGCCTTTTTTTTTTTTTTTTAAATTGGTACAGCTCACCATGACTTACAATCCACTGTCTTGAAGATCCACCACCCACAACTACCTTTTGGCCAAATATAACACTGAAAAGAGGGGACCAAATAGTGGCTGAGTCACTTCTGTTGTGTGCCAACAAGTTGCTTGTTTGCTGATTGGCCACCTGCCTTTGATCTGGATTATATTGTACCAGGGAGCTGCTCCAGCTGGCTGGAGACTGGGGAATGTGAGCTGTAGTCAAGGATACCTGCAAAGCACTGGGAGCTACAGTGAAGAGTCTTTGAAGAGAAGCACAGGGAAAGGCAAATTAGAGGGAAGGCAAGGGAAAAATAGGGGCAAGGAGCCAATTTCTGATCTCAGCATCACTGATGTCACCAATGAGAATCTGGTCCACAGAGTGCTGTGGAAAGAAGAATAGAAACAGGTCAGAGGGGAAGGTAGCATATAAGCAGAGGTGACGGGGGTAATTAATCATGTCTCAACTGTAATCTTAATGACTATTCTGCTTTAACACTTGTAATGCCTCTTACTCAGCCAAGAGCACAAAATTAATAAAATCTTTCCAAAAGACTGGCTTGTCTGTCATAGCAGCTCCAGCAGTGATTTTTAGTGGTGGCACACTCGGCTGCAGATCCATCTGAAGAGCAACATGCACAGATCTAATGAAGACAAAAAGGTTTAAATCTCCTTGTGGTTCAGATGAAATCCTATAGTAACAAACTCCCTTATACTTAAGATCTACTTTCTGGTAATGTTCTGCACTTTTCCAAGGTTGCCTAATTTGCTGGTACTCTAAAGCTAGACGAAAACCAACAAGCTTGTTTGGTTTGTTTGTTTTATTTTTTTAAATTTTTCAAAGCTTCAACTACACTTTAAAACACATTCTCCTCAAAAAAAAAAAAAACCAACAAACCCTCCAAAAAACTGACCTTCTTGAAATATTTTCTGTTGAAAATGTGTATGTGTTGGAACTCTACTGGTAAGTCAAAATAGATAAAAATAAATACTATGTTTAGTGCAAGGATTTTTTTAGTTATTTCACTAGACTATTCGTTCTGAAAGTATTTTTTCATCTTCTAAAATAAAGAACAAAAAGTATGCATGAAGAACCTCTCATATGCTTCCAAATATTCTTCAGGCTAAATAAGTTATTTTTAATTAATTATTTGCTTATAATGACTCCATTCCAAAATCTTTCATTTTACAAACATTTGCCCCAGCAAAATTTTTTGGGTAGATTGACCTGGGGTCATAAAACTAAGGCAGAGCCAATAGCCAGTTTCCTGTGTCTAGATACAGCTATGGCTAATGTGATTCAGTATTAAAAAATACATTTCAGTTACTGTCTTTCACTAAAGAGGACATCATTCTCTAAAATACGGCTTTGGAATTCTTTGTCCATTATTTGAATAGCAGTCTGATTTTCAGAAGTGCTGTGTCTGAGAAGTCCAACTGAACTGATGGAAAGGAGGCATTGTCTCCTATTTCTGTTGTGCCGATACTTGGCGGCCAGATCTAGCAACAAGATGTGCTATGTTGTTTTTCTGACTGTTGCATTAGAAAGTGCAACAGTTTTTGCTGGAATTTTTTTATAAGTGTGAATTTAAAGGAACTTGTCTTTGGCCTGAAGCTGACATACTTTGTCAAGGCTGAAAAATAATCTCCCACAAAAAAAGCAAATAAAATTCTACTTCCAATTAGTAAGCCATAGACATAACTAAAGCAGGTACTGCATATTAAAATCATGGACCTACCCCTGCCCCAAGAAACAAAACTGCCATCTGAAATCAACAGCTTACATAGAAAATATATTTGAAATTCTCATTTCCAGATATTTCTGTTGCAGTTTGAATTCTCTTATACTATACTACACCAACCACCCAAATTTGCAGGTGAAAGCAGCCCTACAGCCTCAGACTTGAGCCCACGTAGAACTGCTGCTCACACAGCACAGTTTTGATGTCAGTAGGATTGGTTGCAGTATGTAACACTCATCACATTTACAGATTTCCCACTTGGAGCCTAAATGAAGCAGCTGTATGATTAGAGAATTAACTCAGCTGACTGAGCTTTTTGAAAACTGATTTGAATATGTAGCATGTAACTCCCCATATAACATACAGACCCCAGTTTTTAATACTGCTAGGCAAGGTCATTCCTTCTAAATTGGAAGAAGATTCAGTAGGGATAGATACCTATTAAGAAAAGTTAAGGGAGTTAACAGGGTTGTATGATTCTCTGTAATGGAAGTCAAATTATGTAATTCAGCAAATATTTATGTATAAGTTTAGGAAATATTTGTAGAATTTTGCAACTTGGTTCCAAAGTTGAAGAAATCTTAGAATGTGAGATGTCTTGCTGTATTAAGTTTACAGAACATCTTAATGCTATTATTTTGGAAAAATAAATATAATTTTGCTTTGCTTTTCACTACTGTACTTAAGTTTCTTCAGTAGAAATAAATTTTGTTTCCTTTTACAGCACCTGGAGCTGTTACGGTCCATGTCTTCCTGGTATAACTTGTCTAAGAACTCATCCAAGTACAACCATTAGGGACAGAAATTTGCACTAAGCTGCTAGTCTAAACTCCAGTGTGCCATACATGCAGCCAGTCAGCTTCTTACCAAGACAGCTTCTCTACTGGTCCACTGATGAAGGATCTTGCCACAGCCATCCTCCTTGGAAGAGTGATCTGTTCTTTGTTGTATGCTTACTAGGGAATATGAGTGAAACCCAGGATATGATTATAAAGGTTCCTTCCCTTCAAGCTTGGTTGGCTTTGTTGTCTTAAACAAAAAGTCTGTTCATTACCAAGAGGGCATTCTCCATTTTGCTGGGAGAATGTGTCATGGGATGATCATACGAAGCACACCTCCTTGCTTCCCTCTCAGCAGTTCATCCTCTCCTATCTTGCAGTCCTCATAGCTGCTAGCTTGGAGGTGAAGCCCATTCTGCACTGAGTTTGCCCAAACCAGATCCCTCTTCAGCTGCTTCCAAACACATATAATCATCTTTCAAAGCTGAGTCTACAGTTTCACCCACAAATTGCCAGCATTTGTTAGTACAAAGGACTGCTTAAGAAGATGTGTATTAATGACATAGGGCTGTAATTCTTAAATGGTCTGGTTTTGGACAAGTGCTTTGAGAAATACTCTTCAGTCTCTTATTAACATTCCTTTTATATGCTGCTCATTTGAGAAGATTCCCCTGATATGCAGATTGCAGCCAGGAATAACGAGGATGTATAAGGAGCTGTTAGGAAATGAGATGACACCTTTGACATGAATGAGAGCAGGGGTCATGGTACCACTGACATCATAGTGGTGGGGTTGCTGTAATCTGTGGCAGATTGATACATTGCACATTACAGAATACATGCAAATAAGTTTCTTGCATCATACGTAGTAAAGACAAGAAACCCTGAAATCCCTAACAAAAATGTTTCTGCTCTGCATTCTGCAGTGAAGAATGATATCTGATGAATGTGAAGTATATATACCAGAAATGCATCAGAAACATTTTTCTCTGAGGCTAAAATTGTATTTGACCTCTTAGAAAAAATGGAATTTAGCACCATCCAGACAAATATTTTTCTGCCGGCAATGCCTGCTGGTCTCAAGGGTAGTCTAGTTGTTCATAGTATTCTCCTTTCATTCATCTGCTTGTACAGTGTTCTCTCACAATTTCTCTAAGAATAAGAGTAAAGAAATTGATACTTCAGACCCATCTTTCTAGCTGATAGAAGTGACAGGAAAGACATGATCCTCTCCCCAGGCAAGTGCATTCTTTGTGATAGCTTAAAAACCACAGTCGGACAATGCATGGGAAATTTCTTGGGAAAATTCCCTTGATTTCTTAGTAAAGTTATGGAAAAGCTGCTTGTTTTTCATTCTTTCGTAAATCAGGTTGATGTAAAAAGCAGTCTCTATATAGCTTGAATCAATGCACAATATTCTTTTAAGTTGCGTAGGTGCTATACAGTCTTAGGAACTGCACTTATGTAACATGATGTAGAAACCGATGCCAGTCTTGTTATGATGTTAATAACAATATTAGCATAAAATAATCAATTCTAAATGTAATTTATTCTTTCTGGCATGTTAAAATTATTGGATTCATTGATAGTTCTTCAATCCAGTCACTTAGCCATTCCTGTAACTTCCTGTAGTTCAGACATTCCTAGGTAATGTGCTGCAAATACTGGAAGTAGTTGGAGTTTAAAAGAAGTGCTGAAATCTGTTTTAATCTTCACTATGGTTTGAAATAATAAAAACAGCAAGGCATGCTTTAAATGCAAGCAGAAAGTCAAAGATGTTTCCGATATATAGCAGGAGCTCATATAGCTTTTTGAACACCACAGGAACTGGATTTGTATATTAAATATTCATAGCTGAGCTACGAGCCCTTTTGTATTTCTGGTTTCTTCACCTTATGTCAGGTTTGGTTGCAGGCAGAAGTTATCCCCTCAGACTGCTTTAGAGTTTTGGTAGTCCAGCATATTCTTTGTATCATTGAACTGGTGTAAGGTGGTGTACTGATAAAATAAGGCTACTGCTGTTTTCCCACAATGACGTGGAAGTAGTTCTTTAATATAACTAACTGTAATGCTTCACAGCTGGTGTAAGTGGTTTGCCTGTAACAGGTTCACATTTTGTCCGGAAGCTGTAATTCCATTTTCTTCAAAAGTTGGATTTGCACTCTTGTAAAAGAAGTTATAAGATGTTGTGCTGTGTGTTTCTCAAAGCTTGAAGATGTTTTTACAAAAAAAGTTTTTTCAGCTTCCAGATATAAGTACACCTCCATATATAATCAGAATGTGATCTATGCTATTTTTCCCCGATCTCAGTAATTTCTTAGCATTTTTGCCACATTTTCCTAAGCATTGCAAATGAAGGGGAGAACTGAATAAGCCTAAAACAATAGGTTTTGATCCACTCTGTCATTTAGCTTTTTCTGATACACCTGCCATTGCACAGGGAAAGGATGTTTTTATAGCTGTGCACATTTTATTTTTCCTTTTTAAGCTTTATGATTGGAAACATAACCTGGTATGACTACAGCAAAGAACACTGATTTGCATGAGACTTTGAATATTAATGACATTGAGCACCTCTGAATACAAGTTGCTCAGCAGAAATCTCTGAAAAAAAGACAACAAAGACATTTTATAAGACCGAGTCTACTACTCCCAAAGTTTCAACCACCAGAAATACTCCTCTGTGGGTTAGTATCTTTTCTGACAGATTCATAGACCTTACTTAGTTTGGCAATCATAGTTTTGAAAATGACTATGAAAGAGAATCAAAAAAACCCTAACAATTTGTACCTCTGACAGGATATTATAAAATGAGCACTTTTGTGTCCAAGCAGTACAGGTGGTGAATGATGATGTGCTACTGAGCCCAGACTATTGTTATTTTTTAATTAAATAACAGCAGAATGCATACTGAGTCAGGAATCAGTCTTTCATTCTGCCCTTCCTGAAACATCCAGACGCTGCTTCCTTGTTTATGGATACGAAGTATGCAATATATTTTTTCCATTAATATCTTGACACCTCTATTTCCTTGACCATTACATCTTGCTTTAAGAATGTCTATAAAGCTCTGTACACCAAGAACAAGGAAGCAAAGAGATCTTTCTTTCATCATTTTTTCTTCTCATTAGAAAAAGCATAGAATAGACATTCAGTTTAAGATTTCAGGTTCACAACAGTATGAAGATGCTGACAGTAAGTGTCTGAGCGTTTCAGTGCCAAGGCTTGCTTAAGTGTAGCACAGAGATGTAGTAGTGTTTATAGAATATATTCCCAATACTGCAGAACCCTGAGTGCCAGAGCATGAAAAAGCATCTGGAAATAAAAGAAAGGAAGCAATATTTTGCTGAGAATCTAACAGGACCTGTTCTTTTTTGTGAGAAAGTTGTTGAATGAGTGACCATGTGCTTAACAATAGACAATGCCTAAATAAATAAGTAAGGCCAGCTTCTTACTACTGATCATCAAGGTCAACATTTTTAAAAGTACAAACTATTAGTCATGGAAATAAGGAACCTAATCTTACGATCTTTCTCACAAGGGAAGTTTTCTTAGGTATACTAACAGTGCTCACCAGAGTAAATGTACTGAGACCAAATTTTGCTCTCACACTGACTTTGTGCATGGAAGTTTTATCACCCCTGACTGGCTAACACTGGATTTTGCTTTAGTGGTAGCTGTGGAGGATGCTGGAATTCAGTCATATTGGTGTCTGTTTTTGAAAAAGAGAGCAGTGGGAGAAAGGGAGTCCTGTTGCCTAAAAAGCAGAAACATCTGCTGAAGTTATTAACAGTTTTTTGGCCGAGTTCAACAGCAGGGCACCTTGTCGTTGATAGATTTTTGCCCCAGCAATTCAAAACAATGTAGTTAAAGCAAATTTCTCATTTCCAGAGAAGCAACCTAATGAGGCAAAACCTACTTTTAAAAATGGTGTACCTATGCGACGACTTACCAGTGGTAATAATCCTCAGACTTACTTGCAGCTGCACAGCTAACCAGGATTTTTACAGTTCCAGTTACATTATTTATAGTGTTCAGTAAGTGATCCGTTCATAGATGCTGACAGATCTTTCAAATGGCTCATTTCACCTTCTTCAGCCACCAGGGAGATACTCGGGCTTCAAAGCACAGCTTTTTGAGAAGCTCTGGGAGTAAATTCAAAGCTGACTAGAACTCAGATGTTCCCCTTTTCACTGATTGTTTAAGGTTTCCCTCCTGCAGAGTGATTTAAATTGAGCTGGCAAAGTGGGTAGATGAAAACAAGGAGACTTTCATCTTATTTCCATTGTTTATGACAGATTGGGTGGTGCTTGGAGGAAGGTGCATGTATAAACAAGCTCTGAGGTAAAATACTGGCAAGTCTGCAAGTGCTGAAAATTGGGCATGCATCATGCTGAAGTGCTTCCTCAACAAAGAAAAACAGTCCTTGCAGATGCTCATCTCAGAGGTGTTACACAAGATGTCTAAGGTTTCTGAAAGAAGTGATGGGGTGCCGGACTTGTTATGCTTTCTCTAAAGATTAGCCTGTACCCAGTGAAAATGAAATAAAAAGTGCTAACTTGCACTTTCAGTAAGGAAAATACGTTCTTTAAGTTGGGTTAATTGAAACATGTTAGCTAAATTTAGCTGAAACTCAGCCATTTCTCCTTCCCTAGAAGTTCTTCACCACTGCTGGGATGGTTTTTTCCACAGTCCTCAGATTTACAAGAGGTTCTTTTCCTTGTAATGTTGAGAAGTGAGAATTTGCTTCAGGTACTGTTCAGCTTTTTCTGTTGCAAACTTTCCTTATAGAAAGTATATCCAACTTACAGTGTCTCTCTGATCATGTGACATAGTATAACTGTGTGCTACACCTTGTTTTGTCTGCTGAGTAGGTATTTAATTAACTTTTGCAAATGTTCAACTGTAATATTAATTTTGTTCTGTAGTAAAATTTCACTCAAAGATTGATATTAACTAACATTTTTTCCCTTTCCCTTTACTTTTTATAAAATAAGCAAGTATTGCTCTTGTTTTGCAGGTTGGCAGTCAGGACAGAATAGCTGTCTTTTAACGTGTAAGAGCTTAGGCACCTAGAAACTAAATGAAAGCATGCAATCCTTGAGGGTAGCAGAACCACAGTCACTGAGGCTGATGGGCACTTCTAGCAGAGTCAGGTGCAGCAGGTTGCTCAGGGCTGTGTCTGGTTGGTTTTGAATATATCCAAGGATGGTGACTACGCATTATCTCTGGACAACCTGTTCCAGTGTTTGATCACCCTCACAGTAAAAATTTTTTTTTTCTTATGGTTAAATGGAATGTCTTTTATTTTGGTTTGTGCCCACTGCCTCTTCTTCCTTCACTGGATATTACTGAAAAGAGTCTGAGCTTATTCTCTCCCACTAGTTACTCATGCACATTTATAAGACCCCCCCATAGCCTTCTCTTCTCCAGGCAGAACAGTCCTAGCTCTCTCGGCCTTTCTTACTATGAAATGTGCTAGAGTCCCTTCATCATATTTGTGGCCTGTCATTGGACTCACTCCAGGATTTTCATGGTGGCCTAGACCTGGACCCAACACCTGCATGTGCATCACCAGTGCTGAGCAGAGAGGAAGGTTCACATCCCTTGACCTGTTGGCAATGCTGTTCCTAATGCAACCATTGGCCTTTTCTTCCACAAGGGCACATTGCTGGCTCATGGTCAAGTCATTGTCCACCAAAACCTCCAGCAGCTTTCTGACAAGCTGCTCTCCAGCTGTTCAGCCCCCTGTGCGTAGCCCTGCTGTGTGGTGGACTCATGTATGTCCAGTTTGTACATAGACCCATCCAAGCACAAAGGCACCTGAGTTTTCGTCATAAGGTACTCTAGGTACCTGTCCATGCCTAGGCTGCAGCTGTCTTGGCAGGTCTGAGCACTCTGCTTTCCAGGTCATGCCTGAGCCTGTTCTGAGGTTTTTCTATAAATGATGCTGTGCCTACAGCTCCAAAGGGATCCAGTGCTGTGACTGTGTTTATATCATGCACCTGAATGTATACTGCTGTCAATGAATCATCCCAAAAGAGAGTGGCTTGATCATTTTCATTCTTAAACACAGGTGGCCACCCAGGCGACATCCATCCTTTTTTTTCAACAGGACTTGCCCAGAAATGAGGAACCAGGCTTCTTGGTTTTCAGCAGTTTTGGGAAGGTCAAAATAACAGCTTCCAGAGAACCCAAGTTCAAATTAACTCATTTTCTTTTCAGGCCAGTGCATACATGCTGTTGAACAGCCCTGGCATGATAGTACTTTTAAGAGCTCAGCTAGGCTGGATGCTGTTCCTAGGCCTGCAGCAACAAGCTGCCTTTCCAGTGCTGCTCAGATACCATGGCAACTGTCACTTCATAAATAGTCAGATAGCAACCCAAGATCCTGAGCCATCCCGTTGCCCAGAGCTACTGAAGCTTTGCAAGTTTCAGTAAACATTAGGGGTTGCACTAAGCCTAATGTGAGCAACTGCAACTCCAGTGACTTCAAAGGAATTTGTGCCACTGTCACCCTCACTGAAGCTACTATTTCAGTGTCAGTGAAATAATTCCCATCAAGTGCAAATTACTTAGAGAGAAGCATTTGGACAGAACTTAACTGGACAAGTTAAACCTATTTGTCATAGCTATGGTAAGTAAACCGAAGACAGGAAATCAATCTAATTTTACTGTTTTATTAAATTGTGAAAGTTGGAAATGGCTCCACTACAGGTAAATCCTTATAGAAAGCTTCCATTAGAAACAGAAGATTCTGTCCAGGAAAGCAGGACCAGGCCATATTAGAAAACTTAACTTTAAGCAATTTACCTCTGTTCATTGCAAAAGCAATTCAACTTACAGTCACTGCATGGAGAGATGAGAGGCATTTTTCTTTGGTTAGAAAATGTAACATACGATAACAGTGGAAAGCGTGGGACTGCCAAAGGGCAGACTGAAAGGACTAGTTCATTTGCCAGGCAGGCCAGAGTTAGGATCATCTGCCAGTGGGCAGTTACTGATTTAAAGCATTTGTACTGGGTCTGGCTGGAATGGAGATAATTTTCTCCATAGCAGCTCCTGTGGTGCTGATAACACACCAATGTTTTAGGTGCTGCTGAACAGTGTTTGCATAGCATCAAAGCCTTCTCAGCTCACTCTGCCCCGCCAGTGAATAGATTGGGGTGCGTGAGAGATTGGGAGGGGGCACAACCAGACAACTTACCAAAGAGATTTTCCATGCCATACATTGTCATGTTCAGCAGTAAAATGGAGGGGAGCTTTCGTTCAGGAACTGGTGGGGCATCAGTCTAACATGGGAGGTGCTTAGTGATTGTCTTTGCATCACTAGATTTGTTTTGTTTTCTTTATTTCTTCTTCCACTTCTCCTTCACCTGTTAAACTATTTTTACATTGACCCACAAATTTTCTTGGGTTTACTCTCTTTTTATCTTTCCACGTACCACTGGGGTTGGTGGTGGGGAAGTGAGCAAGTGGCTGTGTGGTACTTAGCTGCCTACCAGGGTTAACCCACAATAGTCTTTTAGTCTAACTCATGTAAATATCAGTTTTCAGGACAGTGCTTTAGGTGTGTGTTTAAAACCCATGAATTAATGGAACTGAAGCTTTTTGTGGATCAGAGTTTTATGCTATAAAGCCCATGAAAGCAGGGAGCATTGAATAGGCAGAGAAATTCCCCATGTTGTCTGGAGAGCACAGTGTGGAGTGAGGCAGCACCACTGATTCCCTCCAGTCCTTGGCTTGTTTTCCTTGTCTTTCATTAGTCAATGGTGGTAACTGATGAGACAGCGTTTAGACTGCAGCTACCTTGACAAGACATCTGTCAAGAGGGATGAGGACTGTTTATAGCACTTTGCTTGCTTACTTCAAACCTATTGTGTTCTTTCCCACAAAAAAAAAAAAAAAAGTTTTACTGTCCATTTGTGGTTTTCATGTTTCATGGAAGAGTTGCATTCCTTTGTAAGAGAAAGCTGGAAATGTGGGGGAAACTGTAATAACCATCGTTTTGAATATCAAATACTCAAGATATTTGCTCTGTTTAGGTGGGGAAAAAATAATTTTCAGAGGCAAGTGCCATGCCCATAAAAAGCTGGTTAAGAAAATAGAAAGTGTTATTTATATGATGTTCACACCCCAAGAATCTGATCCTGGAATAAGAAGCTGCTCTAGTGCACTTCTCTTAAAGCCAGAGCAGCTCCACTCTGCATGATCTGACTGCAGGGCCAAGTCCCATGCTTGCTAAGGATTAAGTATGGGAAGGACAAGGTGAACATAAACATATTATACTGGCTTTGATTGGGATGGAGTTAATTTTCTTCTGGATGGTCCTGTGTTTTGGATTTGTGACTAAAGCAGTGGTGATGACACACCAGCATTGTGGCTGTTGCTGAGCAGTGCTTGCACGGAATCGGGCTTTCCCTTTTTCCAACTCTGCCTCCCCAGCAATTAGGCTGGGGGAGCCTGAGAATTTGGGAGAGGACAGCTGACCCAAACCAACCAAAGGGATATCCCATGCCATATAACATCATGACCAGCAATAAAAATGGAGGGGAGGTTTTCTTTTTTTTTGAGGGTAGCCATTGCTTGGAGAGTAGTTGGGTATCAGTTCAGTGAGTGACTGCCTTTGCAACACTTGGGGTTTTTTTTGTTTCATTGTTGTTTTCTTTATTCTTCCTCTTTCCTTTGCTTATTAAACTATTTTTTTCTCAGCCCCTGGATTTTCTTGCTTTTGTTCTTCCTATTCTCTCACCTGTTCCACCTTGGTGGGGGGAGTAATCAAGTGGCCGTGTAGGTCTGAGCTGCTGGCCAGAGTTAACCCACAACACATATCCTGCCTAAAGTACAAGTAATCTGTGGCACATGCCAGGCAGAACTCACACATGAGCTGATTTTCACTCACATGCATAAAGTTACTAATGGCAAAAGTGTTTGCTGAATAAGGCCCCAAAAGAGAAAAGTCATTGAGCGTTCTGAGAGGGAAGATGGCACGGACGTGTCCTATAATACTCAGCCAAAACAATTTTGTGACAACTGGCAAATCTTAGTTTGTGTATCTGTAGAACTACTTTTATACAGATGCTTTCTCATCCAGTTTTCATGTAGCCATCAGTACTGATTTCACTCTTTTCTCCCCAGAAAAGAGTCTTATTTGAAAGCTTGTCTATTGAAATGTGACCAGTATCTCTATAATGACAACATTTTTTAACAACTGTATGTCTAAAGGACTGATATCTTAAAAGGCACACAAGCATTTACATTGTTAAAGCTTTTTAATATTTTCTTCCTCCTGCACAGAAAAATGTGTCCACAGCAATGGACAAAACTAACCTGGCTATAAATAAGAGGTTTTCATTATAATTTATTAGAAAACTTAAATGCTGAACTTGAGCAAATTCTGGAATTTAACTGCAGTTTTCTGTTTCTACAGTTTCTGTAGAAGTTCTTTTCTACAGTTCTGTAGAGAAGCCAGTGAAATCTACACTACAATACTTCTGTAGTATATAGTACTGTATAAGAAGCATTTCCCAGTAACTGCTTACATTAGTGTGTTACAGAGCCACTAATACCTTGGGTGCATTATCACAGAAAATATTAAAATGTAAATAATTCCTGCTTAGGAAAGCTGAGATATCACCTTATCCTTATTCTGCTTGAATTAACATGTTCTAGTCAACATTCTGTCAAGCTGGCATTTGAATGCAGATAACACTGACATATATATGTCAGTAAATAAACATTTCAGTACTATCAGGAAGAGATAGGATATGAACAGTTTACCAAAGACTACAGAAGCTAAGCATGGGAAATACCTCCTTGGAGTGGCAGACAGATCTGTTAATATCAGTGGTTACTTTCATATGGTGAATTATGATTACTTGGACATGGCTGCCACTTATCAGACAGTATTACACATAATAATCTTGGGACAGTAGTGCAGTTAAATGACAGGTAAATTAATTATAGCATAAACCAGTGATGCTGCATGGGTTTTGTGATTGCATTCAAGATCGGAATATGCAAAAGCAATCAGGACCAAGCTGGATGTTGTTCAGCAGATCCTGCGCTGGTTTTAATCAGGGGTTCAGAATTGAACTTGGTTACAAACTTGTGATGAAGTTAAAATTTTCTGTCTTGACTTACCAAGATAAAAATGATGCATGGTCCCTCCCCTGAAAGATGCATCTCCTTCTGTGCCTTCCTGTGTCAGCTGAGCTCAGCTGACAAACTTACGTTCAGTCTGCTACAGTTCATGAGAGGTGATGATGCTGACAGAGAGTTTTCAAGTTTGGTCTCATCTCACTGTCATAGCGGCCTATAAGTCTATCAAATCACATTTTCCTGATTACTTGCTTACTGTTTCTGTCCCCTCCCACTCAGTTGTGACATATGATGCTTTTACCAGTCACTCTTGATAAAACAGCTTGAGCTGAAAATCAATGCTGGTATAAAAACTCAGAAGAGCAGCTTCAAATCCTCTCTGTTGAAAAAAAATCTTTTTTTTTTCTAATGAAGACATACCTGCTTACAGAAGTGATGGATGTGGCACTGTGAAAAGATATAAGCATGTGTTTAACTCTAAGTATGTGCTTAAATCCCCCAGCACTCAATGAGACTTAAAGCATGTGCTCATTTGAGCTGGGGCCTCTATTGCTAATTCCAAAAACTCTGAAGAAAGCTGCTAAACTGATGATGCAATAGAAGCTGAGATGGCAATAGCTTTAAGGATGTCAACTTAAAAAACAGGTATTTTGCCCCTTGCTGTGCTTGTAAATGCCATGGCAGACGAGAACTTGCATTTCCAGGGTACTTATTTATTTCTTTGTTTGTTTGTTTATTGTTAGGATGCATGAAAGAAATGTGGAGAATCACAATAGAAATGTTTTCCATGGTTTTTGGGTATTACAGATGTTTATGGGCAAAGTTAGCCTATTGGCAGGTCTGGTAACAGTATGAGGGAGTCCAATGGAGGAATTTGAATCACTGGGAAAGGGGATCAACGTCTGTCAGATTTCTTCAGGGTTTCCAAGGCAATGTTGTGTACTTACGACCATTGCACCACCATGAAGAATGTGCTTCCTCCTCCATGCAAGATTAGAATTACTGAAAGAACAAGATGAAATACACTTGTTCATACCATTGCTTCAGGTGTAACTGAAGAATAACTGGCTTCAGACACTGAAAGCTGGCACTGAAAAGGGTGTAGCATAATGCACTTTGAGCTAAGGTACATCAATGCTATGAATTAAGCATAGACTTCACTGTGCTTTTTGCCCAGGCATGCTCAGCAAATGCATTTCATTTCTAAGGTAGTGCTAAGATGTCGATATAGACTAACGTCCACAAAACTTGAGGAAAAAAGTGTGAGCCTGCACCATGGATTAGCCTAGGTGAGCTGTTTCCTTTACATGACCTGGAAGGACTGAGCATGTTCATACCACAGGCCAGTCCACATAAGGCTGTATAAAGTTTGAATCTTTCAGACGACAGTGTGGGAGTCTTGGAGTCTTGAGTTTTTGCCAGGCTGACCAACAGCATTGCTCCTGGAAAGAGAACAGGTGCTGGAAGCCAGCCTGCTGATGTCTGCTGTCCAGCCTGTGCTCCTCCTTCCAGGGTGGGCAGAGCGTGCAGGCTGTCTCATGGGCATACCCCCTCCCTCCACCTGCACATCCTCCTCCCATCCTCTGCATCTGTACATTACCTGGCTGCTGCCTTGTGATTTTTGTTTATCACTGCTTCTTCCTCCTCAGTCATTATTGCATCATGCACTGTAAAATGTCAAGATAGGATTCGAAGACACAGTATGAGTAACAAGACACTTTTTATTTTTTATGGCAATAATATAAATCTTTTCTCATTATATCCTTTCTATTACACATTACACAGGGTGAATCGTCATTATCGTATACTTGCATTTCAAAATGTAGTGTGTTGGTTCAGACATGACTCTGACAGTGTGACAACTGCCTTTGTCACAGTTCCTTCTGTATTTACACCACCCACCAGGTGACATATTCTGATAAATGAACTCTGCAATGCTAGATTTTCTATCAATCAGCGCACTTATGCTTGAGAATGTAGTGTACTTTGCTTTGAGTATTACAGCAGTTCATGCAGAAAGCACAGGATTAACTTTATCATATTCACAATGAGGAAGCAAAATATATGTGTGCTGAATATTATTACCCATAGTTACAACGATGCATAGTACACTGTTTGTTTTTTCATGGGTTATTCCCAAAATACAAGTTACAGTACAAAAAACAAATGAAAGCTCAAATTGTCTGAAGATAACAGTCTAGGTAGCACTGCATTCACCAACAAAGAACTGATGAAACACTAATACTTATGTTAAACAGCAGGTTGAATCTTTTTTCCCCATTTAGGGAGTCTGTGATAAGCTTTCTTGCTTTTTCCATTCCAGCTTCATCTTCTACAGTCTGGATTGGCTGTGGCATCATTATATTTCAATTTCTCTCTACTGTTGTGTCCATGGCCTTACTAATCCATCATTTTATTTGGCCTGGCGTTTCAGATGTTAGATATAAGCTGTGATATTTGTCTTGGCTATCACAATAAGTGGGTTTGGAAGAGTCACTCGGAATGCTTTGGTAATGGCTCTGTCCACCTCTTGAAGGGGAACCTGATGGAACTACCTTCAGTCTGATTTAATTGTTCCCTTCATTCTCCCCTCCATCAACAGTTGTTACAGAAATATAGAAAAAGAAATGTTTTACATACACACACACACACAGAGCACTCCTCAGCTGCTGGACAAAGAATGCTTCCCTCCCTTCAGATAAATTGTGATAAATCTGTAACATCTCCTGTTAAAGAAGGTGAGTTACTACTCTGAAGTACACAATAGCATACATCTGAAAGAAATTTGTCTTAATACAATATTGAAAGCAGTGTTTTAGTCATGGAGGCATCACAGAACTGTTGAAATTGATCTGGATTATTTCCTTTGGCCTATAAAGGACTTGCAGTCAGAAATTATAAGTCCTATAGGCTGTTATTAAGCTGAGGATTGTAGAATAAGAGCAGAAGCAATTATTTCATTACTGAAATGCACATATATAATTGCCATTATTTTTTGCAGTCTGAACCAAAAGTTATACTTGTATTGATTGCACTCTGCAATTGAAGAGGAGAAGGCCAATGTAGAACTAGGCTGTAACTTCCCATTAAAGAGAGACTAAAATTCCCTGGCCGTTAATTGATACAAATTTTATTATAAAAGAAAATAAAGACCCAAGTGATAGCTGCTCCAACTTTTTGCAAGGTAAGCTGATTCATACAATCATTCACGCAGGGCTGGACTGAAATCAACCATACCAATGTGATTTTCGTTGCCAAGGTCTTCTGTAAATCCTCTTATTGCCTGCTCTGGTCAAAGGAAAAATAGCATAGGTCACTGAAGAATATTAAAATACATTGAAATAGTGTAACTAAGGTATAATGATTTTGCAAGACTTGAGAAAAACACAATTAACAATACTCAATGCATGCTCTAAGCTTACCACAGGATCTGACTGATGGACATGAGCTTTCACATGAAAAGGGAAGCTGAAATAACCATTCCAAATACAACCTAAACCATGAAAGTGGAGCTGGACATCTGGGCCAGACTACCTCTTAAAAATAAGGTATCTCAAATGAACAATGCAGCCATAAATAAACTAACAACATTTGTGAGATTCAGAGTAGACAGGAAAATAAAATGTAGAGTGATGACATTTTCATGGTCTCACATTTTATGGACCTCCAATACTATTTCCTTGATTTACACTTTCTTTTTTTAATGCGGAAGTATGGAGTCTGATGGAAAATAATGAACACAGTATTAGAATGCAACTCCTTATGTGTCAGAGAGGAGGAAGTATTAATCAGAGCTACACAATAACTGCAAACAGCTGAGAATACCCATATATATAGCTGAGAAGCAGAGCTTTCTGTGCAACATCAGCGGCATATTGAAATGACAAAATGGACGAATAATTACGAAACTGGTGATGACCATCACTGTTCAGTATACTTTGCATAGCGATGATTATGCTGAGCGCCCTTACCTATCCCAGCTACCTGGGTAAGCAATCAAGATTTTGTAATGTTGCAAGTAAATGAGAGTCAGACGGTAAAAATATTTGGGATAAGGGCTTGTATCTCTTTCATTGCGGGGGAGGGGGAAACAGCATGCACACTCGCAATGACAGATAAGGACTTTAGCAATGAATGAATTGGTGATTATTTGTTTATTGTGGGAACAATGTGTGGATGAAGCCACTCAGGGCACCTTGCCTAGGTGTTAAACATGAAACTGTTTTGAAAACATCTGCAAATGAGTGTGGAGTGTCCCTGGGAACCCACACACTTTTGGGAGGAATGTGGCAGAGGGAATGACCTGCAGCCCAATATGTGTTTCCTTTCGTATTTGAAATAAAAAGTGGTGGATGTTCCTATCATGAAAGGAATGAGAAAATGACATTCCTGACCTTTATTTTTGATATTTCTGTCACTTTTTCTTCAGGACCAATTTATACATGGCCTCAGTCAGATGTTTTTGAGGCCCTGACACTAAATTGCTCTCCATAGACAGACACCTGAGATGAATGCTCCTCCTTCAGTTCTCCAGAGCTGCAGTTCATTTTCAAATGAGGAAGCTGAGAGCATTCCTTTTTTTCACAAGGTCCATGCTGTTCACTGTGGTCAGCTGCACAGTCCAAAAAGAGTTCCTGAAAGGACCATGCTTCAAGGCTGTTGGGTTGTTTGCATGGCTTCTTGGATATAAAAGGTGTATTTTAAGAGATCTTTGTTAGCGATGACTCCAGCGAGAGCTTGTGACAAAATAAGTGACTCTGCAAGATATCCTAAATTATGGATTCCCCCTCTATTTTAAAATTAACTTGGATTTCTATTTAAGTAGACCAGGGCTCTGGCATTGATTTGTATTTACATCATTTCAGTCCAATATATTTTTAATGTAGTTTTGTCTTTGTGGGGCTCCAAAATAACGGAACGCAAAAATCACATATTTGCATAGGAAATATGTTAATATACTCCTTATACTAATCTCTTTTTCAGACTATACTTATGCCATTGAGGTGATTTAATTCAAGGCTAATGCCTTGTATGTCTAGTAGGAATCAGTTAAAATGGTTGAGCTTGAGTCTACTTGGCTTAGCACAGCTCTTTCTGATTTTCTTATTTTGATGTAAAATCTCATGATTAAATTCTGGCAGTTAGACACAGGAGTACCACACAGGAAGGGGAACAGAAAACCTCACAAGCCCATTATTATGAATAAGAACTCCTTTCAACATACGAACATTATATGACACATAGTGTCGCCAGAAAATGTGAAAAAATAGACTAAGCTGGCTCTTCTGTTAACAATTAGAACATTAAGAAATTAATCTAAACCAGGCAGTCCAAAGTACACATGGGTGCGTGCTCATACACATATGGAGCATATAATGTAGTTGAGACTAGGTAGGATACATTGGAGGATTCACCTTGCTGACAAGCAAAGACATCAGCTGATATCTTAGTCAGAGCCCTAATACTTTATAACTTTGAATAAAGAGTCTGGATACATTTCTGACAGACAGTAAAATATTTTTACAGGGAACCACCTGACAGTTTTGGTGTTGAAGGTGCCCACCTTCTGCTCATGCAAATGTTGTCTTGTTTATTCATTTATTCCTGACAGAGATAAAATTTCAGATAACAGCTTCCATTCTACTTTATTGGCAGGTCATTCAAGGCAGATACTCCTTTAATGAAACATGAAATTATTAGTCATTATTTCCTTCGTGTTCGTCTACCATTGCCTTAAACAATGTATAGGGAGTGCATGAAAAAAGATAGTGATACTGCTGTTCTGCTGTGGCAAACAGAGAAAATGGAGAGGAAGAGGCTGATTCTTTTGTCAATTCCCATTATAACTCTAACAAGGTGTCAGCATAAAGGGGGTGACGTGACTGTTATTCGTGGACACTAACCAGCATAAGATTTTGCCTTTCTAACCAGGCAGTAAACTGTGGGATTTTAATATCAAAGATTTATTGCTCTTGTAACATTTAATTTTTGGAAGTACACTCGCCTGATAAACCAGGCACATATGTTCTAATGCTACATTAATGAAGTTGATTTGCACATGAATATAAGGCCAGCCTACATATTTTAGATAAACCAGGAGAAATCCAGGATGTTGCACCCAGGTACAGGAGACAGACATTGAGGCAGGGTGGAAAAGCCAGAGGATTAACTTCCACAGCTAATTTCTCTTCTTCTCCCCATATTTACTCATAATATGCCCCAAATAAAATCTTAGGGAAAGAGCACAAATGCAATTCTGAAAAGCGAAGAGAGAGCTTTAGAGTTCACAGATGAAGTTGTTATTGAAAGCAAAGAAACAGGCAGTTGAGGACATTACAGGATTCATGTTGGCTAAATTACAAACTCTTGAAAACCTTTCCACACTGGTAAAGAGATGCAGAAATCAGTGTAGCAGGAAATGGAGGTACACATTTTTAAAATGCTAACTGGACTGAGGTGTGGATTCCCTAAAGCATTAGGCTGACACCACCCCTCAGGACTGCCTGGACCACAGCTGCACTTGCACTTGGAGAATCTTTCTATTCATAAGGCTTTGCCAGGCCTCAAAAAGGCAGTTTTTACACTTAAAATTTACTTTATTAAGCTACTTCAGCCCAAGTAGATATCAGGCCATATGCTATGCAAAAGACATTCACATAGCAGTTGTACAGACCAAACTGGTTTTCTAGGAAAATCATAGTCTTAACTGAACCAAGGACATTGAAAAGCAAAATGTGTACAGGCTAAGGATGACTTGTGTAAAGAGAATTTATTGATGAGAGGGCTGATATGATGACCTTCTTCAGCTAACCATCCCATTCCTTCCCCACAGACAGCTCAGCTCTGTGTAAAAGAGCTCCTGAATCACTAGCAGTTACATTCCAGTTATTCTGTGGTAAAATGCTAACTACTTCACAACCTTTTATTTCAAAGACAAATTAAACTGAAATATGGTGTTTCAGAAGTAGCTTAAGCCTCTGTGTGGCAAAAGTACAGTATACTCAATACTCTCGCTAATATGCAGCAGACAGCTCTTGGGTCACAGGTTAAAGCTTAGTGATGTCCTGATATCCAGAAGCAGTCCCTTTTTGTCTGTGTTTCAGTACAACTGTTCAAGTAGAAACCCCAGTTTCAGTTCCCTGGTATAATCAGCATAGGTGACATTACCGATTGTTTGCAAGGTGATACTGCCATCCCTAGGAGAACTGATAAAGGGGGCAATTCACATTCAAATAACCCCTTGGCTCTGACAGTCTGGTGCTTGACAATTTTTTCCCAACATTATAGCAGGGCCACGTGATGTGAATCTTCCTCAAATTTGCTAGCTCTGTAGCTGCTGAAGTCATACAAATACATCCATTCTGAAACGGGCTTTTTCTCTTTCTTCCCCCCACTCCCAAGGCGTGACTGAGTATGCTAGAAAAGCTGAAGAAGTGGAGGTAAAATGAAGCAGCTTTTCACTGGCTAAGGCTGTCTTCAGTTCTGACGGAAGTAGGCCTTGCTCTGTGAAAGGCTTGGCTGCATTCGGGGTTGATTCAAGTTTTTTTCAGTGTGCTCTTGCCTCCTTACAATACTGCTATTTATTTGTAGAAGTAGCTGAAAGAAGAGGTCCATAACCTTTACTGCCAGGATATAAGTCTAAATGCTGGATGAACAGAGCTGTTGGGAAGGGATCAATCTGCCAACAGCCAAGGTCAAAGCTAGGATATAAACTGCAAAAAATGAAATCGATCCACCATAACCCAAATCCTGCACAGAGACAGGTAAAATGCCAAGATAGGCTGCCCATAGCACCAGAGCGGAGGTTGCAGTGGCTATCAGCCGTGCTAAACAGCACATTTAGGGGCTCTGGTCTTGCAGACCAACCAGCCTACACAATGCAAGTGCCACATGTCTACTACAAAGACTCTCAAGCAGTATCACTAAATTCCCAAAAGATGATGGGTCATATGAAATGGACAAGGTGGGAAGCTAACCCATAACTGTCACCATGATACTTAGCTAATGCCCACACATGTGCTCATCAGACCTAGGTGCAGCAGATCTAGCTGAGTGCCCACTTCGGAGCTCAGCATCAATGCCAGCTCTTGGTACTCAGAGTGAGCCTGTCATGAGTCGTACTGCTTATGGCCTTGAAAGAGAACATGACAAGTTTACTTTTCTATGTCATCCCAACCTAGGCAGGATTGTCCTGCCTAGCCTTCTGCTACCCAGTCCCTCAGTTTGCACATTGCTCTCAGTGGTTGATCTGCTCTGCTTTTCAGTACATTTGGGGCATAAAGGAACTGTACTCCAGACATCTGCTTTCTGCACTGTCAGTGGTCTAGTGACTTTTTTTTTTAGCTAACTGGTCTAACTGGGTAAGCCAGAGCAAGTGAGGATCATGACAGAGGGTAACAAGTGGCACTGCCCAGGAGAGGAGTGTCCTGGTCCCAGCCCCATCCCAGACCTCACTGTGCTCTCGGGCAGGCTTTGCCCTAGCATCTCTGGGATTAATGCCTCCCCACTGTGATGGGCAGAGGAAGGCTATTCATGCACTAAGGGTGGACCTGCATGTCAAGACACCAAAGTCATTTAAAAGGCATTTAAAGGAGAGCCAAAGCACTAGACGTTGTTGATAGATAAACCTGAGCAGGGTCTTTCTCCCAGGGATCAGTTGAAAACATGTCTAAGTCAGAGGCTTTGACCAGATGGCCCTCTCTTATTTAGGTATGGATGCACATAGGAATTTTTATAAACTTCATGAAAGGAACATGAGGGCAACAAAAAGCTGTTTTTTCCTACTTAGCAGCTGGAAGTAGGGTGAATTTATCAGCCTCAGTGTGGTCCCTTCTGAACAACAGCGGTCCACAAAGACAAAAAGCAGACAAGTAAATTAGCACAGCACGGCATGATTAAAATGATCTCCATCTTGTCTTGTGTACCTGGAGGAACAAACTTTTTGTTACAACATAGGTGTAATTCAGTCTTCATGCTGTCTCACTCTTGGGACTTAGCTGAGGAGAAACCGTAAAATATGACAAATTATGTATTATAGGGTTGGGATTTTACCTCTGTGTGTCTGTGTAGGGACAGATGCAGTTCAGTGGGGAATGAGAAACTAATTTTCAACTAGGGTGGACTGCATTTAGAGCAAAAGCAAGTAGTTCACTGGCTAAGCCACCAATCTGTATTTTTCTTCTCTTTTTCCCCCTTTCTGCTCTTCCAAATACTCCCCATATGGCATCTCCACCCATATCCAACTGCTCAAATATAAACTAAACCACATACTCCCCCCCTGCCCTTCTACAAAAGAATTTGTTCCATTGCAGTGGGAAGCCACAACGTTTATTACATCTCTGTCTAAAATGAACCTCAAAGCAAGCATTTCATCCTCTCTCATGTAATCATCATAAGGTAGAAAATGAAATTTCCAAAACCTAAAAGCATGCTGCAGAGAGCTTCAGGGCACCGCATGTCAGTTTTTACTTTGATGTATGCTGTGTTTTAAAAAAAGTGGGGGGGACGGAGATGGGGAGGAAAAAGATGCACTGAGCGTCTTCCTTGAGATTTCCTCTCTATTGCTTAACTCTTTAGATGATAGAAGGAAGGAAATAATCTCCCCTTGCTGTCTGGAGTGAGAATGGAAGTATTATGAAAAGACATTGTAAGAACTTCATTTAGCACCATGGATGGCTTCACACTCCCTCCTGCATCTTAATGAAGTAAGCATCATCTCAAGGATTGTAGTGAGGGTGTAATGATTTTTAAAGCATTGGTAGGACCAGCCAATAAATGCCAGCTACTTTGTTTCTTGACATGATTTAGAAAAATAAGAGCTTTATCTCAGACTAGTGAACTTTATCACCTGACCCAGAAGTAAGGACGTGTCCTGCGGGAGCTGGGATTTATTTTATGTGTTTATCCAGGTGCTGAGCATTAGTTTCTGAAATGCCTACTGCTGTTTATTTCCTAGGAGAGCAGAGTGGCACTCCTAAGGGTCAAGTGCAGTTGAATGTATCAATGTTTTTCTCTCTCTCTCTCTCCGTCCCTCTCTTGTCTGTTTAGTAAGACATTTAAGCGCACGCTGTGCTATGCTGAAGAAGCAGAGCTGGATATTTTTCTCCCAGTGGCAATTGAATCCTCCCTACCTGCTTTCATCATTTGGTTGTGTCTTCAAAATAAGAGCTCCTTTTCTTACACTGTTTTCCTAAGCCAACTGCATATCTCCCCCCCTCCTCTCTGCCATCTCCTATTTGCACTTACAACTACTGTCACTGTCAGCTGGGTCTGCCATCTGCTTCCAGAATATTACAAAGCTGTAATCATAGGACATTTTGAAATTTATTCATACAAATCAAAGATGTTCAGTTGCTGTCAGGGGTGGATTTAGTGCTTAAGGTGCAGGTCTCCCAGCAGAGGCTGTCAGAGCCAGCAGCTGGCAGAGAAAGGCTGCAGGAGGTTTCCCTGCCCAGTTTGGCCATCCCACCTCACTCCTGACCTCCAACATTTCTGTGTTCTCAGGCCTGGCCTCAGCTGAGATGAGCTGACTAATTGTGCCGGATTATTTGCAGTTTAGTGGTGAGCTTGAATCTGGGCGAGGGTGGGAGCAAAGTAATTTTTCACCTGTGACCTCATTTTTGCCTAGTCTGGAGAAGTATATAGGTACAGCAATAACCTCTCTGTCTTGCTCCTTTTGCAAATAGACTGTAGCTCAGTATATTTTTTCTATTCATGTTGTTTGGGACAGGGACTACTTTATTAAGCCTGAGCAGTGCCTATAATCGTAGCCTAATCCCTGCCAAGGGCCTCTAGGTGCTACTCTAATACATGGTAGTAGTAATATTGGAATGCCAGTGGTGGTCTTCCCACAGGGATAGCAAATGTGAAGGGTTACTCCTGCACTGCTCAGTTTATACTCTTAGCTTTCCAGTTTAACAGAAGAGGTTGTGATAGGCCATGTTTGCATTATAAAGTGGTGGGGACTGCTTCTAATGCTCTAGGAGAGATTCTACACTTTGAAACAGCTGGTGCCAAGGACCCAAATACACAATATGCACATTGCAGGGAGGTAGGGTTTTTTTGCTCTAGACTTGCTCCGCTCTGATCCCCCAGACTGAACATACATTTCGGGCCCAGGACTGTGTTAGGTGCACACTTGGTGTGCAACTTCCAGTTTGGCTTCATCCAAGGGGAGTATGATCCATGCTCTGTGATGCAAATCAAAGTGGGGGTGATTGAGAACTGCACATTTCTGATCCAAACTAAAGGGCTGATGTGGATGCAGCCAAAAAAACACTGGTCTCTGCAACACAAATAGTCCATTCTTGCTCTGTTCCTCTTTCATATTTCTGTTTGCAGTATGCTCCACTGACTTGGAAACTATTTAAAACCAGTTAGAAAAATTTTACTCTTTCACAGTTCAATGCATTTGGTGCATTGGTGTGCCTTTTAATCAGTCTCTGCTAGGTGTCCTGGTTTCCAAAAGCACCTTCAAGTATGCCAGTGTTTTTATGAATGTCCCTAAATGAAATCATCATTATGTGGGAAAAGCAACAGAAATTAAAAAAGAGCTGTTACTTATTTCTGCAAAAACAAACCAATCCCCAAATGGATTCCCTTTTCCCCCAAGACCTGTTGAGAGCTGTAGATCCAGCCTGAATGTAACATGCCTATGGCCTCAGTGAACTAAATGCACACTGCCTGTGCTGCGCAGAGCAGCCAAGCTGTTGCAGGCTCAGCTAGTAGCTGGATGCAAGCCAGCTCAGGATCCTGGAGGCTGTAGATGCAAGTCAAAGAGCTGTGGTCAAATGCTTGGCAGGTATTAGACCACAGACGCCAAATGAGTAGGAAGGCTTCATTTGGGTCCATTGTTGCTGCTGAGCTGATGTGTGTGAATAAAGAAGTGTGACCTACTGATCTGCAGTGGCAGTACAGCAGCCAGAGGTCTGCAAAAGCAAGATGCTTTAATCCCAGAGGGTTTATTTTTTTAATTTAGGGGGAGATCTTCAAAACACACACAAAGGAGCTAAATGTGACCACAGTGCAAAGAGAAGCAGCGTTTGCAAGGGATCAGAGTTAGGATGAATAATCCCCGTAATTGTCTACCCAGCCCCCGGCTGGTGCCACAGCACTTGCTAGTATCCTCTCAAAGGTGGGAAAGCTGATGAAGGTGTACATAATTAGAATTTAAAATCCCTGACTAGGACATAGAGTACATCAGGAGAGGAAAGGCTAGAGTCAGCTGGTGCACTGGCTTTGCTGGTACCATGTCACTGAAGGCTGACAATGATGCATATAAAAGAGCAGACATGGAAAGGATCAGTGAAGGCAACAGTAATGAGAGTGAAATACCAGAGACTGGGGAGAGGCCACGGTATATTACTACCCTGGACGAAATGCCTGAACCTTGGTCCCATGGTGACAGTTTGTCATCTTTGCTGTCAGGTTGTACAGAGCGGCAGCAGAGATCTAGAAATGCTGGAGGAGAAGGAAATGGTGATTGTGGGTTTGTGACCAGGGCAAGCAGGCAGGAAGGCACTGAGTCCCTGAGTCATGCTGCTGTAGGGAGGCTATTGTGGGCATACAGCAGTGAGGCAGGCAGCGGTACCTACCAAAAACCCATTCCAGTATTAGCAAGTGATTTGGACCCCAGGCAAGCACAAGCTTCTTTGTAATGCTGGTTCAAATCATCTCATATAAGGACTGTATCATTTAAATGAACTGCAGATTACTTCAGGTACAGGTCAAAGAGGTATGAGCAGTTCTGCTACATCCAAAATGCACCAGAACAACTGCAACTTATTGGGACAAGTTGAAACAACCTTCATTTCCTTGCTCCATCCCACAGCTCCTGTGTGAGCATGCTGATGTTCATGTCTTGGGATGGGATGTGGATACCCTTTACCTATTATGCTGCTTTCACCATCAGAAGCAAGAAAAATGATAATAACTCAGACAAGAAGCATCCTCATGTTCATCATGAAGCTTGCAAGTCCTTGCTCTGGGCCATAAGAGGCAGGTGTGACAACAGGGGTTGAAGCTAATGTGAACACTTCTGCGCTATGTGAACTTAGCATGTGGTCTCTCTGGGCGCATGTAGACTGGATGGTGGGTACTGGCTATATACCTCAAAGAGACTTGAAGGCCTGATCCTTTATTGTCCAGGTCTGAACAGACTGTTTTCTTTCAGGCCCTCTCATCTTAGTTTCTTTTCTCTGAAAACCAAGGTGATATGGGGTGATGGTATTCCCCAAGAAATAGACACCTCACCAGGACATGCATCTAGGGTCTCAAAAGCTTTCCCAGGTCCTGCAGCTGCATCCCTGTGCCTGAGTTCCCATGGCTTTGAAGGGGACATGGCACCCACTGCCTGACAGTGCACTGCAGTCATCAGCAAGGACAAGCTTCATAGCCCTGGGTTGGAGAGGGTAGGTACGATTACAGTCAAGGACACAGGAAAGAAACTGATTCTTGGGAAGCAGGAACTCAACACAGGACAAGCTCATTTCCTCCTTCTTGCCTAAATTAACCGTACATAGACTTGTCTAGGTTTGAATACAGGTGGGGTTTTTTTTTAGAAAATGCATTCGGTAAGACAATTTTAAAAACAGCTTGGCTCCTGGCTAGTCAGAGCTTCACACCTTTAAATTGTGTTAGTTGTACATGCTTAGCTACAGACTCTGTCGGGTATAAACCAACATATATTAGGCCAATACTCTGTGAACTCTGAACCTCAGCCTGTTTCACACAGCTTCAACCCTCAGTTATCTTATCTTATACCTGCCTTTGAAATGAAAAAGTCTGCTGAAGTAATTATTGCTCTGTAATGGGAAATATAATTGCTCATTAAAATACTGTAGAAATTATTTGTATGTGCAGTTTGCAGTGAAACATAGGTACAGATCCATGGGTCATGCATAGGTTACACAGAAATCTGTCTTTGGCAGTAAACTATGCAGCTTTTAAATGTTGTTCCTTCAAATCCAGCCCAATATTCATAGTAGGACTGAAAACAGCATTGACAGCTGACTGTTCAGAGTAAATGATTCAGTGCTCCCAGGACAGTCCTTAAGGAGCCTGTATTTGGAGGAACTCAATACCTAGCTTCCTAAGTTCCTAAATATGATTTTAAGTATGCAATTAGAAAATTTAAGATAGCCCTGTCTTGTGTGTGTTGGTGTGAAAGCTCAGAATGGAACAGAATATGAAGTCATAAAATAGCAAATGGCAACGTTAATTTGGAGGCAAATAAAAGTGAACAATTTTTATTTCATTTTTCTTTGTTTTAAAGTCATGGAGTGACAAATAACATAATTATAACAAATAATGGGATTTTTCAAGGCTCTTCTTATTAGGAGATTCAGATTGAGGCTTACTGTTTGGCCTTTATATGCAAATTATATATATTTTGCCTTTACAAAATAATTATTTTCTAACCCAAGGGCTGATACCTGCAGCTAAACTTGTGCTTCAAAACCTTCTTCTGACATGAAAAGCACTCATAAATTACAATCTAAACTGCAATTTCATGCCCTTTTAGAAATCACTGTAGCAGAGGCATGGCAAGTCATTGAGCTAGTTGGCAGGGCAAAGCCTGTCAGTACACTAACACTGCAGGCATGTAACCTGTTTTCCCTTCCTCCATCTGCCACATCAATTTGGGGTTGGTAGGCATTATGCAAAGCAATAGCTGCTACCATTTCAGAAATATGTATAATTCCCCTTCAGTTTGCAGCCATTTCTATCCCATCTTATTGCATCAAGATTTTGACATCACACACATAGTGCTTTAATGAATCTGAGGGAAAGGGAGCTAAAAACATAATGGGAGCCACGGTTTTGCCAGGGGCATGGTAGACCATGGGAAGACCATAGACAGATGGTCCATTAAATGTTTGTCCTTTACAAGTGTGGGAAATATCACTCACAGAGTAAAAACCACGGCCTCAGGCCACCCCCACAGCTAGGAAACCTGCAGCATGGAAGAGTGCTGCACATTTTCCAAGGTCAGACTCAGTGGGTTTCCAGTGTCAGTGGCTGGGGACACGCAACCTGGAGGACTCTGCATGACCGAAGTCCGCTTGCCTTCTTTAGGCAGAGCAGAGGAGTGGAGCAGGGTGTTGAAGCACCACTGGGACCAGGCTTGGTGCCACAGAGGCTGTGGTGAACAGCAGAGCTTCAGGGGTGCCGTGCTGCACTGGGAGATTAAAGCGTTGCTAAAGTTGCCTGAGGTTACTGCCTCTATGCCCTGGGTGTAAGGCATGTCCATGAAATGTTTCAGTGCAACTGAAATCAGCGCCTCTTATACTCCTGATCTTTGGTGGTCTCCATGCAGGTGCATGATGCCTGTGTGCCTTTCTTACGGGAAATTTCCCTCTGAGACCACTGTGAGTTTTGAGTGTCACTACCACCCTTTTCTCCCCAGTGCCATCCCCCAAATCCCATTGTACCCAGCTGATGCACTCTGGATGCAGCTGCTTGTTGATAGAGAAAACATCAATAGTCGAAGTGAAAATATTAGGGGTGGAAGATGAGAAAGTAAGTGGCAACAGCAAAGAAAGGATGAGGCTTTTTCTCAGCCAGAGAGTTTCCCTTTTTAGAAGTAAAATCAGGACATGTAACAAACAAGGACAAATTGGAAGAAAAATTATCCCCTTGTGCCTTGTACTGTGTTTTCTCTTAGGCTCAGACTTGTACTCTATTGGCAGCACAGACTCCTATTAGAGACATCTGTTTTGAGTTTGGAGGGTTATTTGTTTGGTGTTTTGGGGCTTTTTCTTTTCATTTTTCTCCCTTTTACTTTTGATTTTTTCCGCCTCTAAGTTTCCTCCAGTAATATTTTCTCAGCTTTTGTCTTCTCTTTTCTTCTTTTCTATTTTCCTCTCCTGTCTCACCAGGCATCTTCAGCTGTGTCTGTCTGTGCAGTGCACTATCTTGCAGAGTTAGTAGATCCTTCAGATGGCCAGTGTTCAAGCTTTAGAAAGACCTCTTCTTTTTTTTTTTTGTTCCCCCCACCACCTTTTACTGTCTGCAAAACCAGCTGCAGAGCAGCAGAGAGGCTCTCCCTCCTTCCAAGGACACAGTGCCCCCTTACTTGGAAGTGGTTTTTCCTGACTTCTGCAGCTAATGGAACAATTTCCTTTCCTAGTTACTTTGATGTGTTTCTTTCTCTGTCTCCTAGTGAGTGAGGCACCTGTGTGGGGGTTATTGGCAGCCAGGCACTTTATCATACCCTCTCTCAAGTAATGGATTTGATTTTCATGTTCATTAAGGTTGCTCAACACCTGGTAAAGTGCTGCTTTTAGGACTCTCTAGTCTCCCTAGTTGGTGTAAAAGGGGTTTTGGCACAAGTCAGAATAAAGACCAATACTGTCATTACCTGCTGTTCAAAATGACTCGTTACTTTCTTTCCTTTGTGAAATTGGTGCTATCAGTGATTTGAGAGAGGGAGGATGTTCTTGCCACTAAAAACAATGCACAGTGACTTGGGGGATTTCAGACTTACATTTTTGCCTACTAGGTAGTGCATAATGCTCATTAGGTAATACAGCTTGAGCACAGTTTTGGTCTCCAAAACATGAAAAAGTACTTCCCTTTTTAAAGGTGCTGGAGGATTCCTCTGCTTTAGGATTAATTTTTATTTGTACAGTACAGATGGCCCCACCACCCTTGTCTTCACATGGAATTAACCCATATACTTCATCCACAATAATTATTTTTTGCAGATGCACTCATTTTCTTCTCCTTGGATATGTTCATTTGTAGGATGTTCATGAGAAGGACTTTTGCATGGGCTAAGCTTTGTGTGTTTCAGGGGTGGATAAAGCCCAGTTACCACTAAGCATTTAGAAAAAGATATGATTCCATATGCTGAGTTTGTGTGGAGCACCACCAATGGCTACCTTATTTTTCAGTGGTGTCCCTTGAACAAAAATTGGAGAGGAAAACTGTGCATTCCTTCTTGCCTTTATAAAACATTAATCCCAATCTGTGCTTAAAAATAAATAGGTCTCAAGAGTTTCAAAACCCTGACGTTTTATGTTCCTTCCATAATTTTTCAGTCAAAATTTTCCGCGTGAATGACTCATGCATAAGTCCTTTCCACAACATCGGCACTTCTTGACCTCATACTTTCATAGTAACTGTTATAATTTGCTTCAGTCATTTTCTTTGTTGGTGGGATGACATGTGCCTCCATTTGATGACCTTTTAAGTCCCTTTTTTTTGTGAAGAAAACAAAACCAAACATCAAGTCTGAGTAGGTTTTCTCTGTGTTTTAAAGTCTCCCTGCAAAAGTATCTGGAGCATCACCTTGAAGACAAGGAGCGTGAATTTGCAAATATATGTGACCATATCTTCTCAAAGTTTTCAGTGAATGTAACTACACTGAGATACTACATTGCACAATGACAAAAATTGCCAACCTTTTTGTGCTAGACAGCCAGGTCTCAATGTGCTCCACTTGCAACCAGTAGTACTGTCTTCATAGAGGGTGTTCTGGAGTTTGCAAAACACTGTGGAAGACAGAGAAATGCTTCAGTAGAGTAATTATGCATCCAGTACATCTCTTAATAATGGGGTATTATATTTAATATTATATTGTCCTTATTTTTAATATGGTGCAGACTATTAACTTCAGATTTCAGAATTCAGGAAGTTCATAGCTTTTCAGTGTTTTGTCAGGCTGTCAGTAAACTTTGAAAGACATTGTGATTCACATACTGTTCACCTTTTCATTTTCTTCTCAGGAACCATGAGTACTAGAGACATCATTGTTAGGAAAGACAAGACAGACTTTGAAACTTTTCTGCAGAAGTGCATAAATCTGACAGGACTTTCTGCAATGGGGGTGAATTTACACATATTTGTTATATACACACATACACAAAAAATATATGTATTCATTTGCTGCAAGAGCTCCCTGATTCGTTTAAAGTTATGGTATGATGTAATGCTTCCACCTTTTGTCCCTTTATTGAAGCATTAATACACGTTTTGCACTAGGAGATGAAAGCAATATTTTACCACCTTCCACATGTCTTTTAATTTTTCTCTAATTCTTTCTACACTGTCATTCCATTGGCTTCTATTTGCAAGTTCAATCTTTTAATTTGCCCTGTGCATTGTAATTCTTTTCAAATTACCTGCTCTATTCCATTTGCAGTGTAGCTACCTCATTATTCTGCTGCTTTTCTTTCTCCCATGATCATCCCTCTTTTTTCCTTCCTGCCATTCTATACGTAAAAGTAAAGATCCCTCCTTTGCTGCGGCAAAACTTCCAGGGAGTGAGAGTTTGCCTGCTATGTCACCTTTGGCAACAAGGGTGAAAGCTTTTACATTGATTCAAATGACAAAAAAGATAATAGAACTAGAGAAAGAAGCCTGAGGTCAAGTAATAGTGCAGATGTGATTGTCTTCTCGGACCTTCATGACTCTTATTCTTGCTGGACCTCCTTTTCACATGTGCACGCCAATGATAAGTATTATGCTATGCAGGTGGGGCCCATTGGTAACA
Source organism: Morus bassanus (assembly GCA_031468815.1). Taxonomy (NCBI): domain Eukaryota; kingdom Metazoa; phylum Chordata; class Aves; order Suliformes; family Sulidae; genus Morus; species Morus bassanus. Next base: position 57,433,812 of record CM062600.1, read on the forward strand.
TCCTAGGCTGCTGGTATTAGGGATAAAAATCCCACTGAATTCTGTGTCCTTCAGTTGTTTGCTGAGGACACTGGCTACTCATTAACATAAATAATCGGCCCTATTTCTATTTGAGGAAAAGTACATCTGTGGGCTTTTTATGGTGGGGAGCAGAAAGAGACAAATGAGAAATGAGTGAATTGTCTTTCTATTTTCTCTGTACGCCATATCTGCCCAGCTGTGCCCTGCCTTGCTGCTGACCACCCATTGGGATGCAGGTCAACTTAAGCCTGCGGGAGCCTGGACATTTCTGATGGGCACTGTCCCTTTGGAAGCTGCAGCTGGAAAACACTGACTGCCCTAGTCAGGAGGGACTCCTCCAGCACTCTGTTCAGGTAACATGCAGACATGGCAGACCTGATGGCTCCCATTAGCTTTTCTGTCAGCTGTGCAATTGCCTGTTAATTGTCAAACACCTATAGATGTGGCATGAATTGCTGTGCCCCTTCGTATCTGGTCCACGTTGCATGGGTTTTGAGGGATGAGTACCTTCTGAATTCAGTACCAACAGTCAACATACAGATTTTAAAGTTGCTGGAGAGGCTGTTATGATCCTTTTGTCTGACCTTCTGGCTAGCCTGGGCCTAAAAGTTGCACCACACAATGCCTATGCTTAGACTACAGCTCCATTTAATTGCAGTGTTTTCCTCATAAAGGCAGAAGAAAGGGGTTTGGAGAAGAAAGAAGAGAGAGGGTGACTGTCTTCCTGCCCTTCTTTATTACAAATTCTCATCTGTGTACAAATCAATTGCTGTTTATAGCTTGCATGTAAAAGCAAAGGTTAGGCATGTACTAAAATTTGAAAATAGATTCTTTTTGATGTGTAACAGGTTTGGGGCTCTTAGGGGATGTTATCACTACAAATGCTGCACCCAGAAATTATGGTTCAGCCAAATATGAAAACTTATATGACTTTTGTCATTTTAATATTTTTTGACTTGAACTTCATATGTGTGCTCTTATCAGCATTGTGCACTGGCTGTGGGAAAGGCTCTTGCTTTTTTATGGCTTCTCACAACCTGACAAGAAATAAACTTTATCCACAGTTTCATAAAAGTGGAATTAACGTGATAAGTGTTTAAGTGCGGTCCTGTGTTTCCCTTTTCCCCTGGTTCCCCAGAAAAAGTGTAAATTGTAAAGGACATGTAGTGCTTTCTACTTAGAAAGATAATACTAGTTCTTTCTTTCAAACTTCTGCTTTTGGCACTAACACATTAACACACTTCACACAAGCTGGGTCCCTTCCCTGCAAGAATGCAAATCTGTGTGTCCACCACATTTCTCCACGTATTAGGTTACTCCTGTTTTCACTTAGAAGTGGCATTAGCGTTGCAAAGCCGATTACATATGAAACAAAATTTTTCTATTGGTGCCATAATGGCTGACGTAAAAGCCATTTCCCATTGCTTAATGAATTACTGCAGGAGCCAACAGCTTTTAGCACAGGTGGCCATTAGCTGCCAAGGAATACCTGACCCCAAGCTTATTATTTATTGGCTGTAAGTGTTCAAACCAGACAGTCATTACATCAAGTACAAAATAATGTAATTCCATTTTTTATGTATTGAAAAGTTAGTGGCTGAACTGCCCATTGCCATGGATACAGCAGTCTGCTCACAGGCGGCCCTGAGGCACTGACCACAGGAGGGACGGTCCCACCCTTTGCTGCCAGCCCTGTCCTGCTTGCCTGGGAGGCAGCCAGAGCTGGAAAGGCACTTCTTCCGGCTTGCAGAGGTTTTTCTCCTTCAGATGCGAATAGTCCTTTTCAAGGAGCATGCTGCTGCTCTGCAGTTGCTGCTTCAGACCATGAAAGTGCGAATATAAGGAAATCCCTTGCACGCACTTTTTCTGATCCTGGGTGAAATGATTCTGACTCAAACCACATCTGGGGTTAAGTTTAGAAAAAATTCAAAACACCTTCCACAACAAGAAATGCCACCAATGAATTTGGGTAGTTTCTGGCTCTCTTGGGGAGCAATAGGGGATCCTTGGAATCAGCTATTGTCATGAGAGTTTTTGGCTTTTATATTTCCTGCCCTTCAAAGCAGGCTTGTTTCCTTCAAAAAGATAACTTTCAAGGCTTCTGGGTATGTTCCCCTTGAAAATGTATAGTAAAGATGCTCTTTGTCCTGATTCAGCATGATTCCCAGGTCGGAGAACACACTGGTTCAATATTCCTCTCTAGGTAAGAGGGCTCTTCAAAGGAAAGGCTGAAGAAATCAGGCTGCCTGCACTGGGATGTGTACAGAGCTTGTCTGCTGCAAAGTGCCAATGGCTGGGACATAGATAGAGGCCCAAAATCGCACACAGGTAAGAGTGAACAGTCTCATACATTTTTTGCACATGTAACAGTTAAGCAGGCACTAGGAACTTTTTTAAGCCGTTCAAGCAGCCTACAACTGAAACTTGCAGTAAAATTAAATACTACTGCGTCACCTACATGTGTGTCTATTACACAGAAACGGGGTTCTCATTAACAGCCCTGTCAACAAAGCCTCGATGATACACATTTGAAAATGGATCGTGTTCCAGTGTAGAGAATTTTATGATTATGCAGGCTTCTGATTAAATAAGTTATATTGAATTTTTCTGAGCATCTTTTTTCTAAAAAATAACACAGATAATAAAGTTTTACTTGCACATATCTAAAGCACAAAACCAAAAATCCTTGCATTTATCCTTAAAGATTATAAAGTTTCTGACATTTTCTTTTTTACAGAAGGAGACTCCACAACCTCTCTGGGCAGCCTGTTCCACTGCTCTGTCACCCTCACAGTAAAGAAGTTTCTCCTCATATTCAGGTGGAACTTCCTGTGTTCCAACTTGTGCCCATTGCCCCTTCTCCTGTCGCTGGGCACCACTGAAAAGTGTCTGGCCCGTCCTCTTGACAACCGCCCTTCATATATTTGTAAGCATTGATAAGATCCCGCCTCAGTCTTCTCTTCTCCAGGGTGAACAAAGCCAGGTCTCTCAGCCTTTCCTCATAAGAGACATTCTTCAGTGCCCTGATCATCTTTGTAGCTCTCTGCTGGACTTGCTTAAGCAGTTCCCTGTCTGTCTTGAACTGGGGACCCCACAACTGGACACAGTACTCCAGATGTGGCCTCACTAGGGTGGAATAGAGCGGGAGGATAACCTCCCTCGACCTGCTGGCCACACTCCTTTTTATGCAACCCAGGATACCCTTGGCCTTCTTGGCCACAAGGGCACAGTGCTGGCTCATGGTCAACTTGCTGTCCAGCATCACTCTCAGGTCCTTCTCCGTGGAGCCACTTTCCAGCAGGTCAGCCCCCAACCTGTACGGGTACATGGGGTTGTTCCTCCCCACGTGCAGGACCCTACACTTCCTCTTGTTGAATTTCATGAGGTTCCCCTCGGCCCAGCTCTCCAGCCTGTCCAGGTCTCGCTGAATGGCAGCACAGCCTTCCGGTGCATCAGCCACTCCTCCCAGTTTGGTATCATCAGGAAACTTACTGAGGGTACACTCTGTCCCTTCGTCCAGATCATTGATGAATATGTTGAATAGGACTGGACCCAGCACAGACCCCTGGGGAACACCGCTAGTTATGGGCCTCCAACCAGACCCTGCTCTGTTGATCATGACCCTCTGAGCTCTGCCGTTCAGCCAGTTCTCATTCCACTTCACTGTCCTCTCATCTAACCCACACTTCCTTAGCTTGTCTGTGAGGATGTTATGGGAGACAGTGTCAAACACCTTACTGAAGTCAAGATAAACAACATCCACTGCTCTCCCTTCAGCTACCCAGGCAATCATTCCATCATAGAAGGCTATCAGGTTGGTCAAGCATGATCTCCCCTTGGCGAATCCATGTTGACTACTTCTGATAACTTTCTTTTTCTCTACATGCCTGGAGATGACCTCCAGAATGAACTGTTCAATCACCTTTCCAGGGATGGAGGTGAGGCTGACTGGTCTATAGTTTCCCAGGTCCCCCTTCTTGCCTTTTTTGAAGGCTGGAGTGACATTGGCTACCCTCCAGTCCTCGGGCACCTCTCCTGTCCTCCATGACCTTTCAAAAATGATGGAGAGTGGCTTAGCGACAGCATCCCCCAGCTCCCTCAGCACTCGTGGGTACATCCCATCAGGGCCCATGGATTTGTGAGGATCCAGTTTGCCTAGGTGATCTCTAACCCAATCCTCCTCAACCAAGGGCAAGTCCTCCTTTCTCCAGATTTTTTCTCTCTCCTCTGGGGGCTGGGATGCCTGAGGGTCAGCCTTAGCAGTAAAGACTGAAGCAAAGGTGGCATTCAGTAACTCTGCCTTCTCTGCATCCTGCACCACCAGGGCCCCTACCTCGTTTAGCAGGGGGCCCACAGTTTCCCCAGTCTTCCTTTTACTGCTGATGTATTTGAAGAAGCCCTTCTTGTTATCCTTGACATCCCTTGCCAGATTTAGTTACAAGTGGGCCTTGGCCTTCCTCGTTGCATCTTTGCATACCCTGACAACATTCCTATATTCCTCTCAAGTGACCAGTCCCTTTTTCCACATGCTGTAAACCTCCTTCTTCCATTTGGGTTTTTCTTGAAGCTCTTTGGTCATCCATGCAGGTCTCCTGGCTCCTCTGCTTGACTTCTTCCTCATAGGGATGCACTGATCTTGAGCTTGGAGGAAGTGGTACTTGAATATTGACCAGCTCCCTTGGACACCCCCCCCCACCACCACCACCTTCTAGAGCCCTAACCCATGGGATTCCTCCAAGCAGGTCTTTGAAGAGGCCAGATCTCCAGGTCAGAGACACTGCATGCAAATATCTGTTCTGCCATTCAGTCAGTGACGCAAAAGCTAAAATCAGTCCCTTCCCCGGAATAATTACTCAGCAAACAGGATGCATGTAATCCATTTTCATTATTAATATTTCAGTTAAGGTTCAGGTACCATATTTTACTTCTTATAATGAGCACAATTTTACAATGGATGTGTGGAGTTTGCAGTACATAAGATCAGTGACAGTGGCAGAATTCCTGTCATGTGCACCAGAGCTGGATTAAATATAAATATATTTCTCTGGGTAGTAACAGAGTGTAGAGAGATAAATTTGCAATGTATGCCTACTTTACTGCATATGCACAAATCTCATTTTCTGTGTTAATTCACCGCATGGACATATTTGTTACCATTTTATTTATCCATGAACCTATGTTCTTGCTGTTATATTGCATCTCAGTTAGGTACAGAAAGATTATTAATCTATAAGTTCTACTATGGTGACTGCTCTTGTGTTTCTGCAGATCTCAATGATTTGGCAATATCATTTCCAATACCTTCATACAATTTGGGGTGAAGACCCTAGATCATGCACTTCACCCCCTAATTTGTTTGCACCATAGGGACAGGAGATTTTAATATCTGTAATAGCAGTGACTTGGATGATTTATGGATTCATGATTTTCTTTGGTGCTAGCTATACCCTGAGAAAAGCAAATAGAAACAGAGAGGTCATTAAAATAAATCTCTCCACCTACTTCTTAGTTTACATTCAGGTTTTGATGCATTGGTGGAAAACATTTTCCTGTTTCAAACAAAGATTAATTCCTAATTGACACAGACCTCATGAGGATGCTTTTGCAGCTGATTAAGAACTGTCTTAACAACTATATTTTAAATGAAGCTTTTAAGTTGCAGGCCTGCTGTCATCCATGAGTCATCCTCCTCAGCCGGGTCTGGTTTGAGCTTGGCTGGCACCGGTGCCTGTTTAACTCAGATGAAACAGCAGGAATGTGTTTGTACATGAGGACAGCTCAGGGTGGCCAGTATGAAAGTAGCTTCTGGGGCTTCTGCAGGAGAGGCCTTCACCTCACACGGGCTATTGCTGCTCATGTGGTGTTCAACAGTGTGCTCCATCAGCAGCACCCAGGCTGAAGAGGCATGCAGGCTCTGCCACCTTTCTTGTCCCAGAAGTGGTCCTTTGAGAGCAGAAGGCACCTTATTTAGTGCATTGGTGGGAGAGTGCACTGCAGAGGCAGTGCTGCATGTGGATAGGTGGAAGTAACTGTGCCTCTGAGAGTTTTCAGATGACCGTTTTTTTCACATGCACAAAACTGTAGGTGGAAAAGCAAAATAAGGGGGACAAACAAAATTTCATTGTCAGCCACTGCAAGGGTGAGAGTGGTAAATCTTCTCAAGATGAAGGGATTCGTTCTTCCATCCTTTGTTTCATGGCTTCCTATCATTTCTGGGGGAGGACTGCTACCTCTCAGTCCCCCAAGGCTCATTCTTGCATCTGTCCTAACGAAATCTGTAGGATGGGCTCTTAGGTCCTATGTGTAAATCTCTAATGGGTACCACCTAAGTATAGAAAGGCATGAAGATGAAGCATGAGGCCAATGTTTGTGCCTGAGAGATTTCTTCCCCTAGTTTGGATGCTGGGTTTCATGTCACGTTGCCATGTTTCTCCACGCTATATGCAGCAAATCTCTGTATTTCCATCTTCACAAGTGGACCTTTTGCTGTAACAGGAAGTTGCACAAAACCAGAAGCATGTTTTGAAATTTATGAATCTCTGTCTGCTTAAGATACAAGTAACTTCAGTAGCATGTAACTGCACAGGACAAAAAAGAAAACAAACAAAATAACAAACACTGAATGATCACAAGATTATTGTTCTCTCACTGTAGGGAAATCTGTTTAATCTCCCATAACAGACTATTCACTAACTAAATGCCCTGTTCCAGTCACTGTGAAGCAGTAGACTGTGCACAGCCAGAAATAGCAATGGGAAAGAATGCACGTTGGGGAGCACATTCCTCCCTCTGCCCTGGAGATACCGAAGAAACAGAAGGGGAAATCTCCTTCAAACTGGAACCAAGCCACCCAGAACAAAACTTTCATCAGAAAGGGGCTATTAGCAACACCCAGTATTGGAGCTCAGCTTCTAGTCTATGCCAGGCTTAGGACTCACTCACAAACAAGACATGTAGTAAGACTATAATGTCAAGGAGAGAGTGAATTTAGTGTCTTATACAGAAAGTGCTCCATTTTTAAAGTATTAGGCTTGACTCCTGGCAGTGGGCACAGTGCAGATCCCAAAAAGACAGTCAGACACCATCTGCCCTGCAGGGGGTGCAGCCTGTCCTTACTACCACCCAGAGAGAGGCAAAAGAACGGACCCTGCACCATGAAAGGTGGCTCTTGCAAAGGAGAGAGAGACATCCTCTCCTGCACTCGAGTTTGTGGTCACAGGCACAAGATCAAAAGGCAGTATGGTCTTTAATATGGGAAGAATAGTGTGTAACTCATGATGAAGTTTATCCAACAAAAGGCTCTTTTCCCTAGCAGCAATCAATGCTGGTCCTCCTTCTCCTCTTTCTGTCATGATTTTTTTTTCAGAAACCAATTCAGGACTCAGGCAGCAGAAGCAAAACAGCAAGATGGGGTTTCCCTCCCCCACCCCCCACCCCACCGGAATGATTTTATCACATAATAGCCAATCTAAACAATGTTCTGTGCAGTGCAAACCATACTTTGCATGCAAATGCGAAGACAATGTTACCACAGGAATGAAGACTGTTGAGGTATAGAGCAAAGAGAAGCTGGCTGCTCTCTTCTGAACACACCCGAGTGGTGCAGCGAGAGGTTCACAGATTCAGGGAGAGCAGGAGGAGTATCACTCCTGCTTTTGCCAAACTCTTAGCTTTGACTTTACTGCCAAGTAGGAGACATTTTCAGATTCAGGGAGGCAACAGGGAGTTAGCAGCAGGGACACTTGTCCTCTACCCAGACAGTCAAGCGGTTCAGACCAGCCTTGTAACTTTTATATGAAAGCAGAAACATCAGCATATTCCCCAGCTGGCATTGGGTCTCTATTTACTGTCACGCCTCAGCTTCAGAGAAGCAGTAGATGACCCCTGGCCCATACAAAGACCAGAGCTTCATGGGAAGACAGATTTAGCCTGCTGCCTGCTGCATTACCTTGGCCCTTTGGATTCAGACTGCAGAAAGCACTCAACAGCTTGTTTCCACAGATTTTGTACTATGCCCCAAAGTCACATCATAACCAGCCAGCCAGCACTGCTGGTACCTTCATATCCCTGTGCTGGAGGCGAGAACATCCAAATGCACTAATGTACTACACAGCACCAATCACCATTTCCCAGCAGTGTGCAGCTGACACAGGTGATGGAGGTATTCTGTCCTGACACCTCTCCCATTCCCAGCAGAGCAAAACAGTATGCTGTCAAAAGAGCTCCCTTGTCAACTGGCAGTCATCCATGTTAAATAACTGGGTGCAGCCCCATAAAGGACTTTTATCATATGCTCCTCTGCCTATGTTTGAAATCCCCCATCTTGTTTTTAGCACTAATTTTTAATAACCCTTCACTGGTTGCTGAAAGCTGATGGTATGCAGCAAACACACTTGTGCAGCTGTGTTTGTGAAACACAAGGATATCATATCAATTTGGTCTAAGCATTGCTCTCATCTTGGCTGTCCATGCTTTGTGCACCCTTGTATAAGTTGCTTCAACACTTCATACCTTCTGATTCTCCTGCTGCCCCATGTCAATATTGTCTGTTTTCCTCTGCAGAGAACATACAGCCTTTATCTGTGCAACAGTGAGTACTACAGGGTCCCTGACTTGGCTGGGGCTTTTGGTGGAGAGAGTTCCTCCTGCAGATAAGGCCTGAATTTTAGTGTTATTCTGGACTCAGGCTGAAAGATGTACACACTCATTCAGGCTAGGATTCAAAGGCAACAAACAGCAAGGTGACAGATAGCTGCTTCTGCCTTTCGGTATGTAAGCAAAGGAATTAGCAGGCTGTAACCACACTGGCATACAGAGCCTGGAACAGGCTCTGAAATTGGCAGGCAATGATGTTTGCATCAGCTGCAAAAGAAAGCAGCAACAAAAAAATGTAGAAAAAAGAATAGTAGTACCTCAGAAAGTTTCCCATTGAAAACGAGGATATCTCAACTACTGGTAGAACACAACATCAGCTGAAATTTCCAGAGAGCAAAAGGACCAATTTTAAAGTGCTCAGCATGCCCAGTCAGGGCCAGGTTTTCAATTTAGCTCAGTTCCCATGGAGGCAGCTAAACCGGAGCCAGATTTTTAAAATCACTCAGTATCCAGCTGTTTACATTGCAATAATTCTGGCCCAGTTTTTAAACAGAACTCAGCACCACTCAACAGGCTGTGTCATTTCAAGAGCTTGCCCTAAATGACTTCACACCTGGGGGGTCATTGCTTCACTGGCTACCTGTCAGACGCTCAGGTCACCTGCATTTCTGACTTCTTGCTCCCTTTCTGAGCCCTGATCTGGTCTGAATTATATGAAGTATCAAATGACTTTTCTGGGTGTATGTAGAGAGTGTCAAGAGATGCACCACATAGGCATGGTGAGCTTCACCACTCTGCCAATTTACCATGAGCTTTGAGCTGCAAGAGCCAGCATTATGCTTTGGCCTGCCAATCATGCTGACTCATGTCAAATTATGTCATCTTCCAAATGTCTGAGTTTGGAGGTCTCAACCTATTTTCACATGCAGGCAAAGCCAAGAATTTCTTTCTCCTGAAGCCTGAAAGCTAAAAAGACAGCAGATGCGATGATTCAGGGAAGGCTGTGTGTCAGGTGATGTAAAACGTTATCTGTATATCAACACATTCATAGAAACTGCAGTCTTCCTTCATCAGCATGTCAGTGTGAAGCTTTTCAAGGGCTGGAGTAACCCTTTGCTACGAAAAGCCAGCCTGGGAGTCCTAAGCCACACACAGCTACTGTACTCTCTCTCCAACTTTCTGGGAGCTTGCAGGAAGAGCTTAATAGACAGCCAATATGGATGGGAAGGGTAACTTCTGCACTAGCACTTATGGTCTTGAATGGTTCTTACCTAAGCAGAGAGGTGCAATTCAGTGTAAGGGATGAAGCACAAAAATTCTCAGAAGTGAGGTGGTCTACCGTAAGAAAAGAAAAAACAGAGTTGTTCCCTTTTGTTTGGGTTGTTTTTGCTGTTTTTGAGTGGGTTTTTTGTTTGTTTGTTTTTCGTTTAAGTGAAGATTCAGGAGACACACAGGGAAGGGCAGAAAACAGAGTTGATCAAAAAGGCAGCCCACCACACAGCCAGCCTCAGGCTGCACACAATGAGGCATGGCTAGCTGAAGACACTCTTCTGCTTTCAAAGCTTGTGTAAAATGCCTCTTGCTCAAACGAAACTCCCTGAAACAAGAGAAGGCTTGAAATGCAGGTGAATTTCAGTCTCTTTAAAAAAAGATGCTGCCATTCATTTCCCTGTTGGAGAAGGATATATCTCTGTATTCAAAACTTCCTCCTCTGTCATTCCTTCCTTTCATTTCCTCAAGCCCCCTTGCTGTGTGACCGTGTGACACGCAGCCTTTCAGCGAGAATCAAGAGAGATATTGGCAGTTTGGGAGCTGTTGTTCCTCCTTATGTATGCAAAGAACATAATTGCCAACTGCATCATCTGTTGTAATTTACACATCCACACACAGCATAGATCAGGGCAGTCTTCACATAAGGATGCAGTGTGTTATTTTCTTCTTGTCTGCTTTTCTGGGCAGGAAAGTATTAGGTCTCCTGGACTTCATTGTGCTAAGTGCTGCACAAATGCTCCAAAAGGTGATGCCTGCCTCAAATAGCTTACACTCTCAATACAGCTGCAGAGAACCAGGATGGGAGACAGTATTTCTTTAACTCTGCCACTTCACACACAGGCAGTGCAACTGTTTGAAAGGACTTGACTAAAATCATATATGAAGGTCTGCAGCAGGTGTGAGAAGTTAACAGTACCAAATCCAGTGTTACAAAACCACTCCGCAGACACAGACCCACTGAAGCAAGAGCTGTGCTGCTCCCAAATGTTATCTAAGCAGGAGGCAACCAAGAAGCAGGCAGTGAATACTGGTCTGCAAGATAAAAATAGCAGCTCTGTAATAATAAAAGGACAAAAGTCTTTAAAAAAAAAATCAAGAGAGAATGTGAGAGGAATTTCCAATTGGCTTCCCTGTCAATTGTTTTGACTCTCACTGTCACAGCAATTTGACTTCTCTTGATCTTCTGTGGCGGAAGCCAAGCGAAGATACTCTTCTCCTTTAAAACCTGCAGATGCAGGTCAAACAGAGCCCCTGCCTGAAAGCGGAGTCTGCACAGCTCTATTGGAGACCTCAGAAACCAGCACTGTGCTCCATGATGACAGGGAAGGTGGGTTGTCATTCCCTTCCCACTCCCTTAAGTAGATCTGCAGCTCCCAGTGCTCCTTAATTCCTTCACCATATTGCACCTCTTACACAAGATCTGTCAGTTACCCTTTAGGACCTTCAGCAATAGACCCTCACTATTCAAAGACTCTTTTGAGTCTGTGGCAGACCCCACAGATGTTTATGTCAGGATCCTTCACTCATCAGCCTCTGACCATATTGTCTCAGGGGATGACATAGAACCTCATCTCCTTCCCTGGTGCCTGGAGTGCTACATTTCCATTTAAGCAGAGATTCAGAAGAGAAGCTTTGCCCCCAGTCAGCGTTCTTTGAAACGACACTGCATCTTGTGCAAACCCAAGAAGGGCCCACTAAGCATTCACCACCGTTGGCATGCCAGTTCCCTCCCAGCCTGGCTTTTCTGCTCAGTGAAGCAGAAAGCTGCGCTGTTGGGCACTACCTTGTGTACAGCACCACCAGAAGTGGGGTAGCTGAGGGCTTTCATCAAGCATCAGGCATTTTCCACACATGTGTTTTCAGGTAATGCATTGCATGTTCATGCAAAGTGCTTCATTTGCTCCAGCTGTGCCATGCGAATGTGGCCCCTAGGCAGAGCCACAGCCACTAGAGGGCATTTGAAGGACACCAGATCAATGGGTAGCAGGTGGCTGGCCGTCAGATAAGCCAGCCCTGCCTGTGTGACCCACTGTGCCAAGATATAGCATGCGGCAAGTGGTCTTATCCCAACGCCTTTCTCATTCTGTCTTTCTGCAGTTGCCCCTGGGTGCTCTGGGTTAGCGGTTTGCAGCAGACTTGGCATAGGTTGTTCCCAAGGCATATCTGGATCTTCTGCTGCAAATAGGCAGTAGCTGAGGTGTAGCAATGCTGATGAATAGACAACTGAATAATAACACTTTTGATCACACCCTTCAAAATAGCTATGGATGTAAGTATCACACATAGCTTTGTTCATCAGTTTTAATCAGCTGCCTGTGACCCTCTCATTTAGTTTTCCTTGACATTAAGTCAGAAGTCCATCATTTTCATACCTTTTTCCATCTACTTTCTCTCAATTGACAGATCTCTTCTCAAAGGGCAATCTTTAGCTAGAGCATACACCTACATTCTCCATACCAACCTCTTTCAAGTCCATTTCAGTAGATGGAGGAATTGTGTGTGGCCTCCTGTATTCTAGATGAAGGCCATGGCCTTCAAAAGACAAAATATTTGCAGGGACTTCACCACCATGTAACTGTCTGCAATGCAAAGAGAATGTCTGACACAAACCATAAATGAATTCTTTCAGTCAAGCTTAAACAGCTTCCCCACTTGGTCCTCTTTCCTTCCACTTTTTTTTTTTTTTTTGAAAGGAGACCAACATTACAGAAGTAGCAATGAGAGTACATGCACTTGCACAGTGGGTTTCTGCACAGATAAGTCCCTGTGGGAGAAGTTGGCATTAAAGAATGCAGCCAGCAGCTGCTCTGTATGTGTTGGAGAAAAGGCAAAGGTATGACAAGTGTGAGCTTCCACATGCTGTGGGCCAAGAAATATAGAATAAAAATGCCTGGGTTGGTACTTGCCTGTTGGCTTGACCAAAAGCCTCCAGGCTTTTTTGGAGGCTGAGAATGACCAAGTGTCACCTCAGTTATCTCCAGATTTTATTGCCTGGCAAAACTTCACATTCTCAGGAGTGTTCTGAAGAGGAGCAGGAGTCTTCCAGGGTTGGTGCCAGGAAATCTAATGCTTTCCATAGACACGAGAGACAGGACACCAAGCCAGCATCGAGTAAGACAGGTCAGACTCCACCAAAGCAAAAGGGGAAACTGCATATCTATCCCTCAGACATCCTCAAGTTGGGTCAGTTGGACTTGTGGTGGGGATTGGGAACCCCATGGGCACAAATCCAGAGTGAGACTCAACCCCTATGCCTGATGCAGCAACACAACACCATGACCCATCGCTATATGCCAGGATGCAGCTGGTGTGGTGTGGGAGAGGTAGGCTGGCTTTAGCTCAGGACACACACATCTGTGGTGGTGAGACCACCTGTCTGCTCTTGGGGACCATCCTGCTGGGCTTGTGATGTGGTAATTGTGCACTTGTGCTTTTTGCTGTGGTTGCTGCACCACTCTTCAGCTTTCAGGAGCTAGGTTTGAGCACATCAAGCTTTACAGTCAAGAGAGGCACTTTTCTAGAAATTCGCTCCTCAAGTCTCAACAACACCTCAGGAGTCAGTACCAGGATTATTTTTATGTCAGAGGCAGGGACAACAGATGTTTCCTGGGACATAGTAGGAGGCCTGTGGATAGAGCCGGAGAACCTTGATATGTGATTTGAAGTCCAGCATCCAGCTTTTTATGTAACAAACCAGCTTTTACAGGTGTTGAGCTACCTGTCTCCACCTGGTGAACCACAAACTGAGCTAATTGGTATATTTTTCCCTTAAAAAGAGATTAAAAAAATACTTGTACTGCGAAGTGTGAGTGATATATTCTGCCTGGAGGAAAACAAATTCTCTCTCTAGCAGGCAAACTGAAATCCCCAGGGCTCCAAAAGCAACTCAGGTTGACACTTTCTTGTTTTAAACAGTTGGAAATTTGAGACGGCTCATTTGAGGTGGGAGCAACGGGGAAAATTCTCTCCTTGCTTTCCCTTTCTCTTCTCTTACATGACTGTCACACAACAGCTGCTGAACAGGCTTCCTCAAAGTCATTATGGCAAATGCAGATTACATATCACATGCAACAGGCAGTTCCTGCAAATCTTGATAGGTCCATCCCTTAATGATATGCTGGTTTCAGGAAGGCCATAGATGCCATTACTGATAAATAAACTATAGATTCCCCTCCCTCCTCCCTGCCCCCAGCATGGGGTGCGGCTTGGAAGGAGGACTGAATTAAATAATTTCTTTCCTAGAGTGAACAGAGGGCACTTGGGCTATATGGTTAAAACTCCTAACTGCTGCTGGTTTCAGAATAGTTTTGTCAGTTTAGGCTACTATGGTGACACACAGGTGGGAGAAGAGTAATGTGGTACCATAATCCTGCATATCCCAAGAACGTGGTATTGCCCTTGGGCTGCTATGCAAATTCTAGATTGGAAGGTGCCTTTGTAAGTCATCTGGTCCAGACCCTGCTCAAAGCAGGGCTATTGCAAAGGTACTCCCATCTGAAAGAACATGTTGGCTGAGATGGCTGTTCACACACATCAGGTCTCAGCCACCAAGAGAGGATGCAAGCTTCACAAATCAGGTTTAATCAGTTACTTTACTAGTAGTCAAGTCTGTACAGGTACTGGATTTTAAGGTGAGTTGAAATCAGGTGTGGGATTCCACCTTTGTGGAATCTTCTTGGCTTCTGGCATGTGAGTCTTACACTTGTGATGTGATGTGATGGGGACACAAGTCTTCCATGCCCCAGTGAAGTCAGCATGAAAAGGTTAATTTTGCAACGTCAGAGAGGAATGGGACAAAGGTAGAAATAGACTTTCAGTGTAGTTACAAAAAATCTTGTATTTGAAAGATGTATTTGCTCTCCTGTATCGGTACAAGTGTGGGAAGTGCTGGGATACAGAACTTCCAGACAAAAACAGTGGAAGATTAAGTTCTACAGGAATGGACACTATACATCAAATTTTGGTGTTCTGCAGAAATTGAATAAGTTATCACTATTGTAGTGGAGCTATGGGAAAGTGAATCTACTGAAAGTACAGAAATTATAATCCTTACTTAAGATTATATCAGGATTATATCAGGAGGAAGAAGGGCTAAAGGTGATAATTGTTCAGACAATAAATACAAAATGAGCATATTGTACACTGACTTCTGAATAAATAAATACAAACTTGAGTAATTTCTTAAGTTACCAAAAGCATCTTTCTAACCTGTGTTTACAGAGAGGGCTATTCTCCTTAGTGTATAAAACACGGTTCAGTGATGGGAACACATCGCAGTATTATTTGTGTGTTTGTGCTAATGCACTTTCTAAAACTAGCTGAGATGCGTGAATATGAGGGGACCACAATTAAAAAATGAAGGAAAAATGAATATTCTTATAATTTTTAATTTTTTTTTTCCTCTGGTGGTACCATTTGCTGTCATAAGATGATAATGAGTCCTGCTATGAAGGCTTTGAAAGTCCAAGTGTAATGTGTAGGCTTGAACTTTGTCATCTTCCTGGTAGAAATCTAGAGGAATATTTAGATGTGTTTATGTTTGCTGATAAAATACCTAGTTTCCTATGGTTAGAGGTATTAGGTACTTGTAGATCTTAAAATATTTTCTAAGCAGCTGTTTCTATTTTATGTAGGGCTAATGCAGCATCAAAATCCTTAGCCTTCTCCCCAACCCCCTCATTCAGCCTGCTGGAAGAAAGGTCTGTGCTCTGCTTTTTGTGCAGCCAAGGGTCTCTCAGGAAACACATCTTGGTGGGTGAGGAGAGTGTCCCAAGAAGGCACACACGAGCCTGAGGTGTAGAGCAGCTTCTAATTTTGATGGGCTTCCTTTCATTCCTGTCCTAATCCCACCTCCTACTATTAGTATTTGGAGTGGGTAAACCCCTTAATGTAGGGATTATTATGCCTCTCAAAATGAGACTTAATTATAGAAAATAACATTTTTGGCTGGGTAGTGGGACGAGGTCTCAGTTACACTTTGGCCACCACATTTTTTCAATATTGTAATCACAAGGATCTTTCTGGGAAGAGTAAATTGCAGGCAAAGTAGCTTGCTGAGAAGAACACTGTTTTTCTGTACCACATCCATAGAAACAAATAATAGCTAGTAATGTGAGTTGAGCAGATTTCTAGTGTAGCTGGCTAAGGCAAGTATTTGTCTTCTGCTGTACACCTTCTGTTGCACTCTGCAAACACAAGCTGCTAGAATGAACTCAGCACTTCTTTAGCTTTTATTCAAAGTCACTGAGATGTTTATGATTCAGTTTCCTCCCCCATCTCAGCAATAAATACTACACAGCAAAGGCCTGTAAATCTGCCATTCAAGCAGCAAAAACAACAAATGCCAATCCAATAAATGACTCCCTCACATTGTCTTTATTATACAAAAAAGGCTTTTTCTGTGCTCCATCCAAGAACACCATCATGCAGGGGTTACTTTTTGATAAACCAGGGAGGTCCAGCAGAGATGGGCAGAAGATCAGAGGAATGATAGTGTCATGTACACTAAAGCAGGGTGGAAAAGAAGAGGAGGCATATTCATGAACATTTTCTTAAACCTAGAATTACCTGATGATTCTGCCACATTCACTTTCCTACACAGCTTATGTTTTTTTTGGAAATGGTCTTTCATGGACATATTCGTGAATACCTGGATATTTCATAGAATCACAGAATCACAGAATGGTAGGGTTTGGAAGGGGCCTCTGGATATCATCTCATCCAACCTCCCTGCTTAAGCTGGTACAACTAAAGCAGGGTGCACAAGACTGCGTCCAGGTGGGTTTTGAATGTTTCCGAAGAAGGAGACTCCACAACCTCTCTGGGCAGCCTGTTCCACTGCTCTGTCACCCTCACAGTAAAGAAGTTTCTCCTCATATTCAGGTGGAACTTCCTGTGTTCCAACTTGTGCCCATTGCCCCTTCTCCTGTCGCTGGGCACCACTGAAAAGTGTCTGGCCCGTCCTCTTGACAACCGCCCTTCATATATTTGTAAGCATTGATAAGATCCCGCCTCAGTCTTCTCTTCTCCAGGGTGAACAAAGCCAGGTCTCTCAGCCTTTCCTCATAAGAGACATTCTCCAGTGCCCTGATCATCTTTGTAGCTCTCTGCTGGACTTGCTTAAGCAGTTCCCTGTCTGTCTTGAACTGGGGACCCCACAACTGGACACAGTACTCCAGATGTGGCCTCACTAGGGTGGAATAGAGCGGGAGGATAACCTCCCTCGACCTGCTGGCCACACTCCTTTTTATGCAACCCAGGATACCCTTGGCCTTCTTGGCCACAAGGGCACAGTGCTGGCTCATGGTCAACTTGCTGTCCAGCATCACTCTCAGGTCCTTCTCCGTGGAGCCACTTTCCAGCAGGTCAGCCCCCAACCTGTACGGGTGCATGGGGTTGTTCCTCCCCACGTGCAGGACCCTACACTTCCTCTTGTTGAATTTCATGAGGTTCCCCTCGGCCCAGCTCTCCAGCCTGTCCAGGTCTCGCTGAATGGCAGCACAGCCTTCCGGTGCATCAGCCACTCCTCCCAGTTTGGTATCATCAGGAAACTTACTGAGGGTACACTCTGTCCCTTCGTCCAGATCATTGATGAATATGTTGAATAGGACTGGACCCAGCACAGACCCCTGGGGAACACCGCTAGTTATGGGCCTCCAACCAGACCTTGCTCTGTTGATCATGACCCTCTGAGCTCTGCCGTTCAGCCAGTTCTCATTCCACTTCACTGTCCTCTCATCTAACCCACACTTCCTTAGCTTGTCCGTGAGGATGTTATGGGAGACAGTGTCGAATGCCTTGCGGTGCTGTGCATGGTTTGTTATTCTTTCCTGCTTTCTGAGTAAGAAAACAAATTATTTGTCTCCATGTTTTGCTGCTGACTCACTAGTAAGGGATGATCAACCTACAGACAGTTGAAGCAAACTGTGTGGAGGCAAATCATGAACTCATATATGTCCACAAAGAATATTTCAAACTCTTACAAAGAAAACAGTCTTTCCGAATGTAAGCCAGTGCATACATCATTGGCAAACTGGAGAAAAGACAGATTTTACAGGGTAGTTAGCTCAGTACAATTTGTTCAGTACCAAAGTGTGTGATAAAGCAGAGAGGAAAACAATCTTGTAATGCCTTTCTCTAGCTGCAGAAGCAGTAATATTGCTCTGATTTATAAATGCATCAGAAAGAAGGGGTTAAAAAATAATCTTGTTCCACTATTGCTACTTTGCTTTTGAGAGCTAGGGAAGATGTGCTCTATTTTTGGTTTTGTTTCCCTATAAAGATAGATAGATTTTCAACATTTCTTCACCACTTAGGAATAAAGATAAAACACCTGCAGACAAAAAGAAAAGAAAAGAAAAGAAAAAAGAAAAGAAAAGAAAAGAAAAGAAAAGAAAAGAAAAGAAAAGAAAAGAAAAGAAAAGAAAAGAAAAGAAAAGAAAAGAAAAGAAAAGAAAAGAAAAGAAAAGAAAAGAAAAGAAAAGAAAAGAAAAGAAAAGAAAAGAAAAGAAAAGAAAAGAAAAGAAAAGAAAAGAAAAGAAAAGAAAAGAAAAGACCCAGAAATCAAAAGCTACAATCAGATTGGCTTAAAGGTTTATGTCCTTAAGGACTTAATTGCCTTCCATATCTCCAGGCTCACCCTGTGGCACAGGCATCCACACATTTTCTTCCTTCAGAAGAAAAGCCAGGTTCTATTGTGGCACAAAGTTATATAAATAGTTTTTTACCTGCCCCAGGGAAAATAGGAGGAGGAGGAAACAACCAGGATGGCTTTATTTGTTTGTTGGATTTCTCTGTGAGATGGCTAGATTGAAAAAAACAAGACACTTGCTTCAGTAGGTGTGTTTAAACCTAATGCTAATAATAAAAGTGGTGAGACTGAGAAATGGAGAGGAGGCCAGAGCCACTCCTCTTCAATGGAAGGCTGCTGAAAGACAATGAAGGGGGACGGATGAGCAGAGAAGGGAGTTGTGATCCTTGGGACAAGAGGGAATGGTGACAGTCTTGAAAACAAGGTGAACAGAATTCAACCCTTTCTGCAGAGAAGATAATATTAAAAGGAACAATCAGCTGAGGAAGCTGGAACCAGGAGATCCTGAAACAGAGTGCAGTGTTGGAAGCATTAAAAGAGGGAAAAGGAAGAGGGCAAAAGTCTCAAAAATAGGGAAACTAAAGTGCTGCAGCAAGACAGAAGGAAGAGAAGAGGTCAGCGCTGCCTCTGTTCTTCTGCACAGCAGCAGTGGAGTCTTGATCTACGTGCGCATCTGCACAAGGAGAAGGGCATAGCAGCGCAGAGTGTGACTGCACTGCGGCTCACTAAAAAGAGCAATTTCCACAAAAAGGGAGAAAGATGCACACCAGTGTGGTTTAGCACCAGCTGTGCTTATTATATTTTTAATGGGGTTTTTCCTTGTGTTGTACAAACAAACCTAATTTTGAACAGGATATTGTCCTTTTGCTGCTTTCCCCTGCAGCTGATGCTATGTCAGTATCTCCTACCCTAAAATACAGACCACATTGTAATGATGCTGCAGTGCACTAACTGTCAGAGACAGCAGCAAGAACTTCACTTTGATAACAGTGCTGCCGTTACAACAGTCGTCTGCTCCTTATTAAGGTGTTTTGTACATTTTGTCACGAACCAGTGCAAAATCACAAAGTAACCCTTTGGGGAAAGCACAAAGCCTGAGGAAAAATAGGAAGTCAGGGGTGACTGCTTTTTCCCAGCTTCCAAGTACCTTGTTGATTGCAGTGTTGTAATAATAGTGCTTCACAGGAATCTGTGGTCCTCTGTAACAGTCTATGTGGGAACAAGGGAAAATTAAGGGACACAGAGCTGGTGCTTGTCTTTCCCTCTAGCAGAACCCAGCCCCAGAGAGAGGCGGTGCTGCCCAAGGCAGGAGTAAAGACCATCTCCATTTTCCTTATTGTGGGCTGAAAGGTCAATTCTAAGAAGAACAAAAAATGGTAGCTTTTAAAAAGCTGGCATCTCAGCTCTTTGAAAACATCCTGACAAAGACAAGGTAACAGCTTGCTCCTGTCTCTTTAGTCACTACCTATTATAAACTCCAGTACCCTGCTATGACATAGGACTTACAAAATTATTTCTGCAGGCCTGATTTAAGAGCTATCTGTGGAAAGATTATCTAAGATGTCTGTCTCAGGTACTTAGAAAACCCTAAGATATCTTATGGCATACAGCTGGAGTTATCTGACACAGTGGGAATACAATTCAATTACACATCTATTGCAGAAGCAGAGCCAAAAATCACAACAAAACTGTGCAAGTTTTTGCATTTCTTTAACTGCATAAGACTGGGGAGTCTACTAACCCTATCAATGTGTTAGCCTTAAGGAACTGTATTCTTCATGCTATGTGTCTAATTCACCACAGCCTTGCACTACGAAGGAGATCAGGACAGAGGTTCCTTCAGGCATGGTGGTGTAACTGTGCATCAAGGATAATACTGAAAATGTGGCTTGAAACGAGAGTAAAATATGGTATCTTTAGAGCAATGTTATTTCACAGAAAAAATGCCTTGCTTAACTGCCCTTGCCAAACAGCCAAGTCACCATAGAATAGGAGAATCTGGGTAGGGCTAGCACAAAACAAGCATGAGTATGCCCTCAGAGGCTACACTGGCAGGTCAGGCTTCGGGAGCACAGCACCATGGGCAGAGAAGGTAATAAGTCATGTGGGCAGCCTGAGTCACATCAGGAGAGTTTTGTGGAGACCCCAGTGCTCTTTTTGGAGCCATTAGTCAGCAGCCCAGGAATGCACTTTTTCAGGAGATGCATAAAAGAGTATGTACGTGTTCCATGAGGACCTTGAAAAGAGGACATAAATTCTGGTACCAGTGCCATTTGTTTAGCTGCCCGTCCCAGACCAAGGTAGACAAGAATTTTTTCAGACAGTTATGACGATCCTCAACTTACCTTTATTGAAACTTGGCTAAAATCCTACTGTCCTAATACCCCATTTTTACTTAGCCTTTCCTCAGGCAGATTCCCAAACAATAAACAAAAAGGACTTCAGAATCTAACTCAGGGAATTTATTTTCTCCCATAACAACAGGAGAGAATAAGTTTCTTTCTGTTCTAAGAGTTTGAAAAAGATTTGTAAAGCACATCCACAGAAGAAGTTTCCTCTGCAACCCTCATTTCCTGGCCACAATAAGCCTGTTACATTTCCACTGATCCGTTGTTCGGCTTCCGGAAACAAAAACAGATCTCTGACACTCTGCTGAAGTTTGCTCCATTTGTACCATAACTGGTCATATAATCCTAACTGCAGTGTCTTGGATTTTCACTGCATCCTTGTTAAACAGGGGGGAATGCTCGATGCATAAATCTTCCTGTGCTTAATTTTGCATGCCACATTATTTCTAGAGCATTTAGAAATGCTGCACTTAGCCAGCATTTATCCTCACTGCTGTAGCAGTTGCAGTCTCAGTGACTTGCTTGCTCAAGATATAACACTGAATTTTCATTGTGAGCAATACCCACAGTGTCTGTGTGATAACAGAGCAGAGCAGCTTAAGGCATAAACTCTCCCACTGAGCAACATTCACCTTTGTGAAGAGGACAGGCCTACGCATCAAGTTCTTCTTGAATCCCTGCACTAATCATAAGCCCCGTGAATAGACTTCAGTCCTCTTTTCCAGGGCTCTGCAATCACAAGCAAAGCTTAGGAGTACAACAGTCACCCACTGCCCACCAATCACACAGCCTGCTGTTTCCAAGCATGTCTTTCCCTCTACCTTGACCTCACCTGCTTTTTGCAGGCTCCCAAAACGTTGCACCAGGAGAGGGAATCCTTATCAGATCTACAAGCTGACAGTGGGCTGTGCCTCCAACACCAGCCGGTGTACCAGTCCTACCAGTGCATTGAACTGGGGTAGGCTGCAGCAGGCAGGAACAGGGTTGAGCCCTGGTGAATTTTAGATCAGCTGCAAGATTGCAGGCAGTCCTGCCCACTGCAAAAGTACAACCCTCCCCTCAGGCCAGGATGGGGAGCCTTCACCTTACTTCAGCCAACCTTGACAAATGCTCACAATCATCTATTCTCATATAAATTCCTGCCAGAGACAGGCTGTTGACTTCAGTTCCTGAAACAAAATGAATCAGATAGATCCATACTTGAAAGGAACATAAAAAAATTTAAAAACTCTTGTTCTGTTTTCCACAAGCAGCAGAAACTTCTGCATTAGCTGAAGGACATCACAGTAAACAGAGAACAGATGTTAGAAATAAACCCTCTTTTTCTTAGATATAGTAACACAAAGCAGTAGCACCATGGTTCCCTTAGCATTTGTGTTTTATGTCATACTGTGAAACTATCCACTTATGGATTTTACTCCTCATCTATCAGTAGTTAAAGTGCTTATAATAAGGTCTTGAACCACACATTCAAAATTTGATGATTGAAGATGTCCCCCAAACCTGCTCAAGACAAAAAAAAAAAAAAACAAAAAAAAACAAAAAAACAACCTTTTCAGGGAAGAGAAAGTTTTACCAGCATGCAGGTGCCATGTGTAAACAAAATTCTCCTCTCAATAAAACGTAATGATCATCATGACAGGTTTATATTAAGTGGACCACGAGGCTTTGTCAGGACATGCGAGTTTTAGGGAAAAGGAGTGAGGCAGATGCTTTAGAGCTCTGCTATTTGCTTCAAGTCACGAAACAACTCTCTTCTCATCCTCATTTTCCTCCTTTTCCAAGATCAAGGTCAAGACTTCAGTTTAAGTTGCCACTGAAATTTTTCTGCTGTGAAGAAGTCCAGGAAAATGACCATTTCATTACTTGTGGACTGAAGCAGCTGGGGAATGCTTTGAGAAAGCATATCCCAAGGTTAAAATGAAGGAAGTGGTCCTTCCCTGAGTCTCTTCACTTGCTGTCAAACCTTACATTTCCCATGATGAAACTTGTGCACACAGCAATAGCTAGTCTCTCCACCTCTCCGTGACTGCCTCTATCTGTTCAACTGTGTTGGGGTCACTAATCTAAAATCTGCAGCTGTCCTCAACCTTTCCCTCACACCTCATTTGTCACACTGACAGTTTTCCACCCAATAGGTCCATTGACGGCGGGAGAGTCTTTGTGAGAGCGAGTATTTGAACTCCTGCCCTAAAATAGCCATTTCTCAATCTAGCTGGAGAAAAGGCACTAACTGGTAATTCCTTCCCTCTATTAACTAGTGATGGGGACTTCCCATACAATGCCCCAACACACATTTCCCAGAACACTGTTTTGCATCTAACATGGTGAGAGGCTCCTGGTCTGAGCAGCCCCTGAGAAAAAGCTCCGTCATGGGAGTCTGGTCTCAAGAAGGAGGTGCATGAGCTCCCACAGCATGGATATCCCATGGCTATCAACCTCTGCTTCAGCCTGCTCTGGGAGAGCCAGTCTACCACTGTACAAGTTACAGAAGTGTCAGCCAAGGGGACTGACATCCCTGAGGTCCAGATCTTAGCAGTGATAACCACTCAGCTTTCTTTGAACTGGGGCCCTCTGAAAAGTGTTGAGTTATTTTATTCACAACAGTAGACACAGAAAGGCCACACTCCTGCAGTCATGAAGAGGACATACTTACATAAAAATTGGGACTGGGAAAAAGATGATTCTGTTGTTTTTACCTGAAAGAAATAGTCCATCTCCTGGGCAGATCACCTGAGCAATGATTTGGTACACTAACTGTGTAGAATTGTTGGGAGATCTTGTGCTTATATTGTCTTCTTCAGTTCAACACGAGCTAAGTGAAAATCCCATCATGAATTCCTTTGTGTGCCTTACTAGTAGGAAATTTTGACATTTCCTTTCTTCTTTCTCTATCTATGATTTTGTGGCATGTCATTGGCCTTCAGCAATTTGCCCTCACATTCAATTCCTTGAATATTTTACAAAGACTGTACTTCTGAGAAATATTATAGCAGCACCAAACCCACATGCCAGCTGGGTTCCTCACTGTGCAACATGCTGTGGAGGGGGACAGCAGGGCTGTGCATGCCTTGGGCAGCCAGACTCTGTCTACCATGTCTCCCTTGTGCCTCCCTGTAGCCACGGGTGTCCCCCACCACTGGTGGAGTCCTCGGACTAGTTCGGGAGCTATTCTACGTGCAGAAGTTACAGCACTGAACTACAGCCTTTTATTTACAAGTTTTCCATGAAATGTGACGTAGATGGTAAAGCTCATTTTAAAGCCCTATTGAGCACGTGTGCTTGTTTTGTGTCCTTTCCCAGCTGAAGAAATGTGCATGAGGGAACATCCTATCATGTCCTCCTTGTGAGGACAGAATCAGTGGCTAATGTGCATAGCAGGGTCTTAAAGATTTCCGGAACTGAAAAAAATAGCAAAACACAGTAAAAATATACAAAGCAAACGCAAGTGAAAACAAATGAATTTTCCTTCATCCTTAATAAGCAGCTGGATTTTTAAGTCTGCTACTTTTATAGCCACATAGTTTTTTAGAGCTATGGGTTGAAAATTCAGGCAACACTAAGACAATATTAACTATTTTGTTTGTCACATTTGAATTAATGACTGAGACGTTTTCGTTCTGACAGAAGTGTTCAATATGGAAATGTGCCTTCTGGGAATGCAAATAGCCCACACAATATATTTGGCAATGATAAACAAATGAAGATTTGCACAGGTGTAATTAAGAACAGAAGAGACAAACCTGTGTGCTGAACTGATTTACAGCCAAATTCACCTGCCTTGAAAGCCCAGATTAGATTACATGTTGCTGAATTATCAAACTGGTGTTTCAGTTCCTTGGATTACCAGGTCTGCAGAATGGTGTAAATTAGCTGATAACTGTGGAGTCAACCTTTTAGAGTGGAATTGGTTTAAACATCAACAGTGTCAATGCAGGGGCAGGACAGGGTGGGGGGAGTAGTGGCTTATTGCCAGAACTAGAAGCATGTCTTCCCAAACATAAACACACAGAAATGCAAGACATACAAACTATTGAAGTAGAAGGTAGTGTCTACCTTCATGGCAGGCATTGCATCAATCAGCCAAATCTGATTACAACAGATTTCAGGAAACGGAGAAAGATATGAAAGAAGCTAAATATGATTTGAGGAACTTTCTGTCTTCCTTAGAATTAATTAATACTCAAAATGTGTACAACCAGCAGATGTCTCTGCAGCCACCTGATGAGTGATACACACAGGAGGAAAACCAGAGAGGGAGAATTTAACGAGTGCGCATTTCTCTTAAAGATTTACTTCCAGAAATGTCAAACCTATATAGAAAATTCTGAAAGAGCAGTCATAGACTGACAGCATTACAGCAGCACTCCCTGGGAAGGAAACAGCCTCTCACTTGGTTTTACAAATAGTAACATGAATGCCTAAGAACTCTCTGCTATCAGATTGGTTAATGAAGGATAGTAAGCTTCTAGATTTGGTGTCTCTTCCCTTAATTTTCAAGCTATTTTTGTTATCAAAAAGGGCAAGCTTGCCTCTGCCACCCTGGGAGATGACCTGTGCCTGTGGGATGAGTTCCCACAGGTGGGGGCAACTGTCACAATCATCCTCTGTTCTGCTCCAATGCAAGGCATGCAGCTTCAGGCTTTCCTTTGTTAATGTATATATGGCAACGTGAATAAATGACATTTACCCTAGCAAAACAAGGCACTCTGCTGTACATCGAATTCCCTCCATGGGGACAGGCTGAGCTGGAAAATGAGCCAGATGATAGTTCTGACTCACACTATTTAAGGCGCTGTGGTAAGGCACTTAAATGTTACGACTGTGAAAGCAATAGAAGAAGCTATCTGATAACAAAGCACATATTTTCTACCACTGTGAACTGATTTGTAAGCCCAGTGAGTTGCTGACTTGCAGCCTAGTGTCTCCTGGTAGTCTCATTTTTATTGAACCCTGCTGATATTCAAGAATGCCTGGCAGGTAGATTTGGGTGGTGTTTGTGACTTGTAGAGATTCAGTCCCTCTTGCTACAATGTTATGCCTGGATGGTTGGCTTCTGACTTGGGACAACTGAGGAAAATACTTTGAGGAGTGCAGCAGGAAGACAGAAATACTTTGAAGCCACTTTTACTCTTCCTGAATCCTGGGTGGCCCAAGAACAAGTGTAACTTGCAATTGACTTCAAAGCAGTGTGCTTATAGACTGCTGTAAAAGGAGCACCTCTTCCCTCCTCTCACAGATGACATGAAACAAATGTTGGAGATGTGGAGAGGCTGGTGGGTGTGAGTGTAGGTGTTGCATCTCTCCCATGGTGTGTCAATGCTGTGGGTGATGGGGAGCACAGGCTGGGGTTGCATGCTGAGAAAAGAGCCCCTGCTATGCCTGCTGTATCTCCTGACCTGTCTGGCCATGTGCAAGGTACTGCCCTTGCTTTAGCAACCAAGCCTCTGGCAGTAACCCCTACATGCATATACATATCACCTTATGGGAGGAAAATGTTAGCATGTAAATCACTGCTCTTGATTCAGTTCTCAGAATATAATGTGTACATAGGGCCACAGTTTATGAACCATCTTCCTCTGATCTTCTAATTATTAAAATTCAAGAATCCTATTTCATTCAGGTAATGCAATAGGAAAACCCTACTGGCCACCTGGTTCTTGGCTGAAGGCACATAACAAATGTGATCCTTCTTCTCCTTCCCCTTCCAAGTGAGGTGGTGGGTCATTCAATTTGCAGGGGAAAAAGGCCAGATGGTGGTAGACATCTTTATTTTATGATGTATGTTTGTATAAAAGGTTTTTATTTTCCCCTTTCTTTAATTTCCATTAATTGCATTTTATTCCCTCCCTTTGTTATAACCAAGTAAGTAGCAAAATTTGTATATATGTTTTACCACCATTTTATGAACAGTCTGCAGTTCATACCTGTGATACATGATATATGATGCTCCCACAGGACAAGTAGCTACTATTGTTACAGGCCTTCATCTTAATTACAAAAATTTTTAATTTAAGTGTAGGGCTGAGCATACAAAATACAGTACTAGGCCATCTGTTAGTTTTCCATCTGGGCTTATTTGCAAAATGCTCTCTGTTTCCCCCCTAAACACTATTTATAATCTTCTTTGGAAAACAAATATGACTAATCTATGGCTCACTAAAGATAGCTATTTGCATGCAGTTTTGAATAGAAGTGGCTATATGGTTCAAAGTAGTAACCAAATATATTTATTTTCTTTTGCATGCAGGTGTAAAAGCTCATATGGCTTTTAAATATGCACCAAAAAAACCACCCAACTTCCTATAACACTGCTTTTACCTAGCAAAAAGTGAAAATCCTCAAGATGTCTGATTTCAAGGGAAATTTACAAACAAGGATGAACAGTTAACATATTGAAGTCTCTGACCAGGATTTTTGCAGTGATTCTAAAGTGGCTTGTATTTCTGGCTTGTTCAGTCTGAAGTGTCCCCAGAGGCCTGATTTCTGAAGATGAGCACTCAGATCATTATAAAGTATCTTGAGCTGAATATCCCAAAATCAGTGTAATCACTAGTCATTTGGTCCAAATCCATATCCCCCAGACCAGTAGAAGTGTGGATAATGGGTCTGACCATACCTTGAAGCAGCAGTTGCAGGGAGCCCACTGGAAGCCCCCTGGGAGATGCATGCGTGGGACTGATTCCACGCCATCCTCCAAGACCTTCTGCGGGTCACTACTAGCATAATCCAGAGCATGGACAATGGGCTGCTGTGACTTACATTCTCTTTTCTCTCTCCACTCAGCACCACAGAGAGGTGAAGGCCTCATTCCCTTCTGGCTACTCCCTAACTACTCTTTTAAACATTTGAGTGATGTATCATGAAGTAACTTCTCAGGTCCTCCTTGCAAGTCCTAGCACTTCATCTTTGGCCAAACGCTATTTGAGAGTTTCCTGAGTGGAAAGCAAGGAGGGGCTTATTTCAAGGGTTTCATGATTTGAAGGGTAACTATTCAGTGGTATCTTACTCTCCTCTTCTCATTCTCTTCATTTTTCAGTGGACTGAAAAATGCCTTCAGACCCCCTTGCTTTGTTTTAATTCTTCCTTAAAAGTCAAAGGCTGATTTCTCTTGACTAACTTGCATGCAGATTTCTGAATAAGTTCTTTGCAGCATCATGTGGAGGCTTTTTTTGTGAGCAAAACTGGAACAATTGTGTTCTAGAAAACACATTAAAAACATTTGGAATAAGTTGCCAAGCTCCGTGATGTTGCTCCTTCAGGCTGTCTTATCATATCTCATTGCTCTTGCCTGTCTGTCTTCCTGCCAGCCCTGTCTGATACGTTTTAAGTTCTCTGCAACAAAGACTGTCTTTTCTTTTTCTCTTTTGTTTTCAGTAGTATCTGGCGTAAAAGCATTGTTGCGAGCTGAAGCTTCCAGGTGCCATTACAATACAGCCCTCCCCTCCAACCCAAATCTGACAAAAATGTGGTTCCTGACTACTGATTGTGAAATGGACAACACCTGAGAAGGTGCAAGAATCCTATATGCAGAATCCTTACCATAGCACCTGCAAGATCTGAAAATCGTATACAGCAAACCAGTTTTTATTTTATGCCAATAGCCACAAAGTGACACCCCAAAATACCATCTTTTTAATTTCTCCCTGTCAAAGATGAACAAGCTGCCTTATCTTAGAGTGTTGTATACATTTACAATGAAACAGAAAATCATAACAGATGCAGGAGATACACAAGATAGATAACATGCTGAGTTTAAATTACTATAATGCAAACATTAGTAGCTATTTATTAACAATTTAATTAACTTCCCCCCCTGCCCATGCCATCTCAATTTCAGTTCTTTCAATAACATATGGCAACTGTAGAGTGCATTTTGAAAACATTCCCCCACCATGTTTGCATACTTAGGGCTAGAGGTGGCTCAGGAGATGAAAAATGTTCTGTGGCACATGGTAGGCAAAGGTGCCTGGCTCCACAGGTGAGGCTGAGCAACGTGATCCTGAATTGGACCTCGGTCAAATTTTGGGCTAAGTGGTTTGTCCCTTCAAAGGGTTCCAGAGCCCTTTCTCTACAGGGAGGCTTTCCTGTTGGCTGGTGTGTTGCTGGTGATTGCCCTGCCCTTTGCTCAGTCACCCTTTTCTGCTTGTGTGACAGCTGCAGTTAGACCCACCACTTCATACTGGGACCATCCAAAGTCATTACATTGCTGCACCATGTCAGAACCAGCTGTGCAGACTGCCTCGTGGGAAGACCCATGTTGCTCAGTGGGACTCAGCCAGCACAGGGAGTTGCACAAGTAGCTAATTCTTTTTCTGAAGCCACTCCTCTTAGTTTCCGAAGAGAAAATAGAAAAACATGAAATAACACTCTTTAGCACCTCACTGGTAGTGAAGCTTACTCTTGATGCTTTGAAGGTCCCTCTTCCTGAGCCAGCATCAGCACTTATCCTTCCCTGCTAAGTCAACAGAGCTATATGAAGTCCAGTCACTGTTTCCTGCTGCATGTTTTCTGCATGTGGGATGCAGGCGGGAGAAAGGCATCTACCTACCCTAACTCAGCCTCAGGGGTGGTATGTGTGATGCTTATGAAAAAACCCCAAAACACAGTGGCAGCAGAGAAGAAAGGGAAGGGAAGGGAAGGGAAGGGAAGGGAAGGGAAGGGAAGGGAAGGGAAGGGAAGGGAAGGGAAGGGAAGGGAAGGGAAGGGAAGGGAAGGGAAGGGAAGGGAAGGGAAGGGAAGGGAAGGGAAGGGAAGGGAAGGGAAGGGAAGGGAAGGGAAGGGAAAGGAAAGATACTAGCTATGACAGAAACCTCTGTTTTCCATTTGTTGCCCAGGAGAAAAATTTTCCCCACAAGGAATCTTGGGTCTAATTTTACACTTTAGATGTGAGCACTTCCAGCCTCTGGGTTAGTATGAGGTCAAAAGCATAAATGGCATAACTTATATTTCTCTGTAGGCCAAGATTGGTCCAAGCAGTTACTCTGTTTGTATGGGTTCAAAGGAAGTGATTTTGAACTCTAAACTAAAGTTATAAAATGCAATTCTGGTTCACAGAGATGTAATAGAATTTACATATTGTGAACATGCTGGTCAGCTTGCAATAGGTGTGAGTTTCAGTGTTTAATGTGTCCTGTAGCAGTGAAGAGTAAAGCTTCCACAGTGGTTATGGTTAAGTAGAAATGACCCGGTACTGAACACCCACATTTTTCATCAGTTCCCATGAGATTGGCAGATGCTCCAGACTTCTGAAAATCATGTTACTCTTACTCAGACAACGGTGGCATCAGATACCTACAATTGAATTCTTTGGCAAATGGTCTGTTGAGAGGTCTGTCTTCAAGGTTATTGTTATTTTAGCCTCTGTTCTGGTTACTGTCATGCAAATGATTAGTCCTACTAACAGGCATTTGCAGAATCTATTCCAGAAATTTCTTCATGCTTTAAGACAAACTCTTAAATGTATCTAAAATGCTGTAGAAAACTGCACTTTAAAAAAAAAAAAAAGAATAAAAAAGTCAGATGGCAGATTCATGGAATTCCTTTTCCATTTATCTTGCCAGGTTAAAGGAAAATCTTCCATGGCAACATAGAAGCAATCACACATCCATTAACAAAAAGTCCTGATTTATTTTTCCATTGTAGCAGGTTTCATTCCATTTCATTTATCAATATGGCTATTTCACATACTTCACTACTCTACACTTTTTTATTTTCACTCATTTGGGTTGCTTATAAATAAACATTTGTTAATGCCAAGTGAATCAGCAGCCCATTATTAACTTTACACAGCCTGAAATGCCAGTCTCTCACTTTCTGGGATGTGTGCATATTCAGCAATCCCTGTCTAGAGAACCAAAAACTAGGGTTTTTTTTTCACTTTTGCTAAATAGAAATACTTTGTAAATGGGAAGAGTCATTTCTGGAAGAACATTATGCAGGTTAGGATCATGCATTTTAATGCTGCTCCATTTGGAATTTAATCTTGAAATAATTTGAATAGTGGTTTAAATAATGACTCTCTGAACCTATTACAGGTGATCTGGTGGCATTGAAGCTTAGGGGTAAAGCCTATATGCACTTCATGTGATTTTCCCTTGAAATTAAAGACAGCAGATGTTTGACAGGGACTTTTTTAAAAACACCACAGTGGTATGTGGTGTGTCTGAAATTTTTCACAGATATGGTGACCATCGGTGGTCAATCCTGTTCAGACAGGTAAGAACCTGTAAGAACAGGCTTGTGTATATAGGTCATAAGTCTTCATGTCAAAATCAAGACCAGTCTTTAAGAGGCTTTCTTCCATTCTTCTCTAGGACTTTTCCACATTCATCTTAGCCAGTTCATAGTGTTTCAATATAGAAAACCAATGGCAGGTTTGAGCACACTTGTAAACCTGGCAGATGTTTTAGTTGCAGATCTGGCATTTAGGGAGATGCATTGCTGGAGAGCAAAGCAGAGAAATTTTTATACTTCAGAGTGCAAGGAAGAATTGTGAGGTCTGTCTACATCCATTGTCCATATCCTTAATAATTAAAAAGTATCCCACAATAGTCATTACCACTGAACAATAACTCTTCATCATCATGAGGCAGTACCAAAGAAAAAGTCACATGGCACAATCTAGTATAGCCGTGCAGTTTTCCTTCTTAGAAATCACAAAAGCTATCAGAAATTACTTGATTTTTCTTGGAGAAAGGCAGAGTAAAATTAAGTAGTGGCATCCTCTTCACTCCGATGCCTTTAGGCATAGTCTCTGCCATTTGATCAGTGGCACGTGTGTAAAAGGATGTGGGATCAGGTGGGACAATTAATCTCTGCATCAAAAAGCAAGAAGATAGGTGTTCTGCCCCAAAGTGTACTCATCTAAGCCTCATGATAACTGTGTGTGTAGACCCTAGCTAGTATAAGAACCACACAGAGAGATGATTCCCAAGGAAATGGGTTAAGAATTAGGAAGGCAGAAGCATGTTGGGTGTGCTCATCAGTACCCTAAAAATCAGAACATCCTCTGAAGAGGTTGACTGCAATGGAACTCTGCTCCCTCCAACACTGTGAATAATTTCCTCTTTTATTACAGCCAACACCCTGAAGTTTCAGCTGGGCTCCTTTCTAAACAGTCCTCAGAGAGTGGGGGGCCCCAATGCATGAAACCATGGACCATTTGGAGAAAAGAATGAAAACAACCTGAAAACAGTCTCAGTGATGTCAAGGCATTTCCCCCTGCTTTTTCCCGCAGCCTGATCATGATAGGTGCCAAGTCAGGTTCCCCACTGTGCTTTGCTATGCACTTCAGTTTCCTGCCCTGGCTTTTTTTGGTGTTTGCCTCCTACATGTGTTTCTGGGTGGGCAGTGGGCAGAGCAGACTGGTATGAGGGGTTTAGTGCTGTATTTCTGAGTGGTTACCTAAGGACACAAAGAGGTGCTGTCTCACCACCTCTTTTGTCAGCACAGCTCACTCCCATGGAAAGATGGACCCCAGGACACCTGATGGTAGGAGCTAGAAGGGCTTCTTGTCCTTCAGGTTGTGCCTGCATAGACATATCACAGAGCTGCATGCCCCTGGGCATGAGTCTTCCGAGGACCTTGGTTAAAATTTTCTCTCTAGGACAATCTAGCTACAAACTGTCACCTGTTTTGTTGAGACATTTAATTTTAAAAGTCCCCTTGATGCGTGGCCTATCATGAACAGTCAAAATGCAGCAGCTGTTGGAAAGCCTCTTGTGCAAGACAGGATAGCAAACCCAAGGCAATCACCACAACCCATCTGAATGAACAATGAAATACTGCTCCTAGATCTCAGCATAACAGTGAGCAGATACTAGGTCATGTTGCCATCAAGAAACCAAAGCTTGGCATGTTCAACTACTGCCATGTCACTTCAGAAGCAGTGAAGGTGATACAGGTTCATTTTGCAACCTCAAGCTTTTGTGGGTACAAGGCAAAAAATAACCATAGTTTCTACCAACACAAGAAAAAAGTCATGTTAACGTGGCTCAG
Organism: Morus bassanus; assembly: GCA_031468815.1. Lineage (NCBI taxonomy): Eukaryota > Metazoa > Chordata > Aves > Suliformes > Sulidae > Morus > Morus bassanus. The sequence goes on from CM062600.1 coordinate 57,466,638, forward strand.
AGGACCCAAATATTCATTGCAGTCCTGCACAGTTACACCTATGAAGCTCCGTTCAATGCTATGAATTTGTAGCTTAATGCCAACGGAGTTAACGCAGTGGTCAGTCAGTCCCCATGTGTTTGATAGCATGCAGAAACAAACACAATTTACACTTCCAAGCCATCAGTATGGTTTTAAGAGATTCTGTGCTCTTGAAGGTTCATTTCCCAGGAGAGGGAGAACCAGAGCCATATAGCCTGGGTTTGATTTTTTAAAAAAACATGACTCACTTGTTTGCATGGCCTGGAAAGGAGGGAGTGCACTCTGTACTGGCCATTGCCAAAAGGGACGAATATGGCCTGCCCTCCCTTCTGGTAAACTTGATGTAGATACATGTTATTCCTTGAACAGAAGTCCTCACAAGCATTGCACAAATGTACCTCTCCAGGAACAGCCACACAGCACTACTGCCTTACTCCCCAAAAGCTGTGCTTTCCCAAGAACCGCCTGATTAGAGAGACTAAACCAGGAAAGTCAGACTTTGCACTCTGTTGTATATTCAGTCAGATTGCTGCTCAGCACAAACAGCTCTGAGCTCCATAGCCTGCAGTGGGTTTGGTTTCACTAGTGGCCAGAGTAAATCCAGCCATCCTGCTGAAGCTACTTGGAGCTATGCCAGCATGGGGATAACAGAGACAGACCACATCTATCCTAGAGAACTTGGCCAGTTTGAGGAAGGGACAGGGTTGGGTTTCATACAGCTGGGTGCAAGGATAATGAGTATGTCTCAGGTAATGATATTTTAGTTGTCATGGAAAGCTGCCTTCCTCCTTAATCTGAGTATGCTCATGTTTTTTGTTATATCTTCCTTCTCCTTACCATCAGTAGTGGACAGAAATGTGCACCAAAGCCCCAGATAAATCTAATAGGACTTGTAGAGCTGAGATGAACCCATTGAGCGACAGCATCTTTAAGAACACAAAAAGCGTCTTGGGAAAAGACATCTGCATTGGTGGGAAGTCACTTTCCCAGTGTGCAATCCCACTAAAGCAGGGGGGAGCATTAAGTCACCTCCTAGGCTGCCATTCCTGAACCCACTTATCATCCCAAGCCCTCACAGTCCCATAGTTGATGCAGAAACAGAAGAAAGTGCAGATATTACTGTGGGGCAAAGTACTTTTTCAAAGAGCTGTTAATGTTGCTTTCAGCTTTGCAAACTTCTTTACCAAGACTCTTCTGTGCCTTGAAGAGATCACTGCTCCTAGGCTGACATCAGAGGCCAGAGGAGCAGTTGCACTGAGAGGACTCCAAGCAGCATGACTGATGTCAACTGTAAACCAGCAGCACAGAAGCTGTGCTCCAGAGCTATTGCTGAGCCACAGGGTCTGCTTAAAGGGCTCAGGGTCAGGCCCTTGCTCATTCAGTGAGGCAAGCAGCTGCAAACTCTGGAGAGAAGTAAGGGGGAAGGGATTTATTTCAGAGATTTGCAGCTTAGTCATTGTGGTTTTTTTTAAATGAAGAATGTCTTCACCTTCCCTTATGCAAACCCGTACAAGTGACAACCAGGGTCAGGATGGTTCCTGGCTTTTTGGGGCACAAGACAGGCCAGTACACGGCTACAGGAGCATAGCAGGAAAGGGTGGGACCTTCCTGGTCCTTATTCCCCTCTGCAGAAGGCACAGGGCTGAGGCACTCTCCAGCCTTCTCCTGACGCCGCAACACTCAACCCACCCCTCTTAACAAGACACTGGGGAGAAAACTCTGAACAGCAGCACATCTCCCTATCCCATCACCTCTCTGGGAGTTTTACCTCCAACTGGAAGGGTCAGTCCTTTCTTTCCCCTTCACTCCTTGTTCAGCAAGAAGATTTTTTTCGCTTTAATCTCTCACAGCTTCCCTTGGCTATAGTTCTGAAAATTATTCTTCTCCCAGTCAGAACCTGAGCCTATATTTAAGAGCTGCTTTACATTAACACGCTTGTATTAAAATGTTCTCTGTTGCAACATTCTGATTTATCTATAGATCTTTATTTTTGGATACCATTGCTTTTTACAGCTTTCTAATTTATATAGCCATTTGTTTTGGCTGTCAAAACATTTTTAATTTTAATTACTGTGTATCATGCTTCTGGGTATAAAACTGTCAGATAAATCCGAGTATCTGCATAAACATGTGGGGAACTGCATGTGTTATCACTCAACAATTGCTGGTGGGCAGTTAGCAAACTCTTGTTTGGGATCTGTGTTCAGCTGCTGCAGAACAGCACTGGTAGGATGAACTGCTGATTAGTTGTCAAACCACGTGCAGTTATGTCCTTGACTCTGCATAACACAGCAGACTATTCACACTGCACAGCCCCTCAGCAAAGTAGCATGCACGGCCAACCTTACTCCAGTCAGTCAAATCCAAAGTGCTCATTCAGCAGGACACCTCAGACAATAGATTTATTCTGTTTTTAAGGAAAAAGTGTCATCATTTGCTGTATTGGGTGGCCAGCAGACAGGTGACTCCTTGTAAGTCCCTAGGAGCACAAAATTGTGTTTGTGTTTGGCCTTTTCAACAAGGAGAAAAGACTTCTTAGTTGAAAGTTGAAAGATTGAAAATCTTTTTCAACAAGGATTCTGTGTGCAGTGACTGGAGTCCCTCTTCCCCTGCCTGGGAGAAGAAGAGTTCTGCAGGACCAGCAGCTCTATGCTGCTGATCCCATGCCAAAACAGGGCACCATGAGTGGTCACTTATGCCTGAACAAAGTAGTCTTTCCTCCCTGGCTGAGGGTCTGGACCAGGTCAGGTAGATGATCCATAGCACTGAGGTGCAGCATAGCCCAGACTCGGAGCTCCTCAAGGAGTGAGGCTCTCCAAGCTAGAATTGGCATTGCTGGCAGACGGGCTGCAGCCACATGGCACCCTGCGAGCACAGTCATGGTGTCTCACTGTCACATAGCACCAGATAACGTGTCCTGCCAGATGCCACTGGTGCTCCTGGAGCCCAGCTCAACAGAGGTCTCTCAGGCCTGCAAGGGGAGAAGTTTCTCTGAGGAGGTCAGGACAACCTCAGTCTGTACCAGCATCCTGATGTGCTTGTTCAGCTGGACTGTGCAGACATGTGAGAAGCTGCATCCACACTGGGCCCAGAAGAAGAATCATGTTTTTCCCTGCTGTTTTCTCTTTGGGATGCTGTCCCTCTATCAGCTGGTCAGAGCAAACTCAGGGTTGTCCAGTAATGGAACCCCACCACATGAGACAGGACTTTCCAGATATCCCTGGACCTTTGGACCTAAGACCTACATTGGTTACAACCTATAAAAAGTTTTCCTCTCATCTTTTTCCACTACTACACAGTAGCTCTCTGTTTGTATGAGTAGTTAGCAGTACTTGGTGCTCCTGTCAAACAGCTTACGGCTTGGGAAACACAGGGAAATAGTCCTTATGTATTTCACACACTACCTGCTGACATTGTCTTTGTTTGCTGTCCTTGTTTCTACTGTCTCCTCTGGTGTTTGTAGTTGAAGCTCCACAGAGGTAGGACTGCACCTGTCTGTGTACACAGCACCTGGCACAGCAGAGGAAGCCAGCTCTGCCCTCCTGCACTACAGATAAAACATGCTTTCAACCTACTAAACATAGATAGGGAAAAATGTAAGGGGCAAAAAGACAGTGGATGCACCAATGTCAGTGGCCGCTACCACCCAGCACAGCCAAGGATCTGCTGCAAACATTCCTGTGACTGTTCTTTCAGTTAATCCTGCTGCAAGTTAGACACAAAAGAAAGCAGATCTTTTGGCATACTTCTCTTCCATTCACTCTTCACTTGGCTCATGTCATGCTTGTGACTATTTTGCTATTTTTGCTATTAAAGATATATTGTTTCACTTTTTAATGAACAGTCTCTCTGAGGCAGAGAGAATTGCAGTGATCTTTTGATATATCCATCTTTGCTTTTTCATTTTGTGTCTCAGGTACTCAGATTGAATGAACTTTACTGCCATCTGGAGATGTAGTATTTTCATTTCTGTTTGTGATTCTACCTTTGAATTTCATTAAAGAGCCTTGTTCTGGGGTTTAAGGAATAAAAGGATTTTAGTGTTTTTACTTACTGTAATGTTGTACTCCTCACCATAGCTATTAGGTGCCGAAACAAAAGTCAGTTCTGGCATCTCATGAGAGTGTTTGATTGAATCTGGCAAGCTAATCCACCTAAGGGCAGGCCCCTACCTGGTGGATACGCACTGGTTTTGGTGTCAGGGAGGACAATGCCAAAGTACTGCACCCGCTCATGGTTGGTCCCAGACCTAGGGGAATGAATGGGTAAGCCATGCCCTACATCTGAAATATACCAGTAGCTTGAACTGCTGGAGTTCTAGATGGAGCAAATGTCACAGGCAGAGTTTTTGGGTTTGCCTTATCTTCTGCCACCCTGGTGTAAGCTTTTGTACCAGGTGTAGCAGTGTTGTGCATGTGTAACAGGCTACCAGCTAGGACATACGCTATGAGTGTGAATGTCTACATAAAAGGGATAAGTGATCTTGTAAAAGAGCAAGGAAATGTCATGTCAGACCCTTGCAAAACACATTACTAGACTCCCTTGGAACTAAGGACAACATTATTTCAGTACAGAAACTACAGACTATCAAAGGAATCAAATTTAAAACAAATGAAAGGAGGTGTTTTATTGCTCAGTAGGCAGTAGATCTGTGAAGCTCCTTTCCAAAGGAAGCTGTGGATACAAAACGTTTGTATCCCATCAGAGGAAGGTGGGATTAATGTTTAGAAGACAGTAGATTACTCAGCTAATCACACCAGGCTCAGGAAATTGTCTGTGCAGAAAACAGGTGGACAATGGGAGAGTCCTGGGGACATGGCAGGGGGATATGCTTGTATTGTTCTTACACCATCCAGGACACCTGCTAATGGCAAATGCTGCTGGGCTCGATGCACCGTTCTTTTGAGACAGCACAGCCCTTCTTATGTTGTCCCTTTATTATGATAAACCTAATGGCAGGAGGTAAAGGGATTGATGCAAAATAGGTGGAGTATTGAAATGATGGATTATTTAAAATTACTATTGTTTTCACTTGACAATTAAATGTTAATTAATTTATGAAAGATCCTGCTCGAAGAAAGTAGTAAAAGAAGGATAGCAGTTCTGAAATAATTCCACGTAAACTTTTTTCCTACTTGGCATAATGAAAAGCACATTTCATCAAAGCACAATAACCTTAATTCAGACCCTTGCTCAATACTGCTTTCCACCTGCAGTCATTCTTACTAACAATCTTATAGTATTTAGATCATTAGTTGGGACATCTGTGAAGTTAAGTGTCTTTTTTTCAAAGACAGCCGCACTTGTACTTTGATGAGGAAACAGTATTAAATACAAGGCAGAGTGAAGGTTATTGTGATAAAAATGTTTTGCTTTGCACTTGCTAAAAAGGAATATTGCTATGGTCAAATAAATTATAATCCTGGTTATACTTTTAGTTGCTTTCAAGGGTTTGAATCTGAAGAAAGAAAAAAAAGGGCAACAAGAACTTTCTGCTCTTGAAATACCATCAAGGCCAAGACTGACTAAATTGAGATGAGCTGTTTTATGGCTAAGTTGCACTTGCAGAGAAGAGAACAGCACACTGAGCAGGATAGCAAATTCTTTGAAACCCCTCCCTCCTTCCCCCACCAATCTCACCTGCTATTTCATGCCCCAACCAGTAGCTGGAATTGCAGCACCTGTGGTGTTTCAGATGTTGTGCACTGAGTCGCAACAAATTGTGTGTGTTAAGGCACTGTCTACACCAGGGACATTTTGCAGTTGATTCCCACTGGTTCAGTTTCACTAGCATGTGACCTCAATATTCATTCTGCACTCCTCACATGACCCACTTGTGGTCAGTTATCAGGCAACAAAACCTGGGTCAACAGGGATTTGGTGAGACTAACTGTTAGCTTCCAATTACTAGTTGTTCAAGGTTTATCGAGCATTGTGTCTTTAATTAGGGAACTAAGATGTAAACTGCAGTGTCCTTTACAAAGTCAGTCCTGTGGGAATAATTTCAAGAGCCAATTGCTGTTGCTGGATGGTAATTGGGAACCCAAAGGGATTCACATATGAATAGTAAATTAAGGTGCACAGTAGTAGTAGGAATTTATACCTGGGACATTAAAGTTCTTAATGATCCCATTAAAAGGAATAAAGTCATTTGTTATTTAAAGGAGATGCTGCGTTTTCTAAGGATACAAAGCATGCACAAGGTTAAGAAGTAAAACGGTGAGACATGAGGGGCTTTCTGTTGCCAATTGGTAAGTGCTGCTAAGCAGAGTTAGCCTTCTGGGACAGAACATTTCTTACATTTTTTTTAGTGACACAATGTCTTCAAGTCCCAGGTGTTGACTGCCTAGAAAGATGAAGTTAGGCAAGATTACCTCATATGTCTCATTTTGTAAGTGTTTTACATGCCTGAGTTTCGCAGGGCAAAGCTGGTAAGTGAGGGGATGGGATTTACAGCTAAGAGACTAAGGGAATTTGTGTGGTGGTCTGGCTGAAGAACTAGATGGAACAGCACCTTCTAAAATCAGTAGGACAGACTCAGTTTTCTGTTATAGAAACACTGAAGTCTGAGAGCTCAGTTTTGTGAATCATACTATGAAAGTGAATATAAAAGGCTGGAACAATCACAGATGACAGGTGAATATATATACGGATACACTTTCAGATTACAGCTCACAACATTTTCAAAGGCCTGCTTTGAACACAAGACTTAGTCTTGAGTTTCCTCACATCTCAGCTGAGCACCGACATCACCATTTCTATTCTGGAAGCCATCTCCTCAAAAATTATGAAAACCATTGGTATTTAATTGTGAGATAAAGGAGGAAATATATCTGTGTAACTTCTGTAAATTTCACTGGATCTGAACACTACTTCCCACTTGTTTCTAGCCACTCTTAAGACACTGCTTAGGGTTAGCCTCAAAACTCAAATCCAAACCTCCTTCAAATTCAAATTCATGTGCTAGACCACCTAGCTCAGCCCAGAGAAGATGTAGCTGAAAGAAAAATCTTACAAGCATAAGTAAAAGCAAGTGGTTATTTCATGACAAGTGCATCATAAAACTGACAAAAATAAAGAACATCTAGGTCTGAGCAGCTCTTTGCTGCCAGATTCCCCAGCCAGGAGTATTAAGTGTTAGTCACAGCTCTGGTGCCCAACCAAAGTAGCCCACTCACACATACAGAAGCTTGTCTGTGTGTTGGAGGCCATCAAACCGTTTTAAAATCCTATAAAATTAACAGAAAATAATGCCAGGATGTTCAAATCTTACGCAGAATTCTTGGCAATAAGAGGATCAGTCCCTTTACAAGAAAGAGGCAGAGCATGTGAAATTTTTGGGAGTAACAGGAGCTTAAGCCTCCAAGCTTTCATCCTCAATTATTCATGTAACAGGCTGTTCACATTGTTTCAGAAGGCTGTTTAGAGTGCCAGTCTTCCCTGAAGGCAAGGACAGTCAGCAGTGACTACAGGCTGCAGCTGGGTCCTTTGTCCAAAGATCTGGGAGGCTGGATCTCCACTCCCAGTCCTCTGAGGAAAGCCGAACACCATTGCCACAAGAGTTATCTTGCCTTTGATCACCTATATTCAATGTTAACTAAGCCCTTCAGCTGGATAAGTGTGATGAAATACATATGAATTTTTTTCTTAAAGACATATGACCAGTTTTCAGTAGCATTTTGTCTTCCCTAAAACTGCATTTCCTAGTCCCAGAAAGGTTAGCACTTGGCAGTATAACATCACAAAATAGTAATGCAACTTCTGCTCACACATAACAATGTGAGAAAAACTGTGCTAGTAAAGCCTAAAAGCTACGGAGCTTCCAAGTTAAATATCTATACAGTGCCTTTCAACTGGAGCACCATCTGAAGAACTGTTATTTTGTTTCTGATATCTATTACTCTGCTTTTAAAAGAAGTTCCATAGAACAAGAAAATAAGCCTGATTTTGTATGGGCTTGTGACTGCAGACATATAGGACACATTTCCACAATAACTAGCTTTCCTTCCCTCTACCCTTTGCCCAGCACTGCCTTCAGATTTCCTCTGCATTCCTGGATCACCCTCATTCTCCATACTATCAAAATGAGACAACACCATTCCAGGTTACTTACATGATGACAGCTGATGGCCAGCCAGCCAAAAAGGTAGTGGTTGAACTTCACTTTTTCTCTGCTGTTAGTGGAGAAACCAGATGAAAATGTTCTCTACAGCCAACTTCCAATTTCTCACAAGACAGCTATACACTCAGTTATTTTTGAGAAATCTGTCCCTATCAAATTTTCTTGAATCCTTTCTCAAAGTGTCAGAGTACAGGTGACTGAAAAAGTGATCATTTAAGCTCCTACTCCTACAGAAGCCAGGGCTAAACATTTTCTTTCATCTGCTTTTTGCTGAGTAAAATAGCTCAGTCGGCTTACTGGTCACTTTCAAAGCATCATGTTGTGAAGGTAGTCAATATTTTTAATAGCTATGCATGGTAGCCAGCATATATAAGTACATTTATTGATTTAAATAATGCTTTTTATCAATAAAGCACCAATTATTATGTTACCAAAGTGTGCCATTAGTGCTTCTGCAACTGCAGTGAAATGGTCCTGGTAATTTACGGTATTTTGGTGACTGGCTTGAAGGAGCCCTCTACGTCATAATGTTAACTATTAATTGCCAGCCTTTTAAATGGATAATCAGCTGAGGCTGGCTGCTTATGCTAGTAGTTTGTTAACTTCTCTGGCAGAGGAAAAGCAACCTAAATGATTGAGCCTGGGTATAAGTGTAAGTTGCGTATTTGGGTGCCTGCACCCAAGAGTTCAGTTTGTTTTAGCTGACAAGACACTTCCCTGGTCTGCTGTTTTCCAAGAAGGAATGTTTCAAAATGGTTTTAGTAATCATCCTGCAAATAAAATATGACAGCCATGCTGAACATAGCTTCCAGTGTTGGCCTTGCTTTCTGCTTGCTGGTTCTTCCATTTGTATTTCATGTGGGCAAGGCAGGAAATAATTAGATGAGGTACTGCCCTTGTTCCCATTGTTGTCAGCATGCTTTTATCTCGCTTTTGTCTCAAGAAGCATGCACTTGAACTTAACTCTTCAAATATTTCTAGAGGTCACTGTAAGCATCCCTGATGGTGACAGAACTCTGTGTGGACATAGGTGACAACCCAGCAAACTGACATTTAATAGTACTCTGACATGCATCTACCTGCATGAAGAGGTCTAAGACAATATGACTGAAAGGTCAAGTTACAGTTTCCCTTCATGAAATTCTGTTTTTGTCTAACACCCCCACAGTGTTTTGACTGCAATTGTCCCTGGAAGCTTATCAACTTACCAATGATCAACTTTGATCCAAATCAGCTACTCTTTCAAAACTCAGGGTTCATTAACTATACATTTCTCCTGCACTCATTCAAACAAATTAAAAGAATGCATTACACTCTAGCTCCTCCTGGAAACAGCAAGGTTACTTGGGGATGGCATTGCCAGAAATGAAGAAGAAGCTGGATGAGAGGGATGAAGGCTGGTGGTAGTCAAGGAGGTCAGATGAGGAAAGACTGCAGACATGAACTAGTTGCTGTGGGCTGTGGAAGGGGGCATTCTTGTTGTAGCAGAGGAGAAAGATAAGTTGCAGTAACTTCACCTCTTCAGCTCTGAACCATGTGGCCTTGTTTTCTCTCCTTCATTCTTAGGAGGAGGCAGCAGTGGAAGGTCATTTTTCTGTGCCTGTTGCTGGTCTTTTAGGCAAGATTCAAAGGGATTTTCCAATCCACACCAGCTGCCATGGTCCTGGGAGTGACCACATTCACCATCAGGATAACTGCAGCTTCTAGGGAGCTTTGTCCAGAAAAGTGAGAATCATAAGTGGAAATCCAGTCACCCCTGTAGAAGAAATGAGGGACCAAACTGACTGTCCTCATGAGACCAGGTGATGTATCCTTGGGCTCATAGCCAACTTTAAGTTGCATTATCCAGAGCAAGAAAGCCACAGGTCAAAGCAGGACCCCGGCCTCTCTGGGCCCTTGTTCATGAAGCTACATCATATTTTTTCTATACATGTGTACAATTATAAAACCTGTGAATCTTAAAAACCTTTATTAAGATAAAAATAGATAGTATTAGGCACAAAGAGATGTCCTTTCAGTCCTACCCTTTAATTCCCAAATTCTCCTTAACTTTGAGAAGTTAATTTTCAAAATTTAAATTTTGCAAATGGATGGACAGAAATCCTCTTCGTTTATCAGGATTTGTCTCTGTAGTTTCTAAATGCTGCTTCCTCAGGGCTGCAGCTGAAATGCTCCACCTGAATCTTTAAAATGTTCTCATTTTTTATATTTCCCCTCAAGAGGGGCACATTTTCATTATGTTCAAACAAGTGGTGGCAGAAAAAAAATAAAAAGAGGAAGCAAACTACCTCCTTTCCCAAAACACACAAGCACTTTAAGCAGGGACTAGAATGATTGTATAGGGTTCATTAGGACAAAACAAAGCATATTTCCTTTGCTTTACTCTACAGGAGTCCAACTGAACTCACAAGACAACTGGCATCAGCACAAAGGCAGCAAGCAAGTCTTCACACTCTTGTCAAAGTGAATCATTTCCACAGCTTCTGATCCAGCTTGAAAAAAAAAACCCTACAATATTAAAACATATTATTCTACAGCCTCTAGCCTGGCTGAGAAAACTGCAGTACGATCAGTACTAAGGACTGCCTCACAGCAGCCATTACCGACACATTAATTCCTTCACATTTCCTTCTCCACATGTTCCTCTTTTCTCAAACAGTTACCAACAATAATTAAAAAAAAACCAGAAGGGACCAAATGCAGGCACTGTTTTTTTCTGTACTGACAATGCAACCCAGTTTTTCAAGTATTCATGAGACACTTGTAGTCACAGCCAAAAGGTGGTATTGCACAGTTACTCACCAGCAACAACAGCCTTAATGTTCAGATGAGCCTTGATCATTCTCATTATGCACACATTTTCTGGTTGCTGTGATCTGCAAGCAAACATCAAAAGGGCCAGTAGCATACCCCTTAGGGATTTTGGTGAAGCATTAAAAAGCAGAACAGCAGAACATGACTTTCATTTGTCTTGGAGTGCAGACTACCAGAGCCTTCTTTCTTTTTCTTTCTCTGTTCCTTACGGGGTTGCTTCTGGTATCAGAGGTAACTTAATCTGCTTGTCCTGAGAAAGATGCAGAAGCTAATTATCTCCTCTGTGACATTTCCACAGCCTTCACCTGAGCAGTAATGCAGCTGAGGACAAACATGGGTAAAAGTCGCTTGCCTCCCTTTAATTAGGACAATACCGAGTTTATTCACTGCTCAGTGCCTAGCCTGGACTATCAGACAGGTGAATTTTATTCACTTCAACACATGTGCTTCTCTGCTCAGTGGATGTGCTTACAGGAGGAGACATGAACAATAGAGGGAACAATAGTCAGAGAGGTGCTTTTCTCCCACAGAGGATAGAAATGATATAGAGAAAAAAGTACCGGCTTCTATATTTCTATCAGATCTTCAACTACCTAAGAAACATTTTAAAGATCTTGCTAGCTCTTGGGTTTTCTAGACAACCTGTAAAGGATAAGCAAGTTGATTATGTCACCCCATAACAAAGGCTGGCAAAGTTACAGGAAACATAAGATCATGAGTAATCTGTAAGGATAATAATAAAATATCTCTATATTTAAAGACACCCCACTACCATAACATTTGTAAACAAAGTGGCCAGGCCTCTGAGGCTGCTTATTTACCTCTCTTGTTGAATATGTGTATAGCAGGAGGGAAGCAAACTGAAACAAAATTGGGAGATGTTGTTCACAATGTTCGTGTATATCTTTTTTCATGTAAATCTCATATTTTACAAATTAATTCTTACTACATTACTTGCCAATGGATTATTAATAGTAAGCAAAAAGGTATGGACAGCAGTTAATAAGAATTATTTGGTGAGGTATTGTAAGAGTGTTAACTATATCAGCACTGTATTCAACACCAAACCTATTTATAGCAGAAAATTATTTCAGTTATAATGTAATATTGGATCTGATGCAAACCATTATGTTCTCTTTTATTAATGAAATAGTAACTTTTTAGTTTAAGAAATCTGCTGCTATTTCTGTGGTTGTGTTTTCAGTGAAGAAGACTTTAACAAATGATGCCACAGAGCATCAGTCAGTCAGCTGGGCTTTTACTTTAGGACTTTTTAAATTAATGGCCTAATCATCATGGTGTTTTATTATAAGAGCATTAATCAGGAAGAACACATTTGCCATGAGTAGAGGATGTCATAGCACTTCTCCAGGATTTTCACTGTAATTGAGCCTTCATTACCTGGATCATTATGGCAAAGTGCATCTTCAGACACTGTGGTGCCATTACCAGAAGTACTATAGCACTTTCCAAAGAAGATACTTTCAGAAGATATATTAGGAATGGAGGGACTTGGCAGCTGGTAAACCATGTATTTACACTATGTCATCCAAGATACACATGAGATACACTGTTGTAGGTAAAGCACCAAACTTGACTGTGAAAACAAGTATCTTTACCTCTGAGGGTGTGGCCCAATATAAAGTTAATCTTGTGATCAAGTATTTTCTTTCATTATACTTGCTTTCACTATGCTTTCTTCACTGAACTTTCTTTTCACTACAGCATTGTCTGAGAGTACAGAAATGAAGGATTCATGCAGAGTATACTGAAAAGAAAGGACATGTAACTGGTCTGCTGCTTTTAGAGGTTATCCGTGTGACCTTTTTCTGTTAGCTGTGCCCTACAAGTGAGGTGTCCAGCACAGTAAGTCACAATGCAATGGGCTCTTTTATTTTTTTTTTTTTTAGTTCGCCACTGAAGGATGATATTCTGTACCTCTCTTTTGCATTACTCATGTGCATCCAGAGTTGCCAAATTCACTAGCCAGCCAGCATCTGCTGAGGGCAGGATTAAACACTCTGACCCATATAAGGCATCTCTGCTTGCTCCATGAATAGAAATAAAATTTCTGTAAAAAACTTTTTTAAAGTTCCAGAAGATCTTAGAAAGGCCAACAATTTCCTACAGAATGTACTTTTAGATAAAAACTCCTGTATACACTCACACAATTTTTCATTAACAGCAAAACTCTTTTTCTTCTAAAACAGTGGTCAGTACTCTTCATGAGTAACAAGACCACTGCAAAGACAAATCAAGTAAAATCTTTTTCCCATAACAACACTATCGTGTATTCCCCAGGGAAAGGATTTATTTCTATAAACTTAAACATCTATCCCCAAAATGGCAGCAGTCCAGCAAGAAGAGATTTTTATTGATCTTCCTGCTTCATTATATCTGTGTGAGAATTATCATGCACTTTAATTAGGCACCTGTTCTCTCTCCACTCACAAGAAAAAGAAGTTTCAATTAGAACAAAAAAATAAAATTATTAAAACACTATCCTTTTCACATTTTTTTGCCCTAGATAATTAGAGGAAAATTGGCTTGAGTGTTCAGACATTCATCCAGGACTCCAGTTGGTTTCTGTATAATAAAATAACAAGGCTAAATTCTGTTCTTAGTTAAACTATATAAATGCAGATCTGTATTAAGTCCATTAGCAGATCTGATGTTCACCAGTTTCAGTACTGGGAACCTCTTTTTGGTCCTTTTATGCTCATAGATCTGGGGAAGTAATGGTATTCCTTCCTTTCCCAAAATACCTCAATACAAATTTGCAAGGGGAAAAAGACACTTTTCAGAAGCTGATAACTGTAAGCAACACTGAACGCTGCACGTGGTTTAGGTGTAGAATTGCTAAGTGATGAGCTGCAGCTCTTGTGCACAAGGCAACATATTTTCACCATTTTGCCAACAGTTAACCCCCACCAACGGAATTCATGGATGCAGGTAATTATTGGGTTGAAAAATTTCATCTGATGTGTGGAAAGGTTTGTGATGCTGGATCCACACAGGTTTTGTGGGGATAAAGATCTGCAGGCTGAATTCCTATCTCCTTGCGGCTCTGAGAGCTGACTACCTTGCAAGGGAAGGCAAAAAAATTCAAAATCAGAATCACAGGCTAGATTTTGGCTATTTATCTTATGTGTGGGCTGTATATTGTTGTATTACCTAAATAAGGCTTAGGAAAGCAGGCACGTGCGTTATATTCCTTTTTTTCCAGCATGTACTCCTGACAAAGATATACAGCTGACATATCTGGAGCCACACATGTTTTTCCCCGACAAGCATGGAGGTGCCACCCTGACACTAGGCAAGGACAGGCTGCCATCCCAAATATCTGCTGAGCTGCTCCCTCTCCTCATTTGCTCCTCACTTGCCCTGTGCACAGAAGGGCGAGCCCAAAGAGCTGCTTCTCCTCTCCTCCCCTCTTCTGCCAACAGCTGATGCAAGAGCATTATGAAATGCACTTCCCAGCTCTCCTGCTCAGACACATCACCAGCACCAGGATTCGGGCCTGGGGCAGGTAAAGTACCCAAGGGATTATTCCCTGGCACCTTTACTTGGCAGCAGGGCAAGGCTGACAGCCCCAGCAGGAACCTGTTGTCTCTGCTTCAGCAGTGAGCACATTTCCAGCTCTTGACAGCCCAAAGTCTCATTCCTTTCCCTACGACTGCTGCTGATACGCAGTGTTATCTATGGGGTTGAGAGGAGAGGAGCAAATCAGGGAAAGAAAGTGATCACTAAAACCTGGGTGAGCTGCAGAGTGCCTCTAGGAGGAGCTTGCTTATTATTTTCTGTCTCTCCTGGCTCCTTCCACCATCCCTGAGCTGGGACAAGCCCCAGGCCTGTTGTTTAAATAGATTTTGTCAGAATGTAACACTAGCTTTCTAACACCTGTTTGCATTTTCATAGAGACTAACATAGGAAGGAAATGTTATTCTAAATCAGCACACACATGGTCCTATCTCAGGTTGCATCCTTCCTGGGGGGTAGGAAAGCACTCAGATGTTTTTCATCTGCTTTCATTTGCACAGTGTGGGCTACCCTACCTTTCCCATCCATTAATGTCACCATCCCTTTTGGGACCATAAGGGAAAGCCTGCCCTAAGGACCTCATAACTAATATTTCCATGTCAGAAGATGGAAGATATTATTATTGGTATTAGAGCTACCATAGCAGCCCTTTAAATAAGACTGGTGTTTTATTGTCTGTGGCTGCATTCAATAATATTGCAAGAGAATTATTCTGCTATGAGGAGTTTATACTCTAGACAGACCTGAATGGATAAATATGCTTCGGGACACTGAGGCACAAAGTGGCACCTTCATGTGTCCCTCATCCTACAGAAAAAAGCAGATATGCAATTCTGCCAGCAGTAAAATAGATCTTTTCAGGACTAATTTAGTGCTCAAGGAGATGCTAGAATATGGTAGGTAGAGGCAAAAATGTACGTAAACATGTCCTTGACCCAGCATCAAGTATTAATTTCTACTATGCGTGCAAAATCAGACCTGAACTGTAGGTGGACAACAGCGTGCACAGCTGAAAGGCTGGAAGTGCATTAGGTTTCACCCCCAGCTGAGACTGGGGAGGGGAGAGTGTGGATTTTCCCCCACTGCCCCTGAGGTCGGTGGCACCTGGGAGCAGTGTGCTGCTGGGACGTGGAGCCGAGGTGGCAAGCGCAGCGGCACCTCCCTCCCAGTTCAGACTGGGCAGCGAAGGGTGCAGGTTGCTCCCTCCTATCTCAGCTTGCCAGCTGAGGTGGTTGCAGGAGGCTGAACCCACTGCAGCCAGCAGGCAAAGGGGCTGTTGGCTTTCTCTCAGGATAAGAGAAAAAGCAAGTACTGCTGTATAACAAAATCCTGTTACACACAGAGCAAGCAGTGATATCGCTAAAAACAAGCCATAACTGTCATCAGTCACGTATACTTGGGTTTCTTTTTCCCCTGGCACACATCCTCGATGAAGGGGCAGTAATCTTTCTCCAAAGCAAAACCCTACCTCTTTGAATTCAGGCTAGAGGTGAAGACAGGGTGAACTACTTTGGGTGAAATGGTCTCTGACCTGAATCTTTGCCCAAAATGGAAATTGTCTTGCTCTTCAAATGTTCTTTTTTTCCAGCCTTGCATGTCTGTGCACCTTCTGGATTATGTCTGGAAAAATGAACTAGAGACCTCACTCATCTGAGATCTCAGAGTTTCTTTCCAGACCTAAGTAGGTTTGAATACATTTGCATAAGCAAGCCAAGTTGGCTTGTCACTGAGCAGTGATTTGGTATTTAACTGACAGGATTATAAAATCATTAACTGGTAGAGCAAAAGAAAAAAAAGAATCCATCTGTGACAACGTTAAATACTGATCTGATTGAAAGTGTCCTAATTGTTTTATCCACTGATAATGTACTGAAGATCTTTCATAAAACACATACATGGAGGAATGTAATAGCAGAGGACTCATCTAAATTATATCCCAGTCCATGTAGCCATCTGGTAAATCACTTAAAACATGGCATTGTCCCACATTATCTGCATTATGTTTTAAATCAGTAAAGGCTGCAAAAATTCAGTCTAGATGCAGAGATCCACTCTGCTTCATCAATTAAACCAGTACAGAGAATAATAAATCGTAGAGAAAATGTATTCTTTCATTACACTGACAAATTATTTAGCATGCTAGAAAAGGTCAGGGAGGTCATCTCATAACACATATGAAGTTGAAAACACTTCTGTAAAAGTAAACAAGGACTTTTTTTTACCTCAGAGAGCAGGTGGTGCAGTGCAGTGTCAGATAATGTATTAACAACAAAACAGGAGAGCCCCATTACGTTTCCAAAGTAGACAAAAAGTAGATCATTGGCTAAATTAAAAAAACCCAGCACAAAACCAGAAATAGTTTGAAGTAGCACTAGTTTGTTATCAAATCAGTGGAAGTTGAACAGATGTGAGTATGGAGGATTTTTATTTGACTTGGAAATTAGCCAAATTCAAAATTGGTGTTATGTTTGCTAATAAATTAAAGGTGAATGAATGATGCATTTTACTCAGTTACACTGATAATGATACAGTGGTCAGTTTTTTTGACTCTTACAGCAAAGTATCCAGACTGATGCTGAAAAAGACCAAAAATTTAAGTCCAAAAAAAGTAATTTGTCTTTGTTGGTGAACCTGTAGGGTGGTATACCATCTTATGAAACAACAACAGAGATGTAATTCTGGTAGTTTCTGGCATTCAGACTTCTTAATCAAGTATATGTATAAATACAGAATTAGGAAATTTTTACAGCCAAGTTTAAAAATTTCAGGTGACAGATACCAGCATAGATGTTTTCACTCAGCCCCACATAAAGATTATGACCCAAACCACTCTTCCACTGGTCATTTTGCTGGCATTAGCCATGCAGTTTTTACTTACAGGTTTTATCTAAACCTACTGATGTTCAATATTGAGTCTCAGGAAACTTCTTCCACATGTGGTTTTAGCTGAAAAGAACACTGCAACACCACATCTTGATTTGCTGTGAAATCACCTGCTTCTAGAGTAAGATTTTCCATAAGAAATATGTCTATTTGCTAATTTTACAGACAAGCTATGGGCTATAGAACTCTGTAAAACCAAGTTCAATTAGTGTAGTCACTTTTGTAGGCATGCCAGAGATATATCTTTTGATGTAATGCGGAGCATCATGCCACAAAAGACCAGGACTTGCCAACTAACTTCAGGCACCTATGGGTCCTGCCACACATTTTGCAGCCCCTTGCTAACAGGCATAAGACAAGTAGCTCCACAGCCAAGTAACTCAGCTGAGACCTAGATCCCTTCTAGGGGCCACTGTCCTTTATACAGTGAGTACTGATTGGCTACATCCCTGCTTTCAGTAACACAGGTGCTTAAAGCAGCTGGGATGAAGTTGAGTGCCACAAGGATGGCTCTTAACCAGGAAACAGTTTGTTCAGTGGCATAAATCCTTTGCTTTCCCAGAGAATTGAAAGGATTTAGCCCACAGAGGTGTTTAACTTTGCCTGTGCTGCCAGGTTTGGGGCAGGAAGTGCCTAAGGAGAAAAGAATCAGCTCAGGGAAGAAAATAAATTATGAACCTTCATACTGCTGTAAGGGTTGGCAAAGGAAGAGAAAGCAGAAAGTCGTGCAGTATACACTTAGTGTTTGCTACTCATCAAGTCTCTGCTATAATCACTTCAGAAACACAATCCTGAACTGGAGCATGCAGGAGTGGCACCCTCCCCTGCAGACTTTTGGGATCAAAGAGAGCAGAACTGGAGACAGAGGCACAGCTGGTTGGAGGTTGGGAGCCTGAGGTTATGGACTGCCACTGGAGCAGGGAGATATGCTTCAAGTTATTGGGACCCTCTTCTCATGTGTGCCTGAGAGAGACCTCTCCAGCTTGGCAGCACTGTTTGTGGGGATACAAAGAGCTGAGCCTGTCACATTGCATTGGCTCCTGGTGAATGACATGGTCCTCCCATGCCTGGAGACATTAGATAGAACTTTTGGCAAGGAGTGGATAGCCCATCCCCTGCAGAGGCACAATCTCAGGGGACATAAGCGATCTGGGCAGGATTGCAGTTGCTGCAGGATTTCAGGCTGTAGAATTGCAGACGGCATCAGCCTTTGCCTTTCTATCTGTGGACTTCCTCTGGATTTTTCTGAAGGCTTTGGATTGCAGCAAGTTTCCAAGGACATGTACTCTGCTTCTCCTGCTACTTAGAAA
Organism: Morus bassanus; assembly: GCA_031468815.1. Taxonomy (NCBI): domain Eukaryota; kingdom Metazoa; phylum Chordata; class Aves; order Suliformes; family Sulidae; genus Morus; species Morus bassanus. The sequence goes on from CM062600.1 coordinate 57,485,328, forward strand.
CTTTCTGGAGTGTTGCATGAGATGAGGTGACCTTGAGACCATGCAGTCCCATTCAATTTTTCCATCCCCTCCTTCTGTGAAGGAGCCCATTAGTAGTACTGGTACCAACCACAGTTAAGTAATGATTTGTTCTTCCCACAGAGGTTCTTTGGGATCCTCTGGGTCACAACATTCATAATTTGAGAATCCTGGTGGTGCCATTCATCTAGCAGGATGAGCAATTCATTCACTGTTAATTACTTTCTAGGCACATTAAATTGCAAAAGAAAACAATAATTAGGCAGGGACAAAACTCACGCTATTTTTATCTCAAGCTACCCAGTCCCTAGACCTTGACACTTTTCACTGGGATGGTTCCAGTGGAGTAAGACTTAGGTGAGATTATGCCCATCACAGGTGGTCCAGACCCACAAAATGCAGAACAACCCTCTCCAGTACATCCAGGGCAGTGTTGCAGGGTCTGAGGCCTGAAGATGAGACATTTGCTTCATGATGTATTACTGTACAAGACAGGCAAAAGAAATAATTTCTGTAACAAGCTACCAGAAATGCCTCCAGAAATGGTCTTAATGTCTTGTGGATAGATGAAGATATCTGCCACTTTTGTCACTGCCAGACGATGACACAGCATCACTGCTGGAATTTGCTCAGTACACATTCACGATTTCTTGTCCTTTCCTTGGATACCAACATGTCCTTCCCCAGTCCTTGCTCAGATGGGCCAAATGGCCAGTCATGTTTGGCCATAGTTCTGGCAAGTAATTCTGCAAACAGGTGTCTTTTGGGAGTCTGGACTTGTAATGCATTGCTCCCAGTGGCTTCAAAAATAGTACTCAGAAACCTGATATTTGAGTTAAGGGAGAACAAGGAGGAATCTGTAGAAATTAGCAACAAATTGGTAATACTAATGAGCCACTTTAACTCTTAATAATAATACTAACACATAGTAATGTATTCCCAGCTAAAGCAAAAAGAATTGGGAGAAAGGCAAACACAGCTCAGGGCACACAGCAAACACTGGCCTGCTGCACTTACAGAGGCTGTCAAGCAGTAGCTCCTGAGCTCTCAAGATACAGTTCTCTGTTTCATCCCAAAGATCCAGCTGAGCTCAAAGGCTAGACACAGTTTGATGCTCCTTTGAAAGACTGAGTAGCAATAATCAACCGTGGCATTTACACAGGGCTTCTCTCTTTGGTGTTTTACAGACATTAATCAATCAATTCTTGTGTCTCTCCAGGGAAGGAGGAACTAAAACATCCCTTCCAAAATGAGGAAATTGAGAAAGAGGAGCTAAACACCTTCACATGGCTTATAGAGATTCGGTCTCAGCAGAGGCTGTTGAATTCAGGAGGCTTCATCACCCCCAGCTGCACCCACGCTGCAAGCCCACACCCTCCCCTCTCCATGCAACTGCAATACCAATGCTTCCTCCTCTGTGTGTGCTTGCTGAGACCCAGGGCAGCAGTGTCATATTCTCGAGTATGCCAGTGGATGTGGTCATACCACTGCCAAGATTATTTATAATAGGTACAAGACCTTGTTCTTACAGTGTTGATAATATATATGGGCATAGTAAAGGCTTATTAAAGACTAAGCCACAATAATAAAATGCAAAGCTTGCCATTTAGAATGGAAAATCCTATGATTTAAAGGCAGTGGTCAAATATTGGATCATCTTATGTATTGTTAATAAATCAGAACAAGCAAGGCACAGAATATCTGGTGTAAAAGTTAAAGCTCTTATCTAAGTCCCCCAGGTAGGGACTCTGGGCTTTCTGTGCTAGGTAAACACCAACGCCTGTGTGAGAACATCCTCCATGTACACTGGAGGCTTCACATACAGTCTGACAGTGCTGAAAGGGCTTGGGGGTGATGTTTTCTGGAGAAGGTCCTGCTATCACCCCTCTTTCAGGTCTGTTTGTTCAGGTGTCTGTAGTTGGGTGCAAAGGGGCTCTGCAAACACGATGCACACAACTTTCCAAGTACACAGCAAATATTTACTGACTGGCACACACAAAAGATAGCTATGATTTTATGATCTACAAAACAAAGCTGCATTCATGACCTCTCATAAGGCATCCAAGGAGCCTTTGTTGGTCCAGCGGGCAACATCAGGGGGAGAGGACCCACTGCTGTGGCTCCCTGGAGCAAACCCTTGGCATTACAAACCCAACATCTTCCACCAGCTCCATCAATACCGAGGACACCCAATATCTTGGTAGCCATCTCCCCATTTCTTTCCATTAGAAGTCTATTCCTCTTCATGTCAGTATCTTTCCTCTCAAATTCTTGAGCAACCTTGATCCCCTGCCTGTAATTTTACCTTTGTTATTCTTATTTGGTTTTTTCTACAGACATTTGCACAGTTCTTTGTCACAGGTCAGCAGCTTCACCATCAGTCTAAGCCAAGGTTATACAGCCAGGTGGGAGCAGAGTTGAGCCTAGAATCCCTGCAGCATGAGCAGCCAAGCCCTGGAAGGGGGAAAGGTAGCAGAGAGGAGGGGTGTAGTGCCCTCTGTGGCACTGTCACACTTACCAAACTATGCTGTACCCTGCTGGAAAATATTTTGCATCAGACATTAGTCACTATTAAACATTTTATGTTAGACTGTGCACTGATTTACTCCCTGACAACCCAACTAAAGTCTGAGATTATGAGAAAGGTAAAGAGCAGAAAATTTAATAGAAAATTATAGCACCTGAGCAACTGAAAAAAGTATTCCTGCACAGGCTGTAGTCCTGTGCAAACTCAGGGGAAGGAGGAAATAAAAAGGGGATTTGTGTTTTAAAAACACAGGGCATTCCTCAGTGCATATATACATGCTTTTCAATGCCTTCTCTGCATAGTACTGCTGAATGCAGTGTGACTGTTCATGTGAGCAGATCACAGCTTATGCAGCTGCAACTTTTGGTGTTTCACCCATCACAGTCTGGCTTCTCAGGTGTTGACATTTAATCCATGATCTTGAATCATGTTATCTTCTGGTGATCAGCATAAAAAGCTCTTTGTGCAGAAACCCTGCCATTTCCACCTCCAACTAGATGCATCCTTTGGCCTTTGGATAACTAGGATGTACTGGTTACTATGACAAAGGTCTCCAACTGGGGTTTGTAAGACATCCATCCTCCTGGGAATGGCATGCCTTGTGTCTGACCGTTCTCTCAGCCCTAATGCTATTTAAATTTTGCAAATAAGAGAACACTTAAAAGCTGTAGGTTCACAATAATGGAATAAATTTACCAAAAGATCAAACAGCAAATGCATTGTTAAGATTATATTTAATGATGAAGATTTTCCTTGGCTACTGCAGTGCTGCCAGTTGCCTGTGATTCTGACTAATCAGTCCCTGTAGTGTCCTTTAATGCTGCATGTCCTGGAGAGTTTTAGATCTATGTCTTTTCTGCTTTTATAGCTCACAATGACTACAGGAGCCACCTCTGACAATCACTTTGGGCAATCTGTTTTTTTTCCCCCAACATATGCAGAAATACCTCCTCCTTCTCCCCGCAAATCTTCTGGTTTAACAGCCCCTTACTTCCAAAGACCAGCTGTAGGGGTGTTAGGTGCTAAAAATGAGCTTGGGTAATTTTTTATCCTCTTTCCATTAAGGTCTCTTAATTAATATTTCTATTGCATACCTGAAGTAGAGCATTCCTAACTTCAAGCTTAAGCAGTATTTTCAACTTACCAAGTCTTTTAAGACACAGCGGTACAGCTTTACGAGTCATATGTTCAAGAAGTTATTAACCAGATAATATTCATATGTTTTACTCACCTGGAAATCAGTTGACTCTCAGCACCACAGAAAGTCTAATCGAAATCTCTCAACATCATAGAAAGTCTCAACATGTTCTCTCGATCTAAATGAATGACAAAACTGGAAAGTGAATTACCTTGATTGGGTAAAGCTTCTTTACCCTCCCGTAGTTTCAGATCCCCACAGGAGCATTGTCACACCATTACTGCCAAATAGTCATTAATTTAAATGCTGTGCTACTAGTTTTCACCATTTCCAACTAAAGTGCAGCTATCTGCATGACCTGACATGTTCCCCTAAAGCAGCATTTCTGTAGCCATTACAGAAGCTGGTGCATCCCCTTGAGTTCCTGCTTAATGCCTTCAAACCACAGGCTAAGCCATTCAAGTTTCGTAGTTTAAGATTTATTTTACTCAGTTACAAAACTCCCAGATGCCCTTCTGCCAGTTCATAAGTGACAGAACATGTTGTCTCCTTCCAGCCAAATTAAGCTAGGGAAGTTATAGATTAGCACAACCAAAGCACACAGAGTGTGAGCAACCAACAAATAGTAAGAGAGACAGTACAGGAGATATTACTCATTTCATATCCATGAGAAGTTCTCGCTAGGTTCGTTAAAATTTTTTGCATACATTACGTTGGTTGTGTACAAAGCTTATGAGTTTGTGTGAGAGAGAAAGCAAACCAAACTGAGCTAAAAAAACAGGAAGGAGTTTGGTTATTGCAACATGGCAAACAACAACAACCCTTCAAAATGTAGGGAGTGCAGTGGGGGAATGCTGAGTATTAATACTAACGCTGGCTGTGTGACACTCCTTTGCCTCCCAGGATCTCAAAGTGCTTCACAAAAGTGAGCATAAGTATTTCCATTCCTAGCAGAGTACCTTGGGAGAGAGATCATGCTTGGTCTCTGGAGAAAGGGAGTAACACCCTGGCACACAGGCTTGCCTCTCTCTTGACAAGCTGTTGTGCCATCAACTTAAAAGTCTCAAAACAAAAGGTTTTGTTTTCCAGTCACCTCTCTGACCTGCTCTTCTCCCAAAGAACAAGCCTTATTTCAGAAACAGGCGTTTTACAAAATCTCATCTGAGGAGCATCTACACCAGTGTAAGGCTCTGTCCCCTCTAGTGGCTGGACCATGAATAGAGGTGTGTACATGGATATGAGCTAATGGAGCTGTTCAAGCAAAAATATCTTATTGCATTAAATGTATTTAAAAGACCATGGCCAGCAGGTCAAGGGATGTTATCCTTCCCCTCTACTCCACCCTAGTGAGGCCACATCCGGAGTACTGCATCCAGTTCTGGGCTACCCAGTTCGAGAAAGACAGGGAACTACTGGAGAGAGTTCAGCAGAGAGCTATGAAGATGATCAGGGCACTGGAGGATGTCTCTTATGAGGAAAGGCTGAGAGAACTGGGATTGTTTAGCATGGAGAAGAGAAGACTGAGGCGGGATCTTATCAATGCTTACAAATATCTGAAGGGTGGGTGTCAAGAGGATGGGCCAGACTCTTTTCAGTGGTGCCCAACCACAGGACAAGGGGCAATGGGCACAAGTTGGAACACAGGAAGTTCCACCTGAATATGAGGAGAAACTTCTTTACTGTGAAGGTGACAGAGCAGTGGAACAGGCTGCCCAGAGAGGTTGTGGAGTCTCCTTCTTCGGAAACATTCAAAACCCACCTGGACACAGTCCTGTGCACCCTGGTGTACCTGCTCAAGCAGGGAGGTTGGATGAGATGATATCCAGAGGCCCCTTCCAACCCCTACCATTCTGTGATTCTGTGATCTGCAGGGCTGCAGATACAAGTTCCAATCCCAGCTGGCAAAAGGTAGGGGGAGTAGTTAAAATGAAGGCCAGAGCAGATTTTTGCAACCCCTAGAAGGTAAAGATGAAAACCTAATGCTGGATGTGAAGACTGGAAAGTGAGTAAGCAAAATAAGTCAGGCAGAGCAGCACAGTGGTAAGGAGATGGCTTTCACCATGTTGCTTTGAACAAACTGGGGAATTAAACATTTACAATATGTTCAGTTACATCCTTTTAGAACTGCAGCCTAGACAAATGATGAAGGAGACAATGTGCGAGAGCCTCAATGTGTGAGAGTGCCACTTCTGTTAAGATTTTTGACTTTAAAATAGCTAAGTCTGTATGTTTGACAAATTCAGTTACAGTACAATAAAATTCCTTCTTTACTAAAAATAAAGGCTCTTTCACCTCCTGCCACTTCATCTATCTGCTCTTTGTTATGACAGCCCAGCTCTTCCAGTAGGTCCTTACTCCTGTGGAGAGCTGCCTCTGACAGATGATCAGGCTGTAGCTCTGGCAGAGATCCGTAAGCACAGGAGCTCATAACAGTTGTGGATGACACAGATTGACAAGGTGGCAAATAACTATGAGGAGTTGGTGGGTATAGTAACGCATATATAAAAAATATATAACACATAGTATCTATAAAATATGTAAATTCATAATATGCATTTAGAATATATATAAGGTTTATGTATACACACACACAAATATGTATACATGTTTGTTTATGCAACCTGGATTGCTTGGAAAATCGGAACTACTCATGCAAAATATGCTTTAATGTGACCATTTAGTGCATGGTCACAGTCATAAAAGGAAGACCTGCAAGTCATGCCAACAAATGCATGGGCTGCAGCATGGATGGCAGTGTGAGAAGTAGGAGACTCAGCTCAACAGGAATTCATCTGTCAGTGCAGAGGCAAAGTAGATGATTACAGTACTTGGACGGATAAAGAAGAAAAGTGGTTTAGAAGCTGAAAGTATGGTTTTCCTTCTGAGTGTGACATTGATGAGCTGGATACTGGGCATCTGTACTGTTTTGAAATTCACACACTCAACACTCAGACATGCATGCATGCACACACACAAACATCAGACATGGAGAGGGTACAGGAAAGAGCCATAAAATGATCTGATGGGGTGGAGGAAATGTCTTACAGTAAGGATTTAGAGACCCCTTCTTAAAGTCTTTAAACATTTTAAGTTATAGAGGAAAACAAAAATTGAGATATAGCTTAATTACAGTGTACCAACACTTCCATGGAAATAAAACGCTGGATATTCAAAAGCCCTTTAATTCAGCAGAGAAAGACAAAGCAAGAACCAGTGGCTGGTTAAAGGATAAAGCCAGAAATGTTAAAATGAGAAAGAAAACTGAGAGTTTTTTGTGCTGGAGAAAACTACCAAAGCAAGTGGTGGGTTCTCTACCCACAAGATGCGTTCCTAGAGGATACCCTGCAGCCAAACACCACTGTTTTATACTGGCCTCAGTGTATGGAGTGGAGGTGGTCAGATGAAATAAAGCTCTCTGATCTTAGGCTTTGTGAAATTAAAGAAATGAAGAAATGCCTTAATTCCTAACTCTTCGTCTGTAAATTGTGAATTACTGATAATTTTCTGGTTTGGGTTTTTGTTGTTGTTGTTGGCTTGGTTTTTTTTTAATGTTTCACTAGCCAGCATGATTATAATTTAGTCAGATGGTTTATATTTATTTTGCCTTCTGCAGCATTTTTCCCAGTGGCAAGCTGGCTACTTTTGGCACTGAGACCCAAGTAATTCTTGCAGCAGCATGGTGGGTTAACAACTAGCTTAAGCTTGTCAAAGGCAAAACTTGGGATCTTACTGATGGCCTTTTACAAACAGTACGCTGAACATCACTGGCCATATTTGACATTAAAATTTCTGCTAGCTTTCTTTCAAAGGAAATTGTAAGTTCTCTGATACTCTTCTCATTTTTAATCTTTTCACTATTGTGGTGCTGACTGACTGATGACTCCAGGCAGCAGTAGCCAGTGCTGGTGAAGGTGTCAGAAGACTAGCAAAACTAAGGGTAATGCAGCATGTTTGCTTGAAGGGAACATTATGCAATGAATTGAAAGTAGGAGTGGGTGCCTTTTTGTGATTATACTTCAGGACACACTGTTTTCTGGAATATTATTTAGAGTTGCATTGAAGATGGTCATTACAAATACACAGAAATTTATCTGCAGTGGCATCACCTACCTCCACACAGCTTAGGAATTTAATAAAATATTGGACTGATTCCCTGCAGACATGCACATATGACATTCCTGCCTTAGAGTGTTGATGTCATTCTACTGAGCTCTTGAAGATACACAGAGCCAAACTGTGGTTCCACTGCCTTAGGCAGCTTGTATGGCTCTGTACTGCATCTGATTGGGATGGAGTTTGTTTTCTTCACAGAAGCTGGTAAGGTGATGTGTTTTGGACTTGTGACCAAACCAATATTGATAACACAGTGATGTTTAAGGTATTGCTGAGCAGCACTTGCGCAGCGAGAAGGCTTTCTCTGTTTCTTTCTCTGTCCCCACAGTGACTAGGCTAGGGGTAGACAAGTGGTTGGGAGGAGACACAGCCAGCACAGCTGACCTGAATTGACCAAATAAATATTTCATGCCATATAACATCATGCTCAGCAATAAAACTGAGGTGGGGATTTTTTCCAAAATAGTCGTTGCTCGGAAACTGGCTGGGCATCAGAGTGCTGGTGGGAGCTGGTGAGTGATTGCCTTTGCATTCATTGGGGTTGTTTTGGGTTTTTTCCTTCACTTATTAAATTGTCTTTATTTCAATCCATCATGAGTTTTTCTCGCTTTTGTCTTTCCATTTCTCTCCCCCACCCACTGGAGGGAATTGAGGAAGCAACTGGGTGAGGACTCTGCTGCTGAGGTCAACTCACCATAAGCTGATAGCAGATGAGACTGGGGGACTATTTTGGCATAGGTGTGTCGGCTGTCTGGCTGTCTGACTCCCTGGAAAGAGAAGAATCAAGTCATGAGGGGTGCTAAGACCATCATCACAACTTGTCCCAAGTCTGGACTCCAGCTCCAGGTCAGGTCCACCCTGTGGCAGACAAGTGAATTGGGGAGTCCCTGTCATCTCCGGCCTCTAAACAAGGTATCCATCTCCTTAACCAGTAAAATACACAGAGCTTGTAAACATCAGCTATGTTCCTACAGCCTGCTTGGAACAACAAAATAATAGCTGTGGCTAATCCTGATTCTGTCAGAAATGTGGACAGAGCTGTAAAGAAGTTTGGATAACTTCTCTTCAAGCTATGTAGTGAGCTGGCACAGATACGCCATTTAAAAAAAATTATTTTCTGGCAGTAAAGCCTAAGCAATTTAACTTCCTAAAGGACAGCCCTCACCCAGATGAAGGCTGGTGGGGGTGTACTCCTCTCTCCCCAGACAAGTCCACCTTGGGCACTCAATTACAGCAAACAAGAGGAGGGCAGACTCTTTTCAGTGTTGTGAAGTGACATGAGAAGAGACAATGGGCACAAACTGAAACACAGGAGGTTCCCTCTGAACATCAGGAAACTTTTTTTACTGTGAGGGTGACTGAGCCCTGGAACTGGTTGACCAGGGAGATGGTAGAGTCTCCCTCCTTGGAGATACTCAAAAGCTATCTGGACACAATCCTGGGCAACCAGCTCTAGGTGGCCCCGCTTCAGCAAATGGGTTGGACTAGATGACCTCCAGAAGTCCCTATCAACCTCAGCCGTTCTGTGATGCTGTGATCTTTAACAGCAACTAGTGCCCAGAGGGATATATGAATGTCTCAGTTACGTCTATAGCTGCTAATTCTCCATACCCTACCTGGAGTGCCTTTAGAGTGATGGCAGCCGGAGCTATGACCTGAGAAGTGAAACTATACATGGTCAACTTTGCTCGGCTTTGGCTTTATTGGCAACTAAATAACCAAAACAGGATTGATGATTCCCTGTCTTTTCCTGTATTCAGAGGTCTCCTTCTCCCTTTAACCCTACTGTAGGTCTCCTGTCTGCAGGAAAAACTCCATACGAGTTGTAGAGTGACTGCCTACCAGCACTTGCTAGCAATTCCATAAACACAAGGTATCTGAAAAGAGAGTAACACAAGGAAGGAATGCTACATCTCAGTGCAGGCTCCCAGACTCTCCCCTCCCCACTCTCAAACAGTCCTGTTGTGAAAAGAGTGTTGCTTGGGATGGGCTCTTTAGAGACGCTTGTTAAACAGCACAGATTAAAGCAGGTATTGTTCTTACTCCAACTTTTATTATGTTTACAAAATACTAAGTCAGAAATGCTTGTTAATCACTTCCAATAGCATGAACTTTTCAAACATTACACTTGTGTTGATATACAAAAGAAAATAATTTATTGAAATAAAAGGTCAGCTGAAAAATCATTGTCTCTTCCAAGCCTTTTGTATTTGAGTTACAGGGTTATTCTCTTTACTGTAGGAATAATAAGGATTATATTTCACTGAAGGCTGCAGCATATTATCCATCTCTTTCTTTTATGCCCCAGGAGAGGTTGTTTAAGGTTTTGTGGATTCCTAAGGTAGGAGAACCATATTGTCAAGCCCAAATGTTCTGCATGTGCAAGCATGCTCTGAATGAAATAAGACAAAGGCAGACAAGCCTGATAGCTGAAAGAGGAAATTCTGTGAACTGGGCTCGCATCTTGCTGATTCTCTCTTGGAGTGGACCCTCAAATCTATAAATACAGAAGTAAATCAGATTTGCACATCTGTAATTTCCTTTGAAGCTTAAATTTTTGAAGTATGTACTTCTTTCATGTATACTGTCACTTCTGCTCTATCTCAGATCTCCCTGAACTTTCTGCCCCTGAAACAGGGTTAGGACACTTTAGAAACCACGTATGGCTTGAATGTTTGGTGAATGCTGACAAGGCTAAACCTTCATGGGCCTCCTGATCTTTACCATACACGGGAGGCTCATCCTACTGCTCTTGGGGGCACAAAGGGAGAGAAGTCATGCTGCCAATGCATGTGCCACAGGACAGAGGAGGCACTGAGCATCTGCAATGCCTTGGCAATTTTGTGTCTTGGAATTTTGTATGTTACACCTCTCATTCCCCAAAAGTTTTAGCCAGTATTTTACAGCAGACGTAAAGGGCAAACAATGTGATTTTTTCAGTGTCACATGCATAGATTCACACTCACATGGGCAGAGAGTCAAGTAATGAATCCAGGTATTTTCCTGACTGGCCTTGGCTTCTTGCACCACAAAATGCACCAAGACTTAGGAGTGTCAGGGTAATTCAGGCTGGAAGGGAGCTCAGGAGGTCATCTGGTTCAATCTCCTGCTCAAAGCAGGACAACATTTCTTTAAAACATGCAGAACACCAAAGCCAGTGTTCAAATGACATCCCACATGAGGACAGAGGCAATGATTAAACCTATCGGCCCTATGTTAGAAACAGATGAAGGTGACAGATCTTACCAGCTTATAGGCAAGAGCTGCCCACACGTTCCCTTAGCATCAGCTGCAGCTGCCAAGAAGAACCAGCCATGAAGAAGCAGATCAGATCTTGGCTTTGACCAAGGTGCCCATGCACTGCCATGGATGAAGTCACGTGTGATCTGGCTGTCCCTATCTTTTCTCCCCAGTCTGAAGGGCTATGATAGGTATTATGCTCGTCCCAGCATAGTTTCAGATCTGAAGCTAATCTAAATGAGCTTAAAGCTTGATATGGAAAGCTAGTTTCAGGGTTACTCAGAAAAAAAGCATGGGTGAAGGATCAAACTAATCTGTTGACTTCCTTTTTTTGGAAAGATCTCGGTGGTGCAATAAAAGTCAAATGGCATTTTGTTAAGAAACCTCACACTGTTGCCTGTGATTCTTAAGCACCCAGTGACAGTACAGTAAGTAGTGAGAATAGTCAAATCTGAAATAACGTAATATGTGAGTTTCAAAGTATCTCTACAATCCATTAATTTCTATTTCTGTTCTCAGGAGTTTGAATTATTATTACCAAATACCTTTTTAGAAGGCTAAAAAGTGCTTTGCCATTGATGAAGTTAGAATATCCCCAAATAAAAATATTTATATCAATATCTGAAATTCCAGGTGGTTATTCAGAAATCTTGGGCCTGTTTCTTTTTTCTTACTTACCCGTGTAAGTTTCTTTACATCTCTGATTCACCCAAGAGAGATATGCAACACAGAGTCTTTACATTTAAGTGGCCAACCTTGCAACAAAAGCAGTTTCCAAGAGATACTGAGAACTTCCTGCTTTCAAATGGTCTAGTAACAAGAATTACAGAGGCGTGTGGAAAACTGAAAAGAAGGGAGCTAAAAAGCTACAGTAAATGTAAAAGCTCATATTCTTAAAAGGATCTTATTCAAGCTAATCATGAGGGGGCTAATCTTTGGGGGGAGGATAACAGTAGTCATTATTTCAGTGAACTGTTTCTAAATATGTTGATAAAACAAAAGATACTGTAAGAATAAGAACTCAGAGGAAAGCAGGGTGTTTGGCTTGTTCCTGACTTGCCCTTTCTTTCTTTGACTCTTCTCCTGTCCTCTTGATGTTATCTGTAAAAACAACCCTTTGGTGTTCTTTCTGACCACCTGCTCTTGGCAGCTTGGAGCTTGAATTTTGCATCATTCTCAGTGAAGTTTGTACCACACTTTTATGTGGCTGTCCAGTGCTTGGCAGGATGTGGCAAGCGTGTCTGGCTGTTTTAATTATCTAGGAAGAGTTACTGCATTGTCACACAGTTGTTTTCCTTTCTTCCCAAAGATCCCAGCGTTTCTCCAGCCTGACCTGTACGGGAGAAAGGAGAAATCCCAGAGATATTTTTAAAACCAAGTCTCCAGCATGATCAGACAGGTTTGGTTTCTTTAAAACAAGAGGGTGGAGACACGGGAAAGGGAATTGAAACTGTTTTGAAGTAATAGCAACCTCGGCTGCCACAGTGGCTTGCAGAGATATGTGATATACTGTGATTATTGCAGTTTAGAGGCTTCCTCTTAAGACCACGACATTTTTCACTCTTTTCGGAAACAGTATTACATTACAGGTGTTATAACTTTTCTTGAGAATCAGACTGGCCAGGGAACTGTAAATCTAAATCATGGCTGCCCTCAGGAAACCTGCCAGCCTGTAGACACAATGAAATGAGTGAGATGAAAGCATCTGAGTGAGAAAATGAATTTTAGGCATTCCACTGAAGTCTATTTAGTTTTTACAGTCTGGCCCAGCATCTAGAAGCAACAGCTGGGGAGGACATACTAATTCTCAGTGACTAATGCTGGAAGATTACCTTAAGCTTGAAATCTTTGCATACTGGTCCAAGAGGGAAGAGAAAGCTTATTCCCTCAATATTTCTCATATTTTTTCCATGCTGCAAAGGCACAGTATGCTACCTTAAACAGCAAGCTTCCCCACTTCTGAAAGCTTATTTGATCAAACTGATGAAGTTTGCAATGATGAATTTATGTTGAAAGGTAGCTGAAAGTGCAGGCTGACCACAAGAGTAACTCTTCAGGACATCGCTTATTTTGCAGGACATTTCCTTCCTTGGCATATCAGAGGGCTTTCAGAGGGCTTTCCCATTTTTAAAGGGGTCTCCTCAGAGACTTTTGCTCACAGTACCAGCCTAGCAGGGGCAGGTGAACATAAGCCAACAATGTGGGAACAATTCAAGATGTTTTTTTCATGTTCCTCCATCTGAACCTGAGCAAAGTTTCCTTTTAAGGTACAAAAACCTTATAAGATAAAAAATACTGTCATTCATCAACATATTTATCCCCACCTCTGCTCCATCATTTTTCATTTTCACACATTCCTGCGTGTCATCTGGGCACAATGAATGAAGCCAAAACACTGCAAGTACATTTCCTGTCCAGACTGTAACAGCCTATGAGTCTCATGTTAGCTCATTCTCACAAGATTTCCAGAGCACTTGCACGGATTTTGGGGAGTAGAAGAGCATCCTGGCAGTGTAGTGACCTGAAGAGGCACCTGGATTCCTCTAACATCTTTCATACAATATTCATATTGCTGATACTAACTTTTTCCCCCCTTCTTCCCATGGTCCCTAAGACCCCTCCTGGATATTTTCCAGGGAGTTTTTCTTTCCCTCTCTGTTATAAAACTCCCTGTGAAGAAGGCCATGGGGTTTTGCAAATAAAGAGTGACTGGGCCACAGCAAAAGGAGAGGACAATGACTTCACCACTGTGATTCCTTATCCCCAGCTACCAGAACCTTTCCTTCATTCCCAACCTGTCATTAACATTCCCACTGATTTTTTTATACAGTTGCCATCAGTTAAAACAAATTTTCACTGTCCAGCAGAAACTAGACTAACAAGTTGTCCACCAGCCCATTCTCTCTTCCACAGCTGGAAGGAATAAGCTGCTTTTCATTTAGCTCTATCAGGCTCATTTTGCCACAACGGTGCTCAAGCAGCATTAAGAGCTGCCATAGGCATGAATGTAATGAAGAAATTCAGAACAGTCATTGATTGCCCCAGAAAAAAGATTTCCAAAGTATAGGGCCAAATTTTGATTTCTGGATGGGTGTTGTTTGGTGCTGGTAAACCAGATAGATGAGGCAGCAGATTCTTCTGCTGCCTTCTAGGAATATGCACTGGATAGAAGACTGTGGCTGAACTAGGTGTAAGGTCGGCTGATCCTACAGCGATGATTCAGACTGTCTACACATCAGCTGCTAGAAGGCAGCGCTGTGCAGCACTGTTTTTCAGACAGTCACCAGTCTCAGGTAGCAGGCCACCTGCTCTTCAGCTCAGCAGGTCATGGAAACAGAAAGACTGCAGTCACCTCATCAATTCTCAGCTAAAAAAGGCAGTCAATGGAGACTTTAGATGGAAGGGCTCCCAGAATCACTGCCTTGATTACTGAAGTCAGTGGGCCTGTTCTGAGCATCATGGGAAGGATCCTATGTATGATTCATAAGAGTCACCAAGTAAAATGAAGGTATTTGCTAGTGCAAGGGAGTATGAAAAACATTCATACTGAAAATGTTTACTGATGGAGACTGGGGATGGTGGGGAGGGGAGGAAGGTGTATTGGAGCTGGAAGGAAATGTGGTAGAGGTGTCAGAATTTGCACAGGTGATTCCAACTGCACTAACTCCTTTGGTGGGTTGAACAAACAGACATAGAGCCTAAAATCCTGAGCAGGCTATGACGGGCAACTGTCAAGCCTCCCCCATTTTGTATTTGTTCTGGTCCTGACACTGGTGCAGAAATTAATCCCTTTCTGAACATCTGCGAATTTACTGAGTTTGGGCTACCCAGCTGTCTCTTGAATAATGAACTCCTTGTGTCAGTGGAGATAAAAGGCTCCTGAGCCTTTCTTACAAGGTCAGCAACTGGCAGCAGGTATAAACAGGGCAAATGTGTAAAGGGTTTTTCAACTCTCTTTTCCGTTGGACGATGGTTTCAGTTTTTCTGAAGAGAGATGCTACAATTCAGATACCTTTTTTTCCCCCCCCCGAGAAGAATCCACCCCTCACTGTGTTTCCTAATATCCTTGTTCTCAGATGTGGAAATATGTTTACTGTGCAGCAAATCTAACTTGGTGTCCAATATTCACTAATACTGAGGTTTTGACCTTGGAGCAACAATTAGTTTAATTGAAAAACCCTATCTAAATAAATAATCATTTATCCCTCTAAAAGTCATACAGTCTACAAAGTTTATAAGACAACTAAATACCTAAACAATTTATGTGTATACATACAGACATACAAGAACACACAATTTTGAAATATTTGATGTATTTATAAATTGATGATGATAGTTTTAAGTGTGTATATGAAAAAACACATATAGGCATACTACATGTGACAGTAATAACATTATATATATAAAATGCTACAGAAAAAAAGAAACAGCAAATTGTTCTGCTTAGAAGTGTGTTACAGAGCAGTAAGAGCAACTCTATCTACCATTCCCGTATGCAACATTGTGAGAAAGTTGAACTTGATTACTTCAAAAAACAGTTACGTTTTGTGATCATATTATAAATGGTTATGATTAAGCTGTTAAAATGTTCTGGAAAATGTCTTTCAAGAAATTACTCCCTGAAGCATAATGTCCTTTTATAAAAGTCTGTCTACTTTAAGAATATTTCTGTTGTTAGCAGATCTAAAATAGATTTTGAACAATTTAAAGAAGGTTTTTAAACTCCTGTCCATCTACATAGGTAGATTACATGTGAAAACTTTAGGATTCTGAATGTTGTTTTGTGAGTTTCCAACTAATTTTTTATGTCATATCAAAATACTCTGAAAATCACAGGACAAAGTCACTTCTGTGACTGGACCCATGTCTCATTATTCAGCCCTGCAATGGTAACGGAGGTTGCAGCTTTCATGAGTTAGACCCAGATCCTCAGCTGTATTTCAGCACCTACCTCCTACATGGCATCAAGAGGTACTACATGAACATTTTCACAGCCTGAGCTTGTTTCCTTGCAAGCAGCACAGTTCAGGCAACACAGACTGTATTTCCCAGATCAAATAGTCTCTTGGATACAGCAATGAACACCGACCACCAAGATTATAGAGACAGGGACAAGCCAACTCAATCTCCCACTGGTTTTGAAATGTCTAGGCTTCATACGGCATTTTGTCTTCATAGCAGCCTAAAAGACAAGTTCGCTAAATTTATCTTCAGATAAAACCATTAAAGAAAGCTAACATGATCAGTTGGTATCTATGGCAAATATCAACACTTATAGACAAAGGAGAGGGGGGAGTTACTCACAGTTTAAGTTAAACACTCACTTTCTAGCACAGTAATTCTTAAGCTCTTTGAAGAACTAAACCAGAATGATGAAGTCACTGATGCAAAGGCTAAGTTCAATATTTATATCTGTTCCCTAGGACAAATAGTTTGAATGTAAATAAAGCAAAAATGTGTTTCTAATCAGCTCACTGCGTGGTTCTAGCAAATTATCTGTAAACCTGTGTTCTGCATTAATTTGGAGTTCTGTGTTACTTGGGCCTCTCTCACAGATAAAAGGTTTCTTTTCCTGTTCTTTGTTGCATGTCTCTGATTTCTAGATAAATGAAACAAGAGAAGCGGAGTGTACTTGGGGCTGATACTTTCTAAGCTGTTCTTGGCTTCAATCCCTGATGCAAGGCTTGCCGTTCAGAATTTTTTTAAAACATGTAACAAGCTGTTGGACTGATAAACAACAAGCTGAGTGCAGTCTGAAAAGACCAAAAAAAAAAAACCAAAAAAACCCCAAAAAAACAAAAAAAAAAATCAAATCGGCTCCAAATGCTTCACTGGTACTGAAGGGATAACTTTCTGTTTTTATTCAAAAGTACTTCACTACTTCTGTGTTCCCAGACAACAGACAGAAAGGTGTCAGGGTGACTTCAGATAAGCTCCAGGGTAAAGAAACCTGCTGCCCTCTCCAGTACTTTGAAGAAAGTGTGTCCTTGAAATGTGCAACTTATGCATTTACACTTAATTATCTACAAGGCTATTCTGATGCAACTCAATTCAGGAGAATAAGGTTACCATCTGAGCTCCACGACAGACTTCCACTTCGTGTCATTGGGCAACTAACTTAAAGGTCTTGAAGATTTCTTTCCCAGTTTATTTAGTCAAAGAAAACCCCATAAGCCTGAATTCCAGCATTTTCTAAAAATTGACATACCACTATGTTTAGTTGTTTAGTAGTTGCATTGTAAACATGCCGAAGGTACCAGTCAGGCTTGGATCCAGGTTTCAAGAGGTGATATAAGTTCTGTTCCGGCAGCTGGTGGTCCATACTTGTACAACAAATTGCTAAGTGAAGTACACCATGCAAAACTAATAAGCCTGCCATTGTTTGAGGCAGCAAATCAGAAACATTAAAACACTGATTTAATAGGAGATTCTAGTCTACTTCATGTGGACGATGTGGAAGTATCAAAGAATTTTTTTTAGCCATGTCAATTCTTCCAGCTTGCATGACACCATAGAAAAGGCAGGTGAACATAAATCCCAGCATCAAAATATTCAAACCTTATGAAGCCTCAGAAAATGCAAAATTCAAATGTGGGTGCAGGTTTGGGCCTTTTATTGTTATGTTCAAACTAATGTGCTCTTTTCTGACTGAGACATCAGAAATGGGTTTGTTTCATATGAACAAGACAGAAATGGGGATTTAGATAGCAGGGTGTTTGTGAATGTAAAAGCATGTGTTTTCTCATGCAAGCTTTCCTTAAAAAAACTATTAACTTTGAAATATTAGATGTGGTTTCACCTGAAAAATAGTTTGAAAAACTTTATGCTCTACACCTCCTATTCTGGTCCTTGCTTTTGTAGTTACTAGTAATACCAACAAGTTTTGCAGAAACAGTTCAACTTGCAAACCCACAAAATAACATAAGAAGGTTTTCCCACCAAAAGACCCCATAAGTGTCCGTGGAGAAAAGCATTGTTTAATTTACCCTGCAGGTATTCCATTGAACATTTTGTCCAAAACGTTCCTCACTGCCTGTTGATTCTGGACGTGTTTTCTGAGACATATGATAAGAAAAACATATGCTGCCAAGGTGACATAATGTAGGAGCAGGAAACAAAAGGTAGCAGAGTGCAGTCCCCTAGGGCAGGTGTACGTTTGTGTAGGAATGGATGACCTTTCCTGCGGAGCCCAGGACGATCTCCCCCAGAGCCACAAGATGGCAATGTGCACTACACTACCTTCTGTACCTCCTAACAGCAGCAGCTGAGGCTACTAGAGAAAGTTGTTTTTCTTTTTTCACTACAAATAGTTGCTATTTTATTAATTGTACATATACGTGCTGTCCAGCTGGGTGTCATAATGCCACTTCTTCTGTTATGATTTAGCACAGGAAATTGGGGTTCAGTCTATTTTTCTCCCTGAGTCCTGTAAGATGCAGGACATTGCTACAAGGAGGGCAAACAGAGCATTTTTCTTTTATCAGTTTAATGTTTTCCAGTGAACTTATGTCAGCAGATATAAGCCTGCTGGCAATAGGCTCACTTCTTCTACCTCTGCAGTCCTCCAAGAAGTCCATGGACTCCTACCATGGGTTACAGAACGTAAGATGAAAATCAGAGACAGAAAAAGGCAAAGGAACTTCGTGTGAACAAGTGCACTCTTCTACACAGAAATTATCCTGTCATCTTCCCGTTCCATTAGCAAGGCAGAGTGAGGCCTTAATTCTCCTTTCATCTCTACAGGTGTAAAACAGGCTTAATTCTGCCAATGTCACTGTGATTGTGTTACTGCAAACTTGGTGTTAGATCAAAACTGATCTCCAGATTGTCTCGCAAGACAGTCATGAAAGGATTTTTAAGATACTGATGAGCTCAGGTGAAAAATAAGCAGCCTCACTTTGGAAGAGCAGTCATTGCTAGATGCCAAGAATAACAAAAAAGGGTCCAGAATTTGCTGCATTGCAATGACTTTTGTTATGTGAAGCCATTAGTTAAACTCTAGCATTGTCACATAAAGAAAAATGCTTGAAAGACCACACCTTCTAGTGGGGTATGTGAGTTATCATCTCTATCAGAGCTAGATGGGGCCTCAGCCCCCACTTCCAGCTGTAAGAATGCAGTTAAAATCAATGTAAACGAACTTAACCTCACAGCAGGAAAATAAAGCTCCCAAATATTACACATATGCACTAATCTCTACCAGGATCTGATGTTTCCTCTTCATTAAGTGCCCCATCAAACCTATTCAGCTTCCTGATGACCAGTAGTCTTCTTAGCACACCAATCCTGGTTTTGGAAGACAATATTATTCATTACACATATCTCACTACGCACTATAATGATTTCTGTCCCTCTTTACTGGGAAACTTCTAATAAAGTAATCTTAAACTCCATTAATGACCTTCCTTACCAAAATATCCTTTTTATGGCCACAGAGAGTTCAGTTCAGACTAGATTTGCTTGTTCAAAGCCAAAAAGAGAATTTTTAACAGAAAGTTCAAAGCCCAGTCTAGCAGTTCAGGAGGTGGCTGGAGCACTGTACTGCAGTGGTTACTTTGATTCTTGGTCCCAGTCTCCTGGGCCTCCAGCTCCTAAACCTGATCTATATTGCATTGTTGCTGCTGGCACCATGCTCTAACAAGCCATGGAGACATACCCTCAGTTACTTGAGGGTTTTGGTTACCTGTTTTTCCAAGTGCCTCAAAAGCTTTCAACTAGGTTTCTAGGAGGGTACCTTGTTTCAGCTTGTAGATTGGTTTTTTGTTCTCATTTTTGTGGAGATGAAGGAGAAGAGATGCACATGAAAATTCACACTCTCGCCTGACACACACCCTCGGACAGACCCAGCTAGTCTGAGCAGGGGGACACTGTTAGCATAACTCATGTAGTCCAGAGAGGTGATGTAACTACACCAACTAGAAAACTACTGCTAAAGTATACAATATCTGTGTAAACACAGCTTAAGCCAATTTAATGTTTGCTGGCTCCACTGTAACTGCAAAGACTGCAATGTGTAAGGGGCCATTACTGACTTAGATAAAAGCAAGGGAAATAATATTTATTTTCTAAACACTGTCCAGTGATACAGCCTTCTGTCAAAACAGCTGGTGTTTTGCGAAGTGTATCTTGTTAAAAAAAGTGCCGCACTGACTTACTGACAGTGTTTACCTGTAGGAAAATAATCCTTACTTAGGAGGAATTTACATTACTTGGGAGGAATTTACATTAACTGGTTGGGTTTTCAGTTTTTGATTGTGTTGACCACATCTTAATTTAATTTCATTCCCCTCATTAACTTGCTTACATCATTACTATGGCAACACATGCGCTTACCTTGAACACAAGTTAAGAACATCCTGATGGATATTTAACTGAACTGAGTTTCATTCCCTTGATGTTGATTTTTCATTGTCCATTTTTGACTCCTGCTGTTGTCTGTCCAGCTGTGATAGAGGAGCCAGGGCACTGGAAGCTCATGTAGCATGGGAATCAAGCCACTCCTTATAGGACAGCGTGGCTCTGGGATTAAGTGGCAGCCTTGCTGTCAGAACAAGTCTTACAAACCACTCAAGAGGTTTTGCCTCCCCACTGGCTCCAGTGCCTTCCCTCCATGGACAAAAAGATAGTGTCGGTGTTGTTCCTCTGACAGAAACTGTAGCCAACAACCTTCCAGCAGATAGTGTCATTAGCATTCCACAGCCTGGGTACAGGATTAAAGGATACAGTAATTGCTATATAGGACAGACTGGTGAGACCTTACTCTGTGATCACAAGGGTTTATTAACAAAAGGGGTGTGTTATCTGAAAGCCACTTAAAATGTTACATCATATCCTGCAAAAGCTGATTCTGCCCTTGATACATGTCTTTAAAGCCCAATGGGTGAACATAAGACAGTAAACTGTCTGTTGTGGGCCAGTCAAAAGGTCAGCCTAGCACTCTAGTGTCTCTGGCAGGATCCAACAGCAGATGCCCATGGAATAGTCTAAGAGCAAGGCAAGAACATCATATGATAGTATTTTTCCAGTCTGTACTCATTCGATCCCTGTGCCATTCTGATCTCAGGTTGTGCCCTTTTATTCCAGCCTTCACTTAGTGTTGTTTCCCATTAATTTGTTCAATCACTTTCAGAAATTAACTTATGCTCTTAGTTTCCACATGTCTTACACCAAGCAGGTCTATTTCCAGAGGATGTTTTCTTTTAAACTTTTTCTTATGATATTCAAGAGTACATAGGTCCGGTGATGAGGAGACACGTGCATGCATTTGGGCGAAGTGTAAAAGCAGGACTCATGGCCCTGCTCTGTAGAATGCACAATCATATGTTGAGCACCAGACTGTAGGGGAGGAATAAAAGGCTGTTGCACTCTCTACACAGTGTGTGGGCCAACTGATATGAAGGCTTCTTGAGTGTAGTCTCAGTCTGCATCATTTCCCCTGAGTCACCCAGCTCTTGCCCTGCACAGAGGAATCAGCAGATGTTTGCAGATTCTGCACAAGGGTGCTCTGTATGGCACATTTCCCACAATGCTGAGGTATTATGTCTCAGCTGTGCCCAGACTTTCTGCAGCAGAAAGGACTGGGCTCGCCTTTGATGGAGGTTTATATACTGTACATACTGTACATTCTTTGTGAGAAGAAATATATTTCAGGGTTTTGCTCTGATGGCAGATTGTGGGTGTTTGTGCATTTTGTAGAGTGTGTTTTCGACACATTTTCATTTTAAACAATTCCCTATGCAGTTGAACCCAAGATCATGAAATAGAACTAACACCAATATTAGCTGCATGGTTGCTTTCATTAGGTCTGCTTTTCGAATGCTAATGTTACCTGACCTGTAAGCAGCTGTTACCAGTAAATGTAAATCAAAACCAGAAAACTGAATCATTTTATACAATAGGAACAAATCTTTTTCTGCTTTCAGTATACAAAACATTTTTCCTTTCCTCTAAACTGTTCAGTCATATTATTACAGAGTTATGGCCACACTTCTCACTTTGTTTTTCTTTACTTTTTTTTTTTCCTTAATGTTTCTGCATTATTAGCCAGACACTTTTATTCCTGCAACTAAGTATTTTTGGGTATTGATGACAATGACATAGTAAAGAGGCTAAGCTGTGCTGAAATAGATGAGATCTGTTACACTTATTCTGATTTATCTGGCTCCTTTGCTGGTTTGCCAGCCTGAAATCTTTGGCACAGTTTCAGAACATGTCTCTGGCAGAGCTGGGATCTTTCTTTTTGTCACTGTTGTTGAAAATTCCTGCTCCATTTTTGTTACAGATGATGTGGTTCAAACTTAAAGTTCCACAAAGTAAAATATGTGTCTTAAAACCAACACTTTTTCCTTTTTTCCTATAGATATAAAAATGGAAGCAAAGCAACTTGAGGAGGGAAGGTACTTCATATCAGTTTCTTGACCTGCACAGGCACACTCTTGTCACCTGTTCCCACACAGAAGCACCTCAGAGCTACTTTGGAACTTAAGCATCTGGATGCAGCAATAGTTTATGGGTTATGTCCTCTACTGAAATCACTGCTATAATTGCAGTCACACAGACGTACTGAGCTGTCTTGAACCTTCATATGCCAGGCAGTCCTAGCCAATCAGCCTGGAGCAATGCATGCAGACACACTGACCCTGTAGCCCAATGATCTTGCTAAGGACTGTTCCCACTCCTCTGTTGTGCATGGGTAGGTACCATTCAGGTTGACAAACCTCCTGCTTCTTGAAGTGAAAATGAATTTTGTCCATCTGATCAATGGTTTGATCCACTGACTTATCTTTTATCTCCCTCTCTCACACAAACCAAGGAAGTACCATTTTTGCACACTGAATTTAACACATGGTGATGAACTCCATTACAAAGTAACCTCAGCAGGAGAAAAAAGGGGGTGGCTTTTTAGACCAACTGGTGTTCTGGGAGTACAGAATGAAAGTAAGTCGAGTGTACAAATATTTGGTGTATGAGCCATTCCTAAGACTAGTCATTTTTTTCCATGGGCACCGCATACTTCAGGGAGCCATCTGTCCAGTGAGGGAGCTCTGATTTGTCTCCACTTGGTAGCAACTGCAATATGTATAGCTAATAGAAAAGGACGTTCTTCTTTCACCTTCATAACCCAGCCTAAAGATAATCTGCATAGATCTTAATGTACTTTTATTTTTTACTGTTGCTACTACTGTTTGATACATTTTCAACTTGGTCGTGAAAAAGTAGTAGTACAAACTACTAGTGAAATTAAAGAATAACCCAAATTAATAGTGTTTAGAGGCAATACAGTCTGCACCAAAAGTAATACCTTTTCTTTATTAAGACATCTTGAGAGCATATCAGACAGAAGTTATTAAGATATTCTCCTTAAGAGAAGATACAATAAATGATAATGAAATGTTTATTCATACAAATCTATAATTGTGTTATCGTGAGAAATGCTTTATGACATACTATGCTAATAAATGACTCACCAGAGCTCTGTTCCCATGCAGGAGAAATATTCTCTTACCAAATGTATTGGATCTGGTAAAATTATTTCTAGATTTGTCTTAGGAAAGTACTTAATGCATAAGGAAGTCTCACAACACAGATGCTTTGGCCTACTAAAGGAATTAAATTAGTAAGACTGCAGATAGACCACATGGAGAAAGATCAGAGAAATGCCAGATCCCATTCAAGCAAGATCATCAACCCAATAATGTTTTCAGAAAGGAATTTGGAGTCCTCCTTGAGTCACAGGGACTGAAATAACACTCTTAGCTGGCCTGAGAAGTTCACATTCATTCTTGCTGGGCTTTGGGTGGAAAAAACACCTGTATCATTTGGCAATGTTCAGATGATTCATTTACATTTTGAGGGTTATGTATGACAGGAAAAGGATAAGAACTTTTCGTTAGCAAAAAGCAGAACTAAATAACTCCTCCTCACTGAATAGTTTTTGGTCTTTGGCAACCACCTGATGCACCGTACAAAAGCTACACAGCAGAGAGTTCATATTTTTATCACCCACAAAAAAATGGAATTACTTTTGAAAAAAACATATGCATTGACCACAGGTAATAAAGAGCAGAGGCATCATATCAAATTCAGATTAACCCCTTTTGTTCCTAAAAAGTTTTTAAGCAATACTTTATGCTGAACCTATTCCTGTGAGCAGATACTGCATCCTTCATCTGATTCTTAGATATATGTCAACTGTAGACACAAGTAAAGTTTGTTTACTGGGAGAAGTTTTTTGTTGCTTTTTTTTAGTGCTGTTTTTTTCTCCCTCTCTACTTTCAGTGATTATTGAAATCTGAGGATTGAGTCTGCTTGTATATCTTGCTTCTTTTTTTTAATTCATATGGATAAGCACAAACAGCCATTTCTGTGGTATGTTGTATTGCTGTAATCTAGACATTACCTATGCAACTTTCAATACAAATCAATTAATATAAATGATCTGGGAACAGAATGATTCATTTTTGAAAGATTTCTGACAGGAACTATTGATTATTTGGCCCCAATTTAGCCAAGTTCTTAAGAACATGCTTTGTCAGGGTCACTTTCGCTCTTGGATTTAATTGGGATTACAATTTATCTTTCATTAAAGCAGAGTGATTAAGAAAAGATATCTCCTTAAAGCATTTGAGGAGAGAAACAATTCAAATCTTTTTTGACATAAATGCTTCCTTGGGAAGTACATCAGACAGGTTAAAAAAAGATCAAGAAAAAAAATAGCTTTCAGTACAATCATCACGTGTGTTTTATGGGAAAAAAGACAATTGTTTAGGAGCTCAGATAAAACTGTCAGATGCAAAGTTGCTTCATCAGCTCACTCAGCTTCTAATTTAGAGGGCTATTGTACAATTAGAGCACTGCCTGTCAGGAAAGTGGTCTAGGAAAATCAAACAAGGAAAATTTGTTTCCCAAAGATGCTATGAGAATGAGAAGTGAAGGCAGAGTCATCTGGTCTTTAGTCTACTATGGCATAGAGCTGGCCTTTTCACTAAATAAGTCCCCTTCCCTGCAAGGAGAATATAATCTTTCAATGTTGGAGAAACAATACAAGACAACATAATTGCTCTAAACATGCCAAACCCTTCACTCGGGTCAGGACTACATAAATCTTCACCTTCCAGAAGCAGGAGATAGCAGATCCAGAGACCAAAGCCAAAGACATGTCAGCTCTGGTGGGCAAAGCTGTGGCCACCTGAGCACACATTTTGTTCCAGAGGCAATGGGGGAACTTTGCAGCACCCATCTTTATGTACTAGTTAGTGCAATCTCACTGGCTACAAGAAGCTTGACTTCAAGTCCTTCCTGCTGTTGGTTTCTAATTTCAGGGTGGAGCAGGGTTTGGAGTAGCTTCTTAGCTGGTTGACACTATTGAAGGCACTGCTGGAAGCAGACTATTACATATGTAGGGAACTTGGCATGTCTGAGTTTAGGGAGGGAGGAAATGTTGGTTAGAGGTGCCTGAGTGGCAGAGAGCTTATTGTTTTGTGGGACTGGTATTATGTCCTGTTGTAGATCCAGTCCTATAGTCTTCATTCCCAACATAGAGAGTATCTCCAGACTACTCTCAAGGAGGTACCTCTACTTTATTTCTGTACCGCATTTTTCTTCTTTGTTTTCTCTCAGAGACCACTGTCTCTATGCATTCCTCCAAAGAGTAGCAGTCATTAGTCCCAATAGACCCACTGGCATCTATATCCTCCCTGAGACAATCTGTTGATTTTGCCTTTGAAGTTTGTGGCTGAAGATAGCTTAATCCATTTCCTTTGAATGTAAGAGAAAGGTAGAAGATTCTTCATTTCAAAGACAGTGTCTATTCAAAAACTCAGTGCAAGGAGTGGAAATGAGTGTAGGAGAGCCTGCAAAATATGCAAAACATTGAAGACGTCTAACCTTCTCTTCCCACCTCTGCCTCTTTGTTCCTCATCACTCTGGGACTAGCCATCTAACTAGGCCTTATTATGTATTTAGATATTTATGTTTATATAAAAATACAAACATTTTATATTTATATTTATATTTATATTTATATTTATATTTATATTTATTTAGTTTATATTTATTATTTTATTTTATATATTTGTTTATTTATTTATAAATATATATAAATTATATATATATAAAAAATCAACAACCCCTCTTCGGCAGCAGGAACAAAAGAGATGCACATTAACATTGGGGATCCAAAGGGCTTTGGGAAATGGGCTGCTTGCCCAGGAAGGACAGGTGAGAGTAGCAGAGATTCAAAAGAATGTGAGCGAGAAAAGACAGGGACATAAAGGAGAGAAAACAGAAGACCAGAAAGAGGGGACTCCAGGCTGAAAGCAGCCTTCACACTTAATTAACAGGATCTGCTTTCGGGGGAACAGAAAGACCCACTCCTGCTCCCCCAGGCCTTTGCAACTACAACATCAGAAGCTCCAGAACCCAGAAAGGACGTAAAACAGCAAAATCTGATGTTTTAAACATTTGCCATTACAGCTTTCTGAAAATGACACCATATGCAAGGCAAGAGGGAGATCAGACAATGTCTGTCCAGAGCCCAGATCTTTGTCTGGTGTTTCTGTGTGGTACTATAGTGCAGCCAGGAATTATTTATAAAAACATCTAAAGGGGCTTCGTAATGATAGATGTTTTATTCCTTAGGAGAAGCAGCTCTGAATCTCCCTGAACCTAGCACAGCAAATAGTTCTTTTTCCAGGCCTCCCAGCCAGAGTCTCAACACAGTGTATCCATCTCAGATTGAGACTTTATTGTGTAGTTTTATTTTATAATTTCTCAGAATTCACTTGTAACATAGCTTTTCTGATATTTTTCATGTCCCTTTTTTGGTAATAACATCTAATAAGTATCCGAGGAAGATGGGGGGAAGGCAGGTAAAATACTATCTATTGAGTACAAATTTTTTGTAAAAATCCAAAGACTACAAGGCATTTTTTGATTCAGGATACTGCCTTACAAAACAAATCCCAAAATGCTATGCATCAGACACCGTGTCAGACACATTACATCAATATTGTGGGAGCCATTGTTAGCAAGTTGAAATCACATATCACTTTTCAGTTTAAAAGGGAGGAGTATCAAATGAACAGCCAGAAACAAAACTTGTCAGTTTTGCCCAGAAAGCCATTATTATACACCCACTAAATAAAACTAGGTGATTAGCTTTCAAAGGGATGGGCTCCCATGGTATAAAAAAATCAAATACTATCTAGTTCCTTCAATGCCATAAAATCACTGTAAGGACTGAAAAGAGGGGTCTGCTGTAGCACTTCTTTCTGTCACAAGATAATAACACATTTTCTAACTTCAAGGACTAGGAATCTGAGGAACTTTAGCTGTTTCTTTCTCAGGTATGTGCCCCATCTTAGTGCAGCTGCATTTGCAGAAATGTCAGGTTTATTGCTTTTGTGACATCTTGTTGCTTTTATCAAGCAAGATGTTCATGGCTCTGTAGACCACTTGTGTTCAACAACAGTTACTATAGCCAGATGGTAGAAAGGTTTATGAACAGCATTTTGATCAGGACTATCACGTCTGTTTTTCAAGACAGAACCTGAGCAGATGGTACCTCTTACATTATCCCATACATCCCCTCCTTCAACAGGGTCTTTTTAAACATTACTTAGAATGACAATTTAATAATTAACTGTGTGTAAATTGATTTACCCTGTAAAGGCATGTACATGTTTAAGTATTGCATCATGCACAGCATATTAGAGACACCAATAGCGACTAGGATACTATAATATGCAACACATGTTTTCTCCAGTAGTTTAGAAACAATAACTTCTGAAATTACCACTAATTCTGTTGCCTGATAGAGATGCATCAGGCCAGCTTTTTATCAGCTCAGTTGCATCATTTATTTCAGGCCTACAAAGGTTCATACCTCCACCACTTAGGACTACTGCAGCACAACTTTTGTGTATGGGAAGAAGAAGGCTTAGAGTGAGATGGTGGCTGGGAAGGAGCAAGAGTGGAGGTGCAAGAAGTTGCGTAACCTCAGGCTGTCAAAATGCCCTCATCTTTCTCAGCAGGGTTTTGCATTTGTAAATTCCAGTTACAGATGCTTTAGCTGTCTTTTAACCACAATCAAGAACAGTGAGGTTTCCAGCAGTTGTGACCTAACTCTAGGCACTGATTTAGCTCTGCCATACCTTCAACAGAGAGGTGTACCTTTTGGCTCAACAGCAAGGGAACAAAACAATAACATCAGAAGTAAGTAATTGGTAGTAATGATCAGAGACTGATTGATACAGCAGTGGCAAAGTTGTTATTATAGTTCAGCATCTGCAGAAGACAAAATAATAAGAATCTGACAACAGACACCTGCAAGTTCTGACTGCAGACCTAAGTGTGAGCAAGGAGCTGCTGCTCTTGTCTCTGGTAGAGCAAATAGCTTTACAAGTGCCATAGATGTCTCCTTTACGTCATACTGTCAAATCTCTAGATCTCTGTGATTAAGAGGACAATTTTATGTATAGTCCAAAAATATTGCTTCAATGGTGAGATGGTGCAAGAGGCACAGGGAAATGTTCTGTGGTCCTTGTCATTCCTGAAATCAAGCCAAATGGTCTGTTGATGCCTTCCTACCCAAAAAGATACTACACCATGGAGTGTTATTTTGGTCACTTTATGACTTGGGAGACAAGACACAAACACAAAATAAGCGTTGCAGGGTCTTCCAGAAAGCTTAAGATAAAGCAAGTATTTAAACATAACAGGTTCAGAGCTAAGAGGTTAGCAGTGGGATCCATATTC
Source organism: Morus bassanus (assembly GCA_031468815.1). Lineage (NCBI taxonomy): Eukaryota > Metazoa > Chordata > Aves > Suliformes > Sulidae > Morus > Morus bassanus. The sequence continues at coordinate 57,514,121 of CM062600.1, forward strand.
TGGTTAGCTGCTGATAGATGCCTCCAGTCCTTCACTCTTTGATGAAAACTGCAGCCCAAAGACTGCTGGGATGGAATTCCCATGACTGCAAGTGAAGCCAGGTACAGTCATGAATGGGAATGCAGCTTATATCCCCGTAACAGCCTAGGAAGTGCTTTTGTGTTTATAGTCACTGCAATAGTTTCCTCAGTTCCCTTCTGAACTGAATTTTTCACTCTGTTTGTTTATTTGATGTCTGGAACAAGAGCTTTGATAAAAGGTATTTGTTTTGTTTAGCACCTGCACCGAAACATTAGTAATGCTGCACTGAAGTTTTCCACATGTTTCTCTTACCTCAGACTAGTTAAGCAAGAGCATTCACACATTTCCTTAATCCCAGGCATCATAAATCCTTTACAAGATCCCTGTTTCATTGTTCTTCTCTCAGGGGCTTAGCAAAACACTCAGCATGCACAATTCTTTTCTACCAGAGCCCACATGGCTTACAATAAACTTCATCGTTGTCTTGTTCTGGAAGGTTTAATGGTGCTGCAGATGAGAAAGTCAGGGAGAAGCAATAGAGAAGAGTTGAAGTACTCTTCCAAATGGGAGCAAGGACCTTGATATCAGCCTTTTGCCCAAGAGCCCGTGTTGCAGTACTATTACATATGGAAGTTGCTTTCTACATTTTTGAGGACTGGAACTCAGCTACAGCAGTATAAAATATTGTCACAGCAAGAGTTTTAACTAGTTTCACACCAACAGCTAGCCTTTGGTTCTGAAAATTAAAGGGTGTTTCTTTAGCAAAACAAAACCTCTGGCCAAAGTTCATTATTTCTTATCTGAGCAGGCATTCAGAAATGTCTGTGTGCATTTGAGGAGAGTCCCACCAGTTTACCATGTCCGCAACACTCCTTTAATTGAGTTTTAGGAGTGAAATATGCCAATAGAAAAATGCAGCAGAGAAAGTGGCTAGTCAGCAAGGTTTCTCTTCAGTAGTTTGCTTCTATGTGTAAGTAAATATGTTTGGCAGGAACTCCACCAGAAAAAGGATTGTCCCAGTGTCCTCTCACTATGCTAACTTAGAAAACAGTCTTCAGAGTGTTCTGTCCACTGTACATGCCTGTAATATTTAGCTACTTTTATGCATTCATATTCATATAACTTTCTAACCCAGAGACACATAACCAGGTCCAGGAAAAAGTGGCTAAGATTTTCTTTTTCATAAAGATTTGCTTGTTAGTGACACTTGTACATCGCTAGAAAGCATAGGGTATTCATCAGGATTTCCCAAAGGTTACTCTCACTTTCCTCCCTTTTGATCTAGCAAGACCTTTAAACCAAAAACCTGTTGATAAAGTGTGAGCCTTGATGAAGTCAGTGATACTTGTTCTAGTCAGTTTATTATGGTCAGACACTTGATTTAGTGGTCTAGACAGCCACTCAGCTGTGCTCATGCTAATATAGGCTGGCCATATTAATCATTTTATGGATCAAATAGTTTTACCTTTGTAAACCACATTAATACAAAAACCCACAGCACTTAAACTAAAGATATTCCACTTTCAGAGAAGGCTTTTGTGAAGGTGTTATAAATAGGAGAAAGCTCAACTCCCTCTGAGAGCTCAAAACACTTCCCAGTTCTACCATCTACTCTGCCCTGTGACCTCTCACTTCTTCACTGCTTCACTCTGCTTGCTGGTCATGCTTTGCTCTACAGCTGTGTCAGTATGAGCATTTAGAAGTCCAGCTTCCTTCATGTTTAAAGAGTGTTTCTCCCTCTTTCAGTGAAGTATTTCCTGTGTGTCTTAGAACAGCCTTCCTTTTCTTAATGCAGTTGAATTACCATTGAATCACAAGACTGGAAAGAAAAAGAAAAAGAAAAAGAAAAAGAAAAAGAAAAAGAAAAAGAAAAAGAAAAAGAAAAAGAAAAAGAAAAAGAAAAAGAAAAAGAAAAAGAAAAAGAAAAAGAAAAAGAAAAAGAAAAAGAAAAAGAAAAAGAAAAAGAAAAAGAAAAAGAAAAAGAAAAAGAAAAAGAAAAAGAAGAAGAGGAAAAAGAAAATATAAAGGAAAAAGAAAAGGAATACGAAAAAGAGGAAAAAGAAAATATAAAGGAAAAAGAAAAGGAATACGAAAAAGAAAAAAAGATTTTCTATTTCATAGAAACAGAAGAAACATTCAGCACTTTTTGTCTGAACTCAAGAGTAGAAAAAGAGAAGGAAAGACTTTTCTGTCATGCAATTTATATAGTTTACCATCTGAAGTTACCTAGCACCTATGAAAAACGATTAGTGACAGGCTTAAGTTTTCAGTGGTTTAGTGTGAAAAAGATATTCTGTTTTATTTTCTTTCCAGTTCTGTGTTCTTACACAAAATTGGTGATAGATCAGCCTGGTCTGAAAGCCTAAAATGCTCCTGCTAAACCACCAGAAAACTTTAAAATATAAAGTAAATTAATTATAAATTTGAAAACTTTTTACTTTCTTTTTTTCCAAGCAAACTGGACATCGTTATGGGCAGGGGAAGCCCTAATTTTTAAATATGGCAGCTCTAAAACAAACAAAGGAGACCTAGATAGCCATGGAAGCTAAAAATATATAATAATTCTCCAACCTGCAATGAAGAAATTAATTATCTAATTTGTCTAGTGAAATCAATGAAAGAAAAATCACACGTACAGAGAGAAATATCAGCCGATCAAGATGCCATATTTTTAGGAGTTTTTTGACAGACCTTCAAGAGCAGTATGACTAGTCTCTTTTCTGAAAGGAGACATGACATAATCTCATTATTTCTAACTCAAAGGTTCCTCGAGAGATAGAATGATACTGGTTTGTGTCAGACAGGGAGTTGCTGTTTCATGGTGTATACAGAGCGTGGCCTCTCTTGAGACCACCATTATGCATCATGACTCTGTCAAAGAGACTAGATTGCACAAGTCAGGTTTATGAAAAGAAATTTATGCATATAATGAGAAAATGCTCCATTGCATTTTCTTCATGGTTCACCTTCCATTAGAAACTCCCTGTGATACTTCTTCTCACCACTGGTGTAAAAGAAGGGGAAAGCCTGTGCTTGGTGGTGGGACTGAGACATTCCCATGCTTTCTGCACTGATGTACCAATGAGTGGCTGACACTGTCCATGGAGTTGTGACTGGGAGCTAAAGGGCAGATGCCTTTAAGCTTGACACCTAGATTTTGTGTGTTGCTGATGAGGATATCATGGGCTAAAATTCCTGAAGTAGTACTTAATTTTCACAGATGAACCAAAGTATGAAATTCAAAGTTTAAAAGATAAATGGTTTGCTACATGTTGCAGGGGATAACTTCATTGAGTGATTTTGTGTAACCATCTATCCTGTTACAGGGATAGATTGAGAATAAATGCTGAAGTGCTGGGATAAGAGCTTCTAGATCCAAGAGTAACCACGCAAAATCCAGGCTTTTTGGGACAAATCATATGGAAGCTGAGAAGGTTCTTCAGGCAGTGGGGATTAGTGTTGGCCTTCCCAGACCTATTCTAAACTCAGAGTCCTAAAATTCCCAAAGCATCTTGTACAGCATTTTGTTAATACCTTGAAGAGATCTATTAAATAAAGGCAGTTTAAATATTAAAAAATATAGTTCTGCAAAACTTCTGGGTCAGTCAGTGACCAATATCTAGCATTCTAGGTCTGTGCTGGCACCCCTTCAGTCAAAGCATCAGGAATTGCAGATATGTCCTGTTGGCCTCCTTGTTTTAGGGACACCAGTATTTGTCTTAGACTAAGCCTTTTGAGGTCAACTAGAGTAGACACCTATGGAATAGGCAGGAGTGTAGACTTGTGATACTCAAGCAACTCTTATTCCGGTATTTTAGAACAGGATGGACAAAAGTACCTGGTCCATGCATAGCAGATTCTATAGAAATAATACAGCACAATATACCATGGAAAACAAAGGTTTTCCCACAGTAAATTTTTTTGTCCAGATTTTCATTTAAACTATCCCACTATATAGCCACTCCCACCATGCAAAAATTTATACATTGTCTGTCTATGACACCTGATTCTTTTGGCTACTGCTGCCTGTTTGTTGTACCCATAGCTGATGCAGGAGGACTCAGAGAAAAGTAGAGCATTTTTGAGCATCCCTTTTCCACTCGAGTTTTCCCTCCTGTTCTGTATTTTGAGGATAGTAAATTCAACAGATGGAGTCACTTAATTAAGGCTTAAGTTAACCTGCCTGTTACTTTGTTCTTTCTCTATGACTGGGTTTGTCTATTAAGAGTTGACTTCTCTCATCCCTGTGCTGACATTGCTGGGAAATCATTTACTTATTCAGATGTAAAGAACACAGGGCTATTCTCCCGTCTTTCTTTTTAGTTTGACATTGACAGTGGAGAGCTGACAGATAACCCAGAACAGTAATTTGCTCAAAGTAGCTCTTCAGATAATGGCACATGAGTGGGACACACCTTCCAGTTTTCCCCCTTTGTTGTCATATTGTTAAAAATAACCAGCAGTTGCAATGCAGACCGGGAGATTAAATGGTATTTGTCATAATAAACACAGATGTGGGAAGGCTTTTTCACCCTTATGCTCTGCCTGCAGGAACTTGCATAGGATTTGCAAGTGATGGAGGATTTTTTCCTTCCTTTAAACTTCAAAACAGAAGCAAATACCCATGTGTCACTTGGCCTGTTTAACTATTTCAGAGCTTTGCTGCATGTTGAGGTATGGAAGAGAGAATTCTGCTGCATGAGGGCTTAGGCAAGACCTGGTTTTAAGGAGTCTGGGGATTATGTGAGCCAACAAATCACAGACAACCTGTAAGGAAGAAACCTTTTGGTCCAGGAGCTTGATGTTCAGTTTTGGCACTTTTTAAAGCATAATCTCAGTATTCAGACCGTGCCAGTATCGGCGACGTTTAAAGCAGTCTGCCCTAGCTGATCTGTACAGAAAGTATGCATTTCCTATTTAACATTAGCTTCCAGAAGGTTTTCTTCTAATACCTGTCCAGTTGGGTTTGAATGCTTTTGCCTCACTGATGCTTATAAAGTATGGGGAATTTGTGAGTGTTTAAGAATCACTTGTGCTACACTTTAACTAGTGTCTTCAGCTTCTCCCTCTGGCATATTTCCAGTGATTTCTAGGAGAACCTTGTTTTCCTGAACTACTACTGTTTTCATGGTTTCAGCATGGACATTTTGATCCCAAAAACAACTTCACAGAAGTTGCCATTTTCTCATGATGACAGAAAGACATACAGGGAAAAGGAGAACAAGATAATGATAACTGTGATGTGCAAGAAAGTTTTCCCTTCTGGTCCATGGGAGCAGTCTCAGTCTTGTCAGAATGTTGCTGTCATGGTTACTATTGCATTATGTGCTATTTCCTCATAAAGTTATCCACCCCATAAAAACAAGCTACCTTCTCAATTTCATGGAATGGTGAACTTCACAAGCTGATAGTCCACTATGTATGGGAATGTTTCTTCTTTCTATGTGTCTTCATCTTGCTCCCCATTAATTTCACAGGATGCTATCTTCTGGAATAGGGCAAGAAGAGAGTAATATCTTTGTTTCTGCAGAAATTAATTCTATTGCTGTGTTATTTTTAAAGGATTGCTCTCTTGCAACTTCAGTATTTAAAACATAGTATGCATTCCTTTTGTTACCCTTTCTTCTTCATTGCTGCTATGTGGAGATTATCATTCAGTGATAATAGCTCAGAAAACTATTAAATTGACAGCTCAAAAAAAAACCTAAACATGTTCTAAAGTCAACTTCAAGTACTTAGACTATTTTTTGTTAAGTGTAAAGCAGTTTTCTTTTGTAACTTTCTAACAGATATGAAATAATACTGTCTATTTACAAGAGCTGTGGGTATCAAATGAAACTTATCATATGGCAGGTTCCAAACAAAAAAGAAGTTAGTTTCCATACAAACTGGGAATACCCTGTGAAACAGGTTGCTATAGGACAATATGGGTGCTAAAAATTTAAAGAAGTTCAAAAAATAACTGAACAAACATGTGGATGAGAAATCCATCAAGGTATGTGAAAAGCAAAGGTATGACCTCTGTCTCAGAAATTACCTGAACAATTCATTGGAGACTGAATAATTATTCTGGGGAAATATCACTACATTCTTGTTCTTGTAACTCATTCCTTTCCCAGAGTCCTTGTTTGGTCACTATCAGATGCTGTGATAGGTGGATATTTTGATTTGATCAGAGATTGCTATTCCCATGTGTCTGTCTAGCTGCAAATGTACAGGATTTAGGACAGCTATAAGTCTTCATGCAATGGGTATCAATAGAACACTGACACAGTTTGTCATTGCTTTCTAATTGGAGCTTTTGCCCTAATTTGATAGCTTGCAATTTGTTTCTAAGGTAAGAATCAAATATACTTCTGGTTCATGGATTTGGAGACCTCTGTAAAATGTCTCCTATTGAACTGATGTCATGAGCCCATAAATCACCAAATTTCAAGCTATATCCCCAAAAGGAACACAAGGGACTGTTGCAGTCCCTCATGATAATCCATAGGATGACTAGATCTTTCCACACTAAAAACTAGGCTGTCACCACAGAGACACTGCTCCTTAGTTCATTTGCAATGCAATGCCTGCATGCAGCTGACACAGATGGACATTTCTGACCACTCATGGAAAATAGGCTGGTCTATTTCCATTTCACACATTTTCAGTCATTTCCAGGAAGCTCACAGCAACATCCCAGCTCTAGTTACAGGAGAAAGGGCTTAGGTACAGAAATCAGATCCTACATTTCATTTTCTTTGTTAGACTTGGTGGGGCTTTTTCTGACACAAATCTCAGCCTTTCAGAGCAGGATGTAATTGCTGCTGTGGAGGAGTTACACTTCAGCAAAGTTCTCTCCAGATCTGACAAGAGGTATGTTTGGTTTTTTTCTTTGAATATGGAAGATCATCATTCTCTTCACTCACAGTGTGGGTTTGGTTTTATTACATGGACACCTAAAGTACAGTTGATGTCTTCATTTTAAGCAAATATATAGAAAAACCCAAAAAGTTTCCTGTCATCTGAGAATAAAGAAAGTCTTTGCAGTCTAGGGACAACAGACCTTTGCTACCCTGTTGTGACGTCCTTGTAATCCTCTCACATTTTTTTATGTTTATCAGTACACCAGAGACTATGCTGGACTAACAGAAATTGTGTCTGGATCACCTTCACAGATGCTGAGAGTGGGGCCAGGAACCACGAGGATGATCAAGGTAAAAAGTATGGCTTGTTTTTGTTTCTGCTAGTGTACTCTGCTTAGGCTGATTTCATATACTGGAATGTCTCTTACAGGCAGTTAAAGCACTGGCTGTTACCTGGCTAAGAAATCTGCCTACATCAATCAGCCTGCCTGTAAAACTCTACCCAGGTGACCCACACCCAGCTGAGCAGTCCTTGCCATCGGCGTAACAACCCAAGTCAGAAGTTTGCAGAGAGACTACGCAACAGTGTAGGTCAGCATCCTACATCCACGTGTGTGCACCCAGGGAGACTGCTTCATTCACAGCATTTAATTACAGTCTCCTGTGTGGCTGACTCTCCTGCTGTCTCCAGGGCTGGTTTCTTTTCTACTTTGCTCCTTCTGTTGTACTTTGAAAGCAGGTAGGTTGTGTTTAAGGAAGCCCATGGTTGTGTTTGCATAAAAGACCTCTTACTGGCAGCATTAACACTTTTCAAGGTAACTACTACCATATCTTTTATGATATGCAACACAAACCTTTACAGTGAAATGGAGTTGGAAACCTACTACCACCTCATCACAGAGGTCTGAAATGTAAAGTTCCCTTCATGAGTAGAATTGCAATATTAAATGCTAAACATTTAGAAGAACACAAGGAATCACAGAGTCTACACTAACGTCATCAGCACCTCTTTATTAACAAGTGGTTTTGAAAGTGTGTAGGATTTCTTCAGGTCATTTTTTTCTAAGTTAAGGTCCTACTCTTTGTTAAGAATGGGTCTAATAGACCCTTTTGTTCCTAAATATTTTGCCCTTACTATCATGCTACAGCTTTTGTCTTTGGTGGTGTGGAAGTGTTTTCTGTATGTTACTTCGTACATAAAGCAAATTTAGGGTTGTTTTTTTCTAGGTTTATTGTTTACTTGCAAAAAACCAGCTTTTTGCTTGCTTGGAGTTGGCTTTGGAAACTTAAAAAAGTCTAGAACTGAAAGTTATGCAGCGATAAGAATGAGGGTACTGCATTTTATGGACATCTTTGTTCTGGAGGTTGGCTGGGTAGGAGGCAGAAATTAACATGAAGAAGAGGCATAGAGAACTGCTAAAGCTACTTTACAAGGCTGGTATTTGCCTCATTATATGCCAGAAAAATTATAAGGTTCTCACACGCAACAGTCATTCAGTTCCTCTTTCAAACTGGCATTTCCTCAACAGTTTTCCTGATCTTTGCACTTTACCCCTGTAGCAAAGCTATAGGTTATGCATTCACAAACTGTGAAACTTAAAGTACTCCCCCACTCTCATCTAAAAGAGAATATTGTTTTCAGACCTTGATAACTTACAGGTCTTTTTGTTATATGTCAGTTTCAGCAATAATAGGGATAATGTAAATTGTTATATTAAGTTACATATACGTATATGTAATGTGTATAAAATACACTACATATACAATACAATAAAAATATGTACTAAAATACATTACATATTAAAAAAATAGGATAACTACTTAAATTCTAAAGAACTATTTGGGGGAGGCAGATTTTTTTTTTCCAAAACTTTGCATTAACTCTGTCTGGGTTGCTGTGTGAAGTCTGCATAACTTGAATTGAGGAACCAGGACTATCATACTAATACTGTGTCTGGAAATTATTCCTTCTAACTTTCCCTTGTCTGTAACAGGTTTTCTTCTTTGAACCAGGTTGTTTCATGGCCACATGCTAAGCCTGATCAATTATACTTAAGCCTTTCCACAGTTACTGGAACTTCTCTTGGACAAGGAAAATCCATTGCTTCAGCTCAATGATCAGGGTACTATTTTATAATACTCCAGCATCTACCAGTGCAAGTGAGACGCTGAAGCAGAGAAGACACATTATAGAGCAAAGAGGCTTCCTGGCTTTTTCAAAATTAATCTCAATATTTCAGCTCTCACTTCCTACTCCCAGTCTCAGGGCTACCACTGCCTTTTGACCCAGCCTCCTCACTTCAGCTGGCTTTTCAAAGTACAATCACTGGAGCACAACCCAAAAGCTCAGAGTGACCATGTGCAGAGCAAACTCAGGTCTAGGAAAACCTCACCACTTGTGCTCCATACCTTCCCTATAATGTGTAGCTACTTACACTTTCATTCTTGACTATCCAAATCCAGGCAGAGTACCAATCTAGTCATGCAGAGAAGAGCAGTGTGAAGAGCTGTCTTTCTCAAACATACACTCCTCAACAGCTTTGTTGGGCCTAGTCCACCCATTTCCCCATTAAGTATGCACTAGACAGTGCAACACCAGCTGGCCATGAACCCAGCCTGTGTACAGGAGAGGCCACTACCACTAACATGGCCCAGCTGAAGAGAAGTCAATCTGTGCTGCACCCTTCCAGGTCCCTCTTATCTTTCCAGAAACTCCAAAGAAGCATTCATGCTGCTTTATCCTGGGGGTATGAACATTAACTTTTGGATGATAATAATCAACTCCTTATGGACTTTGTATCTTCAAATGAAAATGAATGAAAAGCTGAAATGGCAGCTTAAATATTTCCACTATACATCCTCTGTTACTCTATTCTTTCTTAATTCTCCTCAGCTCTTTTGAAAGCAGTCCCAAATGTTACCTTCTGGGCTGTGTTGCCTCCAAAGGGTGAGTTTCTGTTTTTATATTCTCAATTTAACTGAGCTTGAGGGAGTCATACCATTTCAGCAAATCATGAAAACTCTCTTCAGAAGCCCCTCTGCCTCCAAGTCATAGCCTAGCTGCTTCTTTATTTTGGAATTTAATTCCTAGGTCTGTTACCAGCCCTTCAGATGTTGCTTGACTAAGTGGTATGCTTGAAGCAGGGTTTAGAATGTGTTCCTATTTCACTGTTTCTCTTCTTCCTACCTGGTGCATTTTGTCATCTCTCATACAAAAAGCTGTGCACTCTGGCTTCTAGTGGTTGCTTCTGTCTTTGCACTAGAAATAGACATTGCATGCATGCATACTTGTGTGCTTTTTACCAATGTCTTTTACCATGAACAAATCACCCAGAAAGCAGGGAAAAATATAGCCTGTTCTTGCTGGCAGGATAATATTAATATTTATCCTTATTAGCTTATTGTAATTAATTAGTTAGAAATTAAATAAGCTGATAAGTAGTTTTGAAAATGTTACAGAAACTTTCTTTGCTTTCAAGACCTAACTAGTGAAATTTAGAGAGTCAACATAGTCATTTTAGCCTTGTGGAAAGGCCCAATTTAAACTCCCATAACACCTGTCTTTGTCCACATCCTCTTGGAAGCAAGCAGCAACATGTGATAGAAAGTATTCCTGACATCCATTCCCTCAGAGTTCCTGTTTGGTTTTCATCTTCCCACTCCTATAAATAAAAAACCATTTTATCTGTTTTAAAACCGTCATTCAAAGAAAAATATAGTGATAATTCCATTATTGATGAATGGTAGATTTCTGTGTAAAACAAAATAAAAATAAATTCAGCAGACTCTCCAGGTATTCCTTTTACCTAAAACATGCTTTCACTTTTGCCATAGTTAACAAACATGGCATATTTAATTGCTGTACTACTATATGTTTCAAGTCTTACAAGTACAAGGCAAAGGCTTTCTTCAAAATAAAAAAACTTTTAAGGAATTTAGCATTACTTCAAATGAAAGTCAGTCTAAATTATACTTATATAAGCCTAAGCATGCAATTGCTTAAAACTGAAAACACATACCAAATTGCTGCTGCTCTGGCTACTCATAGCAACATCAGGGAAACACACCAAGGAGCTGTCAACTAGCAGAGCTTCAAAGATAGTCCTCCTCAAATTGAGAAGTTCTGGTGGAGTTCCTCTGTGAGCAGTCTTAGAGGAGTACTTTTTGGGCCAACTTATGAAGTTAGAAAATCAGTTCACATCACATTATGTCCACCATCCCCATCTCTGGCTCTCTCCAGGTCTGCCTAGCCTCTCCAAGAGAAAGGTTGCCCTTGGCAGATTGTCTGGAGCATGAATACAGCTATCTCTCTCAATTTTCTTGAATTTGCCTCATCACACCATGAAACTGCATGATCTGCAATGTTCAGAGGCTTTTCCACAGCCTCTAATTGGCTCACAGACTATATCCCAAAATCCAGATATACCACTTGTTGGAGCAGAGTGCTATAAATTCAGAGCTGATGGTTCCCAGGTTAAGATGTCTTCAAACTGTTGTACCTGTGCAGTTATTTTACAGGTATGTGCTACTTCTATCAGCTTTCTTTTTGAAAAACCAACAGTTGTGTTTGAAAATCCTTGTGCTGTGATCTGTCTCTTTCAGTTACTTCTTTTTTTCAGTTTTTGAATTATAAACAATTTTTTTCTATTCTTCATGACTTGTCTGCAGAAGAGTTAATTTTAGAGCCTGGAGGTTAAGTATACATATCACTGTTAATTTTCCCACTGCAGATAAGCAAAGATTTGGCTTCTAATAAAGTATTTTTATGGGGTTTTGCCTCTCTGTTTTTCTTGGTGAAAGTTTCTATCCTGTCCTTTTGAATCAAGCAGTATTCATCACTCCTCATTCAAGTTTGGCTCGACTTTTAGTGGTGTAAGTTAAAACTTTCTGGGAACAATTAGAACAACACATTGAGATACAAACCACTTGCTTTTACAATGGAGCAGTGAATTCCCATAGACTGAAATCAGTAATGCCTGAGTTGACGGTGCCCATGTTGTTAACTTCAAGAATGACAAAGAATGAGGGTTGGTGCTAGCAAATGCTCATTCAAGCTCTTTTACTGAATTTTCTGCCAGTATTCCTCCACGGCTGGTCGGGGAGACCATGCTTAATGTGTAGTTTGAGCCCCAAACCCTGTCAATTTTGATACTAAGCCCTGGGCTCTTGCCTCAGTGCTATGACACACTGGTAACTGTGTTCATATACAGTTCTCCTAGCACTGTAGGCAAGGTGAAAAAGGACAACAAAACCAGGGACTGTGCTACCTGCTGAAGTTCCTTGTGGAAAGCTACCAGGGGTAAAGAAGACAAGACCTTTAAGCCTGGAAATACTCAGTTTTTACTGAGTTAGCTTTCCTCCTATTTTCTCTTACATGATGGAAGGTCTTTGAAAAGAAGACAATGCTGGTGTGGTCTAAGCTGGTGGTGGTGTTCATGTCAGATGGAAAGGCCATGCTAGTGGTACAGGTTGTTGCCAGTAACTCTTCCAGCAGTAGCCAGAGCTCCTGGACAGGCACTGTGAGAGGAGTCCTGGTGCTGAGGAGGTCTGAGAGGATGTAGTTTCCTCCAAGAGGGAGATGGGGATGGCATGAGACCTTTGATTTCTCCTGTTGATGAGCAGGCAAAGGAGAATGCACCGTCCCATGGGATCAGAGCAAAGGAGTCCAGGACATGTACTCTCCTGGCTGTTTTGTTGGCCACATTTGCTCAGATGGGATGTTTATGTTGCAGATCTGACAGAGGCTTTTGCATGGCTCTGGATGTAGCTTTCAATAAGTGATATCAGACTTGTGCTCTGATCAAAATTTTCTGGAAGTTTGGATTTAGATGACAGTCTGTTATATGGCTAGCTTCTCCTGGTCCTCCCACCTTTCCCTGGCTCCTATGAGACAGAAAAGCTCTTTCAGACCCTGGTATCCCTGGAGATGATTGACCCCTGTCTCCTCCTCCTTCGTGGGGAGGGAGGGAAGTTCACTCATGGGTGGATGGGTCAGTAGGAGCACAACAGAGACCAGAGTAAAAATGTTGAGGGCTTGCACATATTTGTCACCAGGGGTGGCAGGGGCACTAGCAGCGGCAGAAGAGACCTCCTCCCCAGGGCGCTCCAGAATGGATTAACTGACAGAGCAGTTTGATCTCCAGCCTCTCAGACTCAACAGCCTTGCTGCTATGATCAGGAGAGGTGGGTGGGTGCGAATACAGACCACCAGGTGCAGGACTGAGATCGTGCTTTTCACATGAGCCCTTATATGACTATTCCACGTGGTCAGAGGGAGCCAGAGAACATGTCTGATGGGACCTTTGCCATAAGGCATGGCACCCCCAACTCCTTCTGCTACCATTAGTAATGCATCCTTCTGCATCACCTGATGCGGGAACTCTTTAAGTCCTGCTGACGCATGAGGCAAGCTCCAGTGACAGATCTCCAGATAGCGCGTCACTGCAAGTGAACAGGTGTTGCCTAAAGCCAAGGACACATAAAAGGAAAGAAAGTTTATCCTGTCAGAAGCCCTCTCATTAATCATCTTCAAATGCCATACCGATCAGATGTATTTCTCCCCATTAACAAGCTTATACAAGCAGGCTTGTTTGGCTATATCTGGCAATGAGTGTAAGCCACTAGGAACCCACCGTAGAGTGTTTAATTTTTTAAGTTTTCTCCTTTCCAAGGGTGTTGAAAGGTCCCATTTGAGGGTAACACTGCCTGCATTGTTCACTCTCCAGAAAGCCCTGCATCTGTCAGCCTCTGGAGAGCTTGTTCTGTTCCTCCCCCATGGCCCTGCCCTCTCTAGTCACCTGCCACAGAGGACAGCAAACAGCAGCCTAAGTTCACCTACCTTCCTTTCTTACCTCCACAAAGTAACTTGTCACAGCCATGAGAAAGGTTTCTATTTAAAAACAAAGAGCTGTGACCGCAGAACTGTGACTAATATTGGAATTTAGCAAGAAGTCAGCTCTTGTTTCAAGAGGTTGTGTTGCAAGTTTGGGAACATTTGCTACTAAAGCTCTTGATGAATGACTCCAGGAAGAGGGAGTTAGTTTTTCTTATTTCTTCTTCTCTTTCAGTGCTTGTTTTGCACAGATGATAATGAGGAGTGTCAGGCAAGCATGTAGCAAACTGTTTTCTCTCTCTTGACAGAGCAAAGCTATCATTATGTCAGTCTGACACTGAGAACCCGCTGGACTTGGACGATAAATAGATTTAGAGAGAAAAACATTTAAGAAGAAAAAAGGAGTAAGCATTATAGATCACTTTGCTCTTTCAGGACTGAATTGTTCAGGACATCTCATAGGTGCCCATTTTTCATCCTTCTGCACTCAGTTTTTTCTGCCTCCACCATGTACATTGTAATTCCAGTTGAAATATATTTTAAATTAAGAGCTTTTAAAGATTCTCTTTTTTCCTTTTAACAACTTACATTTACTGTAGACACTGACAGCATAAGAACAATTTGCAGACTCCCAGTTCAGATGGAAGTGGCTGCCCAGATCCAAACCAAGCATAGCCAAAAGGGTCTTTGCAGGTTCTCAGTACCAACACATCTCCTTTGCTGTCTCTGTTGCCTCTGGCAACAAGGCCTGCATCTATGTCTCTGTCTGGGTTTGCCAAGCTGCACAGCAGTCTCTCCCATAGAAGGTGAAATGCAACCATATTTCCTTCAGATTTTCTGGGAATAAGTACCTGTTTTTAATATTTTGGAGATGAATTTGTTGCTAGCTTCTTTTACTAGGAACCTTTTTTTTCCCACATGCAATCTGCTCTTCTATCTCTTTCCTGTGAACAAAGGGGAAGGAGTGAGCATTGTACCTTACAAAATTACCTGAGCTGTGCAGTTTTGTCCAACAGATTGTGCAATGACCATTGCAGTTTCCAAAGGTAAAAATTACAACTAAGTCCCTCTTTTCTTTTCCAGGCTCTGGGCTGCTTGTTCCCCTGTAGGGCATAAGGTTTTTTTTTCCCAATGGGAAAGCCTCATATGCCTATCCTGTCTGCTCTGTTCGTCCCTGCTAGCCAGGGGCTCATTGCTGCAGGGTGGAAAGACACTTTGAGCCTTGTCTGTTCTCCTGCTCTTTCACACACTGTTTCAGTCTCATGTCATTGCTCTGTTTTGCTTACAGATGAGCTGGTTCCCTGGAAATCGTGTTGAAGGCATCAAGCTACACTAGGAGATCAGCTTTCCTCTGTTTCGAAGCCTGTATGCTCTAATCTTGTTAATGGTGACAGACGCACCCCTTTAAGCAAGCCCAGTGTCCACACCTCAGTTACTAATCATGAAAGAGGATCTTGTACAAGAATTTACCAAATTAACACTTATTTCACCTGGCTCACAATTCCCAGGTTGACTTTGCTGGAGTTGTGGTTTCAGCATTAAGACAAAATCAAAAATATTCAGTCTGCAATGAGACTCAAAATGAACTTAGCAGAAAGTGCAGCTGATTGCTTCACCACTCCCATCATCCACTTCAGTATTTATTATTGTAGCAGACTGCTCAAAGCACGGTAGTTATTTTGGAGACACAGAAAAAGGCACAATCCCAGCTGCACTGAGGTGGCCAGCATCCTGCTGCCCCTCAGGTGAAGGGTGGCCAATGCTGGGACATGTTCTGTTAGAGAGAGACTGGCATCACAAAGCTAGCCCCATGTCCACAGGGCGTACATGTTCTCTTTTTAAGCGGAATCACTTGTCCTGTTATTTTTTATTCTAGATTATCTCTATAAACCTTACCTCAGCCGTCCTAATCTACCATTCCACATTTTTCCTTCTGAACAGAGGCAATTCCTCTTGTTAGAGTACTAGCAGCACATGCTCCAGAGATGGTCTGATCTGAGTCTCCCTTACATTTTCTTCCTAGCTGTAGTAGAATTAATGCTGACCATTTTATGTCTTACTTACAGCACATTAAGATGTCATTTAAAAAGCTGAAATTTAATACATATGTTAATTAATTTTTAATATTCATATAAAGTATCATTAAATCTAACTTGCTTCATAGCTTGAATATTTAGAGCTGCTTAGTAAGCTTGAAATAATAAAGCTCCAAAGTCACCCAGCCACCAGTTCTGCTGTGATAATCTCTTTTGAATTCACTG
Source organism: Morus bassanus (assembly GCA_031468815.1). Lineage (NCBI taxonomy): Eukaryota > Metazoa > Chordata > Aves > Suliformes > Sulidae > Morus > Morus bassanus. The sequence goes on from CM062600.1 coordinate 57,530,083, forward strand.
GTATATTCTCATTTATCATGACAAAGGTACCACCAGTACTGCCTAGATCAGGAATTGATTATGCAGGATTTATAAGTGCTAAAGCTGACCCTTGCTAATACATAAACATGCTCCTAGTGCTATCAAAGAAAGACCTGTTTCCACAGGAGTCCAAACGCTGTAAGATTGAAGGTGTAATAGAGGAGAATATTTATCTGGACCATCTACTGCTTCTTCAGAAGGCATGTCTAAGTGGAATTGACACTAATAGTGGATATATGCAAAGACTGAGGATCATATTTATGGCCTTAAGAGATATTTAAGTAGTTGGCTGTGTGCCATTGCTTTTTGGCTTGGAACAGTTCCAAAACAAAGTAAATTTAAATATGTTAGAACGAATTAAATGATTGATGATTTTGTAAGAGCTGCTGCATGTGCCTGCTCCTGTGCTCATCTTCTACTCATTTTGCATAGCTGCGCTACCATGGACTTCACTGGCCTTGCACCTGACTAACTATTACAGAAAGGAGACTGTAAGCGTGCTCGAAGTTATGTGCTCCATCCAAGGTCTATTGCGGACAATGAAGGACTCCTACTGCCTTCAGAGGGCTTTGAATAAAGGACTATGTGGTCAAAATAAAGCCCAGGGCTTGCTGAGCTAAAGGTTGCATGTAAAAATATTATTTAGTAATGTTTGTTGTAATATAAAGCTTGTTGATGTGGGTCATTATTTCAGGACACAACAATACAGAATGAGTATTTCACGTAATGGCAATGTATTCACACATACAAGCTTTTTTACTACTCTTATGCAAAAATTTTGAGTCTCCATAGGAGATTTCTTTTTGTTAGAGTTTTAAAAATATGTGGGTGAAATGCGATTATTATTTTTTGCAAAACCAGTTGCCTGCTATGCTATATGTATTTTTACTTGAGCAAAAGTGTTGAGCAAGTAAGACAACTTCTTATAGAGGTACTGTATATTTTGGAAGTGGATTCATGCAGATGCCTCACCCTGACACACAATGCATCACACAACAGCACAACAGTGAATTCTGTGAGACAGCAGCCACTGAGAAAGGGAATGGCACCATGTCAAGCTGCCAGCATCAGAGTGGCACCAGGCCACTGGTGTTTTGGGTTGCCAGTAATGAACGGTCAATTTTTGAACTCCACGGCTGTGCTTAAAGCTAGCTCATTTCTCTATTGCACCAAAACTGCAGTGCAAACTTCTTCAGTGTTATTGACATGGTGTTGAAGGCTGCTGCCACAGCCTTGGCTTACATTTGTCTTCAAAGCAAGGGTTTGCTGATGTGATGTCAGCAAATCATCTTTTGACACTGCAAATGGAAGTTTTGTGGGCTTATGTCTGGAAAATGCACCAGATATGGTACCATTCACATCAAGGAAATTTCTCATTAGCCTCCCTCCTAGAAGTACATTTCCCTGCATAAGAGCAACTCTCAGTGCATACCCTAGCTAAACCCCTGTATCCTTGACTGCAGTGATTTACACCCACCTTCCCCTGGAGTATATAAGCCTCTCTCTCCCAAAAATGTTCATCTTGTTAATACCATCGTAAGCCTGGGTGATAATTTATTTGAGTCGTAGAAATAATTCATTTAGACCCTAATGTGATTTTTCTATCAAGCCATGAAATCTGATTTTTTTTCCATCACCATGTCCAACTGATTGAATGTGTTTTCTGTCTTTGTGATTTACACTGTACCTAATTGTAGCATGAACAGGTTAGCTTCTCAGAAATAACTAACAGGTGTACAATTATGTGCACTCACATTACTCCCATCCGGGTGATTTCACACTCCATACCCAAATGCAGCAGCTTATTTTTCTTTTTTGGCAAGTGGTTGAAAACTAACTCAAGGTGGAATGTGCCCTGCTGGAAATCAAACTGCAAGCATGAAACTTCACCGTGGTCTTAAGACAATGTTTGCTTCGAGTCATAAAGTACTGCAGAAAGTTGTCAGCCAGGTGACTTCATTATTTGTGTATCCCATGAAGTATACTTTAAAGACAGATCACCATCTGTGTAATTACTGGGAAGGTATAAGGTGGGAGAATCATATCAGCAATGACGTTCCAGTTTTCTATTTGCTTTAGCTTTAGCTGGACATATAGTGCATAAGATGCTAGTGATGTGACTCTCACAGAATCATGAATAAGAGCCAATAACTATATTTTAAAGTATAATATTTATACATTTTAAAGAGATTTTATAGAACATTTTAATTTTGTAGCTTGTTTCCAGTTGCTGTTGCCATTTCTATTATGCAAAATATATTATATATGTTACACATGCAAATTGGAGACTTCAGTTTACTTTTGCATTTAACAAGATCAGTTCCTTAAATTGAAGCTAGTCTTTGATTTTCCAGTTAGTACTTTCCTGAAGTCCTTCTACTGGCAACTTGTCTGTGCAGAGCTGTAGGACAGGCTGCCATGCATATGTGTACTAAATAACAGAGGCAGTTTGATCTCTGAAGTGAGCCAAGTGTGGGAAAATGTAGCCTGCAACGACTGGAAAAATCATTTTAGAGAAAGGTTTTAATTATATTTTTACTGGCTGTGACATATCTTCAGCTGTCTGTTTTCTCTTTAAAGCCAGCTGACTCACCTGTATCACTTGATGCTGAACACTACCTTGAACAGCAACTAGAAGTCTTGCTATCTTGTATGTTCCTTGAGCATGTTAATGCCACACCTAATGCGATGTCTTTAAGATAAAGACTTCCATGTACTTTGTCCTAGCAGTGAAGACAACTTTGCCTTGTGGAAAAGCTATTTACTCTGCATCACCCTACCAGAGGTGTACACCTTGCATTCTGAGTACTGAACTCTCCCTTACTTCAGTTGTGTCATTGATTTCTCTTCTGCTGGAAAGCTAGCTCCAAAATCTCAGGACTCTGCTACCACTGGTCGGTACTGGTATGAGAAACACAAGGCTGATCGTAAGAAAAAGATGTGCCTGAAACACATTATAAAAAGATACCCTGTGGCCAGTATAACTTCAGAAGCTGTTAGGATTTATGTTATTAATATTTTTTATTAAACGGATTTCCAAGTGACTTTGAGAGAAAGGAGTTGTCAGAGGCACATGCAGTAAATTAAGGGAGGTTAAGAACCTACAGGAGGTACATTCAGCTGGGTCTTTAGTTTGTCCACAGTCGGATCAAACAGCTTTTTTTGCATACTGACTTCAGTGTGAGATGGACAACAAGAAGGGCAAAACAGAACAAAATGCACAAAGAAGGTGATTTTTAAAAACCGGGAAGACTGAGGGCAAAGACCTCTTTCCAAAAGTAAGGATTTGTAGCACTCTTTACAGAGCCTACAGTTCATATACATATTGAATACGTAACTTCTGCTCTTCCAGGCTCCATAAAGATCAAAGAGGAGCCAAAATAGTGCAAGACCTTCAGGAACAAGCTGAAAATATATGGCTGCCCTCCAGAGGTCTTTCCCTGGTTTTGTTCAGCAATAATTGGTAATAATAGGCATTGCAAGAAGGCCAAGTGCATGCTGCGTCTGTTCAGTATTTTGCACATCATTCAGAAAGGGCCTTCAGAACAAGATGCTCTCATATGTTCTCTGGAATGAGTTTCCCCCTTTAAGTTATGGAGATCTCCTTTAGAGGAAAAAACCCTTCAAACCACTGAGCTATCTTACTTCCCCTGAGGAAGCGTGGGCCAGGCAGTGCTCCACACTGGGCAGGTTTAGGCTCCTGGGCTCTGGCAGTCTGATGAGCAACTTGCCACGCTGACCAGGTGGGCTGTATCAAGGAAACCACACCTGAAAGGAGGCATTACAAGGCAGCTGGATAGTTGCAACAGGGAAACAACCTAATACTTCTTTCTTACAAGTTGCCAGGAATCTGGTAAACTACTGTCTCCATGCAACTCCTTGGTTTCTTCAAGACAGTCAGAGACCTTGTTTTGCACCAGCAAGCACAGAGCCCCTTTGCCCTAGCCACACTCAGCTGTGTCAGCTGAAATGCAAAGCTGTGACAGTCTGGGTTTCAAAGCAAGGGAGGGGTTGGTTGTTCCTGTTGTTATCCTGGTATTCTCTACAGCCTGGTCAGATTTCAGTCAAGGCCATATATCTGATGCATGGAGATTTAAGTGACTCTCAGCCAGTCGTAAAGGGACAAGTGATTTTCCTCTCTCACAGAGGATAATGTGGGGAACTCTAACTTTTAAATGTACCTTGTGAGACACATTTGGAACAGCTTATGTTATTCCAGGACCTGTGTTACATGCTGCCAGCCAACAGAACCTCCAGTACTGCTGGAAGGGCATCTCTGCCAGACTTTCTGGCAGCCTGGAGTACCAAGAGTTGAAGGGACTAAGAAATATCCACTGTAGCAGCATGAAGCAGTGAATGCATCACCACACCGGAGTGTAGACAGAAGTGTGGAGGGAAAGTGGAAAAGGTTTATGCAGCTGATTGTCCTGTATGTATCTACAAGTAAAAAAGATGACACCTGATAGAAGCTTTCTTTCTGACAGTAGCGATCCCTAAGGAACTTCATGTTTTAAATCGTTTCAGCTGACCTGGACAAAGGATGTTAAATATGATATGGTGATACAGACATTTGGAGAGAGCGACAACCACAGGAAAATGAGACAATCTCTTTTCAGACAAGCAATTCAGAAAGGAGCAGAAAGGCAAAATATATATGGTCAACTCAGGGCTGAAAACCAGCCCTCTCATTTTGGAGAGCTCCTGGAAAAAGAACCAGAGGGTGGCATGGGCATGGGGTAAAAAACTCATGAACAAATTAATGCAAGGCCTAGAACTGGCCACTGACAAAGCAAAAGCACGGGGAAGGCTGCTTAGGCTGGACTGCAGGTTTATCAAGGTGGGCAGTGCACAAAGTCCTCAGAAAGCATCCCTAGGGCTACACTCACACTGGCAATCTCCACCAACAACCAGCAGTAGGAGAAAGGTGCACAAAGTTTGATGGATCACAGTTCTTTGCAAGAGGTTACCGATGTCAGCGATCAATGAAGACAACTCAGCAATGGCCTAATGCAGTTAAATCTCCCTGAGGCAGAAGGATGGAGTAGGTGGCTTTTTGATCCCTTGCAAAACTGTCTTCTATGACTGTGTAAAAACACCATTCTCCCAGGGGAAGTCCTCACTGGAGAAACAGGGAACATTGCACAGGGAAAGAATTGAGTGTCAGCCTGATGACATTTACTAAGTTAAACTTGGGCACTGGTAGGCAAGCCTATAGGCATCAGAAACACTGATGTTTACTCTGGAACAAGTTACAGATGCCATAAGATAAACAGGATATTTTAGGCTCTACAATGATGTGTTTGTCATTCATGGAGTGTCTGAACTGGATATGCCTCTTAACAACAACTGAGAGACTGTGACATTTGTTATAGTACCCACAATTATATTTACAAATTGTTAAGTCATGGAGTCTCTGTGGAGGGGAAGAGGACCCTAATAACTGGTCAAAAATAACACAGCCCTCAGTGGGGTACATACCTGTGCTGAAGAGGTCCAACTGTCGTATCATTTACTGCCTTATGAAATTTGTGACTTTCTTACAGAGAAACAACAAGAAGGGAGAGATACATGTTATCCTGCTGTAGCTCTGGTAGTTACATTAGAAGAACCAAAGGAGGTGAACAAATATTATATTTCCCATTAAAGGAGAAATGCTAGGAAAGAAGGCAGACACTGAATATATATTTTTTGGTTTGGGTTTTTTTTTTTTCAGTCATCAGTGTTTGTTCAACCACTTACTTAAGAAACAATATTTATTCAGACCACCATTTGGGTAGTCCTCAGGATCCAAAGGGTGGGTAGTCTCTGGGTTGATATGAAAGGTCTACAGAAATTATGCTTTGGTCTGATAGGAAAAGAAATGGTAAATAAGGCCAAGTGGAGGCTTGTGACTCTTTTCTGCAGACAGTGATCATGCTGCTGAACTAAGATGGAAACTTGGCATCACAAAGTCAGACAGCTGGGAGAGTGGTCATGGGTAAAGTACATCACAGTCTGAGGGGCCGTCACTGTATGGTGGAGTAGCAGTATGGAATATCAGGTACCAGAATATGAGGGAGGCCATCAGCAAATACTTGCCCCAACAGGTAGGAAAAAATGTGGAATAAACAACATGATTTAGCCTCTAATTCGGCTAAGTGCCGAATTGCCAAGTGCTCTGCTATCACGGCTATATTGTTTTCAGGACTCCATCTAGCTTTGGTTACAGCTCGCCCAGATCTGCCCATAACATGCATCAGTCCACAAGGTAGGTACATCACAGGTTCATTTCAGAGAGCAAACTTCAGGCCACCTGACACAGTCGCACTGGACTTGGGACAGGGAGTGATACTCTGCTGTGGATAAGTGCACAAGGCTGTGATGTGTGAGATCGGTATTTGTTTCACTCTCTGGAGTTGAGCCTTTCGGAGCAGCAGCCGCTATAGGCAGCTTCATGGTGGGAGCAAAGAGCAGCGCTGCTGCAGGGCTGGCCAAGCGCTAATAGGTGCCTACAGGGCTATTTCCTCCGAGGCTGTGGTGGAGGATCTCACAGAGGGAGGTCGTGTGTTCCCTGGATCTCCCTCTTGAACAGCTTCTCCTTCCAACTCCACAAATTGCAAATCCTGCCTCGTTAACAGGTCACCGAGGTAAAGTAACGACCACAAGATACTCATGACACTTTGGAGCAAACTTCACGTTGCTGCAACTGTTTCCATGGCTGGGGGAGGTTTTCAGGCCAGGTGTATTTATCAAATTCACTCTCTCTAAATTTATTCTGGTATAGACTTTCGACTCATTCTAAATACAAAAATGAGATCCAAAGAAAGCATTGGTTATTATTTTTTTAGGCAGAAAATGGTATGAAAAACTGTCCTGGTTTCAGAAGAATTGGAGGCTTATGTGTAAGACAGTCAGTAAAATATCCTGTCACAAGTGAGAAAGCAGATATATGAATACATCCAAGGAACTGGAAATGAGATGAGTGGAGTTTGGCAATCAGTACAATCACTCATATTTGAATTCCTCATCTCCTGACTAGCTCAGCTCTTGTACTGTATTTTGAACATTAACACATCTTCTGTCACTGGCTTGCTGACTGGCCTTGCTTGGGACCAAACAAAAGGTGTCCATAAGTGGGTTTTTTGTGGTTATAAAAGACTGTAGGTTCAACAGGAAGTATAGAAATGCATGGTGTCCAGGAGGGTGGAATATGAAGGGTGATGGATGGAACAGGCTCACCAAATGGTGGTTTGCAAAGATGAGGTCCTTGCTAATGGCAATAACAAAGAGGACTTACAAAAGTAGCACTGCCTCACTCAGCCCAGAAAATGGCACAGGCATGGCTTTGACTCTAAAGAAATATGAGTGCAGGAACTCTTGGCATAACCTTATTTGTAAGACCTGATGGCTGTTCAGGGAGAGAGGACTGATTTGTGATTGAGATGGAGCAAGAAGGCCTGACCTCTGTTTTTGGTCAAATCACACCTTCCTCCACTGTGTCATGAAAACAGCGAGACTGGGGCTATTGCAGAAATGAAAGCTCAGCATGCATCCAAGCCTACTCCAAGGACCAGGGGCATCCACCATTCACCACATGTGTAAACGTCCATGCTTGAACATACAAGTTCCTGCTAAGACAAGGTTCTAACCCAAGCTTCAGTGCTCAATGATGCTCCAAAGAATGTCCATGGGCAAAGCCAATTTCACCTCTGCCTGCAGGCTGAGAGCACTAAGTACAGGGAGACACAAGCCAATGCAGACCTGAGTTTCAAACAGATCTTCCTGAGGGATTGCTGACCATTCCTTGGAAGGCTTGTATCTATTCATATTCACTTTAGGAAGGGCTTGCAATAGCCTAAGTTTTATGCCTAAGCATGAGGCTTCAGGAACACAATACGGACACTGTGGCACTAGTTACAGGCAGGAATTCGTATAGGAAGTCTGTGGGATACAGGAGTCTGTTGATTTGATGTAGCTCACAAGTGCCACTTTCTTCTTCCAGTATGGATGTAACCCTATTTCTTAGTTTGGCTATTGGTAAAATGAGGATACAGCTTACCTATAACATGTGGGAGTAATAAGCCTCAACTAAATGATGCTTACAAAGTGCTTTGCATTCCTTGAAAGGAACGTGTTGTACAAACACAAAATATTTCACTCAAACTCTATGTAAAGGTTGCATTTATAAATGGTGTACAAGTGGGTAACAAATGATTAACAGATGTTATAGCCATATTACAGAGATTAATGTATTCTAGATGGTTATAAACTATTTATTGAATTGTTGGACTCTTTAAGGATCTAGAGAAGTAGATTAACCATGGATTAAAATATCAATCATATGTTAAACTAATTTGTAAATGCACCCTTATTTAAAAAGGGAATATACTTCCATGAGGTTTCATTCATGGGAAAAGAGCAATGATGAATCAAGCCTATCAATTCACTGTTACAAACAAGATGGGGGGTGGGGGGAAGCATTACTCTTTCCTTTAAGAATCTTCATTTTGTTGATATGAAAGAATTCATGTAATGGAAATTACACATTTTAAAACCCCTGTTCTCTTACTCTGAGAAAGACTAAACTCTCCTATGTATGTGCATTAGACTCTTTGCAGTCTTTTCCCACATAACTACCAAAGTAAGTTTGTTGTATCATTCTCCTTAAATATTGATAGAGAGCAAAAATAAAGTAGGTATAAAAATACAAAAACCTAAACCTCAAATTATTCAACTCCCCTAGGGATCTAACATTAATGAAACTAATAAATAATGTGGTAGCAAAAGCAGCCTTTGTATCCAATTATTACATTTAATGTCAGTCTTTGTCAGCAATGCTGCTACAATTCAACAATTGTTACTTAAACACTTCCAACTTTTTACAGCTTTAAAGTAGTCCCATGAGAATGATTACTCCAGCTTTGTAAGTTATTCAGCACTCAGCTTTTTGTTCCCATCCTTTGTTTTTCTACCATTTTTATAATTTCTAATTTTTTCAGAAGCATTGTTGGATGTTTAGCATCATTTAGTAGCCAATGTATTAGACCATGAAAGTGATCCTACACTTATCTACTCTGATGCCAATCCAGAATAAGTCAGTAAAGGTACAGGTGGTGTGACACAACAGCATAGAAAATTACTATAGGGGCTGACTTTCTTCTAAATATAATTTTAAGCCCCCTTTTCTGCCTGGTTCTGTTCATGGGTGTGTGAGTTGTACCATCGATAATCATTACCACCATAATCACTCCATGGGGATACACTCAGTCTGTGGTTTAAATTGAATTGTCTGCCACCTTGCCTGGTCTTATGGGCTCGTGAAAGGTGCACCCTGGTACCCTTTCCAGCATGACAGCATATACAGCATCTCTGGGTTACTCTATTTATTAACCACCAAGTCTCTAAATATGAAAAGGAAATGGTTCCTGCTGCTTATGTGTCAGAGTAAAATCATGGATGTTTGAGACAGAAATAAAGATTACCACAAGCACAGCCTGTGTAAGATGGTCTGCACTATCCGGCAGCTATCCACCCAGTATTATCGAACACATCACCCATTCTTCTACATGCAGTGGATCAGACACTGCTAGATGACAATAGGTGGTAAAATTAACTTGTATGTAGCCTGTGGTAAACCAGTTTAACTAGCTCCATCAATTTTCTCTTCAATTTAAATTCATAAACTGTTATTCCTCCTTGTGTAGTAAACTCCAGTGCAGGGTAGTAAACCAGAAGAGGGAGACCTGTAGACTGTCCTGACTGAGCCACAGTTGCAGCGTGGGATAGACCTTCTGAGAAGGATTGGCACGCACAGCCTTGCTTGTGACCATAACAACCATGGAATGAAAAGTTTGGATTTTTTTTTTTTAAATCTTTATTTTCCAACAATATGAGACTGCGTTCTCTTTGCAAACTCATTCCTACATGTTTTCTGCTCCCGGACTGTTGTTTACCTCTCTTTATGTATGCATTTTATTTCATGCTTTTATTAATCAAAATCTTCACCCTTTCCCTGTTACATGCCTTGCGTTTCAGAAGTAACAAAAGAAACTGTATCAAATCAATAAATTCCTAGCTGAGACGCCAGCTCCATCTAAGCCCTTAGACCCACTGGGCATTGGCTTGCTGAGTGTAACCTGAAATCTTAAAACACTTTCTAGACGAACATTAAGGTACAAATGAGGGCTGGTTTGTCTCTCAAGTCAACACTTAAAATGAAAAAGCTGATGATGTTTTCATTGAGGTGGGAAGAGTGACAGACGGCCTCTTGACAGAGGATTACCAGGAGAGAGAAAACAGAGCTAAAGTTCTGTTTTCACTTTCCAACTGCAGAGTGAAGGAGGGAGGTCGGGGGGCTGGGGAGGAGGTTGGGAGTGGGGAACTGCATTTTTCCTTGTGTTTTTTTGTTGGGCTCAGTTACACATATATCACCATGGCTAAATTAAAAGGCCTGTATTCTGCTGATGGATGGGCAGTAGGTTTTGCATGGAACCACAGGAACTCTCAGGATAACATTGGCAATACCTGCGCTGAAGGGAAATTGACAGTATAAGCTGACTGTTAAGCTTCCCTTCCAGTAACAGACTGGGCTTCAATCCATGCAAGTTCCTTCTGTACTCATCTTTCTGCAGCAAAACAGTTCAGACGTCTTTTAGAGCCCAGTCCTCAACAAAGTACTTAAAGACAGAGGAGCAAGAATTCACACTAAACTCTCCTGCAAAAGGTAGAAATGGGAAAAAAACAATTCACACATCACAAGAAAAAAAGTAGAGCTAATCCTGGGGTGCAACTGAGTGCTCTGAGTTGTACTTCTACTGCCAGCAGGAGTAGCTATTCCAGCCGTGAATAGGTCTTCTCCAGGCAAAGGGAGCAAGCACAAGCATTGACAGCAAACATCCACACTTGCAGCATTGTTAAATGAAAACAAGGGGAAGTTTTCTAGTAACTCACATCCTTGGCATGATGGAGGCCTACTCCTCATCCTCTCTGGGGTCAGGTGGTCCTCTGTAACTGGAAATTGTATTACTTTGCTGTCTTGTTGCTGCAGCCCGTGTCTTAGGATCAAGCTATGCCTCTGTCCTTCCAGATGTCTGTGTTTCCCTTGCTCTGAGGTGGTAGACTGTTCCCATCGGTGGAGACCTCTGACCCCAGCATTTCCAGGAGGAACAACTTTATTGTCTCTGATGATACTAATGTTTCTGGATGCTGGGCCATTCTGTGGAAGTAAAGGGGACCTGGAGGACAAGAAAAAGCAGCTATCCTCTCAATAAACTTCTGCCCTCTTGCTGCTTGTCTGGCTTTGCCCATATAGCTCTGGACAGCAGTAGCAGGACTGGGACAACTGGATGTCTGCCCAGTCAAGATATCTATTTTCAAAGGGAAAAATTATTGTTACTTTCTGAATATCAAGCTCCTTTTTAGGGTCCTTCAGATCAGGCTCCTCCACAATTTCTGCCGTCTGCTGAAAAAAAAACAGCAAAATAAAATTACTCACCGTGTCTGACAAATCTTGGCCAGGTTCATCTCTGCAGACTCATGGCCAGAGTAAACACTGCAAAAAACCCACCACACACATATTCCAGCAATGTCTTTCCTCCACCACACACACTCATGCAAAAGTTTAAAAAAAAAAAAAAGTGGCAATAAACAAGTTAAAGATGACTAAATAAATCACACATACAGTGAATGTGAACCCAGGTGGAAATGTTTGGCGTGTTGTAAAAAACATTTTATTTTTAAGAAAAAAAAAAGATAGAAGTAGAGACATTTCTACAGCAAGTCTGACCCTACACTGGAAGGCTCAAAACGTTATAGAACTGGATGGCATCCCTGCACTGTTTGGCACCAGAGTATCTTGCATGTGTTTCTGCTCTCCCATTAAAATGCAGGCAAGAATTAGACCCTGAGGCCAATATGTAGCAAAAGATAATATCAGAATAGGCCTCTACCTATAGCAAAGCAGCAGCAATATAGGGAAGACAGAGCTAGGAGGTTTGAAAAAGATCAGGTCCACAGTGTGATGTGGGCAGCAGGACAGCAGGGACTGATCATGAGTATGGGACAGCACTGGAGAGCAACTGCAACTGGACTTTGCAAGGAAGCTCCAAATGCAAGTTAGAGATGCAAGAAGCTCCAAATGCAAGTTAGCGAAGGAGGCTTTTCTGTGGGTTGGTTTTTTTTCACTTTTGCTGTTCCATAGTTGAAGAAGTTGTTCAATCTGATCATTTAAATTTCAGCATTGGTGGCATTAACTGACTTGTCAGTTAATTTAAAATGCTGCTATGTGATCACTTCAAGCTAAACTGCAGCCAGGACATCCAAAATTTTATTCTTTTTTGAATGCAAAAGTGAAATAAGTTATTGACAGAGAAGGACACAGAAAAGAAAGGGAAGATTAAAGTTCAGTAAAAGAAAGAGTAAGAAATCAAAAATGCAGGAGTAATATTGAATGGAAAGTGTAAGGGCATCCACATGTATTTATTTGACTTTTTTTCTGACATTTTCTAAGTTTTATTACATTTTCCTGGCAGAAAAACAGAAGCCTAAGTAACAAGGGAGACCAGCTTATGTTGGTGATGGGAGGGGCATCCTAGGCTAAGAGCAAAAGAAGTTTGGACCTATAGGTAACCCAGGGACAACATTGTTCCAGTTGAAAGGTGCATCATGTGAGGCTGCTTTACATGTCAATGGGGGTAATTGCCATGGGCAGAATGTTTTCCTGAGGCAACCTGATAGCAGTCAGCAGAATTACAGTAGAGGTGTTTATGGCCATGAGAATTTTGAGAATCTTTCCTTCCTGTTGAGGAGCAACATGAGTAGAAAAAGTACAGGCACTTCACTGAGTCAAGCCAAGGCTGGGAAACCTGTGACTGGCAACATCTGGGAGACAAATTCATTCATTTTGAAATACATTACTTGCAGTCTACTTTAACCTCTTACAGGAAGCACCTCCAGAGGCACAGTAAAGATGATTTTGCCTGTGTAAACCACTTGTAGTAAGATGTTTTTCCCACTGCCTGAGCTGTCCACCCTCACCATCACCATGTCTCACCATGATACCAAACCTACTGTGAAGAAGAGCAATGGAGCTCCTCATCAGCTGTCTTAGTATCAGGGCCTCTCTTTCTTTGTAACTGTGTTTCCCAGCACACATATTAGATAAGGTACTAATTTTGATAGCTTTAATCATAAAAGAAAGCATACAAGGTAGGTAAAAGACCTCCTGTTTCCCCATAGCCCTCTTCTTTACATCTCTCATTATCTGCTTTATACCTTCACCTTCAGGCCGAAATCAGATAATCCATCATGGCTGGAGAAAACATATACCATTGTCTCCCTGTCCATGATCTTCAGTACCCAATAGTTATTAAACTTAGATCCCAGGTCCTGAATGTATTTTCTACATTGCTTTTCAGGAGGGCAAAGGGCCACTCTGGCCATTTCAGAGTACAATTACTCCGAAATGAAGAAGGTGAAGGAAACCTACCAGGAGTATAAGCAGAGCTATTCTGTACCCACGCAGTGATGTGTCTTTAAAAGCCCTGAAATCTAAAGTTAAATGAAATGGTGGTGATACTGGAATATCACTGTGCTTCCAGGAGAAGCAGTGTGAGGACCTTGCATCCTCAAAATGGGGTAGTGCTGTCCCTGTTTGCAGGTGCATGAGGAGGAAGCAGTTGTTATGAGCCGTATATTTGCATTTGTTATCTTCCCAGGCCCCATACAAAACAATACTAGAGGAAAAGCAAATACATAAATGCAGATATGTGTTTGCTAAATATTCAGGGAGGAGGAGAAATGGAAACTGGCTTGAGATGGAAATGGCATGAAATGCAGCTGCACAATTTCTGTATTTTTTTGGGAACTGACAACAGGCCAGAGGAAATTTCTCTTCAGGGGTCCATCGTAGGGATCCCTCTTCTTTCTTTTGCTTCACTCACTGTGCTATTTCTTTGGCATAAGTGGTGTGACACAGCTTTCCCTCACATACTTCAGTATTCAGAGGAGTGTAAGAGCCCATGTAGGCAGAACAGAAGTATTTGCCCTTGTACTGGGAATGACTGGGCAGCAAGCTCTGAACTCAGAATCCACTTCTTAAGATGTCTCATTAACTATAATTTTCTAATGAGGAAAACCACTTTTTCCAGCTAAAAGGAGAAGCAGGCAGCTGGATCTCTAGTCACCAGACAGCAAATGCAGGCTGGGTTGGGACTGGCAGAAGGGATTCAGCTTGCTTTCCTACTGATGGTTCTCTCCATAGGTTGCTGAAAGACATATATAACAGTTACACCAACAAGGAAACAACGATAAGATTAGGTGTGCTCAGGCTGGGACTGCATGAGCAGAACAACACAGTTCAGTGGTCCATTTGCTCCACTTCCAAGGATTTACTCTACAAGTTTCTTTCTGCTTCAAAACTCTGTGCCTGGCCATGGTGCTGCTGTTGCCCAAACCCCTTCCCAGCCTGGAAAGTGGCAGAGATAGGGAGCTAGAGGAAACTGTTGCCCCATAAAAAGAATAAATTTCTCTCAGGTCACATCTTGCTCTCTCCTACAAGCTTAATATAAGAATAGTTGTAGTATGGCAAGAAAAAGGTCAATTTACCCATGTTTTCTGTCTCATGTAGATAAGCATTGGAGGCCTAGGGAAGAGTAAAAAGGAAAAAACAGTCATACACTGATAACATCCAGCATGGTCTTCCAGCTTCCAGATATCTGCAGCTCACAGGCTTCAGAGCGAGAGGGAGCATCTTCATGTTAGATAATCCTTGATAAGCCTTCTTTCGTTAGCTTATCTAACTCCTTTTTTAAACAGGCATGCATATGGCACAAGCATACATATGTGTACTTTTCTCTAAATTAGAGAAGTCTGCTATTTTTATGTCTTATCCTGCATTTGCTGTTGGAAAAGCTGAAATGTATTTTATTCTGGCTCAGTTTCATGAACACTGATGAAAATATCTGTCTTCACAAGAATATGCGTAAAGTGAAATTTCATATGTCCACATTACTCAGCATGTAAATATTTGGTAAGTTGTTATGTTTACGTAATAATCCTTAATTAAATATCCTAGGATTAACAGGTGTCCTAAATCCTTTTATGTACAGCCATCTCAGATATTGCCAAACCCATAATAAATTACGATAACTTTGAAAATACACAAAAAAATGCTATTTTTTTTGAAAGAAGAATTCATAAACAAATCTTTGTACCTTCTGGGAAAACAGGTACTGCACTGTAAATATTTATTATAGGAGTATTATTAAGAAAGAGACACAGCAGGAGCTGTGCAGCTGGAACTAAGCTGCTATGAATAATTTTGTTAAAGAACACTGTCAACAATATTTATACTGTGTCCAAATTGTGCTAAGTTTTTTACACACTATTAAGAAGATAAGATCACATACCTATTGTGGTGTTTGGCAACTCACTCAGAGCCAAGAAGTCTGGACGATCTCCATTGCAGTCAGTGCCTAAGTTCTTAACTGATCAGCGTTGTGCAACCTGCCACTCCACACAGCATAACTCACTCAAGGGCTTTCTAAAGGTACAGTTCCCAACCCCTATGCTCCTGCCTGGTTGCACCTTAGCAGTGGTATGAAATGGGATTCAACGAAAGGAAAGCGATTAAGCCCCTAATGCAGTGAGCTCCTAATGAGTATTTTAAGTATAAAGAGTCTCCTTGTAGGTGAATTCTCATTTGGTGGAGGCACAGTGGAGATAATTACACTCCATTGTGCACATACAGACTTCAGCATGTCTGTTTGTGTGTGGTTGGATTCCGCTCAGGTACTCTGCTCTGTCTTTACCGGTTCAGGGGTAGAGAAATTTACAAGTGAGTTCATGAATGCAAATGAATGCATGAAGTATGGCTCTAGCCTTCACAACTTAAAGACAATGGTATGCAAATGTGCATGTGTAGATGTAAAAATTCTCACAGGATATAGTTATAAAATAGTACATACAGAACCAATCTAAACTCAGGTATATATGCTTACTGTTGTTTACTACACCTACTTCTTACGTTGTAAAAAGTTTACTGATTTTAGAAACGCAGGCTGTTCCTTACCTGCATGCTTCCTTTTTAAATACTTCTAATTTTGTTTGGATTTTCCTAATGGCATTTTACATTAAAAATGAGTTAGGGTCAAGCCAATGATTTGTAATTCAATGGAATTGCTTCCTTAGAGCATTCAGTCATATGATTTAATTCTAGGTAGTCCTGTGAGGAGCAGGGAGTTGGACTCAATAATCCTTATCGGTTCCTTCCAACTTGAGATATTCTATGATTCTATGAAAACTATATAGACTGATTTTTTGCCTACAAAACATCATAGGAAATTAGACCAACATAGCTGCCATTCCAGAAATGTAATTCAAAAGAAAATTTGTTGTCTATCAATCCAGTTCTAGATTGAATCCAGAGGACTGATTTAGATATATCTAAGTTGTAAACTCTAAGTCTTAGCCCAGGTTTCTTGAGGAAGCAAGGCTTGTGAGACTAGAACTGTTGGCTGTTTCTATTTGTCCATCCTGTTCACCACTAAAGTTTCAACCATTAACAATTTCAATCCAATCTAACAGAGAAGATGAAGTCTCCAGTATCACCAAGTTTTTCCAAGGCCGGAGAAAACAGCATCCAGGCAGAGAGAAGGGACATCTGTGGTGAGCCCTTATGGGGTGCTAGAGGACTCAAAATGGACAGAGCCATCACAAAGGCTTCATGCACCAAAAAAGACCATGGATCAGAGCTCTTTCCCAGCTTTAGCATAACCCATCCCCCAGAAGACCAGCACGCTGGAAGCCAGAGAGCAGCTCCCGGTGGCTTGGTTTGAAGCCAACCATCTGGAGGTCAGGCACTGCAGCCCACCAGTATTTGCAGATGGGCAGCTCTGCAGCTTCTTTAGCGACAGAGGGTCTTTAATCAGCAGAGCCGTCGCAGTTAGCGACCTTCTCTTGGCTCTGACTTTTTGCAGGATCGCACTACGTGCTGATGCTAGTCGCTGCCCACAGGTGGCAGTGAGCCTTCACTGTTTGCAAGAGAGAAACCAAAATTTCCTCAGAGCCTTGGTTGGTGTTTGTGGGCAACGGCATTAACAGCCTCCTTCCTCCTGAAGCCCTGTTTGAGGTGCTCAGGTTTGGCTTTCTGGGAGCTACTTAGCAGAGGGCTAGCTGTGCTTTTCAGTCCTCTCTGCAAATACTGTAACACAACCTGTATGACTAGGAAGAGTTTGTAGGCCAGTCAGAATGAGCAAGATCTGCCAAAAAATTCTTTTAAATCTGCAATGTCAAACTGTGGCAATATAGTTGAAAAAAGCTATTCTTCAAATGGGAATATGTTGCAGAGATGATGGTCATTTTATTATCTACAGCTGCCTGATCATATGCCTGGTGGGAAAAGACAGAGCAAGGGAAGGATAAAAGAAAAGCAACTGAGGAGATCAGTGAAGATCAGAAAATTGCTCACATTATTCAGAGTAATAAACTTTGCTGTCAACAAATACAGCTTCCCTTGGATTTTCCAAAGGATAAAATCACAATTGTTTACATTTAAGCATTTCTCTCTCCCATGTCCTTTATCACAACAAAGTTATTTAGGTTTCCTATGAAACAATGATATACATTTCTGACGTTCCAAAATACATGCTGAGTGCAAGCTTTTAAACCTGCATAGATAAATAGATTAGATTAAAGGACTGTAGGAACAAAAACAATGGTGTTGAGTGGAAAAACAGACAGTAAGTAACATTTAGCCAACCTGTATAACATGTAACATGTAGCCAACCTGTAAAATCTGGGTGAATATCTGTCCATTTTTGTCCTGGAATCAATAACTACATAAATCATGGGAAGGACGGGGTGTCCCCTTTTTCCCTTTTTTTCTCTCCAGCATACTTCAAAGTAACAAGTAACATCAGCAAACTGAAAAAGCAAATACATGTAATTTTTCCTCAAGCAGGCCGCTGCCCAAATACGAATTAACTATGTGAGTTTTTCCTCTGCTCTCAAGACAGCTGTGAACATCTGCCAAGTGACTAGAAACTCATTGCACATGGTGCCACCTGCGTCTTGATATATAACAACAAGCCAAGTTTTGCCATCATATATGTCTTTGCATCTCCACTGAATCCACTGGGGTTGCATGCATGTAACTGAGAGTTTAATCCCAGTAGAGCTCTGTTGTGTTGCCCAGTGACTAAGTTCAGTGGACTTTAGTGGAGCCACAGGATGTAACTGAGATCAGACCCGCTCTATTTATCCGTAAGCACCTTTAATAGTAAGTCCTTTTACCAGTTTGGTGCCTTGCCTGGAAAATTTCCCCGAAAAATGGACATTCTGACAAATAGGGAGCTTTGCTACTAGACATCTCCAGCTTGGTGGGTTGATTTTAAGACAGAAGTTACAGTGAGCTTTCTGTTATTTTCTTGTGAAAAGACAGAGTTCTGTGAATCCTCAACTCCAAGACCCTGGGCCAATGTGGAGGTACAGGTCCTGCGGGGAAGACCAGCTCAAAAGCTACAGCTAATGGGAAAGATGTCTGGAAACAGGACCTTAGAGACCATCAGGGCCCTGCCTTTCCAAGGCAGTGGCCAGATTGGCTTTCTGAGGGACAGTAGGTTCATCATGTTCAGCACCAAGCCAAGCTAATTTATTATCAGAGGATAAGCCTTCCGCACTGGAATGGCCCTGGTCTGGATGCCTGGAGCAAGTAGGAGGCTCATCCCTGAGAGGTGGTGGTGCAGGTACAGAAGGTGAACACGTTGTTGTGCCTCACCAGCCCCGTGACCACAGGATAGAGGTTTCATTCTCAGGCTACCTAGAAAGAGATACAAGGCAGACAATGTCTGTGTTCTTCAGGAAAACAAAACCCCTCTAAAACAGCCCACATATTACCTTAGGGACTTAGGATGTCATTTTTAACTCTGCTTGAGATACCTCAACGGAAAACATCAAATAGAAATTTGCATTTTATATGCTGTTGAAATAAAAGAAATCCTTGAGGTCTTTGTTATTTTGTATACTTTGTGCATTTGCAACTCTGCATTTCGGGCAGAGTCAGTTTCACATGGTCTGCATATGGCAATTTTATGCAGGAAAAATATTCACATACAAAACAAAGCCAGAATCGTCTGGCACATAGCTCCTAGGGACAGATGGTGCCACCTGCATCCTGGAGTAAGAATAGTCCCAGCCAGGTTTGCAGACAATGACCTATTTAAATGAGAGAGGGGAAAAAATCCACAAGCTCTCTTCCTTATCTAAGTACAGAACATTTACAGCAACAGGGAACGACGAAAATGAAGCGTTATTAAGAACTGCATTTTTACACTGAGGCATAGTTCTGAGAGAGAAAATATGGAAAAAGATACATCGTCACTGCTATTTAAATCTGCTATTTCTTTCTTGCCACTCAGCTTCGTTTCCAAAGATGTGTTTGAGCCATAGGTTCTGGGTTTATATAGAAATTACCAACCTCCAGGCCTCCCTTCTCTTCTCCTTCCTCTGACAAAGATTATTCAGCCTTACAGTTTAGTTTAAGCTCAGCTTTTTCATATGTTTATTGTCGCAATGAATTTCCAGTTGTGAACTTGTTTTGATATCATATTCTTTTGCCACCAAAATGAAAGATGTCACAAATTCAGCTCTGAAGGGAGCACTGAGAGTTGAAAATTAATTTAAACATACATTTCTTTAACAAGCAGCAAGAACAACCAGAGGAAATGTAAATAAAGGAAGGAGAAAGAAGGGTAAGCATGTGAGTTTTCCTTAATATGAAAAGTATCCTACTTACAGTCAAGCCATTTATTTTGTCAGTTATTATTGGACTCCATGTCCTGGTAAGAAAATGTTTGTGTTGTGTGCTTTTTAAATTTCATCTGTCCTTTGAGGAAGGATGTCTGAAAACAGATATTCCTTCTCTTATTGAATAATCAATTATTCCCAAAAGTGTGTGTGGTTGTGTTGTTATACAGATATACACAAAGGTTTATTCCTAGTAGAGTAAAGAATTTAAACTCTGTACAGGCACTAGCTGACAATGTTTTAACTTCTTTTTCAGCATTGTTAATCTGATAAAACCTGATTTCCTTTTAGAGAGAAATGAAAAGCTAAATAAACTTATATTTTTAACTCTTAGCATAGGTCTTTCCTTTCTAGATTTCTCCTGTCTAATACATGAAAGAAGAGTCTGTTCAGATCTTTGTATCTGTTTGGTGTGCTTGAAACCAGCAGATGCTACAATATTATTCCATCTGTTGACAAAGGTGAATGTCCCCTATATTTTGGCAGCTCACTGTTTGGAAATAGTCTTCGTTGGTTGTCTTCTACCTAGAGATAACTGTAAAAATTTAATCCATAATATTTTTATCCTGTTACCATCTTTATTTTATATTGGACTGAACAGAAGTGCACTGGGCCACCCATTTTGTGGTATTGTTGTTCTTAGTCAAAATAAAAAAATTGTAAAAAAATCAGGCTATACAGAAACATATTACCAAATTTTTATAAACTTACAAGAATTTTTTTTCCATTTGGATTTCAGGGTGAAGTTTGGGTCTGTCTTTAACTTAAATGCCCATTTTTGTCTATTTCTAGTTAGAATCATTTGTGGTGGAGGATGTTTAGGGGGAAAAATAAAAATTACCCCTCTCTCAATGCAATTAGGAATGCATGGGAATGAATGTTCAAGCACATGTTGATGTACGCCTTTTAGTGCCTCCTTTTAGCTATTTCTTTATTAATAAAATGATAGGAACATTGTTCCTATCTGACTAAAGCCAGAATAGTGGTTTTGTATGTCATCTATTAAAATTTAGATAGAACTGGTATGAGCTAAAGTAATATGGATGTTTATAGATACTTTTATTTTTCTGTGGTGCTTGAGGTTGTAAATTTCTTTATGCTCTTCTCTTTTTAGCCTAGAGACCCTGAAATAAGTTTTTAAAACATATCAGTAGCATATGTGTTTTCATAAACAATATTTCTCTTTTACTGTGCAAGTACAATACACGGGATATCCCTTTTGCCAGGAAAGCAAGTCTCGATAAACTCCAATTAAATGGAATTTAATGAAAAGAAATCAATGAGAGCTTTACAGTTTAGTTCACTGAATAGTTTTAAAAGTTTCAAATTAAATGACACGTTAAAAATACCTGGTTTGCCAGCTTTTCCAGCAGAAAACAACTACAACAAAAGGTAACTAAAGCTCTTCTAAGTGTTCGAGTTACAACAAAACCACAAGAGAGAATTTTTAACAAAGAGCAGGCTACAGACAGCGCTGGACAGTCTAAGCACTGACTTCTGCACCTCTAAGTCTCAATGGGGTGTTAGTCTCACATGCATAAGTACACAATAAGGTTAGAAGGAAATACAGGCTTTAAAACTGCTTCTTTTACCTTATACCTGGTGTTTTAGACCTCTCCAGGTGGGCTGTTGAACAACAAACTGACCATGTGGTCATAAATGGGTATTTTCCTTCAAGTGCCTTTCACAAGTTCTTTTCCAGCCTGGTATTACTGAAAGCTTAATTTCTCTTAATGACCTTTCTGAGGAGGTTGTTTCTCAGGAGAAAAATATATATAACCTTATTCATTTCTTCAGTGATGTTTTTCAGACCCTGCTGTGTGATATAGTACCTGTCTCAAAGATGATATGCCAAAAACCTGTAGGTAAAAATCAGATACACTTTCTAAACCCGTTCTGAAACTCTGTTAAGAAAGTGATTTCTTTCTAAATTTTAGTTTTGCTGCCTATAATTTTCCTTAAAGTTAGTGAAAAATTAACTCCTCACAAATCACCAGTGCCAGCATTGAATTTTTCTGTGCTGTATACTACTTCTCACTCCTGGGGAAAAAAAAATTTAAGAAAAAAAAAAGTTTAGTTTCTTCTGGATTTAGAAGCAAAGAAACTCAGAAATAGCAAGACTGTGGTCCACAGAGCACCTGAACACTGAAGGAGCAGTTAAGCTCTTGGCATTGAAAAAAGCTACAGGTGAAGGCAGAGATTAAGGATAGGTGGGGTGGCTGGTATTGCTTCCCTGGAAGCTATCGTCCGGGGGCTCTCTGCAGAGAACCAGGCAGCCTGGCTATTAAGTGTTCGCTGCCACATGCAAAGGACTTCTCTTTACACGTCCTCACAAGGTTCTTTCATACTTCATCCAACCACAGGAGACCAGTTCATGTGTTTGTGAATGTTTCCTTCTCAGCAAAGAAAATGTAGCAAAATGAGAAGACCACCCACTGTGGGCAGACTGACCAAGAAAACTGACTGAGAATGGAAGAGTGAAGAGAGTATGACCATAAGAAAGAAGTGGGAAATCAGAGCTGGCTAACCCATCAGTAGGGCTATCGAATCCCTCTGTGCCATGAGGACACTCAGGGAGCAGAAAATCTGGACCACAGGCTGAATTAGTACAGTCTCCTGGGGTTTGTGGTGCTAGCTAGAACCAGATAACCCACAGATACTTAATTCAACTGGGCCACAAAATATTTGCTTGGTGCTGTCTTTGATGTCTTTAAGCTAGCCAGAAAGAAGTTTTCCCACTGGTTACTGTGGTCAGGCACTTAACTCAGGAGCAGAAAGAAGCTAGATATGTCCCTCAGGGAAAAGTGGAATCAGGCAGGAGGATAGCTGGTAGATCTTGGTCAGAAGATTTAAGAAAGAAGCAGGTATTTAAGAACTGATGCTCAAGAGCTGCGAGCATAACTGGAAGAAAGGGTCTGTTATGACTATTATAAATGGATGTCTTAGCCTACTTTTTCCATTTTACATTTTTGAAGGTTATTCTTTTCAGAGGTGGGTTTGTAAGCTTATGGAAATTAGTTTCTTTGTGTAAAGTATGTATCTGCTAGTCATGTTTGTGGTTTTATGATGCTTATCAGTACTCCTTGAAGTATCACTGAGTCCTAAGGACCAGGATACTGCTCTGCCAGGTTGTTGATCAGAAGAGTCTATTGCTAAGTATAAAGTAAACTACCACAGATGGGTAGCATGAAGGCACAAGTGGGTAGCAATGGTCAGTATGTGTACTGGGTCTGTCTGGGATGTAGTTAATTTTTTTCATAGCAGGTCATATGGTGCTGTGGTTTAGATTTGTGGCCAAGACAATGCTGCTGACACACTAATATTTTAGCTGTTGCTGAACAGTATTTGCACAGCATCAAAGTCTGTTTCCCACCCTGCCTCCCCAGAGTAGATTGGGAGTGTGCAAGATGTTGGGAGGGAACACAACTGGGCAGATGACCTGAACTAACCAAAGGCATACTCCACACCATACAACATCATGCTCAGCGATATAAAGGGAAATGAGGGGGGTTTAGGAGGGTTAGCCATCTTTTGCTCGGGGAGCGGGGAGGGGGGCAGTGAGCTAGAGGCTCTGTTGTGCTTAGCTGCCTACCAGGGTTAACCCACAAAAGTATGATAGGCCAGCACACAGGCAAGGTCTTGTAGAGGAAAGTTAGTTTTAAGGAGAGACTTGAAAGAGGGTGTCATGTTCTTAATTTCTTGATATTGGCAGGATGCAACCCTCAGTTATGAGAGGGAGCATGAAAAAAAGCACAAAGACTGAAAATCTAACAAGTGGGTAAGGGATGTGGAAGGGAGAGCTGACATATAAGAGAATGAGAGATGAAAAACTGGTGTGCAGAGGCTGTGAAGGGCTCTGAAAATAAAACAAAGTATTTTATGTTAAACACCATAGAGGAAGGGGAGGCAGTGGAGGGAGATAAAAGAGAGGTGATTTAGTGAAATCTGTGGGCTGAGAAAAGGGATTTTGCTGGACAATTCAAAGTGGATATAAGCCAATTCTTCTTTTTCAGTTTCTTTTTATTATTATTATTATTATTATTATGTTCAAAACCTTGTCCAGCTAGTACAAAGGAAATTTCATACTCCTACTGAACAGAAGTAACAACACAGGATCCCTGTGTATATAAGGCTAATTTCATTTACCAGGTACTGGGAGCTGGTATACTCTTTTATTTTAGAAAACACAGGGTGAGCTGTGCTCATTATTCACCTTTCAGAACTATTTCTACAGATGTCTCTAAGCTCACCCTCTGCCTGACTTACAAGCACTGCATCTTCACATTCAGGTGTCCGAGTGCAGAAACCAACAGAGAGATTTAGTAAGCTTCTTAGTAACATAGACAAACAGACAGCAACATCTGGGAAAAAGAACACCAATAAATTTTCATAGTTGCTAGTGTGTTGTTTGTTCCATTTAGCCACATAGATCAACCTCACTACCATTTTGCACGGCTACAGTACTTGAATGTGAAATGCCAAGCATGTACCAGCCTGCAGAGATAGAACAGTCCCAACCTGTGAAACAGGTGTTTTTCCTCAGCAAGCTATGTACTTGACAGAAGGCTCAAACCAAATGCCCTTGTTTGTTTTGATTGCAAAAGTGTTTGTCACCCAAGCCCACTGGAAAAGACTGCTGTTGAGAGACTGGAGAGAGGCAGCTTGCAGAAAGGCCAGCCGGAGGCACTGTCCACACCGCGTCCTTTCCCGCATATGGATTGCACTGTGCTGCAACCACTCTGACACCTGCCAAGGAGAAATGGAGGTACTGGAGTTCCATGTGACAGATTGTACAATTTAATTTGTTTATTTGCATTTTATGTTGTAAGCACCATAATGCCTGGGTTGTTAGGAAGAGGTAGGCTAGGGCAGAAGGAGGAAAGCTGCCTAGTTGTAGTTGCCTTCTCCTGAAGTGTGCACTCTGGGTGACGTGGAATATGTCAGAGTAGAAAGTGGGAGACTGGCTTTTACCCCAAGTAAAATTGCAAATCTATAGCTGCAGCAAGCCTGAGAGCCCAGCACAGTACAAGACACAGTAGGAGAAACACTGTTCAGAGGGCAAGCAGAGACAAGGAGAGCCCCGAGAGCAGACACAGAGCTGAGCTTCAGAGTTAATTGGAGGAGAGAACTGTTTCTGATGGACCAGGAGGGCACAATGCAGAGGTAGTTAAATTGTAGAGAGTCATTAAAAACATGGGTTGAGGGACAATCTCTGGAGAAGGACCTGCCTCTGCACGGGCTTAGTAAGGAGAAAATTGTTCATAAAAACTTGTGCTCTGTCTAGCAGATCAAAGCTGATCTATTTTAAAAGGAAGGTTGCTGTAATTTAGATTTTAAAATGTTAGTTGCACTAGTTTGAATTCTGGCAATAATTCACACAGGGAAAAAGAGCTTTTTTGAGATTTTCCACATGCTGACTCCAAAGACAAGGTACAGGTGCTTCCACCACCTGACTCTGAGCAGCTCAAGACCCTGCTGTGCATGCACCCTCTGTGCCTCACTAGTGAGTCCAATAAAGCATGTTTGCAAAAAAACAGTGCTGGTAAGATCATAATGAGTATATAGGGGTGAAGGAAATAAACAGGCCAGGCAAGGGTAGGGAGGCACTGAGTTTCAGATCCTCATGGTATTCTCTGTGTATTTGCTTGGTTGCTGAGGAGTTTCGAAAGTTACTATTTTGTTGGATACTAATGAGGTTGGACAGTGCCAGGTAGGAGCCGGTCCACCCAAGAAAACATGTATCATTCTCCTTTCAGGAATGACCAAGCAAAGCTGGTGTTGCTATTGTAATTCTGTCTTATCTCCCTGGCTAAACACTCTTCCCCATGCTAACTACTTGTATTTTCAGAGAGAGAAGAGTGCTGATGAGACTGAAGTGCCAAGGTATGTGTGGTTTTATAAGATATACCAATATCTTTGTTGTATATTATATTTATATACTTACATTTATAGATAAGATACAGAAGGTAGATTCTTTTAACAAACTGTAGTAAAAGCAATACCATACGCACAAGGAGACCTAGGACGGGATGTCTCTTCTAGCTTGCAGGAAGTAGCTAGAGAGGTTAGTCAATGCAACACTGTTAGTTGTATAATTGTTTCAGAACTGGTCCGGGGCCAACTAGCACGGAGGCTTCAGAAGACTATCTTTTCTTCAATTTGCATTACTCAAAGGCAAATGATAGTACTTGAGAGGGACTAGAAGTTGTTGCATTTACAGTGATTTTACAGACAGTGATGAACCACTGAGAAGCATCCTCTTTGTCTGGAGCAGAAGGACAACACTCTCCAAGCAGAAGGGGTGAATATGGCATTCCCTGCGAATGCAACTAGTTTCCCAATACAGGAGGCAAAGTTTTCTTCCAGTACATCAGATATCACCCTGTACAGAAGGTATGCACTGTTTACTATACACAATTATTACTAAACTGTAACTGGACAGAACTACAAAGGACACATCTTAAACTAGTTTTGTAGGGCATAATTTCTTCTCCTAGTCTTACTGCTTGAACACCTCTAAATACTGACTCATTGTTGTACCATACTTGAAAAGTACAACATCAGTTGTCTCTTGTAACTTGTTCATAAACACTAAACAGAAAACCAGTTCTAAAAATGGTGGAGATAACATCTTAATGATGTTAACAGCTACTTACTAGGCTAGAAATGTCCCACTTCCCACATATGTGGTCCTCAAGTTAAATTTCAGTGACCTTTGGAAACAATGTTTTCAAAAAAATGGCTGACAAAACTCACAAGAATGCAGATGTACTGTATGAATGTATCTCCCTCCCCTTGCCTGTCCAGTTGCAAAAGTGTCACACCTGTGAGGGAACATGAGAGGTGTGGCTGAGGAAAGCTGCTACATTATTCCCATGTCTAAAAGCCTCCAAGAAAAATGAAAAAGGTTCAATCTGTGTTTTTGCAAGAAAACTTAACAGCGTTTCCTGGGTCAGTTTTGGAAATGAGCAAAGGGGTTTGGGACCCCTTTTGCCAACAGGACTGCAGTGGGGGTCAAACTTTATGCCATTGAGGGAGGGGAGAAAAACTTCAGTAAGACCCTCTTCACATTCTTGAAATGGCTATAGATTAAGGATTATCAGCAAGGTGGATTTTGGACATGGCTTCACATGGGGGATGCTGATGAACATATTTTCAGGCTGGCATCCTAGCTAACACTCAGCTGTCAGTTTATGACAAAATGTCAGCCAAAAAGCCATGTACAGTATGGAGAATCTGTTTCTGCATCCAAAATGTTTTAAACATTTCTGAAGTGCTGGCACTGCATTATTTTACTTCAAAGTTATCTAAGGAAGGACAGTTACTGAAAGCCTTTCTCATATAACCTGTCAGCGAAGGGCTAGGAAGGAGGAATCTGGGCCAATACCCATGCATAAATGAAATGCTGGCAAAGGGAATACAGTTCATTTACACAGGAGCAGATCTGGCCTTTTCCTTTCTGCTGTTAGTTAGTTGCAACTAAGAAACATATATTGCAGAGCTGTTCTGAAGTAAAATCAGTGACTGGTCCCAAAACCTACTTTGAGAAATGTCAGAAGAGCTCTAGAAGGCTGATGACGAAAGAATGAATGCCTTGCAATGGTGCAATGTATTAAAAAGGGAGAAAAGTGCATATTGCATATCACTTGCAGGACAGTGGCCCAACATGGATTCCTTAAAGCCACAAATCTTATGTTAGGATGGTCCTGGAGGGCACTGTCCAAACGTGGCTAAATTCTAGGGAGTCATTAAAACATGGGATTAGGGACAATCTCCAGAAGGAACCTGCCCTGCAGGGAAAAGAAAAACTTTCTGTCTTTATATGGTAACTGTCTCGGGGCTGAGCCCTGGGCTCCCAAGTCTATAATCGTTATACCACACATTTGTTCATGGTGCACTGTTTGATCCCCTCTCCCATGACAGATTTATGACAGAGGTTTAAGTGGGCTGTAGCTCTCCCTCAAACGTGATGGTGCCTCCCTCCCAGCCTTCCCTCCAGCCCACAGCATGTCTGCACCCTGGCCCTCCCCTTGGTGCACGAGAGCTCTGCGTGTTCCCAATGGCCAGCTGAAGTCAAGGGAAAGCCTTGTGTCTTTGCATGCCAAATGTCTAATACTACATGCTAAATGAGATCTATTTTTTATAGGTAGTTCAAAGTCCTGGTATGTGTCACCTAACACAGTCAGCTGCATTGCTCCAATCACTCAGATTCATAGGAAATCTGGGACCTCTCCACCACACCATACCAAGACAACAAAAGCCATTTTCATAGACTTTGGCAACTTTTATGAGGCTGAAATAATCACAAACATTTTGGAGTGTGCCACAGCCTATCCAATTCTCATTATAATTCCTCTCCAGCATTTAAAATGTTACCTTCAGTCAGTCTGAGAACACCTCTTTTAGCAAAAAACATTCTAATGTCTATATCTATATTTCTATCTGTATCTTCTCTGAGTTTATATGAAGCAAGTGGAGAAGTACAATGGCTGCAGTCTGCTTCTAAATGAGTAGGTCATGAGGATTACTTTTTTTCAGCTTTAAATATCACTATGTACTTTACTCCTTTTAAGGGGTACATTTTATGGAAGGAGCCACAGGATGAAAAACAAAGTGAGGGTCTTTGCACTACCTCCTTGTATACTTCTAAGGTGTCTTTTTCTTCTGCCTTTGTACAGTGGGATGCATTTCCTGGATGCCATGAAATACAAGAGGTACTCTACTGATTGCCATTATAATAATTGAATAAAAAGTTAGAAGTGTAAGAGTATAAATCCTAGTGCAGTTCATATAAATGGCAAAACTCACTGATGACAGAGTGTCAGAGAGAATTTGGCGAAAAGCAGAGGTTGTCAAGTTTTGTTTTATAATCAGAGATTTGACAAAGTTGTATAAATAACAGGTTTTTACATCTTACTCTGTATTTTAGATCATGATGTCACATCACATCCAGAAACCTTGTTACAGAGCCTCATGTTACATTCCTTTCTCAAAAATACCAGCTTAATCAGAAAAACTACCTGTAAAGGACCACATTTCTTATTTTAACAGAAGAGTTGAGAAAAAAATCTGCAAGACACAGAACATACAGTGTGTTCTTGCAAGGAAAGATGATATGTGTGATGTCAGCTTACTGAAGAATTACTTGGCAGATGGAGGAGAAACAACAAAACCCATAAGACCCAGCTCAAACTTTGGATGATCTTGTGGCTAATTGCGCTGCAGCTGTCCAGCAGCAGGCCTTGGAACATGCCGAGCCACTTCTTTACACCTCCAGAAATATTTAATTTCTTATCCATGCCTAAAAGTTGTGGTCTATTTACAATTGGATGTTTGCAGCAGTTCATGCTTTGCACAAGAACGGACTACGCTCAGAATTCCCCCATATTCTCTTACTTCTTCCCAATTCCCATCGTAACCAGACA
This sequence comes from Morus bassanus, assembly GCA_031468815.1. Taxonomy (NCBI): domain Eukaryota; kingdom Metazoa; phylum Chordata; class Aves; order Suliformes; family Sulidae; genus Morus; species Morus bassanus. The sequence continues at coordinate 57,559,311 of CM062600.1, forward strand.
TTACAGTGCAGCTGGACAGAATTTTAAATATGCGTTTCTTATGCCATCTACACATTTCCTCTGACAGTCTCCTGCCATCCCCCACTGCACCAGGCGGAAAGTAGGGTTCAGCTAACAGAACTGAGAAACCCTTTCTGTTTCTTACAAAAATTTTCATTTTTTCGTATGAGTGGTACAGTAAGACTTGTTGTCTTTCTGCTTACCTCCTTGCTCTCAAAGGCATAGCAACCAGAGCTAGCTCAGGGATATTTTTAGATTAGGTCAAGACAGCATTGTTATGACAGTGTTGAAAATAGACCAGCCAGCCCAGGCCTCTCTGTAATTTTTATAGTTTGCACTGAGATACAAGCTGGTCTGATGGCAGATCAGTACCAAGACTGGCTAACTGAAAACTGTCATCTCAGGTGTTTTAGCAAGCTTCATTCATACCTTTGGCAGATGTGTAGGTATTGGTTTGCTGGCTGTATTTGAAGTGTGGTGGATACAATATTCAGGAAGTAATGGTTTTCACACATCAGAGTTCAGGGCTGAAGTTTTCTTCTGCTTGCCCTCAGAGTGTGCTAGGATTTGCTGTCATTGCTTAAGAGCTCTGCCAATGAGCAGAAATAACGTGTGAGCACCAGTTTTCATGAGGTCCTGCTCAGCTGGGTGTGAACTGAATGTCGATTTAGTGTGTTCCTGGGCACTGACGTGTTCAGCTCCGCACAAGCTGCCAGATCTGTCCTCTGTGTCACAAAACTGTTGTGCTTGTTAGAGACATGATTTAGGTGGGTGGGGAAAATAAAGATATACTGCAAGCAATTTGCTTTTCAGAAGAGCTTTCACAGACATTGTGGTCTTGTTCAAAGTGTTCTGCTTCTTGCTTTGACTTTCTCATCAGTGATGCTTCATACTATGTTTGTTGCCTTGTGCAACTGACCTTCACTTGAGCCAGGGCTGAGAGCACTAGCAACAACACTAACCAAACCGTTCATCACTGACACCATTCTGCCTGCACTGCAATGGGACTGCTTCTGAAACTTCTGTCCTTCCACCGCATTTTGTGCTGAATAGTTTCTCTCAAGTTACCAAGAATTAATAAATAATGAAACATTTCCAAGGATCACATTTTTATAATGTCAGTTTCTCTAATCGGTTGAAGTCATAATCCTGATCAACTGACACTTTCCAGTAAAAATCTTTCTTTACTTCTCTTGCACGATATGTCACTAACCACAGAAACTAAGCATTTAGCGAAGGTGTAAGACATGTGGAGTTGTAGATAACGTCTGAACATTTCCAAAGGAAAGTCTTTTTTGGAAACTTGCGTTCAAGTTACACTCAGTAAACTGGTTTATATCCTTTAGTCATGTCAGATGGATAAGGCAATGCAAAGACAGAAACTGTGAGTATATTATATGACTAATATGTCCCTACTTCTGTGTACTTCTCTGTCAGACCTTACAGAATTCTGTTGTCCACAGGAGAATGCTCAAAAGGGAGGTTGGGCTCTCTGGGACAGACACTCAGGTTGTGTCCTTCCTTGTAGTATGTTCATCTCCCCTAAAACAGCAAGTTGCAGGTCTAAATATTTCTCTCCAAATGTTTGTTATTCACTGGATAATCTCATACAGTGGTTTGGCTACTTTAGTGACTGTGCCATTTTTAGCACAGTACATGTATAAAAAAGCGCTTACAAACACATTTTCTAAGTTACACTACTTGTGTCCATTTCTATAAACACCCAATTATGTTTCTAATCTTTACGTGATATGGATCCTTTCCACTCGTCCCATACCATAATGAACAAAATGTGGAGCCTTTACTTCAAAAAAGCTTGCAAAACTTAAGTAATCAGTAATATATCTGGATGGATTTCAGCTCTAGTTACACGATGATTAATACTTACCAACAAACTATATGAGTTTTATAAACACCCTAATTATGCTATGGCAGGGATGACCACTTAGGACCATGTTTCTCACATGACAAAAAAGACATCTGGCAAGTACAGTGGAAAATGTGTGTATTTGTGCTGTAAAATGATATGGTCTTTTCTACTATTTTAATGTAATTGTATCACATCACTTATTTTTCTTGCCATCAGTGACCATTGGAAGATTAGTTTCTATGCTGCTTTGACTCACAGAGCCATCAGTTGATGGGTCTGAATTTCACTTTAGATAAAAATACACTGGAAAAGCAAAGGAAAACTGTGACTACTACTATGAGTCTTGCCTGAGAATCCCAACTTCTGACTTAACGCACTTCCACCAAAGCAAGGCACTGCTTCATGCCATAAGGATCTGATGTATTCATTCCCCTTGAGGTCTAGTATCTTTATTACACTGTTTGTGTTTTTCAGACGGGTAGCCATGGTCATAAGGTTTGTTTCATAATTCAGAACCAATTTTAGCAAACTGGGGCTGTGTTTCTTCAATGGGAGTTGTGTAGTGCATCACCTTGTAGGAGATACTCACCAACTCTTTGCTGATTAAAGTAAATTCCAAATAAATTTCAAATCAACCTAAAATATAGTACCCTTTCAAACACAAGTTTTAAGAAAAGCATTGAAACAGAAAATGCAATATAAATGTAATCACAGCTCCAAATAAAAGTACTTCATCTGAACCTAAGAGCCTGCACAGGAACAAGTTGTCTCGCCTGTATTTCCATGTCAAGGCAACAGGATTTTGTTTAATTCTTTCTCCAGCCACACACAAGGTGTAAATTTATTATTTACAGTACTTGTACAGTTTGACTGATAAGATATTCATTCTGCAGAAAGACCTTCTTCTGTATGGGAAAATGCATGTGGAATAACCGTACATGCTAAGTGAAGAACTGTGACATCAGTAAGAAATACCAAGTTGAACTCAGGACACGGTATTTCTATTTTTTAAGAAAAGCTACAGAAAGCTGAAGACAGCTCATGACACAGCAATACAACAGTGCATTTCAGCTGATTAGAGGGGAGGCAGAGCCTGTAACAAACTTGTTCCCTTTTGCTCATCCTACTGTGCTCCACATAATATTTCCACACGCTGTAGCAGGACCCACCTGCCTTGAAGGTCGGCTCCTCTTAGAGGAGCAAAGACCAAGGCCTCCAGGTGTCCTCTAAACCTATAACACATCCTCACCATTGAAGTATGTGCCAATATAAGGTAAACAGAAGTAATTTCTCATGCATTCCCAGGAAGTGCTCTGATCCATGCGTATCTACGCAAACAGGGGATATTGCTGGTGTGTCTTTTTCCCCTTGGAACCCCTGAAGAATGGTGCAAGTGTGAAAGCAGGGACAAGGCAGGAAACTGGCATGGTATTCCACCAAGAGTGCAAGCCTGGCCACTGGGGGCCCCAGCAGCCCTACACCCAGACCAGCTGCCTCCAGCTTTCTGCAAGGTGAGAGTCTAAACTCCCCCCCAGCTGGTGCTCCTCAGGATGCAGGGAAGGTTGCAGTACTTTTCCCCCTAAACTGATTGCACACACACACACATATGCAAGCACACAGACTGTCAACACTGTTTGAGGGGGCAAAGCTACCCAGTCTGTGTTTATAGAATAAACGCCCTAGGGTAAAGCAACCCTCCTTTGTTACTTCAGTTTGGATTTTAAAATCAGATTGACAATAATTTTCAGATACTCAAAAACTGCCCCAGCTAAGATGGTGGGACTTCACACTTTGCTTTTTGTCCACCTATGTTATTGGTTGAGTCTTCCATCAGGAACTTCAAATAAGACCAGTTTATTTCCTTTTCTGATGCTATAGTGCCGAGAAGGATTTCCACCATGAATTTTAAGCCCAAACCATTTTTTAAAATTTAGTAACACTGCATAGTTTAACACAATGTGTAAATTAGTGAAAAATAATGTAGTCATTCATATTTTGATTACTGTAGTTATCTGTAGTCATGGATTTCTAATGTTTCCTTTCCATATCTGTTCCTATCAGCAGACCTTTCTGAAAAAAAGTCTCCACCCAAAAAGGTGCATAAAGTTTCAGGCAGAAGGCCCCATCAGGAAAAAAGGCTGATATTTTTCCCATACACACAGTGTAGATGAACACTGAGTAATATCAGCAGAATTTGAAAAGGGGTATGTTTTGATGTATTTGTGAGATAAGAAAGAACCAGACAGTAACACTCTCCTATTCTTTCCTGTATTTTGTTGAATTTTGATAGACCGTAGGAGATCACCATTTTCAGCTCCATTCACATCCCTTGCAGCACAGTACAAAGTTGTACAATTCTTCTCCATAACTTTAGCAAATGTGACAAACACTAACCTAGGGACAGAGTACACTTTCCTTCTTTAAGCCAATGATACTTTAAACAGCAATGGAGAATCCAAAGCTTTAACAAAGTTTAAATAAGGGACAGCATTCAGTGGCCAATGAGGGAGAAGTAATGACTGCATGGATTATTTTTCTTGGGATTCTTGTCTTTCTGTTTTGATTAATTTGCACACATATCTTGTCATAGCTAACTGGATAACTGATTACTTCACCACCAGAGCTATTGTCACAGCCGTTTATATATTTGCAGCTTTGTCACCAACCTCAGGTGACTTCAGGCACTCAGTACAGACAAGCTCTTATTCATTGTCTTTAAATGAAGTGACTGGGGCAGTAGTGTCTGTGAAGCAATAGAAAGAGTAAATTCATTCATTTCTTCAGCCTCAGATGTTTTTGAACCATTCCCAATAGTTCTCTCTTTAATTCAAATTTGAAATGTAGAAGAGATACTGTATAGTCTGTTCCAGCTATAAAATCATATTTTCCTTCTCATTCTGAGTGTCTGCAATTGTTCTCTCATAGTGCTTAACCTTTAAAGTCAGGAGGTCACTTGGAAACTCTCCAGTCTGAAATGCGAACGTCCATATTTAAAATACAGAAACCCTTTTAAAAGGTTGAAGGTATTTTTATTTGAAAGCTCAGTTTATAATGACTGTTGTCCATCAACCCAGAACTACTTTCTCGCCAGGGTTCTTTATTGTTTCTTTCTTATTACATGGTATAACAATTCTTTGGTACTCATTTCCTGAAGAAGATTACTTTTCAGTATCAAACTTCGCCAACAGGTCTTTTTTGGGCCAAAGTCTGCAAATCTGCATTGCAATGAAGCAGGGCAGCTTTCCAGGCATTGCCGACTGCAGAGAAAAATCTGATGGTCTGTTCTACCGTTTCTTTCTCTGCACATTTACTGCCGATCATGAATGTATGTGCTCTGGGCTGTACTCATCTAAGAATTAGAGTTTCTTGCAATGAAACACAAAACCAAGAGAAACTCGGCTGGTTTTGAGTTTCATTACAAAATCAAAACTCAGCCCAACTTTGTCTAAAGGTTTGTTAAGGTTCTCAAAGTCTTTGAAATAACCTGGGTGCACTTACAACTCAACTTGGCAGATTTATGGTCTCATAGAGGCATTTGCTAAAAAAAGGTGCATCAAAATGAGCTAGAGTTAGGGAGGCATTTTTTGGATGCACCACAGTGACTTAGAAGCCCCATTATCAAAACTATCTTAATTACTTCTATAAATTTTGCCCCAGAGCTTGGAATTGAGCTCTAAGCCTAAAGAAAAAGTGAAATTTGGCTTGATTGTATAGTGCTGCTGTCACATAAGTTTTTCAGACAAGGTGTTATCACCATCTAGAAATTTTGCTCTGTGCATTGAAAAGTAGTGTTCAGCTATTTAAAAAAAAAAAAATCCACTTCCTTGAGATAGACATTAGAGTCACTGTCAGATAAAAAGTATAAAAATTGACACCTTTTCAGTGAAGTGTAGAAAAGAGAAATAAATCGGGATGTGGGCACGCTTGAAAATGCAAAGTCACCTGGCACCATGTTTGCCCCATATCCCATAGCAACAAATGAAGTATTTCTTAGCGGTGTTGCACAGAACCAAGTTACATATGTCTGAGACAGGATTTGATATTCTGGTTCCTTCTGAACCTTGAGAAAGAGTGCAAAATATCTTGATATGAATGCTAAACTTATGTAAAACTGAGGCCAATCTTCCTTTGACCCAAAGAATATTTACTTACTCATGAAAAATGGAACAGGTACAACAAGAGAATCATGATTGCAGTTTGGGATCTTTCCTCCTTTCTTTCTGTGGATCATTGCCGTTGTGGCTTTCATCAGCTAGTACAAATTCTCATTTTATTGCTACCTATCAAAAAGAATGTTTTGGGTCAAGGTAGATAATGTCATTGTGAATGAGACCTTGGATTTTCTAAATTTGACTTGTAGTGTGTAGTTGTGCATCACTGTGGAGGACTGGATCTGATCTTATAGTTGGTCTTTCCATATCCACATCCTTATATTCATCCTAAATTAACCAATAACCTGATGGTTAACACAGTCCATGGATGGAAGGGAAAATGGCTCTTGTCATTCTCTTGTAAGGCTCTAGGATGGATCATTCTTCTTGGGTGGTCTTCATTAGGGTTTCTTTCCTGAGCCTGAGAAACACTTTATCAAAAAAGTTTTATCAAAAATTGATGAATTCCAGTGAAAAGTCTTAGACTGAAGTCAGAGATTTTTACCATAAAATTTTTCAAATTATTTTGCTGCAGAATTCCCAATCCCTTCTCATGTTTCCCCTATAAAATTACCTACAGAATAACCGTTGTGTGGTCCAGAACTGCATAATCACAATAAGAGGCTCAGATATAAAGCAGGATTTGTTCAGTCAAAGCTCACTGGAGAAATGGTTTAGACTCTGGGTGTAGAGAGGTAGACATTGGTTGCAAAGAATTTTGGTCAGGGTTGTGAGGCTGATCCATCTTTTACAACAGCTAGGTGAAACAATTTCATTCTTGTTGGGCATGTAATTACCACAGGATTCATATATTTTCCTCTGTGCTTGATATTTTTATTTTATTTCCTTCTGAAAAGGGAATGCAAGAAATGAACAGGTCGTGCTCTCTATACAGTTGTTTGTGAGGTATTCTTTTTCAAAAAGCTGATACATTTTTGATAACTGTAATTTTTTTTATAAAGGACTCAAATCATAATTACTTCCTTCAACCACCTATAAGCAGTTCCGTGTTTATTTCTAGTGCCATCAAAAATGTAATTTCATTATTATTGTAATATGCTTGAAATTTCTCTTTGGCATCAGATTATAGCCAAACCATCAAACTGGCTTATTTTTGTTGTAACTGGAACGATCTTTTAACTCAGCAGCCCAACTTTCCTTAATGCAGGGCAAAAGATGAAACGTTGAGAATTCCTGAGTCCCACTGGGAGACTCATGGTCAGTATGAAACTCTTGCATGCTTTTCAGAAGACCTGAGATATCATTTGTAGAAATATGTCATCTGACTAATATGCAAAAGGAATAACTATTTTCCTGGCCAAACAATAGTACATCTAATATAACACCAGAGCTGCCTTTAAAACCTTTCCACACCACCTGCAAAAAATAGAGTAAAAGAAAATAAAATGGAAACAAAAAACTTAAACAGACTAATACCTTAGTCAGTGAAGTTATGCATTTAACAGGTCACTTCATGCAGTAGATCACACTACCAGGATTACTCTGCGATGGGCTGTGCACAACCTAATCTGCAATGTAATGTTAAGCAAAGTTAGTGTTTTGCATTTGGGGTGACTCTAAAATGAGTCAAGTGAGACTTACATGAAACAGGGTGCATATCAACTTGATGGAGAAGCAATTGACATAAAATCAAGATGGTCTGCCAAATGAAAGATGTTACACACATTTCTGTTGTTCAGAGCAAGGACAGAAGTTGCTTTTTGGAACACATGGGTTCTGGAAAGCCTATGGAAATAGCTTGGGTTTTCATATTTCAGATGGCCTACCATGTATCAGACTGTAGAGTTGAGTTCAAACCAATGCTCCCAGGAGAGATTTAATTTCCATGAAAAATCAGACATTCCTATCTCTGACTTATTCGACAACTGAGGCTGCCCAACTGCTTCTCCAGTACTTGGCTTTTTACTTTGGATACAACAAATATTTGCTAGGAAGGGAAATTATTGCACTCCTGACTCCTTTTCCTTCCAGCAAGACTTCTGTCAACTGGGAGCAGTAAGACAGCAGTTAGCAGGTGTCCCTTTTGCTCACTGATCTCCCCCATGGTGAAAAATATGTTGCTGTTTTTTACTAGTGTTGCACTGAGTTTACCTAACTCAGGTACCTCCTTGACTAGTAAAGTTACCTCACAAATCAGTCTGGCAAACCCTTGGGACTGGCTGTAGGGCAACATGCAAGAGAGCTTTTCTTCTTGCAACAACTCAAGGGTCCCCATCCATTTATAAGCCTCTTATGCTGCTCAGCACTTTTGCGTATGGTGAGCATGCTTCACCAACCTTGTCATGTCACCTCACAGCCCCTTGTTAACATATGGTCTTCTAAATGTAGATATTCATCTGCTTGACTTTCTTTAAAGCTACTAGTAAAAATAAAAAAAAAATAAATAAAAATCCTAAATATGAAACAGATGTACAAGTGCACCTTGGGATGGATGTATTACAGAGACAAACCATCATCAGGCTCCTCAAGATCGCATTCTAGGGTTGTTTTATTATCACCTGGGCATGTGGCGTGCACCTGTGTTGTGATGGCTCTGCAACTGGCTTCAACACAAGAGCACACCAGGTCCAGAAATAGCTTGGGTTTTTTAACATCTCTTGTGTGTTTTTATTTTATTTTATTTTGTTCTGTGCCTTGAGTTTTATGACTCTCAGGGCTTCTGTGTGTTCTTATTGCAGCTGGAGTAAGAACCGAGCTTAATTTTTACCCAAATTATATAAATTTTAAACAAAAAAGGAAGGGTGGAAATGTATAAATGCACTAGAAAAGCAGAAAAGGCAAGAAAAGAGAAGAAATGTCAAAATGTCCATCAGGCTGACATCCACAGACAGTGAGCTGATGTGCTAAAAATAGTAATTAAGCGACATTAACTGCTAGAGTTCAAAATGCTAACACAGAACACACCTGCTCCTTCAGCTGCAGAATGCCTCCACTTGAGTGTCTCCATTCTGGGCTGCAGAGCCTCCAGAAAAATGAACACTAGCCTGTGCAAACCTACTCCCCCTGGGTGAGTGTGTGCTCAGCACCTGTTTGCCCACTCTGTGTCCTAGGCAAGCCAGAGTGGCACCTGGCCACTGTCTCTTGGGGAGACCTGACCTGGCAGACAGGCTCAGAGCACCTCTAAATCTCACCAGTAGCATAGCGACCAAGTCACAGTCCTCTTCCTTAACAAGATGTAACTGTGATGGTAGCTGCTGGCCCGATCTTCAGAGCATGCGCTTTGGGAATAGGTGTGCTGTAGCTGAGCTAGCTCTCCTTGAGGGATCTGGAAGGTTACAGGATCCCTGTGCCAGACCTCTTCCCTTGGGGAGCCCAGCTACCATGTAGAGAGGAAGGCAGGAGGCTGGAGGTGGGGAAGAGCAAGCCAGAGGGAACAGGACAGCAATCAAAGGGCCAGGGATCCTGTGCTCACTTCCCACAGTGCTGCTGGGCTTAGATCCCAGCGCTAAACTACTTGGAAAACAGGACCAACTGAGGCAATACTTTGCATCACGTGGTTTGAATCCACCTGAGTCTGGACGGAGATTAAATTTTTTCTCCCTTGGGACAGCTGAAATACTACATTCCTCATCATCCTCACCATGATTCTCAGCGAATCCACCAAAACTGGTAGATTTCCATGAGGTTTTTGAGCTAGTGAAGCTGAGAGTTGTTACCATCTGATAACTCTTTGATAACCTGACAGGACCAGAGTTTTTCACCAGTTCCTAGTGGAAAGTTCTCTGCATCACCATGGACACTACCTGAAATCACTTTAACTATGATAGTTACTCATCCAAAATACAGTAGCACAGATTCCAGATTTTATTACATGGGGAGCATGTGGTCATGTAGCTCTCCTACTGTTTAGTCATCAGACTATTCAATGACCAAAGGATTAACATAGTTTTTAAACTAATTTATAATAGTTAAGCTTATTTTCTAATAGTTAATTTTTAAACTTCTTTTACTGTAACAAAAAACCTAAATTCTGCTCCCTGCACTTAATACCCTAACAGGGATACGCAGAAAACTCCACTTGCGAGGTACAACTGGTGCTGTGTTTATGAGTTCTTGTACTGTAGCAACACTAAGTGTGAGCCAGCTTCCTTTAGTGGGAGTCGTTGTGCACTAAATTAAACTTCAGCTCAAAGCATCTTTACAGCAGCAGTGAGGAGCCAAATGCAGCACTTCATAAAGAGCTAGGACTTATTGAAGAGGGGAAGCTTATTCATACAGAAATTAGGATGTGGGAGTGCTAATTTCTATTTGATTAAAACAGAGGTGTGTCTGATTTTAAAAAGGGGTCAGGAGCATTGATCTTTGAAAACTAGATCATATGAATTGCCCCCACTACAAAGCAGACCCGGGGAAGTTGGGTCTGCAGGCTAACAACTGTGTGCCCTAACAGGCAGGCAGTTACCCTACCCAGAATTCAGGATGGCTTATCTGGAAAAGGGTATGGATAGATGATTCCCTGCTTTCCTACATGATTTACCTCTCATACCTGTAACAGGGGCTGAAGGGGTTTCATTTTGTTTTATTTTTGATGGAAACTTTGATCTTCCTTGAGGCAAGTTGTTTGAACTAACACCAACTGTCAAGGCAATGCTGCAAGCTGCTGTACAAGGGGTATTGTTATACCTGCTCTATCAGTCTTACATAAACATCTAATATCTTCAGGTTTGCAATTTTCTTACTGTATTTTCAATGCATCTTCCTTCTTTGTATTGTTATTGCAATTTTTCAAACGGTAAACCAGTCTGTGTTTACATATGTATACCTTTTTTCTTAAAAGCCATAGTGTTTTTAAATTAAGATTTTTTCCAGAAATTAGATATTAAGACTTCAAATTAAGAAAGCACCTCATTAGATTCAGATATTTTTCAACGATAGTGCCGGATAGGCAGAGAGAATGAGTACTTTTGACTTTCATTCCCTTCCATAAATTTTACCTCCCATTTTGGGATGTGGTTCCAAAACTATTATAGGCACTCTATTTAAAATTCAGCAAGACTGAGGTACAAAGTACCTTTCAGGATCCAATCTAAAGTGAAAAATAATTTACAATCAAGTTCAGAAGTTGTCTGATACATCAAACTCCAATTAGCAACCTCTGGGAATCCTGTAAGAGAAAAAGACCTCATTTACTGATTTGGTTCAGGGTGCTATCCCAATCTTATTAACATACTGAAGGATAAAGTCAGGGCCATATATAAGCTAAGGGACATTTCTACACAGTTTAAAGACACTCCAAAACCAACAGTTTAAAGTACTTCAAAAAGTAGAAGAAAACCAATGAAGTCCAACATTTTTTTTTTCCCTATAACAGATTCTTTCCTTGCAACATGTTTTCCCCTATAACATGTTCTCTTTCCAGAGAAAGAATAAAAACCCCTTCTTTAATCCTGGTTCAGGAGAACTTTGACAGTTGAATCCCTTCCCCAACTGTCTTTAACTTTTTTTGTTAGTGGTAAAGTGTGAGAGATGGATGTGTTAAAGAGGGGGAGAGAGAGTGGAGAGACTCCCATCAGAAATGTCTGTAATCAGTGGTTGGTCAAACGGGTTATGCCGAACTGCTACTCTGGATTAGGTTTAGGTTGCGGATCAGGTTCAAGGCTGAACTGAGGTTAAGAGTTTTGGGTTACTGTGCTGAAATTTTGAGACACCCTTCTGAAATTATAGCCCCCAACAATGGCAATCGAAAGATATCCCGGGGAGAAGGTTAAAGTCTTGCTCTAAGTCCAAGAAGAAGACTGGGCTGTGCATAAGATTTGGAGTATGAACACACTTCAGAGGGATCATTAATTTGGGGGTTTAGCTGACAGCTGTAATGTTTGAATTATGTGAAGTTTATAATTTTAGTCAGAATTTACCTGCATGGGAGGGGTAGGAGAAAAGAAAGTCACTATTTGTTGCACTAGCTTGCTGCTTTCCATCCCAGGCTGAGGAGTGAGGGGAGGCTGGTGTGTTTTTTGGATTATTATTTGCGGCTGAAAGATGGGTTATTATGTTTAGATTAAGAATGGAAGGGGATACAGTGAGTTACAAATGTGGCAGTCCAGGGAGGAAGCAATTTTAAAGAGTCAGGAGATCCAAACCTGCCTCACCAAAGAAATATTTGCTTTCTTTTTAAAATGTAACTAAACCTTTCCCCTTGGGGCAATTCAGTTAGTTAGCAAGCCAAAAACTGACTTCATTATTTACTGGCTGACCCTCAGAAGAGAGGACTGGCTGCAATCTCTTCTTCAGCCTTTCCAGGAGAGGCAATGGATGAGATGGCAACACTGCACATGAACAGGGGGGAGGCATTTCTGGAACAGTTTTCGAAAGGAAGCCCACCATCTATTCTTCCTGTAACATGCCTCTGGCTCCTTTTCTACAAAATACAGGGGAGACTTTAGCAGCATTACAGAGTTTCAGCATCCTTTGCAAGAATACAACCCTCGTGGGTTGTTTTTTGTGATGAGGACTGCCTGTGACACCTGTAGTTCCCTCCCAGAACTATTTTTCTGCCCCATGCTTTACAACCCTTTTAGATCCCACCCATTGCATAGTGAATATTTGTTGTGACTGAGATACATGCTCACAGAAATTACTGCAATAGAGATGAATGTAAGATTTGAAGTGTGTCATAAGTGCTGTCATTAAAAATGCTTTGACATGAGGACATTGGTCGTAATTTCTTTCTAATTATTCTAAATCTTGGTAGAAATCTGTCACCCTGCATGGAAAGAAACAGCTTTATGATCTTATTCTGATGAAGTTATAAGACTGGGTGATACTTGCAGACCAAGGGGATGATGCCACTCCTGGGGTGAATCTCCAGTGAAGAGCAGTGGCTATGCACTCTCTCAAAATTGAAATCAGAGCCAGCTGTGTCATGACTGGGGGCATAAGCCCATAACATGGCTGTTTCCCAAGAAGATGAAAGACTCCAAGGTCATTCTCCAACCTCTACAACTAGGTATAGAGGTAAAAGGCAAAAATTGTATTATACAGGGTCTAGGATGACCCCTTTTCCCCCCACAGCCCATGTGCTCAATCTCTAGGAGGAATCAAATGTTTCGGCAGCCCCTGTCTCCTCTTCTTCACTGCTGAGGTAAGAATTGCACTTTGTGCAGATGCACAGCCCAGGCTGGACAACAGAATTCCAGTTTTTCCCATCACAACTGCATGTGGCTGTAATTCTAATAAAAACTAATGGAAACCTTACTGGAACACAAATCTAAACCTCAGTCCCACCCATCTGCTCTGATACACAATTAAAAAAATGTAACAAAGTGGTTTTCCTGTAAAGACTGCAAGGCAACATGTATTAATTAAATAATGACAAAAGGACCAAGCAAGGATGGAAGCCATTTTCATGAATGTGTAAGGAGATCTGTATTAAATATTTATTCAGCACCAACATGTAGTAAATATCTGTTCTTGTGGAGAGTGCTTGTAAGCTGTTTTATTGAACTAAAGTTATTGTAAAAATTAAATGTTCTTATGGTTTGATTATTTCCACACAGTTTTTGTTGGAAACCTATACTACTTTGGCATGTAATAACAAAACTTTATCACTCTTATTTATTATAACTACAACACACATGTATCCAGAGTGTTTTCATTACTTCAGACATCTGCCTGTTGACATACAATTTACATTACACAGAACCTACCCACTAAAACCTCATTTGGTTGAATGTGTAAAATGTTTTTGTAAAGTTTGTGTCCTCAGAAAGCATGGGTTTTATGTGAAATGTTTCCCACAGCCATTTCAGTCATAACTGCACAAATTCAACTTCTGCAATGAGTACTTTTTCTTAAAAAGTAATTCTGATTTCTACAACACTTGGATGTTTGCACTGAGTTCCAACATTCAGCTATTTTTTTATTTTCTCTCCCAAACTCACACAAAAGTTGTGATACTACAGAAGTGCTGTGGCTTGCTGCTTTCCTTCTGAAATTGCCTGTCCGTGGTGGTCAGAGCTGTCATCAGGTGGCAACGAACAAATTCATTACAAGGAAGAGAATTCCTGCCACTTGTGCAAGTGACTCACCAACAAGAACTGCCCTTTTATTTTTCAAGTCTGCTTTATCTTATTAAACTTCTAGTTATGGGTTTAATGGCAAAGATCAGTAAATCCCTCTCCCTAATGAAAGAACAGACTCATTGCGTTTTAGCAATTGTCAGTATTATCCACTAAAATTTCTATGAATATCATTGTACTGTCATTTTTTAAAAAGTCTTACTTTTTATTATTTATATAGAATGTGCCTGAGTCTCTGGTTCTTTTTTGGGGGATGAGGAAACTTCTGTTACACCTGAATGGAGCAACTTTCCTGCCCTTTCTTGATCTGATCTAACATAGTGAAAACATTTCTACTTACTTCAGTGAGACCTGCACTTGACTTTAAATAGCGTCTGTTCCAATAAAAGTCTGGGTCTCCTTACCAGGAAAAAACCCAAACTGAAACAAAGGAAAAAAACAAACCCTACTGCCTTAGTTTAAAAAAAATAATAAGAGAATCGTATGCCTGTAAACCACAAAGTCAAAACCCAACTGAGACCTTTCCTTGCATTTTTCTGTGAAATATGCATTTATCATTCATTCTCTCCACAATAATTTTTCACATATTTTAATTTTACTCCTACTTATTTCTCTTTATGTCCCAGAATAATATTCTTAATATGTTTTTAACACTGTAAAGTAGCAAAACATTGTATGTCACTTGAAATACAGCAGTACCAGATTTGGACTAATTTTGGACATAACCTAGTCTCTAGACCTAAGCATCCCTAGCTTTTATCCACACCTGGAAATATAATTTCCCTTTATAGGTTGTGTATTCTAACTGGACTGTCACTTTCTCGAAATACCTACTTCGCTGTCTCCATCCTTTGCTAGCTCACTGGCAACAGTTCTGGGCAAGTAATTACTCTTGGCCCATGTCATACCTTACTCTCCTGATGGCCTCAAGTCTAATGTGAATATTCTCCTATGATTGTAAGCAATGTCATGAAGTCAGCCAACAAAAGAATCTATACTGTTGTGGCATAAACATTAATGCACAGATTATTATTCTACTAGGAAGAATAACTCATAACTCAGGCCGTTCATGGTCTTCATGTTGTCCAGTGCCAAACATACTTAAAGCAGCACTGAAGACCATTTGTCCTTGACGGCAATGGAAATCTACATTGATAATAAACTAATTGCTGGTATGCACAGTTCACCATTGCTGTGGTAGGCAGAGGAAGGTACCAGATCTCTATCCCTGTCCTTTTTTCATGTTCCTTCATTCTTCTGCCTCTGTTGTCTTCATGAAGAACAGTAGCACAAGCCTCTGTGATGGGAGAAATGTTACACCAGGCCTTTAACTCTTGACACCAGGTCATTTTATGAGGAGGCATTGGGCCGTACAAACTCAAACAACTGCTGAAAACATCCCTCAGTGTGGACTACAGGACATGACCCAGAAAACATCAAGTGGCCTCTTAAGAAATTGTAAGGTCTTTGACATTTCCAATGGCTGCAGCAAAGCAGTAACCAACCACTCCTTGCCCCAGTCAAGGAGGCTGACTCCTCCTCCTTAACGATACCTATTGGACTTAGGGGAAAGGAGTCTTTTCAAGGTGATGCCTTTGAACATGCTGGTAGGTCTAATAGACAGCCAGAGCAGAGCCTGTTCTGGGCTCAGACCGGGCTGCTCAGGGCTTCACCCAGTTGGGGCTTGAAACCTCCATGGCTGGAGACAATCCAGCCTCCCTGGGCCCCAACTCCACCAGTAGGCTGTCCTGATTGGGAAAGGCTTCTCCCTGTCTCCAGCCTGAGCCTCTCATGGTTTAGCTTGTGCCACTGCCTCTCACCCTACCACACTGCTATGAAAGACCCAACTGCATCTTCTCCATCCCCTCCCATCAGTGCCAGGGATGCTCTTGGGTACTGCTGAAGCCATCCCTCCTCCCAGCTGAACCAGTCCTGTTCCCACAGCCTCTCCTCAAGGGCAAGGGCTCCAGCCCAGGACCCTCTTGCTGGTTGTTTGCTGAAGTTGGCCATGTTTATTGACATTCTTCATCTGATGGAGGCCCAAAACCAAATGTAGTACCCAGATGAGGTCTGACATATGCTGAGCAGAAGGGACAGTCCCTGTCCTTCTCAGCTCTGGGGACCATGTCCTGCTCACACCACCCTAAGTGCTGCTGGCCCTTGTTGCTGCCCAGGGACACAGCTCAGCTCACTGCCTGCCAGTGCCCAAGGCCATCCTCCAGAGGTAATCCATGGCCCTGCCAGTCCGAACCTCCATCTTGCAAGAATCTGCCTTCCAAGGGAGGGGCTTGACCTCTGCCCATGATGGATTTCATGGGGTCCTGTGAGGCCCTTCGTCCCAGCTGTCTTCCCTCCACACACACACAGTTTGGTATCCTCTGCAAACTTGACACGCAGGCCCTTCATTCTCCCCTTAACATCACTGGTAGCAATATTGAACAGGACTTGTCCCAGGATAGACCCTGTGGCACCCCACTTGTTACCCACCTCCAGGTAGAGCACAACTCATTAAACACAACCCTCAGAGCCTAACTATCGAGCCACTTTTTATCCATCTGGTTGTCGTCCCATTCAGGCTGTAATATCCCAATCTGGACACAATAACATTGTGGAAGACAGTGTTGTAAGCTTTATTAAAGTAAGCAAGGTAAATTACATCCAGTGCTGGATTTTTGTCCAGAAATCCATCCAATTTATCCCAGAAGGGAATCTGGTTGGTTAGGCATGATTCTTCCTTTGGTAATTCTATGCTGACTTTGCAGTCACCTTCTCCTTTTTTAGATAACTGCCATTTTTTTATTTGTATGCTTGTATTGAATGTGGGTCTGAAACGCAGGCAGGGCTTATATAAACATTTTGTTTGTAAATCTTCACAGCCATGGAAGAACCTCCCAATCGTCCAGTAACAGAGCCTGCAGAAGTTTAAAAGCTCTTGGATGCAGGAATCATGTCTTTATACTGATCTTTACTACACACAGTACAATTTAACCTCTGTTTTCATTAAAGATCTGGTACTGGTGTAACAGAGACACTGAGGGGTAATACAAGTTTTGTTGAATTTCTAGTGTGCATGGGATTCAAGTCAAGTCTGCCTGAAGGAAAAACCAAAGATAGCCCCCAAAATAAATTGTTCAATAAACACTTTTGTTCACAGCATTTATTTCTGTCACATGAGATAAGAAAACACTTTGCTTTAATTTCATGCTCTGCAACAGAACATTAATTCATACTAAATTACGGTAGAATGCCTGTGTTACCTTACACCCACAGCAGAGTCACCCTTTGAGTGCACAGGCTGAGCAACAGAACTTCTACAAACAGAGCAAAAAATAATATGAAATGTTAGGGTAAATATTTATGGTGTGAATTTGTCAGGAGCCCACACTAACTTGTATGACTTTTAGCCTTACATGATGTTTGATTTGCTGCATCTGAACAAACCTCAGCACTTGTTAGCTGTGCTATGCCATACAGTACATGCTGTTTGCTGTATGTCAGCAGTGTATAAATTTCTAATCAGATTGTATCTGATAACATGGCTTTCTGATTGCTCTATTCATCAGCTTGTTTTAAATCTCTTTCAAACCCTGTTTGTATGACTGCATTCATAACCCAAATCATCCCAGCTACGGCAAGCAGGATAACATGGATTTACATTGATCTGGGATACTCAGCACAGCATAAGCTGGAGATTTAGATTCAGTTTGGTTCCTAAACTTTCGGGACCCAGTTGGAGTTACAGCTTACATGCAGAACACTGCAAAGCAGTATTTTACCTATATTTCAATAGCAAACATAATACTTTCATATTTCTTTAAATCCTTTTCATTAAGTAAAATGTTTCATGCCAAGCTTCCTCCAGGCTCACATTTCAGACATCCCATTGCAAGCTTCTGTACAGAACGGCACTTGGTGGCTAACAAATGAAATACCTTAATGCACTTCATCTGTAGCTGCACCCCAGGAATTGGCCTTGCACTGCTGCACAATAATATTATGTATCTGAATGAGGCTTCAATCTACTGGTGCCAAGAAACAACATGTTTCCAGTGTGGGGAACATCATCAAGTTACAAGTATTGAATGGACTAACAAGCAACCTGCAGCAATGCTAAGCTGTGCTGAAACAAAGGAGGGCTGTGTCTGGGTGGAAATCATCACAAACCTGGATAGAAAGAAAAGTTTAAACCAGTCTTTCCCTGTGCCATCATCATGTCTCCCTCTCTCCTCCACTCTCTTCTCTCTCTCTCACAGACCCCCTCACACACACACAAGCACACACAGACCCACACTCCTCAGCTCACCACCCTTATGGTCTGAGCACAGCCACTAGTAATGGCAGAAGCATATGAGGAAGCCAGTTGACTTCTTGACCCCCAAGTCATTTTGTAGATGTCACAAGGATGCCAAATGTGAAGCAGAAGGCTGTCAAAGATGAGCTGGGGCTAAAAGCAAGACTATGAGCTGTAATACAAAGCAGAAGGAGCCTCTGGGGAACAATCTGTCTTCCTAAGAAGTCTTGTGAACTGCTTTTTAGTATCAGGTGCATCATCTTGAGAAACCATCGTACATTCCAAGTAAAATTAGTTTAATGTTCCCACATAAAAAGGACCACAACCAGGTGGAGGATCAGGATAGGAGCGCACAGTGTGGAACTAAAAAGTTTTGCATGCTGCTGGAAAAAATTTGTGTGGAAATTTATTACAGATACATTTCATATGTAAATCACAGCCACTTATTAAAATGGGTATAAAGTGGGTGATTTTATGAGTGCTAAATACCTTTGTGTGTTAGCCTTTTGGATAGGAATGTCCATTCCCATCAGGGAATTTTTACAGGTAGCGGGAAGCAGGTACTCTCACGTTCCTGGTGTTCCCACGGTTAGGACAGGTTTTGGGGTTTTCTTCTTCCCAGTGATGTTAACTGGAGAAGAATCAGGTCCCAGCTCAGTTAACCTTTCTGTGAGTAAAACATCACGCACACTACAATACCAAAAGTGTTATAAATAAGAAGAAACAGCCAGAGAGCAACAACTAAAATTAGGATAACTGATTACTAAATCATTAATCCTGGCCAAAAAAAGTGTGTTACATTTCACAGTAATCAAGTTGTTTTGTAACACAGTTACAAACCTGCATCCACTTGAATACCTGCATTAGTTATACATTTTCTATCTCACCTTTTGTTATTCTGCTACCATCTATAGAAATACTGTTGGATGTGAATACATTACCAAATCATCTGGCCTTGCTCTGAGTAACCCTCAGAGAACAAGTGAGAGAAACACATGGGATAACCTTATGTTAAAAAATGTACATAATAATAATGGATTGAATTTTGCCTAACAATTGCATTTACAGCTTCTAGACATAATAAGCCATGTCAAGATGGGGCTTTTCTGCTCATTTGCTCATGATGAGTGGTTACCACATGTTGCTTAACCATTGCACCATGTCCAAGCTCACGAGTGCTGTAAGTGTCAAAGTTATGTTACAAGCCATGTGTTTTAGTTCTGTTACAGTGGAAATGCTGTGAGAGCCTTGTTAAGTGTGGTATGTCATGGGTTACAGTGCTAGAGAGTATTTAGGAAGCATGTCTAGTCGGTCGGATCAATGTGAAAAGTGCAACATGGATTAAACATAAGTTTTTCTCTGCCAGTTTAAGTAAATGCTCAGGGTCTTCTGGTTAACCTGTTTGACTGAAGGATAATGCTTCCAGGTCAAGTCATTCTGCAGACAACTGTCTTCCTTGTTCCTGTCTAATGCTAACATATAAGGCTATTATAAATTATTCCATTATTATTCCTGTGTGAAAGAGGGGGATTTATTTACTTGGCATTTATCAATGCAGCAGGGTAAAGAATAGCCTAGCTAGGAGCAGCAGGAGGTCCCAGAATGTATTTACTCAATTCAGTTTTTTGAAACCATAATCTATGACATGTCATGGTTCAGATCATTGGCAATACCTGATGAAAGCTTAATCCAGAATTTGTAAGACTATAGTATATGTCACGGGCAGAAATGGAAGGTAGGTATGAGCACATAGAATAGAGATTTACTACTTTTATGCTTAATCATTGTAATATAAAACAAGTCCACCAAAAATATTCAGCCCATTCAGTAACAGGACAACATTTGCATGCAAAAGCATACCATCATTAAATATTATGTTAGGAAAGTTCTTTTAAATGAGAAATGTATTTCTATAGCCTTGAAGGTGAGATAATTCAACCAAGCCTACTGTGGAATATTTATTTCACCGTAAATATTCCAGTATAATTGGGCTCTTCTGGACTATTTCTCTGATGTGGGTACTCTGTCTGTTATTCCAGAATAATTACCCCTCTTTCTAAACAGAGTAATTATTCTGGAATTAAATCATTCTGCAGAAGACAGGGTGGGCAGAATGGTGGAGCAGGTAAGCCCCTCACTACAGGTCCAGAAGCAAGGCGTTGAGCCTTGCTCTTGTCCTGTGTCAAAGGCTAATCACAACTGACTCATGCATAAAGTACTGCTGGGTAATTTGGCCTAGAAAATCAAAGATTTGAATGTGGCCACATCACTCCCCTGTGTGCCGTTTGCTTCAGAAATTGGTATGCCTTAACTACACTGGTCTGCTGGGTCATGTAAGTTCAGACAGACAGAAAAATCACTCGATTTTGGATCTTACTGTCCACATAAGGAGTTATTTGGAGTACATGTAGTCTAACAGTTATTTAGTAGTAGCTATTCTGATCCATGAAGACAACCCAGTAGGCACACAAAATTTAGGCTTATCCACTGTCAGGGCAACTTGCTAATAGTTTGACTCCATACTTTATCCTTGGAAGAACTAAGGAACAAAATTCTCACCACAGTGATCAACTTTCATTTTCTTAATATCCCCTGTGCAAGCTGCAGTTGACACAGGAAAAAGAAATTTCTTCATTAGCCTAAGAAGAACTAGTAGGCAGTTCATTTGCTGAAAATGGCAGTCCCCATAAACCTTTCAAAGATTAGCCAAAATCCAGGGTGAATGGTGACTCCTCTTTAATTTCCTTTTCTCCTTTTCTTTGTTTAACCAGTGAGAGGGGGCTTTTGCTTCTGAATAAAGGCATTATCAACACAGTTCTGCATTTATCTGCACAACACAGTGAGTGAACAATTGGCTGATGGTTTAGGCTCAAAGAGTCATAGTAAATGGGGTAACATCTGGCTGGTGGCCACTCGCTAGTGGTGTTATCCCAGGGATGAATTTTAGGGCCAGTTCTCTTCAGCATTTTTATCGATGACCTGGACACAGGAATTCAGTGCACATGAAATAAGTTTGCCAGTGATACTAAGACCTGCAAAGAGATCTTGATAGGTTAGAGCACTGGGCAATCATCAACTGTATGAAATTTAACAACAAATGCCAGATTTCGCAGCTGGGAGAGTGTAATCCTGCATGTATGTATAGACTGGGAGACAAGAGGCTGGAGTGCCCCCTGTAGAAATGGATCTGGGGGTTGTGGTTGGTGGTAAACTCAGTATAAGTCAGTAATGTACCATGACATCTGAAAGAGCCAACTCTATCATGTTCATTAAGCACAGTATAGCTAACTGCTTGAAAGTGTTTGTCCCAGCATTGGTGCGGCCTTACCTCAAGTACTGTGTGCAGTTTTGGGCTCCACAAAGAAGGATATAAAAATATTGCAATGTGTCCAAAGGAGAGCAACAAAGAGGGCATGACTTATGAGAAGAGGCCGAGGATATATTGTTTGTTCAGCTTAGAAAAGAGGAGATGAAGGGGTGACCTCATTGCTGTCTACAACGTCCTCACGAAGAGGGGGAAGACAGTGAGGTGTTGATCTCTCCTTTCCAATGTCCAGTGACAGGACATGAGGGAATGGCTTAAAGCTGCATCAGGGGAAGTTCAGAATAAATATTAGAAAAAAGTTCTTCACTGAGAGGGTGGTCAAGCACTGGAGCAAGCTCCCCAAGGAAGTGGGGTACTTCCAGATAGAAGTTAAAGATCACAGGACATGTATATATAAATATATATATTTGTGTATATATATATATAATTTGTCCTCTGAATAAAGCAGGTTCAAGACTGTTGTAGTTACACATGACTATAACTTCTGACTGCATAATGACTTTCACTTTTGCCTGCATTGCAAGTGCACCAGTGAGTTGCTTTCAAAAGGAACTCTTTAATACCTCCAGTACAAACACTTTTGAATAAAAGCAAAATCCAGGCTTTTTCTCTGGGCTACGTACAACCATAAACATCTAAATCTGTTCACAAATCCGAATAAATGTTGCCTAGTTCTAGAGTAAATTCTTAAGATTATTAATTGCCATTTTGCAGTTTAAGTTCACTTTCTGAAGCACAAGTAAAGTGTTTTTAAATCCTAGTCAAAGTGCTGTAAAAGGGATACATGTAGCAGGCTTCTTTACCTATAGTGTTAATACATATCTATATTACACAGAAAGCCTGAGCAAGAGAATTGCTAATGTAGATGGAGCTGCATTAGAGAGAGCACTGGTGGCCACTTTAAGTGGTGCCATTTTATCCTCCTCTTGTTCAGGAAAACACTGAGCCCACATGGGCTTTCCACAGCTCTGGCCAAACCATCACACAAGGGGTGAGGACAGCTGAGAGGCTGGAGCCTGAGCTTAAAGACCCAGGTCCAAGCAGCTGTATATTGCAGCTGACTGCAACTGTGTGGATGCACCTTAAATATCAGATTCATCCTGTACATCAGTAATTAAAACATCTGTAGTCTTGTCATACAGGGGACAGACTTCAGCACATGCCCGATGCTGGAAGGTACTGTCTGCTATTGCATTTTGTGCTCGCTGCTGGTGAACTTGGTTCTGCTGGCTCACTCCTGCTAGGGATCTTTGCTCAGAAGCTGGTAGTGTGGCTGTTTTTCTTCGTCAGGATCAAACAGCAAAGGCAGGAAGTACAGGGGATGAATAAGGGTGGCAGTAATAGGGACAAAGCCTTCTGAAAGGAGATTTGGGCCAGCTGTGTGTTTGACATGTGTTACAACTCTAGCAGGAGCGCCTCTGTAGCTGTTGTTGCAGGGCAAGATGTGCTGGGGGTGTAATGTCATCTATGAGACCAACTGATCTAATTGGGAGACCCAAGCAGCCAGGATTTCAGGTCTTCAGAGTCTAAAAGTCAAGAGTGAGAGAGAATTTGGGAGGCTGGAAATTCCTCTCTGTCCCCTCTCATTCTAACAACTGCTAAAAAGAGAACAAGGATAGACTGCTAAATGAAGGCCATGGGCTGTGAGCTAAAAAAATACCAGTGATTTATCCTTTGATGCAAAAGCAATGAAGTTACTGTAATTTTCAAGAAAAATAATGCATTAAATGTTTTGTATACCTCAGGAACACATTTATGCTTAGTTGTATAAACTGTGCTGTAATAGAATATTCTACTACCACACTTTATAACAGACTATTGCAATAATAGGCCCTCTTTCCTGTATTTACTATCTTTCACTTAGTCACTAACCTATGAATTGTCTCTCATCAGAAGGGTTACCAAAATGTATTATCGATGAGGTTAGTAAAACTCTGATGGCTTTTAGGTAGATTTGCATGCTTACAGAAATCAGCTGAGAGTGTTAAGCTATTACTGTCTCCAAAAGTAACTTTATCTGTGTGGTTTTGAATACGGACATAAAACACTTAGCAGCACCTCTAGATCTCATTTCCAGTTTTAGAAACCCATTTTTGTTCACTCCTCTACCTGCACCCACAAAAGCAAGTTGTCCCCCTGGCTCATGAATAGGGAGGTATGTTTTTGAACATGCAATTACTGAATTTGGTGCAAACATGCAGATGAATACAAGGAGACACTGAAAACACAAACTTTCAGAATAGACTATGTGCATTTAATTACAACCTTACTTGCACACCATAGAACTGAAACATCATGAAGAATTTTAAATGAAAACTGATAGTCTCCACTCCCTTGAAATTGTTTTTAGCTTTTATGTTTCATTATTTTTATCCTTCTTTGTTCTTTTGCTATGTGAAAATGTGAAAGTGTACAGGAGCCTGGATTATTTACAATCATACTGTTATCTTTTATACAACTTTGATTTAAGAATTCAAAAAGCAATAATTATTGGAAAATGTAAGGGCTTTTAACATTAGCTTTAAAGTTAAGAATTTGAAAAATTGAACCATTCAGGTTTGCAGCATTTCTGAAAGCAAAATTACTTAGAAATAGTATCAATTTAAGGTTCCTAGCACTAGTCATGCCTTCGTAAAATCCTGATCAATCTTTTTTCAGACTGACATGGAAGTCTCCTAAGGGGAATACATTTAAGTTGTTCCTGGAGAGGTAGGATTTTTTTTTTTTCTCAAAACCAGTTAAAAGAAACAAAAAAAAAATCAAAAATCAAAAAAGGCTTCTTGACTTTAAGCATGAACCCAAATCCCATTGGCTTGGACAGAATTTAACCAGAAGGATAAATGTGAAAGCACGAACTGCAATACTACTGAATAGAAATATTCCTTGAATAGGAATGCTTTCTGAAACAGAGATCTTACACTGCAAGAAATTTGTTGAAGTTAGAAAATATCCTGTTTAGAAGCAGAGAGAACTGGTTGAGTGAAACCATAAAGGGCCTAAACACAATTTTGCTTTTCCCCAACTGTGGAATCCAAGACAAGATATTCATAATGTTTACTCCCTCCATTAAGCAAAATTTCTTGCTTCCCTGATCTTCATTCAGGAATGCCATAATGCATGTAGTGCACTCTGTTAATGTGAAGGCATGTGCATTAAGGAGCTTCACAGAGAGCAGGAGCTGCTTCTCCCGAGGCAGACTTTCCACTAATGGACAGGGCATGTTATGTGCTTAGAAACCTGAAGCATGGCAAAATTCTAAAATGGGGTTCAATAATATTATGGGTGATTAGGAATTTTAATGCTAGTCAAGCTTGGAAATAAGAAACTTTGACTGAGTCAAGGTTATTGATATTTTCTTTACAGAAATAAGGGTGAGTTATTTTCTTCACCTGAAAAGTATTGGAAGAGTCTTTGATTACAGTATTATATGTCTCTTAGTATTAGTCTAAAAGCTTGTTTAATGTAACTATAAGTTTCATTACATCTCAGTGCCTCTGATTGGTAGGGTCTGTACATTGACTTTTATTCTTTCAAGAACCACGTATCATATAGTCAACAGTACATCTGTCAGTTACTGAGCAACCAAAACAGTTAATAAATAAAAAAAAAAAATAGTTGATAAAACCAGGGTTGTGATTAGAGAGAGACTGAGAGGAAAAAAAAAAATCTAGTTACCTGACAGCAACCAAATAATCCAGCCCACCTGGAGTCCCAGGAAGAGCAGATCAAATACATATATGCCAAGCCTGAACAGCTGGTAAAATCTGGTGGTTCCCAGTTTTTGACTACTTCTTTTAAGAAGTTGCAGTTTTCTTTGCAGAAAAAAATGCTCAAATTCAAACCAAACTCTTTACCTTATTGTGGGTGAAATTACAGCAAAGAAACATACAACTGTTATACTTAGTGACGTGCTTATAGCCAAGATCCTGGATAAGAATAACCTCAAACCTAGCAGAAGTTTATGATCCCATATACAGTCATCCAGACCCAAATTATGTTCCTGGCCATCACTGCTATAGCAGACTGAAACAAAACCCCATCTAAAGACTTTCTGTCTCAATTCTGGTTCTGAATTTTGTGGCTTTGGTCTATCATTACTGAAATGTAGCTGCAAATGTTTCTGCCAAATCCCTGCTGCCTTCCTTCTCCCTCTTTTCTGTTTAATAAATCACCATAACATTTTACTTACCATAGATAAAACTCCTCTACATGCAAGAAATGTCTTTGTTTTTCACTTCTTCAAATCATAAAGGATGGCAAAACCTCAGCTACAGATTCACCTCAATTTATTTAAAGAAAAAACTGTTACATTTTAGGTCCAAATCATTCTCTATTTAAACAAAGAATCCATTCTCAGAAATGATCATGGCAACTGGGAAAAAATTAACAATATGGGTAAAAAGTCATGTACATGTGGTTTGTCATTTACATCTTATTTTTTATTATTTATTTTTTTAAACCAGATAAATAGTAAATAAATCTTCTAACTCTTACTTATTTTAGGAACTAATAATTATGTTATGAAAATTAATGTTTCTTCTGAGGAAATGCAGCTGGTGTGAATCCAGGCTCTGTTTAGTCTTTCCAAGGTCCTTCCTTATTCCTTAAGGTTAGTTCTTAAGCAACTTTTCTGGAAGCACTGAAGGTGACCTGAGTTAAGCTGGCCGGCTTAGTGCTGACACAATCTAGAAACAGGTCTGCTGCCTGCTCACACAGGTGAATTGTGTGGGCAGTTTGCTGTTAAGGGTGAGCAACAGACAACAATAAAAGAAAAGGCAGGAGCTTCTTACACTGCTCCAGCTAGACCTGAAAACACATCCCTTCATCCCTTTAATGCATTCAATTGATATTTTTTTGTGGTTCTTAAGCAGGTACAAAAGAATTTGCTGGATCAGGGCCTTAAAGGCTCAACATGTGTTCCCTATCCGCTTTCATGTAGTTTCAAAATAATATAATTTTCTAGTTTCTGTGCTAACCCTTTTGTAGCTAAAACTGATAATCATCCTGGGTTCCCTTGCTGGGTTTTCTAGTCCCTTAAGCTTCAGTTTAGTAACATTTTGGCTGATCAATTGGATGCAAAACCCTTTATTTTCTGTTTAAATTCCCATTCCAATAAATAAGGCTTTTAGGCTTAAGGCTACATAACTCTCTTTTGAAAGTCTGAGCCAGAGAGTCAAGAATCTAAAAAAAAGAGCCCACTCAAAACACATTTTCTACTTTGTGGATGTTTTCAATGTCATGATCTCAAAAGAACATGTTGGGGTTAGAACCAAAGAGATGGGAGCAGATGTTGCAATTTCCATAAAAGAGCCTTCTTGGAAAACAAAATAACTTTTTTTTAACCTTAAAGCCCCATAGACTTTACTTAACTAATAGTTTTCATTTAAAAGTCTTAGCAGTGAGAGCTTAGGGCACTGCAGCTCTACCCCTACCTAATTTCATATTATGGACAAATTATTTTAAGCTTCCTGAGATCCCTTCATATGGTGCAGCCTAATCAATAAATCATGAACCAGTTTTAGTTATTCTGGATATTAAGTCATATTTCTGTATTTTAGTATCCAGGCTGTCACCCTGTGTTTGCATATTTGTATTGTACCTTTCCACTCTGAGGCAGATTTAAGAGTTGTTATCCTAGACTCACAGTAATTGCAAGAAAATCCAGTTCCATCTGTTTCTGCCAACATATGGAAATTAAATGAGAATATCAACAGAAAATGGCACTTGCTCAATATCAAGTGCACGCCAGCTATTGTGTTTGTTATAGAAACTTGTGGTCAAGCAGGCTGAGAGAAGTCAGTTAGCTGCCTGTCTGGTAAGAAATCTGGGTGCTGATCTTGTTCATGCCAGTCTGTCAGTTGTCAGTTGCTAGATTTCAGCTTAATACAGCTATTTCCGTCACTTACAGATGATGTGTTGCTGAATGAGGTCCGGTTCACCCTGTGCTGTTTAATATGAAGAAAGATTTTCACTGCACTAAAAGACAGATAGGGTTTTGTTGGAAAAATGAGCATCAAATCTGGTGAGGGATAAAGAATATGCAGGACATAACTTCAGAGCTGGGAGGGGAATAAGATTACTGTTTTATCCACTGCTAAATAACAACCCTTAAATACTTTTCATTCCTAATCAAGTCATCACACACCCTTGAGAAGTTACAATAGCTGCACTGTATTACCACTATCCAGTTTTGCAACAGGTTAGAAAAATGTAAACTATATTTAAAACACACATGGAAAGAAAGAAGTGAGCTGTCTCCCAAGTGCCCCAGAATTTCAAACCTCCCTCAGTATGGATCAATTCTAAACAAAAATTCTCCACCAAAAATGTGTCCACCTGGGGATCAGCCTATTTCAGAGGCTGCCTGCTGTGTGAGCCCCATTAGACAACCTTGAAGTTGGCTGGGTTTTGCTTTGCAGAAATGTTAGAAATGTTTGGGGTTTTTTTGTTTTCTTGCACAAGCTATTCTAAAACTTTTTAAGTACAAGGACTTCAGAATAGGAAGAGTGTGCTCAGGAAAGCTGTGCAGCCCTGAAGGATGTGGACAATCTCAAGCAATCAATTAAGGATGGCTTAAGCAGTTGTCTCTTGGTAAGTGGCGTCTACCATCTCTCTGATGAGATATGGGCTGATCATGTATGTACATGTTCCTAATCTATTTAAAACACATGTAAAATGAGTTTACTTAGACCAGCATGAGCATCCAAGGGAGTACAGGAATCTTTCAATTACTTAATTCAGTTTCTCTTGAGTCCATGTTTCTTTCCTGTCTTTACATCAGTACTGAGAGTTTTTTTCCCCAGCCTTGACATCTAGAAGACCAGGTGGGGAATGCACTGTCAAGTAAAATCTACAACAGTCTTACTTATGTGTGTCTGTTTTTCTAAGCCACTTAATGAAGACGTTCAGAAAAAGTCATGATAATAATATGAGAAAGTCAAAAGTGCCTGTCTTATAAAAGACATCCTTTCTTCTCCTGTAGATCTGCATATCATCTCCCATCAGATAAGCAACAGAGCTGTTAAATTTGTATAATCTGGACCTCTGAGTAAGCAGAGCAGGGCTGCATGTTGCAGCAGACCGGTGAGTGACTCTGAGGCAGTGCCCCAGCAGGATGCCTGCTAAGCATTGCCTAACGTGGCTCTGCCAGCTCTGTGTTGGTGGAGCTTCTGCATGCCTCTGCATTGCAATTGCATTCATGCAGTCAGTGACCTGAAGGCAGGGTGCTCCCTAAGATATTTCCATTTTCCTCTCCCACCTTCTTCCCTGCTCTCTTAATTGTGATAAAAAGCCTGTGGCTTTAAGAGCACTTAACTGTAATACAGTTTTCATAGCTCAAGTTACATGCTAAGTAAGTGTTTTATATACCCTGTTTGTGAAAGACCAGACAAGCTCTTTGTAGGAAGGTAAATAATACTTAAAGCCCTGATCGTAATCATCATCCATCTCTGCTCTGTGATTTAATTTAATACCGATTATCAAGTGTTTTATTTTTAACAATTCATGTGGTGTTTGGCTGCCAGAAATGTGTATTCATTGCTAGGGACTCAGGAATTAGGCAAACCTAGCATAATGGATTGCATATTACAGCATAAAACTGCTTTTAAGATGTTACTGCCTTCTCAAAGAGGAAAAAAATTTTGGAAGGCTTTAAATTCAGGGAAAATTCAGTATCACATTATCTGGGCTTCATCTCCTCCCAAGTTCTCACCCTATTTTCCTTCTCAAACATGGGGCTACTGAAAAGGAACAACCTTAAGGAAGCTTTTTCACAGAAATCCATTACTTCTTTGATTATTTAATGTTCAAGATTTTACTGTCATACAAGCTCCAAGCCCCGTCATCATCTCCCTACAAGTGTTAGGCACTCTCCAAAGACAAAAGAGGCATTTTCCTGGACCCAGTGAGCTTACAGATGAGAAATACAAACAAGAAAAAAATTAAAAAACTGTGGGAGAGGAGAAAGAATGTGCTCCAGGAGCAAAATGAGGCAGTGGTAATGAATCCTGAGCCTCCCAGTTGGCCTGAGGTTTTTTTGCTTTTTTTCTTGCCATATTTAAAAGGGACAAATTACGTCCTTACCTTCCTACACTCCCCACAAAAGTCAGCCCTCTTTCTTGCCTTTCTCCAGTGTCAAACTTCACACTTGCACATCCACTTCCTTGCCCAGTCCTCCCAGGGCTTTCTGCTCCTTCCTTATTTTCCATATGAATGAAGCAGTCAAAAAAGGTGTTGATAGAAAAGTAGAAGACATGGGCCATCATGAGAGGCTGAAATGAGTAGCTTTGTTCTCATTTCTGCTTGGTGCATCTCATGTTTCACTCCAGAGCTTCCATTAGCCTCAGCAGAGCAGCACTGATTCGTACCAGCACAGCACCTGTCCGGTTCCATGTCTGCAGCCACGGTGCGTGCCTGCCAGCAGCACACGCAAGTGGGACCAGCAACACGCATGGCATCTGTGACAAATAACATATGAGTCTTTGCAAGCTATACAGTTCCCAGTCCCCGGCCAAGGGAGATTGCTTCTACTCTGCAATATCCTTGACACAGCCAAATATCTATAGGATTGGACACACGGGGAGCTCCCCAAAAGATTTTGGATGCGTTAAGTTTCTCATTCTAAAAGTGACCTGTGCTAAAGCAGGGAAAAGTTGTAAGAGCACAACTCTATAAGAAGAACAAAAGACTGAGAAATAAAAACAAGAATGCTTGGGGTTTTTATCCCGGCAACTTCTGATTAGCTTCATAATATTAAACTTTTTGTTGTGTTGCCTTTTCAGATTTAGCCTGCATGACCTAGCAGCTGTTTCACTTGGCTCAGGGCTTTTATGACTTTATTTTGGACAAATCTTTAACATTTTCATTTGATTTTTCCCAACTCAGCTTTGTGCCTCAAAATTTGTTTTAAATTTTACGGTCATTTTTTCCCCCTTTCTTACCCCTCTTACAGCTGTAGGCTCTGGAACCCAGCAACTGTGGTGTTCCTCTCCTCCACCAGCAGCCTATTTTATAAGGTAAAGACAAAAGAAAGGAGAGCATTTGGGAGGGAAAGAAAAGTAACACAAGAAAGGAAGGGAGGAAGAAAGAAAGATGCAGGAGAGGTCTTTTGCTGGATCTACTCAGAACAAGCTAAAACCTAACACTATATAAATACTGAAGCACACAGTAGACTAAAAGTATTCAATAAACATTTACTGTGAATGGAGGCATTAGGAAAGGCTTAGGCCCTGCCTGAATTCCCATGAAATTTATAAATATTTCTTTCATTTGTTCTCCATTTACAATTAGTTGCGGTCAAGCTGATCAAAGACAGAAGAGGCCTGTTGCATGTGAACCAGCATCCCTCACAATGACATTCACAAAGCAGAATGAAATATGAAATATCAGGTTTCCACGGATGTATGAACTTGTAAAAAATCTGAAAGAATAGGAGGTTTTTCACACTGAGTAATGTGAAACATTTGGTGAGGATTGTAGGCCTCTGAAGAGGAAAACTGAGAGCCAAAATCCATCAGGCAATAAAACAGAAGCAGGCAAAAGTTAAAACAACAGCCATTCACTACAATCTATTGATTTAGATATCATGATTGTCCCTGCTATAGCAGTCGTGGATGCTAGCAGGAACTTCCACTTAAATCATTATCAGGAACAAACCCCAGCACCACAGACCTGAAAGCAGGCTGGAATAACATTTGTGTTAGGAATATATTTTGTCTGCTCCCTTCACTTAAAAAAAAAGGAAAAAAAAAAGCCTTGCTACAGCTTGTTCACACTGCTCTCAAGCATTTCCAGCCAAACAGGTGCTAAGGTTAATTGGGTAAGTAGCCTGAAGCTTCCAGTTTTCAAACGAACTTTAAGTAAATAAATAACCCCAAGTGGATCCAGGAGGATAGACTTGCACAAAGCCTCCAAGAGGCATGTTACAGCACTCGAGGTTCCTAGTTTTATCTCTTTTGCAGACCTGCACCTTTCAGAAAGAAGGGCCCATCAGCCTTTGTGACTAATATACTGTGCTTTAATTGCTTCCTATGTCTTTCACAGCTGTCAGCCCCTAATGGGGTCAGGGTCGGCAGGGGAAGGGGACTCAGAGGGTTTGCATCCCTTCACCTCCTGAAGTGCTCCCAGGCTGGAGAGGAACATCACCCCAGATGGCATCTGGGAAACCTGTGGCTCTCACTGAAACAAGACGTGTGCCCGGTCCGCCCCAGAAGTCACTCACCCCACTCAGATTTATTCTTTTTAGATGCTGGAAAAGGTACGGGCAAGTGGAGACAGCACCCTTAGCACAGTCCCTGACCCAAGAGGCTCTAATTGCTTCTCAAGTTGTGCAAAATTTGTTTATGACATTAACCAGCATCAAACAACAGGGAAGATAGTAAAAATAGATTCTTTCACATTGTTTTGAGAAAGATTTGGGAGGATTGAAGGTTAACAGGAGCCTGCTAGCATAAACAGAGCAGACACTTCATGCTGTTTATGGTATAAACCCCATTATGTTTCAGTCCATACCAGAAAATGTCTAAAGAGAGGTAGTAATAGCTAGGGCAAACAACAGGAGGCATAATTGCAGATGTCCTTTCCAAGGAAAGACCTTCATGGAAATGGTGTAAGGGTAATACTACCAAGAAGGGATTATACAAGAAGACATCTGAGAATACATACTGTTTCCTTTTTTTCTTTAAACTCCCTGAAACCAAAAATTATATCTATTTTCAGATGTGATGTAGAAGGTGGTCAGGGAATGGATGGTCTTGCAGTTCACAGTACTGCCGACCCTAAACACCCAGAAGGTGTGCATTGGGGCCCCAGAAATTATGAGCCCAGCCTACAAAAAGTATCCTATTTTATGTACATGCTTTGTTAGACTGACACACTTGGGGTTTTCATACTTCTGTCAGCATCCAGAAGAGCTAGAAACTTACTGCTTAATAGGAAAGCTGAGAGGCTAGCGTAATCACCTATCTCCAAAGACCAAGGCTTTAAGAAAAATGTCCAGTGCTACGTGACTGACAATAAAACCCTTAGATAGAAGAATACTGGACTGTGACTTGGAAGGTTTGCACTCAAATCCCCAGGCTAGATGATGCTACAATTTAGATAGGTAGCAGTGTGGCCAACTTCAGCTCCCCATAGGAAAACCAAAAACTCCTATCCTGTTGCACCTGTCTTATTCTTGAAATTTCCACGTAACCTCACTCAAATCACTTCATCAAGCTGTGTCTCAGTTTTACAGCTATAGAAGCAGTTCTGTTTTTTTAAATAACTCACACTATAAGTATAGGGATGTGTCTGCACAGGTTGTTGTATATTAGGGCAGGGAGCAGGAAAGGGTTTAGAGTTTAGAGAGGTGAGTGCTAGCTTAAAAAACTGTATAATAAAATAATGAACCATATTATTTTCTAGAGTAATAGACACCAGGGATCTTAACAAAAAATGATGCAAAGGGAAGAAATCACGGTACTGATGTTATAAAATTAACAAAGTAGTATTCCTCAGTTGTGTAGAGGATTCTTTGCAAAGTGTCTCTGACAGGTGACATCAGTGTTAGGGGAGAAAACAGGAGTGTAGGACTGGTTACTATTTTCAGAAAAAGCATAACAGAAATAAAAGCAGTGGAGGAGGGATTTCCAGCATGTCAAGACAGTAAATTTCAGTGCCTGCCCACCAGACAGGCAGTTGTAGGTTTGTGCTTTAAATATATTAATTTGCAAAAGTACAAAACCTTCCATGCTGATGGCAGATAATGAACAGTTTTGATCACAACGGAGAACAGCCAAGTAAAAAGAATACTCAACATATGCATGAAAACATGAAAAAAACCAAGTCCTAGAATCTACCCAAAGCCTTCTCCAAACAGAGAGAACCTTTCACATCATTGCCTAAACAACAGGTTTTTACAATTCCTCCAATGCAGTGCAGAAATTCAGAGACAAGGAAAAAGCAAGAGGCATAATTTCAAGGACCAACACATTTGCCATCTCCCATAGAGTGCCCACTATTTATAGTTCCCCATTTGATAAACCCAAGAACTTCATCATTTCTTCTTTTTATGTCTTTCTGAGGAACCTCAATATACTGGCTTTCTCATGACCTCTCTTTCTTCCTCTAACAGATTCAATATTCTCTCCTGCTGGTGGCTGTGGCCTTCTCTTCCTCCTCCTTTCCTGGCTAGTCTTACTCTTCCTTTATCTGTTTCTAAACACACTTGGGAACTATTTGATGGCAAACCTACAGACATGTGAAAAGGCACTGTAATTAGTCTGAACATCAGTAGTCACTTAGCTAGGTAGGAGGAACAGAAGGAAAATATTTCACATGAGCAAGAAGTACCCCTGATTCACTACTGGTCTCTCCTTTGAGCCTAAGCTGTACTTTGAGTCATGTTATATGGATGTCAGTTTCTCTCTTTTCTTCTTCCTCCTCTCTTTGCCACATCAACATCAATAAAGGTACAAAAGGTACAACTGACATTTTTGAGAGCTTGAACACCTCAGTCAGATTTAGTGAATATTTTAAGGACCTATCCCCTTGAGTCAAAAATAATAAGAGCTTTTTGAGGGAACACATGAAGATTTGTCCTTGTCCAGAAGTAGCTTACATTTGCTAAGCTTCAAGCTTCATGTTTTCTACTTATGCTTTCCAAAAAGGCAAGCACAAACATGTACACAGGGAGTTCACCATCCCTAAGGACCTTTCATGAGAATGATGTTTGTCTCCAGATTAACACTAAACAAAATCAGGAGCTGAGGCAGGCACACATTCCTCAGCACAGATGCACCTCTTTAGGGTTTCTTTCTTATTTATTGGCCAAAAAAATGCACTAGAGAAGAGGTTGCTGGGATAAATGCACTCTGTCTTCCCTCAGGGGTGGATCCCAGGGCTTTACTTTCATTTAATTTCTTGAAGGGAAAGATGAGAGAAGCCAAATAATGTTCAATGAAATGCTATCCCTGCCATAAAACTGAAAGCAGTTTACACTTTAAAAAAGCTAATTGAGATGATCCTTGTACAATCCTGCAGTGGCTGTGGAAATACGTGGTTTAAGTTTCTACCCATCTTGGTCTGGTCCAGTTAACTGCTCAGCTAAAACTTTCCAGAAGAACCTAATCTTTTCACATGATATGTTGTGGACTATATCAGAATACTGTACTATGTGTTCTTCCAAAATCAGTGTTCCCATTTTTATTGGCCAGCATGTTTCAACATTTGTTTTTGCTCAAGTCCATTATAAATATATATATACTTCAGAACTTTTTTATGGCAAGATAATACACACAGCTCCTTTTGTATGCCTGCCTTATCATGACTCATAAAGGTCAATGTTCAAGAGACAAACAAAAGGTGGCAATTTTGTCCTCATCATCTTCACACATTGCTCCTGCCAGCAGGGGAAGTCTGCAGAGATATGCTGAACTCAGTTAATGAGCACAGACAAGCCTCTTAGGTCACAGAGGAACAGCAGACATAAAATGGACACGTCTCCTACCTATATTGCACGTGCACAGTAGCAGTCCTGGCCAGTCCCAGGTTAAAAGACCATAATGGTTCACTGCCTAGGAGTAGAGCTCCTCTGTAGTACATCAACGGCTGCCATCAAAACGTATTTTAAAATTGGAGACAGGAGATAAAAAGATAGGTAAATAGGTAGAGAGAAACAGAGAGAAAGAGGGAGAGAAGTAATGGCATTAAGAAAGGTGACAATCTTGAAAATGAGATAAATTTTTACATTTCTTTTATAAACTCAGTCCCTGCAAAAGGTTACAGCATGTTGTTTTCCATGCATTCATAGTCTGTGGTCTTTGTATGCCCCTTTTCTGTCATAGAATGTGACAGGGGTTTAGATACCCTGAGGACTCTCCTTTCATTTTCCCAAGCTTGCCAGGAAGACACAACAAGGTTTGCAGGCTCTCTTGTCAACAAAACACTCTCCCACACCTATATTTGTAGGTGTGGATTGAAAACTTACTTTTGTTTTTAAACTCACCTTCCTATGAGGGGCCTCATGAGACTCCTTTTCATTCATATTGTCTTAACCTTGTCTGTCAGGACACATCTGCACTGTGTAGTTCAGACTGAAGAAATAGATACAGAAGTTAATTCCAAATATGTTGTTGTTTTCATGTTTTACAGTGCATCCCTTTCATTCACTTGACTCATTTGAGATCTAGACCTATTTGCCATGTTTCTGCACCATAGATTGTTGTGCAATGTACTTAGGTGTTAGGTTAGTTGCTTTCAGTCTGTTGGTTCCCAGACTACTTGTCCATGATAGGTAGCTGAGGAAAGCAAGCTCATATATTCTACACAGCAACATATATAAATGTATCTGCACATCTAGTGAAAATATACTGGAGAGTCCACTAAGCCAGTCAGTTCTTTCACCCAAGAAGAACTTCGCAAAGCATACTCTTAGTACAGTGCAAGCCCTAGCAGTAGTAACAATAATGGCTTTATTTCCTTCTGCAATTCACAGTGCAGCAATTGATTGTATTTCACTTGTCTGGCTATTTCTGAAGAATGTCATTAAGATCCCTGTTTTTTTATTCCTCACTCTTGGTACAGTAGAACAAAAAATTATTTTCTAAATACTGCTGCTTGTCTATTGACAGTGCCTGTTAGAAATATGCACCGGATTATAGGAGATCTGGGATTAAACTTGACAGGAACACTTTTCCCTTTATGATGAGATCAGAACAGATTCCTGAACAAATCATTATGGCTCTGTTTCCAGAAAACATTACAGCAGAGCTTTGTTCATGCTACTATCATAAAGGCTTCCACCAGTATTTCTATTACAATCTGTATTTTCAAGGGTTTTTAACTCAGCCAGAACAATTCATTATGGGCTGAAAGTTGTCATTTCATGGTGTTCACACCATGAAGGAATTTGTTTCACCATAAACTCTGAAAAATAATAGCACACGCTATTTTGAAGCTGGAAAGAAGGCTGGTGGAAGGCAGTGGTTTCCTAAAATCCTATTGTTTAATCTACTGAAAACAAAATCAAAGGAACAATTTCTTTTGTTTTTAAGCAAAGATCAGGCATGAGGAAAAATATGAAGGAACTACCATAGCTTTCAAAACATCTGTTACAAAGTAAGATCCCCATCCCACAACAGGTCAACATGGAAAAAACCTTTCTGCCTGGTAGACTTCAGACTTACGTCTTCTGCATCTGTGGATTTCTAATGGGCCATGCTGGCCCAAAAATAGCAAAGCAGAATACATGGGGCCAAGTTCTTAGGTGGTGTGAATTGCTAATTGTAAACTGGTATAAAAAAAAATAACTGCCATGGAGCTCAAACCACACCAAATTACCTAAGGGGTCTAGCTCCTAAAAGAATCAGCTGTTCATTTGTTGTCTTGCAGATGCAGATGGAGCACTGGGAAATGTTGTTTGACTGCATGTCTAAACTCCTGTCATCTGCAAACTTCAATTTATATTAGCTTCTTTCCAACTTAATGGTGTGTTATTTCCTGTATCTTCTTCCCTTCTAACTTTTCATTTTAGTTGTCTATCCTGTCCCATTCTTACAGCAGGACCTTTCTTTTACTGTTTGTTTGTACAGCACCTAGCACAATAGCATGTCAGTTTTACCTGAGTCCTCTGGACTTTGCTGTGCTACAGGTAATAATAGTAGTAATGAATAATAAAGAGCTCCATTCCTTCACTCATTCACTTCCATGAGAAAAATCTCATCCCTCAAGTTTGGAGTTCTGCCCATGATAAATCCACGAAGTATGAGTTCGAATCCAAACTTTCCATATTGTAGCTCACAAGCTTGGCTCCAGGGTTTTGGTTATGGCCCATCTTTATTACTAAAACATTTCTCTGCCTTCCTCTGAAACATCCTCTCTACACCAAACAAGATTTCCTGGGACAGTGAGTATAATTCACATTATTGCACATACTTTTTCTGCTTTAATTTTATCTCCAAAAGATATTAAATCTACATTTATTAAATGGAGTTACTTTTCCAGCCTGCAGGCATCAGCCCAGTATCTTGAAAGACGTAACAATGAGGTTTATGATTAAAACCTTTTTTGGAAAACATGAACAAATGATAACCAGTTGTGATAGTTTTCCACATTTTTATAATATCTAAAAATATGTTCAAATATCCAGAAATGATCTTGTGATTTGATTTATTCACAAGTCCCCTGAAGTGTTTAATAAGTACAATATGGTACAACTAAAATCATGCTTATTACTGCTATTAGCTTGGTAATTCTCCAAGATGAAATCATACTTTTCAGGTTATAAATATACATTTTTATTGTTGATTTTATGCTGCATTTTGAAATATTGCTTCTCTGCTTTCATATTTTCAGTGCTGTATTACAGTACTATAAATCAGCCCAGCAGTAAAGGAATTCTAATTGGTATCAGGTGATTTTTTTTAAAAATAGGGGAAAAGTTAAACTTATATCCTTTCAAATGAAGATAAATTCTCTTGAAGCTCTTAAAAAAAAATCACATGTCCAGAATGTATCTGATTTATATTTTTGAAGGACTAATCAGATAAAAGTATGCACAATACACATCAAAGTATACATATGAGCTCAAAACCACCCTAAAAGATACCTCTAGATGTCTAACTAAGTACAGAGAATCTTTTCCCTGGTATTTTTTTCTTCTTTGTCTATACTGTTTCAATTTTTCCATGCCACTAACTATGCAAGTTTGTGCTTCTGTTCTGCCTCCTGCTTATCCATATATTTCACTGTTCTTTCAAAAAAATCCAGTTCTATTACAGTAATCTATTCCTCTGTAGACCCAATTTGATCCTTAAACCATTGATTCTTTCTGTGATGGACCTGCCCAAAGATGCTTTCTATATTCCTCTGTACCACATCCAATGCAGTAGTCCATCTAGTAAGTCATGCTCAACCATGCATTATGTGCCAAGTGCTGGGATTTATCTTGAAAGTTCAGGGGGTGAGGAAAACAGCAGTAAATTAATAGGTTTGGGGTAAAAAGCCAGAAAACACGCACTTTATGTAGGAGATTTCAAAACAACATTATGGACTTCCCTTTTCCCCACAATTACACAAATGAATCCTTAGAAAAAGTTGGTTTTCCAGGAAAAAAAAGATACAGCGATCAAAAGAAATAATACAGATTTGATTCCTGTGTGCTGGT
Organism: Morus bassanus; assembly: GCA_031468815.1. Lineage (NCBI taxonomy): Eukaryota > Metazoa > Chordata > Aves > Suliformes > Sulidae > Morus > Morus bassanus. The sequence goes on from CM062600.1 coordinate 57,598,130, forward strand.
ATGGTAGAGATCAAGAAGACAAGTTAGGGAAGACATGAGGTGGAGTTCAGGAGTATAAACAGGGTCCATGCAATAATTCATGGGAGCCATAGGCCTGGCTTGGAGGCCAGCTATGGTCTCCCATTAGCGCTTCTGCAGTCCCTCCAAAAAGGGAAGCTCTTTATGGTTTTTAGAACATTCAGAGGGCAGCCTTACAGGTTTCTGTGGAATCTGGTATTTTTTCACCTGAGCTTTTGGGCAATGTGGCATATTTTCATAGCCCCTTAAGCATTCCTGGTATTTTCCCTTTCCAGGCCACAAACCAATAATCCCACAATGCATCTCCCAATGTTTCCAAGGGAAAAGAAATACGCAAAAGGAATAGCCCTCCTACTTTCCAAAGATCCCCACACTGGGTTAGGCAAGCTCTTTAGCTGAATGGCATTTGGGAGGGAAAGCCATAACGTTAATGGGATTAGTTACTCAGTCCTGTACACCATACAGCATTACGGTTTTTTTTAATTTTTAAGAGTGACTGAACTGCTCTGTGCACACTTGAAGCTGCTAAACAACAGGAAGTTGACAGAAGAGCTCTGTCATGAAGGCCAGAAGTAAGATTAAAAATGAAATGTATCCAAATAAAAATCATGTTAAGCAGATATTCAGCAGAAAGGCATCTCAGCAAAGATGAAACAAGCAAAAGGATATATACACACACCTTGGACAGCTGCTCAGGGTCAGATGAAAACCAGATGGAGGAAACCAAGAGGAAAATAAGGCTGAACAGGGATGTATTTGGAAAGATAAAAGGTAGCATGGAAAGTCACCTTTCATTGGGGTACAGACAGTCTACAGCACTGAAGTGACAAAATACTACATGACTTGGAGATACAACCTAATGCCAACAGGATGAAAAGGATAAATTTTTACACCCACTGAGCCTTTGCTCCTTGAAGGAGAGTGGAGACAGCACTTTGGGATTCCTCTGTGGTGAATAGAAATGTGTGCCTGGCACAGAAAATCAGGTGATAGTGTGAAAGTTCTCGTTATTTCTGTGATGCTTAGGCAGTGCACTAATAATCTCTGCATAGCTTAATTTTCCGATTGTAAGGAAAAACTGGTGTGAACTGGCTTTTGCCTCCTCTTTCCCCTGCACACTAGAGGTCTTCTCCTACAGGGGAACGTCTCTCATCACAGCTCCAATTCCTTTTCCAGACAAGGTCAAGTCTGCCACTTATCCCTATTGCACACTGTAAGTATTTTTCTTCCTTTCCTTGGGCTTTCTAGCTCTCTTAGGCTACTTCCCCATCATGCTTCCAGACCAGTAGCATGTCTCCAAGAGTGATGTCTAGGTGAAGTGCCACATGGAAGGCACATGCAATGCTTCCGCCTTTATTCTCAGGCTCCAAAACACACATTCTTCCACAAGAGCACCATCCCCAGCAGTCTGCTCCTCGACATGACTCCTGTCTCTGTGGAACATGATACTCACTGTCAGATAACTCCCATGATTTCATAACTGATTCCCTAGGATTACTGAATGGAGAATTATGCCCAACATTTAGTATTAATTGCTGGGGTAATTTCACAGCCAGAGCTGTACGTGAGGTAAAGTTAAGGTAAAGTTAGACATATAGTAGAAGAATATGTAACTCACAGGTTGCATGTGTGGGCTAGACATGTGGTCTTTGATTTTGTCTCACCTACTGTTAGCCATCTGGTCTACACTAGCATAAGAAGCCTATCTTAGGGTGTGATGACAGATCCTCTCTTGTTCTCTATACAACATAAAAAGGTCTTGGTGACCAGTTTGGTCTAGATTTCTAGCTTTTATATGATCAATACTATATGATGTGAATCTACATTCCAGGCTAGACACCTACTGTTAAGAAAAGTCATCACAGAAATCATAATATTCACATAAAGTGTTCAGGGGACCATAATCGGTAATTGCTCTGTCTTAGTTTCAGGAAACCTCCTCAACACCTAGAGACCAGGCAAGAGCTGAAGAAAACAAACATAACCCCAATAATAGTGATTGAATATACCAGCTTCTTAAAAACTTCAAACCAGTCCAAGCAAAGAAGAGGACAGTAAAATGATTAAAAGCAATGAGTGCAAGATGGTGACTCCGCAACCACAGCTGGGTGTGGGAAAGGACCGCTCTGACAGGGAGTGGCTGAGTGCCATTGAGGGCAGGCTGGGACAGGAGGAGGGGAGATGGGCTTCTTGCTTCCCTCAAAACTCCTTCCTGTATGCTCAGGGTGGCTCTGCAGCAGCAGATTGTGCCAGTGGGCAACAAGGAGAGTGAGACGGGAAGCTAGCCACATGGCACTAGCAGTGGGAGCAGTTCTCCTCTCTCAAAGACTTCCTTCCTATAGCACAAAATTTCATAATGTAGCAATTTTGAAGTAGAAAACACAAGATGTGGGGATTTCTTCTGGAATTACAGACATGGAACAAGGATTGCAGCAAGTGACCAGGCAAGCAGATGGGCTTACCCTTAGCTCACCTGGGATCCACTCCAATGCCCACTGAGGACAGCCATCTCAATGGACAGGCTCTTGGCAGTGCATAAGTACATTCCCAGCAGAGCTGGACAGTCACAGAGCATCTCCACCCGTGGCCATTTACTAGCTATTGTGAGAGCATTTACTTATTTTGGATGTTTATAAACTCCTGTTGGAACACAAGACCTATATGGATTCATCTAAATCCTGATCTTTTTGATCTGGAAAACCTTCAGTAATTGAAAAAAATCTATTTCATCTCCTACTTCAGAACATCATGTATAGTTTATAACCTAGGAACCCATGGCTCAGATTTAATGGTAATCATATAACATCTGTTTAATTTTAAAATTTATATGGAGGCTTTTTTGGAAATCCCTTGGAGTTTTTCGACTTTCTGCCTTCTCTATGCACACAGAGGATGTAGAAAATTAATTTCCTGTGTAAAAATACAAGATGACAGAAGGTCCAAGGTTAAACCTATTTACAAAGAAAATCACTGCCAGTGTTTAGAAAATTCTGCTTTTATTTGAAATATTTGGAGGTGTACCTGGCTTCCCATGTCCTCATGGTATTTAAGCATATAAGGCTTTCTGTCCAATAAACTGTAGTGAAAAACCTCCTCTGTATTGATTTTTCCCTGATGAATTGTGAACTGTCTATTCATATGGTGATCCATTTATTTTAATAAAGAAGACAAACCTGTAGGAGTTTCCTATTTTCCCACCCCTCTGGCCTCTTGTGAAAGGACTTAGCCTGCTGCAGAGGCCAGCATTCAATTTAGAGATGAAACCAGATGCCACTGGCTGACATCTACTTGGTTACTTTACAGCAGAGTTAGTTTACAGCAGGGTAGGAATGTGGCTCTCCTTTCCTTATGCAAAATGAAAAGCAAAGAAACACCGAGCCCAGATGTGGCAAAGGCCATAGCAAGGATCTCAGTGCCAGAAAAGCACTGACCCTCATTTCTTCCATTTCTACCAATGCACTGAAGTAAATTAGGACAGAAATGTTTGATACTGTAGAAAAGAAGGTAACCCAGGGCACTGTTGAAGGAGATCATGAAGTCACCAGCTCAGTCCCATTTGGTGGAAGCCATTACTTATTCTTTCATAAAAACCTGTGTGAAATATATAAGGTTACTTATCCCATTGCAGTGTCTAGACCATTAGCTTGCAGTACATAGCTTCACCACAGAGAACCATGAAGGCCTTCAATCCCCATTTCAGAAAAGAGAGGAAGGGCTGAATGGAAATCCTTTGTACTAGCAGAACCACCTGAATGGCAGTGGGGAGGAGCAACTCAGCTCTTGAATGAGGGAGGAGGCATACGGGAGATGATACCTAGATATCTGACAAGCATTGAGCCTGGTGATGCTAGGGTTCTTGTGACCCACTGACTGGGACCTTCTCACCATCCTACCCTCCTTCAACCAGGCTTGTGGCTCCCAAACCTTCTGCACCAACCCAGGAGGATGAGAGCCTCCAGCAACCCAATTCTAACAGGAACACCTGGAACTTAGAACACTAATGCCAGGTGAGAAAGCCTGGAAAATCTGCAGTCTTTGTCCACTAAGAAACTAGCAAGACAAGAAGCAGCAGCAAATATTACATGCTGCATGAATTTGTCCATACCCTATCTAGAGTGGGTGGTTCCTCTGTTTCAGGACACCTTAGGAGACTCTGAAATCAACTGGTCTCTTCGATGCTGAATATCTCCTTTTTTTTTATCATTTCTTTTCCAAGGGAAATTTGAAAACAACAAATTTTCATCTTAGCTCAGATTAGAAAGGCATTCAGAAGGCCTGAATTTCTTATAGGACTGCTTCAAATAGCACTACTGGAAATTATATGACTGCTCATGTTGAAATCTGCGACATTGAAACCTGCAAGTAGCTTGGAGAGTGCTTTACTGAAGCATGGGCCAGGTTTCTATTAGGCATTGACTACGGCTTTGCTCCTTCAGTGACTTTCTGAATGTCAAGACTCCAGCACTGTCATTTCTTATCATTGATTTCTGTTTCAAACACTCTTAATTTTCAGGCTGAGTTTTCACTAATCCGCACTTTCATCCTGGGCTTTGGCAGTTAAACTGTGTCCTTTCTACCTGAGGCTCACCCAGCAGCTTCAAAGTGTGCTGTAGACCCACTAATGTTATCAGCTACCAAAGCAATAACAGCTTGGAATCAAATATCCCTGCAGTAAAACCAGTGAAATTTCATTGCTCCAAATAATTATGCAGAGGTTAACAAGTACATGACTCTGCTGACGAAGTCCAAGACTGAATACAATTCAATTCACTCAAGCATTGCTGTGCTGACCAGGTGTTAAAAAAAAGTAAAAGCTTATTTTTGTCAATAAAAGAAGGTCATACAACTTAATATGAGTAGAGTCTGTTGAGTTAAAAGGTGCTAGTTTTACAGTCCCTTTTTCTGAGTAGAACCACACTTTAACAGGAACTTAATCTAAATTTTTGGTTGTTTGATCTTTTTTCTCTACAATGTCAGCCTTTGGGGAACACCTAAGGATTTAATAAAGGACTCTGTAGCATTATTCATTATACATAATGCAAATTAACTGTCCAGGACCTAAAGAAAAATGTTACACCAAGGCAATCTGGCCAAAGGTAAGACTTGCTGCTTTTCCTTTTCTCCACATGATTTCCCCTTCTTATAAACTCTGGGAACGTGCTTAGCAATTCAGGTTGTTACTGACAGCACTAAAGAATCTCAGCCTCTGCTATGGTCTGGAAAGAAGAAGCAGTAAAATGCTTCACAAAACAAAATGTACCTGGATTAACAGAATCTTTGATACATGGCAACTCATCCACAGGCGAGGACAAGAAATGTATAAACACTGGAAAAGGTTTTGCTGCGGCAGAAAAAAAAAGATGTCAGTGTAGTTTAAGCTGCAGACTGAGTAATGAAGGAAATCCAAGAAGACTAATAGTATACTACCCACTAACAGAAGGATGAGTTAAATATTTGTATTTAGACACTTTTCTCCTCATTCCATTAACACTCTTTATCAGCCTGAGCAATCTCACTATATGTCTCCAAAATTGCTCAATGAAATAGCTCCTTTCTTAACTGAAAAATGCACTGGCAACCATTGAACAGAACAACAGACAGGCCACCTGCTTCACAAAGCATTATTACTTGCTGGTTTGCCCTGTGGCATGTGCAGTTTTAAAGAAACATTAGCATCTGCCATGAAAAGAATAAAAGAAAAGATAAAGTTTCCTTCATTGTTGCTGTAGAACAGAAAATTCGAAGAAAATGTTTAAGTATTGTATACAATTTCTCATCTGGATATTATTAGATCATATTTTTTTAATCATGTAGGGTACCATACAGATTGCTGATTGCTACTGTTTTTTCTTATACATGTCTTCCTATTAAGTATAAACTACAATGCAATTTATTTTTGTCTATCATATCAACCACTAGAAAACACTTTCCCAGATGATTTTAGTATGTACTTGGGGTGGCTGTAAAATAAAATAATAATTTGCTGGTTTATGTGTGCAAGGAAGCTTTAGGTCATGTACTGTATTATATTACTAAGCTGTAATGGGTTGAAAATGTAACAATAACCCAGACAGACAGAACAGCAAAACTGCATCTGAGACTACTACTTAAAGATGAACTACAAAAAGTTCTAAAAATAAAATCTCTTTTGAGACGTCCACAAGGATTTAGTGATAAAATAGTGATAAATGAAAGGATCTTGGTAGCAACTTATGGAAAGCTGGTTCTGTTAAAAAGCACATTGTTGGTTTGCAATTTCTGCTTGTCAGTAATACCAGAAGAACTATAAAACACTTCAATGACCCATCGCTGCTTTTACTCTCTTTTCTCATTTCTACATGTGTCAATGTCCTGTTCAAATGTCTGGACCAACACCCCACACCCAACAAATGCTTAAAGTTTTCCAATGTCTAAAATCCTGCCTAGGTGCTCCTAAATCTCCAGAGGGTCTCTCCCAACCTGCACCTGAAGCAGGGGAAGATCATGTGCTGTTCTACTTCCTCACAACAAAACTGAAGTGACTCAAAATTTAGAGAATAATGGAAAAGTATTGCAACAATATGCCATGGAGACAAAATATTTTCTATTCAAAACTCTCTGTGGTCACAGGACAAGGGAAGGCTCCCCAGGAATTTAGGGGTTTTTTTCCAGTTTACTGGGCCCCTTTAAAAAGGTATATCATATTCGCTGTTGAGTTTCATATTTTGCAATCTGCACAAATCATGTGATGTGCAGCATCTACAATGCTTCTTGTTGTGAGGGTTCATTGTAGACCCTCTAATGAGCCTGCCATACTCCTTCAGCATGCACAGCACCATCTTCTCAATCATGCCTTTCAAGAGATTAAGATTCAGTGATGCAATACAGCCCATGACACAAAGCCTCTTTTCAAACATAAAAGAGCCAATTGTTTTTACAACCTCCAAGCATGCACAATCTTTGCTTCACATGTCCATGCAATAAGTGGCCTAAAAGTTTCATATCCTCCTTGCAATATGGAACTTGACCCCTGAAAATCCCTCATGACCATTCAACTAGTAGAACGGAAATCTTTTCCCAATTCCCTAAGGAAGTTGGCAAAATATTTGTACTATTTCCATGTATACACACTCCATTACACTGTCCTCCTTACATATTACACAAACTAACAACATTTTTGAAGCTATGTATCCTCCTGTCTGCTCTGTCCATAAATTATGTCAGCTGCCTCCAGACTCCTCAGATTAAATTCTTTACTCCCAGCTCCCTCTGGCAGGAGCTACATTTCAGAGTGTAGCTAAAACCTCTCTGCTTAGGCCAACACTCACTGCATGAACGCAAATGTCAAGACATGACAGAGATGAAGAAACTGACTTTCAGTAGCACTGGGAAGTGCTCAAATCTTTCTGCTCCCACTGATTTTAGGTTGCATTTTTACAGCATGGTGCTGATAGCTGGTGAAGCATCAGGGCACAAGATTTGGCCTGGGACAGGAGACACGTCTGTGCAGCTGCCAGCTCTGTCGCAGAAACATTTATCAATTCAGAAAGGCACATCAGGCATGTTCAAGCTAACAGATCAACAAGCATCTCAATGCTTTGGTCCAGTCACCTGAGCTCCTTCAATAGTCAATGGAAAAAGAGACACCTCTGCAGGGTGACTTACCCCAAATGTTTTCAGTGCCTGTTTTGGAAGGCAGTAAATCACCCCAGCAGTGCCTGCCTCAACTCAGTGACAGTAGCAGATGCCCTGGCAAAGACTAGCCAAGTCTCCCCTTTCCCCTACCCACAGTCCCTGCATGAAGCATGGGGACAAAGTCCCACCTCACCCCTGGTTCATGCAAGTGCTGCAGTCATTAATAATCTGCAGACTGTGACACTCCCAGCTACTGTGGCAATAGGGCCATCCATGTATGAGACTGTTTACAACCCCTTAGTCATTTTGCACCAGTGGAAGGAAACGGTTATTTGGATGGTACCGCTCGCAAAAAAGGCACAGGCCCAGACAATAGTAAGTATTATGTTCAAAGTATTGGGCAAAATCAAAAACTAAATACTGATAAACTTGACTGTCCCTTTCAGGGCAATATCTGTGATAAATACCCTTCTGAACTGTTCTTCATATTAGGCTGGTAATAAGGAACTGCCCAACTGCCTCAAACCCACTAGCCATCTAACCCCATGTCCTATCTCTATGTGTGGCCAACATCAGGTATTCCTCTGTAAGTTGGAAGATTCACTCTTTTCCACATGTCAGAGGTCCGCCTGAGTCATTGTTATCCATAAAACTTCATTTTCAAACGCCTCTAGTAAGAAGTGAATAAGAAGAATTCTTTTCAACAAAAATGCAAACAAAAGTGCTAAATTTATTATGCCTTTTTAAGAGAAAAATAGAAAAAGTTGAAAAAGGAATCTGAGTGGAAAGAATCTTATTTCTCTCAGTATATAAAAAACAAGCAAATATAAAAGCAACATAGCCTTTTCTGCATTTTTAATACACTTCTGAAAACAATACCTCGTAGTAATATTTCACTCTCTTTTCCGTTGTTTGCTATGACATTCACCTAGTCAATGAATTTTTCTGCAAGATTTGATTTTCCTTAGACAACTGTATCAGACCGGTGTATATTGAGCAAGGAAAGCTATGCAACAGCCCCCAGACACTGCAGTGGTCCATTCAGGGGCCATTTTAAGGCTCGTCAAACTCTATCATAAACATCAAGTATTTCAGAATGCAAATTCAGGTAAATATACAGACATCTGACCTGCTCTCTGGTGTTTGGTCAATTCCTTTTATATTCCAGGAAATCAAAATCAGAAGTTTACAAGATCTGCATTGTTAAGAGCAAACATTATTTGAAAGTTATAAGTGAAGCATAAAGATATTACTGTCTTTTTTTCCTCAAATTTTGGTGTTTTCAGTTCTACATGGAGACTCAAAACTAACCAAACCTTCTAAACACAGAGATTGATGTGTAAAAGTTGCATGACTGGTTAGAAACATTTACACTGAATGAGTGAGATATCAGCAGTTCTCCTCTCAGCTGTAACACACCCATAGCAACTGTATCAGGTCTGACACTACTCAATATTTTCACTAAATATTTGAAGCAGATAGAATTCTCATTAACTTCATAAACAATGAAAGGTTGAGCAAGACAGTTCATCAAAGGACAAGATGAGAATTCAAAGTGATCTTGAGAAGATGGAGGACAAGTCTGGAATAAATAAGATACAGTTCAACCAGGAGAGATGCAAGGCTCTTGGGGAAGAATAATCATCAAAATATGATGGGGAGGCCCTGGCAGAGATGCAGAAAAAGGTCTGAAGGTTGTACCAGTGCACAAGCTGTGCAGAAGTTGAAAAGAGCTAGTTGCTGGAAAAAAAAAAAATCCAATTGCCCTACCAAAATGTCTAAACAAGAATGTAGTCTACTGGACACATAAATTAATTCTTCTATTCCACTTGGCTCAGGTAAGTCTCCAGCTCAAGAAAGGTTTGGCCCTGCTTCAAGTAGTCATGAGAATGACTAGAAAAACATGATCTTCAGGGAAAGACTGAAGCACTTTATTGTTTAGGTTGGAGAAAGGAAGACCAAGGAGAGACAGTACTAACAGTCTTCAGCTACCTTGAGAGTGCCAGCAAACAGGAAGGAAAAAAGCTCTTCCCTGTGTCCACTGAAGATAAGAAAAAAAGTAAATGAACTTAATTATCAGCAAGAAAGAGTGAGGTTAAACGTTAGAAGAACCTTTTTAATGACAATGGCATTTAAGTGCTGGGAGGCGTTGCCTGGGGAGAACGTGTTACCTCCCACAGAAGAGCTCATTAAGGACAGACTTGACACCTATCTGCCAAAACTGAGACAGAGACACCGGCATAGATGATGCTGGGCTGGGGCATGGGGATGGACTAGATGATCCCTTTGAGATCTGCTGTCCTGCAGTTCTGCATGGAATCAATGTCCTGTTCCCAGTGACAGATCAAGTGATGTAGATGTTTTCATGGATGTCCCCACCCACCTCGCAATCCCTGATTTCAGAGCGCAGATTATTCCTCCCCAGCCACCCCACTGACCCTGAAGTGCTAGTGCTTGTAGAGTGCTGCAGACCAACTTGCCGTCACATCGGACATGCTGCAGGTGGAGTGGGAGTGGGGAGCTGGGTCCACACCTGCTCTGACCTCCTTCAGCCCATCCCACCAACCCCAGTTCAGCAGCTCCCATTCCCAGAACCAAGCCTCCTCAAGTCAGCATATGCCTGTGAAATTGTCAAGGTAGGTGAGAAAAATGCTGGAGCAGAGGCGAGAGATGGGGATACAGTGCCAGCTGCCACAGAAACCATGAGGAGAAGCAGCTGCTCATCAGGTGGTACCTCAAAAGTTGACTGAGTGGCATCTTCAGCCTGTTCTCTTACCTGCAGCCTACGTGCTGGCAGACCTGTTTGGAAGGAGCCTTGCTCCAGCAGTTTTTTTCACTGTCCCATTCTCCTTTCCCCTGCTCCATGCCTCTACTCCACCTGTACTCACACTCTTACTCTTTCCCTCTGTTACCAGCCAAGGGACATGGAAAACTGCCTTCCTGGGTTTTCTTTTTTTTTTTTTTTTAATCACTCCATTGTTTTAATATAAACCCACAGCTCCTCTAGTTAGTGAATGCTAGCATTTCAAACTGTAATATAATGTGCCATAAACGACATTCCATGCCATAAAATGTTGCAGAAAGATATACTTTTACTCCTAAAAGCAGTGGCTAGATTCTGCTGAACCGAATTTAGTGGAGATTCAATCAGAACTGAGATGAAAAAAAGGAAAAAGATTCCAGGTTCACTGCAGAGTTCACCTGCATTTTTTCCTGCCCCAAACAATAAGAGGATTACCTTAAATCAAGAGCATCAGTGTCAATGAGAACCAGAAAACTTAATACATAGAAGGGCAAGGAGATCAAAGCTTAGCACCTGGAGAATACCACATGCTCTGGATTAATAAAACAATACACTCCGTTACATAAATCTTGAGCAAGGTTATTCGTGGACACACATACAAAAAAGAAATTACTGTAGGGCTCAGATAACTGATATTTAATACCGGTGCTCTCTCTATCAGAGAATACCCTCTCACATCATAGGGGTGTTGACACAGAGCAGTGAGACATTATTTTGTTTTAAACACTTTTAGTTTAAACTTGACATTACAGTTTTTGGACCTGGATACTGCACATCTGCAAGCCAGCGGAAATACCAAAATCTTGCATGCTCCTTTGATTGTTACATTTAAGGTATCATATATGCTACCAGCTCAGCTGCTGCAAGGCATTAAAGTCCATTACTCCAAGCTTGTAAAGTACTTTGGAAATACTATAGACAAGGATTAGAGAAGATGAGTATTCCACATGGCTTCAGAAGGGATGATAAACAGAGGGTAAATGCACTGCAGTTAAAGTGATATATTGACTACATGTGGGGAGCAATAACATGAGATCCCTTCTGATGAATATTTTGTTGAGTGGTTTTGAAACTATATGCTTTTATCAAGCCATTACATTTCTAAGAACAGCTCTGTTTACAGTGCCTTTGCCTACAAACTATTGACAGGCTGAAAACCAGCAAACTGGAGGAGTCTGAACTTTGAACACAGCTTATTTTAGGATTTGTGTGTTAGTAAAATTTGGGAGAGGTTGGAAAAGAGGAGAAGGGGTTGAAAGAAGATAGTCCAAATATAGTTATCAGTTTCACAAAGAGATATTATAATCAGCACAAAACCATAATGTCCTTTATATATTACCTTTAATCATGAAGTATTCCAGTTTGGTTTATCAACAAAGAGGCAAATTGTCCCTCAGATATGAAAATAGCATCCAAACACCAGGTATGTGACATTGTGACCTACAGATGCAACAGAGAACCACTCATCTGTGTAGCAAAAACACTGCAGGAAAAAAGCAGCTCTTTAACATAGGAGAACATCACTCTAGAAAAATCCAGGACAGGAAAAGAAGAGGAATAAGGGTCCCTCTGTCTAGCACACTGGAGTACCCAGAGTCACCCAAGAAAGCTGCCACCCTGGAAGCAGTATAGCTCTGCTAGGAAAGTCTTCTCCCTTTATCACGTCAGGCTCAGGCTTCGCATAGCATTCAGGGCCTTTATCAATTTTCCCAATTTCTATGGGATGGGTAACTAAAAACCGGCAAATCCCCCTGTTACAATCAGGCATAGTGTCCACACAGCTGCCATGGAGAAAAGCAAGTCTTTTATGAGTTTGAGATCCAGTTCATGGAGGGTCATAAAGGCTGAGAATATGTTGGTGCAGAAGTTTCACAAGATGGCATAGACAGGTTCTGACCAAACTTGTTCCCAAGCTCTGGCAAAAAAACCAATCAATCAATCATTTAAATGTGAATCTAAGCAAACTGTTTTGGTGTGGAAGCAAGAAGAGGGTGGTGTTAAGTCACCTTTGCTTCTTCGGTGCTCATTAGTACTCTGTTATTTTAGCACCTGCAAACTGAGTCATGGTTTACCATTATTAATTGAACATGAGAGACTTGAGAAGACCATAAGCAGAGGTTGAACTATATGACCTCCTGAGATTCCTTCCCATCTGGGTTTTCCTGTGATCCTGTGGTCTTAGTATCAATTACTTCTATTAAAAGGAGATGGAGAATTAGTAGGACAGAAGGAAAGGAGCAAATTGTTGTTCATATCTGATTCGGCAACAAAAAGGTTTGAACTGAAATTAGAGGGCAACAGGACTCTCAGAGGAAGTCAGAGCGGGCAAACAGAAAGGAAGATAGCAAGTGACAAGCATGAGAAAGACTCTGGCCAGGGGGACCCACCAGGGCAGGACTCATGGCATGGATATCTTCACACGAGCAAGTATGGATGCCAAGCCTATGCTGATATATACAGGGCACCTGAAGGAATACTAGAGCTGCTGGGCACAATGCACACACTCCTCCTCGTATGACCCCAACGCTGCTTTGTCACTTAGGTTGGGCCTGGACCTGCTTCTGGGGCCAAACCAAACCATCTCCCTTCTCTCCTAGCCAACACTCCTCACCAGGAAACCGGCTAGGTTTTACTATTACTCCTCTAATTTTGAGTGGCAATTGTTCGAGCAACAGAGCAAGGCTTTTGATCTGCTTAGTGACATAATTTACAGCTTGGTGTTGGCAACAGGGATCTCCCATCTGCAGGTTCCTTCCCAGGCCCTGTCATAAATTTGCTTCATTGCTCAGACAGCTCCTGGACTCAGTTTACCCCTACTTAAAATGCATTTTATATGGGACTATGAATTCAGATGGATGTAGTGAGACTTAATTAATGTCAGTCACACTGCTGAACTCTTCAAATGAAAAATATGGAGCGGCTGTGAATTAAAGGTACAGTAACAAATAGTTTCACCATCTTTAGATAGTCCCTCTTCGTAGAGCTGCAGGGAAAATGTAGGAATGATAATAAATACATCATAAACATTAAAGAGCCATAAAATAGCCACATATAGATCCAATAAAACCTAATATAGAAATAATTCAGGCTGGGCTGAAAAGCAAATACCTCCCACTCCTGAAAGCTTTTGCAGTACCTCGGGATCCCAGGAAAGGGGGTTGATATTGCAGCTGTGCTCTTTATTGAGACTGACACTTTCTTTGAAGGTCAGTCTGCCATGATATTTTTGAAAGCCCTTTGAGTCGTCATGTATCAAACTTAGTTTTCTTTTATAACTGACATAGTCCACTGGAATTCTTTGATATTACCAGGTCTGTTTGGAGACCAAAAAGAACAGCGTATCCCAGAGAAATAGCGATTGTGCCATTTAGAGCTGAAACGACACTGACAAAACACTTTTTCCCCTAAGTTATGTTTGCTATGGTTACAACTTCAAAATCTCAGAGGTTCACTTAAGCTTTGGGATGAGTATATTTTATGGCAAAAAGACTCCATGCCAGGAAGCTCCAAATATCAGAGGAGTCCCAGTTTAGCATTCTGGTAGTACTGTAAAAATATGCCTTTTACTAAAAGTAAGCATATCAAGTTCTTAGAGTTATTTTTCTCAGTCATCACAATAAGGAGACAGAAGAGACACACAGGTCAGAATGACTTTTCCGTAAGCCTTTCATAGATTTATAATCATGTGCAAGGTTACTCCATGGAGGGATTTTACTAAGTATGTTTGCCCAGCTTTTCAGCCTCTGCCAAGATGCTCTGGGTGCAGTTCAGGAGAGGTGGGGATGCAAGTCCACCCCCAGGCTCCTCCCATACTGGAGGCACTGGGGCTCCAGGCCAGCTCCTCTGCAGAGACTGGAGGAGCTCTGGGCTGCTCTGGTTTTCCGGGGCTGCCACAGCTTTGAGGCACCATTCTCCTACTGGGATGCTGATGAGTGCAGGCTGACACTGGGAACATAAAGGTGCACAATCAAGGTCCCTTTTCTATATCCACCACCACCCCAGACTTATGTTATTGACTTATGGTGAGGGCAAATGCAGAGTCCTTTCCATTTGTCCCAACAAATGACCTGCACAACACACAGGCTACTGATACCCTCAGTAGTCTCCTTAACCATGCACAGTTCAGACATAATCATCTCCAACTGTCGTTCACATGAATCTTAGTGGTTTAAAAATATTTATGGCATGGGTGAGATTCTTTCCTTATTTCCACAAAGGAAATCAAAGATATTTCTAAGCGTTGCTATTCAGAAGAAATAGACTTCACAGTTGTCAACAGCTGTCTCCTGAATTAGTTTAGACCTACCGCCCTGTCAAAGCCCACAATCTTCTGGATTCTGCATGACAGAGGAGGCTACAAATCTTAAAGCTTTGCATTTATTTTATGTAAAGGCAAATAATGTGGTAGCCATTCTAGAAGCATGTATAAAAATCTCAACCGAACTTCATCAAGTATCAGCTGAGGTGTTTGGGGTGAAATGTACACAGAGCCTTAATTTATTATGCCAGAGGAAGAAAGCAACTAAGGTATAGAAGAATGTAATCCTTCTTTAAATATTATTCCTGGGAATACGTTTATCACCAAATGTTCAGCTTCAAATTGAATTATATATTTTCATCACAGGTCCACATTCCTGGGGCTTGGTTCTAAAATGAAATTGTTTATACAGACAAAAAGTAGTTGATTTTATGGCATGGCAGGGAAAAAAAATTCGGATTTTTTTTCTGACTTTTCTCAAAACAATCTCCCCTAAGCTAGCCTCCCATAGCTGGCACATAAAGTCCTTCCCAGTGTGGTGCATTAAGGGTAGTCCATGCAATGGCTAATCAGCAGAACACAAATAAGGGAGGCAGTCATGACAGGTATGCTGTACAGCATACCTCCTCCCAAGGAATCAAATCAAACTAGTCATGGCCTATTTGAGGCATACACCAGTTTACACCACCATCATTAAAGGCATCCCAGCTTCCAAAAAAACCAGCAGCATATGAGGGAGAGGACTCCCAGCCAGGCCACAAATTTCCCCAAAAACTTTTGCTATCTCATTTATCTCTCCCTGCCCTTGCCTCCTCATGTGCAAAAGGAGGGTAGTGGAATGAAGCTGTTACATGGGATAAATGAAAAGAGGCTGCCTGCAAAATGGGGCTCAGATGCTTGCGTGGAGCAGTCTGTTGGGAGCCAAGGAGTTCGAGGCTCAGCATGCAAGCAGTCGGAAAAGGCACTTCTTCAGCTGTGCTGGGGAGCGGCTGTGGCAAACAACTGCTCCTGACTCCAGTCATAGTGCCAGCAGACGGAGCACACAAAGCAGCTGGAAAAGCTAGCCATGTTTTATTGATAATTCAAGAGTGAGCCTTGTTTTCAGCTGTAAAAGTACAGTTGCTTCATAAGCAACATAGCCAGAAACATCATTTCTTTCAAAAGCTGAGTGATTCCTGAGATGGCCCTTCCTGGAGCACCAGAAGCATTTCAGAGGAACTGTTCTTACCTGAGCTAGGGTGCCAGGTGTTTAAGCAATTCTCAGACACGGTTCCTATGAAAATGCCATTTCTTTTGCCATTTCCAGCAAGTCCAGGTGTTCGCTGTGGTCATGTACTGCAGCTAGGGGTTCATTCCAGCCCACAGTTCTGCTGGCTTCCATTATGCGACGCCTGATTTGAGCCAAGTCTTCTGCATGTTTTAACAATGCGCATGTTTAACAGAGGGGGTTTATGGCAGGCTGTGAATGCTGCGAACTTGAGTACATTAGAAACAAAAATAGAACTGAACCAAAACTCCAGATTTGATCCAAACCTCACAGCAGGAGCTTTTCCATGTAACAGTCTGGGGAAAAAAGCAACAACTTCGTTATACACACTTCTGAACTTTGAAAATGCTCATTAAAAAACCTGAATCCAAACTTTGCAGCTTGCATCCATGTCTAATGAGTTAAAGTCTGGACTTGAAATGAAGCACATTAAAGAGCACAGCACTTCACCATTACTCATACTGATTTTCTTAGATGGTTTGTAGGATTGCAATGCAGGACATTCACTGTAATTTGTTCAGTGATTTGGTCCACCCAGCAAAAAGCAGCTTATGAGCCATGTCTGTAGAAAAAAATATTAGCTTCTTTTTTGGATATGTTGATTGTCTGAAGAGGGAAAAAAAAGAGCTTTTCTTCCACTATATCCCTTTAAGATCACAGTTTTAAGTGGTGTCAGAAGGATGGAACACAGAGCATTCATTGGTATGCAGAGTATTAAAAAAAATGAAAATGTTTGTAAGACACAGTATGAAGAGGATCTTGCATAATTCAGTAACAAACTTTTTATTGCTAATATCATATAAAACAATATGTATTAATGACTTTTGAATGCTGACTAGGATTCTGCAGAACTGTTAGGTCATTAACAAATCTAATGAAGATCTCACACCTCCTGCAGTTTTTTTCGCACTGAAAGTTAATAATCTTGGAGTTTGACAAATCTGAAACAAATTTACCAATAACCTTATGGCCATTTTAAATTGTGCAAGTATACATGTCTGTATAAAGAAATACTTAGGAAACCTCATCAGTCATCATTTATGATGCAGTGAATTAAATGTACAAGTGCCTTTGTTTATTTTGCCAGAAGAAAGCAAGCAACTAAAGTATGGAAGAATGTAATCCTTATTTAAATATTATTCCTGGGAGTACTTTTATCACCAAATATTCAGCTTCAAATTGAATTATATATTTTCATCACAGGTCCACATTCCTGGGGCTTGGTTCTAAAATGAAATTGTTTATACAGGCAAAAAATAGTTGATTTTATAGCATGGCAGAGAAAGATTCAGGATTGTGTTTCTGACTTTTCTCCCCATAACCTCTCTGAGTCAATCTTTTACAGCCTGTATATAAAGTGTTATGCAGTGTGGTGCAAATGCAGAGTAGCACATGCATTGCATATCAAATACAAGCACAGAATTAATTTCCCTTTTACAAATAAATGATGTCTTGTATAGTGTGGATCTTATGACTACAATGGGTCTCCATCTGAAATCTGGGGGATCCTTATTTGAATTTCACGTAAAAATGTCAAATGGTAAGTCCTAGATATGCTTACAAATCAGTGCTGTGGTGTCAAAAAAAATCTGCATCTTCGAAACAGAAACTGTTTACTGTCCCTGTGTACTCCTCTGCAACTGTTCTGCTCTATTAGGAGGACCACCGTACCCTGCATAGATCACAGCTTTGAAAGTTAATATAAGTCTAAGTCTGGATGTATCAGACAAGTATTGCTCTGGAAGGTTCAAAAAGTGAATGTAATATTATCACTGATTGAAAATTTTGTTTGAATTCCTGCTGTTACAGCTGAGCCCGTTGTGTGCAACACCCTGTTTCCCCACAGATTGCTATGTCTGGGTTCCCTCTCCCAAAAAGGACCTGCCCCCTGCCTCGTTTGCTTCACTGCAGGCAGGCAGGGCTCAGTCTGAAACCTGTCACTGTGTACCACAGTAGGAATCTTACTGGGTGAAGAGGGTCATTATCTCTTTGCATAGATCTCAGCATTTTTGCAGTCTCATCCCAAAAGGATCCTGTGGCCAAAAGGACACCTGAGCTGGCACAAATTCAATGTGTGCATCAGATGGCAAGCAGATAGCTCAGTGCCATCAACAGTCAAGAAAAGTCCCAGGTACTTGTTCTTCCACTCCATTTCTCTCTATCTTCATGGAGTGAGGGCAGTGCCTTACCAAACGGCCAGCTGGAGACAGCTCTACAGGAAGCTCTTCACAGAGACTCTGGTATTAGAAACCCAGAATGAAGTGGCGGGGAACGCCTTGTTGGTTTAGGAGGATGTGTGCACAGTTAGAAAGTCACAGACAGTACAGATGGAGAAGGATTATTTGAAGGATCTTCAGAATGATTCTTCACTTTGAGGAGATGACTTCTTTGTCTTGGGATTAACATCCATAGTGTTTGCAGTGTGAGTTTGCTAGGGGAGAGAGGGGTGTTGTTCAGTGGTCCGTGAAAGACAGTTATATTATACCCCTGTGGTGCTACATGGTCTTGCATGGAGACAGCCAAGAAGAGGGTAAGTGAGATAAGGCTGAGCAAGGGAAGCAGTGCAGCAGATGTGCGTACCTGTTAAGAGGACAATTTGTGTTGAAGCGCCTCCACCCATGCTCTATGCAGTTCTTGTTTGGAATAGTTTTGTTGTGATTCTCTGGACCAAATGTCCCAAGTACTTGCATGGTTTGCAGCTGCCCAGAAGACCAGATATTCAGTCTGACCCTGCTTCCCCAACAAGGGATTGGAGAGATCTTGTTAAGTTCATGGAGCTGAACTTTGGGATTGATTTCTTACAGAAAAATCTGGCTTGTTCTCACAGGAGCTGCTCTGCAAATCTAACTTAAGTGAGGTCAGTGGGGGAAATTAGAGGATTTGCAGCTAAACCACATTAAAATGCTGACATAGCAACTACAGAGTAAGAATACAAGCTGCCCTGTATCACCATCACAGCAGCACATGTAAACTGCAAAGCAGATAGTGCTTTGTCTTTCAAAATAGTTCGTATGTTCTTATTTAGTGTTCTGATATCATCTCCCATGGTGGAAAGAGGAGAAAAGGTAAAACCACATTCAACGTTCCCCTCTTCTCAGACTCTTGTGTTACTCGTGGTCTTGTGTTACTGCCTGTCCCTACTGAACACAGTAAACTGAATAAAAGTCACAGGCAAACTGGAATGCTGCAGACATGTCGCATTCACTAAAGGATAAACACTGCAAAAAGCTCAACAAATTATACTGAAAAGCAAGTGAAAATGTGTAAGAATTCAAACAAAACAAGGAAAGAATTGAAAACTTGACTTCAATAGCACACTGTCTGCTGAAATGCATGCTCTTAATCACGTCAGGGATTAGAGGAAAAAATTCACTCACAGGGGTTCAGAATCTATTTCTGAACTAAAACTCAGTGGTTCTCTTGGGAAAACCACAGGTACCATTTTTACTAATTAAGTGTTTCTTCCTACTCTTGGAGGGACAAGGGAGTGGAAAAGGAAGATAAGAGCTTGTGCACATACAGCATTTCCCTGTAGTTCTCCTGTGAGAAGTCAGTTCTCCTGTGAGACTAATGAATCCTAAGGAGTGGCCAGATCATTGCAAGCTGTCACTTGGCCTTCTCCAACAGCTTCCTCCACATCCATAATTCAAGTACTTTGTCCTATAGCTTTTGCCTGGCCAGTCAAAAACAATGAAAGGGAAGACATTGTTGTTCTGGTTGTAGAATACATCTTTTTTGTATCTAAAATGGAAGACAAGAGATGGAACAAATTGTTCTTAAGACATTTTGCATTTTCTTGTGCTTTTTCCATTATCATTTTTATAGCTGAGATTTCTGTGAGGATTCACAGTGAGTCATTTTATGAGGCAGCTCTGTACCATCTGCACTAAAGAGTTTCCTATCACTCTAGACATTACGTATCTCCTTATGGCAGCCTGGACACTGTAGGGAAATTGCCAAGCCAGGTCACATGCCAGTGGGCCATCATTCATCCAAAAAAGGCGGGCAAAATCTGCTTACAATTAGGTTCAACCCTTGGTTCTGGATAACATGTCCCTGTGGCTACAAATTCTTTCCTGCCAGCCCCCCACAGGGCTCAGAAGGAGTCCTAGGATGGTCTGTGCCTGACCAGAGAGAAGGGGTCCTGGCCTCTCTCTTTCCTTCTCACCCTTTTTCAATCTTTCTCTCTTTTTTGTAAGGAACAATATGGTTTTGTATCATGTCATGCTGGTAGTAAGCACAGCTGCTGCTCTAAAGGTTTACAAAAGAAATATATTTAAATGCCAAAATGTTGGAGGTTTTTTTAATGAAAAAAGCTAAAACTTCAGGGAAAGAAAAACAGCTTCTAAAATACATTAACCTGGGCTTCTGATCTGCAAAAGGAAAAACTTTGCTGAGGGTACTATATAAGTAGAAATGAGCCAGAATACATATAATATCAATGGGGCTACTGTGTTACACCCAGAGCTCTGTTTAACAGAAGAAAAAAGCATTCAGATACATTCAAGTGCAACCTTCCTCCTGCAGCATAATCTGGCTGAAACGAAGGAGCTGTTGTGTGGTAGATTCCAGCCTAGCAACAGATCATGTCGGGTTCGGGAGGTCTCTCTCCAGCAGGGGCAAAAACTTTGATCTTAAAAGATGGTCAGAGTATACATGTTAATTCAGAAAATACAGCAAACCATTGGGAATTTCCTCCCCCTTTTCTTTACTAGCCAAGACTTTAATTGAGTCTTTGCCACTTGCTCTTGCTAATTTTAGTCACATGCACTCAAGTGTAAGGAGTGCTTGTGGTGTCCTGTCCAGCTCATGCTGGAGCATGAGCATGGGACATTGAGCAGCTGCACTTGGGTCTACTCAGGAAATGCTTTCAGATGAATTTCAGTGTGAAACCTCTCTTAAATAGGCAATTATAATTTTAGCCCAGTGTCCATTCTTTATTTGGGCATGTCTCAGTGCAACTAAAATCAATATGGGTGCTGGGAATGCAAATCATAGCAGCATTCTTCCCTTCCTAGAGAATCACAGCAACAAATCTGCGAGTTTTAAGTTCAGTGGGTGCATTCTGCAAAGCTCAGGGCTATCGCACATAAGTCCTCACCAAGGGAACACACTTCATCTCTGTCAGACAGGACAAAACAGATGGCTTTTCATTGCAAACAGTTATTTTCATGGTCATTGCAAAGACTGTTGTCACGTTAGAGTAACTGAAAGTGGTTCAGCTGCAGAGGGGCAAGTACCTTCTTTCCTATAGATGTCTTCCTTCTCACCTGGCCTTAACATAGTCATGAGATGGGACCAGAAAACAAGTACCATCACCTACAAATTGGCAGTGAAAGCACTTTTCTATTATGATCCTCTTCTAGGAAAATAGTCTTGGAAAACCACTTCTGTACTATTGGTGATGGCATAGAAACTAACAGCACTACTTTAATAAAGAGAAATGTAAATGAGACTTTATATTCACAGGCACCTGCATTCATGGAAGGTTCTGCTTCATAACTTTTGTGAATTGCCCAGAATTTAAGGCAAAAAGAACACTTGTTTGTAAAGTTCATGTTTGTTTGTATAACGCAGTACATTTTCATAAGTGCAGGAGCATCAGTGTTACAGGAGTGAGGCAATGGGTTTAGGAATGTACTCATTATTGTGATCTTGAAGACAAAGTGAAGCTGTCTGAGATTCAAGGTGCTTTGGTGTCAGTGACAGGTTTCTGTTCCAGCTGCTTTGTTCTTTCTGGGAACAAAATATTGAACCAACTCAGTAGTCTGGAAGGACATGTGCATACAGCTGGAGAGATTCATTGCCATTTCTGAGTATGGTTACCTCTGATCCAGCTGGAAAAAAAGAAATGGTTTCTCTGTTACCTGCAAGCTGCTACATAAATTAGTCAGCAGGGGAACACAGCAAGGCTCAATGCTTTGGTTCAAATTTGCTTCCAAGCATGTGCTGTTGGGTTACAGCCTTATGTAAAAAGGCTTGTACAGCACTGACTCCTGGATCATCTGAACTCAGCTATGTCAGCATATATCCAAAATGATCTGCTGAGACTGCTGTGTTCAGCATCTTACCCCAAAAAGCATTTAATGTGGCCAGCACTGCTCATAACTCACTCTTGCTAGCTGGCCAGTCAAGTGTGTAATGGCTTGTGCGAAGAATGCTGCTGGCCTCTACCCTCAGGGTCAGTTTTACCTGTGGGATCATGGGCTAATTACAAAACCTGGAGGACCACAGGACTACTGTGGCCTGAACTAGAGTTGTCCCTACTGCTTGGCTCATTAGCTTCCTCCTCAAATCTGGCAGGCTGAAGAAACATCCTGCAACCAAATTATAGACTGTTACCAACACCACCCAGCTGATTTGGTGGAGCAAAAATAAGAATATCTGCACCAGAAGACTTGTCATCCCTGGAGGCACAGGACATACCTGCCAGGAAGCAAGTGAACAAGAAGGCTATGTTAGTGGTGGGAACTCTCAAAGGAGGACAAAAGACTGATGGGATTGTAAAAGAGGAGAGCAGAGTAACTTTACAAGAAAGGCACAGGTATAGAGAAAACTGCAAAAGGCACAAAAAAATAGAGATGAAAGAAGAAAAAGAAGAAAAAGAAGAAATGAAATATATATATATATTGAAAAAACATCCAAGGATGGAAAGGTACATAGAAGGAAAAGGAGGTGGGAAAGAAGTGCTTATATTTAATTGTATTTGTATGTGGTATACAGTAAATGGCATTTTAGATTTGGTGCTATCATTATCTCTTTTCCTAGTATTGATTGTTGACCTGAGGAAATCCCTAGTAACAGGTCATAATTCCCTTGTACTTCATGCTTGCCCCAGTGAGCTTCAGAAAATTTGTCTGTGGTTTTTGAACAAGAGGAGCTGGTGATTTACAGTCTAGATTATTTTTGCTGAAGAAAGCAGGGAGAAGAAAAATACTGGCAGGTCTTCTCCCATGAGCTAGGCTGGGTCAAGGCAAGGCCAAAAGCTTGTAAGAACTGGAATCAGCAGAGCATGGGATGGGGAGAAAGCAAGTCAGAAGACTTCCCATTGATCTCTGTTTGCTGAGGTTATGAAATAACACTTACTGCAGGCTGCATGGATGGGGGAGGGCATGGCAGCTACAGCAGCAGGAGTCTTGCACAACCAGAACTTCACTCAGTGAAAATCTGGCTGCAGCTGGGGCACATGTAATTTCTTCTGTAAGTCTGGGCTTTACCAGCCAGGTCTTTTGCAGAAGCGGCTGCAGGAAACTGGACAGGTTTTCACCTACTATTGCCCGTTTCTGTCAAACTTAGATCCTTGCTTACATGTACTTCTTCACTTCATCTTTCAGGTGGTATTTCAGAACTGGTGACGTCTCTTCTTTTGAGCAATAAGATGAAAGCAAAAAAAAGCAGAAAATGCAAAAGTCTAGGAAAAATTACTACTGAAACCATTAATTCACAAAATATCTCTAGTTGGTCCCAGTCCTTTTTTTATTCCAAATCAGTTCATTTGTCCCTGAGGTTAATAATATGGGGAGAGGAGGGCAAGAGGAGAAATTATTCTATCTTTTGTACCTCAAATTAGTAGAATAAGGCAACTTTTCCACAGAAAACAGACATGAACAAAGGCTGCACTTTGCAGGTGCCATGCTGTAACACCTCCCAAAACCAGACCCTTCTCTTTCACTATACTAAGTCCTTGTCTAGTCTTTTTGTGGCCATCCTTCTCCCCTTCCTCCCACTTTGCATGTGCTGAAAGACCCTAGTTAGCCCAAGCTGCCATGTAAACACAAATATAAAGAACATATTTACAAACTGGTCCTGTCTAGACTCAATGGGTGCTCCAACTCCTGACTTATACATGAACTTAAGAAGTGTTGCCTGTCATGACTTCCAGAGTCAGTGCACTGCTTTTGAACGCATTGGACCTTTGTGGTAGAAAAAGGGAGATCCCAGGCAGAAGCCCAGGGGGCCTACGGCTTCTGGTTTATTAATTTCTTAACAACTGAACTATAATTACCACAGCTCAGGGAGATAATAATAAACAGAGCTGCCATCAAATTAAGTGAGGCACTTCCCATATGTCTGCATTTCTTTCATATGTATGTGTAAGTGGAGGGAGAGGAGCAGGGATCATTCACATCAAGTGATAAATACGAGCCCCTGGGGGTTCTTAGAAAACAAATGGGATAATTTTAGAGAACCTAACTATCATTATTATGATTATTTATTATTAAAATCCATGCAGTAAGAAAAAGCAGCATCAGGTGATTATTGCTATGTACATAGAGAACTTTCAGCATTTAGTGTAAAATATTCCCTCATGTCAAACCAATAATCACCCTTTCAAAATGATGCCATAGAGAGTCGTATATATGGAGTGTTGAATATAAATCTTTTGATTCCCTGTTGTAATGTGCAAAGTGTCGCCTCTCACATGAATGCTGCTGCAGGGCTTTGTGGCAGCTGAAAAGCATATGTTGTGCTTCCCCCACCTTCTCCTTCCCCTCTCCTTATGGTTTTTCAAAGTCTTTGTTGATAAATGTCTTCAGAAAAATATTTTATGAGGTGCTTACCTATAAAAATATATCTTTCAAGGCCGTGTACACAATGAGGCCTTAAACACTAACCACACACAAGAAACACTGTTCATTTGGTCCAGCATGTAGATGGGAGGAAATCAAAACCCATCAGTGTTCAGTCAGAGCCAAGGTGGAACCTATTAGCAGTTTGTTGTGACTTGACGTTATTCACCTGCTGCGGGAGAGAAAAGAAGCCCCTCACGGAAGATGTCCTTTTGTTTAAATGGCTGTTCGTGCCTCAAGACGTAGAGCCTGAAAACACCAGCATGTATGATCAAAGACGTGGGACAGCTTCCATATGAGAAAAAACTAAACATGCTCAGACTCCTTGGTGGAAAGGAGGGAATGCTGAAGGGAGGAGGTGGCCCAGGTCCAATAATAAATATGGTGAGTGGTTTGAAGAAATGATTGGGGAATAATTATTCACTGGTTTTTTGCATAGCACAGGAACAAGCTACCGGGTTTAAAGCAAACAAAGTCAAGTATTTTTTCAGCCAGCACATAATTACGCTATAGAGCTCACTGTCACAAGACATAGTAAAGATGAGGAATAGAAGTGCATTCAAAAAGCAGAAGAATGTTGCATTAGCAACATGCCTGTGCATTCGTACTTCAGTGAACCAGTAGCAGGCCCTTTTCTTTTGGGGAAATGCTATCAGGCCATCATGGTCACAAAGAATAAATCTCGTATCTCATAGATGACACCTTCACCTGTGCAGTGCTTCTTAATAACTTGCAGAGGCATCAGTTCAAGTATGACCCACAGGGAAAAAATTTACTTCAAATCCCTGGGACATGTTTCTGCTGTATTTAACATTTCCAAAATATCATGGCCATTATCATGGGACATTATCGTAGTCCCATTTCAGGAGCAGCTCATTACAGCTTCTTGTTTTTATAAAATATTTTTCATTTTTTTCAACATGTTTGCCATATCACACTGGAAGGTAAACAACCTGTGATTGCCTGAAAGAAACAGTGTCTGTGCTGTTACAGCTCTTAAATTCGGAAGAAAATTTCAAGATGTGTCACTTTCAAGAGAAATCAGATGTCATGGTAACCTGACAACATGTACCCTTCATTCTCCCTCTTCAATATATTATTAACATTCCCTTAAGTCCCAAAGTTATGTTTTCTACAATAAAAATATTACACATTTTACCTCACATTATATCAGAATCCATGTGTCCAGACTGAATCACAAATTTGTAAAATGTGGCACGGTTACAGCTTGACTCAATGTAGCAGCTCAATTCATCATTTTAAGTGAAATTATTCCAGCTACATAAAACAAGGAAACATCAGTGGATAAGGAAGCAGATGTTGTATCTTTTCCTGTTTCACTGTACGAAGGCAAGCAAATACATTCCTAGATAGAACTGATTCCACACAGCCACTGTCCTTTGCACTGAGACCTGTGAGGCTGCAAATGGCTGAGACAGTGCCACATAGCTTGTTTCAGTTGTTCTTTAAAACAAATAAAATGACAGTACCAAAGAAAACATAACACAGATGAAGGATGAAAACAGGGCTGCCGAAGTGCTATCCACAGGAAGGTCTTTACACTCTTGGATTAGAAAGATATCCAATTCCAGGGAGGGAGGCACCAGCAAGGTCTAGGATTTGACATGCTGTAGGTGCTTGAGTTTGATTTTGCTATTTTTAGGAAGTCTGCAGAAAGTATGATTTTTGCAGATCATAAGAGGAAGAGTAGCAATAGAAAGATGTTAGATTTACTTCTAAATGCTTGCAGTTTGTACTATAGGAGGTTCATCTATGCCAAACCAAACTTGCTTTAGCTCTAAAAACTATGTAAAACGTTGTCTTGGTATAACAAGGAGCCATTTGTCTGTTGCATTTGTGACTTTTTTAGAGGTGTTCTTTGGGATTCAAGCTTTTTATATTAGCTAGAACACAGGAACAAACCACTTCAAACGCTCCATAAAGATTTCCCAGTACGTACCTATGTGTCTTGAGAGGAACCAATTTGTGCCTTTGCCTTGGGTAAACCACATTAGCTGGAGTAATAGCTGACAGAAGCACATTTCCTTCATGTGCACAGTAGTAGCACTTCATGTGTCTCATCACGGAGGCACTGGGTTGGTGTAGTAAATGGCTGCTCCTTTCCCACCTTTTCCAACCATACCCACCTTTACAGAGCTACATCAGACTCATTCTGCAATCATCAGGGAGCAGACAAGGACTTAGGCAGCAGAGTTAAGACTCCCTTTTGCTCTTCTCTATCCCTTTTTCAGGTACTTCTGTCCAAGGTGTAGTGGCAACCTTACAAGCTAGAAGCTTCCCTAGCACATCCCATACTATGTCCCAGAAAAACAGGACAAATTCTTTCAGTTGTCCTGTGAACCAATATGCCATATGCCTTTCACTATCAAATTTAGGTCTTGCAGTTTACCTTCAGGGTGATCTTGCGCCATGTTAGAGTAATTAACTGGATGATTTCAAAGCTCTTCCCAGTTTTAGCTGTCTCCTAAGACTGTACATTGAATGGAGGATGTCTTTTTGCTTGTACAGACATATCTTGTACAGCTTAATATTAGATTAAATTGTAAATGTCACATGTTATTTTTCTGTGCAGATAGTAGAAAATCTAGGATCATCCAAGCAAAATCAGAGCAGACTGTATCCCACTTCTAGCAATCCTCAGGCTTCAAAAGAAAGAGAAAAAAAACAGAAAATCATAACATGCATCTACTCATTCATGTAATAGCATCTGTGGCAGAAACCTACTTTCCTGCCCCTCCATATCTGCCCAGACACCTAGCTTTCAGTTATTTCTATTACTGTGTAAGATTGCAGAGCTACATTTGTAATATAACAAGTGCCTTTTTAAATTTTCCAAGTGTGTGTGCATCTGCAAGTAAACATAGGGTAGCTCCTTTATTTTTCATCTTTGCACACTAATTTATTGTACAAATGTTTAAACACGGTATGGCATCCCTTGCTGATAAATTCATGGAAGAAATATCACCTGTAGACAATGACTAATGTCTGCCTCATGCGTTTTTGCCGTACATTCTACCATACATTTGGCAGGGAGAAGATATCATATGGATTAAGTTAGTAACACTCATCCTCACATTTTCAGGGAGTACTTCCCCTTAAATCATATCTCTCTGGACCCTGACAGGCTTTCACACTTAGTCTTATTTCATGCTGGAACTTTCCAGGGACACATTAGTCGTGCTTCACAAATCACCATGTTTGCTAGTGAATGAAACACCCTAAGCAAGCATTACTTAAATCCTTGAAGGAATTGGGAGCATTTTACACTTCTGTTGGTGGTGAGCTAAAGGGCCTATCTCCTTGAGGTTTCTACCATATGTTTTGTTCTTAAAGCAAGTATCTTAATAAGGCAGTCACAGAAGATTTTGATTAGTGTAAGGTTCCCATGATATCTTTATCTCATAGTATCTTTCCTCCACATTTATCTGCAGGCATTTTTTTTCTCTAAGGGGTACTAATTAGGGATCCTAACAGGTTTTTTTAGCCAATTACTTTCTTATTTTGGTTCGCCAAAAATGTATCTCCTCTCTCCAGTTTAAGATGTTAATATCTACTACAGAAAAAAATATATAAGCAGCAAGTGTGTCTCCTGCATAAATAGAGTGTAACTCACCTGATATCAAAGATCAGGCACATATGACTGTATCTAAACAGTGTAAACTAAACTACCCCTCTGGAAAAAAAGGGGTTTTATGAGTCAAAGTATGAAGTTTTTAATCTGGAAATGAACTTTGAAATAAACTCTGAAAACAGCAGAAAATCAAGAACAGAAGTCTCAGAGGCAATAGAGTCTTCTGCAGAAGGACATGACAACTTACTTCACTTCAGCTAGGTTACTATATTCCTGGTGGCCATATGATTTTCAAAACACTTTTGAGACTTCTGGCTGTAATGTTGTGGGCCTTCAAAGAGCTGAGTTCTGGGAAAATATCATCCAGCCCAACTGCTGGCTTTATAATGCACGTGGAATAAACCCAGGCAACACCAACCAGCAGGTATTCAAAGTAATGTTCTTGGGTAATAACCCAGCAGAGCATGAGATAAGAGCCAGGCTGAAGCAAGTCTTATCAGCTCTGGGAACACTGAAATTAGTAATGCTACAAGCAAATT
The DNA here is from genome assembly GCA_031468815.1 of Morus bassanus. Lineage (NCBI taxonomy): Eukaryota > Metazoa > Chordata > Aves > Suliformes > Sulidae > Morus > Morus bassanus. The sequence goes on from CM062600.1 coordinate 57,626,791, forward strand.
TGGCCAGGAGCCCATTTATTCCAGCTCATTGTGTTTGACTGCCTTTTCCAGAAGACCTGGCTCCTGAAGTCTGCAGAGGCAGTGCAGGTCAATGGTGTTATAAGGATGAGCATGGATTTTGTGTAACCTGAGTCATTTGTTGGAAACAGAGTTAGAGCATCCCACCATAATGTGGTGCATCGTGATGTAAGGTAATGCTATATGGCCACGTCATAATAGGAGAACCCAAGCTGATTTGGGCTAATTTTACCAGTTTCTTCTACAGCTTCCAAGACGTCTGTGCAGAAAGTGGGTTTTTTCCAAGGAGTACAGCCTCTGTGTGTGCAATCTTAGTGTGACAAGGTACATCAGCTGGCTGTTGTTGATACAAACTTCCTACACGAGGGCACAAGGTCTTTTAAGCTCCCTCTGTTCTTGGAGGAGAAAGATAAATACCTCAAGAGGGCAGTAAATCTCATCTGAAGACAGGCAATCTCTGGAGCTGCTTATCTACTAACCATGAAGGCAGAGTGGACTACCAACTTACAAGAGACAGCTATGTTTTAGACAGCTAAACATGAAATGAATTTGGCCTGTGTCCCATTATGCACCCATGTAATACAGAAGGGGCAAAAAGGCTGTTTCTCTGTGAGTGTCCACACCCTGGCTTCTGCACCCAGGCAAGGACAACTGAAGGCAGGCAATGATTCGGCCTTCCAAGGAAGCCAGTTCTCACTGTTATATTGTGAAATTATCCTGTCTCTGAAGAAAAGTACAGAACAAAACTATAAGGAAAGCATGCAAAAACAGAGAGCAAAATCTCTGGTCTGCCCAGCTGAGTAAGTTGTCTGATCTTAAAAAAGGCTCATGTAGATGAATTTTAGCAATTAAATTTCTCTTCTTTGGTGTGACAGAGGGAACAAATACATTCCCCATACTGGGTAAATAATAATGCCCTTCAAACCTATGGGCATCTTTAATTTTAGTCTTATCCATTTAAAAAGAACAGCTCACATGCCTAAAACGAAGCCTGTGAGTTAGGAGGCATATCACCACCATGGTCTCAATGGTGTTAAGGTGGGAAAACAGGACATGCATACAGGTAACCAGATCAGTAAAGCAAATGACAGAGAGAACAAATCAGTGTCACTTCACCGAGAAGCCTGGATGTTGCAGAAATACGTTTTGGGCTGTTTGGTGTGTAAACTGTATGGTCATTGTGAGCAAAGTACAGCATAGCTTTCTGTCTACCCTTAAACACGTTCTTTGTCACCGTAACAAAAGCCACAGCTGTAAACAGTTTATGGTGCAATTGCTTGATCAACAGCCATTGGAATAAAAGTAAAACGATCCCACCTTTGTTGCCTCAACAGCCCTCACCTCTGCTACAAAAATGCTTTTTAACTGGCTGCAGACGGGATTCTTCACAAGTGTTTCTAATTCAGCTAAACATCTTGATAGGAAATGTCATAAATTACATGTATGGGACTGTCAGTAGAATTTTCAACAGACGTAACATGAGTTCATATGGAAATAAAATGAGAACCCTGGACAAATTTCTGAGCCTATAAATGTTCAACTTCACCTACAATCCCACTCACAAAGACATTCGGGAAATCTTTGATGATCCCAGCTAACATGTGATTGGGGAGAGAAGGAGACTCACAGGCTGTAATTTCCCTACACCTTGGACTGTAATCTTCCTGCATTTTCCACAAGTGATTCTACTTACACTTTTCAGAAGTGATAAAATGTATCACAAATGAGCTATTGTGTCCATTTCCTGAATACTCATCTTGGGCTGGGAAAAAAATTTCTTGTTGCACTTTGATATTTATTTCCAGGTGTATTTATTTCTCTGGTAGGCATTTGAGATGTGGGTGCTGAAAAGACACATACACGTACTTATCGTTATATATGTGAGTACCACCATTGATCTCAGCAGGACTACCCTTTGTCTGAATTCAGTGAGACTACTCATGTCTGAAATTAGGCAAGTAAATTAAACCCTTTCAGGATCAGGGTTAAAGCAAACATTTTTTCCCTCAACAGTGGTGAATGAAAAAAAAATCCTTCTCAGAACTAGTATTTTCTTTTCTTGACACTTTTGCCATCAATAAGGCTATCTCAGTTCAGAGACTAATTCTGCTCTATTTTTCCTGCAGTTGTAAAAATACCTGTTGGAATTTTTGTAAAACTGAGATTTTTCTTGTTTTCACTGCAAACCCTGCTATCTTTGAAGTATTGTATGCTACCATGTAGCCACATTTTAGAGGTGTTGATTGGTTTCCTGAGCAGTTAAGTATACCTACTGCATGTGGTTCTTTTCTATTTTATGGGATTCATATGCCACACTACTCACTTTTATGCCTCTGGTTCTTCGTTAAGGAGTGTGATTAACATCTATCATTGTCAAATTTGCATTGAAATAGAAACCATTGCTTTGAAGCATCACAGAGTTGAACTCCGTGTTCTGGAACTGATGTGATTCTACACACACCACTCATCCTAACATGGTTTCAGGTTAAGGCCAGTTGCTGCATATCTATAACTCACAGTTTTATCCACCCTTTTGACCTCTCTGGAGCGCTCCTTCAAATCTCTACTCTCGTGCTTCATCTTGCTGGTCAGCTAAGCATTCTCAATAAGTACAGCTGGACTTCAGCAAATGCTGCTTTTCCTTCCCAGACTGTATAAACAGGAATAAATATAACAACTAGGCAACATACTTCAGTCAAAGTGTTGCTTATATTAAACAGGAGGAACAAGACTGAAGAAAAAGGAGGTTATAAAACAACAAGAATCTGCATTCGTGTCCATCTTAAACTAAGATGTGGTACCCAAGGAAAAGCCTGATTTCTTCAGACTGCAAAGAAATGTGAGAAGCAATTCCACAATAGTCCTATAGATGGAATGGGAAGTTTTTGCTCTTTGTTGCCCTTTCACATGCTGCTTCTCATAAAGCCACATTTGGTGATAGTCAAAGAGGCAGGATTTCCTCAAATAATATCTCATATATGGCCATTTACACTTTAGAACTGTTTAACCTGAAGGTGTCCTACCTCCACTCTGTATTACCAAGTAAGGTTTTCTGCTCATTCTACCAGCAACCAGCAATTAAGTACACATATTTAATCAGCAATCATTCCAGTAACGCAAACACAAGTCAATATTAACAAAGTAAGCAATGTAGTCCAAATACATGTTTATTATACATTTATATATATCGTTCTGTAGATTCTAATACTAATTTTAATTTCATATACTTCCTTTCCAGCCGAAAGAGTTTCCTGTTCCTGTGTTCACAGAGGAAATATTATCAATTGCATAATAAACTTGTGATGGCATTCTTTAGGAGTGACTGAAATTGGATGCCTTAAAACCATAGATAGATTGCATTAAATCCATTGCTGTGAAATTGCTGAATCAGATACCAGCCATAGAAATGTCTCCATTTCACAAGAAAAGAGTCTGGCTAGCATTTTCTTGCGAGTCTGGAAATACTCAGCCTGAACTGATACTTTCAAAGCTGTGATTTTGTTTCCTGGCAAATAACATCCAGAGAGATCCCAAATTATTTCCTATAATGGACTCATAAAAAAAAAAAAAAATCTTAAGAACTGTTGTCTAACCCACTTCTACTTCCAGTTTAGTCCTTCCAAATGATTACTGAAACAAGCAGCATTAGGCAGAAAGCAAATACAGTGAAGACAGTTGAATCAGTAGAAACAAGCCAAGGAAACAGTTTTTAGCCTGTTTCCTGAGGAAATGTACTTGTATGTGCATCTGTTCATCTTCCTGTTTGTACCTCTGAGTCCTGATACTCTGTCATTGCTTGTCAGTTTTAACCAATGTGCAGAGGACATAGTGAAAAATACTTTCATGCATTTTCTGGAAAGAGACCGTGAAATAGAGGGGAGAAAGCAATGAGGGAGAGGCTACAGGCTGCACTCAACCCTGATTTGTCCTTAGGGAGTCCACGTGTGTGAAAGATATCATGAACATCCCAATGAGAGGAAAAGCCTTGGTCAGTGTTTACACTTCAGAAGGCATCAGACAAGCCAGCTTTGAGACATAAATTCTCAGGAGCCCAGTCCTATTTTTCCTGTTCCTCTGGGAACTAGTTATTGACCCAGCCATTATTATCAGGAGTGCTGATCACTAGCATCAAGTTCACTGCAACACATATAGAGGCATATACAAAGTGACTCACCAGTTAATGGTTGGGAATACACTTGTAGACAGTCAGTATATAAACATTGCTATGATGTTAGTGATAAGAATAGTCACCACAGTACTTCAGAATTGCATATTTGTTTGTTTTCTACCACAGATTACAAAAAGGATTCAGGAAATGCATAAACATTTTTACTTCTCTTTCACAGAAATGGCAAATGCGGCATGGGGCGCCAGTAATATGTGGAGGTGAAAAGAGATCCCACATCCTTCTGGCTCCAGCACTAACTTCTAACTGTTTGGTTATGTTACCAAATGACAGCAGGTCCTGGAGCAGTAGTTAGTAAATACCATCACCTCACAGCCCACACCAGGAAACAGAAACCCGGACAGTTTTACTGATATCACTCAGTGTCAGAGAAAATAGTAGGAGTGGAAATGCTCACCTCTGCCTCACCTTCTAAATATTAGGCCATGCTCCTTTCTCCTTACCCATGTTCTCAACTTTATGAATCCACTATATATAAAATTGCCAAATCACCATACAGTTAAGCGATTCCAGGTTCATATTACATTGTGGTTGGGAAAATATTTTCAAATACTGTTTAAGCTTACAATAACTCTTCAGAACTTGTTTTTATATTTGCCTGTGGCCTTTTATCTCTTCCTAGTGCGGACAGGGACCTGACTCCATTAATCTGCAACTGATTTGTGTGATGGCAACATTTCCAGCTGCACCAGTGCTGTAACATCTACACCTAAATTAGCTCATGAGTCAACATATCTAGTTGGGTTATTACATGTATTGCATCAATTATCTACAAATGAAATACAGCTGCGTTTTCTGTTGCCCCATTTTAAAACATCCACTTAAGGAGCCTTAGAGCTCAAAAAGATCAGGAGCATTTGGTGACAACAAATAAAAAGGAAACCTAATCTGGTCCTGTATTATCCAGCTGTAATTTTTTTTTTTAGTAGAATTGAATCAGGTATTTACCATAAACATGGGCAGTACTTTTAGTTTATTTGCTAAATAGGAGTTGGACACAGGAAGCATGCCTGGGTCACAGTCAAAGGCTTTCACTTGCAAAACAAGGTCACCCAGGTCTTTGTGACAGACACTTGAATTAAAAAAAGCTTCTTTTCCAGCAGTTCAAGATCAGGCTGACATTTTGATGGATCCTTCTTAATCTTTTTCACATTTTCTTTACTAAACGGGGCAGCATCACCATGGCTTGGCAGTTTCCTCCGTTTCTGGGAGGAGGGGTAGCAGGGGAATTAGAGGGGAAGCACAGGATCGGGGGCTGGGAAGTTGTCTCCATATTTTCAGCAGTTGAAAGAATCTCCGGAGAGCTCCCAGATTGCCTGTATACTTTTTTATGTGCAGCATGTCGGGCACCTGTTTTCAATTGCATCTTCAGATCAGAAGATCCTCCTTCTTGGGGTCTGCAAGCCTGGCCATAGCATATAAAACGTCCCGTGCATATGGCTGTCATTTTGGTTTTCTTTGCAAATGATTTCTGTTCCGTGTGTAGGTGAGAGGCTTGTTTGAGGCCTGCTTACATCATACATATGGAACTTGATCCCCACTGTAGGAAATGCATACAGAGGGCATTTGTTTAAACTTTTGGTCAGTGGGGGTCATTCTCATTGTAAATGGATTTTCACTCATAAACTATGCGAGATTAGTTTAAGCCCTCACTGGAGACCCCAGCTTTGCAGAAATCGTGGCACATGAAAGCAAGATGACTTCTCATTCGAGCTTGTCCCTGTGCAACTTCCAGATGCCAGCACATCAGCCTGCAGCTTTTGCATGACTATCTGTCACAGCTGCAGCAGAGGGCTGGGGAAATTCCACGTTACAAGAAACTGTGGTACACCCGTTCCTGGGAAATAGCTGTTTCAAAGAAGAAGTGGGATCACCAAAAGGAAATTGACTCTTCCACTCACATGAAGGTGGCCTCATTGCCTCTTATTTTGTAAATCCTAATGTCGGACCTGGAGACAGAGCCATGCTGTTGGGTTAAAACCTGAGTGCAGTTTCAAACACCCACATTTGTGGGAGTCTAGAGGCCAGTGCTTGACTGAGTTCATCACTGAGGTATAGCTTGGGAATGGAGGTCAGTCAACTAAAGGAGGTGGAAGGGAAAGAAGGAGAAAAAAACCTTTAAGAGAAATGGGTGAACTATTGTTACTGGGTATAATATATTTTTATATAAATATTTTTATATATTTATAATGGGTAAACAGTCTCCTGCAGCATCCTTCTAGAGAAGCTGGCGGCTCATGGCTTAGGTGGGTGTACTCTTCGCTGGGTAAAAAACTGGCTGGATGGCCAAGCCCAGAGAGTTGTGGTGAACAGAGCTAAATCCAGTTGGTGACCGGTCATGAGCGGTGTTCCCCAGGGCTCAGTGTTGGGGCCAGTCTTGTTCAATATCTTTATCAATGACCTGGATGAGGGGATCAAGTGTACCCTCAGTAAGTTTGCAGATGACACCAAACTGGGTGGGAGTGTCGATCTGCTCAAGGGTAGGAAGGCTCTACAGAGGGATTTGGACAGGCTGGATTGATGGGCCAAGGTCAATTGTAAGATGTTTAACAAGGCCAAGTGCCGGGTCCTGCACCTGGGTCACAACAACTCCACACAATGCCACAGGCTTGGAAAGCTGCCCAGCGGAGAAGGACCTGGAGTTGTTGGTGGACAGCCGGCTGAACATGAGCCAGCAGTGTGCCCAGATGGCCAAGAAGGCCAACAGCATCCTGGCTTGTATCAGGAATAGTGTGGCCAGCAGGAGTAGGAAAGTAATCGTGCCCCTGTACTCGGCACTGGTTGAGGCCGCACCTCAAATACTGTGTTCAGTTTTGGGCCCCTCAGGACAAGAAGGACATTGAGGTGCTGGAGCATGTCCAGAGAAGGGCAACGAAGCTGGTGAAGGGTCTGGAGAGCAGGTCTTATGAGGAGAGGTTGAGGGAGCTGGGGTTGTTTAGCCTGGAGAAGAGGAGGCTGAGGGGAGACCTTATCGCTCTCTACAGCTACCTGAAAAGAGGTTGCAGCGGGCTGGGTGTTGGTCTCCTCTCCCAAGTTACTAGCAATAGGACGCTAGGAAATGGCTTAAAGCTGTGCCAGGGGAGGTTTAGATGGGATATTAGGAAAAATTTCTTTACTGAAAGAGTGGTCAGGCATTGGAACAGGCTGCCCAGAGATGTGGTGGGGTCACCATCCCTGGAGGAGTTCAAAAAACGCGTAGACATAGCACTTCGGGACATGGTTTAGGAGACATGGTGTTGGGTTGTCGGTTGGACTTGATGATCCTAGAGGTCTTTTCCAACCTTAATGATTCTATGATTCTATAGGTTAAACAGGCTGTTCATTCACAAAATGTCACAATAAAAAATAAACCTGCCTGAGGAAGCAAGTTATCACTCCTTTGTCCCAGGGAAGTACACAAGATGAAAAAGTGACCAGAGAAGATGTGGGAGCCTCAGTGAGCAAAGAGAAGGCTGTCCCATGCACTGAAGCCTCCTCATGGGTCTCAGAGACCTCAGTTCCCATGCTGCAAAGCAGGTACCTCCAAGGCAGACATCTCCATGTTGCCAGCTGCAGACCCTCTCACGATGTCCACCCACCTAATAGCTGGACTGGCTTCTCATAAACAACTTTTTTTTAACTAATGAAGCCACAGTTTCGTGGGGCCGGTGAGGGGGTGTGGAAAAAAAACAGGTTGGGAGGCAGAAGTACAAGAGAAGTTACACGTCACCCTCTAAAGTGACCTACACAGAGGCCAGCTCAGTGGCTTTCTCCATGAGATGCATGGCCTCCCACTGCCTGCCCCAAGCTATCAGCCCACCTCATGGGGAGCTCAGACCTCTGCCAGGACCCCAGGGCCACCACAGGGCCTCCGGCCTCCCTCCGGTTGCCTGCAGTGCCCAGGAAGGGGAAACTGCACCACGAGGCTCAGAGCTGGCCACTTGCACAAGGAGGAGCAGGCAAACGCTGCCCTCCCGGGCATTTGGGTGAAGTTTTGGTTTATTATATCAAAACACGCTTGACGCTTACATTCCTCTGGACAAAGGCTTGCACACTTGAGACCCCCAGTGTTTTCCTTCCCATTATCATGATTACAGAGCATGTAATCCCCCTTCTCCTCTTTTTTTTTGCCTTCATTTGATCTGTCATCAAGGAGCTGTTTTCTTTGCTCCTCTGGCCGCTGTGCCCCTCCCAGCCCCAGCCATCTCTGGGAAACACACGTAGGCACACATGGCCTTTACTGTAGGGCATCCCTCAAAGCGAGGAAAAAAACCAAGATCAAAAAGTCACAAGTGTAGCAGATGTCAAGTGGTCCCTCAAGACCTCTACTTAACCCCTTCCTCAGGCTTTGCTGGACCTTGACAAGAAATCAATCAGAAGGAAAAGCAAAGCTTTTCTAAAACTTTACTGTGTTTTATTATAAATCAGGGCTCAGTTTATATATCCCAATGCCTTGCTCGACTACAGGAAACATTTAATGAAGCCAGAGCTGGCTTAAAACCCTGGCTATGAACCTACTTACTACTAATTGGGGTTGTTTATGACTTTATGTAATAAAGTTTGACATTGCAAACTGTGAACACTTTTTACAGTACTTCCTTCTCTTTCTACCCCTGAAATGTCATCTAAAACCAGGTGTATGAAATGTCTGTGCAGCAGTTAAGCAATCAATGCCTCTTATCTAAATGACAGAGATGTATGGGGCATTTAAAGCCTAATGATTATAAATGGGGGAGAAAATAAGCGTGGAGGAACTTTTCCATCTTTTTTCTCTAAGTACAGTATACCTTGCAAATTTATCATATTCTCTGCAAGCCACCTCAGGATTGCCTACAACTCCTTACACAATGAAAAATTGCAAACCGTTTTGCAGAGGGAAAATATCTTCTCAAATTGCAGCTTCGTCTACAGTTTGAGGAGTACTGCCCAAGTTAAAACTGAAAAAATTGTAATAAAAAACATTAAGTCAGCCTGAAAAGGTAGGAAACTCTGAAAACAGTTTGTTGGAACAAAGCATTGAAAAATTATTTTCCTGTGAGCACAGTGGGTTTTCAAGGTTCTCTGAAGACGGGGGGGGGGGGGGGGGGGAGTTTCTACCTGTGTGTTTTATTCTGAGTCAGTTTTGGTTTTCAGCTGCTGGTTCCAGTTCTGCAATCAGTTCTACCTTGGCAGACCTTTTCACCTAGGCAGAGATCCTGTGAGGGCTTTTCATCTTTGCACAAGACGTAACTCCCTCAGTCAGATCAGATTGCAGGATCAGGGCCTGAGCATGAATACATCCAGTCCTTGCAGGAAATGCTTGACTTGGCCAAAGAAGTGTAACTCAAGAAACAACACTCTACTTCATATGGAAAAAACAACTTCACCGAATATACATGTCTCTAGCGTTCTGCTGCTGCAACTAGTAGCTACAAGAAAAGGTGACATTCGTTCCTTCTCTGACATGCCAATCCTCTGCCAGGACCATTTTGGAAGAGTAAAAGTACAAATGAATTCTGCGCAGGCACAGAAGTCTGTAATTATGGCTCTTCATGCATGACTGGCATCTTTATTGTGTATGATGCAGTTTGATCTTTATCTGCCTGATTACAGGCACAAGGAGAACAGGGGCATGACCTTCATCTCTACCTTACCACCCCCAGCGGTGTGGGGAGTCTCAGCCCATGGTCTGTCTTATCACTGGCAATCCAGCCACTTTCCAAGCCACAATAATGGAAGTTTCTGTCCAGAGGCTGCAGCACATGTACAATTTATCTGTTCACGCATCACAGCCTTATGCCCTTGGAGGACCTCAGCCACACCACCACATACAAACCAACTGCACATGCACAGCAGGTTCAATGCCAGCTCCACTTTCAGCAGGTCTGCATAAGTCAAACTCTCTCCTCTTAATTTTTCTCTCATAACTGATGTCCTCCACCAAGCTCTACGTTGCCTGCCAGCTGAGGAGAATGAATTTCACATATTGAGGCATATGCTGGGAGAAACATCCAGCTAGAGGACTGAAGGTGGAAACCCAGAACACATGAGTTAGCAAGGACCAGATCCAGCATCATGGACCCAAAACACCAGAGGACACAGGGTGACATGCAAAAGGGTCAGACCACCATTGATATATAAAATCTGAGCTGAACTTAAGACCCACAGGACAAAAGCAGACACCATGCTCAAGGGCAAACAGGATGGTGCATACCTCTGTGAACATGCAACTTTGCATGAGCTCTGGGCCAGTGTTGGCAATACTGTGACAGTCTTATAAGTGTGTCTAGGGATCTATGCAAGTGACTGGAGACTCACTGGGATTTTCAATCAAGTCTAATCAGGATGGATGTCTGGCATCAAATTATGCTAGCTCTTAAGCTTCTAATTTGTCTTGATGTATCTGAAAAGTTCAGAAGCATCTATTTCCTAAGATGTCTGAATACCTTTGAAAAGTTGACATTTATGGCTAGGTTCTATGGAACATTGCCTCATTACATACTTATCTGAGTGCTTTTAAAATGCTTCTAGTTAAGACAAACAGGGCCAAATCTTTTTTTTTCCCCCCCCATAAGTTGTCCTAAAAACGGCTGGAACATAGCTGGGATTCTCAGTGCAATTCTTCATGTAGCATTATATATTATTCACTTAGCTCCTGTACCTAAGGAGTTTCTCTCTGTGTCATTTATAGATAAAATACTATCAAGTCAAGTCAGCTTCTCTTTTTCCTTGATGTCCAAAGAGGATAAAAATATAGTGCAGGTGTAATTAATCTTTTTAAAAAGCAGTTTACCATTCTCTAAGTACCTCCACTATAGCATAAGGAAAAAAAGAGAAATGGCCTTCTCTAGTGCTACAGGATTTCTCTCTTTAATCAAAAGCATTTGATGGCTGATCATTAATAACATGTTTGTCAGTAACTATAGTCTGGTTCAAACACCATTCTTTGAACTGGAGTATCATATTTGGGTACATTGCAAGTCCACAGTGATTTTTACACAGCGTTTTATTTTACCTTTTCCTTGTGTCAAGAGATTCAAGTTACATACGAACTGACAGGCAGATGCAATAGATCCTCTGCAGAGAATGATGGTAGTCAATGGGTTTTGTAACTTTTCAAAGTCGACTGCCATATTTCAAGTGTCTAACCTGGTGATGAATCTGCTATCATTTACCATTAAATGCTTTGGTCTCTGCCTTCAGAAATTCTTTTTTTTTTTTTTTTGCCTTGTCATGAAATACAAAGAATGACCAGTTTTTCTTTTATTAAAATCCACGCCAAATTTCAGCACAAGCAGGACAAAACCCAAAATAATCCTATGAGATCAAGTCATATGGCAACCTTGTCATAACCTGGAAGAGATACCATTGTCACGAACATCTTCCACAGTCATCAAAGTCTGTAAGAATGTCTAACTGATTATTTCTGCAGTTGAATAGCAGCAAATAGATATTTAACAGTTTGAGGAGACATAGGTTTTTGTGCCAGACCCACATAGGGTATCAGTCTCTGATCTTTGAAAGAAAAGAATTATTCTGTGTCAGAAAAAAAAAAAAAAAAGCAAAAGGGATATGAAATTTTACAAAGATTTCAGAGAGTTTAGAATTGTTTTGGTTTGCCTAATGTCTCTGATATTGGCGTACACAGTGCAAAGAAATGACAGATTGATGGTCACCACAAATATCAAAGAATATCACCTGCTGGCCCAAATATGGTGTACCCTTATGGTATCAGATTCTTCTTGTGCTTTTTATTATGGTTTACTTAAAAAGGTCAGGGTAGACTGAGAATCCCAGTGAAATTCAATCTCTCCATTTAACAAGGAATCTAGTAAGATGTCTTGAATAGGATAAGAAAACTGTATTTTGAGGACCAGAGTAATCCCAAGGGAGTCTTATCCTGGCCACAGATGAAATACAACAGACCTGATACTTTATTCATAGCCAAGCAATAGTTTACTTCTTATTTTGAATTACAATTATATTTCTCGACTTTTCAAGGAGTAGCTTTATGTACAGAGCATAGGCTTTGTGAGGGACACCATAGAGGAGTAGGAGCAGTGGTAATCTCTTTGCACAATGTTTTATATATAATTGTAATTATAATAAAAAATGTCTGTCCAAACTCAGGAGCGAAGAAGCCTTGAACAAAAAATGCATGTCTACTAGTAACAATTTATTTGCCCGCATATCTCCTCTGTAAGGTATATGAGGAACAGGGGAATATGATCTCATTGAAGAATGAATGGTTTCCTCATCCAGGTTCCCATTAGCATACAAACCGTAACCTCACATTTCAGAATATCAGATTCAGTCCCACAGAACAATATGCCACACCATAGCTCTTTGTCAACTCCTCTTTTCCAGAATGCCAAGAAACTGTCCCGTTTAACACTGTGACAAGATAATAGCCTCATATACTTTTCTCCTACCTCTGATGGAGGTGTTTGCCCTTCAAAGATTATTGCTTTTTAGTGTGTGCACACAAATAACTGAAAAATAAGTCAGTCTAAGACAAATGTCTCCTAACTTTTAAATATAACTTCTGCTGGGAAAAAAAATAAATCCAGTTTTTGGTTACCAGGATGCTTGCTTTCCTTCATCTGGGACAATTCCACTGTCGAGAATGGAAAGAGGACTTCTTTACAGACAATCTTTGCAGCCTAGAATCAGTCCTTAGACACTGTTTATTTATGTTTGACTAATGAATGCAATTAGTCCCCCTGCTGTTGTAACTACTAAAACTGCATGCAGTTTCTTCTGAAGAAAAGGAATAGTCAGGTCCCTTTTGCTGGGCAGTAGACTCTTGCCTGCAGACAAAATATAGGCAGCATTAAGAAAAAGGCAGCTTTTAGAGTTACACGCAAGGCTTCACTTTTCAGCGCACTCTGCAACAAAAAGCAGAACCGTCAGATAAGTATGTGCAATAAAAGGCAAAGTGTTCTTACAGCATCCATCATCCCTGACAGTACACTTACAAAATCCACACCCCCTTTTTCTTCTCTGTTCTACTCTCCACCATCAGTCACTCCCTTGAAGCCACAGGTGGAAACCATTGAAGTGTTCTTGAATTATTTGTTAGCATATGATGTGTATAGTGTATTTCTAGGTGAAATGGATTCTGAGAAGCAGCTTCTGAAGGATGAGTCAGCCTCTCACCCTCTGTGAAAGCCCCTCAGGAGGGTATTCCTCTGCCATGTCCCTACATTAATGCCAATGAGATGATAGGAGGAGTGGGGTCAGGAGATCCTGTAGACTGTTCTCCTTAGCTGACACATGTCAGAGCAGTCCCAGAGCCTTACTGAAGCATCAGGAATGTCTGCTAAGAGATATAATTCAAGGAATTATAACCAGGTCCCCGATTCGGCTTCATGATTTTCCCTGGCTAAAATCTGGCAACAGGTGACAATTCAGCCCATAGTGTGTGACAGAACTGAAGGTCTTCAGAGGCAGAAGCAGACAGCAGCTCAGTTGCCAAAATAATTTTCTGATGTGTCAGTGTGGAATACTTTAGTCTAGTCAGCTACCCTTTAAATGAGTTCATCTGCCTTCTCCCTTACCATTCTTTGGGATTCAGGATCCAGGTCTGTCCCAAACTAGTCAGTAGAAAAATAATCTCTGTCATGAGTTACAGCACCTCCACACCTCTTGGGCTCCCTCCCAGTGGAAAGAGTTAACACTCTGTGAGTGAACAGCGAGAATGTCTGAGCAGAGTGGTCTTGGATGGTAAGCAGCTCTTCTGAGAAGTCATTATAGCAGCTTTGATATTCAAATCTTCAGAAAACTTTGCAAGTAAATTGCAAACTTTGGCAAAGGAACTATAATCTCTAAAATGTAGGACAAATTCCTATCACAAGGACTCCAGTCTAATCTGATTTTGTCATAAAAGCTATCCTGTTTGGACTACAATTCATTCAGGAGAAAAATAATCACTTTTTTCTTGATTAAATCCTTAGGAGTTACAGAAAAAATATTTAAACGTTCATTCTTATACTTTATCACAAGATAAGGTTCAGCAGAAATTTTTTTATTATTTTTAAGCAGAAATTAAATTTAACCTTGACAAAGTCTGACGGGATTTTCTCAGAGTAGTGATGGAACTGTTATCAGAAATGCAGTGAAGCTTCAAGTTTTGTGGCATATCCTACTACGACAAAAAAGTTCTCACCAGGCTTGTGAATTTAGGTGTAGTGGCTCACAGTGGATTAACAGTGCTGGAAAGCATGTACTTCCAAAGGAGGAAACATGGCGCATATCTGCTAGTATTGGCCCTACCTTGGACCTTCATCTGGAGCTGACTGAACCAGCTGCATGGGGAAGAGCATAGCTCTGTTTCTGTGACTGTGTATCTAATTCTGGCTCTCCTGGGGCTGCCTCGGACATACCAATTACTACTAACTGTGCATGGACACTGACACCTGTTCCTTGGAAACTATGGTGTAACCAAACCCATTTTTGTTCAGATTGTGAGAAACTTGTTGGTGCTGCTGATTGGGACCTGAAAAACTTACTTTTCCATAACTGCCTCTTTTATACTTGTTTTTCAGTTTGGTTTTGTTGGGATTGTTTGTTGTCATCACTACATCACCTTAAAATCTTACAATGAAACATACGTGTGTAGTAATGGCCAGGAATCCTGAAACACTGTTTTCAGTGTTAGAAAGGATAGTGAACATGGTGCAAAGGAGTAAAATCTCTGCCACATACTGAGTTTACTCCTTCTCTATCTACGCTCAGAACTGGACATGGAGTTTGAAATACATTCATTTTTGCTGGTACATGAAATTGGAAACTGAGAGCATTGAATGAAAAAGGATCCAAAATTAAAAACAATAATCACACTAGCTCTTGGACATGAAAGATAATGTATTCAGCAGCTGCATGGTCCTTAGGATGCACCAAAACAGCTGCAAAATCACTGTGTGCTTGGGTAAGAGGGAAATCCAAAAACAAACAGTCTGCATCTTAACCATAACTTATACAGGCCACCACATACACTACAGCAACACTGTTCAGCAGCAGCCAGCTAGAAGAAATCAATGATTTCCTAGAAGAGCTCTGGACACATTTTTAATACAGAAAAATATTGTTTTCAAGAGGTTACTTTTCAACAGTTATAATCAAGTTTCTGACAAAATGATAGGCCTGTGCATTGCCAAACTGCATGAAATGACTGCCTTCTGGAACAAGCAAATTCCACAGGACCCAGCTCTTCTTCTGGAGAAAGAACAAAGGATACAGCTCCTCCAAGGATAGTGCTTCAGCAGTGTTCTCTGCATGCACCAAGGAACTCTGGATGAGACTAGAGAGTTTATATCATTTATACCCAACTGCCAAGCATAAGCAAAGCTGGCGCCTAACTAATTCACAAGGATAACAGTACAGGGAAGAGTAGAAATCACAGTGGGAATGGACCCCCATAACCCTACAGAAGGAAATGCATGAATAAAAGACAGAGGAGGTAAATGATGGGCTGGAAAGAATCTGAGGACAAACTCATATGATGCAAAGAATTGCAAATGCACAATTCTATCATTTTATTGGAATGGGCAGACCCTAGAGGATTTCTTGTCTGGCTCACAAGTACACCACACCTACAGATGGGAAACAGTGTATAGAGCAGCATCCTGTGTATAAAAAAAATAACACTCTGGATAAAAGCACTTAACTCATGATATTCAGACACCCACAAGAATACATCAAACTGGAAAACTGTGGGTTCTCTATATGGACTAAAAATGGACCTTTTTGAACTGTAAGGGAAAATGTGGAAAAGGGTAAGTTAAGCTACAGAAGGAGACATTGCAAATATACAGCAGCAATGACAGGCATGGGCTGAGCATTGGAAAGACCCCTACCATCACAGACTGCCTCCTTTTCAGAGACTAGTTATTCAGACTTATGGGCAGTGCCAACAGCCTATGCTGATCACAGACAGAAAGCATGGAAGCACTCAGCAGCCCAATACCCAAGGCAAGGCAGATATCTTTTACCTGAGGACAGTCTGTGCAGCTCAGCAGAGAAAGGACTCCATTCACGTTCCATTTTTACCACACTGCAGATATTTTAAGAGCAAAAACATAGCAGAAGAAATATCAGACAGAGACAGACAAATATGCAGGGCCAAAGAAGGTTATGAGAATGAGCTAAAGACTTCCCAGAAGTAAACCCTGGAGATCCTTTCACAAGCAAATTGTGCAGAACTATTTATGCTAATACATAAATCACTGCACTGCACTGACAGATCACTGTGTATTAATGTGACATTACAAATGCATTCCCTGTCCCCCATCAGAAAACCTAACCATGGACATGTAGGATGGAGAGATGAGCACCATTGTGAAACACGATCAGCAGAACCCAAGCTGATAAGCAACCAGAATTCATTAGGTCAGGCTCTCGCAGAATCACAGGCCCAGAAAAAACACTTTGTGATGACAACCTGCTGTCATCACAAGACTAGCACCCATTACATCAACCATGCCTCCTGAAAAGAATCCATCAGATTTTTTAAAAGGTGAAAGTACAGCTGAGGGGAAAATAAATTAACTCACAAACAAATAAGGCCACAGGGGTGGGGAGCGTGCAGAGACAAATACAAGTTTGGAACATTCTGAAGTAGTTGTCTGGTGATATCAGATGTAAGGAGCAAAATTAGAATGCTAACCAGGTTATAAGGCCATTGGTATTGTAGTAAATTTTGCTATCTCAAATGTGGCAAAAGGCTGTTATGATGGACAGCTTCCTGAAAGAGGAGGGAGAAGATAAAGCATGTAGCAACATGAAGTGCTTAATGAGACAGATTATGTGGGAGACAGAATAAAGACTGAATGTTGCATTTTCTTGGCTTCTCTTTCCTTACTATACATGACAGAAAATGGAGAATGCTGTTCCCACTGAGGGCAGCAAATCTCCAGACATCTCTCCAGGTACTTACTGGAATAGTCACAGTGCAGATTGCTTGTGCTGAGGTTAAAAGTTAAACCAAATTCTAACTTTAAACACATATTGGAAAATACGCTTGGGCAAAACAGAGTCCTCAGGGCTAGCTAATGAGTCAAATGATTAAGGTTCTGTTTGGAACAGTTCATAAAACAAACCACTCATCTGTGGTTTTTGTTAGCTACTTTCGACTCTTCCAGGAACAAATCCGACTTTCTGAAGCTCCATTGTTTGTCAACATTTAGTGAAATAAAAAGCTTTCGTTAACCAGTTTGAGTTGTTTGACTGTGATGAAATAGTTTTGATTAGAGAATGTTTTATGTTACTTTCCAGAGTTTATTTTTCCTTTTAAAGGTAATATGAGACCATAGGTTAGATTTAGAGTTTTCTTAAGTAAAGTAGTTTGTCCAGAGGCAATAGATATTTTGGTGAAGGAAAAGCTATCTGTCTTCACTTGCATTATGCTTGCTGTTTGTCTTCTTCATAACATGAAATGCATTTTACCTGCTGTGTTTCCAATACCATCAGCAGTCACAGCTTGCCATTGACCCCTTTAAGACAAGTACATGTTCTTAATGTGAGCTTTGTAATTTCCTATGAAACAATAGAGCTGAACTACTTTCTGGTTCTGTTCTGAGGGGATTTGTAACACCCCACAGGCGTTGTGGGGAACACATACACATGTTCATAAGCTTGACATGGAAATGGAGAAACCAGGAGTGAAAATTCTGTAATGAGAGCTGAACCCATCCCAAGCAATATCATTCTGATCCAACCTATAGCACAAAGGGGGTGATTGACAAAACAGAAGAGATTCAAAACAGAACTGGAGGTTTATATAGGATATTTTTAAAGGTACACCATCTCCATTGTGGGGAGTTTGGTCCCTTGAAGAGTGATTAACCAGCATTACTGCAAAATAATGTTGACCAGGCAAATCAAAAGCTAGGAAGCAACTGCAGATGAACAGGTTGAAAGAAATATTCAAATAGCAACCTCCCAAGTTTCATGGCACATTGAAGTATCCATCACACAGTGGGTTCTTACTCCTCAGGGACAACAGTTAAGGGAGGTTGGAAAATACATGGCTCGAGGCATGTGGATTCCTTTAGCATACATACAGGGAGAAAACAGAAGAATATTTGCTTTTTGAAGACCCACAGCAGAGATTGAAAAAGCAAGAGTCAGTTCAGATAAGGAAAATTATCCACAAAATAACTAAGCATCATTACATGTCTCTGTGAGAAAGATCCTTGACTTTCAACATCTTTTGTCCCACAGACGAGGAAGTGATTGGCAAGGTAGGCTCTGGGGGTTGTAACAGTACTAAAACTAATGCCTTATTTTCCTGTCCTGGCTGAAGACTTTCCTTCAAGATTTTTGAAGGCATTGTGTGGACAGAGGTACTACTTCCACAAAATGTGTTACTGCTTTTCTGCTCCATGCATCAGTGGGAAGGGGATGGGGAAGAACTGGTAATTTTATATTTCCATTCTATTTGCCTCTGCATCTGTTTTAAAAGGGACCAATAATGAATAAGCAATGTGTATATCATCTCTATGTATGCATTCTTATATAATTTACAAACCTGCTAATTCATACTTGATTTTTTTTAATACAAAATCTAGGCCATTGGTAAAAGCCAGACTTCACTGTCCATTGAAATTTTCCACAGGTGAAGTAAATAAATAAACACATTAAAAAACTAATCCCAAGAAAAGCCAAATGCTTTTTTGTCAACAAGCATGGGCTGGTATGCACCCAAGAATGAACGAACGATGCTTGAAACCCCTGAGAAAAACAGACTGTCATTTACTGTTCATTTAGTATTTCCTTCCATAGTCTGAAATCTCCCTTGCCTGACCCAGGGAGCCATTTCCTCCTCTTGAAATGTAAATCCAGGGATTACTGTTATTTTTGTCACCTGAGACTGTGTAGTGGTGAAACACACCGAACTCTATGAAAGTGTCTGAGATCTCTTTAGGGTACTAGAGCTTGCCTAGTTTTGAACAGTGATATAAGGGATTTAGTTGCCAACCAGATACTTAACATTTCATTGTAGTATTGGAAACTCTTCTTTCCTTAATGCTCATTCATTATAATACTCAAGCATCCTTAGGATTTCTCTAGTTGCTAAACACAATACAAAATGCTGAGCTGTCACAAAGATTTTTATGTCATCTTCCATTAAAGATAAAAATAGCTCCTACCACCTGATCCTAGTGCCACCTGTAAGCATACATGTGCCGTCCCTCATGCAAATGGGGCCAGGCATTTCTCATTAATTACTGATTTGACTTTGCAATGAACATGGGGATTCTGCTAAGGCATAAAAACTTTGTGTGCCCAAGTGAGAGGAAGAAGAAATAAATGATCTGAGATTAGTGAACTGGGGTGCTACCCTCCTTCTATCCCAGATATTTGTAGGAGTCTAAAAACCTCACCCAGAAGCTTATGTCCTGCTCTGGGGGAAAGGAAGGATGTGGCAGTTGTACATCCTCCTCCTATCACCCCCGTTCAGAAAGTGTGTACCTCATGTTTCTCAGTGCACCTTTCTACAGTGCCTGGAGATGTGGAGCTGGTATGTGCTGTCATAATAAACAACAAAGAGAGAAATTAACTTCTAGCTATTTTTTGGTTACTATTTTTAATGTGGAAGGGGGGTTATTGTTGAAACTCTGCATGAGAAAGTAGGTAGGGCCAACATGTAGAGACATGGAATAATTTAGGTTGGATTTTTGTGATCCAATACTCTGCTCAAAGCAGGGCCAATTTTGAAGTGAAGTCAGGTTGCTCAGCCCTGCCCGGTTGAGTTCTGTATACCTCCAGGGATAGAGATTTCATCATCCCTCTGGGCAACCTGTAGATTAAAACAGCCTCATACTTCTTGACAAGAGACATAGATAAAGGCACAGGTAATGCATATGGCCTGATATCTTAGGTATTGCTTGTACAGAAGTGTAAAGTAGCAATTCTTAGGCCATATTAGAAGTTTTGCATTTACTTTTCAGAGATACCCCACCTCTAAAGTGATCCTTTTCACTCCTTCTGGGCAGTCCTATGGCCTGAGGGTCTCACACCAGATTCCAGCAAATAATTGGACTGAACTATGCTCATCTTATTTGATCTTCTTTTTTCCAGCTCAGCCAGAGATATCACTTCTCTTTTTCTGCTGTTTCCAGGTTTGGTGTTTGGTTGGAGTCATTTTTACTACTAAAGTTAGTGGCACTGTCACTCCATTTCAGACTATCCACTTTCATCATTGGTATGGTACCTTCTTAAAACAGCCAAAAATATACCATGGTCTTGGCAGCACTGACCTCATTAGTTCAAGGAGGTGATTTCATAGACTTATTATATTTAAATAAAAGAGCATTTTGCATGCTTTTTTTGATACTTGCTAGCATCTAAGTCTCTCTGTTTTGATCACTTATGACCACATTTTTCTTTACTATGCAACTATGTGTTACTGCTAGTGGTATTAGACCAACAGCCCTGAACAATACAGTCTTCTGCTTTCCCTTAGAACAGTTATACTGCAATTAGCAGTGCTGTCCTACCAGTGTGCCAGCTATGGATGTGACTGCTATGGAGAAGAGACAGCCTCTGTATTCAGTCTGAATGAGATCTGCCAGTTACTGTTTTGACCAGGAAGAATTTTTTATAAAAATAACATTTGTGTACTATAAACCGAGGATGTAAAAAAGAACTTACGTTCAACTGCAAACACACTTCCTCATGTGTTATCTTAAATTAAATACCAGTGAGGTTCTGGAAACACCCAAGCAATCAACTTTGTGTTTCCATAAACTCTATAGACACAATATGAAGTATTGTGGCTAGGCCTGAGTGAATATTTTTAGTTGACATTCAAACCCACTTAAACCAGTTGCATTCAAACTAGTCAGTTCACCACATATGTTCTGGTTCAAGGTTTCATTGCAGAAATGGGGTACGGGAGCAGCTTTCTCCCAGGTGATTTTTCTCCAGCCATTCCCTCTCCACAGCAGTTGCTGGCACAGTGTGCTCTATACTTCTGCACAGCAGTGCTCACCATGGCAGGGGAGCAAAGGAAGCAGAAAAAGTTAGGGTCTCCTGTCCAGGCTCCCTGCGGCATGGCTAGTGTTGTTGGTGGCACAAAGCGGGACAGAGGTGCCACCTGCACCCTGCAGGTATCATAGAAGCAAGCAGCAGTGCAAGGAAGATGGTGCATCAACACCAAGAGCCATCTCAGCTAGGGAAGGAACAACAGTTTGGCTGGGTGATGTTTTCTGGTGCTTGAAAAATGAAAGCAAGCGTTGAAAAAAGGACCGGTGGAGGCAGGGTGCTGAAGGAAAGCTGTGCTGGAGGCAGAAGAGAAAGAAAGGGGGAAGAAATGGTGTTCTCAGAAGGGGAAAGCATTGATGACAGACTCAAAAGAGGGAGAAAGAACAAAAAAGTGAACAGAAGGAGTAGAAAGCCAAAAAAATTACAGCAGAAATTTAGGCCTTATGCAGACTACCATATGGTTGCATTGGCAAAGCTGGCATGGCAAAACCCTCAGCAGAGATGCAGCGTTCACAAGCAAGAGGAGAGGGAGTTGGAAGAGGTAGCAGGATACTTCCTCCCCACATTTCTTCTCCTCCCCTCTCTCCCCATTTATAAGAACACACTCTAATATGTCTCAAGCACACAGGCACCTCTAATATTCATCTCTTTCCACATATCTTGTCCCATCACAGCACCATCCACACACATGACAACTCTTGGGACTGCACACAAGAACCAGAGCTCCCAGACGCTGCCTCCTATTTTGATCTGTTTTAATTACTAGTGAGTGTTGAACCATCAGCCTCCTAGAGAGCTCCCATACATTTTTGTATGAACCCAATGTGCCAGGACTGCCAAGCCAGGAGCCTCAGTAAGGCTGTGCATTGGCATCTTCCCCGCCAGTCGGAGGCCTGAAGCCAGAGATTTCCCCGGAAGGCAAGCTTGCAAGCAACCCCAGCAAGTCACACGTGCTGCACTATAGGGTAATTAAAGGGTTATTCTTCAACAGTGGGCAGGCAACCTCAGGGCCAGCAAGCCAGAAATATTAGCATTCACCTTTGACATCAGCCTCAGTTTTGAAAGTAAGCCATAGATACCACTATTACCAATACATTTGCTAAGTGGACCTAATGAGACCCTGATATTATAATGTGTTGTTTCTTGACATCATCCTAGCAAATTAGGGGCACTAAAGGTCTGGAGTCACACCACAGAGCACGTAAGTGAGTGTGCTTGTGTCTATATACCTTTGCAGTGCCTGAAACCTGCAGCTAGCCTTGCTTCTCCTGCAACAGATTCTTTGGTATGCTCCCGTCATTCTTCTATCTCCTTTCATCACTTCCCACCTTCGAAGACCTCCTTTTAGCTATACCTGACTTTAAGCTACTTCCCACCTGCTGGTTCTGTGGTCTTTATTTATCATTTTTCTTTTCATTCTCCATAGGTTCCATATGATCACATTTCATTTTTTTATTTGTCATTATATGCCAACGACTGACACCTCTAATCCCACATTCATTCCTCTGTTCAGGACTTTAAGCACTGCAGGGGTGACGCACTTTAGAAATCCCACTATTATTATTTATGGGATCCATGCTGTTCTAAATAAAACACAAAAGTGATGCTCAGCAGACCTTGATTTTATTCCAATGCTTCTCTATTAACTATAACTGTGAAACAGTCAAATGCATTAAAAATGTGATGTAGCTAAGAAGTCTATTAACAAGGGAAAAACTGACACCAGTCGTAACTTAAACTGAGACTTGAGTGAACTAACTGGCAAAACATTCTGATTTATTTTGCACAGTGAGAATATGATCACTGCATATTTACAGCAATGACTGAAGATAGGTACGTTCTGTGAAGTGCTACTGAAATGTATTTCCTTCATTTCTCTGACAGGAAAAGGAAGCAATGAATGCCTTAAATCACAAAAAATATTCATAATATGAAAGATAAATGGAGGTCACATTCATCTACTGCAGCATGCAGAGTGGCCAATATTTTACTAGGTTCAGCTAGAGTTTATGGGAAAATATCTCAGAGGTTGTTCTCCTGGGCTGTGCAGCAGGCCACTGCCTACTGGGCCCTACAATGGTTCCCTCATAAGGATGACAATCTGGTATTACACTTCTGAGAGGGATTACTTGTGGAACAAAAGCATAATGCCAGGCTGCTGAATGGTTTTCCTACAGCAGTTCACAACACTGTGCTTTATCACAAGCAAGTAAGTCTTTGCGCATTAAGTCCTGTACAGTGTTCTCAGGAGACTGACTACTCAAAGTCCTGTACTTTGAGGAACAAGACTTGAAAGGAAAGCCAACCTAGTAGGTGCATGCAAGTTGTCACTCAGATCAAACAATGTAATAAGTTTTTTCACTTTCCTTTCTACATTCTGTAAACACTCCAGCAAAAAAAACTCCTGGGACCTCGCAACAAAAACAGCCGATATTAGGTACCTACTTGAAAGTGCCATTAGGAAGCAAACCCAAACTCTTTCTCTGGAGCAGTCTTACTGGAGAAAGTCAGCCCTCATGCAACTGGAACAACAAAACATACACATCATTATCCATGTCAACCTCTGCCCAGGCTTTCAATGGCAATGTAGGGCACTCACATCCAAAACTGAATGTCGAAATCAGTGATTTGCCATTTGCTTCCTTTCCAAACTTCCCAGAACAAAAAGCCAGCAGATTAAAACAGATTAGACCAAAAGTGTATTTTTTTCTGTTAACAGAAGTTGTTAAAATTTCATTTAGAAAAGAGCAAAAAATGCCAGGTTGAATTGGTTCCCCCTTTGGGAGTCTACCTGCAAAAGAACAATTGCATCATTTAGACTGGGTTCTTTACCACATTTTCTGCCAGAAAAGCTGAGCCCCTGGTTTAAATGTATCTTCTATTATGTGCAGCCAGCATAAAATCCCTGTGGTACACCTATGTACTTAATGCACCAGAGGAAATGTAGGACTAGCTCAGAAAGATGCCATAAGATGTTAGAAAAACTCAAAAGCATCTTGATATTGTCTGAGTGAAAATTGAACCATATGACAATACCTAACCGAAAAATTAGAACAACATTCCCAGACAGCTTTACTGACACACAGACAATTGTTGGCAGCAAAACGCAGGTGAAGCACTGCACAAGGTGGAGCTGGCTTGCAATGTGTAGGGGCAGGCAAAAGCCTCTGGAGAGGCTAAGTGAGGAAAACACAGAGCGCTGTGGTGCAGCCTTCCTGAGCCCGGGTGAGCACAGCACTGCACACAGGCTGGACCAAGCTTGGGCAAGCCAGGGCCAGCCAAGCCCATCCCCTATTCTTTGCTTCTGCACGAATTTCCACTAAAACATCCCAAGTATTCTCCCTGGTCTGAGGAGCCCCGGATCTGGGTGCACTACCTGAAGGTGCAGTCAGAACAGCCAAACAGCACTTTCATGCGTTTGCCTAGGCTGAGAGCAAAACACAATCTGCAAAAAGAAGGGTAGGGTTTACTTTTCACTTAAGAAAGGCCTTCAGGTATTTTAATACATTTTGGCATATATTTTTCTTTGCTGTTGTTTATAATAATCCTTTGGAAGCTTGAAACTGGAATATGTTTGATATCTGATATATTCTTTTCTTTGATTACTGACAAATGCTGATTTATTATGGTAGGTCTGTAAGAAACACAGCTGTTCAGAAAATTATATTTTTCCCTACACAAAAAAAAAATATCAAAAATGGCATCTACCTCTTTTCTTTATTATGTTCAACTTTTTCAAAAATATGTTTGTCTAGGTACCAAAAATGCAGAAAAATGGTTTTGGAAGGGGATGATGTTTAGTTTCTCCAAGATAACAAGTATTTTGAGGAGGATTTCAGTTTCATTGGAAAGACATTTTCCCCAGGAAATATTTCAGCAGAATTTTTCAATGACATCTTTAACAAATACTGTTTAACTGTAATCTATACTTCTTATTTACTTTCAAATGAACTTAAAAAAAAACACAGTGAATTTTGAAATTATATGCAAGTAAAAATAAGCTACATTTCAAATCTAGCAAAAGTTCCTAAAAAATTTTAACTGCAGCTATTATCCCATCACAGAGTCCCAAAAGGCATATAAAGATACAGATTTAGACTAGGAAACAAAATGAGTTGCCTTGTAATTCAAACCATTTCTTTGGAAAAAAGGAAAAATTACTTTTTAATATATCTTCACTGTTTCAACACAATAGATTTTACACTATAATGATGGGTCCTGTTACGCTTCCAAAGGCTCCTCTGAGCAACTGAGGTGTGACCACAGTGAGACAAATCAAATAGCATGGCTCAAGCCCACCACCTCACAAGAGCTCTTTAGTTTCTGGGCTCCCATATTTCTCTGAGCTATGGAGCAGTGTATGAAAAATGTTGATTTCCTTTAAAAAATAAAACTCTTTCCATGGAGTCATTCAGCGATTTATTCTTTTCAAGTACAACTGAGAGTAGAATTATGCTGAGTTGAGATTTTGGTAGCATTTGCTTTGAGGAGTACAGGTGTAATTGGTCATAACTATGCTCAGACGCTGTTCCATGTGGTTTCTCACCCAAGGCAGTAAATCAATTATGGCAGAGCAAGTCCAAGCCAATACCCTAAATGTTAGTTACAGTATCAGTAACTTTTGCACATGAAGCAATATGGCACCTTTATTACCACAAAAAAATGGGTCATGAAAGAGGAATAAGCTGTGGTTTCAAAGTAAAAAAGAGGAAAGCATTTTTCAAACTAAACATTATGCTTGCATTATGTTTTACTTTTATAGTTTTGAAGGGCTGTCATTTTTACACGTTTTTTAAAGATAATCACAAACTTCTAAAACCTGTAATTTTTTTAAACTGATGGACAAAGTATCTTCCCATCAATATCCTGTCTTGGAAAAACTGTTCACAATATTAATGTTCTGGAAGGGACGTGAGTGGTATTATTTAGTCTTATCACTCCAGAAATATTTATCCTGAAAAACAAGGATCCCACTTTGCCACTTGACAAGCTTCCAAGGAGAAAAGCACATACAGCAAAATAAACACTTCCAAGTGGCATAGCTGGATACTAACAGGAGTTGCCACAGTTTCAAGGAGTTCTCTCATGCCTTTTCCTATCATTTTGATTTGACTGCAGTGTGAAAGAGCGGAAAGGATTTCAGATACAACATGATTTAAGGGTCTAGTAGCTTGATGATCATTTTCCTCTTCAGGACCATATTGGCATTCAGTAGTCTAAGTACCAAGAAGCTGAAAGATTGGCTCTGAGCTGCTTTGCAAACATTGCCTTCCCTTGAACCACACACGGTGCCTGACAGACACTCCTGAGGCTCTGACACTTATGAGTTGAATGATCCAACACCTACAACTCACGTAAGTACTTCTGCATATTGAAAATTCAGTTTCAGCAAATATTTACACATACAGTTTTCTCCATTCCTGCATAAGTGCCAATCAAATTTGATAAGCAGAATATCCCTGGGAAAGAAAAAGTCACACAGAAAAAAACAAGTTTGGCGTGGCTAAAGCCAAATAATTTAACAGTTGAGTACATAATTGTAGAAGGGATTTTTCAAAGTGTTTGCCCAGCTACAATAAAAAGAAGCAAATTTTACTACCACGTAATATGTGTCATGTACTTACCTAGCAGATATATGGTTGTGCCTGATGGTTTTACAAGAGCATCTTGGTAATTAATGCTTGAAATTGTAACTGTATATTCCCAAATGGGAAAGGGGAGAAATCAATGAGAATTGAATGCACTTGCTTTCTGGCTTACCCTACCATATTGTTAGATGAGGCCAAAGGAGTTTAAGGATCTCGGGAGAATGCTGCCTGTAGTGGAATGTCAAATCACAAGTAAGAAACAATGAAGGAAGTGTAGGTTATGTCAATTTAGATTGCAACTAGGGCAAACTAGGAACATGTCCATGGATATTGCAGTGTCTCAGCTGATGGGTAGTAGCTTCTTGAACTTCTGCTTGGATCACCTTCTGCCATAGTCATTCACAACTGAAATACCAAAATTAAAATACAGACCTGGCACAAAAAAGAGTAGCACTTAGTGATTTGGCTGCCCAAATAACTAAGCACTACTAATGATGGTTGAGGAGCAGTTTTAAAGGCCAGGTTTTGAAGTGAGATCGAATGGGATAAACTGTTGTCCCTTTAGATGAGTGAAGGGGATTTATGCAAGCAAGAAATGTCAGCCTTGAGACAAATACTCCAGAAAGGAGCTTATGAACTTTAGGACAGTTTTTCACTAGCACGTACTATACTGGGTAGTGGAAAGTGTCTTTTGAGAAGAGTGGATATTCTTTTTTCTTATACTAATATTCTGAAAACCAAACTAAACAAGTGCAAAACACATACTATCAAGTAGAACCTGCGTCCATACACTCTCTCAGTGACAGGCCATGCGCATTTTGACTTAAATGGATAAATAAAGAGACATGATCACCAGTTGTTTGGGCAGGAATATAAACACGTGGTTTTGCCATGTGGAGTAAGCTGGCAATTTTCTTGTTTGTATTTCTGTTTCAGCAAATCACGTAGAAGCCATCCCTTGCCTTCACCCCTCATTCCCTGTTCTCCCATTGACAGCACTCTCTTCTGTTATGTTTCAGGAAACCAAACACCGTGCTAATGATGTAAATTCATATGTTGACAAGGTTCTGCTTCAGTGCAAGTCTAGAGGGGAAAAAAAGACCTCAAGATAAGGTGCCTGGCTTTTTATGGTCTCATGTCTAGAGCCAAGACCAAGAAATCTTTTTGATGGAATGACTTAATCACTTGTCAGTAGAAAACTCTTTCTCAATATGGACTTTAACCATCTTCTTTTCTTCCATGGAGACTCTATATATAACATATTTCTTAATTATCTGAATGTGACTTCTGAAAGATAAATGTTAAATATTGATATTGAATAATAAAGTATTCAATACTCTATTTCTTCTTCAGGCACTTTATAGGGAAACAGATATTTAGTGAAGGTATAACTTTGTACATTTACTACACAAATATCCTAAAAGTTGAGCTATTCCAGGCTGAAAGAAGCCAATACTTCTGAGAAAAATAATATACATTCAGCCATACAAACAGTTGTACGATATTCTCTCTGTATTGTCTCACTTCAGTTTATTGCGACTCCCTGTGGAACTAAGACTTTCTTTCCCTTCCAAATCAAAGAACTTCCTTTTCAATAGTTTTCATTTTGAAGCCCATGAAGTACACTTCATAGTCATTAAAAGTTACAAGTGGTATTGGAAAAGGTTCAACAGACCATAGATTATTTATGAGCTTTTCTGTCACAGCATCAAAGTCTGAGAAATACATTTGATAATGTTATTTCCTGTCCTCTATTGTTCTTACTCCATGTCTGAACATCAAAAAGCCTTGAACGATTCAAATATTTAAACAGTAACAACAGAAACAGCTACCCAACTCATCAGTATAGAAAGAAATTTAGCACACAAGTATCACTTTCAATGTGTCAACTCCATCACTCTGGTCTTTCTTAAACGCAGTGAGTCCTCACGTCCCAACTGCCCTGCGAGGGAACTGTCTCCCATATCAAACACCTCACCCACTCTTTTCACGTCTCCAGTGTGCACAAAGGTTGTGAAGGCTCTTGCCAAAGTGGAAAAAGCCCAGCAGAAGCAAGTCAGACATCTACAGAGGCAAATTTGACCAGGCCCTCCTTTTCTTGAGAAATGGAGGTTTTGGGCAGAAATAAACTGAATCTACCTGAAAAGCAAAAGAAATCTGGGTCATTTCAGGCTATGGCGAAATTAGAAATTAACCAAAATTAAAATAATATTTCTTTAAAGAGGTAACCTACTTAAATAGGAATTTACCTCAGGAGTTAATGCCATTTTTGTGTCTGCGCACTGCCCAGACCCAGCTGGTAGCAATGAGGTTGTCACTATAGACTCCATGAAGTTGCTGGCACTTCTCTCTTTAGGGAGCCAAATCTTTGCTTAGGGATGGGGTTTGGCTTCCACCTGCATAGTCTGTGGTGCCTCTTGATCTGCTTCCAGAGATGTTATATGGAAGCTTTGGGAGGCTGAAGGGATGCCAAGTTGGGAAAGCCATTCATTTCCTTCAAAGGATCATTTACTTCTCTTTCCAATCAGGAAACCAGCTGACAAGAAGTGGAACTCCTGACTGCAGCTGCTGGATATTGTCCAGTTTCTGTTCCATGTTTTGAGGGTGAGATGTGAGAGGGGAACGTGCCTGGCAGGACTCAGTCACTAACCTGGGTACAGGTTGTCACCACTACTACTGTCAGAGCCACACAGCTCCTTGGGCTTCCTTTCCTTCCCTCCTCTTTGCTCCATCTTCCTTTCTCACAGTCACTTCTGTTTCATACTCTTCTTCCACTCCTGCCATTCACCCCTGCCATCCCTCCTATTTTTTCCCCTTGAGTGATGAACAGAGCATCAGGCCTAGCAACTGGAGAAGGGCAGTGACTATCGAGACTGCCCACCACAGCTCCTGACAGCAGGCCTTCTCTGGCAGCAGACATCCTCACATGTCTGTGCGGCTGGTGCTCAGGGCATCGGCCGTCCTGCACACCCTCTGCCAGGAGTCTTTCAACCCTAGAAACACAGCTCAGGCAAAGCTTTGTATGAGGGAGCTCATAATGAGGGAGCTCATTAGTCTAGTGAGTCCTGAAAATTTTGGCGCACAGTTATTAAGGTCCCCCCTGTCATGCCACTGAAGGTTGTGACTTTTACCACAGATACAATTCATTTGATACCAGGTACAGGTCTGCAGTTTCTGGGTGTTTTTTAGTTTTACAGGGACTTGAGTCCAAATTTTTGCATGCACAAAAAGTTCCCTCAATGCCATGGTCTTTCTTTCTCATTAGCAAGCATAGGCAGAATTTTTTTTTTTTTTTGGGGGGGGGTCCCCATTTTAAAATGAAAGGAGAAGCAATGCAGTCCTGGTGAGAGCAGCCCACAAAGAGCATAGCTTTCAGTCTCACTACCACCATCTCAACACCTTCATCAAACCCACCAGAACAGAAGTGATTAAGGTGTCAATGCCATCACAGGAGCTGTCTTGAATACATTGACTCCACGTTTTCCTATCACTTTACTTGTTCCTTGCTATAAAATGTAATTGAAGTAATTGTTAATACACATATCGCAGAGGAGGTTTTCCAAAATACTAAGATAATTATTGCATTTTCCATTAACAAAACATAAATAACTGGTCATCCTCATACTATATACAGAGCTAGTGTATCTGAGGGCTAATTACCAGGAGATCCACATGGACTTGACATAGTCAACAGGCACTGGCAAGGAATGATAAATTGTTCATTTCCAGTGGCCCTCACATGGTGGGCACCATGGATGGACTTAGCTGGAATCTTTTGCAAAGTCACTGATGAAAAAGAGAAATACAGAGCGAGAGCAAATAGAGGTGGTTGTAAAAAATCATCTGTAAATTACCTGAGCTTTGGGTGTTACTGATTTTTTAAAGAGTCTGTAATATTATATTAACACTGTTTACAGAAAACACATTTTCTTTCTGAGGTGTTTCTTGGGGCAAATTCTGAGCTAGGTATGAATAAATATTGTGGTAGTGGCTCAAAATCAGCATTATACCGCTCTGAAACTGCAACCATAGCCTGAATCAGGCAAAAGTTAGAGGACAGCAAAAAAGCTGTCTTCGCCAGACTGGAACAGCCTGTACTTTACTGAGTCCGACTGACAGAGTTGTTTCAGGTTTGCATCCTAAACAATGAATTAGCTACCCGCTTGCTTTTGTGCAGCTTGCACAGAAATCACATAATCCTCTACCCTCCAAACTCCTTTGAAATTACTAATGAAAAACACTTCGCCGTAAGTCAAGGCTCCCACTGAACTATTACTGCACTCCTAGGTGCACTGTTTGGACACTCCCAGCTGAATAAGATTTTAGGTGGGTGGTCACCTTGCTGATTGCTAATGTAAATGCCACTGCCTGTGTAACAGGAGCAGCTGGAAAGGAGAGCTCAAGAATGGCTACTGAAAGACCTTTGCCACAGCTCTGTGTGTTTTCACCTGTGTTGAACAGCCATTCAATCGCAGTCAACAATACCCATTTCTTTTTGAGCAGTCAGTGTGTTGGCAACATTTATATATTGTGAAGGTGAACTTGTACTTATTCAGCAAAAGTAAAAGGAATAGAGTTTGCTTGAATAAACATGTTTAACATGCCATGGCATCAGTTGCTTGCTGCTGGGAGAGAAGAATTGAAATGATACATTTTTCATCCCCCACTAATCCGCTGCTGTAATGAATGGCCTGTTAAACATCCTCCAAAACTGACAAGCCAGGAAAACTGAGGTTGTTCAGGTCACTCTTGCAACAGTGAGCACTGTTAAGTTCAATAGACATTGACTACAGTGGTTTCTTAGTATGGCTGCAGAGAGCTATTCACCACTAATTAACCTCTGGCTGCACATCTGATATGTCCTAAATCATGGCTGTGACTTTTCAGGGGGATGGTGTCCATGATCTGAGAGGTCCTTCCAGTCTCCGGCTGTAATGCCTCCATGTCACTGCTTTGGAACATTTTATTGCTGTAGGATTTATTTTATGACACCTGAAATCACATTAAGTCGTCTCTACTCTCTTTTCCCCTCCTCTCTGGACCTTTTCCTCCTGTATGACCGTACATAACCCTTCCTGCTCCTTTCCAAGTACATTACCAATGAGAAAACAGAAACTTTTGCCTCGTTTTCTGTTCACCTGGCTAGAGTTCGTTTTCCTCTAAAATACCAGCCATCAAACACCCACAGCTTGTGTTCACTTGGCTAATTGAGTTCCCTGGGCTATTTGTAAGCTTAGTACCTAGAACATCTTAAACCAGAAGCAAGAATGTCTGTTGTTGAGGCATTAAAGCCATTGAACTGTACCAAGTTCATTACCTAGTTATAAGAGCCAGCCATTTAAGGGTCAAAGTCTACCACTCAGAAGTGTGTCATATATGCAGGCAGGTTTTCCTAGCTGTGGTTCAGTTCATGTATAGGCTTTAACTAGACACTCAAAGCCAGGATTAGCCACTTTTGGTAATGCTTTTCCAGGTTGGCTGTATATAGCATGATTTTAACTTTTCTTTGGTTTGTTTTCAGTCAACAGTGGTAGCAGAAATTGTAGTGCAGACTAGTCCAGCAGGAGCTCATTATCCCTGAAAATGCGTGAGCAAAAGTGACACACACAAATTGTTTTGCATTATTATATTGGTGAGTAAACTTCATACCATCTATAATCAAAACAAACCCTGATTACACTCTGACTTCATCTTTAGACAGCCCATAGCATGGAAACTTACCTAATAACAGTCCTGAATAGCTGTTTTTTCCCCTTTCTTCCTTTTTACTGTTGTAGAGGAAAGGAAGGACTCTATTTCCCCTTTCATTTTTCTTTCAGTATTCACCCTTTTTGACAGCTACATAATATCTATCCTTTTATTCTCAGTCCATATTTTTCTCTGTGTGACCATGAATCCCCAGGTCCTGGGGGAAAGCCTGCTTAGTGATGACTTTTAGCTGACTTGCTTCTTCAAAGGTAGTACCAATGTTGCGACCTAGCACCATGAGTCTTCACAGTGAAGGAAGAGGAAAAAACAAATTCCTGACCTTGCTTTGTCCCAGGCTGGTGTAACAGGGTCTCAATATGTGTGCTTCTTTTGCAGGAGCTCACAGAGGACCCACAAGAAGCAGTCTTGGAGAACAGCGGGTGAGTCAGCCCTTCAATGCAGTCTGGCATCAATGCAGATGTCACAGGATTTTCCTCCTGCTTCTGCCATATAACATTTATTACCAGTTCTGGCTGCGCTTTCTGTTCAGTTTTAGTCACAGCCTAAACCTATTGCCCCTTTCTGACCACAGCTTGTTCACTGTGCTGCTCATGACAAGGTGTGCCAGCCAGTGGACCATCATAAGCACCATAAGGAAATTTAAATAGATGGTAGATCTGATTAGCAAACCCTGTATTCAGGTGGCCACAGAAGAGCAGAAAGTGTGATATTTTCTAAACAAGTGATAAATAAAACAAAGCTGGTGACATGTTTGTTGTCTTCTAGCAAATGAGGAACGGGTCTTGCTATCAGGGTCAAGATTCCCAGTTCCAATTTTGCAGAATGCCAGACATAATTTCTGTTCATGGTTACTGTTGAAAAAAAATTCTTTTGGAGGAATATTAATTAAAATTTTGTTCCTCTTTCCACATCAGAATATCTCCCTCACTTTTGCACTAAATATAGCTAATCTCAGTGAGTTTTTTTCTGAAAAAGTAGCTCTTTTGTATTTAGCAAAAAATAACAATCCAATTTTTCATCCTTAGAGACACAGAATAAACCTTTCCAGTTTAAACTCACAGAGTGAATTATTAACAGACTAAGTTACCTAACAAAGGCTAGAAAAAAAGTTATGTCCAAAGGCTTTTTCTTATTATTTCATTTGAGAATACCTTCCTCATCTCTAGGAATAAACAGTTTCAAAACTCTTTTGTAAAGAAGAGTTAGAAGTGAGACACCTGACCTTTAAAAACACTCAGCTTGAAACAAAAGTTACAGCGTCTAGAAGCCAGAAGTCAAAAAAAGTATCATAATGCCAGGTGATGGATTAACATATTCCAACATGGATTTAAACTGTCATGCCATGCCAATATGCTGTCAGTCATGAAAGATTAGTCTGGCATTGTAAAGATTTTCATCCAACAATAGTATTGAGAAGTTAAAAGTATGCTGTCTAGTTTTATATCAACACAATGTAGAGTTATATTAAGTAAATATGAAGAAAATTGTATAAGAGGTATAACTGTTGACGTGCAGGTTTAGAAACAACAAAGGGAGCCTTTTAAAATGTCATTGCATTCAGATAAGAAAACGTATCTTTTATCACTTTAGCAAAGAGGGGGCAGCTCTCAAAGTATAGTTTCCAAGAAAAATAGACATTAACTCACAGGGAAGAGAAATTTCACCTTTTCACCAGCTTAATCCACACATGTTTTAGGGATACCTGATACTTTTATTTATGTGTTTCATATCCTATTCCCTTACAAACTTTTTGTTAGTTTAAGTAGCAGGGCCTATAAAGGTAGCAGAATTGGCACAATAAAGGCCCTGACGCTAAGCAGCCCAAACACGGTTAACGAGCACATGTTGCAAATGCTGCAGAGGGGATGGCTGAGGCAACCCCACCCAGGGTCCCCAGCTGCGAGCTTCACTGCTGGCCTGGGTACAGGTGCTGTGATGCAGCGGCCGCCTCACACTTCCCTGCCCACCCATCCCAGAGGCAGGGTGATGCCAGGAGGGACTGGGCAGAATTTGGGTTATTCTCTCAGGAAGCTCTGGCTGGAAAGTAAATTTTTTTGCGCTGGTCACAAACAAAAATACGCCAACATCCTCACCCAGGAGTGGATGCTTCTTGCACCACAACAGCTTGGGGAAATGCAGAAGGTGGATGTTTGCAACTTTTTGTGAATCTGAGCTTAAAAGCGTACAGAAAATGAACAGCAAAGGCAATGGGGGGGACACAAACACTGATGGCTGCCATTCCACACACCTGCTTTGAAGGGAGGATAATAATATATGACTAACCATGTGAGAAATGCATCTTTGTAGCTGGACCACAGGACCGGGAGCCAGGAAATCCTCAGTCCTAAACCAGGACCCTGAGACAAATTGCTCTTGTGGCTTTGGCTGGCTCACTTAGACTTCCTTGCTCAGGGTTTTTGTTTCAGCCAGGGAGCTCAGAGATGAGCACAGTTTGTGGAGAAAGAATATATTCAACCCATGGCAGGCAGCAGAGGGTGACAAACGGCATCATTAATCACCACTGAGCAGGGAGCAGGGATCCTCTCCCCTCAATCCCCAGGAATGATCCTAGGCAGAGGAACCGAAAACTACAGGGACCCACAACCAGGGCAGAAAGGAAAAGTGTCTCCCTCCAGAGACCATGCAAGTTTTGGGGGATCTGAACCCAGTCTAGATGTAGCCCGCATGTGGCAATAATCAGTGTTTCATTAGAGGCCCAATCCATGAAAAAAGCCCACGTGCTACCTCCGAGAAACTCTTACGGTACTGCACGGAGATGGTCAGCCTTGGGCCTCGCCAGCATAGTCAATGCTCACTGCATGCCTGCCTGTGTCAAGGAACAATGTACACTAGAACAACCACATGGGTGAAATGCCACTCTGGACCACACAGAACTCCAGGAAGGTCCATGAATTTAACTTCCAGCTCTAGGCAGCAAATTTCCATTTCTAACCCATTTCTCCCTGGCCAATCTTTTCTCTGCCTGCCTCCTTCTCTGTGTTGTATTTTATACATGAATGGGAGAACACACAAAAGATCAAGGATGCCGTAAGCAGAGGTGGTGGCGATTATTAAGCCTTCCTGTGTCCACCTCTGATCTTGGAGGATAGGAAGGCTCACCAAGCACAGCCCTCATGCCCAGCTTTGCTTGCAGCTTGCCTCCACTTCTACTCCACCTAGGGCACAATGACTGTGCCTCTGCTGCTGTTCACCATGCCTGCACCAGCCCTGCAGCCTGGGAGACCTGAGGTGTCCAGAAGGTGTCATACTTCCCTCCCTGCCTCCATATCGCTGTTCTCCCTTCTCTTTGCAGACAGATCCCCCCAAAATTCAGTTCCTACTGCTGCAACTCTAACAATGCCTGCAGGGGATGCAGCCCCTCCGTATCTAAGTCCCCAGTTTGAATTCCTCCAGAATATTCCCATTACACACCAGCTGTTCAGACTATCACATAAGCAGCAGTCTCAGCAGAAAGGCCAAGGCCTGCAAGGGCACAGGAAGTGAGCTAAGCTCTCGCCCTCCTCAAGTAATCCTTCCAGACCAGGGTGGAGGTACAGTGGCTGCAGCCACTGTGGGAAGGTTTAAAGAGCCACCCTGAGCTCTGTTCCAGCAATGAATACCAGAATGCAGTCTCTGACCTGTTGTGTTAGCATTATATTTATCTTTTGCAAGCATGGAATTCAATTCTCTGCACTTTAAAAAATGTGTATTTTAAATAGTTCAACCCTGAAAATGTACTTGTTCTCACAGTTTCACATCAGCTTTTTGCACAGCTGCCAACAGCCTTCACACCCAGTCGCCTAGCCCACCTGTGTAAACACTGGGAAAGTTTCTCTTTGTGAAGCACAGGTAGGGTCTTGTGGCTTGATAACGTGCAAAAAAAGGGACAGAGACTTTCTTTGCAACACCAGATGTGGGAGGATCTGCCCCATCCAAGTTACTGTGCATTCAAGGGTAGCTTTTAAACTTCTCTTATAAATAACACTTGTTTCAAAGTATTGTATGGGTCATGTCTGACATTTCTGACCAAACCAATATTTTTAAAACCTCTTTAAATGGTTTCTGATTGAATGGCATTACAGAAGGCAGCTGATATGCAACAAATGCACCCCCTCTTATTTGCTGTGTTCTGTGTTTCTTATCTGCACTGAATAACACATTTTTATACAAATGCTCCTGTTTATTTCAAAGAGCTTAAGCATATAAGAACATATTCAGCATGAAATGGAGTTGGTGAATACTTTCCTCCTATTCTTCTTTATAGGTTCAATGAGAGAATGGACATGAACGTGGTGAAACTGGAAAGAGAGCAACAAGCTTGTTATGGGAGAGATTTTGTGGGCATGATCTGAAAGATGGGCTGAGGAACATCCAGGCACAAGGTCTCCAAATTGGTGTTTCCAGGACAGCCTCTTGAGTTCACTAGTCAGTGTTATGCATTAGGGATTTACCAGCCTTATGTGCTATGAACAGGCTTACTGAAGAGGAATAGCATGTTTCTTATGGAAACTTAAACCACCAAGCACGTCGGTAAAAGTGTGACTGCCCCAGAAAGGAAGAAGAAGACAAGGAATAAGTAATTTTCATGCCACTCCACAGCAGAAATCCTTTCCATAACAACTTGTCACAAAACTGATGATAAGAACTCATTGTCCTTCCACCTTGGATTTAATTCCTTTCTCAGAGAAGTTAGGTTCAGTAAAACACCATTTTCTGCAGTAAAACAACTGTGGAGTCACACCACAGCCCTATGAAGAGCTGCTGGAAAAGTATTTATGCACCATGTGTGGCCTATGTGCAGCAACTTTACCAGGCTTTTCATGCCCAGGCTTGCTCATGCTTGGCAATGAGAAGATGAACAACTAACCCAAGGTAGGGCTGCTATTCAGCTCTTGTTCCACTTCAAACCCAAGCCAGCATTAAATCTTTCATGCCTGGCACAGCAAGAGGAGTGTTTCTCCACATTGCCCACCGGAAGCAAAAGGAAGACTACGCAACTTGCTTCCTGCTTTGCATGATTGAATTCAAGCTTTTAAAACAGGCTTATTATTGTCCAGCTGTATTTTAGATGCCACCTTGAGACCAAGAAATTCAACATGTCTGTTTAGCGAGAGGCAAAAATCGTTCAAATGCTGTTGCAGGAGAAGACAACAAAAATTAATAATGAGGGAAATCATGTCTAGTAAACTTACTTATAGGTCTTGTTTAACCAAAGAAAGCATGCTGTGTCAGGCAATGTACTAGCCAGCATGTTTTAACAACTGCAGACTGGAATGTTACTTTGCCCACGTCATGTCCCAGGACAGTGAGCACAGGGAGAGGATGTTAATACATCACACTCATTTCTATCCATTTTCTCCCCAACTAAAGAGAAAGAGAAGCAATTCAGGCCATGCTCAAGACATCTCCTCCCCTTCATGAATTCCTGGATGCACTGAGACCTTTCTGCAGAGAGGCATGGACCACTGAGTAGAAAGAATTTTTTTCAGTCGGATCTGAGGAGTCACACGTTGGAGCCTGTCTATGCGGGGAATGCAAGGGTATCATGATTGTTTTACGGTTCTCAGAAGGTATAAAGTGATGTGGTGACCTGAGCTGCTCAGATGCATTTGTGAAAGGGAAAAAATGTTGGACGTGTGCCCAATCTT
Organism: Morus bassanus; assembly: GCA_031468815.1. Classification (NCBI taxonomy): domain Eukaryota; kingdom Metazoa; phylum Chordata; class Aves; order Suliformes; family Sulidae; genus Morus; species Morus bassanus. Next base: position 57,664,887 of record CM062600.1, read on the forward strand.
GCTTATTCCTAATGCACAAGGAAGGCCTGAATGCTTTTGACTTTTGGAGAGATGTAGGGCAATTTGCCTGCTTGTTACTGTTTTCACGTTAAGAAAGAGGTTTGTGCAGTACCGAAGAGGCTATAAACACCTGAAAAGCTGTGATTAGTAGCAATAACTGGTAGGAAAGAGGGTGAAACTGGGTTAATTGAGGCTGTCTAAAACTCTTGAGACATTTTCAGGATGATTCACACCTACCAAGAAAACATCCTAGGAAAAGAAACAGCACAGTTCCTCCTTCAATTAATGGCCAACAGTGGTCTGGCATCTCTAACTGACATCTCTGAAGGTCCCAGGAGGATTGCCAATGAAACCAGGGCAGGAAAGACTTGGCATTCTCAACAGTCCCAGGGTTAAAAAAAGCCAGGAAAGGTCAATCTGAAAGCAGTTTCAGTTCCTTCTAATATATTGGAAAGAAATATCTTTCAGAAAACATCTTTGAAATGATGGTATACATAACTGATTATTGTATTTAGCATCATGATTGCTTACTTACTCCTGATTCAAACCCACCTTTCCTGTTCTTTTTGAAGCACTCCAGGGGCTGGCCCAGGTCTGTCAGAGCGAACAGCCACACATCATTTGTGCTGTTTCCCACTGCAGACTCCTACCACAGCCAGTACACACTTCAACATTTAAGTGACAGTATTTCACCTTTAACCTTTGACAAACAGAAGACTGTATTGCCCAGGCATAGGAACACGTTGCCATGTGACATCTTTAATTTTCCCCATCCACTCTCACGTCACTTTCAGAATACAAATAAAATGAAGCAGGAACACCTGCTCCCAGAGGAAGAAATCGTATTTGCCTGTTTTAAACCAGTCAAGAAAATTTAAATAAATGAACTTGCTGTAACTAGGCACAATGGCTAGTCAATCTAGTTTTATGGTCTGTATTTAATATTAGTCCTAACTACACTGTGTATTTTTAAAATAAATCATGTCTTGATTTTATAGACTCAAATATGCCAACCCAGCAAAGGCAGGTACGTGATAAGGAGTGTCCTTTGCTATTCTGTAACAAGGGCATTGACTTATCTCTGCTGCCTGCATTCCTGAGACATATCACCAGCTAGACGACTTTGCCGACTGATGACTCCATCCTCTGTTCAGTTTATTCCTGCATACATCTACAAAGCATGCACTACAACACAGAGTACCAGTAATGTACCTGTTTGCTGAAGTTGTTGCTGTTTTTCAATATTCTTTTTCTTCCTCAGTTTGGTCTCAGGTTGACATGTCAACATCATCGTGTTTGTAGTGTCGAAGCGTTTTCTCCTTCTGAAGAAACAGTGACACTATGTCGCTTGCCAGTCTGGTATTCCACGAGCCAGGTGAGATAGGGTATGAAAGTACAAAATACATCTCTGCCCCCTCACAGTCCTTGCAAATATACAGCAGTGAAGATGTTTTTCAGTCTTCCTTGCTCTCGAGGCCTCTTTGCACCACACACACACATATACACACACACACATATATACAAAATGGGGAAAATTAAGAGCAAAGCTATGAAATCTTCCAGTCTTACGGTTTCGGGCTCCTGTCAAAATCACAGGCGTCATCTAGTGGGCACTGGGAGAAACAGGGAACACCAGCATGCCGCTGATGGATGTTTCAAGAAGGCATATAAGCAGAGGGTCAGAGCAGAGATGCAGGCAATACCGCTCTGCAGCCAGTGGAGGAGAGCAGAGAGGACAAGCCGGTCTCACAGCTGCGCTGCAGTCCGGTCACATTCATCGCGAACACCCGAGAGTTGCCGCAAAACGACCACGTTTTTCTAGTTTAAACTGCATGGGGGATAAGCAGGCAGCCCTAATTCACGCTTGCCATAAGACCGAGAATGCATGAACTTGCAAAAAAAAAAAAAAAAATTAGATTGTGTCTTCAAAAGGAATGGAAGAGGAAACCACTCTTCTGCCTTTCCATGGTTACTGTGAATTTATGGTTTATTGTTTTATTACTTTACAAATGGTGAGTGGATGCAGAGACCGCAATGCTTCTGAGGGTGGATCATCACCTAAACCAACTATTCATGACTGAAAGATGATTTGTAAGTTTTTTCAGTGTTCATATATGTGCAGAATAAAGCATGACTTTGTCTGCAGTTGATTAATTAGTACCTTTCAAATGTATGTCCCCTGCTGCCTGATTAAGAACATCTCAAGCATCATGGCAGCATTATTTGAAATACTGATATAGTTATATTGGATGGCAATAGCAGAAAACATTTTAAGACCTGGCCAAAGATCATCATAAGATTCAGATGGCTGTGCCTTCAGTTCTCGCTTATCAGCGGAGGGAAGCAGCCTGTCTATTCACAGATTTGGGCTTTATTACAGCAGCAAGCAAAGCTGATCATGGTATTAATCACCATGAGAACATGCCACTGTAGAGAAGGGGCTGTGGGATAAAAACTGGCTTTAAGCATATAATAACTGTGTCCCTGCATAAAACATGAGTTTTAAGCAGCCATGTGAATGCCACCAGGCTGGGAACGTGCCTGCAGTGTTCACGCAGGCCAGTCCATCCACAGCCTGACCTGCTGGTACACAACAGCAGCTGTAAAGGGTAAGGGCAAATTCACTGGGCAGGAACACAGGAAACAGACACTGGACTGGCACTCTCAGCCTGCAAATCATGCCTTCTTGCCTCCTCAGGACCCCATGCCCGTCCACATGGAAGCACTGTATTTGCTAAAGTTGGATTGCTTGTGATATATAGGAGGCTCACTCACACCTCACATGAAAAGCCTACAGTAGGATACTGTTATAATGAACACAAGTCCTCTAGCCTTAGTTGTAAAAGACATGCATTACCAAACTTGAATCACAGCAATACTACCAGATAGAAAAAAGCATATGTCAGGCAATAAGAAGGGCCATTTAAGGCTCAGTTGCAGCTCAGCTGAGCACAGTTTGCTCAACAGAGAAGACGTAGAAGCAGCCTTCAAGTGAGTAAACATCTTATTGGAAGGAAAGAAAAAGACCTGGCTAGGGAGAGGATTAGTCAATCAGCCTATAGACAGCATACAGGTGGATACGGAGGAGTGCCTTTTGCCACAGCACAGAAGCCCTGGCTCTAGGACCCCCATCAAAGATGGTTATAAGATGTCTGTGATGAAGAAGTTTGATGCATGAAATATGTGGATGGGACAAACTGTGCTTGAGGAGAGCTGGAAAACAGCAGGGTAAAGGCGTGAACCTGTGTTGGAGCAGTCACAGCAGGAGGCCAAATATTAGCCTTGGGTTTGGACACAACTTGGGAAGGAGAGGCTGCAGGACCAGGCAGGGGACAGAAATTTCATGGTAGTAGCAATGAGGGAATACAGGGTGCCTAAACAACGTACTGGCTTGGAGAAGGAGTGCTCAGCAGCAACAAACTCCTCCTCATCACCTGCTGTCATAACAATTCCTCAAGCACCATATTAAGCACATCAAAGCTGTCAGGAAGGAAGGCTTCCAGGAAGGTGTTTATGCTCCTTCTTCCCTCATAGTGACCAGCAGCATTAGCCTTGTCTCCAGAGAAAACCTTTTGCTCCTCTGAGGGAAGGTACAGAACAGTTTCAGCTTTGACAGAGAGGTCAGATCAACACATCCCATCTCCAGCTGCATGGCATTCCCCTCCTCTGTCAGCCAAGGCACTATGAGCAGCATGGGAAATGGAGGGACAGATCCTGCTTTGGTGCTGGGCATCTGCAGAACCTAGTAAGAGTCAGAGGCTCATCAGCCCTGCTGTGATTTATTAGCTGCCAGAGCCATATCCACAGGTGCCAACTACAAGCCCAAATGACTATAGATTATATGCAGTCCCATTGCCTAGTTTGCTGGTTATCACTCTAAAAAGAACCACCAAATGGTTTGCTTCAGGCAGAGGGACCTGAGAAGTTGCATGTCCCCAGCAAGGGACCAGTGAATGCTTCAGGGAGAGGAGAGCAGCAGGCTTAGGAGGTCTCTGGTAGCATGCAGGAGAGGCTCTGGAGACCAGGAAGATCTCAAGGGAGACACCATGAGGGGTTTACATATAATTCCTTATCTTGCAAGTAATGGGGTGGGAGCAGCTGGGATGCTCTCCTAGCTATGTTATCCCTTCAGCTTAGCTTAAAGGCTTGCAGCTACACTTCAAATCCATTTAACTTTCCTTTCCTGTGGCTATCTGGTCACATGCTGTGGCACCTTAAGGCACAGTTTGGGAGAGATGGGAGAAATGAAGTAAGTAATCACAGCCCACAACACGATACTTGCGCAAACAGACATTGAAAAGCAGAATTCCTGCCACAGCCACTCTATTTGTGCCTCTCTAATCTTTTTAGAGAGAGTATTTGCTCCATTCTTACTGCTGGGCAACTCACACAGGGAAGCATGAGGGAACACTTTATGCCTAGCTAGAATATGTGTGCATGCAGCTTTCCTAAAAGTGCTTTTAAACACCTCACAGCCTCTCCCCAAGGAGGGGACAGCACCATCTCCCTGCAACAGCCCTTAAAAGTTACTTGTGGGCAAAAGATAGCTGTAGCAGTCTCTAGCCCCGTCTCTATACTTTGCTTGTTATCAGGCTTTGAGCAACTAACATATTTCTGAATGTAGCTCTGTAATAAAGGCAGGCCTTAGGGTCTATCTGTCTCTGTTAAGTCTACCACAGCTGTACAAAGTAGAGCAAAGAAGAGGAACTCGCTGTGCCAGACTTTCCCAAGAAGTGTAGGAGGCTGTAGGAAGGAAAGTGGCTTCCAGGGAAACAGATGGAAAAGCAAAGCACAAGGTAGAATTTGTTGACTTGCATCCTGACAAAATGTTCTTTAGCTGCACAAGATTGTTTCCTCATGATCTGTGGTCTAAATTGCAATTAAAGCCTGAGGAGTGTGCTTGTAAAGAGGTATTGTCCTGTGTTTGGGTCAGACGACTTACAGAAGCTACAGAATTCCTGTGTTTGAGGAGAAATATTTACCCTCAGGAAAGTGACTAGGGAGGGTAAAGCAGGAAGAATATGCTCTGTATACTAAAGAGCCGTCCACAAAACAGCGTTCAGGCTTTTCAAATTTAATTTTAAACTTAAGCATCTGTACACCCTCCCTGTCCTCACACTAAGGCTTCTGTGGGACCATAAGGCTTCTGCAGGACCATAAGGCTTCTGCTGAGATGTTCAAGTTCTCTATAAAAGAAGTCAAATGCCATGGTTCAAGATTACCTGCAGACTCAGGAGCAACAGCAAGGGGTTGTAAAAATACAAAAGCCATTAAAATTATGGCTGTCTCTGAAACTGGTAGAAGCAGGTTAGATTTAGCTGAAATATGGCTCAGATATGCTCTTTTGGCTAAACTAAACCATTTAAGGGACATTAATGCTATCACTTTCAATGAAGAGTTGCCCATCAAAAAAGCAATACCCGCTTGTGTGCTCTTGTGTTGTGGGTACAGGTAAATGCCACATTTGAACACCTGGGATGGGAACATGCACAGTGGGAACCCCCTGGACCATGCCAGCAAGGACACCCTTGTCAAAGCTAGACACTGACACCTAATTTGTTTGCTTGGGAGCTCTTGAAAGGTTTATTCTCTTTCAGTTTGGAAGATGGCACGAATTTGAAATGCTGTCCTGTAGTCAGCTACATTGCCCCCTAGACAACAGCTGACAGTAACAGTATTTCTTTGGAGCAGATGTAAGTTCATGTGCAGCATGAATCACTGTTGGACTTCCCGTCTCCAACTTTGATATCCTTGAAAACTTTTATCTAAACAAGGACCAACGGTATGCTCAAGAACAGTTATTTCACAAATCTGTCCTTTTGGAAGATTTGACATGCTAGTGTTGATACACTGCAGCTATTTTCTATTTACCCTATTGACAATATCTGCAAATAACATTTCCCCATTCTAAAACCCAGCCCTTTTGTGATTAAACCTATTTGATAACAACATTGCCTCACAAGCAGGAAGGTAAAATAATCCGGGAATGAAACACTGTATAGGGCTTTTGGAGGCTGACATCTGAATGTACTTAGTGGAGAGGAAACTTTTTTTTTTTTTTTACTTTCATTTCTTGCTTCTTTTATCCTTAAGCTCAGCAATAAACTAGCACTCTATGGTTAAAAAGTCAGGAGAACAGATGTATGGTACCAGTGCATCAGAATCTGTATTTCAGCTATGGAGTGTAAATTATAAGGAAGTCTTTCCAAGAAGCTTTGAGAGTATCTAGCGAGCTTTTTTTGCAGTGATATTACAATGGCAAAGGTGATTATGATTATCATTATCATCATTATTATTCCAGTCACTTGATTACACTAAAGTAAACGTTTCAGTCAAAGTTCAGTTAGGGTTCACCATTCAGCTTGCTGCTTTTAAGGTGAGTCCTGAAGAAATTTTCCTGAGCACTCCACATTTTGCAGCATGTTTCAGGCAGCTCTAAGCTAGGCTTCTTACCAGGGGCCTGCTTGTTCCTCTGCTAACTCTGCAAAGCATTTGAAGGCCAAACTACATTACCAAGCATCATGCAATAAATGTTGAGGATTTTGGTGTTAGCAGCCACATGCTAAAGTGATTTTACATGGTTCCTTTCTTATCCCTGGCTTGTCCTTCACTCTTTTCATGTACATATCCCATTTGAGAGGGAATATGTCTAGCGATTACTGCATGTGGAAGCTTGTTTTTGTTATATTTGGTTAAGGTCACTTTACCACAGAGAGTGTGAGTTAGTGGTGAGAAAAGAGAGTCAAAATGCTTGTGTTGCGTGTCTCAGTGTGGCTCTGTCTCAGGGTATGGTGCTTGGCAGACCACGAGACCAGCCTCCACACTTCACCTCAGTCCCTGGTGAGATGTTCCCAACAGCCACCTGAGGACAATTCAGGGCAAGTGATTTGTCCTGGTCCCTCCTGCAGCCTGCTTTGCCCTGCTGTCCCCAGAAGCCACCTGAAATCAGGGCAGCCAAAGGTCCCTGCTCTTCCCCTGAATTGCCACTGTGCTTCCTTACGGGTTGGGACTTGTTAGTGTTCCTATGAAGTGCTTTGAGATATCAGAGCAAAAAAGGACATACAGTGTTTACCACTGAAGTGTGCCAAACTTAGCAAGGTGCCTCTACCCTCAGTAGGAGGCTGTCGAGGAGAGACCAAAAAGGTGAACTAGCTTTCCCAAAGCACATCCTACAGGGAGGTATCTCCTGTTAGGCAGGACAAAACGTACCATGCTCCGTCTGCCTAGGAAGATTGTCAGTGCTCTGGAAACCTGTATATGCTGTGGGTGGGCTGGGAGGGTCTTGCACTACTTTGTTAATCCAGTGATCTATATAGATGGAAGTGAAGATGCCTATAGTCAAGAATTTATTAATTGGCACCTACTTCTTCCCAACAGGAAGAAGTGGCACATCAGGCTGCTAGCTTGGTAAGGAGACACACTAATATAGCAGCTGCAGCCTTTCCTCTCCACACCCAGAAGCCAGTGCATTTAGGCCTTTGAAAAAATTTTCATGGCACCAGAGCTCCTGACACCAGAGCATAACCCCATCACATCTGTCCTTGTTTGTGAAGTGCTCTTCACCCAACTTGCAGGTGAGGAACAGAGAGAGGGGATTCACCAGCAGCTTTGGGGGGAACAGAAATGAGCCCTCAGGTCAAACAGCACACCTGCAGTGGATCCAGGGCCAAGCCTCTTGTATTGGGTTTGCATGGCAAGGTTTTGGTAATGGTAGGGACTACAGGGATGGCTTCTGTGAGAAGCTTCTGGTGTGTCTAATAGTGCCAATGCCAGCCAGCTCCAAAGCAGGCCTGCTGCTGGCCAACACTGAGCCGATCAGCAACAGCGGTAGCGCCTCTGTGATAACATAAGAAGGTGGAAAAAACCAGCACAATGATCTGCAGCCAGAGAGAGAAGTGAGAATATGTGGGAGAAACAACGCTGCAGAGCCCAAGGTCAGTGCAGAAGGAGGGGGAGGAGGTGCTCCAGGTGCTGGAGCAGAGATTCCCCTGCAGCCTGTGGTGAAGGCCACGGTGAGGCAGGCTGTCCCCCTGCAGCCCATGGAGGTTAACGGTGGAGCAGATATCCACCTGCAGCCTGTGGAGGAATCCATGCCGGAGCGGGTGGAGGTGCCCAAAGGAGGCTGTGACCTGATAGGAAGCCCACGCTGGAGCAGCTCCTGGCAGGACCTGTGGACCCACAGATAGAGTAGCCCACACTGGAGCAGGTTTGCTGGCAGGACTTGTGACCCCTTGGGGGACCCACACTGGAGCAGTCTGTTCCTGAAGGACTGCACCCCGTGGAAAGGACCCACACTGGAACAGTTCATGAAGAACTGCAGCCCGTGGGAAGGACCCATGCTGGAGAAGCTCATGGAGGACTGTCTCCCGTGGGAGGGATCCCACACTGGAGCTGGTGAAGAGTGTGAGGAGTCCTCCCCCTGAGGGGGAAGGAGCAGCAGAGACAACGTGTGATGAACTGACAGCAATCCCCATTCCCCGTCCCCCTGTGCCGCTGCAGGGGTGGAGGGAGAGAATTCAGGAGTAAAGCTGAGCCTGGGAAGAAGGGAGGGGTGGGGGGAAAGTGTTTTAAGATTTGGTTTTATTTCTCATTACCGTACTTTGATTTGATTGGTAATAAATCAAACTAATTTCCCCAAGTTGAGACCGTTTTGCCCATGATGATAATTGGTGAGCGATCTCCCTGTCCTTATCTCGACCCACAAGCCTTTCTTTGTACTTTCTGTCCCCTGACCAGTTGAGGAGGGGGAGTGATAGAGCAGCTTGGTGGGTACCTGGCGTTGAGCCAGGGTCAACCCACTACACCACTGCAGACCCCCATACAGTGATCCAGATCTTTGGGAGCTCTTGCCCCTTTCCCCAAACTCCCCATGGCATGGGCCAAAGGACCAGCCCACAAACTCACCATTGAGTTGGCCAAAGCAGAGACAGAAATTCTGCTTGCACAGGATGTTGTTCCCCTGCAGTCTGTAAAAACCAGGCTGAAATATGAGAGCCATCTCTTTGTTGTCTAAACCAACTTTTACGCAATATACCCAGATCTGGAATGCCTAGCTATTGCTCACCAGACATTGTTGGCCCTGGATGGCTTCCTGAGATGCAACCCTTCTCTTGGGTAAAAGTTTTTCTTAAAAAAAACCAGATGCTCCCATGTATTTTCATGCTAGCTGCTCCCTGTCTCCCAGCTTCATGAATTTGAACTCTCCAGCTGGCAGAGACCAATGGAGACTGTCGCCAGCCCCTTCAGAATTGCTCTGCCCCTTTCTTAGGAGCAGATGGCCTGTAGTTACTTCTCGCTTAGTCTAACAAGTCAAGTCTTTGCATGTACCACAGCTTTTTGCCTCGTGGCTTTTATCTCCCAAACCCTATAGTATATTTTCTTAACACAAGAATTCATTTCCTCAAGATAAAACAACACAGGGACAAAACAGTCCAAAATAACTGTAGGAAGGATTTAATCAGATCAGCTGCATAATAAAACATCAGCCATAGGACTGAATTAATCTTTATTGTTTTTCTTTAAAGATTTAGGCCGCATTTTGAAAGCTTTTGAGCAAACCAATGGCATGACAGTTTGAAGATAAAACACTTTCATTTAAGCATGCTCAAGTATGCAACTGCAGAATGCACCATACAAGCATTTTGGACACCTGTTTTCTGGACTCAGCTGTTGACTCCAAACAAGTACCATGAAGCACGGCATTGTAGAAAAGCTTGCAACTGCTTTTGCTGAAAACCTTCATTCTGTCAGAATCCTTGCCTCTTCTAAAAAGTGGCTGTGTAGAGATAAACATCTCTGCTGCTTCTTTGACAGCAATGGAAATTGGGCTGGTTATGACTGCAGGTTGAAAGACTGAGCCCTATATTTTATTCTACTCTCTGGTTTTTTTCTGAAATAACATGTCAGAGGAACATTCATAATTGTAATGTCCATATATTTTCTAGTATAATCAGTACACAAGAGCCTCTTCGGATGTTCAGTCACTAGGGAGTAGTGCCTACCCTGTTTTGACTCATATGCACTATGATCTTTACCCTTTGCTGTAAATTGGCTCAGAGCACATCTTTATGTGTCAGTTTTGCCTACTCACTTTCAGATGTTACCAGCTCCATTGCTATAGAGCTGCTTTGGAGTACATGTGATTTTCATTTTACACATTTTTCAGTTCCTTCATATGCCCAAATAAAAAATCCAGCGTTCAGGGACAACACATGGATTTATGATACTCTGTGGTGGGACTTTGTGTTCAGAACCTAATGAATGGATTATCCTCATCCACATGTGACATTTCCCATCTGTGGGAGATATGTTATTATTCCTTGTTTATTTTGCAACTTCCGCACAAGCATGCTGAGCTGGTTGCTTTGTAGAAAGCCTTTATAAGTCACTCTGGGGTTGGCTGTTTTGCAGCACAAGAACCCAATCCTGACCACAACAAGTAGTGCCACTACTCAACTGCTGCCATGTGTAAAGGGAAGCACAGACCTCAGCACTTATGTTGGAGGAGTCACTGGTATGTTCTAGACAGAAAGGGATATCGTGTGACAGAAAAGGAAGGAGCTTAGAAAGATACATAGGATTAACTGCATGGGAGAGATGACAGGGAAAGCACATGAGGACAAACATTTTTCTAGCCTGGTTTCCCAAAACATTTTGCATCAACTTTACTTCTCTCCACTTTAGAAACTATTTCAGCTACATATGCACACAGCAGCAGTCTCAAAGACAGCAAATTCAACAGATGTCATGGATATAGTCTGTTGGATAAAGAAGATATACTGTACAGATGTCTCCATGGCAGTAGAAGAAGTGGTAGAAGGAGGCCTAATTTTATTAGCTGGGCTACAGAGAATCCAACTCAAAGGCAACCTTCTGCTGGGACCTCAGCTTCATGCAATGTGTCACTTGTGGAATAACTTGATTTGCATTTGCAGGTGTCAAAGTGAGTGCCAAGCAAAAGCTAAACCAAAGCCAGCTAAGAAAATGCATGCCAGTCTTCTACTTCTCATGTACCTGTTGGAATGGTATCAACCCCTATCCACCAAGTGTGCGCTTTGGTATTGTGGGAGGTGAAGTGTGAGCTGTGGTGCAGTGAGCAGGAAGTGGGGGGGTGCAAAGATAAGCTCTCTTTTATTACTGCTTTGCAGAGGTTTCCCCTGCCCCTTCCCATCCTGCTCCCACAAACAAGACAACTCTGAGCACACTGCATGGGAATAATACCAGAAGCTGAATCAAGACATTGCTACAGGGACCCTGTTGTTAACATGTGTATGCTTTCCTTTCTGTAAGCCGGGGCTTATTACTGGTTGCCATAAATTACGGAAGATCATGCACTCAGCATAACCTTCTGCTCATATCCTCCTCTGTTAGATGCAAACCCCTTTATAGTTAGCTACACCAACATTGCTTTGAGGTTAAATTATTACTAATAATGCTTATGGCCTCATGGGTTTACTTTCAGTTGTTCTTAGTTCAAAACCCCTGAGTTACTCTCCTCTAATTCTGAGCAAGGATTTTAATGGACTGAAGAAAGAGTTTTATCCCCAAAACTTTCTTCCTCTCACTTCTTTGCATTGCAAAGCTCCTGCCTAAAATCTCTGTACCCAGCAGAGCATGCACCCTTATCGCTACATCTGCAAACTCTTAGCCCAGAATTGCTACTCACACAGGACATAGCAGCTTTGTAAGCAAGCAGTTTTGCATTGGGGAGTACTCTACTGTCTGAAGAAGCTAAAGCTTTTTTGCTGAAAAAGCTCTGTCAGGGTGCTCCAGAACTGGCTGCCACCCATCCACTGGCATGGGGACAGCTGGCTGTCCCTCTGTGGCCAGGCAGGTGCTCAGACTGTGGTTGTGCTCTCCCTGCCCCTCTGGGGCAGGCATTGTGGGAAGCGTGTACAGGCCAGGCTCTGCACAGGCCCTGCAGCCATTCCCCGCCTTCTCAAAGGCCAGCAAAGAGAAGGTGGAAGTCAGGTGGGGCTGACCCACCAGCCAATAGGTAAAGTCCTCCTTGTCAGTTTTGGTCTTGTTTTTCTCTGTACCTTTCTGCCATACGAAAATAATTTCCCAAAGTGACCAGGCTACCAGCTCCCTCCAGGCACATCCTAGAGGAAGACTAATTTCAAAGCAATTTCAGTATGAAGCCCTTCGTTTCTGAACTTGAATCCTAGACCAGTTTGCCAGAGTGAGAATGGAAATCATTTTAAACTATGATAATAAGACTCCTATTGTTCTCAGTCCATTTGTGAAACAGTAATATGGGAAGGCATGGTGAGTGATGAGGTGGACATTGTGTTTGAAGCTGATGGAACTCAGCTCTTCCTAACATAAAGCTTTTTAGTCATGCTCTACACAACTACCTCGTCTTGAGCCTGAGCTGAAGTCTTAGCATCACCTTAATCTCAGGTTTGCATAGATTTGCAATATTGTTGTTGTTGTGCTTTCAGAATTTCACAGCTACTCTTTTTTGCTTTTCTTTTCAGACCTTGCAGTCCTAAAGTCACAGGGAGCCATTTCTTTTTGCACCTACTCCATCATGAATCTAGTATGTAATGATTTAACAGAGGAGAGTTTAAGCCTAGTGCAGATGACAGTAGTGTTGCAAAATATGTGTCCTGCATGACATGTCCTGAGTCAGGTGGCCCTGGTGGTCACTGAGTTGACCAGAAGGCAGCAGTGTACTTTTTGGCAAATATATCTAACAGCATCCTAGTCCACATTTGCCAGAGTGTTGCCAGCACGTGGAGGGAGGTGATCCCTCCTCTTTACTCAGCCCCAGTGAGACACATCTGGAGTACTGTGTCCAGTTCTGGGCCCCCCTGTACGAAAGGACATACTGCAGTAAGTCCAGCAAAGGCAACCTGAGATGATTAAGGGACAGGAGCATCTCTCATATCAGGAAAAGCTGAGAGAGCCAGGGCTGTCCAGCCTGGAGAAGAGAAGGCTTAGGGGGGACCTTATCACAGTGTATAGATAGTGGGAGCAAAGACAATGGGAGGAAAGAAGACAGATCTTGTAGTGGTGTCCAGGACAGGATAAGAGGCAACGGGCACACACTGGAATACAGGACATTGCATCTGAACAGAATAACTTTTTTTCCTTTGCGGGTGATCAAACACCGGACCAGGCTGCCCAGAGAGGCTGTGAAGTCTCCATCCTCAGAGTTATTCAAACCAACTGAACACAGCCCTAAGCAATCTGCTGTGGCTGACCTGCTATAGGCAGGGGTGGGACTGGGTGCTCTCCAGAGCTGCCGTCCAGCCTCAGTGCCACCACGGTTCTACACTACACTTCTATTACATAGCACTAAATTCCAATTAATAGATGTGTTTGAGGATATAGTAGAGGAAGTAGCACTGCTCTATGAGGTAAGAACAGCTCAGATGGTAATGTGTAGTGTAAAGTGTGAATAAAGTTTCTAAATTAAATGAAAGATTAAATAAAATGTTATTTTCCACACTGGTTACAGGGTAAGGCTCCTGTACATTTGTCCCCTCCAAGACTCTTCCTAAGATCTTCTGATGATTTTTTTCAGCTCTCCATTCATGCTTACACTGCCGCGGGTCTAAAATTGCCTGAAAGGACTTGGGTTTACCTATACATATTTTACACTAAGATTTTGTTTTCCTGTCTGTATACATAGCTCTGGTCTTTCTAAATCTATGATCCAACAATTCTATGACTACTTACAGCATCTTTCCACAGAGGACCAACTCCCAGTATGCTTTTCATAACCCAGAGGCAAGCCATCTCTGAAGGTGGACAGTTCACCCATGTTTTCTGTCTGACTTAGGAAAGTGGAGTCTGTCTATGGCCAACTCATGTAGGAAGTCCTTTGTGTAGAAAAAAAATGGGTCGATGAAAACCAGGCAGGGTGTAATAGATGCCACTATTAGCTCTTGATACACAAATATAGGAACTCTACATCACACATGGTACCGGTTCAACCTAACTGTTTCCTGCCCAACTGGATTGCCAAGGAATGACTGAAAAACCCAGTCATTGTTTTAAGCCCAGATTTGGCCAACTACAGTGACATATAGATGCAGAGGCTGTCAGCCAGACAGTTTGACTGTGAAATCTGGCATTCCTAAAACCTTTATGCCTTTTCTAAATTTACTTCTAGACTCTGTCTTGCAAGGATAAGTACCTGTCTTAGTAGGCTTCAGTTAGTGTACACATCAGTAGGCTTGCCTATGCAGTTTTTTGCTTTTCCTTGGGTGGATTTCAGCTGTAATTACCTTTTACAAAAATTGGGGAAAGGGCCACTGCCCGTTTCCAACATAATTTTTCATTTTTTCCATTCTTCCAACAACACTTCGAGATTACTGAATACAAAGAATCACTCCTTTTTTTTCTGTTGGTCACTGCGGAAGATCTTACTTGTCAGCAAAAACTAGACACAGTAGTGTGTCCTGTGGTTAACACATAGGTTAGACAGTAAGTTTTCATTCCAGAGAACCAAATGCCCTCACATTCATGCAAAGTTTGGAGTGCTGAGTTCAGGATGAGGGGTAGACTCTTACCCTCAGTTTGTGACTGTGGAGCAGTGCCAACATTGCTGCAGGCAATGGGTCACAGTAACAGCAGGGCTCACTGGCTTTGGGCTACCAACTCCAAATGACAGCAAAAGGGATAGCTACAGCTCATGAACCTGATTTCTGACCTGTTTCTGGATGGAAAAATAATTGTAGCTTGTTCACAAAGAGCTGGTGTTGGGGACAGAAAGAGATAGAACTGGCAATGTTGAACAATTTGATTTTTTTTCTCCAGTTTGCATGTTTTCACTATTTATGAAGAGGGATGCTTTCTCCCATAAAACACCAACTGGTTCCTGTCTCCCCAGTCATGCTGACATTCCTGCCACTGGTTTCCACATGCCCACACCTGCTTCCCCAGCAGTCCTTCTTGCATAAGCCACAGTTTGTCTTGGTTTCAGTGCAGGCAAACAGAAAATGGCTGTTCACTACTATCTGAGTTAAAAGAGGCATTATGTCTACTACATGCTGTTCAGCTGGCAGAAATTCAGAGAAGGAACTTAGTGATACTGTGAGAACCTCATCCATTACAGGCAGTGACTCCTGGTGCCAGCTTTCACATCAAGGTCAGCTGAATGGAAATTGTTGGGTACAAGAACTGAAAGGCTTGATCGTGCAAACAAGCTGCCAAATCAAAATGAGAACATACCTCCCTGTTCTACACTTAAAATAAAGAAATGGAAAGAGTGTCAAATTCTCTAAGTCCAGAACAATAGCAACTGGGAGCTGGTTAATGTTCGGCCTTCTGAGCCATTAACTCTACAGGGACTTGTTTTTATGATCCCAAGGAGATGAGGAGCTTAGACTGCAAAACTCAGAGAGGTCTTTGTCATAACAGAAGGACAAGCAGACAACACAGAGCTAAGTCTTGTTTTCAGGCCAGAATGCAAATGCATTCAGCTGATGATCATGTCTGATTATCCAGCCATGTCACCAAACTCTGTGCTTTGACCTACCTCAAGCCCAGCAGATTGATATGCTGATTCAAAAATGTCAAAGACAAGTGACAGTCTTAAGGCAGCACCTGAGAGAAACCTGGCAACCCACACCTACTGAGCAGAGACTCTTCCCTCACCCACCACAGCCCCATCTCAATTCTCCTGTACCACATGAGGGAGCACTGTCACCGCAGCAGCTGTCAATAACCTATCCCTTTTCCAAGTGAACCCACCACTGCCCACTCCCTGCCACCAAGCCAGGTAGTAAGCCAGGCATTGTCTGGGGTACTATTAATTCCCAATTCCTTTAGTTCTGTATGCTTATACACCTCTGCACACCTATAAAAATTTTTGTCTCAACATGGATATGGAAGGCCTGCACTTCCAACAAGTAGTTGCTTGTCTCTGACAACGCCACCAGCCAGGCTTAGTATTTTGCAGACCAAGTGAATCATTGTTCTTCGTACTCATTTCCATGACCATTTTGTGCTCCACAGCCCGCACAGGTTCTTGACCTCCTGTCCCAACCCTAAATCTGAGCTTCCCAACAAGCATGTCCCACCATCACATAAGAAAAACTGAGGGCAGAAGAGGATCGGAAGGGAAATGCAACCTGACGTCCATGAGCACAGAGCACAAAGGTGCCTCTCATGCTCAGAAAAAACTAGTCATGCTCTGCAGGAGATACAGGTGTCCACACACCCAACAAATGCCACAAAAATTGTATTTAAGAAGCAGGGAGCATAGGATGTTTTAACAGCTGACTTATTGCCAGGGAGACACTGCCTAGCAGTAAGTGCTAGATGGCTTCAGAGCAATGACTTCTCTTCTCCATGAGTTTTCACAGCCGCACCAGCACGCGTGGACAGGTCACTACTTCTGCTGTAGAGAAGCACATGGCTGAAAGAGGCAAGAGTGCTATACATGCACTGCAGAGATGCATGAGGAAAATCACACACTGTCTGTGTATATGATATGTTGCTCAAGCTACTAATCATTCTCTCCATGAACAATAGACTTCATACACGTTTTTAACAACAGAAAGGAAAAAACAATCTGGGTGCAACAAGCTTTCAAAATGAGTGAGAGGTGAGGTCCAGGGTCTATGAAATGAAAGGAAACTAAGTACAGGGAGAAATAACTAATGGAACTGAAGCAAGACATGAGCAAGGTACAGCAAGACACGGTGGCCAAATGCTGACTCCAGTGAGACTAATTTGTTAAGTGAAGTAAGTAATTTGTCCAAGATTCACCTCAAGGGTCACATTTTTTCAAATAGTCATGGAAATGTCACTCCTCTTCTGATGTCTGGGATTTGAACAAAACTATCTGGAACATACCTATGTTATATATATAAGTGTATGTATGTATATATATGTTTAATATATCTTCAAAGTTTGAATTTGTTCAGTTCAACTGGTTCCTTAAAAGGTCAAGAGGTACCAGTCTGCTGGAAGGTTTTGGTTTTCTGGGGTTTTTTTAAGAGATAAATAAAGACAAGTGACTTTCTGGAAAAATATTTCAAATGTGAAATTGAACAATGTTAGATGCACAAATTCTTAGGCAAAAAAATATTTATGCAGGACTAATTCCAGTATCCAATATTGGTTCACTACATAGATTGCTGAACCCTCTTTCATCTGTCGTCCTAGTTTATGCCAGCAGCTCGAAAAACAAAGCAAATCATATTTTTAATAACAAAGGAAACCCTGCTTAAATTAAAACCCTTTGTTAACATTTAATGTTCAACTAAGCCGAAGAAGGAAGCTGTGGTGAAAGCAAACAAATATGAAATGTGAAGAATTTCTCTCCATTTACTCTGGGTAAAAGCTGCTTAGCTTGGTCTGAGTGCTAAACTGATTAACAAGCAGGTTCAGCTCTCAAGTAAGTTAAAACTCCCTCTAATGGCAACTGGATAAAGGACAGAGTTTGAAAAAATGAAAAGCATCTCACTGCATTTGAAATTTATTTTTCGTGAGGCAAAATCTAGTTAGTATGAATGTTTTTGAAAAGTGAAACTTTAGCTAGTGCCCAAGATTCTTTGAAATTACAACAAATTTGTTTATAATCCTGACATAAAATTTTTATGTGCTGTGTAAGATGTGTTATGTAAAAATTTACATGTTACATAAAATGTGTTTCCTCCAATGTGTTTGTTGCTTTAACAAAGTTGCTTAGAAAAGCATCCACGACAGATGACTCCTCCCATCCATGAAAAGGGTCCTGCTATTCAGCAACACCACTCCCAACAGAAACCTAAATACTTCCAGAGATACTTACAGAATCAGAAATTCACAGGCTTAGATTTATGCACAGAAAAATAAGCATTTAACCTGTGCAGTGTGTGTAATAAAATCAGAAAATATTATATTCTGCTCACAAATACCAAACAGAAATTATCCTTAGAAAATAATAAAAACTAAGAACAAACCACAGCTCCTTTCAACTGGCTGAGCACTGTCTGAAGGACAAAAATATTAAGGAAGGAAGGTAACCAAGGGATTACCAATTAGCACTAGATGTGCTAGCAGTAACATATAGGGAAATACCTACAAAATAATTAATTTAGGAAGCCCCAAGCCCAGTCATAATGAGAGCCGGTAATGCCTTTTCCTACAATCTTGAGGGCATTTCAGGTTCCCAGGTAAATTCTACTGGTTAATCTCCTTTATTTCTGCTATCCTGCAAAAGTGCATAGAATTACAAAATTGAGAGATCACGATTTGATTTCTCACTAGCCGGGATGATCCTGTGCATCATTTTTACAGACTAAAGGTCAGTTCAATTACCACAATGCAAGAATCTCAGACTTTTGCTGGTCAAAGGTGAAATGTTTTCAGAAGGGAAATATTCAAGTGGGTGAAAATCCAGAGTAAAATCAGCTGAATATCTAAAAAAAGAAAAAAAAAAAAAAGCAGACCTTTCATTCAAAAACTGAATTTTAAAAAATGCTAATGTTTTATCCACAAGTCTGCAGAGCCATTCTCCTCAAATCCAACCTAGCAACTCTTCTGCTTAAGGAACAGGACGTTTTATACAGAGGTGTGGAATAAACCAGTCTTTTAAGCTAGCATGCACTCCCCCTTCAGAATAAGAAAGGCATTTGGAATCTGATCCAAAGCTCACTTAAGTTAATAAAAAAAGTCTTGCGAATTCACACTAGCCTACGTGCACTGTTGTTACCTCTTCTCTTAGTTACTGGACGTTCAAAGCAAAAATAACCACTTACCCCACAAAGATAACTAATAAGTACATTGATAATAGCAGATAAAAGAATAAGTATACTCTGAAAGCAGGGCATACTTGCCTGTGGGATACTAGAGACAAAACAGAGACAAGGAATACGTCTGTGCTTGTAGGTAATCTCATTTTATTGAATGATTTGAAGTGCTGCTTAAAATAACAACACTTTACAGTCTGTACAAGCAGTTTCCATTTTAAAAAATTAAATATGCTTATTTTTTCAGAAAAGAAAACATGCATATTTTTGTACATCATTTTGAGATAAAAGAAAGAATTACCATTTACAGCAGAAATTCTTCTTTACAAATCTTCTAAGAAACAAGGCAAGCAGTAGCAATTCTGCAGAAGGCAAAGCATACAAACTCTCTACACTGAAGGTATAGTTTATTCACTGAGAGACATTAGCAACTGCGGAAGAAGGTCGTTTAAGTATGGACTCAACTGAAAATGACAGTGGCTCAGTTGTTGAAAGTTTTGTTGTGGCCTGTTTGGCCCCAAAGAAGTCTTTTGCGCATTTGTCTATTGTAAACTTGTATTTTTGGTTCTCTTTAATGGCACACTCTCTGTATTTCTTAGAAGCATCATCAAAAGTCTCTTTCACAAATGATGTTCTCAGCTCTGCTCCTGATCTGTCAGGAAGCGTTTGCTGGAACAGCGACTGAAATGGATTGTATTTGAGCGGTGGAGGGGGCTTGCTACTGTCTTTGCTGATCTTGCTTAATACATGTTCCCGAGGATCCAGAGAATCCTTATCGGAAATCTGAGAGAAAGTCCTTTTTGGAGGAGAGAAAGCTGACCTCTCGCGAGCTTCCTGAGGAAGGCACGGTATCTCATTACATGATTGCTGAACGTCTTGTGTGTGGGTCAGAATGAGTGAGTTTTCCAGTTTTGGAGACATGATGTCATGCTCAGTGTTTGGACAGTCCTGACTTTGTGAGACCTTGGCATCCCAGCCTGCCCCAGGTTTGAGAGCTTGGACAGTAGTAGCATTTAACAGGCATTGCTGGTAGAGGAGAGCATCACTAATGGGGCTACATTTTGGCCACACTAAGAACCTAGAAGACAGGGGATACTGCCTATAGGTAGTAGCTACACTGACATTTGAGGAAATTAGTTCCATGTTGCTGGATCCTGAATACTGCATGGTTAGGTCAAGGCAGGCTGGTAAAAAATTGCAGAACTCCTTGTTCGGAGTATCAGCTTGAGTAGTGTTGAAGGCTGTTTTATACGAGTTGTATTCAGCTCCATGCACCATGCGGTTAGGGAGAAAAAGGGCAGTTGCTTGTGTAGCTTCCATCATCTCTCTCTCTTTATACTCTCTCTCTAGCATAATGTTCTCCAACTCTTTATCAGCAAAAGCCCGTCTCTTTCTCATCCTGTCACTTACAGGGGGCGGCAAGGGTGAATTCCCTCCCAGGTAAGGGTCTGTTGGAATAGGACGGTAACCTAAAACAACAAAGCAGCATTAGGAAGGAAGCTGCATAAGAAAAACATTAAAGCTGCGTTTGCAAAAGGACTCCGTTTGGAGCCAGTCCTGTCAGGCACCGAGCACTTGCTACAAACCCTGGCCACGGTCAGCTCCTACTGAAGTCACTGTGCCACAGAGGCTTAGCTCCCTGAGCTGCAACGTACATTCAGTACTAGTTCCTCAACGCACATAAGTGAGCTCTGCTCCTCCAATATGTGTCGTCTCTTTCAAAGCTAGGTGATTAGTAACTTTAAAAAGCAGTTCCAAAACAGAGATCAAGGAGGGAAAAAAAAAAAAAAAAAAAAGGCAAAACCCTGTTGCTGTGTGTTATGACTGGTATTGCATCATGCAGCTTAAGGAGATAATCATCCATTTTTAACAAATATGGAAAGTATTCAAATATTTTATTTCTTCTGAACTAAAAGAGAACTTCAATAAAACATGGAAATCCAGTCTCCAGTGTATTCAATTATCAGGCTAACTGGATTAATTTAATATAACTGATAGGGTCCAATCCTGTTTGCTCTACCCAGACAAGTGATACCATTGAATTAATGGAACTATGTACATGCGTACGGAGAACAGGATTTCACTTGTTTTCACTCCCATTCCCCTCACACGGGTTTCCCCATTGCCAAGGAAGATATCTATACCTACAGCTGATGTCTTTTCTATTCTCTAAAGATGAATCACTATGTACATATTGCTAGTGAAGGTAGAAAATTCCGAGGAGAACTAGGAGAAAAGAAAAAGAAAGTTAAGATAAATTAGAGGAAAGAATACAGAAGAGATTTTTTTTAAAAGAGTGAACAGTAGATGAAAATTAGAGGTTTCTAACAGGACAAAATTTTAATTAACTTGCACAGGCAAAAAAAAAAAAAAAAGAGCTTTCTATTGGTGGGGGGAAGGCTAGATTTGAAAACAGTAATGCTTTGGAGGGCTACAGTTTGGAAAGTAATTAAAGCAGACATAGAAATAAATTTGGGCATGATCCGAAGAGGAAATGAGGAGCAGAAAATACACCCTCTCACTAAAATATCCATATTTAAAATGTCATTTTTCCACAGGTAATATTTTCGACAGGAAAAAAAACAAATGAGCAGCCTACTATGCGTGTCTCACTATTGATAATGCAGCAAACGGTGCTGCTGTGTTAGGCGTTCAGATCAAAAGTAAAAAAACACCTAACTGATTTACTCATCTGCTGATAAAAACACCCGCGAATAAATTACCCTGCACTGCACAACGCTGCTGGGTAGTCATGTAAAAAGAATGTCAGCTTGTAACAGTAGCTCTCAAATTTCAAATTACCGTTGCTAGCATTTCAGGCATTATTTTGGGCGGGGGGGGGGGGGGGGGAGGTGGGGGGAGGAGGGGAACTCAAGTTCTGCCACATCGATTCCAGCCACGAAGGGTAGGAGCCGAAGGGTGGCGGGTGCCGGTGCCCTCGGAGCCCGCGCCGCCCGGCGCTGGTAGCGGAGCGCGCTTTAACGCCGTTCCTCGTTTATTTCGGGAAATAACGCTGCATTCCGCGCGTGTCCGTGAGCAGCCGCGCCTCGGCCGGGAGCTATAGGTTTTTCCCGGGGCAGAGCGGGCTCTCCTCGCTGGCGGCCGGTGCTGCGGGGCTGGGGGGGTGGGGGGAGCCCATGGAAAGGCGGGGGATGCCCTTACCTTCCAGGATGCTTTTGGCCAGGAGGCTGGGCGTCCGGACGTGCCTCTGGTAGACGGCTTTGCGCTCCAGGCTCGCCTGCTTCCCCGCCAGACCCTTCTTGTCCTAGGAGAGCAATCGGGCGGCGCCGTCAGCCCGGGGGCCGCCCGTCCCGTCCCGTCCCGTCCCGTCCCCTCTCACCTCGGTGGCCTGCTGCCGTCGGAGCGCCACCTGGGCGGCCATGACGCGCTGCCGCTCCACCACCAGCAGGCAGTTGGCACACTGGCAGTCGCGCCAGCGGCAGAACCGCTTGTGTCCCTTCAGGCACGACACCACGCCGTGGTTGCGGCACCGGGCGCACTTCGGCGTGCGGCTCAGCTTCCGCGGCTCGCCCTGCCGCGGGGCCGCCGCCGCCTCCTCGCCTTCCTCCTCCTCCTCTTCCTCCTCCGGGCCGGCGCTGCTGCGCGGCGCGCCGGGGGCCTCGGCCGCTTCCCCTTCCACGCTCTCCACGTCGATCTCCCAGTCGGCGGCGGCGCGTCTTTCAGCCATGGCTCCTCGGCGGTGCAGCTGCAAGAGAGGGATCAGGCCGCCCGCCCCCGCGGCGGCACGGCAGCCGGGGCACACGCCCGGCTTCCGAGGTGCCCGCCGCCGCCCGCCCCGCCGGCAGCCCCGCCGAGATGCGCCCCCGTCGGGAAGTCACGGCAGAGCCCGCTTGGGACGTCATCTCCCCCCTTACCCTCTCTGCTCGGGTCTCTTCCCCCATGGCCCACGCAGGGCTCGGCTTATCCTCGACGGACGCTTCCCACCCGCCCGCCCCGGCTTGCCGTGGAACGGTGCTCGCCCGCCGCAGGCAGGAGCGCGTGTCCAGCGGTGGAGGATGCGGGAGGAGGCGCCCCACGGCGATGCCCAGCGCCGCAGGGCTGCGGGGCTGTCAGGTCCTCACAGGGGCCTGTTTATTTCAGGATCCTGACAACCCTCCTGCCCGCTGCGTTCAGACTTAGGGGACAGGTAGGGAACACCTGGGCTTCGCACACCGCCGCTGTCCGCTCCAGCGACCGGGGGCTGTCTGGGCTGCTGGAGCTCTCTGCACCGCGGGAGCCGTGCCTTCGGACACCCGCCTCCTCCCAGCCGACCTCCCCACTCTTCCTCCCGCATTTTGCACTTACCCAAGTTCAGCGCCCGATGCCGGCAGGCGCCACGCAGCCCCCCTCCCCGCTCCCCGCAGCGCGGCGGCTGGGAACCCCCGATCCCCGCACCTGGGTGTGCAAGGCTCCCCGACAGCCGGGACGCCGCGCCGTCGAGGGCTCGCTGCGTCGCGGAGCGGCGGGCCGTGCCGTGCCGTCCGTGGCTGTGGGTGCGCACTCGCTGCACCAGGGCCGGGTCCGGCACCCACCGCGCCCACGCCGCGCCCGCCCCGCGGCACAGTGCCCGCCGCGCCGGCCCCGCCGCGTTATCAGCGCCGGCCGCCGCCGCCCATTGGGCCCGCTCGGCGCGGCCGCCCCTCTGATTGGCCCGCGCCGCCGCCGCCCCGCCTCCCCCCCCGCGCCCGTGGCGGCCGCCGGCCGCTCGCTCGTGGGTGCGGGCGGGCGTAGGGTGCGGGGGGGGCTTGGGGGGGCGGCCCCCGCCGCAGCCGCGCCGGGCGGGAAACGCGGGCGGGCGGTGGGGCCGTGATTCTTCAATTTTAGGGCAAAAAAGAAGCGCGGGGTGGGGGGTGGGGGGGTGAAGAGAGGAAAGAAGGAGAGAAAAGACAGTAACGGGCGTGATGGTGACAGCTAAGAAACCAGTTCCGCGGGTGCGGCGTCCCCCTGGCCGGGGAGCAGGCTGGGGGCGCCGTTTTAACACGCTGAAACAGGCACCGCGATTTTCGTTTGCGGTGGTTCGCGTCGCACGCCCCGCGAGCGGAGGGGATTCGTGGCAAGAGGGTTTGTTGGTTTGGTTTTTTTTTTTCCCGAGTCTGTAAACACAACGGAATCGGCGTTGTTTTCCTGCTCTCTCACGAATTAAGTCGAGGGAAAACATTCGTTTGTTTGTTAGCACTCCCTCCCCTCAGTGGTGTTTTCCACCGACCGCTGAGCTGTTGAGTAACTTTCTCCCCACCCCGCCCCGCTCCCTGAGGCTGCTCTTCGGAAATTGGGGAATGCCCCTGGTCTCCCAAAACAGGGAGCGATGGAAATTGTAAGGCGCGAAGTCTCGGCCGTGCCAGCGTGGTAGAGCTCGGTGCGTCCGTCGGTGAAAATGGGAATTCCCACGGGGACAGAAGGGGACAAAATACACCGCAGCCGCGTTTGGCAGCGGGCAGGGGAAGGACTAGAGAATTTAAACAAGGTATGCCAGGGGAAGAAAAGAAAAAAAAGAAAAAAAAAAGGCATGGGGGAGAGCATCAGTTCCCCACCGGTGCGCTGATCAAAAACCAACGACATGCAGAACATACGGCCGGAACTATCCTCCGAAAAGGGAAAATATTTTGTTCTTTCCCTGAGCGGTGCCTGTGTATAATAAACACTGATAATGTTCATGTATATAACAAACACGGGCATCCACTCACGGTGAGCACACGGACCGGCTGCCGGCCACCGGTTCGGCACGGAAAAACCCTGCTCTCGCAGCCCTTCGGGACGGAGGCCGGCGGGCGAGCGGCGCCGTGAAGCCGCGGGACGGGCGTGGGCACCGGCGGGAGGGAGGGTTTGTCCCGAGGGAGCGTTTGTCCTCCCGGGCCGCACCGCCTCCGAGACCTCCCGCCGGGAGAGGGAAGAGCATCCCTCGACGGCAGGTATTATTCATCCCAAAAGAGATCCTGGCTACCGTTTGACTTACAAGCATGACTAAAAGGCAAATTCCCAAGGAATTCCACTTTCCCCCTTGGGGTCCCTCTTAAAAGGCACAGGCATGACAAAGGACCTGCTAGGTTAGGAAACAGAAGTCCCCTTTGCTTGTAAACCGACACCAAATTACGAAGTACGATTCTGCGGGCCGCTGGAGTAAATTACAAAACAGTTCGCCTCCTGTTTACCTTATCCACAGGGAACTGTGAAACCCGGTCATGATTTTAAAGCGTGTTTGTATAACTTTCTTCTTCCCCTCTTGTTTGCGCCGGGCTCCGCGGCGCGTTTGCGCTCCCCTGCAGCCTCTCTCCCCTTTCCCCGCCAGGAGGGAGAGGGAGAGGCGCCTCTGCCGTCCTCCGACGGGACCCACCCGCGGCAGGGGAAGGTCTCCGGCACCCCTGCTCCCACTCCCGCGCCGTGGGGACCTCTGCTCCCGCTCAGCCCCTGCTGTGGGCCGTGCTGTCACCCGTGCCCGCTGCGAGCTGACACGGGCAGATGCCGCTCCGGGAAAGGCGCTGGGTTCCACGCGAGGGAAGGCAGCGAGACAGGCGATGTGCAACTGTGCATCCACCTGCTCCGCCACAACGCTCCCCGCCACCCCCGATCCCTGCGTGTCCCTGTGCCCGGAGCGGCGGCCCACGGCCGGGGCCGCTGGGAGGCTCCCGGGCTCCCTCAGAGCCTCCCCCCACCCCGCGCATTGCCGCGGGGGGTCCCCCCGGGACCCGCAACGACCGAAGCGGGGCTGCCATGCGCCTGATCCCCACGAGGGGCCGGGGATGGGTCCTCAGGCCATGCAGGAGGCGCAGCACCCGGCCCGGCCCGCGAAAAGCGGAGACGAAGAGCAGCTCCGCGGCATTTTAAGGACTGAGAGCCGGTCTCCTCCCTGGAAAGCCGACGGGGGTGGCGAGGCGCCGGCGCCCAGCCCTGGGCCCTGCTTTGCATCGCCCTCCCGTGCGGTGGGGATGGCGGGCGTGCAGGTGCAGGTGCCGCGGTCCCCCTGCTCCTCGCCTCCCCGGCCCTTCTTTCCTCCCGGGAAATCTATTAGCGAGGTTAGGGTAGGCTAACCAAACGGCAACCCCGGGTGCAATTTCCCCAGGAGGAATGCTTTGATCTTGCCCTCTCCCCGCGCCGTCGGCAGCAGATTACATTGCCAAACGCGGGAGATCCCCGCCGCTTGTTTGGTCAGAGATGTTACCAGTTAATCTGAAACAAATTGCCGCCGCCCCCGCCCCGGGACCCCGGTGTCCGGCCGGGGTGTCCCGCCGTGCCCGCGCCCCGAGCCGGGCTCCCGGGGTCCCCTAACGGGACGCTTTAGCCCGGGCCCAGAGCCCGGGAAGGTAGATTTCTCCTCCGCGGAACGTATAGTCACTGTATATTTGCTCCAGCGAAGGCGCTGAGATTTCCCAGATGATCTCAAGGCGGGGGGGGGGGGAGAAATCACCTTCTCCAGTATTATCCAACCAGTAAAAACCGTGATTTCTTTTGCAGTTTTCTTCCATAAAACCGTGCATTTTTTTTCTGCATCAGACTCCCTCTGTCTCTTGTAAACAGCACTTTAACTAAGGTAAACCTGGATGAGATTTTTATCCATGACACAGACTTTTCTAAACCAATTGTACCTGAAAACGTTTCAAACAAGCAGGTTTGGTGTTTGGTTTTTTTTCATGTTTGTGTTCTAAATAAGTATTTAATTGTTTATTTTTTTAAATACATTGCTAACTAGCATATTTGTAAATCAGCCAGGTACAGAGTCAGAGGAGGAATTTTCTGTTATTCCTGCATGTCAGTCAAATAAATATAATAAATGCATATAATAAGGATGTAAGAAACATCGAGGTAATGTGTTGATTATAGCATGATATGGAAGAAAATTTTATTGACTGTGAGAGTGATTCTGCTGCCTTTGTAGGAATGTTTGCTTTGGCAAGGAGGGCAAGGGTTAGCCTTTATAGGGAGACTTGTGTATCATACCAGGATAATCAGTTGCATAAAACCGGATTGATATCTAAAGCAGTAACGGTGAGCAGAGCAGAATTGCCACTTCAGGCACAGTTAGGGAAAGGCTCATGGGAAGTCCGGAGGCGTCGACGGAAAGTTTCCCATGGACTTAGACAGCTTTGGATCAGGCACAGGGTGCAGCAGATTTTCCCATCTACAGCCCTTTTCACTGTGGCAGCTGCCTGGAAGAAGGCATGAGCTCCCAGACAGGAGGAAGGGGTGGGCCGTGAAGGAAGGGCAGGTTTGCCCTCTGTGGCGGGGGGGCTCTGCCCGCTCATCGGGGCTGCACCAGGGAGGCACATTCTGGCCCATGTCTCTGCAAACAGGACCACGCAGGCACGGTGATCATTAAACGAAGTAAGAAACAAGGCTCACTGGAACTAGAACTCCCTCTTCTGCAGCCTCCAGGTTCGTGGCCAGGGGACATTGGGGCAGACCTAGAGAGACCCCAGGTCAAAACCAGTCCAAACCAGTCCTTATCCAATCCTATCCGGGAATTCTGGATTTAAACGAGAAAAATGCCATGAGAAGCGATTGGTGTACCATCCGCAGCAGCTTTGCTGTGGCTTATAAACAAGACTGACCTTTGGTTTGCCAGTATTTAATAAGCCAGTAGACATTTGGCAGGTCTTTTGCTAAAATGTACTAGAAAGTTGGATTAACTCTCAGTATGAATATCAAGAATCCAATATACAAGCAGTGAGCATAGCAAATTGTCAAGTCAGCAACTAATGCACTTCACTATAATCTTCCCAAATGTCTTAAGTAGTTTGGCAAATCTCTTGTTGCAATAAATTCTAGTGAAGTTTTGGGTTTTATTTTTTTTCAACATATGGCCTTAAAAAGTAACTTAGCCAAGAATATTTTTAGAGTCACTGCAGAGTTTGCTGGAGATGTTGTCTCAAAACTTGTTTGCACTCTGGCAGTTTTATTCAAATGTCAACCAGATGCAGAAAGTGTGGGGTTTGGGGTTTTATTTTACAGTCCTGGAAAGTAAAGGTCAAGTCTCTGCAATGTAAATTGTCTTTTTGATTGCCATATTTTAGCGGAACAGCAAGAAGTCTTACTAATAAACTGTTTTGTGGTGGTTCCCCCCCATGCATTATAATCATATGCAAAATATTTAAAATGCCAATAATACACCTGCTAAATCAAATAAGTTGGGTAGGCTATGCTGTGCTTAGCAGTAAAAATTCAATCACATAACCATAACTAGACAGATTGTGTTCTCATTTAGTAGGTAGCATTGCAGTCTCTGAGTAGCCTCACCAAAATTGATAGGATGACCTGAGGTATGAGTCAGCATGAAAAATAGCATCGGAGTCTGGCAATATATCAGTTAAAATAACCCATACAGGCTCAGGCCATATTGATACATGCAAGTATCTAGGCCACACTAAAGGCTGCTCGTTATACTCTTACTAGCAAGGAATTTTGTAGAACTATTTACAGAGTATGGTATTGCACCATGCAAATACAAGTATCAGTCTCTGGCTCACTATGGGTCCACCATGGAATATGCAGATGTCCGAGGTGGTAGAGGTGGAAGAGGTCAGTGGGATCTGCTCAGTACTCACAGCATGTCAGAGTGAACGCGAGACCGTTTGTCTCTCCAAATACTGCAGGAAACACAGTGTAGTACATCCCCATCTCTGACATTTCCACTGAAGCTCTCTGAAGGATTTTGCATCTACCCTTCTGAGAACTTACCTTGAAAATCAGATGAGCCTTTGCTGTCACTCCACAGAGCAGGAGATCTGTCAACGTGGCATATGGACATGTGCAGGTACTGTGAACTCCCACTCACTTGGTTCTTGGATATCAGCTGGGGAAACAGGAAAGCAAAGGATGAACTCCCAATACAGCAGGTGTGATGCTGATGCATCTCAAACTCCTCCCATACTTAAAGGGAAGCATTTCTGGGTGCAGGGCCCCTTTCCAGAAGATTTTAGGTAATCTTTGAGGTGGAAGACATTCCTGCAGCTATGCAAATAAAATCTGACCCTATTCTGCAGTTTGTTTTTTTCTTTTCTTTTATTTTCAGCTAGTACTTCTTCACATCTGTTCTGCTTTGTTGAAGCTAGGTTCAGAGACAAAACCAGGACAATCAAAAAGTATATGGAGCACAGAGACAGAAACAGGTATCTTTAGGACTCTGGAAGAAGAATCCTTGCACTGGAGGTATTTTAAGTACCCCAAACAGCCTAACAAAATTTTTGACATACAGGGAATTTTCCAGTGTACCACACTTGGACCACACATCATTCCTACCAAGTATTTTAGAGGTGGGATGAATATGACTGCTGCCAGCCTTTGTCTCCTTCTCTCAGCTGCCATCACTGGGATCTCTGACTCTCCTCAGAGTCAATATAAATGGAGGGGTGACACCAGGGTGACTTTCTGAAGGGATGGCATTGCCACCACAAGAGAGAAACTGGTGCCCTGGCTGGACACAAGCATCTGTGTGCTAAGGGACATTTAGGGGCATCTCACTTGCTGCTTCTCTTGCCTTGCCCTTAGTGCACTCTTGGTTGCAGTGCTAAGCAATGGTTTTTCAAACACTCTTGCTGGGCAGAGGCGCCTCCGCCCCATCTTGTGAATTTGTCCCATAGCAGAAGGGAGCAGGACTGATTGAAGCATCCATTTTTGTTCTGACTTACATCTGTGAAGGGGAACACGGGATCTGTAACTGCTTCAAACTCTTTTCCTCTCACAAGTGCACCTGCTCATTGGCTGGTTTGAATTTGACTCTTGGAATAGATATCCTGGTCATGTCTGTAGGCAGAGCTCATCCTGGCCGGGCATTTAGCACTGTGGCTCAACACATGGCCACACGTCAGATTTACCTGGATATGCTGTTTTGTGAAATCGTCAAAGAAAAAGCAAACACCTGAAATGATCCTACATTAGATAGACCATTGCTAGTGTGGAATGTATTATAAATATATATTTAATAAATGCTGTGTTTATTATTATAAACACAAATCTAGGTGAAAATCTAAAGCATAAAGCCTTCCTGAAAGGTGCAGCCATTCAGTATTCTGGGATCAAACTCTTCCCTTCATTCCATACAGACACCCCATTGAAATCCTTGAGATTAAATGGGCATAAGTCTGAGTTTAACATATTGCAGATGTGTATATATATTAAGAACATTGGATGCATTGTACTCAAAAATGCTATTTTACTTACGGTATTTTTTCAGCACTTATGATTACTTGCAATAATAAAAAAGACTATTCCACAAACTGTGCTAAGATCATATGACATAGCGAGCACACTGTCATCTACTTCATGATTTAACATCTGTGACACTTCAGTAATTCGCGGTCTTTGGCCATCCAACATGATATCAACTACGCAAAGTGTCAAACCACTCAGTGCATAAAATTAACTGATTCTAGGAGTAAGGGGCTGTAACCAGCTCTGCTGAAGTCAACAGAAAACCTCCTGTGTCGACTGTAGGGGAAATTGGGTAAGGCCCATATTTAATTCGTTTTGACTTAAAAGAGAAGGCAACATGCTGTTCAGAGATTCAGCCTGCCCTGCATGACCAGTTTGCTGGCAGCATGATCCACAGAACAGTAGGCTTGAAGAGTTTCTTGGGGGTTCTTCTTGAAGGTGACTATTCGCCTCAGGGAAAAGGTGAGAGTTGTTGCTGTGCCACAGGTCTGGGGCAGCACTGCCTTGCTGACATTGGTCTGGCACTGCACATCTCCGTTTCCTCTGTGACTCCCACCTGAAGGATGTTATCTTTAGGGCCCTCTTTCCTGGTCTGTAGGGGATATTTTGCATCCTGTACCAGACTGCAGCACAGAAACACAAACACCTCAGCCAGAATGTCAAACCAGTTGATATCAACTGGTTTAACCACATAATAGAGACCTGGCTGATACACAATTTGGGGGATATACAGCTATAAATTACTAGCTCCCTTTCCTAAATAGTGATGAGAAAACTCTTTCAAAACACATTTCTGGCAGCAACACACACCCTAACAGCTGGTTCAGGAAAAGAAAAATCATCCAAATTTTTAACCAAGAAGTAAGGAAACACAAGAATGTGCCCAAGGACCTAGTGGTGTACTGACCTACAAAACTTCTCACCACTTCAACAAGGTACCAGAATTTCATGCCATAATGATTAAACCAGTGCTCTCCATAATCAGTCCACTGAAGGATGTGCCTCAACAGGAGATAAAGCCCAGCCTCAGGTGCTGGTGAGTGAACTCTACTGATTTTAGCCAGAGGCACCATAAAATCCTAACCATGAAATTGTGGAAGTAAACGGTGGCTCGCCCCCAACTTCCACGAAACCTGACTGCGTTAAGATAGGGATCACTGCAACATGAATGTGCTAATCTCTTACTGTCCAGATTCCTTCCAGTTTTATTTTGGCTGTACATCATGCGCCTCTTAAAGTCAGTGGAATTACCATAGATTAAAAAGAGCGTATTACAGGTATGTCAATGTGTTTCAATACTAGGAAAATTTTTCTGTGACCTAAAAAGAAATGTTCATCTACCCAAGAATTAATTTTAATCAAATTACTACCTTTTCTCTTTGTCTACACAGGAACTAGTTTAAGCCTGGGAACAAAAGATAATTATATTACTACAGGTTTAAGAACAATAAGATTTTAATTGTAACTGAATTGCAAATAACAGGGATATAAATCGAAAAATAAGGTTTTCCTTCTACTTGTGTGGGAGCAGAACGTGCTCTCCAGTGCAATCACATCTCTCCACAAGTCAGTGGCTGCTCTGCTTGCGTTAAGCCTGCCTGCCCAGTAGCGTGTGACACACACAAGTGCTGGCAAGGTAGAAATGTCGTTGTACATTATTTGATAACTCCATTCCATGATATACCAGAATAATAATGGACAATAATAATGGATAATAAATGAGAGTCCTCGGCTCTCTTCTTTGGCTGAATAGGTCTAGCTGAGTCAGAAAAGACTGTGTCTCGTTTTTCCAATGTGTGCTTTTGTTAGGTCAATAGAGAGACTGTTATAGAGTGGTAATGTGAGCTGGGTAATGTGTGCAGGTTCTGGGGCTTTATTGTGTCCCTGCTATGTTAATTAGTATTAGGAACATGATGGATTGGCAACACGTGTACTTTCTGAGTCTTAAACCAGCCCTGAGAGTTTAGCACTCCATTAGTTACACATCACAGGAACCCAGGGATGTTTACTCAAAAAAGTATCACTTACAAGAACGAAACATTCTAATTCATTCCTGATAGGGGCCGTGGGGGACACCCGCCCCATATTCAGACCCTGCCGGACTGTGTTCCAGCCCAGCCCAGGGTCACCCTGGGAGTCCCACATCAAAGGTCTCTCTGAAGCAGCTCTCGAGGGAGGGAGAGATGGAGAAGCCTGTCTGGACAAGCAGGCGCTTTCTCTGGTAGAGAAGATAGGAGCAGGGAGTTTGGTGGGAGACAGGTATGATACAGTTCTCAGTGAAACTCCTCCACAGAAGAGAAGGCAAAGGAACTGATAGGGCTGTTCCCTTCCCCTGGCCGCACAGCCCTCTCTCCCCAGGCAATGCTGTTGTACCAGCCAGCAAGGAAACTCCTCTGTCTGCAAACTGGAGATCCAAATCAGCACAGGGGGCAAGCTTCTGAAAGAGCCTCAGCCCTTCTCAAAGAGCCAAGGAGAAATGGTAGCAAGAGAGGCTGAATACAATTTTTCCACAGCCAGATCCACTGATCCTTCCATGCACCAAATAACAAAAACCTCAGCTCTGCTTCCTGACAATGTGCCTTCCTGGAGAAATTCTTTGAAGTTTCGTGCCCTTCAGCAGTGTGGGAGAAGGTCACCCATCCCACCAACTTCTTTCAAGGAGCCACAGGGACCTCCAGAAGACAAGAGCAGCTCTATTTTCTTTTTTCATGTAAGCTTCCTCTCTCATTACCTGGCAACCTCATGACTCTCAGGAGCAGCTGTCTTCCTTGCACACACCTTTCTTCCCTTTCCCAGTCTCCTTCACCTCAAACCTGGCCTTACAGGCTAATATTTGTCTTCTTACTATTAGTCTTTAAAATTCCATCACAGAAAGCACGACAGTGTAAATAATGCAAAAACAAATGCCATTTTCACCTTCCAGCAAATCAGTTGCTTCCTGTGATCATCTTCAGTAGCCACCAATTCAGCAGCCATTCTGTAGTGCTGATTTTGGCAAATAGCCCACAACAATTTTGTGTCCTGAATGTATGCATGGGATTACCCTTCAGCATTCCAGTTACAGTCGTTAGCAATTAATAATTAGCAGAGCGGGCCCTGATAGAGCCATGAACCTGATGCTGGCCTGATATTCCTCCTGTTTGTTTTTCAGCATGGCTTAGAGTAGCTAGAAACACAAATGATTTGTGCAGCCAAGCCTGCTAACAGCAGTAGTTGATGTAATTGCAATGAATTGAGTTGGCCTTGTGTGTTGAAGCATATGTGTTGCAAACCCCAGAAGTATGAACTCAAATGGATGGTTACAATCAGAAAAGAAGCGTCAAAACCACTTCCAGATTGTCGCTGAATTGTTTTCACTCTACAGACCATATTTTTATAGTGAGTTATGTCTGTGTAATCTGACTGAGACAATTTGGGTTAAATATGCATACCTACAAACTGGATTTATTTGTGTGTCTTCCAGGTCATGTCACCTAATCTATGGACAAAACCATCTTCTCCTGTCATCAATTTAGTGTCTCAAGCGAGCCCAGTGCATTCTCAATTGCCAAGTGAAGCAGGCATGGTCTTGCTGATCTTGCCATACCGGCAGCCAAAAAGAAATGCTATTTTAACTTGAAAGCTAAAGATGGCTACTCTATATCTTGGTGGGTACAAAAACATTTTCAAAATATTAATTTAACCAACTTTTGACTGCAACCACACTTTAAGGACTGCTGTGATTTTATTTTTTTTAGGAAATGAAAGCAGTGTTAATGGTGCTGCTGTCCACAACTACAAAGCTAAGAGGCAATTTGGGATAATCAAAAACCAACAACATCTAAAGGCATATTCTTCAGGTCTATGTCAGATCCTACAATATATAGCATGTCATCATAGTGTGCCTACCTTTCAGCTGTCAGACCATATCAGCATCTGAACCACCATAAATAACACACCCAGGACAAGCCAGATGTGCGAGTATGAATGACCAATTTGTTATTGTTACAGAGAAGCCAGATCAGCATGTGGCAAGGCACTTTAGCACTGCAGGTCACTTTGCCACCTCTTGGTACATCAGACAAGAATGATCAAAATCAGGAGTACGATGATCACTTCTTACAGTCTGCTCTCAGGCAAAGCTGTTTTTGCGCCATCAGGCAAGTGATCCTTCGGCTCTGTAACATTAGGAGCACAAGCTTACAGACTTGCATTTTGTATTGAACCTTGCACACTGCAACCCTAAAACCTGACAGCAGCCTCTGAGCAATGCCAAAATACAAGCAGGAAAGTCCAAACATAATCCTTTGCAGGATGCTGTGCTCTGCAGTCATTTCCTGCTTCTCACGTGTAAAGGTAACAGACACAGCTAAAGAGGCTGAAATGGTCTTTATGGCTTGGCACATCTCTAATGAAAAAAAACCTTGATCGTATGAAGAAAGGGACAGTTCTGGGTTATAAATACTGCAGAAGTTGGGAACTCCTGTGGCAGGCAGAACATCTGTTTATTACATTTTCCAGTGTTTTATTTTCAGTTGCCCATGACAAAAAATCAGAACTTTTACCAGTGCAAACTGTGCTCAGTCATAAACACAACACTACCCTTTAGGGTACCTTGAGCATTATAAAGCAGCAGCTTTATTATAGGGAAGTGACAGAGAGTCAGAAATCAGGGCACCGGAAAGACAGTCTGAGAACAGGCCACCTTTTATGAAGAAAGTATTTTACTTACAGGTGAGGGGATTTATTTCGTGTGAACATAAATACTTTAAGCAGAATGAAGGAAAATTTTGAGAAAAGCTTCTTGTGGTAAAACAATCTGCACTAGAGTCTTCCACAAAATCCCTACAACAATATTAACCTACTGACACTCATGTCGAGGAATGAGTTTTGGTAACATAAACTTCACTCAGTGTTGTACGTTAGCGCAATACCACTACTGAAAGAGAAAGAGGATGTGTTCCAAAAAATGTTATTGTTAATGGGAAAATCAGAAAACAGCACACTCAGCAGTGCACTCCATAAGGAAATTCACTTGAGGCCACATCCAAGGTATTACTGTCCTTGGTTTAGTCTTCATTTTATGAGCACCACTGAAAAGTGTTACATGGTGAACTCACTTCACTGTAATGCAAAGCTGTTTTATTAAATATACCTTTGATGGGTCTCTCGGTCAGCCAAAAACCTCAGAATGAGGCAAACATAAAGCAAAGCAGTCATTCAATAAAATGAAGCTCCCACTCAGACTCAAAACAAACCAGAGCAAGGTAGCTCCACACAGAAAGAGCACTGGTTGGACCTACTGAGAAGGAACCAAATATGAGATTAGAAAACCAACCTACAGCTATTTGCATGACTTATTGCTCCCCAAATTCTTGCACACTGGAGACAGGCAACCAGCTTCTCCCAGAGACTCTCTCCCAAAACAGTGGTGTCCTGAGCATCCACACAAAAAGAAGTTCATCAAGGCCCTAGAATAAGGCAGCAAGGCCAGAGCAGACTGCTGTGAGTATCCTCTACTGCCTATGTCCTAAAGATAAAGCAGATGAGCCAGAGCAAATTAGACAAGAAATATTAGACATTAATGCCACCTCTCTCAACACTAATGATTTGTCAAAGTGCATGACATTAGTTGCATCAAAAAATGTCCCAGTGGATATTCTTCCCATAACTACAGGAAGGTTACTGAACTGGCTGAATCTTGTCCTTCCAGTATCTAGAATTACAACAGGACTCCGCAGAAGAGTGGTGGCAATGGGAACTTCCTGTGCTCTTTGAACAGAGGGCTTAGCTGAAGAGAGGTGTACAAGAAGTGCTCCCACAGATCCCTGCCTCTGGGCAGGGTGATCTCTACACTTGCTCCAGACACAGAGACAGTTAAAAGTAGAGCATATAACCAAATGCCACAGATTTTCCTTACATCCTACTTCACCAGATGCTGTCATTTATGAGGGAGAAAAAGGGTCACAGAGAGTCCAGACTAACTCCTAGCTGTTCCTGTCCTGACAGCTTTAGCCCATCCCTGTAACTACTTGTCTTCCACTGCAAATTTCTGCGTCCCCTCCTGTCTCACTGGTACCAGCACTTGTGGCATCCACAGGATATGTCAAAGCTTACATTCCTGATTGTACTCTAACATGCATTGGGTGACATGACTGCATTTGTTCCTGTGCACCCAAGACATTCAGCCTGATATTTAAACCCAAGCACATCTAGCATAAGAAGTTCACAACCAAGAGCAGCAGTGCCTAAACTGGATTTCTACAACTTCTATTAATATGTATATTTCTAAACATAAAGGCTAATTTAGACATGGGTGAAGACTTATTGTTTCATACTACCCTATTCAGCTTTGCTATTAGAAGTAGCAAACAGGCAGGTAGGCTTTTTAAAGCAGGCACCTTGCTTATATGTAGTAAAGAAAACAGAAAAAGCACCTTTTCAGAAACCAGAAATCATCCCACCAGCAAATCAAACCCACATTACCTCTCCCTCACTTCAAAATCAAGAATTTAGCATGTCCCAAACAGCAGTACAGTTAGGATATTTTTAAGGCACAGAGGATGAATTTCAAGCCCGTCAAGAGGGCTGCTCCACAGACAGGGTGTAACACGGCTTTGTAACTCTGGCATGAAAAGAAAGATATCCTAGAAAACTCTTAATTCCACTAGATACACTAGGCAAAAAACCAGACACTTTGTTTTGACTACAAAATGTTTGTCACTTGAGAATGTGAAACAAAGTGCTGTATTTGGCACCAGCTTCGCTTTCCAGGCAGACTTAAAGTTCATCCTCTGATAGAACATTCTGAAACAATC
Organism: Morus bassanus; assembly: GCA_031468815.1. Lineage (NCBI taxonomy): Eukaryota > Metazoa > Chordata > Aves > Suliformes > Sulidae > Morus > Morus bassanus. The sequence goes on from CM062600.1 coordinate 57,701,518, forward strand.
TAGTATTGACTACAACCAAGAGACTTCAAGATAAAAAGAGTCAATAGAAGGGCTCCAAAACAGAGGTAACTGGGGAAAGGTCTTGCCTTTTCTTATCAAAAAGCAGTTAGCAGCGATCAGGCACAAGAGGACCTCAGTTAAAAGGGCACACACATCACATATATCACAGACCACTGACATTGCCAGACATTTCTAGACTGATCAGACACTAGTTAAATTTTCCCCACTGTCACCATTCCACGTATATTGACAATAAAATTTTGACAACATACATTGTACAAGCTGAGGAAAAGAATAAGTCCCTTGAATGATAAGGCAGAAAGGCAATTATCAAGTGTCTTGAAACTCTGAGACACTTGATTAGCCAAAGGTTTGGCATATGGCTTCCTCAAGTATTCCTCCTTTATTTTGTTGGGCTCCCTTCCACAGTCAAATAGGATAAACACAATACCTTTGACATCTTTGACATTTTGTGAAAGGGAGTTCAAAGCGAAGTTTTATGTGTGTGCATGGCATATGCATGCCAGGTGTATGCATAAGCAAGTGGACACTACTGCATCTTTTTTTTTTTTTTTTCTTCTGATTTTCTCCCACTAGATGGAGTTTGGTGACTTTGGTAGTTGCCACTGCAGCTGTGTTCCAAGGCCATTATGAAAGGTTATGTGTCTATGTGCATGATAGTGATGTTAATCACCTGTTTGTGTTCGGTTATGAGTTAATTTTCTTGTCTACAGTGAAACATATGTGCCAAGAATGGCCCAATACGCTGAGAAGGCAATGTATAGTTCCCTGAGGATCTGCTCAAAAGCTACCTTGAGATTTTGAGGTCACATATCTGGAAAGGCTAGCAAGCAGCAACTAACGTTTTAATGAAAAAAAAGATTACATTAGAAAATAAGAAATATGCAGCTTGTTTCTTGAGGAACTTAAAACTTTATATGGAGTGGAACCAAAATACAGTGTGACAGCCTGGGTCTTATGTCAAATGTGACACCAAACCTACCTCTGCCTCAGTGCAAAAGCTGCCAGTAGCTCCAGCCAGTGGATAATACTGATTCATATGCAGAATCCCCAAGGCTGCATATTTTGGATCTGTCCTTTTGATTTCATCAATGAAAACTGAACCCAAGGATCAAACCCAAGGATTTTATTTACTCCCAGCTCCCTTCTTTTTACCAGTAGAAGCAGAGGGTACAGGGACCCCTTATTGTGGAAGGAAAATCCTATCCTGATTCAGCCCTGGTTTCACCTTCGGGTTCTTCTTCTTCTTCTTCTTCTTTCTTCTTCATTATCGTCATAATCATCACCCCTGTTGTTGTTGATCCTGGGCAGGATTAAGGTAGTGTTGCAATACAAACCTTTAAATTTGTCACTAATGAAGAATTCCTTGTAGTGCTTGAAATATAGTAGCATGTGATGACATCTTTCTTGACCTTAACCTGTTGAAATGGCCTCCTTGACAACCTTTTGAACAGTTCCAGCCTCACAGGTTAAATTAGCTTACACAGAAATTTCAGTAGGGCTAAGCAAGAAGGAAGGCAAGTGGGGGGCTACAAGAAAAAGACTTAGCACAAGACAGTTTATTTGTACACTGAAGGTCTATGTCATTATTGTACAAAGAGCACATCAAATTGCCTGTTCCTCTTCAAGAAGCCAGCCAGCCAGCTTCTTTTGGGCAGGGAGGTGGCATCAGCTGATTGCAGGTGCCTCCACTCACTTGCTCAGAGAAGTGGCTTTCTCTGCTGAGGTAGCTTCTGGATAAAACCTGAGCTACATTCAGGCATGACAGGAAAGTCAGGGGTAAAGGCCACATCTGCTCCACCAGGTTGCTATCCCAGCACAAATGATGGGGAAATTGCTTAAAAATTATGAAGAAGGTACATAATCTAAGGGTCTTTCTGTGTTGCTACCTGAGAACTGTTTGGTTTATTTTATGTACTGCCAAAAGACGTGCCTCTCTTTTGACAGAGGACCTAGCCATCATCACCCATGCCTTTGACCATTGTAATGCATTTTATATCACTCCACACAGTCAATCTAGCCAGCAACAAAACTGAGAGCAACATTTGGCAGGTCAGCGTTACAGAGTACTTCTTCCAGGAGTTCACAGCACCAACCGTTTTCAGTCAGCAAAACCTGACACTGCCATCCTCATTTATTGATTTTCAGAGTGTGTTGCAAGAGCCATTTATTTTCTTCACACAATGAACTATGAAGGCTGGTGAACACAGGACAGTTGTGCTGTAAGTGCTGGTGCCCAGGAGAGGTGGGTTTTCTGTGCACAGCCTGCACTGATGCTTCCTTGAGACCGCAAAGCAGCCATCACCTCACATGCAGGAGGTTTTCGCACGCATTCGCCGTGCCCCCTCACGTAGGTGCAGTGATTACATGGCAGTGCTTGCTGCCCCACCAAGCCAGCGCTGGAAGGATTGAAGCTCAGCCATGGGGAGCCACTAATGCTGACCTCCTGGAAACGTCTACCTCCCTTGGTGAACCTGCTGGTCTAGTAACCAGGGCTTCAGTAATGTGCCTGGTTCGACTTCACCACCATGCAGTGGAAGCTCCGCGTTGCCCGTGAAAGGGCACCGACTGCTGATAAGCCGGTGCCTGCGGTGCTGCCTCGTGCCTGCCTTCGGGTCTGCAAAAACAGGTGCTCACGGCAAGGGAGAGGGACTCGTGGTGACCCCCGCCTCACCGCTCTGCTCCTTTGAGCTGAGCCCCAAAGCAGACCCCAAATCCACCCGGGGCCGAGCTGCCAGGGTCACGCAGAATTAGAGAAGGACAGTCCCATCTCACTTCGTTTTAACGTCATCCTATAACGTCACCCAGCTATAACATCATTCAGTGCAAGCGAGGCTGCGGGTGGCAGGGCCGGGGGGAGGGCTGTCGCGCCGGAGGGGCGGCGGGGGGGCCGCGCTGTGGCCGCGCTGACACTAGGTGGGGCCATCGACTAGAAGAAAGGATCCCGAGTAGAGGGGGTCCGGGGTTATAAAGTCGCTTTCTACCTGGTTACCCTCTCGCATGAAATATCACTCCTTAGCTCTTACAAATCCATCCAGTACGTCGCTGAAGTACCACCAGACTGCCTTACTTTATGTGAAGACAAGGCCATGCCTTTGATGTCCTGGTCAAGTTGTGCAAGACAGAGTTTACTTTAGATATATGTTTGAATAATATATGTTACAGTCGTTTGTGACTGACTCTTTCTCCTCTAAGCTTGGCTCAAGGATGCATTCAAAGACAGTTGCAATTCCAGACATTTGGAAGGGAATAATATAACCCATTTCCCAAGGAGCTCTCAAATATCTTGTACACACAGTTCACATTTTCGCCTGCACTTGTACTTTGCCAATTCAAGGAAGAGGAGGGAGCCCTGGGCTAAAGGACTGGAGTCGCAAACCAGTTCTTCAGCATCAGTGATTTTTTTGGGGTGCTGGTGAAACAAAAAAGCAACTGAAGTTCCTTCATGGAGTAATTTTAATTGGTTGCAGATTAATTAAAACCAGGTCACAGTAACTAGGTGTTGGCCTGTGCTTTCAGGCCTCAGAAAGCATGTAAAAAACTGGAGAAGTGGTGCTGTAAAGGAGGTGAGGAGTCAGAGTACAGCCACTACAAGCAGGATGGCGGTGATTGTATTGCCTCTCACCACACCCACAACCACAGTTATTTCTCCTATTGCCAGACCAACAGGACAGCAGAAAAAGTGAAAATCTGTTAAAACAGCAGCCAGCAGTGATGGCCAAATCAGGAAATACATAAATGCCAGACAATAATTCAACAAGCAGGAGGTTTGCTTGAGATTTTGGATGTTAAATATATACCTATCACCTGGGGAATTAGTCATAGCTTTCCATATCCATACATCACACAAGTCTGCTAAAACCTCATGCGGTGAACTTTCCAGGGGAGGAAGGAGGAGTGAGCACAGCCAGGCAGTGGTACAAAGCGCTCTTACGTCCTGACTCGTCCTTTTTCAAGGCAACAACAACATGGGCATAGACTCTGATAGTGCAGCCTTAGGCCTGGGAAAGCACCGCTTCCCAGAAGCCACCGAAGGTCAGAAATTATCCTTCCCTCGCTCCCTGCTTGTTTTGAAGTTCTGCAAAGCAACCCCAAATACAGCCCAATCCCCACCGGCTCACAGGGAATGCAGTGACTGATGCCAGTTCTGTGTTCACCCAGCACAAGGGAGAATAGCAGAAGGAGGTATGTGTGGGTAAGAGGAACCAATCCCCTCCTCCTTTAGTACGCTTAGAAATATTATCACCAATGTTTTGAAGTATTCGTGTTTTGACAAAAATTCAGAATAAATTCACTTCTCCTCCCCTCCACCACCCTGTCCCTGATTATGGCAATGGAGCTAAAAGAAGCAAGATACATGTGACAAAATGTTCCTCTTGTTTATACCTCTGCAGGCTTTTAGGAAAAAAAAGAAATTACAGACGAATGAGCAAGGAAGAAACTTTGTGACTTACACATAGCTGACAATAAGTGTACTAGGGACTAAGCCACATAGTTTAAAATGTAATAGCTAGCTGTGAGTTGGGCCAAATTTATAAAGGGTGTCAAAGTTTCCTGGAAAGGATTTTGCAGTAAGTATGGAGGCATGCAGAATAATTTTCTGTAGCTTAGGAATTGTTCTTCTTGAGAAAGTGTTGCTTTTCAATATGTATAGTATGTAGCTGTTCCAGACATTAAGCGTTGTCCTTATTTTACTGGGGCACAAGGCAGGTTCAAGGTGAGAACCCATCGATTTTTGTTCCCAAGGAAGATGCTAGTTGTGCCACATGAACAGCTTGAAGTATCCTCCAGGAGCCTGCTCCTAGTGAGTGAGCCAAGAGATTAACATGCAGAGGCAGAGGAACAGGAACCTAAGTTTTTACTGCAGCACTTCCTCAGGTATAATGCCCCATCAGGATTGCGTCTACATCTCTTGTCACATCAGTCATGTGTAGCCCTCATAAATGATAAACATGTCTAGATTTGTCAAGTAACAAGGAAGCATGCCTCTCCACATTTCTGTGTATTTCAGTGTCTCTTTTATATTCCTCTGTATGTGTTGAGTTTTATCTCACTCTTTGCAGTTTATATTCACTGTGGCAAGAAGGAATCTCAGCAATGTGCAGGCAAGGCAGGGGGACTGGGCTCCAAAGAAATGTTTTTGAAAGGGGGTTTGAGCTTCACCGCATGCAACAAAGCACGAAAGTAACTTCTTCCATTAGTTAGCACAAGCACCTTCACAATCACACCGCTGCCACACTACTCACTTACCGCTGCCTTTCTTCTGCAACACACACCACACCCACTCCCAAGGGGGCTGCAGAAGCTGAGATGCATACTGCTGGGAGAAGTGTCAGTGCATGCTCACCTCCCTCCACAGAGACCAGGAGGAGACCAGCTCCTCCCAAGCCTGCAGACACCCCTGCCTGAGCCACACAAATGGGTCCATAGAGGCTTGGAAGAAAGACCAGACTTTCTCATGTCTTAAGTCCTGCTTTCTCACTTTTCTTCAACCTTTTGCTGACTCATGTATTCACTGCCTTTAGGGAAAAGAAGGGCAATTAGCACAATTTTATCACAAGAGTTCTGGTTTTATGGGTGTCACAGAGGAGAAATTTGGAATGTATGAAGTCTATAGGCTCAGAAATATGACAGACGCAAGCAGCGTTTACCTTAGGTCTCACAACTTTTAGCCATTGTATGACAGTGGCCAACTCAGGATTATCTCAGGATTATCCTGACCTTAGTTCTTCAGGGGAACTCTCTTGCTGAAGGCAGGCACTGTTCAGCTATTGAAAAGCTATAGCCTCTCTCTCTGGGAGAGTAAAATTGGAAACAAAATCTTATAGTACATGCTCTAGTAAATATTATGCTCTGCTCTCATATTTACAGAGCACTTAGGGGTTTTTTAAAAGAATTTCCAAATAATAGCCATTAAATCCTTGTAGCAGTTATCTTTATGTCATGGAGGGCGAAAAAGAGACACATGAAATTTAAACTGACCAGTGTGATCTTCCTCAGGTTAGCGGGCAGAGCAAGGATGTAATCTTGCAAAGGTTCCTGCTATCCGTCCCTCAGCTTAATCTCCTGCACAGTTTGCAAAGACAAAAAAAAAAGCAAACCACACTCCCAGAGATGGTGTAAATATTTTGTTTCTGTTGCAGCTTCAGGAGAGCTTGGTCTTTGGCAGCAGACCTCCTTAAAGTACATCTACCTCTGCAGGTGCCAAATCTTTGTGTGCATGTGATGCTCTGTATCCATCTACAGGATCTGCTTCCTGGTAGTGCTCTAAGCATTTGACGCTCCACTTGACGTCAGGATTCATCCTGTATACAGGCATGCTTGGCGTATAGCTGTGGCTATGTCTCTCAGGCACTGCTGCTATTGTGGAAATGAATGGAATTAGTCTATAGCGAGGAACACAACTCTTAACTGAGATTCCTGTTGTGTCATGCATGCAACAGCCTTCAGGGAGTTGCTGAGTCATGCACCAAATCTGCCTGTGACAGTGCAGAATGCTGCAGGGAGACATTAACGAAACACCATTTAGGATGAAAAGACTTGTCTTTGTTATCTTCCAGTGGCAGACTAGCTCGAGAATGTTGAAATACTGTATTAAGTTAGTTGTTATAGGAAAGGGAGAAGAATGATGCTTCAGAGTTATATGTCCACTAAAATTGAAGTTTGGATAGTATGCATTCAGAAATAATTTTATTTTCCAGTAATGACAATATGCAATATCACGTAAGAAATGAAATTGAAGAATTGATCTTATTCTTCAAATACAGGATAGCTTCAATATTAAAATTAACATATAAATTTAGCATCAATCTTATTTCTCCACTCACGTCCACTGAGTAAATGCACATAAAGAATGAATCACTGAAACAGTATACTGAGAGAATCAAAGTAATTTTTCAAAGGTGTCAGCACAAATGTGAGGTGAGCCTGTTCACCAAGCATCCAACAAATGTTATAGGAGTGGCCCTTCAGGCCCATAAGGAGGTCAGGTTGGGGACCCCCGGGGGGAGCCGCACAACCACTGGCAAAGGCAAGGCAGGGAGGAATTTGAGGAAGGACAGTGTTTACCCTGCACCCTGACTCTTCCCTTATCTGCAGGTATGTGAGCCGCTGGAGAATGTGAGCATCACATTAGGGCTCTCCACAGCACTCATCTGAGGGAGAAATTATTATTGTTATTGTTATTTTTTAAATCATCGTTGGCCTTATCCACCTTGTCACAGCTAGAGGTTAATGAGCAGGAATTAAGCAGCATGCTCTGGGGCAGCAGCCAGCCTCTGCAGAGTGCACTGCTCTGGTTTCTGGTGGGCCTGCACCACCACTGATGGCAAGCAGAGCCATGGGCAGGGACAGCTTCCTGTGGCATTCCTTGTTGCTTTTGCGTGCACCCACCCAGAGTCGACACTGAAATCACCTGCCTGACAGGAGAAAAAGCAGCCCTGGGGCACTCCAGAGAGGCACCGGGGCAGCTGCTCAACCAGGAGCTGGAACTATGCAGAGGGCAAGGGGTGAAACTCTCTTGCTCCAAGAAAGTCACAGCTGCTCTAGCACATCTCCCCTCCCTCCCCCAAAAAAAAAAAAAAAAAAAAAAAAAAAAAAAAAAAAAAAGACCCCTTGGTTTCTGGCCTTCAGCAGAGACCTCACCAGACTCAAGCCATCTTTCCTGATGCTTAAATTCATTTTTTTCCACTGCGGGTTTCTGAGCATCTTTGCCTCCAGCTTTACCCCTCCTCACCCACACGTCCTCTCCCTTCCACAGCATGAAGTATTTGCTCCGACATGGAAATACCCATTTTTACCACAAGATGGGGCTGGAAAACGCAGGGTTCGGGTGCCGTAGCCGCAGCCCTTCCCACGGACCCCGGAGCCGTGGGAAAGGATGCGGCACGGCCGCGGGCGCTCTGCAGGCTCAGGGCACAGCCCTGCTGCTGCCAGCTGCGGTGGCACAGCTGTCACCGACCCCAGTAAAAGCACGGCCTGAGCCAGAATGGGGTCTACCAGCTCTGGGGTGGCCACCACGGTCTCCGGCTGGACAGGGCACCCACGGCTCCTGCAGAAAGGGGGCTCCCTTGCGCCTCGGTTGCCCACACTGGCAAGGGTAGGAGTCGGTGGGCACCTCCCACCAGCACGGCAAGGGTCTGAGGAACAGCTCCCAGCATTGTGTGGGCAGGAAGCCGTCCTGCCAACACGCCAAGGGATCCTTCCCGTGTGGTGGCTAGAAGTTAAAAACTCTATTTGCCTGTAGTGACAGCCTGGAAAATGCAGCTGGGTGAAAAAAAGTAATTTCTCAAATGTATCATTGCAGGCCAATCTATATTTTTTTAAAAATTAATCCTCTGGATAGCCAAAAAATTGTGTGGTCAAACAAAAACTGTTGTTCAACATCAAAACTTGCAGTTTTGATTTTCAGCACGTTTAGGTTCACTTTATTTCAAAAAAAAAAAAAAAAAAAAAGATTTATTGTGAATTGAGTCAAAAGGTCCTTTATAACACAGGATTATCATAACTTGTTTGCTTTTTCAGAAAACAGTTTATCAAAAGAGATCTAATCAAAAAATCATACTGCCGAATCTGCATTTTTCACCACAAGTATTTAGAGTGAAAATAGTTCACTCCAGTTTACCCAAGGGTCAGCTTTCTTTGAAAGATGTGTCCCAAATCCAAGATGCCAAAATTCTGTTTTCTAAAAGCCCAAAGGCCATAGTGCGTAAGGTCACTACGAGCTGTCACAGGCGCCACTGTCTGGTCTTTCTGCTGGGGACAATTTGCCCTCTGTAGAAAAAAAAAAATAATAATTAAATAAATAAATAAATAAAATCATTCAATGTACAGGGATGCCTATGCAAAGGTTTCTGCTGGAGGGAAATCTGCTTAGTGCATGAGCCCAAAACCAGAGCTCTTGGACCTATCTGCTCTTATCAAGCCTTTGACACTTAATTTCTCCATGATGTTGGGGCACATCATTTCACTACCTCATCCCCTTCTGTTTGCAAGATCAAGCCTACTTTGCCTATTACTCTTCTCTCTGGATTGGCTAGAAGATGAATTTGTTTACAAGTGCCATGTGAGTACAGCCAAATCTGTCAGTATAAAACTGTAATTCTGTGTCTATGAAAATCCCAGATGTTTTCACATTTACATGCCCATAAGGGAAGCTATTTATTTTCTTTCCTCCCTCCCCCGCCTTTACGTCTTTGCTCTGTAGCATTATCAACAAATTGCTTTTCTGAACAAGTTGGAAAATTGTGCAAGAAAAAGCATCTTTCTGTTCATTTATCCCCTAAGGAAAATAAAATAATTATTTATTTTATTCTCCTTTTTGTGTATGTTCAGTACCTTTATAAAATGCAAGACTTACTGGGTGCACAAACCTTACAAAATATGAAATGCCAAATGAGAACAGAGGCATTCATATCAGCAATGACACCAGATAACATGCCTGATATATATTACATTTTTAAAGCCCATCTGCTTTACAGTCCAACTTCAGGGCAGCCTCAATTGATCTTGAGGTGTGGGGCTAATCCACACACCTGGCAAGCCTGACAGCCATTTCATCTGCATTCAGAGGTGTGTTTTGGAAAAGCCAACTGTCAAGCAGATGCGGTCACTTGTGAACAGTTGAAAAAATGGCACTTAAACCTTAACAAACTTTGCAGTGGACAATTAATTTAGTGGCATTCCTCATCAGAAGCATTTCCTAATGTTAATCTGACACACGTAAGATATGCAGTGTAATCAATGCATGCAAACATGCAATAAATTGTTCAAACCATTACTTTTCTAGATTTAGGGAAGTTGCCATTTGGCTAAACATTATTTTAAAGAAATGCCTGCTATTACATCCTATCTCCTTTTTTCTACTTCTACAGTATAGGGAAAAAGACGCTTCTGAAGCATTGGGAGAGCCTTTTTTTCAGCTTGCTGTGACTGTAGCAAGCTCTGCTTTACTCAGCTGAGCTTGGAAGTGTCTGCAGTACGTAGTCAAGACACCTCAGCTTCCCTGATGACAACATTTGCTTAATCGCAGTTGCAAGCTACAAGGCAGGGAAGCAGAACCTGGACTGGGAAAAAGAGGCTTCCCTTGACTGCAGTTGCTGGAGCTGGAAATTCTAATCCTGGCTGAGGATTAATCAGCTCTCTATCTTCAGAAATGTTATTTGCCCAGTATAAATGACATAAACCAAGATCATCATCTTAGTTTATTTTTCTAGAGTCCTTAGCATGCTACATTAACCTGACAATGTTTAATCTTGTGTTCATTTCACAATACACTTCATGCAATTCACAGCTGTAATTGGTTTTACACTGACTTTACACGTTTTGACCTAGACATGGGAAAAGAATAACTCTTAATATTATTTCTCTGAGAAGTGTCCAAGCTCAAATGGCACAGCAGCAGCTCATGCTAGTTTCATGTGCATATTTCCTTCTTCTGCCTTTTCTTTCACTGCAGGAATGATCACTGGCATAAGATTGTTAATGTTGTTTTAGTCCATTTGCAAGTGAACTATGTTTGTTTGATTTCTTATGTCCTGAGGAGTTCTCTCTTATAAAACAGCATTCAAGTATTCTAGTTTAACATCCCCATTTTTCTGAGTTAAGGAACAAAGTAGACCTTGGGCTTCTGTTTCCATTATGAGTCTTCCAGAGTCCCATAACTGATAGCCGTAAAGTCTTCCTTTGTAACACACACTCAGCACTAAAGCCAGAGTATTGCTATTTGGCATTATCCAGTGAAGTGCAAGAAATTAAATAAGTTATGTCTTTATTGCTATAGTACAATACCAAGCAAAGTCACTTTTTAATACAGTTGGAAGGGTTTTGTAGAGTATGCGTCCCTCCTTTTAGGGCCCAGTAGTTCAGCTGCACTGCAAGTATCACTTAGTTATCACGTCTTGAATGTCAGTCTAAGAAGATGTGTTGAGTATTCTTGAGTCTGAAGAATCAGACCTTTCATCATACTCATCTTCTGTGTAAATCGGTTGCTTAGACACAATAGGACACCCATCATCAGGGATTGAGATCCTAGGATCTTCTGATGAGCGGGAAGGAAGGACAGGTGAGCTTCGGAACACGCTGGCCGAGTTGCTAGAGAAAGGACTAACATACTGGGACCGCAGCTGGTACTGCTGCTGCAGTGTCATGGTGTTCCACAGGGTGACATCGTTGGGCAGGAATGGGCTGGACTGGTTTCTTGCCAAAGTGTTCCTCAACATCAGCGGGTAGCGTGGTGGCTGAGGGAAAGGGTGCTGCAAAGGTACAGCCAGAGGATTTGGCACAACATTACTGGAATCGGCAGAGAACCTCAGTGTGTCTGGAACCCTAAATGCTGAGCCCACGGACCACTTGGAAGAGGAAATAGGGTACGAACTCAGCGTGTGTTCAAAAATGTGCCCGTTGGAAGGCAAAACAAGACCATCAGATTCTGCAGAAGTTCTCTCCCCACTGGCCACCGAAGACCGACTGGACAGGAGAACCTCTACAGCACTCACCAGATCACCGCCGCACCCCTTCAAGATCAACTCCAGCACAGTTGGCTTTTGGTTAGGGAAGATCTTTTTCAAAACTTCAAGTGGAGGTCTGTTGGCTTTCAAACTGAAAGGTAAAGAAACTGTCCCAGAAGGACCTTCTATCAGGAGGTGGTTCTGCTCTGGGTGGTACTTGGGGCTGTCTGGACGGCTCTCTGTGCTCCCACCATTTTTCTGAACTGCATAACCAACCTCATCCACTGAAACAATTTCAGGGCTTTCAGGGGTGAAGCAACTTTTGGCTTTAGTCATATCTGGGGAACTCCTTTGGTCTGTGTCTTTGTCACTGTAGGTCTCAGCATTGTCTGCTCCACTGGCATCACCCAACCGCTCCTCATTCATGTCTGCAAAGAGAAGGCAGAGAAGTTAACAAAAAACTGAGGCCAAAAGCTTTTACAGACATTTGAGGATATAGTCTTCTTAAAGTGAACAAAGCAGAATCCTGGGAGGGAGGGGGGAGGCATTTTTGACAGAGGTCCTACTAAAATTAAGGTCTATCTGCAGCATCTCATGAGAACAAAACTGCAGAAGCAGAGTAATGTGACCTGGCCTGGGCATTTTTTGCTGCCTTATAAGTTATCTGTCTCATCCTTCCAAGTACAAGAAAAGAAGCAGTGGTCATTTTTCTACTGTGTCAAACATGCTACATCAATTCTTTCTCACTGGTTACAAGGCAGCAACACACCAAGTGCAAGCTTTCCCAGAGAAACTTCAGCACTTTCACATCATAATTCCTCACTAGCACCATCTTACTGACTGTGAGCTGAAGATATCCAGAGGGCATTTGGGAGACCAAAATCCCCTCTGCAAGTGCAACAGCATTGGTGGAACCACTCCATCATGACTACTGGCTGAAGGTTAAAGAAGCCTTCAAATAAATCGTGTATTCCAGTTCTGGCTCTGCAGAAACTGGTTCCTTCCCCAGCAAGAATCACAGGCTTTTCCTCCAAACCCTGGAGCACAGCTGATGCCTTGGCCCATTAGAGCACAGAATCTAGAAAAATCTGATTTGGAGGCGACCTCTGGAAGGCATCTGGTCCAACCTCCTGTTCAAAGCAGCAGTAACTTAAAATACAGAGCAGGTTTCTCATATCCCTGCTAAGCTGAGTTTTAAATAATTCCAAGGATGGAGACTCCACAACCTCTCTCAGCATTTGTTCCATGTGCCTTGCTTTTTGTGCACTCAACAAGGAAGGGCAAAAGCTGAGTACAGGGCTGAAAACAAGCCCCTTGACCACACTGTCTCCAGAATGAGACTGCTTGTCAGAAAGAAGAGGAGAAGAAAGGTTGACAGCTTTCACTGTTTATGCACAAGGAGAGCAATGTATTGGCTTGAGACTGTTCACAGTCATTTCCCAAGGATGCTGTTCTGCTGGCCTCCCTCGTACAGCACGATGATGATCTCCTTGGGAAGCATCAATGTCTGGGGAAAGGGTCATTGCCCAAGCTGTGGCTGACAGAGCCTGCTTTAACTGCACAGGACAGTGCTTTTGAACACACATATGTGAAAGACTACCTGCAGAAACCAATACAAGTATTTGCTTGGTTTCCTAAGCCCCTGGTGACCAGCCCAACTAGCTAAAGAAGCTATAAGAAGCAAGCAAAGGCTCCCAAAATGTGCTGATGACCACCCCTGCCCAGTAGAGATGGAACAAGTTAAAAGGTGTGCAAGTGCCTGAGCCTCGCTGCTCACCACAGACAGTCCTGCCTCCTTCTCACCCCAGGAGCGGGCAGGGCATTTCCCCATGCAGCGGGCTAAGTCTAGTGTTGAACAGATCAGCTCGAGGCAAACTCTATTAGTGCAATTTACCCCCCTGGAGAAAGAAGTCAGGGTCTGAGCAAGCCTGGGCTGAGCAAGAAGCCACTATGCTCCCCAGAATGGGAGCTATAAATAAATATGAAATCCTGGCAGAGCACAACCTGACAGTCAGCGTGGCAAAGGGAGTTTCTCCTCATGGGGAGGGCTGTGCCAGGAAGAAATGATGGGCCATCCTGCAGAGCTGTGGGGTGCTGCTAGTTTGGGCTGCGGAAGGTGAGCATGGGAGTGGAGCTGAGCAATACGTACGCGCTTCTGAAGATCTCGCCTTTCTCTTTTAGCAGCATAACCCATTTGGGTACCCATATTTATATCGGTTACGATCTCTGTCCAGTGCAAATGGAGAAGTAATGACCCTTCATGTAGGTATATTACAGAGAAGGCAACGTATATATGGTCTTCTTTATACACTCGGTGCATCAGTCTTGCCTTAGCAGCCAAAGGGGAATGCAGGAAATGTTTGCCGGTAGCGAACTGGCAACGTGTATCCTTTGGAGGAGATGGTAAGATCTCGGCATAGCTTATCCATTATTTGAAAAAAACGTGAGACTCACACTAACTTTCCCTCATAATCCCATCATATGTTCATAATGATGCACTTATTACAAAGGACAGGATGTTAAGAATAATTCACATCTGAGTGAATGGGCAATTTATACATCGAAGGCTTACTGGGCAGTCTGAGGACAGCTAATTACCTCTGTCCCTGTCTTGCCAGAGAGGCATTTAAGGGAGACGATGGTCCTAAATTCCACATAAATAGATTACGCTGTGGTACCCGACATTACTATATGCAGGCAATCATATTTCAGAACCACTGCGCTTTTTCCAGTGTGTCTTTACGGGCTGACAACAAGCACCACTGGGGAACAAACATGCTAAAAAAAATTTAAAAATAAAAAAAAAAAATTCTATTAGATCTCCCTAATACACTCCCTGATCCTGAATAATTATTATTCTCAAGGTATTTCAGGCTTGTTTAGTTTTCAGTATCTTTAAAAGTATCCTTTTGAGGCTTGGCTAAAAATTTTCTTCTAATTCTGAAAACTCATCCCACTGAAGTTTGTATCTTTATCACCAGCAGACTGCACAGGTCCCGACTCTTAGCCTTGCACAGGTACCCTCTCCTCGTTACAGCACAGATCACACCCGTGCATCTCACCAGGCTGTTCGACTCACAGGGTCAGACCCGTAAAAGGAGATTTCGGTGATTTAAATCAAATGCCGCTATTAACAGAAGGTCGGTAAACACTGAGGGGTTGGGTTTGGTTTTTCGTTTCGGTTTGTTTTGCTTTGTTTTGTTGTTTTTTTTTTTTTCTCTGCCTTTCTGAGAGCAGTCCTCGCCGGCGGTGCCAGGCGGTTCCTTTGGGCTGCTCCATGCCCGGTGCCCCTCGGCCCGGGAGCCCCAGGCCGGTGCTGCGGGCGGGTGGGACGGCCGCTGCCTTCTTGCCGGGCCGGTACCCCATGCCTTCTGCCTGGCGGGTGGGTTTTGGCTATGCTTTTTCCTCATCTGCACGCCGCTTCCCCACGGCACTGGCGGGGCGGGGAGGGCCAGGCGAAAGCCCGCTCCGGGGGCTGCCCCCGCCCCTTCCTGGGAATTGCCGAGATCAGGTTTTCCGTTTGTGTAAAACGGGCACAAAGCAGCAATCGTTAAATAAACGAAGGCTTGGGAAGATACATTATAAATGTCCTCGTGTGGGCGCTGAATTTTAGGAATATTGCATGCACGTATTAATCCCAAATATCTACATATTCAGGCACAAAAATATTAGTTTTACAACCCTCTGCTCTTAGCCAAAAGTATTTTTTACACCACTCGTAAGCTTCACCAGAGGATGTTCTAGGCTTTAAGAAAGAAATCTCGTCCTCAAACATTTTTGATGTTTGTGAGTTTTGAGTGGTTTGGGTTTTTTTGTTTTGTTTTGTTGTTTGTTTTTTGGTTTGGTTCCCCCACCACCACGACCTTCTATTTCAAATTGCCTGCATTCAAGTTATCACTTTGCCAGCCCTGAGGAAACTAGGGAAATTGTTTTCTTATCGATATAACCGATGTGGAGTATTCATGAAACAATATGCATGCGGAGACAGACACATACCCAGATCTACAGAGATGCAGCGCAAATACAGATACACGTGAAACGCAGTACAGTGGGAGAACTGTGCACGCGTTCACGGTAAAATCTATATTAAAGAATAAAGCTGCTACGAATTTGGAGCAATGTACAACCCATTTTTTCTTTGGCTATTTATACATTAAGGATCATGAAGCAAATATTGTAAAGGGGCCAAATAAAAGTAAAACGGGTGAGAGGGAAGCTGTTCTCCTCAAGTTAATAACTTGTCTGGAAAACTTGGTCTAATACTTTGGAATCAAATTTGCTTCTTTGATATTCCCACCGCTGACTCTGTTAAAACAGCTTGCACTTTGGTTGTTAGGACAGCTCTTTCCGCAACACAGATTTTCTTGGATCCCGAAAACCTCTGCTGTTTTCCCTATTTCTATTATTAGAATGGATTGATACCAGAACTAGCATAAAGCCAGATAAAGCTACGGTCATGTAGAACTTACGGGGGTTTCGGGGTGTGTGTGTGTGTTTGTTTGTTTTTGGCTGGTTGGTTTAGATTTTTTTTGTTTTGCTGTTTGTTTGGGTTTTTTTTAAATTACTTTCACTCCAGACTTTCTTCCCTATCTTCAAAGATCTAAGGTACTTTGTAAGAGACTAGTCACTGTTCCCAAACTAACACAGAGACTGCTGTGTTGCATTAAGAAGCTGGCTCTGAAATTAAGAAAATACTCAATAGAGCGTTATAGTAATTGTTTACACGCTCTCATGTGGGAGATTAAAGTTCCTGAGTACCATCAGGAGGAATTAATCGGTGTTAGCATGGGAAGATGCAACAGGGCTAGTTTCCAGGTGCACAGAACAGAACTTTGCAACTGTCCTACCGAAATGACCCATTCTGGCAGGAATAAAAATAAACAGATCTGATTCTACCGTACATCGGGAAATACCTCCTCCGTACTGGGGGGGACGGGACGGGACGGGACGGAGACAGATCCAACAAAAAAACAAACAAACAAACAAACAAACCACTTACAGGAGATTAATGTCCTGGGGGGATAGAAATGGGGCGGGCTGTGGGAGCAAATAGTCTGACGATGGTTTTAATACAGGTAGCAGGGAGAGAGGGAAGAGAAAGAGAAAACCCTGCGGTTCAGAGCAGGCAGGGTGGTTGGAAACAAACATCTTATTTGATTAAACAGCGTCTGGTGGCAGGTGACAGGAGTAGCCCCCGAGGAGATAATTCCCCTCTTTGCTCTCACGCATTCCCATGTTCATAAAAGCGAGGGGGCGGGGGACGGGACTCTGTAAGAATCGCACGGCGGGGAGGGCGCGGGTGAGGTTTGTGTGCAAGCGGGGCTGTGCCCCGGCACCGCCGGTCCCGGTCCCGGGGTGCCCCGGGCCCCCCCAACCCGGCCTCACGGCGAGCGGGGGCCGGCGCCGCTCCGCGCCGCGGGTCGTGATTTATGAAGATCTTCCCCGTTATTTCCACCGCCCCCAGCCCCGTAAAGCTGTTAGCAGAAAGTGCTGACTGGCTGGCAAGGAAGAATTTCTCATCAATACACTTTGATTGTATTTTGCAAACAAAATGCCTGTTGCTTGGTAACATTTCACTTGAGCCTGACCTTCCTCAAAAGTTATTGCTATCAGATTCGATTTACACTGTCCTCCCGTGATTACTGTAATCTTTTAAGATGGGAAGTTCATATATCAGGGGGAAGAAAAGTTGGGCGTGCAAGTCAATATCGTTCCTATCCGCCAGATTTATTTCCTGCTGGCGAGGTTTATTTGTTTCACTTTCTGGAAGGAGCCAAGGCGGCTTTTCTTCCCTCTTTTTTTCCCCCCACCTTCCGCGCCGTCCCTGCCCCGGCCAAGTAGGGGGCGGAGAGGCCCCCCGCCGGCGGGAGGCTGAAGTTTGGGGGGCGGAGGGACCCCAAAGCTCCGGCCCTGGGAAGGGCCGGCGGAATCGGGCGGAGATAGCGGGGGACGGGGAGGGACAGAGGGCGGGCAGGCGGCGCCGCGGTCCGGCCCAGGGGAAGCGGGTCCCGAACCACCGGCAACCTCGCCCCACCGGCGGACCCTGCCGTGCCGCCCCCTCGGGCCCCGGGGTTGTGCCTTCCCCGGAGCTGGAGGAGCAGAGCTCCGTGCGGGGCCCCGGCGGACGCCTTGGGGGCCGGGCTGGCTCCCAACCCGCGCCCTCGGAGCGGTCCCGCTCCTCCACACCCCCCCGGCAGCGGGCCGTAAGGAGCCGAGCCGTGCGGGAGCCCCCGGGGTTTGCCATTCCCCGCCCGGGGCACCGGGTAAAATTCCTTCGCCGTCGCCGCTTGCCAGCGGAGCGGGCTGCCGGGCATCCCCGTCGGGCGGCGGCGGGGATGGCGGCTCCGAAGCGTTACTTTTTGCTTCCAGAAATCCGTGTTACCCGTCGGTCGCACTCACAAGGTACCGGTTGCGGGCGGCGGTCTCCAGGTCAGCATCCCCGACCTGCCGAAAGCCGCCCGGGACGCGGCCCGGCGGGACACGCCGCGTCCCCTGTCGACCCCCCGCCCCCGCCCCGCTCCGCAGAAACCCTCCGGCTCCCGGTGCCGCTTTTTCCCCCAAGCTCCCCGCGGACGTTGTGTCCCGGACGAGGTCCCGCAGCCCGATGCCCTGGCTGCGGAAAGCCGGGGAGCGGCTCCCGGCCGGCCGGAGGGAACGGGCCCAGAAGCGGCACGTCGTGGGGCCGGTGGCGGAGGCGGCGTTTGCCGGTGTGCGTGTGGGTGTGGGTGTGGGTGGGTGTGTGTGTGTCCCACGCTGGTCTCCCCGGCTGAGGAGCGGGCCCGGCACTGCGCGGCTCCTTGCTTTTTAAGAGCGACAGAGCGCCGGGAAGAAAGGAAAGCCCTCGCCTTTCCTCCCCCGGCCACCCATCCCCCGAGAGGCGCCCGTCGGGGCCCCGGCCCGGGCGCTGCCCTGCCCTCCCCGGCCCCCGGCATCGCCCCCCGCCCCGGCCCCGCGTCGCCCGGCCCGGCCTCACCTGCCTTGGGGAGCGGCCCCGGGAGCGCGGGGGGCGGCTCGGCGGCCCAGCGCAGGGCGGCGGCGGCGGCGGCCAGCTCGGCGGGGGCCCGGGGCGGCGCGGCGCAGGGCGGCGGCCCCGGCGGCGGGGCGGGGGGCTCGGCGCTGCCCGGCGGGCCCGGGAGGGCGCGCAGCGAGTCCGGGAGGAGGCTCTCCAGGCTCTCGTTGGCCTGCTGCCGGCGAAGCGCCACCTGGGCGGCCATCACCCGCTGCCGCTCGATGATGAGGATGCACTTCTCGCAGGTGCAGTCCTTGAAGCGGCAGTAGCGCTTGTGGCCCTTCAGCCAGGACAGCACGCCGTGGTTGCGGCACCGGGCGCACTTGGGCGTCCGCTGCAGCGGAGCCCGCGGCGGCTGCGACACCGGGCCGCCCATGTAGAGGTACGGGGAGCCGTAGCCGTTCATGCCCGCGGGAGGAGCCCGGCCGGCTCCGGGGCGGAGAAGGGGGCAGCGGGGGCGGGCGGAGGCCGCGGCGGCGGAGGAGCGGAGCGGAGCGGAGCGGAGGCGGGCGGCTCTGCCCGCGGGGGGCGCGGCCCCGGCCCCGGGCCGGCGGGGGTAGCCGCCGCCCGCCGCGGTGGCACCGGCGGGGAGAGCGCTGCCGCCGGCCGGAGCGACACTGTCGCTGCCCGCGCCGCCCCGCCGAGCCCAGCGCCCCTCCGCCCGCCCCCCGCCCGCCCCCCGCCGCCACCCTCCTTCCCCGCCGCCGCCGGGGGGATGGAGGGAGAGAGGGAGGGAGGGAGGGAGGAGGGAGGGAGGCTGGGGGGGGCTCTGCCCCGCCGTCGGGGGCGGCGGCGCTGCCCGCGCCGTGCCGAAGGGGTCCGTCCCCCAGCGGGCCGGGACCGGGGCTGCTGCCATCCACCCACGCCCCCCGCACGGCTCACCCCGCGGGGGCTGGGGGCAAGCGGGGGCTGGGAGCTTTCGCCGGGCTCCGGACCGGCCCCGCGGGACGGGGATCTCAAAGTCCAGAGGGGGCGTTTGGACCCCGCGCGGGAGCCCCCCGATAAGCCCACGGGACACTAGGAGGGGCGGCAGGGTGTGTGGCTGCTGCCGTAAAACCGCCTGCGGCCCGGCGCTGCGGGGGGTGGGGTTGAGACCAAAGTTTTATCAAAGTTTTGAAGCCGCGAGAAGCTGCCCGGGAGCAGGAGCTGCCCGGGAGCGGATGCGCCCGCGTCCCTGCGGGATCGCGCCGCGGAGGGGGGCAGCTCCCTGCCCCCGCGCCATCCGCTGCTTCTCCTGCCTCCCTCGCCGAGGCAGCTACTGAAATGCAAACGGTGGCTGTCGAAAGGCACGTGCAATTCAGGGCGATCCAGATCGCTGGCAACACATTTGCTGTGTCTGATGCGGCGGGGTGGCAATTTTCTGTATCTCCGGCCGCGGGGAGGTTTCTCGCTGAAACACGGACATTTCCGATATGACAGCGACAAGTTTAAATCCAAATGTAATAATATATTAGTGAAAGAAGGTATGGGAATATCGGCCGTGGTGGAAACAAATTCACGGCAAGCGTTTATGTGCCCGCGCACGGGCACTTGGCGGCAGGGAGTCGGCGGGTGGGCAGGGGCTGCTGCTCGGGCTTGAACCCGTTTCACTGCCCCAAGATCTCCCCTACTCTTCCCAGGCACCTCTCCGCCGTAACGGCTGCACGAAATAAAGCATTTAACGAGGGTAC